>CM060446.1:40031010-41300680 GCA_030545235.1 Helianthus tuberosus | reverse complement strand
TCCCATTTCCACCTGGGAATCTCAGGTTGTTGCAGAAGTCCTGAAGGCTTCTGGTATTCGGCTTTAACCTTAGCGCATGTTAAAACATTTGCTCACATACACAGCAACATCGCCTTTCATCCTAGGCCACCAATAATAATCTTTGAGATCCTGGTACATCTTATCCGCTCCTGGATGGATAGAGTACCGCGACTTGTGAGCTTCATCGAAAATAACTTTCCTTAAACCACCAAACAGAGGAACCCAAATCCTTTTCTCAAAACATAACGTTCCTTCCTCGTTTGGTACCAGTAGCTTCTCCATCCCACGGAGATATTCTTCTCTCTAGGTTTCCTTCCTTGAGAGCTTCTTTCTGCGCGGCACGAATGCGCAAGGAAAGATCGGTTCGTATAATCATTTCCAAAGCTCTAACCCTTATGGGCTTAATCCTCTCTTTACGACTTAGGGCATCGGCGACTACATTCGCCTTCCTGGATGATACTTTATCTCGCAGTCGTAATCGTTCAGCAATTCAACCCATCGTCTTTGCCTCATATTCAACTCCTTCTGGTTGAATATGTGCTGTAGGCTCTTATGATCTGTAAAGATTGTACACTTTGTACCATAAAGGTAGTGTCTCCAGATCTTTAGTGCAAATACCACTGCGCCAAGTTCCAAATCATGTGTGGTATAGTTCTTTTCGTGCACTTTCAGCTGACGTGATGCGTAAGCAATAACCTTTTGGCGTTGCATCAACACACAACCCTAATCCTTGACGCGATGCGTCGCAGTATACCACAAAATCGTCAGTACCTTCCGGTCAGTGCTAAGATTGGCGCATTGCAGAGCTTATCCTTCAGTATTTGGAACGCTTCTTCCTGTTTGATTCCTCAATCAAACTTCTTATCTTTCTGCGTGAGGAGCGTCAATGGTTGAGCGATCTTTGAAAATCCTCGATGAACCTTCGATAGTAGCCAGCCAAACCAAGAATTGTCGAATCTCGGTTGGCGTCTTTGGCGTTTCCCAATTCTTGATCGCCTCGATCTTTGTTGGATCCACGTGGATTCCATCTCCATTTACCACGTGCCCAAGGAATTGGACTTCACGTAGCCAAAATTCGCACTTGGAGAATTTGGCATACAGCTGTTCCTTCTTTAGCAGCTCCAAAATGGTTCTAAGATGCTGCTCGTGTTCAGCCTTCGTCTTTGAATAAATCAAGATGTCATCGATAAATACAATCACGAACTTATCCAAATACGGCTTGCAAACTCTATTCATCAAATCCATAAAGACTGCAGGTGCGTTTGTCAAACCAAACGGCATAACTAGGAACTCGTAGTGCCCATAACGAGTTCTGAAGGCTGTCTTTGGGATACTTTCCTCTTGTATCCGTAACTGATGGTATCCAGATCGAAGATCGATCTTTGAATAAAAACTTGAACCTTGCAGTTGGTCGAACAGATCATCGATTCTTGGCAGAGGATATCTATTCTTGATCGTCAGCTTGTTTAACTCCCGGTAGTCAATGCACATTCGAAAACTACCGTCCTTCTTCTTGACAAACAGGACTGGAGCTCCCCAAGGCGAGAAGCTTGGTCGGATAAAACCCTTGTCCAACAACTCTTGAAGTTGTGTGTCGACAGTTCCTGCATCTCAGATGGAGCAAGTCTATAAGGTGCCTTAGCCACAGGCGCGGCGCCTGGAACTAAGTCGATGTGGAACTCTACTTGTCTCTGAGGTGGTAGTCCAGGCAAGTCTTCTGGGAAGACTTCTGGATACTCCCTTACGACAGGGATGTCTTCGATTCTTGGCTCAGCAGCCTTCTTATCCACAATGTGTGCCAGAAAAGCAACACATCCTTTCTGCAAACACTTCCTTGCTTTCAAGCAGCTGATAATCCTCAACGGCGTCTCACGCTTCTCTCCATGAACAACAATGGTCTCACCATCATCGGTTGGGATACGAACAACCTTTTCGTGACAAACTATCTCAGCCTTGTTGCCTGATAACCAATCCATTCCTACTACCACGTCGAAGCTTCCCAACTGGACTGGTAGTAGATCTAAAGCAAACTCACGCTCTCCTAATTCGATCACACAACCTCTGATAACTTCATTGGCTTCTACTAACTTCCCATTGGCCAATTCGATTGAGTACGGAATGTCTAACTTATTAGCAGCTAGACCAAGCATATTCTTAAATTCTAACGATACGAAGCTATAATCGGCACCAGTATCAAATAAAACGGATGCATAGCGTTGGTTCACAGGGAACGTACCAGTAACGACATTGGGGTCCTGGCGCGCTTCCCTTGCTTCGATTTGAAACACTCTTCCCCGGGCTTGATTTAAGTCTGGGCAGTTCTTCTTAAAATGCCCGATATCACCGCAGTTAAAGCACCCAAGTCTTTGTCCGTTTCCACCAGCTTGATCATTCCTCTGATTACGATTCACGGCGCCCGCTTGGTTAGCATTGTTGCCTCGATTCTCGTTACCTCCATAGTTTCCTTGTGAGCGATTACCACCCCGATTATTACTCCTATTCTCAAATCCTCCCTGGCCTCCCTGGCCAGCACTAGCCCAACAAGTGTCCTTCGAGTGGCCACGTTTCCCACATGCTTCGCATACTTTTAGCCCGCACTGACCAGAATGGTGGCGCTGGTAGGTGTTGCATTTGGGCTGGGCGCCCATATACCCTTTTCCTTTCTTCCCTCTACCAGCTATATTCTGAGCTGGCGTGTCTGATCCTCCCTTCTTAACCACCACACTGGCGCCCTGCTTGAAGTTCGAGAACTTCCTTTTGTTACCTCCTGATGACTCGACGTGAGTCTCTGCCTTCTTCGTCTTGATCTCATCAAACTTGTTCAAACGAATTGCCTCCTCGGTGAGAGCCACGCTCAAATCGATGGCTTCAGTGATAGTTGCTGGTTTGGAGGAGGTCACCATACTTATGATTTGCGGAGCTAAACCCCAAATGAAGCGCTCGATTCGCTTGTATTCTGGTGTAACCATGTAAGGAACCACTTGAGATAAGTCATGGAACCTTTGAACGTACTCCGCTACCTTTGGACCGTCCATTTTCAAGTGCCAGAACTCGGTCTCCAGTCGCTGGATTTCTGCGCGGGAACAGTACTTTTTGCGCATGAGTTCCTTCAGTTCGGTCCAGGTTAGCGTGTAGGCAGTAGCTTCGCCTAGTGTCTGTACTTGCAGATTCCACCAAGATAGGGCTCCATCTAGAAACAACCCTGAGATATAGGTGACTTGCTGATCCAGCGCGCACTTGCTCATGCGAAGAACAGATTCGGTTTTCTCAGCCCAACGAACAAAGGCGACAGCACCTCCTGTGCCATCAAAGTTTACGGGCTTGCAGTCTAAGAACTGCTTGTAGGTGCACCCTGCACATGCGTTATAACATATGAATGGCATTAGCATCCTTGCTAGAGATATCCAATTAGGTCACGGTATGTCTCAATGACTTAGTATTACCGTGAGGTGGATTGTTATTGCCTTGGTTAATACTTCCGCTCGTTCCGGGCTGAGATGCTGCATACTGTGCTATGGCAGCAGCAATAATCTGCTGGAGTTCTGCCTCATTAGTAGGCATGTGTGTCTCACGTCTCGGCGGCATCTTCTAAAAGATGGTTTAAGTTGGTTAGGCCATAGTAAAGCTCCCATGTTATAATACGTAGGTCAGGTCATAATGTAGCGTACGTACATAACGATAATAATAGTAAAAACACATAACATCTCATGTTATCAATACATCACAAATACTAATCACACAATATCCCATGTCATAAAAATACAAGTAAGCAATCAAGCGAATCAAATATGATGAGAATACTGCGATTTCCATATATCGAGACCACATAGTAAGTGTATCAGTACATCCCTGTATCATACAATCATCAATCAACTAGGGGCTACATCACCCTTGTCCAAAAGCTACATCATGTCAATGTCAAATACGTCAAATACAAGTCAACAAAAGTCAGAATCAAATGTAGTCTCCAAAAATGCTGTGCAGTCCAACAATCGCCGTCTTCTCATCCTCGTCTACCCAAACAGCACTGATGAGCCCTATACAGATGGTGGTGGAGGAGGGGGAAAGTGGGTGTAAAGTAAATGACGTAACTGGAGCCAGTCCTCCTCCATAGCCTGCTGGGTACGAATGATAGTAGCAACCTGCTGCTCTAGTGTAAAGAGACGGGCAGCATAATCTGGAGGTAAGGGTCGAAATGGCTGCAGAGGAGAGTGTGTCTGACCATGGCACGGACACGGTGGCAGCTGAGCTCTCTCGAGCTCCTGGATGCGCTGCGTGTGTGACTCGTGCTGGGCGACAAAAGACATCAAAACGTCCCCGATAGTATACCCCCTGTGGAAAGAATGGTAGGGGTCAGTAGGTGACATACCAGAGTCTGGTGCCCAAAGGAATGGCTCACTGGTAGGATCAAAAGGTGCCATATGAAATGGAGCAACAGAGGGTGGAACAGATGACATCTGGGGCATGAAGGGGATAGACATCGGTACATGCCCAACAGGATGGTCAACAGGTATATCAACAACAGGTAGAGGAACAACAGGATCAACAACAACATGATCGCCCTCTAACAAAGGAACACCCACGGGGAGATCACCAACAGGTGGGTCTGCTATAACAGGCTCAATAGGGATGTCAGCATGTACGAGGTCATGCTCAAGTATGGGGTCTAGAGCGGCTGCCTGCTCAGGAGCGACGACAGGCTCGGGATCATCAAAAGCCATCTCGAAGTCAAACTCGGGGTCGATAGGATCTACTGGGTCAGCTGGATCCTCCATGGGCTGATCCATAGGTATAAACTCGATATCACGATCCGGGTCGTATCCCGGGGGAAAGATAGGATCGGAATCCTCTAGGTCATCATGGTCAAACTCAAAGCTGGGAATAGGTGCGACAGAGGATGCCTGGTCAGGATCAGAATCATGCGCCAAGTGCTGTGCGCTCAATGTGTGAGAAGGTGCGGATGCCACAGACTCGAAAGAGTCTGGGACAGGAGAGTGTGCAGGCGAATCCTCAGCGGGAACGCCAGCGATCAACAGAAGATCGTCCGCAGGAAGTAGGGCCTCGCCCTGGATCTCATCCTCAAAGGGCTCCTCCTCAAATAGGTCAACATCGCCGTCAGCCTCGGCGTCAAGAAGGAAATCATATGCTGGATAAACGGCTAAGGGTATAGGAGCCGGAATCTCTACTAGAGGTAGGTACTCAGCGGGAGGGTCATCTGCAGGCTCATCAGCACCATCGGGTAGTGCGAAGGGCTGGAAATCATCCTCGTCAGTACTGGTATAGTCAGATGTGTGCACCTCGTGCTCGGAGGATGTGAGGTCATCAGATACGATAGGTATGGGTCCAGTGGTGTCCGAAACGCCAGTACTGGCTGAATCCATGAGTCTGTAACATAAACACAAATATGCTCAAATAATCAGTCATACAATCAGATAATCACATAAGTCACCAAGTAAGATATCACATAATTCTCCTAGTCCCACTAGCCTCCCAGTCTCCTAGACTGCTCTATCAACTACCTCGACCTCTCAGATCGAGCCTCGGTTTCCAACACCGAGCCTCAGTCTCCAAACTGAGCCTACTCTTCCTAGTCCCACTAGCCAACCACCTCGATCTCTCAGACCGAGCCTCGGTCTCCAACACCGAGCCTCAGTCTCCAAACTGAGCCTACTCTTCCTAGTCCCACTAGCCAACTACCTCGATCTCTCAGACCGAGCCTCGGCCTCTCAGACCGAGCCTCAGCCCTTCCGGACTGAGCCTATAAATAATAAAATGTGCTCAACATTTGTTTGTAAAAAGTTTTGGATCTGGACTTAAGTGGTATGCAGTAAAATGTTTTCGTGAGAGCCCTAGTGATCATAGTCTAGACTCGAGAAAGAATCCTAGTTCGCTATGATCAGAGCTCTGATACCAAGCTGTCACACCCTGGCTTTGCGGAAGTGTGGTTAATTTTGGTGTGACTTCTTAATACCATAGCTTAACCATAACAAAGCTATATGAAATAAAATCATGCAAGATCATCCATTTGATTAAGTTTTAAAAACCAGAGTAACATACCATTGTCTTAGAGACTTACAACATCGTAGCATAAAACATTGTCTTTAACAACATAACCATTAACATGAAATAAACGCAGTTTAAGATCTGTGACTTGTCCAGGAAAGAGTCACATTTCCTAAACTGGGATGACCTTGGAACCCTTATGCAGCGGGAAAACATAACATACCGTGCCAGATCTTTAATTTCCTGAAATACATGTAAGTTGAAAAATCAACAATAATGTTGAGCGAGTTCATGTGTAAGTGAGTATGTAAAACACTTGTAAGTATAAAAGTTCCCTGGTATGTAGCAGTGTAAGGAAAAGAGATCACCAATGGTTTGCAAGGCCATTAGCATGTGTAAAGTGTAAGTAGGAAGACTCAACCTAGCAGATTTTTGCGTCGGGTACAAAGTCACTCAAGGTCCGTTCTACTGGGCCTCTTAGAGGTCCGTTCTGTTGGGCCTAGAGTTGGGCTCGCTACACCCAGATAGATCTACCGCTTACGTCCCTCGGTGTTTCTGCCTACCCATTCACATGATCTAAGTAGTAAACCTCCTTACGCTAACCATACCGTGTATAAAGTACTTGTAATCAAAGTAACATGTATTTCACCCCCGCAGTTAAGAAAACTGAAAACAGTTAGAGAAAAGGGGGACATGAACTCACAGTGAAGCGTCTCTACCAAGTATCTCCTGCTCACGCAGCTGTGCGACGACCTACAGGTGCTAATTTCTATTAGACGGACGGCCGTGCCTTAGCTTTATAGTTTAAGTCTTTGGGAAATAGTTAGACAACTATTTCGTGTTTACATTCTGTATATACTTGGTAGTTAATCTCCTTCCCAAGGATGGGGGATTCAATACATGTGCGTTCAAATTAAACCATTAAGTCTCACTTAATATATATATATTTCCAATTCCAAAATATAAGTATTTTTCTCAAAAATATTATATTTTCATTTCACATCATTGTTCTCCAATAATACGTTGTGAAAATACGCGTTCATAAATATTTCCGTAAGTGCGTAAGTTACGTTTTAACAATTGAGTGGTAATATACTTACCGGTGTAACTTATATATTTATGGTGAAAGCGTTCGTATTATTTCGGATTCGTTAACGTTCGTAAATATTATTTTCACTCTAAAAATAATATTTATGTATTTCACAAAATAATCATAAACAGTGTGTGAAAAATATATATATTTATCACGTTAAATTTTGTGAAAATCCCACCTCCGAATATTTAGTAAATAAAGTCATGGCGAAACTTATGTTTCGAAGACATGTCAAAATAATTCTAACACTTGTAGTGTAAATAGTTCTAAGTGTTAGGTTTTTAGAAAAATTTCGCCAGAGTTTCCTCTGTAACTGGAGGTGGCCACGCTTTCAAGCGTATCATTT
Source organism: Helianthus tuberosus (assembly GCA_030545235.1). NCBI lineage: Eukaryota > Viridiplantae > Streptophyta > Magnoliopsida > Asterales > Asteraceae > Helianthus > Helianthus tuberosus. The sequence continues at coordinate 41,293,217 of CM060446.1, read as the reverse complement.
TCTTTTACAAAATCAATTTCAACAACTTCCTTAATCAATCAAACAACTTCCGACTCATCAAACTAGTCGACAAGTATGTAAGTTGCATAATCGCATGAACTTGTAGTTTTTCCGAAACTATAGTGTAAATCCCATTATATTTTGTGGATCTTTATATAAAGTCATTTTGATCTCGTAAAAACCTCGTTTTTAGAGAAATCCGTCTTTACAACTTCTCGTCCTCTTTTACAAAGTTTGTTATTTTGTCGAAACTTTTCATTTCACAAGTGTTTACACACTTGTGGTTTATAAAAATCATACTTATTAGTGTAAGATCCGTCTTTTAGAAAACATGATTTCTTTGACGCTTGGTCCTTTGAAAATACCACTTGCAGATGCGTAGATCTGCTAGTTTTAAACATCATTTCACAAGTAAAACTCTTTTACACAAGTTCATGATTCGCGTGTGGTAGAGTTTCGCCTTTTAACCCTTGTATTATTCAAGAACAAGCTTATGTTAAGATCCATGATCTTACCAAACCGGGTTAAACGATGATCCGAGCTACCACATCATAGATCGGGTCTAGATAATCAACACTTTCAATTACTATAATATTTACACAACATATAAGCTATTAACCACCATTTTAAGTGTTTTTAGTAGACTTTTGTGCATCATTTTGCATTTTAACGAGATTTAACCGATACAAATCCTTTTAACCACTTTAGAATAGTTCAAATACAAGTTTTAAATATTATACCTCTAGCTCAAGGCTAGGGAAGGATCTTGACGAAAATGGCGTGGATAAAAGCTAGATAAAGAGGTCCTTCGCGTTCCGCTTGCTCCAAGACTCCTTGTATACGACCCTCGACACTTGTATGAACTTGGAATGTGAAGATGGAAACCGAAAATGGATGTGTGGGGAGGGGGTGTTCGGCCGAGAGCTCAAGAGGGCAAGAGAGAGAGTTGTTGTTGTGTGTTGTGTTGTGTAATGATCTCTTGTGTTTAGGCTCATACTTATAGATAATTCTAATGTGTATTATCCAATGGTCATTGTGTTAATTAGATATTAGACAAGTTAGATCTAGCAAATCTTGCAAGGACAAGATATGTCCCCTAGGGGACCGAATTCGGTCAAGAGGGGGGGGGTCCTTGGTTCGATTTTAACTAACCATTAAGCCTTAGTTAGGTAACTAGGTTAAGTTAAGTGTTTAACTTAGTTACTAAAGTGTAGCGCGTTACAACGGGTGTTAGGGTATTCAGGGACCCTAACTGGCTCAGAAAAAGTTAAATGATGAAAATAACAATATTTTCATGTTCCGGGTATAGTCCGGTTGTTTGGTTGGATAGTAATCCGTTAAAGTGCTTAACAAAGCTTTAAAGTGTCGTTATTACTCTTTTTAGTGACACGACTCATTCCTGACACTTTGGAAAGTGTCTAGCAATATTTTTCTCATGTTTTGGCACTTTATTAGTTAGCTAAAAGCTGAGTTATTTTATAAAGTGCTGAGTTTTGTACTTAGAGTACGTTTTAGGCACATCCAGTCATTGTGACTTATTCCTAGAGACGCAGTTCCACAACCCTTGTATCCCTACACTCACCATTAGTGTAGCAAAATATTTCAGGCTCTTACAGGCCTTAGAGGCAGTGTTTGCCTGATGCTGGCTTTATCAGCATGTTCAATAGGTTATCCGTTATAGTGCTACTGTGCTTTTTGTGCATCATGGTTGTCACTAGGGTTCAACATGTAAATAATGTAGTGACGATAAGTAAAGTATGATGCAAGTAAGTACATGTATCAGATATCAAGTAGCAGTTCATCAGCTAGTTCAAACAAGCACAGTAATTAAGCAGTAATTATTCATTAGTTAAGTCGTACGGATACCTGGTTTAGTGAGGGTTGTCACATTCTCCCCCCCGTTAAATAAATTTCGTCCCGAAATTTAAGTTCTGCTACTAGATGCAGGGTTCTTAGGAAAAAGGTGGGGGTATTTCTCTTTCATCCGGTCCTCACACTCCCAGGTGAACTCAGGACCATGTCTGGCATTCCAACGAACTTTGACGAGCTTGACACTGCTCCGGCGGGTCTTGTTTACTTTCCAATCCGTAACCTCAACCGGTTCTTCAACGAAGTGGAGCGTGTCGTCAACATGAATCTCGTCAATGGGAATGGCAATGTCATCTTGAGTTGGACTCTTCTTCAGGTTGGATACATGAAATGTATCGTGAACACCATTCAGTTCAGCAGGTAGGTCCAACTTGTATGCTACTAGTCCTATTCTTTCCAGAATTCTGAAAGGACCAATGTAGCGCGGATTCAACTTCCCACGCTTCCCGAAGCGTGCCACACCCTTTCAGGGTGAGACTTTCAATAACACCATTTCTCCAACTTGGAAATCCACATGTTTCCGGTTTGGATCCGCATAGGCCTTCTGTCTGTGGCGAGCTGCTTCGATGCGTTTAAGAATCTGTGCGATCTTGTCTGTCGTCTCTTGGACGATTTCGGGACCAGCAAGTTGCCTATCACCTGCGTCAGCCCAACATAGTGGTGATCGGCACTTGCGTTCGTAAAGGGCTTCAAATGGCGCGACACCAATACTGGTGTGGTAGCTGTTGTTGTATGAAAATTCGACCAAAGGCAAATGCTTATCCCAGCTACCGCCCAAATCCATAACACACGCTCTCAGCATGTCTTCCAAAGTCTGTATCGTTCGCTCGCTCTGGCCGTCAGTTTGCGGATGAAACGCAGTGCTCAGATTCAATTGCGATCCAAACGCTTCTTGGAAGGATTGCCATATCCTTGACACAAACCTTCCGTCTCTATCAGAGATGATTGAGAGAGGCACTCCATGGCGTGCAACGATTTCTCTCATGTAAATTTCAGCCAATTTGCTAGTGTTATCCTTCTCCCTGATGGGTAAGAAGTGTGCTGACTTTGTTAATCGATCCACTATCACCCAGATAGTGTCATGGCCTTTTGGCGTTCTTGGCAATTTCGTAATAAAATCCATGGAGATTTGTTCCCATTTCCACCTGGGAATCTCAGGTTGTTGCAGAAGTCCTGAAGGCTTCTGGTATTCGGCTTTAACCTTAGCGCATGTTAAACATTTGCTCACATACACAGCAACATCGCCTTTCATCCTAGGCCACCAATAATAATCTTTGAGATCCTGGTACATCTTATCCGCTCCTGGATGGATAGAGTACCGCGACTTGTGAGCTTCATCGAAAATAACTTTCCTTAAACCACCAAACAGAGGAACCCAAATCCTTTTCTCAAAACATAACGTTCCTTCCTCGTTTGGTACCAGTAGCTTCTCCATCCCACGGAGATATTCTTCCTCTAGGTTTCCTTCCTTGAGAGCTTCTTTCTGCGCGGCACGAATGCGCAAGGAAAGATCGGTTCGTATAATCATTTCCAAAGCTCTAACCCTTATGGGCTTAATCCTCTCTTTACGACTTAGGGCATCGGCGACTACATTCGCCTTCCCTGGATGATACTTTATCTCGCAGTCGTAATCGTTCAGCAATTCAACCCATCGTCTTTGCCTCATATTCAACTCCTTCTGGTTGAATATGTGCTGTAGGCTCTTGTGATCTGTAAAGATTGTACACTTTGTACCATAAAGGTAGTGTCTCCAGATCTTTAGTGCAAATACCACTGCGCCAAGTTCCAAATCATGTGTGGTATAGTTCTTTTCGTGCACTTTCAGCTGACGTGATGCGTAAGCAATAACCTTTTGGCGTTGCATCAACACACAACCTAATCCTTGACGCGATGCGTCGCAGTATACCACAAAATCGTCAGTACCTTCCGGTAGTGCTAAGATTGGCGCATTGCAGAGCTTATCCTTCAGTATTTGGAACGCTTCTTCCTGTTTGATTCCTCAATCAAACTTCTTATCTTTCTGCGTGAGGAGCGTCAATGGTTGAGCGATCTTTGAAAAATCCTCAATGAACCTTCGATAGTAGCCAGCCAAACCCAAGAATTGTCGAATCTCGGTTGGCGTCTTTGGCGTTTCCCAATTCTTGATCGCCTCGATCTTTGTTGGATCCACGTGGATTCCATCTCCATTTACCACGTGCCCAAGGAATTGGACTTCACGTAGCCAAAATTCGCACTTGGAGAATTTGGCATACAGCTGTTCCTTCTTTAGCAGCTCCAAAATGGTTCTAAGATGCTGCTCGTGTTCAGCCTTCGTCTTTGAATAAATCAAGATGTCATCGATAAATACAATCACGAACTTATCCAAATACGGCTTGCAAACTCTATTCATCAAATCCATAAAGACTGCAGGTGCGTTTGTCAAACCAAACGGCATAACTAGGAACTCGTAGTGCCCATAACGAGTTCTGAAGGCTATCTTTGGGATACTTTCCTCTTGTATCCGTAACTGATGGTATCCAGATCGAAGATCGATCTTTGAATAAAAACTTGAACCTTGCAGTTGGTCGAACAGATCATCGATTCTTGGCAGAGGATATCTATTCTTGATCGTCAGCTTGTTTAACTCCCGGTAGTCAATGCACATTCGAAAACTACCGTCCTTCTTCTTGACAAACAGGACTGGAGCTCCCCAAGGCGAGAAGCTTGGTCGGATAAAACCCTTGTCCAACAACTCTTGAAGTTGTGTCGACAGTTCCTGCATCTCAGATGGAGCAAGTCTATAAGGTGCCTTAGCCACAGGCGCGGCGCCTGGAACTAAGTCGATGTGGAACTCTACTTGTCTCTGAGGTGGTAGTCCAGGCAAGTCTTCTGGGAAGACTTCTGGATACTCCCTTACGACAGGGATGTCTTCGATTCTTGGCTCAGCAGCCTTCTTATCCACAATGTGTGCCAGAAAAGCAACACATCCTTTCTGCAAACACTTCCTTGCTTTCAAGCAGCTGATAATCCTCAACGGCGTCTCACGCTTCTCTCCATGAACAACAATGGTCTCACCATCATCGGTTGGGATACGAACAACCTTTTCGTGACAAACTATCTCAGCCTTGTTGCCTGATAACCAATCCATTCCTACTACCACGTCGAAGCTTCCCAACTGGACTGGTAGTAGATCTAAAGCAAACTCACGCTCTCCTAATTCGATCACACAACCTCTGATAACTTCATTGGCTTCTACTAACTTCCCATTGGCCAATTCGATTGAGTACGGAATGTCTAACTTATTAGCAGCTAGACCAAGCATATTCTTAAATTCTAACGATACGAAGCTATAATCGGCACCAGTATCAAATAAAACGGATGCATAGCGTTGGTTCACAGGGAACGTACCAGTAACGACATTGGGGTCCTGGCGCGCTTCCCTTGCTTCGATTTGAAACACTCTTCCCCGGGCTTGATTTAAGTCTGGGCAGTTCTTCTTAAAATGCCCGATATCACCGCAGTTAAAGCACCCAAGTCTTTGTCCGTTTCCACCAGCTTGATCATTCCTCTGATTACGATTCACGGCGCCCGCTTGGTTAGCATTGTTGCCTCGATTCTCGTTACCTCCATAGTTTCCTTGTGAGCGATTACCACCCCGATTATTACTCCTATTCTCAAATCCTCCCTGGCCTCCCTGGCCAGCACTAGCCCAACAAGTGTCCTTCGAGTGGCCACGTTTCCCACATGCTTCGCATACTTTTAGCCCGCACTGACCAGAATGGTGGCGCTGGCAGGTGTTGCATTTGGGCTGGGCGCCCATATACCCTTTCCTTTCTTCCCTTTACCAGCTATATTCTGAGCTGGCGTGTCTGATCCTCCCTTCTTAACCACCACACTGGCGCCCTGCTTGAAGTTCGAGAACTTCCTTTTGTTACCTCCTGATGACTCGACGTGAGTCTCTGCCTTCTTCGTCTTGATCTCATCAAACTTGTTCAAACGAATTGCCTCCTCGGTGAGAGCCACGCTCAAATCGATGGCTTCAGTGATAGTTGCTGGTTTGGAGGAGGTCACCATATTTATGATTTGCGGAGCTAAACTCCAAATGAAGCGCTCGATTCGCTTGTATTCTGGTGTAACCATGTAAGGAACCACTTGAGATAAGTCATGGAACCTTTGAACGTACTCCGCTACCTTTGGACCGTCCATTTTCAAGTGCCAGAACTCGGTCTCCAGTCGCTGGATTTCTGCGCGGGAACAGTACTTTTTGCGCATGAGTTCCTTCAGTTCGGTCCAGGTTAGCGTGTAGGCAGTAGCTTCGCCTAGTGTCTGTACTTGCAGATTCCACCAAGATAGGGCTCCATCTAGAAACAGCCCTGAGATATAGGTGACTTGCTGATCCAGCGCGCACTTGCTCATGCGAAGAACAGATTCGGTTTTCTCAGCCCAACGAACAAAGGCGACAGCACCTCCTGTGCCATCAAAGTTTACGGGCTTGCAGTCTAAGAATTGCTTGTAGGTGCACCCTGCACATGCGTTATAACATATGAATGGCATTAGCATCCTTGCTAGAGATATCCAATTAGGTCACGGTATGTCTCAATGACTTAGTATTACCGTGAGGTGGATTGTTATTGCCTTGGTTAATACTTCCGCTCGTTCCGGGCTGAGATGCTGCATACTGTGCTATGGCAGCAGCAATAATCTGCTGGAGTTCTGCCTCATTAGTAGGCATGTGTGTCTCACGTCTCGGCGGCATCTTCTAAAAGATGGTTTAAGTTGGTTAGGCCATAGTAAAGCTCCCATGTTATAATACGTAGGTCAGGTCATAATGTAGCGTACGTACATAACGATAATAATAGTAAAAACACATAACATCTCATGTTATCAATACATCACAAATACTAATCACACAATATCCCATGTCATAAAAATACAAGTAAGCAATCAAGCGAATCAAATATGATGAGAATACTGCGATTGCCATATATCGAGACCACATAGTAAGTGTATCAGTACATCCCTGTATCATACAATCATCAATCAACTAGGGGCTACATCACCCTTGTCCAAAAGCTACATCATGTCAATGTCAAATACGTCAAATACAAGTCAACAAAAGTCAGAATCAAATGTAGTCTCCAAAAATGCTGTGCAGTCCAACAATCGCCGTCTTCTCATCCTCGTCTACCCAAACAGCACTGATGAGCCCTATACAGATGGTGGTGGAGGAGGGGGAAAGTGGGTGTAAAGTAAATGACGTAACTGGAGCCAGTCCTCCTCCATAGCCTGCTGGGTACGAATGATAGTAGCAACCTGCTGCTCTAGTGTAAAGAGACGGGCAGCATAATCTGGAGGTAAGGGTCGAAATGGCTGCAGAGGAGAGTGTGTCTGACCATGGCACGGACACGGTGGCAGCTGAGCTCTCTCGAGCTCCTGGATGCGCTGCGTGTGTGACTCGTGCTGGGCGACAAAAGACATCAAAACGTCCCCGATAGTATACCCCCTGTGGAAAGAATGGTAGGGGTCAGTAGGTGACATACCAGAGTCTGGTGCCCAAAGGAATGGCTCACTGGTAGGATCAAAAGGTGCCATATGAAATGGAGCAACAGAGGGTGGAACAGATGACATCTGGGGCATGAAGGGGATAGACATCGGTACATGCCCAACAGGATGATCAACAGGTATATCAACAACAGGTAGAGGAACAACAGGATCAACAACAACATGATCGCCCTCTAACAAAGGAACACCCACGGGGAGATCACCAACAGGTGGGTCTGCTATAACAGGCTCAATAGGGATGTCAGCATGTACGAGGTCATGCTCAAGTATGGGGTCTAGAGCGGCTGCCTGCTCAGGAGCGACGACAGGCTCGGGATCATCAAAAGCCATCTCGAAGTCAAACTCGGGGTCGATAGGATCTACTGGGTCAGCTGGATCCTCCATGGGCTGATCCATAGGTATAAACTCGATATCACGATCCGGGTCGTATCCCGGGGGAAAGATAGGATCGGAATCCTCTAGGTCATCATGGTCAAACTCAAAGCTGGGAATAGGTGCGACAGAGGATGCCTGGTCAGGATCAGAATCATGCGCCAAGTGCTGTGCGCTCAATGTGTGAGAAGGTGCGGATGCCACAGACTCGAAAGAGTCTGGGACAGGAGAGTGTGCAGGCGAATCCTCAGCGGGAACGCCAGCGATCAACAGAAGATCGTCCGCAGGAAGTAGGGCCTCGCCCTGGATCTCATCCTCAAAGGGCTCCTCCTCAAATAGGTCAACATCGCCGTCAGCCTCGGCGTCAAGAAGGAAATCATATGCTGGATAAACGGCTAAGGGTATAGGAGCCGGAATCTCTACTAGAGGTAGGTACTCAGCGGGAGGGTCATCTGCAGGCTCATCAGCACCATCGGGTAGTGCGAAGGGCTGGAAATCATCCTCGTCAGTACTGGTATAGTCAGATGTGTGCACCTCGTGCTCGGAGGATGTGAGGTCATCAGATACGATAGGTATGGGTCCAGTGGTGTCCGAAACGCCAGTACTGGCTGAATCCATGAGTCTGTAACATAAACACAAATATGCTCAAATAATCAGTCATACAATCAGATAATCACATAAGTCACCAAGTAAGATATCACATAATTCTCCTAGTCCCACTAGCCTCCCAGTCTCCTAGACTGCTCTATCAACTACCTCGACCTCTCAGATCGAGCCTCGGTTTCCAACACCGAGCCTCAGTCTCCAAACTGAGCCTACTCTTCCTAGTCCCACTAGCCAACCACCTCGATCTCTCAGACCGAGCCTCGGTCTCCAACACCGAGCCTCAGTCTCCAAACTGAGCCTACTCTTCCTAGTCCCACTAGCCAACTACCTCGATCTCTCAGACCGAGCCTCGGCCTCTCAGACCGAGCCTCAGCCCTTCCGGACTGAGCCTATAAATAATAAAATGTGCTCAACATTTGTTTGTAAAAAGTTTTGGATCTGGACTTAAGTGGTATGCAGTAAAATGTTTTCGTGAGAGCCCTAGTGATCATAGTCTAGACTCGAGAAAGAATCCTAGTTCGCTATGATCAGAGCTCTGATACCAAGCTGTCACACCCTGGCTTTGCGGAAGTGTGGTTAATTTTGGTGTGACTTCTTAATACCATAGCTTAACTATAACAAAGCTATATGAAATAAAATCATGCAAGATCATCCATTTGATTAAGTTTTAAAAACCAGAGTAACATACCATTGTCTTAGAGACTTACAACATCGTAGCATAAAACATTGTCTTTAACAACATAACCATTAACATGAAATAAACGCAGTTTAAGATCTGTGACTTGTCCAGGAAAGAGTCACATTTCCTAAACTGGGATGACCTTGGAACCCTTATGCAGCGGGAAAACATAACATACCGTGCCAGATCTTTAATTTCCTGAAATACATGTAAGTTGAAAAATCAACAATAATGTTGAGCGAGTTCATGTGTAAGTGAGTATGTAAAACACTTGTAAGTATAAAAGTTCCCTGGTATGTAGCAGTGTAAGGAAAAGAGATCACCAATGGTTTGCAAGGCCATTAGCATGTGTAAAGTGTAAGTAGGAAGACTCAACCTAGCAGATTTTTGCGTCGGGTACAAAGTCACTCAAGGTCCGTTCTACTGGGCCTCTTAGAGGTCCGTTCTGTTGGGCCTAGAGTTGGGCTCGCTACACCCAGATAGATCTACCGCTTACGTCCCTCGGTGTTTCTGCCTACCCATTCACATGATCTAAGTAGTAAACCTCCTTACGCTAACCATACCGTGTATAAAGTACTTGTAATCAAAGTAACATGTATTTCACCCCCGCAGTTAAGAAAACTGAAAACAGTTAGAGAAAAGGGGGACATGAACTCACAGTGAAGCGTCTCTACCAAGTATCTCCTGCTCACGCAGCTGTGCGACGACCTACAGGTGCTAATTTCTATTAGACGGACGGCCGTGCCTTAGCTTTATAGTTTAAGTCTTTGGGAAATAGTTAGACAACTATTTCGTGTTTACATTCTGTATATACTTGGTAGTTAATCTCCTTCCCAAGGATGGGGGATTCAATACATGTGCGTTCAAATTAAACCATTAAGTCTCACTTAATATATATATATTTCCAATTCCAAAATATAAGTATTTTTCTCAAAAATATTATATTTTCATTTCACATCATTGTTCTCCAATAATACGTTGTGAAAATACGCGTTCATAAATATTTCCGTAAGTGCGTAAGTTACGTTTTAACAATTGAGTGGTAATATACTTACCGGTGTAACTTATATATTTATGGTGAAAGCGTTCGTATTATTTCGGATTCGTTAACGTTCGTAAATATTATTTTCACTCTAAAAATAATATTTATGTATTTCACAAAATAATCATAAACAGTGTGTGAAAAATATATATATTTATCACGTTAAATTTTGTGAAAATCCCACCTCCGAATATTTAGTAAATAAAGTCATGGCGAAACTTATGTTTCGAAGACATGTCAAAATAATTCTAACACTTGTAGTGTAAATAGTTCTAAGTGTTAGGTTTTTAGAAAAATTTCGCCAGAGTTTCCTCTGTAACTGGAGGTGGCCACGCTTTCAAGCGTATCATTTTCTTTTACAAAATCAATTTCAACAACTTCCTTAATCAATCAAACAACTTCCGACTCATCAAACTAGTCGACAAGTATGTAAGTTGCATAATCGCATGAACTTGTAGTTTTTCCGAAACTATAGTGTAAATCCCATTATATTTTGTGGATCTTTATATAAAGTCATTTTGATCTCGTAAAAACCTCGTTTTTAGAGAAATCCGTCTTTACAACTTCTCGTCCTCTTTTACAAAGTTTGTTATTTTGTCGAAACTTTTCATTTCACAAGTGTTTACACACTTGTGGTTTATAAAAATCATACTTATTAGTGTAAGATCCGTCTTTTAGAAAACATGATTTCTTTGACGCTTGGTCCTTTGAAAATACCACTTGCAGATGCGTAGATCTGCTAGTTTTAAACATCATTTCACAAGTAAAACTCTTTTACACAAGTTCATGATTCGCGTGTGGTAGAGTTTCGCCTTTTAACCCTTGTATTATTCAAGAACAAGCTTATGTTAAGATCCATGATCTTACCAAACCGGGTTAAACGATGATCCGAGCTACCACATCATAGATCGGGTCTAGATAATCAACACTTTCAATTACTATAATATTTACACAACATATAAGCTATTAACCACCATTTTAAGTGTTTTTAGTAGACTTTTGTGCATCATTTTGCATTTTAACGAGATTTAACCGATACAAATCCTTTTAACCACTTTAGAATAGTTCAAATACAAGTTTTAAATATTATACCTCTAGCTCAAGGCTAGGGAAGGATCTTGACGAAAATGGCGTGGATAAAAGCTAGATAAAGAGGTCCTTCGCGTTCCGCTTGCTCCAAGACTCCTTGTATACGACCCTCGACACTTGTATGAACTTGGAATGTGAAGATGGAAACCGAAAATGGATGTGTGGGGAGGGGGTGTTCGGCCGAGAGCTCAAGAGGGCAAGAGAGAGAGTTGTTGTTGTGTGTTGTGTTGTGTAATGATCTCTTGTGTTTAGGCTCATACTTATAGATAATTCTAATGTGTATTATCCAATGGTCATTGTGTTAATTAGATATTAGACAAGTTAGATCTAGCAAATCTTGCAAGGACAAGATATGTCCCCTAGGGGACCGAATTCGGTCAAGAGGGGGGGGGGTCCTTGGTTCGATTTTAACTAACCATTAAGCCTTAGTTAGGTAACTAGGTTAAGTTAAGTGTTTAACTTAGTTACTAAAGTGTAGCGCGTTACAACGGGTGTTAGGGTATTCAGGGACCCTAACTGGCTCAGAAAAAGTTAAATGATGAAAATAACAATATTTTCATGTTTCGGGTATAGTCCGGTTGTTTGGTTGGATAGTAATCCGTTAAAGTGCTTAACAAAGCTTTAAAGTGTCGTTATTACTCTTTTTAGTGACACGACTCATTCCTGACACTTTGGAAAGTGTCTAGCAATATTTTTCTCATGTTTTGGCACTTTATTAGTTAGCTAAAAGCTGAGTTATTTTATAAAGTGCTGAGTTTTGTACTTAGAGTACGTTTTAGGCACATCCAGTCATTGTGACTTATTCCTAGAGACGCAGTTCCACAACCCTTGTATCCCTACACTCACCATTAGTGTAGCAAAATATTTCAGGCTCTTACAGGCCTTAGAGGCAGTGTTTGCCTGATGCTGGCTTTATCAGCATGTTCAATAGGTTATCCGTTATAGTGCTACTGTGCTTTTTGTGCATCATGGTTGTCACTAGGGTTCAACATGTAAATAATGTAGTGACGATAAGTAAAGTATGATGCAAGTAAGTACATGTATCAGATATCAAGTAGCAGTTCATCAGCTAGTTCAAACAAGCACAGTAATTAAGCAGTAATTATTCATTAGTTAAGTCGTACGGATACCTGGTTTAGTGAGGGTTGTCACATGAGTTTTATGATTGTCTTTGGGTGTTTATATACTACACATGGAACACGGTAGCATTTAATTTTAATAAATGATTAATTAATTCTAAAATATAACGATAGCTTTTTACTTTTTCCATAATGTTTAACTTGAATATAAATCCATAAATAAGAAATATGTTTCTTTTACATGGGTGCTTATATAATGTTTATGATGTTATTTGTTATGTTAAGTAAAATAGCATCCACATGGACGAGTTTTATTTTTCGTCAGAAGAGATAATTTTTGTAGAGGTGTTTCATAAATTACTTGAAGTCAGAATTTGAAACTTGATAATGACATACAAAACAAGGTTAATTAGGAGTTGGGTACAAAGTAAAAACCTCCTAAAAAGTATGTTAGGTGTATGTAGGCGTTGTATGTTAAATTTTTGGCATGATGTTTTAGATTCTTTTGGCATAATATATATAGAATTATACCAAACATAAACATTAAAACACAATGTATCTAGGCATTAAATTTAAAATATCATGCCAAAAAAAGTTAAGAAGTGTGTTTTAATTTTCATTCACAAAACACATTTCATTGTGTTTTAGATTGTTACATTTGGTGTTTTTCTATATAATATAATGTCCAAAGAATCTAAAGCATTATGTCTAAAAATTATAACACAGTTCCTACATAGACTTAGCACACTTATTAGGAGTTTTAGACTTTGTAGACTAAACCTACCCTATAAAACAAGGTAATTGTAAAATCCACATATAAATGTATTCAACCTATATTAAAATTAATAAAATATTATGTCTAAGAGATTATTGGATTAATTTTATCGGTTATATAACTTAATATATTTTTGAGCTTCACGAATGCGGTTTGAAGATCGTTGACGAGCTGGAAACGACGAACACTCTTGACATGAGTTTTATGACTAAGAGTATCGGCCACGACACTCGCCTTACCCGGATGGTAGCGAATTTAGCAGTCATAGTCGTTTAACAACTCTACCCAGCGACGTTGACGCATGTTCAGTTCTTTTTGGTCGAAGATGTGCTGAAGGCTCTTATGGTCAGTGAAGACCACACACTTAGTACCATAAAGGTAGTGTCGCCATATCTTGAAGGCAAAAACAACTGCACTAAGTTCAAGATCGTGCGTAGTGTAGTTTTTCTGATGTACTTTGAGTTGCCTTGATGCGTAAGTAATAACCTTGTCTCGTTGCATAAGGACACAACCAAGGCCAAGGTTTGAAGCATCGCAATACACGACGAAGTCGTCGTTACCATCGGGAAGAGCAAGGATAGGAGCGTTGCAAAGCATGTCCTTGAGCGTTTGGAAAGACTCCTCTTGTTCAGAACCCCAAACAAAAGGTTTATATTTTTGAGTCCAGGAAGTGAAAGGAATAGCGATTTTTGAGAAGTTGGAAATGAAATGACGATAATAACAAGCTAAACCAAGAAATGAACGAATTTCAGACGGAGACTTAGGAGCAATCCAGTTCTTCACAGCTTTAATCTTTGCAGGGTCAAGGTGAATACCAAGTTCGTTAATGGTGTGACCAAGGAATTGAATGTCTTTTAACTAAAATTCACACTTGGAGAATTTGGCATAAAGATGTTCGGCGCGTAAAAGCTGAAGGATAAGACGCAAGTGTCGCTCGTGCTCTTCTTGAGTCTTGGAATAGATGAGGATATCGTCGATGAAGACGATCACGAAACGATCAAGATAAGCCTTGCACACACGATTCATCAAATCATTGAAAACCGCAGGTGCGTTGGTCAAACCAAAGGGCATGACCACGAACTCATAATGACCATATCGCGTACGAAAAGCGGTTTTGGGTATATCTTCTTCTAGGACTCGAAGTTTATGATAACCAGAACAAAGATCAATCTTGCAGAAACAAGTTGCACCTTGTAGTTGGTCGAAGAGATCATCAATACGAGGAAGAGGATATCGGTTTTTGACTGTAAGCTTGTTGAGCTCACGATAGTCAATACACATCCGAAATGATCCATCTTTCTTCTTAATGAATAAAATAGGAGCGCCCCAAGGAGAAGTACTAGGGCGTATAAAGCCTTTATCAAGAAGCTCTTGAAGTTGGATCGATAGCTCTAGCATTCCGAGGGTGCTAAACGATAAGGAGACTTAGCGACAGGCGTAGCACTAGGCACTAAATCGATGCGAAAGTCAACAGAACAAGCAGGAGGCGGACCAGGAAGATCGTCGGGAAAAACGTTAGGAAAATCACAAACAACAGGAACATCACTCATGTTCGAGCCCTTATCCTTCTTTTCCACCACATGGGCAAGAAAGGCGAAAGAACCCTTACGCAAGTGTTTGCTTGATTGAGTACACGACATGAGCTTGAGACCTTTAGAAGGTTTATCTCCATAAATGTGTAAGGAATCACCGTTTGGGAAAGGAAGTCAAATGAATTTGTCGGAGAAAACGACTTCAGCACAAACTCGCCTAAGACAATCCATGCCTACTATGATATCAAAACTACCCATTTGCATAGGTATGAGGTCAATCGGAAATGTATGATCGTTGAGATTTAAAGAAAACTTAAGAAGAACGGAATCGACAGTGATGGATTTCCTATTAGCGACTTCGACAATGAAAGACTTGGGCAACTTAGATCGTTAACACTTAAGCATAGGTTCGAATTCAACAGATACAAAACTCTTATCGGTGCCAGTATCAAATAAACAAGATGCATAGACATTGTTGATGAGGAACGTACCATTAATAACATCGTTGGCATTCTGCGCCTGAGCGACGGTGATGACGAATGCTCGACCTCGAGCTTGTTGTGGCTGTTGTTGTTGCTGGTTGTTGTTGTTTACGCACTGAGTACAGGCGTTGGCAAGGTGATTTGGATCACCGCACGGGCTCTAACAAGAGCGGTCTGTGGCTAAGTTTGGTTTGGAGCAGGGTTCTGGGCTACGACAGCTTGTTTTGGTTGGCTGCTGGTGGTTTTTTTGGCATTGAGGGGCAGGACAACCACTTTTGGGTTCTAAGGTTGTCAGGACAACCACTTTGGAGGAAGTTCAACTTGATGGCATCGAACCATCGAAGCAAAGCAGTAGCGCCTTTTTCCCCCAATAAATATTGCCTTATGTGTTTCCACATTTGAGTCGACAAAGCCATGAGGGGTTTCATTGAGGGGTTGGATCTTGCTCACAATATCTGGTATGACTCTGGCCATTTGCTCGGCCATTTGTTCAACAATAAGACCTACGAGGTCTTTCTTGGAGATGGAGTTGTCACTGTGGTTGGAACCTTTCTTCGAGCTTGATCGTGACTTATTGGTTTTCTTGGACGAGTCAGCGTTTGGGGATGCCATCTAAAGGTTCGAAAGAGAAGCAAGGATGAGACTTAATTATAATTTAAAATAAGTTTAGTATGTATAAACTTGTATGCATCACATATCACGTATGGTTCACATAATTAGCATGAATTCAATAAGTATTCATAAGTATAAACACGTATGATTGCACAAAAGATTATAAATTTAGTTTATTCACTAGAATTACTATTTTTATAGCGGGAGACGTGCGATAAGTGCATCAGTTTTGAAATGAACGAGGTAACAAGTATAAAATGCATAAAAATTGAGATAACATAAAAGAGATGCTCAATAATACATTGGATTGTTTCGGGTTTAGAAACGTCGACATTTCCAAAGTGAATTGAAAGTCCATTCAGATTTGGGAAACGCGTTTTGGCTTATAGGTAAAATACTCTCGTCGAGAAGCGATTATCGGTAATTTACCCTTCTAGTTACTACACATCCCTAATCGATTGAAACGATCGAAACTTTCACGGGATTGAAAATCGATGGGTGGGACTAGTTGACAAGATGTGGGTTTCACCCCTAACTTGACAATGTCGTACCCTAAGTATGGTTGGTACTCGTCGGGTCAAAATTTAATTTCGACACTTTTACGGGGGTCCACTTGAATTTGAATTGGAAATTTACCATTAAGATGTGGATTTCACTATTAACTTGATGGCGTAATTTCGTGCAAAGTAGAATAAGCGGAGTGAGAGTCGTTCACCAAATTGTGGGTTTCACGCCTATTTTGGTAAACTCGTCTCATTTGTATTATGAATGTCTTCAAGTCTTCAACGTGTATTGTGTAAAATGTCTTAGGAAAGCCATGTTGTAAGTATTAAGACAAAGGAGAAGAGATAGAAGCAAGTAGGAATCAGACAGTTCACTTCGCACGAAGTGGACTGTTCGATTAGTGCGGATGTGCAGTTCGTGCGAATTGGTTAGGTCTGTTCGGAAAGGTCTATTTTGGGTACTTAGACTATAGACTATGTCGAATCATGCAATTCTGCCTAATTCCCTATAGTTATGGCTCTGATACCAATCTGTCACACCCCAACCGATGGCGGAAACATCGGAGTGAGATAAGGATAGATTGCTCATTGCACACAACACTAAAGTGACAATAGAATTAACATAAACTGATTTCATTTCATTCCAAAAGTTGGGTTACAAAAAAGGAATTTCAAATACAACAAAACAAAGTACAACAAAGTATTACAAAATTGATACAACAAGTTTAAATCTACGTTTCTAAATGTGTATCTAAGGCCTCGTCACTACGCCCATTTAATCATCAGCATCATCCGGCAACATGTTATAAAGTATAGATCAACACACAAGGCATTGGCGAGTATACAAGTTATTGATACATAGCATAAGTAAGTAAGTTTAAACGAATCCTCATGGTAAGCTAGTTAACAAGATAAACATTAAACTGGCACGTGCACAAACTAGTCAACCCAAAGTTTAACGCAAAAAGACTTAACATGACCCAACGTTCATATGTGGTGCGTTACTCCTATAACGCTATACATGTTAAGGGTAGGCTCGTACGAAGTTAATGACAAGTTCAACACAAAACGTACAAACCCAGATTAAAGTATCAAGTATAACGTATGTATGCATGCATGTATCAGGATTGTTTGTGCATTAAGTAAACAGTTTACGTGTTAGTTGATAGGATAACATGTTGCACCCCAAATTGTGTAAAAGGAAAGGGGGTTCGAGTATACTCATAGTTTTGCTAATTCTTCAATAGAATCTTAGTGAGCGTAGTTTTGGCAGGAGTAGACGAACGTAGTACAGGAACACCGAGGTTATTCTGCTTCGCGAGCATAGGGATGATTGGATTAGTACAGGAACACCGATGTTACCCTACAGGGCGAACAAAGGTGTGAGTTGGAGTTGGATGATTACAGTATTTAAATACTTAGTATAATACGAAAATAATATTAAGTAAAATAACAGTAGGTGTGTTCTGATTATTAGTGATTGGGAACACGGCATCAGAATGACAATAATGAAAATACGAACAGTTCGAAAGAGGTTGTTTGGGATGGATGCGCCATTCGTGCAGATGTTGCATCCGTGCGAATGGGACTGTTGTTAGACAGAGTCTCGTTTTGAACGTTTTAACTATTGATCAGTTAAGTTCGTGTTTTCGGTTAAGTTTATTAGTTATAGTATTAGGGGCTGTTTGGTAGCCTCTGAATGGTCATTAAGAGGCTACCTCTTAATGGAACCATTAAGAATTTTACCACTGAGAAGGTAGAAGAATGTGACATGTGATGATTTACCATTCAAAGGTTACCTCTTAACCATTCAGACTTGAGGTTACCTCTTATTCATTCAGAGGTTTTAAACCATTAAGAGGTAGCATCTGAATGGTCACTAAGAGTCTACCAAACAGCCCCTTAGTGTATTATTAGTCAAATAATATCAGAAGTCTCATATAAGTCATGCATGGAGGTTAAGACCTCATTATTGATCACCAAAGCACAAATCAATTAAAACTGATCAGTTGGTCATGATTTACAGAAAGTAAAAGACAAAATGTAAAGTTGACTAAACAATCGAACAATGTACAACCCAGGTGTGCCAACATGACATGGAAAGAAATTAATCTAAGTGTCGGAGGTTGGACGGGGTTCACTTGTTCTGGGTCTAGAAAGTTGTTCGGGTGTTCGTTTACGAGTTTAAGTGAGGCGGTGATTTTCGTTTGGAAACCAAGGTTCCCAAACAACACACTGATGTTCCAGAATTAATTATATGGAGAGATAATAGTCTATAAATCATTCAACACTTGAAATTCGTTGAAACGTGAAGAACAGTGCGTTCGCACGGATGGGGATGTCACATCCGTGCGAATGGGGATGTCCCACTCGAGCAGATGCGAATGGGGATGTCCCATTCGAGCGGATGCGACTGCCAGTCCGAGTGGATACGGCTGTTCTTGAGGTAAATTGGCCTGATCTTGTTTGAACTGACCACTTACTCAACTAGTCTTGGTCATACCTTGAATCCACAGCCATTTACCCAGCTTGTGAGCTCACGAACCTCAGATTCAGTTAAGTTTAAATTCTGAAAGTTTGAAGAAAAGGTTTTGATAGATAAACTTCACATTAGCTTGGTCCTCAACTGAGTTGAGTGTTCATATCAGCTACCATGGCAAGGCTGGTGAACTAAATGGATATTGTGAATAATCTTTGTTAAAAGTTTGAATAAAACAAAGAGTTGTAGAAAAAATCAGATGAAAATGGAAGTTTCCGAGTTAAGAACTCACTTAGGAGTGACTGATACAAGCTCCACAATGGTTCTGCTTAGTAGTGATTCGAGAGAAAAGTTTGAGTGTGGAAGATTGGAAGTGAAGAAGTGTGCTAGTATTTATAAGCTGAAATTAGGTTAAGGACGGATTGGGCCTAATCGCGGATGGGCTTTAGGGCGTATTAGGCTTGGGGCGGATTGTCCAGTTAGCGCGGATTGGGCCGGCCCATCCATGCGGATGCGCCATGCCCAAAGCCCAATATGCTGAATTTTGTTAATTTAGCTGATTCTAAGTGTTTTAAGTGTATTTTTGCAATGTATAGGTGTCGTGTATAAATAAAAGAGCGTAAAAATGTATTTCGTATGTATAACAAGTATGAATATGTATGAATTTGCATGTAAGGATGTATAAGTATGTATGTAACATGAATAATCATCAAGTATTTATGAATAAAGCATAACACAAGTATGTAGAAAGATGAAATTTTCATTATTATTCAAGTCTCGGACTACAATGTATGAAATGAAATACGAATACAAAGGATTACAAGTTTCCATAAATGGAAAGTACAATAAACTTGCTAAATAAAGAAAGTTACAAAACGTGAGGCGTTACACCGCTTATGTTCATTAGAAGTTTAAGTTGAAATTGGGTCATGAGATTTTGGAAATGAACTACATAAAAGATAGGTCTAATCCATAAGGGTAACCAACTCGTATCCAAGTCCTAACCCCTGAAACCCAAGGTTCTACAGGATCTTGTGTGAGATGTTGCATAAACTTTGAAACTTCTCAGCAATATGGTAGCCACATGGGGCTTAATATAAGAAGTACTCTAATTGGCTCATTTCCTAAGTCTTGGGACCACAAATCAACATAAGATTATTAGGAACATAAGCGGTTTGATTGGCCCCATGTGGCTAGCATAAAACTGAGAAGTTTCAAATTTTACATTGTATCTCTCACTAGATCCTGTAGAACCTTGGGTCTGAGTGGTTAGGACTTGGATCCGAATAGGTTACCCTTGTGGATTGGACATATCTTTTATGTTGTTCGGTTCCTAAGCCTTGTGACCCAATATCAACACAAGATTCTTAGGAACATGAATGGTTTGGTTGCTCCCTTAGACTATTATATATCCCTCTACCCAGTGATATTAAGACCGAGTCAACCTAATTTAAGTTCTAGGTCAACCTTAAGGTCCAATTTGACTGAGCGTTAGGATGTTTGTCTAGTCAATTGAATTAATAGTGGGAGAGAGATTGGTGGATATGATTAAATAACTAATCAAGTATGGTAGAAAGAACAATAGAACAAGAACGAATAAGAGATATTGGGGTGAGTTTTATGATTGTCTTGGTGTTTATATACTATGCATGGAACATGGTAGCATTTAATTTTAATGAATAACTAATTATTTTTTTTCTAAAATATAATGATAGCTTTTACTTTTTCCATAATGTTTAACTTGAATATAAATCCATAAATAAGAAATATGTTTCTTTTACCAGAGTGTTTATATGATGTTATCTGTTATGTTAAGTAAAATAGCATCAACATGGACGAGTTTTAGTTTTTCTCAAAAGAGATAATTTTTGTAAAGGTGTTTCAAAAAATATTTGAAGTTATGACATATAAAACAAGGTTAATTAAAGTAAAAACCTTCTAAAAAGTATGTTAGGTGTATGTAGGCATTGTATTTTAAATTTAAGCATGATGTTTTAGATTCTTTTGGCATAGTATATATTGAAAAATACCAAACATAAACATTAAAAACACAATGTATTCTAGACATTAAATTTAAAACATCATGACAAAAAAGTTTAGAAGTGCGTTTTAATTTTCATTCAAAATACATTTCATTTTGTTTTGGATTGTTACATTTGGTGTTTTTCTATATAATATAATGTCCAAAGAATCTAAAGCATTATGCTTAAATATTATAACACAATTCCTACATAGACTTAGCACACTTATTAGGAGTTTTAGACTTTGTAGACGAACTCTACCCTATAAAACAAGGTAACTATAAAATCCACATATAAATGTATTCAACATATATTAGAATTAATAAAATATTATGTCTCTGGGATTATATTATATTATATGCATATTATATGAGATTAGATTAGATTATATTACATTACATTACATTACATTACATTACATTATATTATATTTATTTGTTATATATACATATTAAAATTTGAAGTGAATGAACAGTAATGAACAGTTCCCAAGTGCTTGTCTGGCACCTATTCATTGGGTAATAATCAGATTCGTCCATTTGGGCGGTGATGGCTTCACCACCAAATAACCCCGACCACCAAATAACCCCGCCTTCATCTGGCATACCTGACAATACCCACAAAAAACCACCGCCTCTGGTGATATGAACCCTAGATTTGCACAAAAGAAGTATAGAGTGACACAGAGCACGTTGGTGGCACTTCAAACAGTTCCTTTTACTCCGGCGACAGCGGTTTGGACTTGAACCAGGGACAACCTCTCCTCCTTCCACTGCCACTGCTTTTGAACGAGATGAGTGATGACGGTGGGTGGGTGCAGATTTTAGAGAGGGTACGAAGGTACAAGTTCTAGTGGTTGGTGATGACGACGATGATGGTGGTGGATGAGGGGTAACAGTCAAGGTTTACAACTGAGACGAACCGACGACAGGCATAAACACAGATCTGGAATGCCGGAAACGAGGGAGATGAATGGCGGTGGGTTTTGCCGCCGATTGCCACTCCAATCGCAGGTCTGGTTAGGGCTCCAATCGAAGGTAGGCGTCTAATTAGGGCTCCAATTTCTGTTCACAGCGACCATGTAACACTTGTAATTTCTTGATTATGTTACGCGAATCGGGTTGGTTCTTTTTTATGGGGTTCGGTTGTGTAAGTAAGGTGTAGGATGAAAGTCCTGATTGAGGATTTTCAGAAGCTGGGGAGATTTCTTGCTTTTTTATTCTCATAAATTGAGTCTTGGGGTTTGATAGCTCAGTTTTCTTCAAACTGTTTGATGCATTTACATATGGGTATGGTTAGGCAAAGCTTCACGATCACCATAATATTTTAGCAATATCTTAACTTGACAGACTTTTAGTACCCCTAGGGTTTTATCTGGATTATATTTCTATTACTTTGAGACCAAATGCATTACCTTATTGCATGGTAACTTTTAGTGTAAACACTAATAGTTTATCCAATTATCCACAGCTTATAGCGGTTGTGCGGAAACAGCAACTCCCATTTTCCCCAACCACTTTGTTATTTAGTTAGTTTGCTCATTTTGTTTAATTCTGTTACCATATTCAATACACCAACCACATTGATCCATTTTATATTTCAGCTTCTAAATAACAAAGCATAGGCACATTTGTATATGTGAAGTCCAATCTACAACCTTAATCATAAAACTCTCCACTATATATGAAGCGACTTTGTAACTTATTCCATCTAATATTAGAAGCAAAGTTGGATGTTCAATTATCTAAAGACTTTTGCCATAAAATCTTAGGCACTTTGCTTTCTTAAGATTGTATTTACAGTATGTTTTCCATTAGAGAAGGATCATGAAAGGTTTTTATTCAGTTTTTGTCTATTTAATTTATGTTCATGAGATTGCAAAGCTTTTTCTATCTAACTTTTTTGATGCATTAATTTGAAATTCACATTAGAATTTGAGATAAGAAATGGGTCTATTTGAATGGATGATGTTTATGTTTTGGCTTTTGAAATCAAGTGGTTGGTTTTGAATTTTTTTTTTTTTTTTGTTATAATATAAAATCGATACATGTTCTTAGATATTTGAAGAAAAAGAAACTGTCAAGCCTGCTTTCAATAAGCGAGAGGCGCTCCGAGGCGCGTATAGGTGCCGAAAGCCAAGGTGCCAGACATGAGAATCATAATCGAAGAATTTATATATCATGTTTTTAGCACAGATGTAGCTCACAATATAAAAAAAATCACCAGGTATGTTCACCAGTTTTTTTTCTTTTTCCTTTCAATTTCAAGTAAGAACACGCTTTGTTTCACAAGTACACTGAGATAATTTATTTAATAATCTTTTTTCCTATTTTAGGATTTGATACTTGAAAAAATAGTTTAACTAAAAAAATTGTTGGTTGAATCAAGTGGTATTAGACTATTAGTGACATTTTTAATATGTATAGGTTTAGTAGGTCTTTGGCGATTCCAATAGGAAAGGGGGATTTGAGAAGTGCATGCAGGTATGTGTTTAGTTTGTGGTTTTACAATTTCTATGATTTGGGAGTTTATCGCCATCTGATTGTAACAAAATCAATGTCGCAAATGGAAAGGGCAATACATATAAGTTTTTTTATTTATTTTACCCATTACTAGAGGTCCTTGTTGTCACACCCCGACCACGTAAAACAACAAAGCGTGGCGGAAATGTCGGGAAGTGTTGTAACAGAATTATCGTTTCATAACCATGGATACAAAAAGTGTTTCGTTTTATTGATAATATTAAACATTAACATTGTTTTAACACATAACAAACAAGTTTATATCGACTATCATTGTTTTATGTCACTAAGGCCTCGTCCAGATCCTATGTGAAGCATGCATCCTAGAACATCAATCAACCAACAACACCTGAAACATATGTAAAAACAAAGTCAGCAAAGAAATGCTGGCGAGTACATAGGTTTTATAAGAGTATCGGAATCATGGCTTGTTTACATATATTGCAATACCTTGAAAACCTTGTTTTTTAAAAAGTGTATAATATTGCAACATGATTAACCAACTCAAATCAAGATGGTTATAATTTATAAAATTTCGTAGCCACGATTCTTAACCCAAAATCTTTTTGTTTTAGAAAACCATCTTGTAAAACATCTCGTATAAACTTGTTAATAAAACTCGTATATTATTTCGAAAACATCGTTGAGTGACATCGTTTCAATATCGTTTACCCAAGTGAACTAAATAACGCCACGGTATGTAATATGTTGAAAACACTTATATATAAGAAGTACCAGCGGCGTATCTACCATGTTTTCACCATATTACACCCGTCCCGTTATCTAAACACTAGCCAAAAACCAATCGTTTACCCAAATCGTTTAGCATCGTTTCCAAATCGTTTACTCGTTTAAATCGTTTAAATCATCCTCGTTTTAATTGTGAAAACTTATATATGGTCGTCTCGTTAATAACATTCAAACCTTCGTGACTCGACTACCTCGTTCCTCGCTTCTCGTATTAACAAACCCCCAAAGGTAAGTTAATAATTTCAGATTCAGTCGTTACCCACAACACCCACACATAACCATGGGTATAGTGCAATAACGGGATTTGTCAGATCCTATGGTACCATAACCTAATACTGGTCGGTTAGGCCAAAATTAATGAATGTCATTCATTATGTAACTACAACCAACAAGTTCGTTCACATTGTCGAAATCGTTATTAGTTTAGTATAAATCGTTCTATTCGTTTTTGAAATCATCGTTTAAACCTTGAAAACATTTTGTACATATGAATCACCCCAAAACAATTGAAACAGTAAAATAGGGGAACTATGTACTCACATGTAGTGCAAGGTATCCTCAATCAATAGTACTTCAACAAACTCGAGTAAACCAGAGAAATCAAGCAGCACCTAGTAATTGAATTACTAGTCAAACAATAGACGCCTAAATCGGAAGATCGGACAGAATGAGGTCATGTAAACCAAATGAGTATGGGAACTCATGTGATATGGTTTAACAAAGCCTACATTCTAAATGAAACCTAACCTAAGTGCTTTCGACCCATCGCGACCCATTAAGGTAGCTTATGCTACTTTAACACGTCGTTCGCGTGAAACGCGTTCGGAACGCCTAACTAGTCCTATGATAAGTAAAATATGCCTCAACATGTTTAATATTGTTGTCTAATCAGTTTAGATACCAAAGGTTATGTTACATATGCTTAAAATGAATTTTGGCGTAAAAAGGGCATTTTTGGTAATTTACTTAAGGCATATAAGCTACCTATCATAAAACTACTTAAACGAAGCGACCATAAGGTATAACCTTGGAAGGTTATTCCCTATATACTATGGTCACCTAATGTGTTTGGTCGGATCTTAATGATCGACCAAACGGGTCGGGTTCGAAAGTATAAGCGATTGTTTAGATCGCTTACCTTTACAACCCTAGACAAGCACAAAACTAAAAGTAATGAGCTAAGCATGTTAAAACATGCTTAACTAAGTTAGAAACAAGTTTGGTATCAAAACAAACGGTTTTGATACCTAAGAGTAGTTTGGTTACAAAATACGCAAGAATACGCATTTTGGCCGAAACTACGACTCGTCACTGAGCCTAGATAACGTGGTAATCAGTAGGTATAGTCACTAGGGACTATAACCATCGTGATTACGCTCACGTTATGAAGTTCAAACGAACTTCACATTGACCATAAACTGGTCAATGCAGAAAGTCAAACGCAGTTTGACTTTAACGCTAAAATGAATGAAAAGAACGAAAGAACACTTACAGAAGGTCCCCGCAAGATTTGATTCCGATTTTCTCTCAGGTAGGAAGCATATACTTCCACTTAGAGAGCATAAATCAGATTTCCGATTGTGGGTTTTGAAGTGAAATGGATGGGGTATATATAGTGTTCGAAGAGCCGTTAAGATCGTTTATCGAAAACCGTGATTCAATCTCATCTATACATGTGTTGAAATACCATGGTACATCAAAATGGCCCCCCATTATCAGGAAATAACATGTGGAATTGGGTTTTGGGTGCATAACAGCTGGAAACAGGCTAGAAAGAAGTTTCTGATGAACTGGGACATGCTTACGGACCATAAGACCCAGAACCATACGGTCTGTAAGGACTTTGCAGGTCTGATACTTTCATATTTTGGCAGAACAGGCCCCTGTGCATCCAAATTTGCTATTTGATGCATTTTTTACACGTTTAAGCCTCGTTAATCCCATTTCAAAGCTCTAAACTAATGTTAAAGTATAGGGGACTTAAAATGTGCTCAAAAATATCTCAGATGTCGGTTCGTTTGGCCGTACGGTTGCGTTGTTCGGTTAATTACGACGGAAGTCGTAACGGACGCAAAAACGGTCCAAATTGCGCGACGAATGGATTTTTCTTATGCCAAACACTAAAATAAAATATTTTAATGCTTACATAAATTTTTGGAGGTCCGGATGTATTCAGAATGTAAGTTATGCGCGAAAATGCAAACTTGTGCACTTTTTGACGTTTTTAGTCCCTGAATGACCCAAAAGTTTATTTTAGCACACCGAACCCTTCAAAGCCTATTTCTAAGCTATGTAAAGGATATTTAGGGTATGTTTAACTTTTGGTCATGTTCTGGAATGTTTGTTACAGTTCAAATTGGCATACTTTCGCAGTTTGTCAAATTTAGTCCCTGTAAGCGAATTAACTTGATTTTGCCATACCAAAGCCTTCAAAACTTATTTCTAAGTTATGTAAAGGTTATTTAAGGTATGTTAAGCCTATATCACTATTCCAGAGTGTTTTTCGCGTTATACTGACTGCGTTTAAGCACCAGTTTGCGTATAACCTTCCAGAAAGCGATTTAAAGCTTGAAATTGGAATCGAATCAAATTGTAAAATCACCAAACACAATTACACATATAATAACACCAAAACACATATAGTAATACCAAAGAACATTGTTTTATTAATAATCATCATTGTTTTACATCGTACATCGATTACAGAACACAGTTGTCACAGTCTCCCCTACTTCAAGAAATTTCGTCCCGAAATTTTAACTAGAGGAAGCTTGTGAAAACAAATGCGGATATTTTGTCTTCATCTGGTCCTCACGTCCCCAAGTAAACTCTGGGCCACGTTTGGATTCCCAGCGAACTTTGACCAATCGAATCTGTTTGTTCTTCAACTGTTTGAAAGCACGGTCCACGATCTCCACAGGTTTCTCGACAAAGTGCATTGTTTCATCGATTTGAATCTCATCAAGAGGAATGTGTAGATCAGCTTCAGCTAAACACTTTCATAGATTGGACACGTGAAAAGTCGGGTGAATATTTCCAAGCTCTGGAGGTAGCTCCAATCGATAGGCAACCTTTCCAACCCTTTCCACAATCTTAAATGGTCCCACATATCGAGGTGCAAGTTTTCCTTTATTTCCAAACCTCACCACTCCCTTCCAAGGTGACACCTTGAGTAGGACACAGTCTCCGATTTGGAATTCTAAGGGCTTGCATCGCATATCCGCATATCTCTTTTGACGGTTTCGAGCTATCACAAGATTATCGCGGATTTTCTTGATTTTGTCTGTTGTTTCCAGAACGAGCTCAGGTCCAGTAAGCTTAGCTTCACCGGTCTCGTTCCAACAGACAGGTGAACGACATTTTCGACCGTAGAGAGCTTCGAATGGCGCCATATTAATGCTAGCATGATAACTATTGTTGTAAGAGAACTCGATCAGTGGCAGATGAGAATCCCAATTACCACCAAAGTCTATCACGCATGCTTTAAGCATATCCTCCAAAGTTTGAATCGTTCTCTCAGATTGGCCATCTGTTTGGGGATGATAAGCAGTGCTTAGATTCAGTTGGGTTCCCAAAGTAGATCGCATGGCCTTCTAAAAATGAGATGAAAATCGAGCATCACGATCGGAAATGATATCTAAAGGAACACCATGTCGTGATACAATCTCGTCTACATAGATCTTGGCAAGCTTCTCAGCAGAGAAATCCTCACGGATTGGTAAGAAGTGAGCAGATTTTGTCAAACGATCAACTACAACCCAAATAGCATCGTGACCTTTAGACGTACACGGTAACTTAGTAATGAGATCCATGGCAATGTTCTCCCATTTCCAAACTGGTATCTTTGGTTGTACATGCAAACCAGAAGGTCGTTGATGTTCTGCCTTGACTTTGAGACAAGTTAGGCATTTCGACACATACAAGGCAACATCTTTCTTCATACCAGGCCACCAGATCTTAGTACGAAGATCCTTGTACATTTTATCAGCACCAGGATGGACAGATTATTGAGACTTATGTGATTCGTCCATCGCTAAAGTGCGAAGATCGTCTTGTTTCGGAATCCACAATCGATCCTTAAAATAGAGCAAACCATCGTCTTTCGCTTCGAGCTTAAGCTCAAGCTGATGTGGTAATTCATTACCTATCAAATTTTGTGAAACACAAAATTGCTGAGCTTGAAGGACACGAGATTGAAGATCAGATAGAGTTCGAACAGAATGAAGCTTGACTCGCTCCTTTCGACTAAGCGCATCGGCTACAACATTCACCTTCCCAGGGTGGTAGCGAATCTCGCAGTCATAATCGTTTAAGAGTTCAACCCAACGTCGTTGCCTCATGTTCAACTCTTTCTGATTAAGAATATGCTGGAGACTATTATGGTCTGTGAAAACCACACACTTCGTTCCATAGAGGTAGTGTCTCCAGATTTTAAGCGCGAAAACCACAGCTCCTAACTCAAGATCATGAGTCGTGTAGTTCTTCTCGTGAACTTTTAGCTGCCTAGATGCATATGCAATAACTTTACCTTGTTGCATAAGGACGCAACCAAGGCCTAAGTTGGACGCATCGCAATAGACAACGAAATCATCGCTTCCCTCGGGCAGAGATAGAACAGGAGCATTACATAACTTCTTCTTCAGCATTTGGAACGCTTCTTCTTGCTTGGGTCCCCATTCAAAAGGCTTATTTTTCTAAGTCAAAGCAGTGAGTGGAACCGCAATCTTCGAGAAATTTGAAATAAATCGACGATAATAACCAGCAAAACCAAGAAAAGATCGAATCTCTGTAGGCGTCGTTGGTGTATTCCAGTCCTTAATAGCAGTAATCTTGGATGGATCCACATGAATACCCTGCTCATTGACTATATGACCCAAGAATTGAACTTCTTTAAGCCAGAATTCACACTTGGAGAATTTAGCAAAAAGTTGTTCCTTCTTCAGGAGTTCCAATGTTAAGCGAAGGTGTTGTTCGTGCTCGGCTCAAGATTTTGAATAAATGAGAATATCGTCGATGAACACAATAATGAACTTGTCCAAATAAGGTTTGCAGACCCTATTCATTAAGTCCATAAAGATAGCTGGGGCATTTGTCAAACCAAAAGGCATGACAGTGATCTCGTAATGCCCATATCTTGTGCGGAAAGCAGTTTTGGGAATATCTTCTTCGAGAACACGAAGTTGATGATACCCAGAACGCAGATCGATCTTGGAAAAGCATGAAGCACCCTGCAGCTGGTTGAAAAGATCATCAATTCGAGGTAGGGGATATCGATTCTTGATGGTGAGCTTATTAAGCTCACGATAATCGATACACATTCGAAAAGATCCATCTTTCTTTTTCACGAAGAGGACAGGAGCTCCCCAAGGTGAAAAGCTCGGTCGGATGAATCCTTTATCAGATAACTCTTGAAGCTGTTTCGATAACTCTTGCATCTCCGACGGTGCAAGACGATAAGGTGCTTTTGCAATCGGGTTGGCATTGGGTACAAGGTCAATATGAAACTCGACTTGACGAACTGGAGGCAAACCAGGAAGTTCATCAGGAAACACCTCTGGATAATCCTGAACAATCGGAATATCCCGAATACTCTTGCTCTTGCTTTTCTCCTCGGTGACATGTGCCAGAAAAGCAACATATCCTTTTCGTAAATACCTTTGGGCTTCCAAACACGACATAAGCTTCAAACCACCAGATGGCTTCTCGCCACGAATCTCCAGAACATCGCCAGAAGACAAAGGAATTCGAACAATCTTATCGAAACAAACCACCTCAGTGTGGTGTTTGGTTAACCAATCCATTCCAACGATAATATCGAAGCTCCCAAGTTGCATCGGCGTGAGGTCAATAGGAAAAAGATGGTTATCAAGGTTCAACTGACAATTACGAATAATAGAATCGAGAACAAGAGGTTTACCAGTGGTAACTTCAACAGAATAGGGTTTCCTTAGTTTAGTTCTAGGTATCGCAAGCAAAGGCTCAAATGACAAAGAAACAAAACTTCTATCGGCACCAGAATCGAAAAGAATAGATGCAGGTTGATTATTAACAAGAAACGTACCATTGACAACAAAGGTACCATTGACAACGAGGTTGTCAGCTCGAACCACATTTGTATTTAGATTGAATGCTCATCCACGAGCGGGATTCACATTAACATTGACGTTCGCATTCGGGTTCGCGTTAGCATTCGCGTTTGCATTCACCAGTCTCGGACAATTGTTGCGGAAGTGACCATACTCTCCACAATTAAAACATGAACCCGGTGGGAATCTCGCAGCATTCCCCTGACCCGGAGCTAGAACCTGAACAACCTGATTCTGTCCCAAACGACAATTATTTGCCAAATGCCCAAGTTTATCACACGTCGTGCATTGCTTGCAAGCCTGTTGTGCAACGTGATAACCGTTGCAACGAGCACAGTGAGGTGCGGTACCAGCATACGCTTTCTTTGCAGGTGGCTGAGCCGGTGGGTTCTGCGGGTTCTGAGCAGTCTGTGCTGTTACAGCAAAATTCTGGGCACCCTTTCGCTTCCTCGATTTCTTCGACGTCTCACCTTCCTTACCCTTACCCTTTTTCTTGTCCTTCCCTGAATCAGTCGCCTTCTTTTTATCACCCTTGCGGGTGAGTTTACCCTTCCTGACTTGAGTCTTAGTCAGGGTAGCAGGCAACTCGATTGCTTGACGGAGGGTAGTAGGATTAACACCGGTCACAATCTCCAGAATAGAATCGGGTAGACCATCGATATATCTCTCGATTGCTTTCTCCAGAGGGGTAACCATGGTGGGACACAATAGACTGAGTTCCTCAAAACGATCCGTGTACGCACGGTGTTCAGCCCCATCTTGCTTTAAATCGTCAAACTCTTGCTCCAAAGTCCGAATTTCGTGACGGGGACAAAACTCCTTCATCATGAGAGCCCGAAGCTCTTCCCATGTTTGTGCCAACGCCACTTCGGCACCCCTGTCGCGCATAATACCATTCCACCAGGTAAGCGCTCACTTCTCAACCACGCTCGAAGCAAATTCAACCTTACGCGCATTCGGACACGCACATGTCTGAATGTGCTCTCGATACTCTCAAACCACTGCAGGAGCGCAGTTGCTCCTTGCGACCCAGAAAACTTAAGCGGCTTCGCAGTATTGAAATTCTTGAAATTACACGGCGCATTGTTGTTGTTATTATTGTTGTTGAATATCTCGTGGACTTAGGTCACAACGCCGGGAAGCACAGCAGCCACTTGCTGAGAGACCAGGGCTGCGATTTCTTCAATAGTGAAAGATTGTGCTTCACGTCGAGGAGGCATTGTCTAATAAGGAAACAAGAGAGACGAGTGAGGTTGAAAAGCAAAAGAGGTATCGACAAAACACAAGAGAGGCGATCATTCGTTCGTTACCTCGAACAAACAAACGACACGCAGTGACTAATCAAAGTAAATAGGTCAAAAATAATGTATCGCGAAGACATGCTCGCCTATAAGTGAACACTCACCCCAAGAGTTCCCAGGTAAGAGTGACTGGTCCGATTATGTGGATTTGTACGAACACTCTAGCCTTAGACAGAAAACTCAGAGTACAGGCACTCACCCTTCCAGTTTGCACGTGTTCACATTATTTTGACCCAAACTTTGACGAGATTTTGAAAACTTAGAGGGTTCAAAACCTTACAACAGGGGGTTCAAAACCTAGTAATCAATCATCCTAGAACAGATGATTAGTTTTCAAGCGGATTCGAAAATTGTGTTCACGTTGTCGTTATCACCTAAGGATAGGTGACGATTTAGTTTTAAAAATCTAAACGCAAATAAACTTGTGGTGGGGTCCTAGAAGTTATAGTCTAGGTCGAAGCATTACTAATAACCTAATTCCCTATAACCATTGGCTCTGATACCAACTCTTCTGTCACACCCCGACCACGTAAAACAACAAAGCGTGGCGGAAATGTCGGGGAGTGTTGTAACAGAATTATCGTTTCATAACCATGGATACAAAAAGTGTTTCGTTTTATTGATAATATTAAACATTAACATTGTTTTAACACATAACAAACAAGTTTATATCGACTATCATTGTTTTATGTCACTAAGGCCTCGTCCAGATCCTATGTGACGCATACATCCTAGAACGTCAATCAAGCAACAACACCTGAAACATATGTAAAAACAAAGTCAGCAAAGAAATGTTGGCGAGTACATAGGTTTTATAAGAGTATCGGAATCATGGCTTGTTTACATATATTGCAATACCTTGAAAACCTTGTTTTTTAAAAAGTGTATAATATTGCAACATGATTAACCAACTCAAATCAAGATGGTTATAATTTATAAAATTTCGTAGCCACGATTCTTAACCCAAAATCTTTTTGTTTTAGAAAACCATCTTGTAAAACATCTCGTATAAACTTGTTAATAAAACTCGTATATTATTTCGAAAACATCGTTGAGTGACATCGTTTCAATATCGTTTACCCAAGTGAACTAAATAACGCCACGGTATGTAATATGTTGAAAACACTTATATATAAGAAGTACCAGCGGCGTATCTACCATGTTTTCACCATATTACACCCGTCCCGTTATCTAAACACTAGCCAAAAACCAATCGTTTACCCAAATCGTTTAGCATCGTTTCCAAATCGTTTACTCGTTTAAATCGTTTAAATCATCCTCGTTTTAATTGTGAAAACTTATATATGGTCGTCTCGTTAATAACATTCAAACCTTCGTGACTCGACTACCTCGTTCCTCGCTTCTCGTATTAACAAACCCCCAAAGGTAAGTTAATAATTTCAGATTCAGTCGTTACCCACAACATCCACACATAACCATGGGTATAGTGCAATAACGGGATTTGTCAGATCCTATGGTACCATAACCTAATACTGGTCGGTTCGGCCAAAATTAATGAATGTCATTCATTATGTAACTACAACCAACAAGTTCGTTCACATTGTCGAAATCGTTATTAGTTTAGTATAAATCGTTCTATTCGTTTTTGAAATCATCGTTTAAACCTTGAAAACATTTTGTACATATGAATCACCCCAAAACAATTGAAACAGTAAAATAGGGGAACTATGTACTCACATGTAGTGCAAGGTATCCTCAATCAATAGTACTTCAACAAACTCGAGTAAACCAGAGAAATCAAGCAGCACCTAGTAATTGAATTACTAGTCAAACAATAGACGCCTAAATCGGAAGATCGGACAGAATGAGGTCATGTAAACCAAATGAGTATGGGAACTCATGTGATATGGTTTAACAAAGCCTACATTCTAAATGAAACCTAACCTAAGTGCTTTCGACCCATCGCGACCCATTAAGGTAGCTTATGCTACTTTAACACGTCGTTCGCGTGAAACGCGTTCGGAACGCCTAACTAGTCCTATGATAAGTAAAATATGCCTCAACATGTTTAATATTGTTGTCTAATCAGTTTAGATACCAAAGGTTATGTTACATATGCTTAAAATGAATTTTGGCGTAAAAAGGGCATTTTTGGTAATTTACTTAAGGCATATAAGCTACCTATCATAAAACTACTTAAACGAAGCGACCATAAGGTATAACCTTGGAAGGTTATTCCCTATATACTATGGTCACCTAATGTGTTTGGTCGGATCTTAATGATCGACCAAACGGGTCGGGTTCGAAAGTATAAGCGATTGTTTAGATCGCTTACCTTTACAACCCTAGACAAGCACAAAACTAAAAGTAATGAGCTAAGCATGTTAAAACATGCTTAACTAAGTTAGAAACAAGTTTGGTATCAAAACAAACGGTTTTGATACCTAAGAGTAGTTTGGTTACAAAATACGCAAGAATACGCATTTTGGCCGAAACTACGACTCGTCACTGAGCCTAGATAACGTGGTAATCAGTAGGTATAGTCACTAGGGACTATAACCATCGTGATTACGCTCACGTTATGAAGTTCAAACGAACTTCACATTGAACATAAACTGGTCAATGCAGAAAGTCAAACGCAGTTTGACTTTAACGCTAAAATGAATGAAAAGAACGAAAGAACACTTACAGAAGGTCCCCGCAAGATTTGATTCCGATTTTCTCTCAGGTAGGAAGCATATACTTCCACTTAGAGAGCATAAATCAGATTTCCGATTGTGGGTTTTGAAGTGAAATGGATGGGGTATATATAGTGTTCGAAGAGCCGTTAAGATCGTTTATCGAAAACCGTGATTCAATCTCATCTATACATGTGTTGAAATACCATGGTACATCAAAATGGCCCCCCATTATCAGGAAATAACATGTGGAATTGGGTTTTGGGTGCATAACAGCTGGAAACAGGCTAGAAAGAAGTTTCTGATGAACTGGGACATGCTTACGGACCATAAGACCCAGAACCATACGGTCCGTAAGGACTTTGCAGGTCTGATACTTTCATATTTTGGCAGAACAGGCCCCTGTGCATCCAAATTTGCTATTTGATGCATTTTTTACACGTTTAAGCCTCGTTAATCCCATTTCAAAGCTCTAAACTAATGTTAAAGTATAGGGGACTTAAAATGTGCTCAAAAATATCTCAGATGTCGGTTCGTTTGGCCGTACGGTTGCGTTGTTCGGTTAATTACGACGGAAGTCGTAACGGACGCAAAAACGGTCCAAATTGCGCGACGAATGGATTTTTCTTATGCCAAACACTAAAATAAAATATTTTAATGCTTACATAAATTTTTGGAGGTCCGGATGTATTCAGAATGTAAGTTATGCGCGAAAATGCAAACTTATGCACTTTTTGACGCTTTTAGTCCCTGAATGACCCAAAAGTTTATTTTAGCACACCGAACCCTTCAAAGCCTATTTCTAAGCTATGTAAAGGATATTTAGGGTATGTTTAACTTTTGGTCATGTTCTGGAATGTTTGTTACAGTTCAAATTGGCATACTTTCGCAGTTTGTCAAATTTAGTCCCTGTAAGCGAATTAACTTGATTTTGCCATACCAAAGCCTTCAAAACTTATTTCTAAGTTATGTAAAGGTTATTTAAGGTATGTTAAGCCTATGTCACTATTACGGAGTGTTTTTCGCGTTATACTGACTGCGTTTAAGCACCAGTTTGCGTATAACCTTCCAGAAAGCGATTTAAAGCTTGAAATTGGAATCGAATCAAATTGTAAAATCACCAAACACAATTACACATATAATAACACCAAAACACATATAGTAATACCAAAGAACATTGTTTTATTAATAATCATCATTGTTTTACATCGTACATCGATTACAGAACACAGTTGTCACAGTCTCCCCTACTTCAAGAAATTTCGTCCCGAAATTTTAACTAGAGGAAGCTTGTGAAAACAAATGCGGATATTTTGTCTTCATCTGGTCCTCACGTTCCCAAGTAAACTCTGGGCCACGTTTGGATTCCCAGCGAACTTTGACCAATCGAATCTGTTTGTTCTTCAACTGTTTGAAAGCACGGTCCACGATCTCCACGGGTTTCTCGACAAAGTGCATTGTTTCATCGATTTGAATCTCATCAAGAGGAATGTGTAGATCAGCTTCAGCTAAACACTTTCATAGATTGGACACGTGAAAAGTTGGGTGAATATTTCCAAGCTCTGGAGGTAGCTCCAATCGATAGGCAACCTTTCCAACCCTTTCCACAATCTTAAATGGTCCCACAAATCGAGGTGCAAGTTTTCCTTTATTTCCAAACCTCACCACTCCCTTCCAAGGTGACACCTTGAGTAGGACACAGTCTCCGATTTGGAATTCTAAGGGCTTGCATCGCATATCCGCATATCTCTTTTGACGGTTTCGAGCTATCACAAGATTATCGCGGATTTTCTTGATTTTGTCTGTTGTTTCCAGAACGAGCTCAGGTCCAGTAAGCTTAGCTTCACCGGTCTCGTTCCAACAGACAGGTGAATGACATTTTCGACCGTAGAGAGCTTCGAATGGCGCCATATTAATGCTAGCATGATAACTATTGTTGTAAGAGAACTCGATCAGTGGCAGATGAGAATCCCAATTACCACCAAAGTCTATCACGCATGCTCTAAGCATATCCTCCAAAGTTTGAATCGTTCTCTCAGATTGGCCATCTGTTTGGGGATGATAAGCAGTGCTTAGATTCAGTTGGGTTCCCAAAGCAGATCGCATGGCCTTCTAAAAATGAGATGAAAATCGAGCATCACGATCGGAAATGATATCTAAAGGAACACCATGTCGTGATACAATCTCGTCTACATAGATCTTGGCAAGCTTCTCAGCAGAGAAATCCTCACGGATTGGTAAGAAGTGAGCAGATTTTGTCAAACGATCAACTACAACCCAAATAGCATCGTGACCTTTAGACGTACACGGTAACTTAGTAATGAGATCCATGGCAATGTTCTCCCATTTCCAAACTGGTATCTTTGGTTGTACATGCAAACCAGAAGGTCGTTGATGTTCTGCCTTGACTTTGAGACAAGTTAGGCATTTCGCACATACAAGGCAACATCTTTCTTCATACCAGGCCACCAGATCTTAGTACGAAGATCCTTGTACATTTTATCAGCACCAGGATGGACAGATTATCGAGACTTATGTGATTCATCCATCGCTAAAGTGCGAAGATCGTCTTGTTTCGGAATCCACAATCGATCCTTAAAATAGAGCAAACCATCGTCTTTCGCTTCGATCTTAAGCTCAAGCTGATGTGGTAATTCATTACCTATCAAATTTTGTGAAACACAAAATTGCTGAGCTTGAAGGACACGAGATTGAAGATCAGATAGAGTTCGAATAGAATGAAGCTTGACTCGCTCCTTTCGACTAAGCGCATCGGCTACAACATTCACCTTACCAGGGTGGTAGCGAATCTCGCAGTCATAATCGTTTAAGAGTTCAACCCAACGTCGTTGCCTCATGTTCAGCTCTTTCTGATTAAGAATATGCTGGAGACTATTATGGTCTGTGAAAACCACACACTTCGTTCCATAGAGGTAGTGTCTCCAGATTTTAAGCGCGAAAACCACAGCTCCTAACTCAAGATCATGAGTCGTGTAGTTCTTCTCGTGAACTTTTAGCTGCCTAGATGCATATGCAATAACTTTACCTTGTTGCATAAGGACGCAACCAAGGCCTAAGTTGGACGCATCGCAATAGACAACGAAATCATCGTTTCCCTCGGGCAGAGATAGAACAGGAGCATTACATAACTTCTTCTTCAGCATTTGGAACGCTTCTTCTTGCTTGGGTCCCCATTCAAAAGGCTTATTTTTCTGAGTCAAAGCAGTGAGTGGAACCGCAATCTTCGAGAAATTTGAAATAAATCGACGATAATAACCAGCAAAACCAAGAAAAGATCGAATCTCTGTAGGCGTCGTTGGTGTATTCCAGTCCTTAATAGCAGTAATCTTGGATGGATCCACATGAATACCCTGCTCATTGACTATATGACCCAAGAATTGAACTTCTTTAAGCCAGAATTCACACTTGGAGAATTTAGCAAAAAGTTGTTCCTTCTTCAGGAGTTCCAATGTTAAGCGAAGGTGTTGTTCGTGCTCGGCTCAAGATTTTGAATAAATGAGAATATCGTCGATGAACACAATAATGAACTTGTCCAAATAAGGTTTGCAGACCCTATTCATTAAGTCCATAAAGATAGCTGGGGCATTTGTCAAACCAAAAGGCATGACAGTGATCTCGTAATGCCCATATCTTGTGCGGAAAGCAGTTTTGGGAATATCTTCTTCGAGAACACGAAGTTGATGATACCCAGAACGCAGATCGATCTTGGAAAAGCATGAAGCACCCTGCAGCTGGTTGAAAAGATCATCAATTCGAGGTAGGGGATATCGATTCTTGATGGTGAGCTTATTAAGCTCACGATAATCGATACACATTCGAAAAGATCCATCTTTCTTTTTCACGAAGAGGACAGGAGCTCCCCAAGGTGAAAAGCTCGGTCGGATGAATCCTTTATCAGATAACTCTTGAAGCTGTTTCGATAACTCTTGCATCTCCGACGGTGCAAGACGATAAGGTGCTTTTGCAATCGGGTTGGCATTGGGTACAAGGTCAATATGAAACTCGACTTGACGAACTGGAGGCAAACCAGGCAGTTCATCAGGAAACACCTCTGGATAATCCCGAACAATCGGAATATCCCGAATACTCTTGCTCTTGCTTTTCTCCTCGGTGACATGTGCCAGAAAAGCAACATATCCTTTTCGTAAATACCTTTGGGCTTCCAAACACGACATAAGCTTCAAACCACCAGATGGCTTCTCGCCACGAATCTCCAGAACATCGCCAGAAGACAAAGGAATTCGAACAATCTTATCGAAACAAACCACCTCAGTGTGGTGTTTGGTTAACCAATCCATTCCAACGATAATATCGAAGCTCCCAAGTTGCATCGGCGTGAGGTCAATAGGAAAAAGATGGTTATCAAGGTTCAACTGACAATTACGAATAATAGAATCGAGAACAAGAGGTTTACCAGTGGCAACTTCAACAGAATAGGGTTTCCTTAGTTTAGTTCTAGGTATCGCAAGCAAAGGCTCAAATGACAAAGAAACAAAACTTCTATCGGCACCAGAATCGAAAAGAATAGATGCAGGTTGATTATTAACAA
Source organism: Helianthus tuberosus (assembly GCA_030545235.1). NCBI lineage: Eukaryota > Viridiplantae > Streptophyta > Magnoliopsida > Asterales > Asteraceae > Helianthus > Helianthus tuberosus. The sequence continues at coordinate 41,254,668 of CM060446.1, read as the reverse complement.
GAAACGTACCATTGACAACAAAGGTACCATTGACAACGAGGTTGTCAGCTCGAACCACATTTGTATTTAGATTGAATGCTCATCCACGAGCGGGATTCACATTAACATTGACGTTCGCATTCGGGTTCGCGTTAGCATTCGCGTTTGCATTCACCAGTCTCGGACAATTGTTGCGGAAGTGACCATACTCTCCACAATTAAAACATGAACCCGGTGGGAATCTCGCAGCATTCCCCTGACCCGGAGCTGGAACCTGAACAACCTGATTCTGTCCCAAACGACAATTATTTGCCAAATGCCCAAGTTTATCACACGTCGTGCATTGCTTGCAAGCCTGTTGTGCAACGTGATAACCGTTGCAACGAGCACAGTGAGGTGCGGTACCAGCATACGCTTTCTTTGCAGGTGGCTGAGCCGGTGGGTTCTGCGGGTTCTGAGCAGTCTGTGCTGTTACAGCAAAATTCTGGGCACCCTTTCGCTTCCTCGATTTCTTCGACGTCTCACCTTCCTTACCCTTACCCTTTTTCTTGTCCTTCCCTGAATCAGTCGCCTTCTTTTTATCACCCTTGCGGGTGAGTTTACCCTTCCTGACTTGAGTCTTAGTCAGGGTAGCAGACAACTCGATTGCTTGACGGAGGGTAGTAGGATTAACACCGGTCACAATCTCCAGAATAGAATCGGGTAGACCATCGATATATCTCTCGATTGCTTTCTCCAGAGGGGTAACCATGGTGGGACACAATAGACTGAGTTCCTCAAAACGATCCGTGTACGCACGGTGTTCAGCCCCATCTTGCTTTAAATCGTCAAACTCTTGCTCCAAAGTCCGAATTTCGTGACGGGGACAAAACTCCTTCATCATGAGAGCCCGAAGCTCTTCCCATGTTTGTGCCAACGCCACTTCGGCACCCCTGTCGCGCATAATACCATTCCACCAGGTAAGCGCTCACTTCTCAACCACGCTCGAAGCAAATTCAACCTTACGCGCATTCGGACACGCACATGTCTGAATGTGCTCTCGATACTCTCAAACCACTGCAGGAGCGCAGTTGCTCCTTGCGACCCAGAAAACTTAAGCGGCTTCGCAGTATTGAAATTCTTGAAATTACACGGCGCATTGTTGTTGTTATTATTGTTGTTGAATATCTCGTGGACTTAGGTCACAACGCCGGGAAGCACAGCAGCCACTTGCTGAGAGACCAGGGCTGCGATTTCTTCAATAGTGAAAGATTGTGCTTCACGTCGAGGAGGCATTGTCTAATAAGGAAACAAGAGAGACGAGTGAGGTTGAAAAGCAAAAGAGGTATCGACAAAACACAAGAGAGGCGATCATTCGTCCGTTACCTCGAACAAACAAACGACACGCAGTGACTAATCAAAGTAAATAGGTCAAAAATAATGTATCGCGAAGACATGCTCGCCTATAAGTGAACACTCACCCCAAGAGTTCCCAGGTAAGAGTGACTGGTCCGATTATGTGGATTTGTACGAACACTCTAGCCTTAGACAGAAAACTCAGAGTACAGGCACTCACCCTTCCAGTTTGCACGTGTTCACATTATTTTGACCCAAACTTTGACGAGATTTTGAAAACTTAGAGGGTTCAAAACCTTACAACAGGGGGTTCAAAACCTAGTAATCAATCATCCTAGAACAGATGATTAGTTTTCAAGCGGATTCGAAAATTGTGTTCACGTTGTCGTTATCACCTAAGGATAGGTGACGATTTAGTTTTAAAAATCTAAACGCAAATAAACTTGTGGTGGGGTCCTAGAAGTTATAGTCTAGGTCGAAGCATTACTAATAACCTAATTCCCTATAACCATTGGCTCTGATACCAACTCTTCTGTCACACCCCGACCACGTAAAACAACAAAGCGTGGCGGAAATGTCGGGGAGTGTTGTAACAGAATTATCGTTTCATAACCATGGATACAAAAAGTGTTTCGTTTTATTGATAATATTAAACATTAACATTGTTTTAACACATAACAAACAAGTTTATATCGACTATCATTGTTTTATGTCACTAAGGCCTCGTCCAGATCCTATGTGACGCATACATCCTAGAACGTCAATCAAGCAACAACACCTGAAACATATGTAAAAACAAAGTCAGCAAAGAAATGTTGGCGAGTACATAGGTTTTATAAGAGTATCGGAATCATGGCTTGTTTACATATATTGCAATACCTTGAAAACCTTGTTTTTTAAAAAGTGTATAATATTGCAACATGATTAACCAACTCAAATCAAGATGGTTATAATTTATAAAATTTCGTAGCCACGATTCTTAACCCAAAATCTTTTTGTTTTAGAAAACCATCTTGTAAAACATCTCGTATAAACTTGTTAATAAAACTCGTATATTATTTCGAAAACATCGTTGAGTGACATCGTTTCAATATCGTTTACCCAAGTGAACTAAATAACGCCACGGTATGTAATATGTTGAAAACACTTATATATAAGAAGTACCAGCGGCGTATCTACCATGTTTTCACCATATTACACCCGTCCCGTTATCTAAACACTAGCCAAAAACCAATCGTTTACCCAAATCGTTTAGCATTGTTTCCAAATCGTTTACTCGTTTAAATCGTTTAAATCATCCTCGTTTTAATTGTGAAAACTTATATATGGTCGTCTCGTTAATAACATTTAAACCTTCGTGACTCGACTACCTCGTTCCTCGCTTCTCGTATTAACAAACCCCCAAAGGTAAGTTAATAATTTCAGATTCAGTCGTTACCCACAACACCCATACATAACCATGGGTATAGTGCAATAACGGGATTTGTCAGATCCTATGGTACCATAACCTAATACTGGTCGGTTCGGCCAAAATTAATGAATGTCATTCGTTATGTAACTACAACCAACAAGTTCGTTCACATTGTCAAAATCGTTATTAGTTTAGTATAAATCGTTCTATTCGTTTTTGAAATCATCGTTTAAACCTTGAAAACATTTTGTACATATGAATCACCCCAAAACAATTGAAACAGTAAAATAGGGGAACTATGTACTCACATGTAGTGCAAGGTATCCTCAATCAATAGTACTTCAACAAACTCGAGTAAACCAGAGAAATCAAGCAGCACCTAGTAATTGAATTACTAGTCAAACAATAGACGCCTAAATCGGAAGATCGGACAGAATGAGGTCATGTAAACCAAATGAGTATGGGAACTCATGTGATATGGTTTAACAAAGCCTACATTCTAAATGAAACCTAACCTAAGTGCTTTCGACCCGTCGCGACCCATTAAGGTAGTTTATGCTACTTTAACGCGTCATTCGCGTGAAACGCGTTCGGAACGCCTAACTAGTCCTATGATAAGTAAAATATGCCTCAACATGTTTAATATTGTTGTCTAATCAGTTTAGATACCAAAGGTTATGTTACATATGCTTAAAATGAATTTTGGCGTAAAAAGGGCATTTTTGGTAATTTACTTAAGGCATATAAGCTACCTATCATAAAACTACTTAAACGAAGCGACCATAAGGTATAACCTTGGAAGGTTATTCCCTATATACTATGGTCACCTAATGTGTTTGGTCGGATCTTAATGATCGACCAAACGGGTCGGGTTCGAAAGTATAAGCGATTGTTTAGATCGCTTACCTTTACAACCCTAGACAAGCACAAAACTAAAAGTGATGAGCTAAGCATGTTAAAACATGCTTAACTAAGTTAGAAACAAGTTTGGTATCAAAACAAACAGTTTTGATACCTAAGAGTAGTTTGGTTACAAAATACGCAAGAATACGCATTTTGGCCGAAACTACGACTCGTCACTGAGCCTAGATAACGTGGTAATCAGTAGGTATAGTCACTAGGGACTATAACCATCGTGATTACGCTCACGTTATGAAGTTCAAACGAACTTCACATTGACCATAAACTGGTCAATGCAGAAAGTCAAACGCAGTTTGACTTTAACGCTAAAATGAATGAAAAGAACGAAAGAACACTTACAGAAGGTCCCCTCAAGATTTGATTCCGATTTTCTCTCAGGTTGGAAGCATATACTTCCACTTAGAGAGCATAAATCAGATTTCAGATTGTGGGTTTTGAAGTGAAATGGATGGGGTATATATAGTGTTCGGAGAGCCGTTAAGATCGTTTATCGAAAACCGTGATTCAATCTCATCCATACATGTGTTGAAATACCATGGTACATCAAAATGGCCCCCCATTATCAGGAAATAACATGTGGAATTGGGTTTTGGGTGCATAACAGCTGGAAACAGGATGGAAAGAAGTTTCTGATGAACTGGGACATGCTTACGGACCGTAAGACCCAGAACCATACGGTCCGTAAGGACTTTGCAGGTCTGATACTTTCATATTTTGGCAGAACAGGCCCCTGTGCATCCAAACTTGCTATTTGATGCATTTTTGACACGTTTAAGCCTCGTTAACCCCATTTCAAAGCTCTAAACTAATGTTAAAGTATAGGGGACTTAAAATGTGCTCAAAAATATCTCGGATGTCGGTTCGTTTGGCCGTACGGTTGTGTTGTTCGGTTAATTACGACGGAAGCCGTAACGGACGCAAAAACGGTCCAAATTGCGCGACGAATGGATTTTTCTTATGCCAAACACTAAAATAAAATATTTTAATGCTTACATAAATTTTTGGAGGTCCGGATGTATTCAGAATGTAAGTTATGCGCGAAAATGCAAACTTGTGCACTTTTTGACGCTTTTAGTCCCTGAATGACCCAAAAGTTTATTTTAGCACACCGAACCCTTCAAAGCCTATTTCTAAGCTATGTAAAGGATATTTAGGGTATGTTTAACTTATGGTCATGTTCCGGAATGTTTGTTACAGTTCAAATTGGCATACTTTCGCAGTTTGTCAAATTTAGTCCCTGTAAGCGAATTAACTTGATTTTGCCATACCAAAGCCTTCAAAACTTATTTCTAAGTTATGTAAAGGTTATTTAAGGTATGTTAAGCCTATGTCACTATTCCGGAGTGTTTTTCGCGTTATACTGACTGCGTTTAAGCACCAGTTTGCGTATAACCTTCCAGAAAGCGATTTAAAGCTTGAAATTGGAATCGAATCAAATTGTAAAATCACCAAACACAATTACACATATAATAACACCAAAACACATATAGTAATACCAAAGCACATTGTTTTATTAATAATCATCATTGTTTTACATCGTACATCGATTACAGAACACAGTTGTCACACTTGTACCTTGTATTAACATGACACATTAAACTAGAAAATATAGTGTCAATTAATATAAAGTTTGAAAGGTTATATAACAAGTGAAAGTATGAGGGACTGTTCTTGTCAAACCTTCAAAAGTTGATTTTGGAACTTAAATACATCTGAATTAGAGGTTAAAGGGACCAGTTATGTCGTTTATACAAGTTAGATATGTATATAAACGAAACAGGGACCAAAGCAGACAAGCTGCCAAACTTATTGCTGGATTGGGCTGGCTCGCGGGCCGCGTAGGCCTGGCCTGTCTTGTTCGCGGGCCACTAAAGCCCAAACAGCAACAGAAAAATGGTTTCAAGCTGCTGTTTTGAAAACCCAGATTGTTCTCCTCTCATATTTTTAATATATGGGCCCTTAGATGGTATTAAGACCTGGTATTACAACTGTAATCATCTCACAATTCATTCCAACACTTGTCAACATCTTGTTCAATTCAAGAAACTATAAATAGGGGTGGTTTTTCATTTAAACACTCACACCTCCAATTCAAATCTGGCTCTCTCTCAAATTCAAGAGGATCCTGAACATTTTTGGGAACCTCCTTCAGCCCATTGGACCCTTTGTAAGTACCCTCTTGTGGCTAGTTAATTTTAATTGGCTTAAAAAGCCGAAAAGTCAAGAGTTTACGTTAAACGCTTTGACTTTTAAACGATCAAGCCATGGTTCACAACGAACATGGCTACGTGATCGTAATTAGGAAGGTGTTAATCCCTCAAAAGGGCACCTCCTAATTATCACGTTTACTTAGTTAATAGTCGGGTCAAAGTAATTAAGATAAAAGTCAAACGAGTCGGTTTTTAAATAAAATTCAAAACTAATGATGTAAAAGCAATAAAATCAGTTTTGTCACTTTAATAACTTGGTAAATATTAATTGAACATGTCTAGGCATGTTCAACCCGACAATTCTAAGTTTAGGCTCGGTTCGCAACCGAAAGTCACAAAATAAATATTTTTACTGATTATTTTAGACCAAAACCTTATATTACTATTTAACCTCTCTTATAAACTTTAAAATGACCAAAATACCCTTACGGGGCTTAAATTGGTTTTAAATTCGTTTTGGTCATAATGGAAGATATCCTACTGATATCATAACATATTTTAAGCATATTAACTTATGGAACCTGTACATGACTCATTTGGTTACCCGTTAAGCATATTCGCGTTTGGTACGGTTTATGTAACTAGTTTGCATAAATTAACCGAAACGGGTCAAACCTTATCATTTTTACTTCAAAATCCAGAATGTGTTTAGTTTACCCATTTTATACAAGTCTTCATACTTGTCGGGTCTAAATCACATTCTAATCTGGTATTCGCTTAATCGTGCTTTTTGAACCGTAAACCTTTCATTAAAACTAACTGGTCTAAGTTTAAACTTAAGTAAGACCCGTTAGGAATCTAATAGGTTATTAAAACCTTCGTTCCAGATTTAGGAGCCCAGTAAAAGCTATTTGCACTTGCTGATTGATATACGGCTGAGATTAAAATTATAATTTTGCTTAGGTAAATACTTTTAACTTATTTTCCGTTATACGGGCTTGGCATACGGTATTATAATAATACCGCTTGGTCGGGTATGTAGTTATTTAAATCGGATTGTGATTAATACATTTTCATAACCCGTTTTAATTTGTTTTGTTTGATGCAATGCCTTTGGGGGTTAATGACCATGTCCTGGATATCCTCGACTCATTCATTAGAAATGGCCACGACTTAAGCACGAGGTGTAGGCATACACCTGACAGTTGCGTATGTAAAACGGTACCCCACTCATGAGGAAACTTCTTGTGGGTATTATACCAAGTGGTGTGTCTATTAATCTTATCCGGCTCTTCTAACCGGGTCCTGAATGGACGACAAACATGTAAAACTGTATACAAGATTATATTTAAAATAATTGTCCCAAGTTACAAAAGATTTTATGCCTCGTGCATTCAAACCAATTTTATAAACACTTTTCAAAAGAGTCAGTTAATTGTATTTACCAGTGTAAACTGACGTATTTTCAAAAAGATTAAGTGCAGGTACTACGCATAATGGGCTGGAAGTTCCTGAGTATTAGGTAAAGGGTCTTGCAAACTCGTAATACTTAAAGTCTGTTGAACAAAGATTCACTATCTGTTTTAGATCCGCCTGTGGATCCACTTACAACCGTTGTGTAATATTTTATTATATTTTCAATTCGGTTTGAAATATTATTTTAGACTTCCGATGTGCATTAAACTGTGATTAGTTAACTATGATGATATCAACTACGTCACGATACTCCCCACCGGGCCCACCGGTAATACGTGGAAATATCGGGGTGTGACATTAGTAAACTTATTAGGGTATTAAATGTGAATTGTAGCTTTTTTTTGAATGGCTAATGTTACTCTCCCAAACTCCTATATTTACAAATAAATCACCTTTGCTTGGGATTAAACCCAAGACCTCCCACTAAGAGTCAAGAGCCTCTACCAAGTGAGCTAGCCCCACTTGGCCTTTTAAAAATTTGGACCATTTCTTGGTTTGTGCGTGTGATCCTTGCGCAGGGGCCATGCTAATCTTCTTTGTATCGTCTCAATTTTATCAGATGTCCCCGAGGGGACATGTGAATTGCAACTAATGGGCAAGATTTGAATTCATTATTACATCACCAACACCTGCATTCCACAAAGAAATACTCGCACAACGCATGACAATGAATACTACTAGTTTATTTATTTATTTATTTATTTATTTATTTATATTAAAAATGAAACTGAATGAACAGTTGTTTGGGTATTCTTGGGAATTCAACATTTAACAAATGACACGTGGTTGCTTCTTAACGTCTTTGAGAAGCGCTTGCCACGCGTCTTGAAGCCCCAGAACATAAAACCCGTACTGCAATCGTGAGAGAAAAAGAGAGCCGGCGAATCAAGAGAGATGGAGATGGTTGTTGGCGACGGCAGACGCGGCGGAGGCCGTTCTGTGCTCCGACGATGGGTAACCACGGCGGTAGCGATGTTTTCGATGGCGGCTAGGGTTTCGTCGATCCATGGGTTCTTATGACGTTCGTCGAAATCCCCGATTTTGGCATAGCATTTGGATTTTGGGGCACGGCGTTCGTCGGAACCCTAGATCATCGTATGCCCTTGTCACACCCCAACCGATGGCGGAAACATCGGGATGAGACGAACAAATTGCTCAAAACATCATAACACTATGTGACAATATTTAATTGAATTCAAACTTCATTGCAAGAACTAAATTGTCATACAACATTTAAAAAAATGGAAATAACAACATTGTTCAAATTCAAATCAACAAAAGATAAATAGATTAAAGGTGTGTATCTAGTCCACCCTAAACTTGTTTCATCAATCATCCATACTTCAATAATCAACCTGCAACATGTATTAAAATAGAGTTTCAATGCAAAGGCAATGAGCGAGTATACAAGTTTGTTTACATAGTATAATAGAATAAAACTCAAATCCAACATGATTCATAATATGTGATTACTAGTATGCAATTTTGGCGTACAATATGATCAAACCCTAGAACACAACGCATAAATAGCCTAATCCCAATCGTTCAGCGGGGTGGTAACTTAACAATACCCAATAGAACAGCAGGCGGGGCGTTAATCCTATAGCGCTATAATTGTTAAGGTGGGCGAACAAGTCAATGAGCATATAACGTTCCAAATCGTTCATAGAGCATACAAGAATAGCAAGTAAGTCACATTAGTTTCATGCATTCGTTCAAAGATTGAGTATGTTTAATTCAAAAGTTGTTTGCATAATTATGCATGTTGCATCCCAAAGTAAAAAGGGAAAAAGGGATCGAGTATACTCACGGTGGTTGCAAGCTTTCCTACTTGAAATCCCGCGAGCGAGTTTGGTGGATGGATTAAGTTGGAGCACCTAGTCCTTCTACACGAGGAAACATAGGTGTGTGAGTTTGGCGTTCAACGGAAGATTATAATTTGGAGTTTAACATAACATAAAGTATGATATCAAAATAATCATCTTTAACTTATACTCTTATATGACACTACGTAACCACTAGGGTTATATTGTATTTCATGGGTAATATGCCCATTAGAATCATACTTGGAGTGTTAAGTCTTAGATGGTATCTTACTACTTTAACATATAAACACAAGTTTAATATTAAAGGTTCGAATGAGTGTATATATATATTTAGGTTAAGTATTACGTATTATTAAGTTCAATAATTCAAGTAGGAGGTAGAAGATTAAGATCTTCATTTAGGCACCTCAAGTTATTCATGGATGTCATGTATGGGGTAGGAAGAATAAGCTTCCGTTTAGGAACCCCTTGAATGTTCACCACTTCTCTTGATGTAAAAACAACCAAGGAGGGTCACGAACTAGGATTAGTATAATATAAACAATCTAACTAAGAGAAATCATCAAATCATGTGAGGATTGTATGTTTGGAACAACCCAAGTTGTTCCATAATCACTCTACATCAAGAACTAGCTTGAACATGACTTGTGGGTCAAAACACCCTAAACAAACAGAAAGTTATGAGGTTTAATCCTCTGATTTCAAGTGTCTCAACCATGTTTTTAAGCTTAACCAACCATAAGAGAGGTTGTAAGCATTAGGACATTGGTGTGAGATGTGTTAGACACAAGTTGGATGAAGTTTAAACAAGTTTGAAAGAGTATGCAACAAAACAGAAAGTTCTTGGACCATTTCAGGGCAATTCCAGGTCTGATTTCTCCAAGGAGAAGTCAAGGAATCAAACCCCATGATTATCCAAGCAAGTAGAAAGAAGAATCAAGTAATTTCGTTAAGAAATGAGCAAGTTATACTCACTTTAGTGCAAGAGTATGAATCTGTCCGAAAATGCAGATTCTTGCTAGAACTTGAGAGTGTTTAGGAGAGATTTGAGAGTGTTGAAAGTGTCCAAGTGCTTGGAGGACCTTGGGTACTTATAGGGGAGTGATTAGGGTTGTTTTGGGGGGATAATTAAGGCTAAAACTCGGTTTAAACAAAGAAATCCCGCTCAAAAACGAATCTGGTCGCGATCTGAGATGTTTTCTGCAGACCTGAGGCCCATGCGGGCCGCGTAAGGGGACAGGGTAAGTCCACGTGGGCCGCGCGCCCTTAAGGTTCCGGATATAAGTTTCATTTATTACAATTTGGCCCCTAGAGTTGTGTATTTGATGTTTTTAGGGTATTTAAGGGCCATATTTGTCACAAAAGCATAGTTTGAGGTACATTTAAGTATGAGGAGTATAAACCAAATATAATTATGCGCATGAGTATCGAAATCAAGTGTCGTTCACGTTCAAGACACGTTTTATGCATAAGTTTAGATTAATTACAAGTTTAGCACATAGTTTCCAAGAATAATGATTAAACACCAATTGATTCACCGTTTCGAACATACGAGCATATATGAAGTGTGTGTAACATATTTGTAACAAAATACGAGTTTCATTAATGATCCAAGTCTCGGTTTCACAATGATTACAAGGAAGAAACGATTACAAGAATACAAAGTTTCCAAAAATAGAAATACGAACAAAACTTTCTATAAATGGAAAGTTCAAAAGAGCCGGGCGTTACAGTCTCCCCTCCTTTAGGAAATTTCGTCCCGAAATTTAGGAAGACGTAGGGAAAAGATGAGGTACTTCGTTGATAGAGAAAACATGGATGTTGAGCGCAAGGAAACAATAAAGGAAAGTAAAATTCTATGGTGATGAACTTGCCATCAAAATTTTTGACCGGAAACGACATAAATTCAAGTTTAACAACACAAGGTTTTACGCGAATAGAGGTAATAAGGTTGCTAATGAGAAAGCATATCCTCACTGTCTTCGTCGTCATCTTGGGCTTGCTGTCGTTCTTGATTCCATAGAGGACATTGTGGGCGAAGATGAGTAGTGTCCCACACTTGTAGCAAGCGCGTACTTTGTTGACTGACTCTGTGTGTTGAAATTTTCGTTTCCTTCCTTCGCCACCACTTGCTTGGGCTTCATGGTCAGTGGTAATCTGATTGGCTATCTTGGTAGCAACCTGTTTATCGCGAATGCGATTGTTGTTTACGGAAGCAGCGAGGCGGTAATCAGCTTCAATATTATCGAGTTTGGCAGCCTCGATCGTATCGCGCATAGCAGGGGGTAATCCGTTGATGTATTTAGTTATCTTACGTGCAGCAGTCATGACAAGGTGAGGAACAATGAAGCTAAGTTGTTTGAAACGGGTGGTGTAGGCTAGGTTTTCATCCCCCACTTGCTTTAGTGCCCAAAACTCTTCCTCCAACTTTTGTTGCTCATGCGGAGGACAAAACTCGTCCATCATCAGGGCCTTGACTTCTTCCCACTCCAACGCATATGCCAGTTCGTTTGAACGAATGTTCCTTTCGTTCGTCCACCATTCGAGAGCTCGGGCTTGGAATACCCTCGTCGCACTACGCGTTCTGAGCTCTTTGGGGCAATCACTATTGATGAACATAACCTCCATGCTATCAAACCATTCGAGCATGGCGGTCACCCCATCGTTGCCGGTGAATGGCTTGGGGTTGCACGCTGAAAAGTGCTTGAAGTTGAACGAAACGGGCTTGCGTGCTTCGACTTTAGAGTCGACGGAGGAGTTCGGAGTTTCAGAAGCTCGAATTTCGGAAATGACCTTTGGAACGACGCGCGCAAATTGATCGGCCATGAAAGCCATCATCTTCTTCGTAGCACGGGACTTAGACTTCTTAGACGAGTTGGAGTGACGAGAAGACATCTAAGATTCAAAAGAACGAATGGGTGAGACTTGATCATAATGTTTGTTTAAGAAAAATCGTTTGCATAAGTTGATTCACATGGCATAAAGTGTCACATAGCATAAAAGTTTCAAATCGATTCACATAACATAACGAGTTTAGATGTCACATATAGCATAGTCATGAGTCCAACATAGCATAACATGGATAAATGAAAGCATTGTAAATTTAGTTTGTTCACGAGGGATTATTATTGTTTGTGATTGCGATAACGTGTGAAATGATTAGAAAACGACATTTAGAAAGAGATGAACGTTCAAGTATAAAATCACATATAAATTGAGATACATAAAAGAAAGGCTCAATAAAACATAGGATTGTTTCGGGTAGAGAAACGTCGACTATTCCAAAGTGGGTCGAAAGTCCTTTCGAATTAGAGAAAACGTGCTTTGGCCTATAGGTAAGATACTCTCGTCGAGAAGCGATTAACGGTATCTTACCCTTCCGGTTACTACACATCTCTAATCGATTGAAACAATCGGGACCTTGGCGAGATTGAAAATCGAGGAATGGGACTTAATCGACGAGATGCGGGTTTCACCCCTAACTTGACGATTTCGTACCCTAAATGTGGTTGGTACTTGTCGGGTCAAAATAAAATTTCGACACTATGACAAGGGTCCACTAGAGTTGAAATGGAAATTACCATTAAGTTGTGGATTTCACTCCTAGCTTAATGGTGTAATTTCGTGCAAAAAGAAATAGTTCAAGGTAGAATGAGAGTCGTTTACCAAATTGTGGGTTTCACGCCTATTTTGGTAAAGTTGTCTCGTTTGTGTTATAAGAGTATACAAATAAGCAAAAGTGTATTCATGTTAACCTTAGGAAGGGCATATAAATTTAATCAACAAGAAGTGTAGCTAGGAAGCATGCATGGTAGAGTACAAAAGTTTTAAACAACACATAAGAGGCAAAATTCCTAAAACTATAGATTAGGGCAAAAGCATGGCAATTTTTCCTAATTCCCTATAGTTTTGGCTCTGATACCAATCTGTCACACCCCAACCGATGGCGGAAACATCGGGATGAGACGAACAAATTGCTCAAAACATCATAACACTATGTGACAATATTTAATTGAATTCAAACTTCATTGCAAGAACTAAATTGTCATACAACATTTAAAAAAATGGAAATAACAACATTGTTCAAATTCAAATCAACAAAAGATAAATAGATTAAAGGTGTGTATCTAGTCCACCCTAAACTTGTTTCATCAATCATCCATACTTCAATAATCAACCTGCAACATGTATTAAAATAGAGTTTCAATGCAAAGGCAATGAGCGAGTATACAAGTTTGTTTACATAGTATAATAGAATAAAACTCAAATCCAACATGATTCATAATATGTGATTACTAGTATGCAATTTTGGCGTACAATATGATCAAACCCTAGAACACAACGCATAAATAGCCTAATCCCAATCGTTCAGCGGGGTGGTAACTTAACAATACCCAATAGAACAGCAGGCGGGGCGTTAATCCTATAGCGCTATAATTGTTAAGGTGGGCGAACAAGTCAATGAGCATATAACGTTCCAAATCGTTCATAGAGCATACAAGAATAGCAAGTAAGTCACATTAGTTTCATGCATTCGTTCAAAGATTGAGTATGTTTAGTTCAAAAGTTGTTTGCATAATTATACATGTTGCATCCCAAAGTAAAAAGGGAAAAGGGATCGAGTATACTCACGGTGGTTGCAAGCTTTCCTACTTGAAATCCCGCGAGCGAGTTTGGTGGATGGATTAAGTTGGAGCACCTAGTCCTTCTACACGAGGAAACATAGGTGTGTGAGTTTGGCGTTCAACGGAAGATTATAATTTGGAGTTTAACATAACATAAAGTATGATATCAAAATAATCATCTTTAACTTATACTCTTATATGACACTACGTAACCACTAGGGTTATATTGTATTTCATGGGTAATATGCCCATTAGAATCATACTTGGAGTGTTAAGTCTTAGATGGTATCTTACTACTTTAACATATAAACACAAGTTTAATATTAAAGGTTCGAATGAGTGTATATATATATTTAGGTTAAGTATTACGTATTATTAAGTTCAATAATTCAAGTAGGAGGTAGAAGATTAAGATCTTCATTTAGGCACCTCAAGTTATTCATGGATGTCATGTATGGGGTAGGAAGAATAAGCTTCCGTTTAGGAACCCCTTGAATGTTCACCACTTCTCTTGATGTAAAAACAACCAAGGAGGGTCACGAACTAGGATTAGTATAATATAAACAATCTAACTAAGAGAAATCATCAAATCATGTGAGGATTGTATGTTTGGAACAACCCAAGTTGTTCCATAATCACTCTACATCGAGAACTAGCTTGAACATGACTTGTGGGTCAAAACACCCTAAACAAACAGAAAGTTATGAGGTTTAATCCTCTGATTTCAAGTGTCTCAACCATGTTTTTAAGCTTAACCAACCATAAGAGAGGTTGTAAGCATTAGGACATTGGTGTGAGATGTGTTAGACACAAGTTGGATGAAGTTTAAACAAGTTTGAAAGAGTATGCAACAAAACAGAAAGTTCTTGGACCATTTCAGGGCAATTCCAGGTCTGATTTCTCCAAGGAGAAGTCAAGGAATCAAACCCCATGATTATCCAAGCAAGTAGAAAGAAGAATCAAGTAATTTCGTTAAGAAATGAGCAAGTTATACTCACTTTAGTGCAAGAGTATGAATCTGTCCGAAAATGCAGATTCTTGCTAGAACTTGAGAGTGTTTAGGAGAGATTTGAGAGTGTTGAAAGTGTCCAAGTGCTTGGAGGACCTTGGGTACTTATAGGGGAGTGATTAGGGTTGTTTTGGGGGGATAATTAAGGCTAAAACTCGGTTTAAACAAAGAAATCCCGCTCAAAAACGAATCTGGTCGCGATCTGAGATGTTTTCTGCAGACCTAAGGCCCATGCGGGCCGCGTAAGGGGACAGGGTAAGTCCACGCGGGCCGCGCGCCCTTAAGGTTCCGGATATAAGTTTCATTTATTACAATTTGGCCCCTAGAGTTGTGTATTTGATGTTTTTAGGGTATTTAAGGGCCATATTTGTCACAAAAGCATAGTTTGAGGTACATTTAAGTATGAGGAGTATAAACCAAATATAATTATGCGCATGAGTATCGAAATCAAGTGTCGTTCACGTTCAAGACACGTTTTATGCATAAGTTTAGATTAATTACAAGTTTAGCACATAGTTTCCAAGAATAATGATTAAACACCAATTGATTCACCGTTTCGAACATACGAGCATATATGAAGTGTGTATAACATATTTGTAACAAAATATGAGTTTCATTAATGATCCAAGTCTCGGTTTCACAATGATTACAAGGAAGAAACGATTACAAGAATACAAAGTTTCCAAAAATAGAAATACGAACAAAAGTTTCTATAAATGGAAAGTTCAAAAGAGCCGGGCGTTACAGCCCTCTGGTCAGTTTTCACTATGACCACTCAATAATGGTTAGGGTCTCCTAGCCTGAGATGTTGGTCATTGTCGGCATCCTCTCAAGGGCGCCTGTCGTAGCGGCTGTGTTTTCCTCTCCCTGGTCGTCATCTTTGTTTTCTTTTGTTGACTATGGTTATTTTTGGGTTTCCATTGTCAGGTGTCGATGATGGCTAGGGTTTCCTATGCTGAGACTAACAGAATCTGATGAGTTGTGGTTGCTTTTATCCACGGTTTATCGATGACGATAGGTGTCTTAATCTTAGATGTTCATGATCTGAATTTTGAAATCGTAAGTCACTTATGTGTTACCTTTGCTGCTTTGGGTTTTCGCATACCACGAATATTGTATGCATATAAATCTGTGATTTGTAGAGTTCCTTTAATGATGGAGCTACATGCATTTGGTCTGTGATTATGTTTTTGGCATCAATGTTGTGCGACCATTATTTGGCGTTTTGGATACTGAGCTAGGCGATGATGATCGTATGGGTGTAAATCGAGATGATGATTTAACCGTGGCGTGGCATGTTTGAGAGATGGTAGATGTTCATCTGCAGCCTCTATTGCAGCCACGATTATCTCTTTCATTTACACCCTTTGAGCCTCTAATTCTATGCAACTTGTTGGTAATGTATTTATTGGTTTGAATTTGATAGTTTGATATGTTTGGAGCTTTGGTTTAGTGGTTTATAGGCTATTTATGTCTGTCATTGGCACTGGTTCGAATCTCCCCAGACGTGATTGAACTGCATTAGTACATGGGAGCGATGGCTCACAAGCTTGTGTATTGTGTTCCTGGTAATACTTGAGGTAATACTTGATTGAGTTCTATAGAATCAAGTCATCAACATGACTCTTAATTTAATTATCATTTTGTGCAGATTCAATTACTTTAGTCACGACTCGCGACTTGGTTCAATAATATCAATATGCTTTTATTTTAGCAGTTGGATTGAAGTGTTCGTAGTTGTTTAGTTATTCATTTATTTTAATGTGTTAGGTGATTTTGGAAAAGCACAAGTATCAAATAACACTTTGGAGCATAACTTGGCTTGCGCGAAAGGTCAAACTATGTTGTTCCTTGGTGACTTTTCGTATTATGTCCATCAAGAGTAGTGCATACGAGCCAGGCCGGATATATAGCGCTGGAAATCATAAATTCAACTTTGCTTCTGAAATTGTAAGACTAATATACATGTATAACCTGAATAATGCAGACCGCAAAACATAATTACAGTGCCTCATGAATTGGTTATAAAAATTAAGGCAATATGTCACCATGGCGCGACAACTATGGAGGATGGCAGCTTAGCAGCTGCAACCCCTATTGCAGCCAATGTGCCATGGTCCTTTCGCATTCTCTAAGACTCATTAATTAGTTCACGTTTCTAATTGTGCATTTGTATATCAGACCTTGAGTCTGGCTTCTTGAGTAGTCGGTAACCGTCAAAATTTGTTCACATAAATACTTTGTTTCCCGCAAAGAGTTTTTATTGCTTGCGCATCGCCTTTGTTCTGCCACGTGTTTTAACTTTTGCACCTCACCACTGGTGATTGGGAGTTAAATTGAAGTTGGTATTGTGGCTGTTCGTACAGTTTATTGAAGCTTTGGTGTGCAGGTGTTTGTTGCCATTTACCACAACTGTAAGATCAAATGGGTATGTGGTGTCATATTCTATTCATTTGCTGCTTATTATGTTGGTATGGTGTATCTGTTCTATACTTTCACTTATTCGGTGTCTTATTCTCTTCCGACTGTTTGTATATGAAGTTATTATGAGTTAATGATGATTCGAATAGGAGAGATGGATCTGAAAGCGGGTTTGGTGGAAGTGATAATGTAGAAGGTGCATTTGGTGGTGAACAAGATATCCCCACCGACTCATCTTCGACTTCGCGTTGGAGACAAAAATATCACCGGCAAACTCCTCGGCTCTTTATAAAATGGGTTAGAATATTTTAGGTGACTCAGATATTATTCCACCTCATCACTGGGTTAATTTGTCTTACATTTCCATCTCAAATGTAGTAAAAAGTCAAATAAAGAATGATAAAAGGGAAATGGGTTGAACAGAAACAAACAATGGTTTTAATGCGTACAACTTTCGAAATCTCTTTATTTAGAAATTGGGATTATTACATGAGTATAGTGCTGGTAATCGTATTTACATTATTTATTTATAATTATTAAGTATATATTGTTCTTAAAAAAGATGTTAAGTACCTATTTATTGTGAAACTGCATATGATGTAATTCAAACAAATGGTCAAGCAAAGTAACTCGGTAAAATGTAATATACATATAGATCAAATTGTTGTAGGATATTGCATATAGCGTACACATTCACCTTTTGATATTGGATTTAACTTCTTTCTTTGACTATTTTTTAATAGATTGACTGGATGAAGTCTTCAAAGTTGCTCAGCCTGAACCATCATCAACACCTGTTTCAGATTTGTTTTTGCGATTGGGAAATGGTGGTAGTGCACTGAATGCTATACAGAACGGCTATGCGCAGCAACATGCGGATCGCTAAAACGCCAACCCAACAAGATCCAAAAAAGACCACTTTTTGTAATATGGTCGTTAAAACAACAAACCAAAGTCATATTTTGCATTGTTCCTATATGTGTATGTGTCCGTTAGGCCACCTAATAGAACTATAAATTGCCAAATCTGTTCTTTTGTAATACGACTACTATTGCCGCTGATTTTATAACATATGAAAATACAGACTAAAAAAGAAAAAGTGTTCGCCGCAACGTGACGACATTGATAAACCTAGTTTGATTAATTTATCGGTTACATAAGTTAATATATTTTTCATTTATTTATGTTGATGCTAAAATGAATCTTTTGCATTTATATCCACATTAATGTTTTTTTATTCTTGAATAAATTAAATTAAAATTAAGAACCTTTTAAAAATAATAACATTACTATAAATGGGGTAAATATGTTTATAAAATACTAGGTTATAACCCCGTGTATTACACGGGGTTAAATAAATAAATTTTATATACTAAATAATAAAACAATATATCTTTAAAAACCTCATTTATTGTACAGGTTGAATAAATATAATTTTATATATTAAATAATAAAAAGTTATATCTATAAGAACCATATTGTACGGGTTGAATAAATGTAATTTTACATACCAAATAAAAAAGTTATATCTTTAAAATCACGTATATTACACGAGTTGAATAAATGTAATATTCTTTACCAAATAATAAAATAATACTTATTTAAAAAACCTCATTTATTACAGGCGTTGAATAAATGTAATTTTATATACCAAATAATAAAAAAATTACATCTTTAAAAATATCCGCATTACACGGTTTGAATAAATTTAATTTCTGTACTAAATAATAAAAAATATATATCCTTAAAAACCCCTGGTGTATTGTACGAATTGAATAAATCTAATTTTATATATCAAATAATAAAAAGTTATATTTTAAAAAACGTCATGTATTACATGGGTCGAGTAAATGTAATTTTGTATAGTGAAAATAAAAATATTTAATATATTAATACAAAGTTTGGTTTTCGTGATAAAAATAGATTATTCTGTTGTTGCAAAATTTGTTGGCGAAGTCTCAATAAATTTAACCCTTTATTTAAAACTTCATAAATGTATAAATGATAAATAATATTAGTTAATTTTATTTTAAGGTTCGTAAAATCTATTTGATACCAAACTAAAAAAACATTCAAATATAATTAATTCAAATAAATAATATTATAAATGAGATGGAGATTAAACTAAATAATAATTATCCATAAGATATTAAACTAATAATATTTAGTAGGAGGGTTATATATAATATAAGATATTAAATTAAATAATATTTAGTAGAAGGATTATCTATAATTAATTAGAAGAGATTAAACTAAAACAATAATTATCTATAAGAGATAGCTTAATATGATGACAAGTGTCACTAAAGTGGTTTCTTTTATTATATAGTATAGATGTATAATCGACGATACATCAGTTTGCAAGGAAAAAGTAATATTTAATAGGATCATGATATAACGTAATCGTATTAGATTACATAACATTTTGGCTAGTTTTAGGAGGATAGGAACGGCTGGAATAAATTAAATTTTATTTGAATATGTATGCATTTTATTAATTTGATTGCATTTGTTCATAAACACTAATGTGATACACAATCAAGTAAAAATCATTAAAGATTTGTAGTTACCAAAGTACCAATAGTCATAGCGATTTTGAACTCGAAAATGCAAAAAGTAAAAACACATAATTCGTATTGGTGGTGTTAGTTTTTAGTGTGGTTTTAAATGTTTAAATAATGTCGATATTATGAGATAAGGCAAAAGATCAAATACAAATAAATTTAACCTACTAAACATACAAATTGAAGGAAAAGTAAAAAAGATAAGGTGTCATTTTTGTAATTATCACCAACTATCAAAGTTACTATACAAATGTGAACTCAACAAAAAATATCTAAAAAACACAATTTTTTTTAATATTTTTTATAAAAAAAATTGCTACATTTTGTTAGCAAAAAAAACAAAAACAAAATGCTACTACTAAAAGTAGCGATTTTTTAGTAAAAAATATTAAAAAAATAAAATAATTTGTGTGTTTTTTTTATTTTTTTAGGTTTTTTGGGGGTTTAGTTTTTAGCATTTTAGCTTGGGTGGGGGGGGGGGGGTGGGGGGGTTAGGTTTTTTTTAGATTTTTGGGGGTGTGGAGGGGGGGTTTAGGTTTTTGGGGGGAGGGGGGTTAATCTTTTTTTAGGTATATTTGTAGAGTAACTTTGATAGTCATTGATAATTACAAAAATGTCACCTTGTCTTTTTGAATTTTCCTTCAATTTGTATGTTTAATATGTTAAGATTATTTGTACAAGAACTTTCCCATATGAGATAAACAGGTAAAACATTGTTGTGAATTTTTATTTAAATAATGGAAAGGATTGATTAAACGTGGAGGCTTTAAATGATTAAGTAATTTCAATATTACGAGATAAACAGGGAGAATATTTTTATGAATTTTTATATAAATAATGAAAAAGATTATATAAACATAATTTTATATATCACAATCAAATCGTAGATCATAACCTTCTATAAAAAGTAAGAACCAATCAATCTATTAGCATTGAAAATTCAAACACATGGTAATAATAGTAACTCTTACACATTTAAAGGAAAAATTACAAGTTTTGTTCTTTATCTTTATACTACTTTTCAAGCGGTGTTTTTTTAACGAATGTTGATAGGCGGTGTCCTTTACTAGGTATTTTGTTACAAGTTTAATCATTTACACTCAACCCAGTTAAAAAACCATGTTAATTGTTAGCAGACGGTGTCCTTTACTAGGTATTTTGTTGCAAGTTTAGCCCTTTACCTAGGTATTTTGTTGCAAGTTTAGTCCTTTACACCCAACAATTAACAGGGTTTTTTAACTGGGTTGGGTGTAAAGGACTAAACTTACAACAAAATATCTAGTAAAGGACACCGTCTGTCAACATTCGTTAAAAAAAACACCGCCTAAAAAATGGTATAAAGATAAAGGACAAAACTTGTAATTTTTCCTTATTTAAATGAGAAAAGGTAAATCAAATAGATTTTATTGAAAATTAGTCTTCCAACTGAATATTAGACTCTTAAGTGGTTGGGGCGTAAATGCATATATTATCATTAATGGTTGTTTTTTTGTATCTTGTGGGTATTTAAATATGCAAATCAAATTATATGCCTTTAGGCAAATTACTCTATGTATAGATCTATAAAAACGTCATATTCACAAGAATATCCATATAAGAAAGATGTGTACCTTAAGATACGTCGTGAATCAATAGCGGTCGAATCAATAGCGGTCGAATCAAGGATAGATTTTACACCTCGTCTAAAAAAACAGTGTTTTTACCTCACTCATAAGTGGGTTGTTCATCACTCCACAAATACTTGCCCCACGATTCCCAATTTCGCAAACATTCCTATTGGGGTAAATCTCTCGACTAACATGAACCTTAAGGTTAACCTTGGGCTTCAATTAAGTCAGGTATCCATGCCAATGAGATAGTAGGAATTGGATGACCTTTGGAACCAATCAAACTATTTAGGTTCATTGGAAGTTTACGTTGACCTTTGGAACCAATCAAACCACTTAGGTTCTTAGAAGTTTAAGTTAACTTTGGGTTATTAGACTTAGGAAATGAAATACATAAAAGAGATGTGAAGTCCGTAGGGTAACCTACTCGTATCCAAGTCCTAACCACTCAAACCCAAGGTTCTGCAGGATCTTATGTGAGATGTGGCATAAACTTTGAAACTTCTCAGCGTTATGCTAGCTACATGGGTCTCACTACAAGAAGTACCTCTATTTAGCTCATTGGGGCTGTTTGGTAGCCTCTTAATCCTTTCAGAGGTTGTCTCTTAATGAAATCATTTGTGGCCCTTATGTCTGAATGAATAAGAGGTAACCTTATGTCTGACTGGATAAGTGGTAACATCTGAATGGTAAACCATCACATGTCACATTCTTCTACATTATCTTTGTTAAACTCTTAAATGATTTCATTAAGAGGTAGCCTCTTAATGTCATTCAGATGCTACCAAACTGCCCATTACTAATTCTTGTAACCACAAATTAACATAAGTTTACTAGGAACATGAGTGGTTTGATTGGCCCCATGTGGCTAGCATAAAACTGTGAAGTTTCAAAGTTTACGTCGCATCTCTCACAAGATCTTATTGAACCTTGGGTTTTAGTGGTTAGGACTTGGATCCAAATAGGTTACCCTTATGGATTGGACCAACTTTTATGTAGTTCATTTCCTAAGTTTTGTGACCCAAAATCAACACAAGATTCTTAGTAACGTGAGCGATTTGATTGGCCCCTGAGACTATTATCTATCCCTTTACCCAATTGATATTAAGATCGAGTCAACCAAATTTAAGTTCAAGGTCAACCTTAGGGTCCACTTTGATCGAGCGGTTGGATGTTTGGGTAGTCAACTGAATTAATAGTGGGTGGAGATTTGTGGATATGAGTAAAGAACCTATCATTTAGGAGTGAGATAAAATGATCGTCTTTTGCATTTTGAGTGTTAAGCCCATCCTGGCTCAAGGGGTTTGATTAGGAAAGGTAAGTATAGTAGACAGAACAATAGAACAAGAATGAATAAGAGTTAGTGGGGCAAGTTTAATGATATTCTTTGGGTGTTTATATACTACACATGCAACATGGTAGCATTTAATTTTAACTAGGTTTAACCCCCGCCGCGTTGCGGTCGGGCCTAGAAATTAAGAACAAATAGGTTTAACCCGTACGTTACGGGTTACAACAACTTTTTTTTTTTGTCAAAACACGGCTTAAACTAACGCGGCAGGATCTCTTAGCAAACTTGAACATGTCGGTGTCTCTTAGCAAACTTGTTTCAACCTGTTTTTGTCAAAACACGTCTTAACAAAAGCACTGTTTATTCTGGATCAGTTGTTGCAAAACTGTTTTGGCTTTGTATCATCTGTTCTCAAGGTGGGATCCAGATGAGCCAACACATAAGAACCTTTTTAACAAAATTAACTTCTCATATATCACTTACAGAATCATAGATGTATACAACGTCAATTATAACCCATATAAAATGATATAAAAATATAATACAAAATAAACTCATTTTCAAATCAATAACTTCAACTAAAATCCATAAGCACAGTCACCTACTCGTTCTCTAGACCTAAACAGCTAAACCGAAGCTAAAACTGGAAAAAAATTGAAGCTTGTTTCTATTTTTTCTTTTTGTCAAGACTGTTCAAATTGAATCGTAATTCATAAACAACCCTATTTTCCGTGAGATAAAACTTCGGTTTCAAAAAGAGAAGGGGAAAAGATGTTGTAACTCAATTTTATGGAGGTTGGTTATGCATATTCTTTAAACTTATGATCCTATTATATTCTATTCTACTATTACTTAAAGGAAAAAGTTGGTGGAAACCCCACCAGCTTTGCCTTCCCCTCCCGCTACTTTCACGATATTACAATTTTAGTCCTTTAATTTTGGTACCTTCAAAGTTTCATAAAATGACAAATTTAGTCTCTAAACTACTACTCCATTTTACAAATAGTTTGCGTTTGACACCCCAACTTTGTGGCAGTTTTCTTTTCAGCCCCAACTTTGTTATAGTTTTCTTCTTACCTCAAAACTTTATCAAATTTTATCTTTAACATTTCTTAGCCCTTAAGTTTAGGAATTGAAAATTTTAACCACTTAACTTTTTATGAACTTTGAAAATGCTACTTTGACTCTCCCATACTTTCACGATGTTGCAATTTTAGCCCATTGACTTTGGTACCTTCAAAGTTTTATAAAATAGCAAATTTAGTTCCTAAACTACTACTCTATTTTACAAATAGTTTGCTTTTAATACCTCAACTTTGTGGTATTTTCCTTTTCAGCCCCAACTTTGTTATAGTTTCCTTCTTACCCCAAAACTTTATCAAATTTTATCTTTACCCTTTCTTAGCCCTTAAGTTTAGAAAATGCAATTTTTAACCACTTAACTTTTTATGAACTTTGTAAATGTCACTTTGACCCCCTCGAGAGTTTTTGGCTTGACGATATAAATTCGAGTTAGTCGGGTCGCGTGTAATATGTTATGATTGCACGATATAAATTCGATTTACGTTACGTTTTGGTCCAATTGCAATGCAACTATAGGATACATTGAGTTCAATCGGATACGTCAAAACGTGCGTTTTCATATGGTTAACACATCACATAACGCTTGGACTAATCCATTCGATATTTGCGGAGTACCCGCACCACAACGCGCGCGGATCTTGTTACTAGTAAGATCTTAAAAGAGAAAGTAGCCACCGACAATTTCTCCGTTTTTGTCTTATCTTATAGAGAGAAGGTTATCTAAACCTTTCACGGGTATCGAGGTCTGGCTTGGTGGTCCGACCTCCATCTGATCTACGCGTTGCTCGAGTTCAATTCCTACTACACCCGGTTCATTTGCTTGTATTATATGTTCCTTTTTCATCAGCTACATATTTTTTGGGTCTGGCCCAAATTTCTACCTTTGTCCTTTTTCGTTCGATGTCACATAGTTATACTTTGGTTCTTTTTGTTAAATGTTACATAGTTATATTTTGCCAACACTCTCCTTTTAATTATTATAATTTATATACAAAGCTTATCACATATAACCGACGCAACGAGCTTGGGGTAAAAGTTCAACCCTTGATTATGTTTTTTTCGTATGTTTCTTATGTATGAGTCAGGTCGTACATATAAAGTCGCTATGATTGTACAATATAAATTCAATTACTCTACATTTTGATCCAACTGCAATGCTATTGAGTTAAACTGGATACGTCAAAACACACGTTCTCATATAGTTGACACATGACATAATGTTTGGACTAATTCATTCAATGTTTGCAATGTACTCGCGCGGCAACGCGTGCGGGTCTAAGTACTAGTTCATCTCAAAAGTTGAACTGGGTCAAAGTGTCAAACAAGCCCTATATTTATACTCTTCAATCAATCTGTTCGTCACAAAACCAAGGGTTTCGTCGATTGAATATCACAGTTGGAAGTCAAATCTACTCTAGATTTGCTGATAACGGTATGTTTAACCTAATCTATCGTCATCTTCATGTAAAAATCTCGTGTTCTTCTATTTCAATTCGAATTCTTATTGATTTAATCGCCATAGAATCATTCTATCTCGTTCTCAGAGATCCAGTTTCCTATATTCTGATTATATGTTATCAATCCTGTAAATTCAACGTGTTTTTGATCGATTTTGAATGTTTAGAGCGAATTCTAGATCTTAATCGTTTGGAGAACTTGTTTTTGATCGGCTGAATTGGATTCTAGGGTTTGTATTTGGAAATGGAAGTTCTTTAGTGTAGATTTAAGATTTAAGATTATAAAACTTGTTTTGCCCAATTTTTTTATTAAATTATCTGAAGGCATCTGTATCTGTAGTGAGAGCATTTAGGTTTATAGATGCATTCACTGAATCACTGGTATCTGATATGCAATTCAAACCTCATGTTGTGGCCTTGGTTTTAAAAATGCGCTCACCGCCGCACAGTCTGATGCGTGCGTTATTCACTGGGCACACTTTGTAAGTGTGTTTTTATGTTTAAGAGTAGTAAGTATGCTATAAGTTATAAGTGTGTTTTCGTGTTTAAGACTAAGTATGTTTATAAGTGTGTGTTATAAGTATGTTTAACTTTTAGGTGTTTTACTACTTATAAGACCACCCGTAACGGGCGTGTTTTTTTCAAAATTTCGCCCCAATCACGCCCGACTCCGCCCCTAGACCGCCCCCCTGGGCGTGTTTGCTCAAAAAAAGTGTTTTGGCGTGTTTTGAATCACGCGGTAGGGGCGATAGATTGACCAATAACCTTCCATCTTCATATTGTTTATCCAATAAAGTTTTTTGATGGTTTTTTGTTTTATTTAATTATATTGCATCTCATTTAACATAATGCCCCACATCCCCACTACACCCATTTTGTAAAAACGCCCAATAATGCCCCATTGCTGACTGAGCTGCCACATGGCGCAAAACGCCCTAGGGTGGGGCATTATCACCCCAACGACTACGCATGGTCTAAGTGTGTTTTTACGCTTATGACTAAGTATGTTTTGTAAATGTGATGTTTAAGTATTAACAATATAATAATTGTTATGTATAATTAATTTTTTAGTATTTTTTTAAATAATTTTTCACATCACGCTTTAGATTTGGGGGGCAAAATTCATGTATCGCGCATTTTAAAACCTAGCTAGTGGCAAGTTGCTACTGCTAGTTTAGACTTTTGATTATTTGATTTCATTGTTGGTACATTTTATGTTTTATTTTTGTTTGCTAGATGGAGAAAGGGAAAGGAGTGATGGGAAGTCGAAAATGGGCTGTTGAATTCACCGACAACTCATCCACTCCTTCCACTCGTGACATTCCTGATCCGCCTGGTTTCACGCGTGTCCCTCATGATCAAGACGATTCTACCCTAAGTCGTCAAAAGAAAGATGCGGAAGCAAATTGGAAGTCTCAAAAAGCATGGGAAGTAGCCCAAGCACCGTTCAAGAATCTTATGATGATGGGGTTTATGATGTGGATGGCTGGAAGCACAGTGCATCTGTTCAGCATTGGTATAACGTTTTCAGCTCTTTGGCAACCGTTAAGCGCGCTGCAA
This sequence comes from Helianthus tuberosus, assembly GCA_030545235.1. NCBI lineage: Eukaryota > Viridiplantae > Streptophyta > Magnoliopsida > Asterales > Asteraceae > Helianthus > Helianthus tuberosus. The sequence continues at coordinate 41,227,953 of CM060446.1, read as the reverse complement.
GGGGTCGGGAAGGTTTTTGCGCCTTACAAAGATAGCAAAGTGGATTTACTTGCACCTAAATTACTGTTTATTGCCCTTAATTTGGGGGGTATGTTGCTTGGTGTGTGGAAGCTAAACGCTTTGGGTCTTCTGCCAACGCATGCATCGGATTGGGTTTCGTCTTTGCCTCCTGCTCGTGAGGTTGAGTATTCAGGTGGAGGTATTGCTTTACACTAAGATAGTATGATCTATTTGTTAGCTTTAATATTTTCGAATTGCTTTAATGTTTTCTGCAATAATATAGGTATCTTACACAATGTGAAAACATATCTTTATAGTACATTGTTTGAAGTTTGAACTTGGCAAAGCTTATATTCTGTGGGGTTAAGAAATTGTTGGTTTAGATGTTGCATCATATCCTTCTTTATGCTCTAAATTTTATCGAGGAAAATGATAGTGGGCTTGTCAGTGCAACAAAGTGTAAATGAGAGGATGATTGTGTGGTGAGTTATTATAGTTTACGGTTTAGGGTTTTAAATCGTTAGAAACAACACTGTTATTTTGTTAACGTACCCTGTTAGGCGTAGGCACAGTCACGGAATTCTGGCCTATCATGTCTCGATAAAGAGCCAGCCGGAACCAGAATGCTGCACTAGCCAGATTGCCCACCAAAGTTAGTACTGACTGCCCAGACCCAGATATGCTGCATACGTGACATACTTGTATCGCTTTGGCAGTCACGAGTCACGAGCAATGTGACCTGCTTTTGGCAGTTATTGCAACTTGCAAGCTTTGTCATTGGTGCAGTCAACTGAAACGTGTTTAGCAATTGTTGCAAAGACACTATGAGGAAACATTTGGACTGATAATTATTGCCCAGTTTTATCATGGATGTGACACACAGGCTCATTTGGCACTCACTTGATGAGTAGAAGTACCGACAGTAACATCTTAGTAATAGGGGCTGATATTTTACTTATTTTCACCAACTTTTGACTTGTTAACTTTTTGAAAAGTTAAAAAGTTGTTTGGGATGTTGTGAGAAAATAAGTTAATAAGTCACGATTTCTAACTGATTAACTTTTGGGAGAAGTTAATAAGGAGTTAGAAAAAGGAATCCCAAACATAGTGGCAAAATAGACTTTTTGGGTCGAGTTGAAACATGTTTAAATGATCTCAAGTTGATACCGGTCGGGTAACATTAGTTCCTTTATTCCTGAAGAAAAACTTGGCTAGTTGCAATCAGAAGAAGCATCATAAAGTTAAAATCGCCCGAGATTAAATCATGATCATGGGGTTGAATTCATAGGGAGCTTCCCTTGTCAATTGAGACACCATGTGTAAATCTGAAACTTCGCATTTCAGGAATTGGGAAGGGTATAATCGGGTTTTACTAGGTCGATGTGAATGAGACAGTCGAGCTGAGTTTAACTAAACTCAAAACTTAGTCGACCTGGATCTATGTGCATTTTAGTCCATGTATTTCCATCAATTTACATGTGTAATAGGGGTAACAATCTGAACCACTCAATACGATGAATGGATGTTTTATCAGCGTATTTATTCAAAAAATATAATATGTGATCAATCTAAATCTCAAGTCCTGATTAACACTGAAATCAACACAATGTACTTCTAAATCGCCGCAAGAATATTTTGTCAGTCTTATTTGGATTTAACTTAATATGCATCCTACCAAAGGGCTTGTAGCTCAATATTACAGTCTGCCAATGGTGAAGGTTCAAGTTCAATTGTGCACAAATTAGAGTATTTAAGAGTAGGTTAGTTTGTCGTTAAAAAAATATTATATTCATAATACAAAGTCTCTTGTATGTTTCAACCACAACGTCCATAGCCAACTCTTTTTGAATTGTTTATTATGACAAGTTCATCAGCATGCGTCAGCATCCGTCTTAAGGTCGATTGTGTCTGGCCTTGTAGTACTTTTTGCAACCAAACGTTGATATGTTGTTATACAAATACTAATTTTTTTTCAACGGCCAACAAAACTAACATATTCAAAACGTAACTCTAACTAGCAAGGAGCTAGCAATTACAACCCGAAACAGAAAACGGAACACTAAAGAACAATCGACAACTAACATTAATCCATACTAATAAATTGAACCTTTTTCCAATCCTCTCAAGAGAGGCTCCTTTTTTTCTATTCTTTACCCAAAGGAAAGAAAGCAATTTCGACTCTACGACAACGTTCGCAACCGAAGTGGATTTTGCATTAAATATAGCATTATTTATAGCTCTCCAAATACTCCACATGATCGTATAGATAGTCGCTTGGACCACTTTCCTTCTATTCTTCGACCCCCCAAGCCAAGCGTTTCGTGAATATGGAAAAGGTCCTCGACATGGAAACTGAAAAACGCTTGCGATTTCCACCACTGGATGACCAGTTGCGAAACCAATTGCGAGAATTGGCCCCCGGTAAAAATATGTTTCGCGTATTCCTGAAAGTCCCCACATAATCTGCAAACGGGTCTTGAACCATAATGTTCCTCTTGCAACGCTTCGCCGTCGGGAGACATTTAACAGAGCCCTCCAAGCGATGAAACGAACTTTTTAGGAACCCACAGGTTCCCATAGAATGTACGGGTTTGCTACATAACATCCGGTAATCCCATCATGCTTCTGATGTTTTTAACATAGAACATACCTGAACCGCATAACGCCCTAGGGACGAGATCGGGACCATACCGGTACCGTACCAGTACCGATACCTAAATTAAGGAAAAATGGATACTGAATATTGTACCGAATATATCTGTTTGACGCCGGTACGGTACCGGTCTTTCGGTACTTTTACCGCGTTGATACCGCTTTGGTGTTTTCCACTGTTTTACCTAATATCTTTAAGTCTTTAACCGATAGATATGAACCATTCCATTGTTTTTACTGTTGATGAAGATGCCATGAACAATTGAGAAGAAAAATCGTGGAGATGGGATATCGATTTGAAATTTAAATCTAAATGGAAAAGTAAAATATAATGAAAAAATAATAATGAATGAGTACAACATAATCTAGCACATACGCATAACTTGTTTTAATCAATCGACTCAATCATGCAACTACTATCCAGTATGCACATATTCTTCATTTCACAAACTATTCAAACACTTGTATGTTAAGTTTACAAAACAATTAATAACTAAAATGATTGTAAACAAATATTCAACTGGTTTATGAAAAAAAATACATCACTCAAGTTAACCGATCTATCATTATTTAAAATATAAATTGAAGGATAAATTAATTACATAGTTGGCAAAAAAAAACCCCTTGAAATTCCTTAGTATAATTCGGTACTAATACCGGTTTTTACCGAAAAACGTCGGTACCGGTACCATTATTTACCGATACCATAATTCACAAAATCTAATACTGTTACCGGTACCGTTTATGATCGGTACGGTAGCGGTATGGTACCGGTATTTCGGGAAAAAATATCATCCCTACGCCCAACCCCATATGTCCTTGCGTTGGCCCAGAGAAACCGAACCTAGCAGGAACCAGGCCCATTGGCACGAAAGCCCTTGTTGAGTCTGTACTAATCGATCAACCACTATGCACCACTTATCAGATTCTAACGCGAACATATTGGGGAACACGGTTCTAAGAGGCGCTAACCCGACCCAAACATCAATCTAAAATAGGATAGAATCACCCGTGCCCACTGACCCAATAATCGAATGTGCTAAATTAATATTTTTATTTACTAGCTAGATCCAAATTTATATCAGTGATTTGCTTCCAAGAACCCGCCAAAGACAACTACCTAGGATTAAAGTCCCACCCCAGTGGCCCACTATGAATAGCCCACACCACTTTTCTCTAAAGGGCATGTTGCTTCGTCTTGAACCTCCACCATCACTTAACTAACATATCGATGTTAGCATCTTTAAGAAAGCCAATCCCAACCCCGCCTTGATCAATCAGAAAAGTAACCTTCACCTATGCATCCCACCCCATCTTATCCTTATCTTCGCAACCACCCCAAAAGAAAGTTCTTCTCAATCTCTCAGAGCTTCTTGATTGTCACAGCCCCCGGCCCCACCATGGGAGCGGAAGCCGTGAACCAGTCAGTGGTACAGGTGGTTATTCTGAAAATATTGCAGCGAAAAAAATCATCAGGATCGTAGTTAAGAAAATATCAGAGTTTAGAAACACCAGATTTTATTTATAACAAATGGGAATATAACCCATGTTTTACAAAGGTAGTTTTTAATAGAGATAAACCCGAATTCATAAACAACGTTTCTTAATTTAATTTATAAAATAAGTCACTTCTTGAAGCCTTTTGGTGTCGTATCACAGATCTACAGTAATAAACATTTTATCAGCAGGAAATACTGGTGAGTTCATTCATTTGGTATAAAATGACATATCTTTTTATGTTTATAGTATTAAGAGTTTTTACATTCGTTTATATCTTACTGTTATTCAATGGTATTTGTCACTAGGCGGTTCCCGTGACGGTGGTCATATCACTGTTGATCATTTTTTCTACTAGTGACTGTGGTCGTATTATTAATGTTGATCGTTCTTTCAACTAGTGACTATGGTCATATCACTGTTGATTATTCTTTCAACTAGTGATTGTGGTTATATCACTGTTGATCATTATTTCAACTAGTGACGCTTATCAAATAATGTATACCAAACCCCACATATATGTAGTAATGCTGAATACAAAAACTTAATCACTGGAAATACAACTTGTAAAGCAAATAGGGTTTTGAAAGCATTCCCACATACTGGCAGTAATTTCAGAATATAAAGACTTAATCACTGTAATTATAACTGAAAACATTTAGGGTTTTGCAAAGCATTTTAAATAGAAAGAGAATGACTCACAATTATGTGAGAAAAAGAAGAATGACTCACTTTATAGATTTAGGGTTTTAACTTAAAGCCTCATGGTAATATAATTCGCAAGTTCCTAATAAAATATACAATGCACACGTGCTAGTGTAATAACCCAACTTAACTTTATCGATACATCACGAGATCAAAACCCCAAACGTAGATAACAAAGTGTAGCCTTATACAGGCAGCACCTTGACATCCGTTGTTGGGTCCAGGATCGATCGGACAGGGTATCGAATCAGTGATCAAGGTTTAAAACACTTACAACAGGACAAAGTTTTGCAGATTTAGGGGGTATAACAAAGAAACGGAGATATAGATCAGAGAATTCGTCAAAATAACGTCTAAATTGAGAAGAAGCGTAAGTCCCAAGCCAGGCTATTTATAGCCAAAATTGGCTAGCCCCAAGCGTCGCGCACGGGGACTGTGCTTCTGGCGCGTGTCGCAGCCCGAGGCCGCTATTTTTAGAATAGCCTTGTTGCTTGTCTAGGCTTGCTGCTTATTCTTATCCAATTCCACTTCTTGGTTTCTTGCCGTGCGTCGCGGGAACCGGAGTGATCCATCCCGCGTGTCTCGTGAGGGTCCAGTTCCAAGATTCTTTGTTTTTCGCACTGGTTGGCGTCGTACAAGTCCGGGGTTGCGATTAGAGATCCTTATAACGTATTTTTTGGGTGGTGTTACATTGATAACCAAAGTCGGCGCTCGGTAAAGGGAAAAGAAATAAGTAAGGATGGCATTTAACACGACTTTGAACAAGGTTATTCTACATCCCACCAAAAGTTGTCACGCCTTCCAAACTAAGAAGTGATTCCGAAATTTATCAACTACCGGATCCCAGTTTTTAATAAAGTTCATATTCCCGCCAACCAGAAGACCGAGATGAGTAAATGAAAATCTACCGGCTTTACAACCAAGCGTTGAGGCCATGGACAAAACTTCCGAGTGATTCACCCCTATCCCATAGAGGCTACACTTATGGAGATTCACTTTCAAACCGAAGCAAAATAGAAGCATCTCAAAATGCGCCTAATCATAAGCGCGTTTGAGCCACTCCAATCCCCCAAGAACAACACATCGTCGGCAAACAGTAAATGAGAGAGGACCGACCCACTATTTGTGACCTTAATTCCACTAAAGCGGTAGATTGGGTCCCGTTGTTTCAACCCCCATAACACTTGAATTCGCTAGTGGGAGAGCCATTAACTAGAGCCGACCACCGGCCCGTAGACAATTTCGCCAAATACTAATTTATTAACCGAATCTATATTGAGAGCCTTTTCTAGAAAAAAAAAACCGTTGTGCACTAGTGGATTAGTTTGATTGGACTACAATGTGACCGCTCGTTCAAAAAAATTAGTTTAGGCTGCACGGTATGGCAGCGTCCTCAAGCCCGGCGACGCCACGTCCCCATCGTCCTCCCACGCCACCCCCCCTCCGTCCCGTCCCCATCGTCCGATTTGTGCCGTTTGCGACGGAGCAAACAGGTGGGCCCCCCCTCGGCGACGCCCGTCCTCCCACGCCCCCCCTCCCCCCGTCTTCATCCCGTCACCGTCTTCATCCGTCACCATACCCAGTAGCCTTACCCCCTCATGTGATAATCTAAAATAATTTGACTTAATTTTTACAAACTAGCTAAATGAAATACAATAAAGGCTAAAAGTTGTAAGGCTATGAGGTGTGGATGGAGAGCCCCCCTTTAATTTACATGGTATGGATGGAGCCCCTATTAAACAAAATTAAAAAAAAAACACTTGATTGGTTCATATGTCCAAGCCATGGCGTTACCACTCGTTACCATGATGGCGATGGTTCTATAGCGCCCCGACATAGCGCCGGGGGTGTGGACGGTGGCAGGGGTGGGGCGCTATAGTGTGACAGCTGGGTTGGGTGGCGCCCCCACACCCTCCAACCTAATAAAACTTAATTTTAAAAGGGTGTGGCTATTTGCACCTCCATTTTTACTGTTTATACCTCCATTTTCAAAAATATCATATTTATAATTTTTTAAATTCCATCCTTGTATTTTCTTATGTTTTTCTTTAATCCCTTTAAATTTTATTTTAGATATTCAACTATTATTCATTTATAAACATTCTGTAAGTAATTATTCATTTAAATATTAAATAACTTTATGAACGTTCTGTAAGTAATTATTTATCATATTTTTTATTCTTTAATACTATTATAGCATCTGCAGACTGTAGTATCATACACAAAACCTTCACATATAATATTGTCACATAATGATAACACTTTTAAATCACTACTTTGCATGACAATCGCGTTTAGTATATTGTTCCTAAAAATTTAGTTGAGTTCCACGTATAACAATTAATAAACATCATCTTTATTTAAACGAGATCTTATATCAAATAGCTTAACCAAATTTTTAAGGTGGCAATCAGGAATTTTGCCAGAGAAACAGTGCCTTTGATACTATTACGTCAAAAAAAAATATTAAGACTATGATGAGTTCGTTACGTTTAAAACAAATGAGTAACACATTAAAAAAAACAAATGAAGGTTAACCAAAACAAATTAAAGTTAAGATTTAACTAAAACAAATAAAGTTTAACCGAAACAAATTACAACTGAAGTTTAACCAACGTATTGTACGGTTCGGTCTGGATTAGGATTTTTTAGCTCCTTATACCGGTTTATACGAGAACTGTACATAACTTCCCAATCTGCTGCAGCGTCACTTCGGTTGCTACTCCAAAGACTGTTCGGTAGAGGCATCGGATAGTCTCCTTCTAATCTAACATGGATGAAATGGGAATAGTGAATATATATTTAAAAATAAATCGAGTTATTATTATTGACTAACCTTCTTTCACATGCGTTGAAATAACGCAAGCACATGGTAATCCACAACTCTTACGAACTTGACAACCACAATTAGAAGAGTTTAACTTGCTCTCTTCCACTATTATATCCAATGCGTTATGAGAAACATAACCACATATTAGTTTCAAGACTGTTAAATTTGTTGGCATGCATTCATGAGTGCGAAGTCTCTGTCTGTAACTATAACGCGTGGTTGCATGCAGTTATCTAGAATTGACTTTAAGCAGTTTAATACCCACAAGTAGACATCCTTTGTTTCTTTATGCATAAATGCAAAAGCTATAGAAAACGTCTTGTTGGTAGAAGTTACACCAACAATTTTAAGAAAAGGTATATTATACTTGTTTGTCTTATATGTGGCATCCATAAGCATCACATCTGGGAATGCACACAATCAATGGCGGATCCAGGAATTTTTTTCACTGGGTTCACTTTTTTCATATGAATAAACATAAAAAATTTGGGTCGGTTCGACAGTTCAGATCGGGTAAGGTTCATCACATAATAAAAGTACGATACAAACCTGCTGATTGGCAATCAGCAGGTTTGAATTCATAGTTATCTAAGTAATCGGTTTTTAGTAACGTACCCGCCGACCCGACATGAGGACGCTTGATTTGGTTAGCCTTTGGATTGGGTGTTGGTGGCAAAGCTGAAGCGCTGACCTGTTGAGTTGCTACATGGACCTGTACTGTTGCTTCTACTCGTAAATGGTTGTTTTGGGCACAAAAATTGAACTGTTTCTTTTACTTTGACAAGAATCAACGGCAACATATTTCACACGGGTCAAAATTAGATAAAAGTTTGGAACTTTTATATCATTCAAACACTCAAAAGGAGCATATTTGCATAGAAAGATCGTAATAAGTCGATAGGATCCCTACATAAAAGCCCCTGGTTCTGTTTTACATTTAACAACAGTGGCCTTATTTTACTTGCATATCTTTTGCAAGAGTATTATGTTGCTTCCCTTCAGCCATTATAGCCTCATACAGAGACATAACAACAGTGGTTAATAAAATTTAATTCATTGACATATCTATATTTACTTATTTAGTAATCAAAGTTGCACTTGTAATAAAAAAAAAAAAAGAACATTATTAGGCTAGAAGGAAAAAAAAAAAGGATCTTACCAGTATCCTCACTACTTGATAATTTGTTAATCAATTATGTATAACAAACAGATAGATTGGTTTGTTTTGGTCTATTCACCAACCCACAACCAAACCAAACCAACATTATAATCAATTAACTGAAACACTCAACATATTAAGAGATTAACCGAACAAATGAAATGGTGAAAATCGTATAAACCTTAATCGTTGATGTCTCGTGTTACAAGCTGAAGGTTGTCGGCGGAGCCGCGGAGGAGGACGTCGGGCAATCGGCGGAGGTGGAGGTGGAGGAGCCTCTGCGACTGCATCTCTGCTGATGTGGTTCACCGTTCACTTCAATACTTCATCACTTGTTCTCTTCTCTGACTGCACTGGTGGAGGCGAGGAGCTTCAGGTTGTTTTGTTATAACCCTAAATGGGTTTTACATTAAAGAAAAAAAAAAGAGAAACAACAAAAAAACGGAACAAAAAGCGTCAGCTGTGCCTCATACGGGATTCGAACTTGGGTGTCTTGTGAAGAATAACGCGGACATAACCAGTGGAGAACCAATGCCTTTTTGTTTATGGGTTCCCTTTATATTTTACTTATGGGTTCCTTTTCAGTTTGTTATATATATTTACTCTAAAAATAAAAAACCGAATGGGTTCCTGGGAACCCGTTCTTTGTTAATAGGTCCGCCCCTGCACACAATAAGTCTAGCGATGTCGGATGAGTGAAGAATAATATTTCCAACTCATTTGAAATACTATTGGTGGAAGTATAATAAGTATAAGATTTTTCATGTAAATGAGACATAACAACCTGCATTGGACTTTTCCCTTTATGGGTTGTCTTTCAAATTTTATTGCTTGCATTGTATACGGTTTTAAGCGTAGAGACATTATCTTCATTTTGCTCCTTTATGATACCGAGAATATCTCGTGGCGCCACATGCTTCTTCGTCAAATCTGCCACTAATTGAAACTCGTCAAATGACAAGGTTGATTGTATTTATTTACAAACTTCAGGGGGGAAGTGCAACCAGTAAAATTTAAAAAACTGGGAGTGCATTTAGCAACACCCTTTTAAAAACTAACTAAATGAAATACAAAAAAGGTTAAAAGTTTTCATAAAAGATGATGATGAATGAAAAACAAAAAAAAAAAACTGCCTTTGTAGACGACGGAAATTTCCAAAGTAAAAAACCATCAGAATTACAATGCCACGTCATCGATCCACCACTCCGCTCCCAAACCCCATTATCCATCGATTACAACCATATCAACGGCTCACATCCATTCAAACCTCATCACACGGATCCCTTATCCACCGTCAATCTTTTTTAAAAATCCCGCGTAAACATTTTCACCAATCAAAATTCAAACACCCCCAATTCCATCCTTATATAAACCCAACTCACCATTCTACAAACCACCATCTTCTCTTCACAAACCTTGAAATCAAACAATCCTTCAATCAAATTTCAAAATGTCTGGACGTGGAAAGGGAGGAAAGGGGCTGGGAAAAGGAGGAGCAAAGCGTCACCGGAAAGTTCTCCGGGATAACATTCAGGGTATCACCAAACCCGCCATCAGGAGGCTCGCTAGAAGAGGTGGTGTCAAGAGGATCAGCGGTCTCATTTATGAAGAGACACGTGGAGTTCTGAAGATATTTTTGGAGAATGTGATTCGTGACGCCGTTACCTACACGGAGCACGCTCGCCGGAAGACGGTGACGGCGATGGATGTTGTTTATGCGTTGAAGAGGCAGGGAAGGACTTTGTATGGTTTTGGGGGTTAATTGATTTCTATGAAGGATTTGTAATGAATCGTGTTATCTTTGAACTATTTGGTCTTGATATGTAAATCATGAAAAGTTGAAATGATTTCGGTGGAATGAAAGTTAGTTGTTCACATGTTTGTTTTGTTGATTGATATTTGAGCTTTTTTTTGTTGTGTTTTGATGTTATAATATGAATATGATATTAGAATATGTTATTGAGTTAATGACTTGCATGTAAATCATGGTAAGAATTTCTGCCCTGATCCTACCTGACCCGACCGAGACCGAAAAAAAAAAAAACATATCTAGAAAACGTCCCTTAAAAAAGTCCACCCCATGTAAAATTTCTTGAGCCAGCTACTGTTTGTATCCTTCGATGCATCTCTTCATCTGACATGTGAACCCTAGTTAGTTAAGCAAAAAGTTCCAAAATAGTTATTTACATTACAAATTGTCCATTGCCTTGTGTTGTTTCAAGTTTGAAAATTATGCGTACTTATTATTATTATTATTTTTTTTTTTGTATCTTAATTAGCTATTATGTCAATAATGATGGTTGGCCATATAGTGTAGGAGACTAAAATAAGATATTTAAATCACCTTTTGAAATAATTCTAAAAGGATTTGGGTTTGAAGCCTTTTAAATCATGTTTTGAGAGACATTTTCATATACATTTTATTCTTCCATAACTTTTTTAACACATTGGAGTCTGGAGATAGCATTACTCTATATTAACTCTTAAGAAGTTTTCATGTTTTTCGTTTTTACCATTGTGGAATGACAATCTATAATTTATTAGAAAAAAAATTAGTTACATTTTTCTTTAGACAAAAGTTCTGAAAACTAAGTTTTGCTTGGGAGCAGGGCTTCGGTCAAACCGTGGCGTGGCTCGAGGCCCAAATTTTCAACGGGCCCGAAAGATTTTTATGAGATTTTATATGTATGTTAAATTTTATATTTAGTATATGCATTCGTTAATTATGCAAAAAAGTGTTGGTAATTGAGTGGAAAAAACCATTTTAAAATATTGTAGAGGTCTAAAGTTCAAGTCTTGGCTCCATCATTTAGGTTTATTTTTTTTAATTTATTTTCCTTTAACCGTGGGTAGTTGAGTGGAAAAAACCATTTTAAAATATTGTAGAGCTCTCAAGTTTAAATCTTGGCTCCATCACCAAGGTTTAGTTTTTTTAATTTATTTTTTTTAACCATAATTTCGGGCCCAATTCTTTTTATCGCCCGAGACCTTAAATTTTTTTAGAGTTCTTGGGGACGGATCTGTTTGGGAGCTTGAAGTAAGTAAAGTTTTACCTAATGAGCTAAAGCACTGTGTTTTTTATGACTAGTTGTGAAATCTATATCACAATGTTTAGTGGCGTGGTTTAAAGATGAACCAAATGGAATGAGCTAAAGCACAAACTAGTGAAGCAATAAAATCTCATGTGAACTTAACTATAAATATGAGGGACTGGAATGACTCGTGTGACATGGATTTCCGTAATTCTACTCCTATATTTGATTGTAAAATTGTATACCATAGTTGATTTATACTCACTGGGTACCTCGTGAGCCATTACCAGTTGCATTTCATGTTGAGAATATGGATTAAATGAAATAAGATGTATTGCTAAAAAATGTTACTTGAATATATAGAAGTTGAAAGTTGGTTGCTAGTCATGCATGGAAAAATATTGATATGAGTAGTACCAATAGACTATTAGAAAATGTGGTGAAATGATCATGAGGATGATGACTTAACAATTGTCGGGTTGTACTTAATAGGCGACTCGAGTGGCAAGGTGGGTGATAAAGTCAGGAGTGATACACGGCTTAAAGGAAAGCTCTAAGGTACATAGTTTCATGCTTCGTAGAATTTCTTTATTTGAATTGTATTAACATATGATCGATTATTATAAATTAGTTGTAAAATTCGGTTTTTACATATGCGATGTATTTCGTATGAATGAACCGGGAGATTAGATAACGAACTAACGATAAGTTTGAATGTTTGAAAGTGATGGATTTCATTAAAGCATTCAAACGGGTCAAAATAGGGAATTGGTATTAAGTTTGAATGTTCAAAAGTGATGGATTTCACTAAAACATTCAAGCAGGTCAAAATAAGGAATTGGTATTAAGTTTGAATGTTCGAAAGTGATGGATTTCACTAAAACATGCAAACGGGTTAAAATGATAGAAAGATAAAGGTTTGGTTGTATAAAAGCGATGAATTTCACTAGGTTAACCAAACGGGTCAAAAAGAAGTCTTAATGCATACCGAAACGGTTGCATAAATACGACTTCGGTATAATACCCGGAAAATGGGTAGGATTTCGAATATATGCGTAAACCGAGAAACGGGAACGCGGACTAAAATTCAAAAGACTCGGATTGCGAATTATGACTAAAAGATAAACAATTTCGCATATGGAAATTGTGCTAATAAAGTTCAACTACTTGTGGTTGAACGGATCGAATAATAAAAACACATACCGAATAATGGATGCATAAATCCCATGGATAGTACCCCGAGTAATAGGAAACATTCATTTAGGAGGTTACATTCAAACCACTTTTGTCTATTTTTGACCCTTTACATTTTGAAAAAGTATATCGTACATTACGGCTTAATGTACTTCACGTACAACAACGTGCGTGATTTGTTCTATAACATGAGTGATTAATGTTTTCAATATGCGTGATTATTGTGTTTCAACATGCGTGATTTTGGATTTTTGAGTTATAACGTGCGTAATTTTAAAATGAACGTGCGTAATTACCTGTCGTACGTGATGTACGTTAAACCGTAATGTACATTAACCTTCCTCTTACATTTTAAGTTATTTTTTATACCTTGTTGACCCATTTTGACACTTTGGGCTTACTCTACTCCTTAATGATGAGGATCAATGATAAATCAAGTATGTTTCATTGGGAATGCTTAAAAATAAATGGGGTTGGCAATTAGATTTTGTTCTTATTTATATTTGTTGCTTATAGAGAGCCTTATATTTTTACGGATGAATTGCAAATGCAGTTGCAAAAAGAAAGGCAAAATTTGACCCCTTTTTTATTAATGGGCTTAAGGTGCATGCTTTGTTTCAATGATTTAGTGAGCAATGTTATATGAGGTGAAAATTGAAAAATCTTCACTCATGTTAGGGATATCAAATTTTATATGTTTGTTAAATCAAAGAGAAGTTGCAGCTGCTCCGTTGGATTTGTCGGGCCGTGTTGCACCAACCGGACTGTGCTCCTATTACTTTTTGTAAATTGTAAATTAACATCAGCTACTATAATACGTATTTTTTTATTAAATACTTTTCTTAACGGGTCAAATAGATAAATGTTTTTAAACATAGGCATATCTAAAAGTGAAAAGGATTATATGTGCCCGAATTCTTACTATCACCTCCTAGGATATTTTATTAAGATTTAAGAACATTATAAGGATGTAAAATGGGAATGTTATGCAGTGGTTTAGGGATGCAAAATACATTATATGGCTGACAAAATGGGATTGTTATGTAATGGTGTAAGGCTGGAAAATACAGTCGTACATGGTTGCACATATCGCTGTGAATTATGCATGTACCAGGGTGGGACATGAGGCGCAAAGGCTTAAGGATGATTCAAGCGACAGTGGTCTGATCCGCCGCCTTTTGATTGTCCTACCGACAAAGTTCACCGATGATGGTGGTAGGGGTAAACGTCAACGACAAATCGATGATTGTGTTATGTAAGATGATATGTGGGTTTTTTTTTCATTGTTCATCAGTGAGTTTGTGTTTTTTGTGTTATGAGTTATAGGGGTTTTGTATTTATTTTTGGTCATGATGCTAATCTCTGAAGTTTGATCTCTATTACAACACGTGTTGGTTAGCAGCTGAGTCGATGGCTCTTGATTGCATAATTACCTGTGTTGGTGAGGATGGTCTTTAAAATACAACCAATGCATCACTTCTGATGGAGAATGCTGATGAAAATGAAGCTATTATTCAACTTATCTGTGTGTACCATACTTAATTACCTCACTACAATACATGTATTTTGAAAGAATTCATATATGATAAAATTCAAACTAAATCAACAGTGAATTTAGACTATATTAGAATATGGGGTATGGGGCGGGGTTGTGGCGTGGGTTGGGTACAAACGCCCAAGTCACCACCCCGGGTGGGCTTGGGTTTCGGCGTGGCCCCTTGGGCGGGGGGTTTCAGCCCGGACGTTGGACGGGGCTATCAAGATGACATGACAGGATCTCATTGGCCAAGACAAGTAGCCGTTTGAGCTAGCCGTTGGCCAACGGCTATGTGTTTAAAAAAAAATTATTCACTATAAATACACACACTTTTATTCATTTTTTTTACCACAACTACTCCACCTCTTCTATAATCATCTCTATCTTATTTAAAAAAAAAAATTCTCATCCAACCATAATACGAAAAATGAATCCTCATAATCGTGGTTTTCACCGGAACAATCCGTGGGCATTCCAAGAAACACCTAGCCCAGCATCCAATCGTCCAATTGCTCCCTTTTTAATACACTCCACGATGCCGGATATGGCTGGTTACGCATCGTTTATCACGAATCGTTTGAAGAATGATGTCGGTCGAAAACACCAATGCCTTTCGCGCAACGCGCGTCATTAAAAAACACTAGTTGGTAGTGATTTGTGTCCTTTTTTTATTACAAACTATAACCAATTCATATATTTGAATATGGGTATTGGTGTTGCTCCTCCTTTTAACAGATAATGATCATTGTAAACGTATAATTTTCTTTGCCAATACCTTGAAAACATATTATTTTGTTCAACCCGCGAAGTTCTCGAGTATTATCAAGTATAAAAAATTAGTGTTTTTTTTTTCCAGCTATTTAAAAATGTCTTATAATATATATACCACGTCATCGATCCACCACTTGCCAAAACTAAAGTTTCAGTCCGTCTATCATAATCCCATCGACGTCTCACGATAGTTTAAACCACATAACACGGATCTTTAATCTCCACCGTCGATCATTTCCATTGACCGCTTAAAATTTCAAAATCCCCAATTCCATCATCAATCCCTTTATATATAAACCCTAATCCACAACCCAATTTCATTCAAACTATTTATTTCAAAATATCATAAACCCAATTAGCTTTCGTCAAATCGAAATCCTACTGCAACAATGTCTGGACGTGGAAAGGGAGGAAAGGGGCTGGGAAAGGGAGGAGCAAAGCGTCATCGGAAAGTTCTCCGGGATAACATTCAGGGTATCACCAAACCCGCCATCAGGAGGCTGGCTAGAAGAGGTGGAGTCAAGAGGATCAGCGGTCTGATATATGAAGAGACACGTGGCGTTCTGAAGATATTTTTGGAGAATGTGATTCGTGACGCTGTTACCTACACGGAGCACGCTCGCCGGAAGACGGTGACGGCGATGGATGTTGTCTATGCTTTGAAGAGGCAAGGAAGGACTTTGTACGGTTTTGGGGGTTAATTGATTTCTGCCAACAATTTGTAATGAATCTTGTTATCGTTGAACAATTTGGTGTTGAATGTTGTAAATCATGAAATGCTGAATTGATTTTGGTGGAATGAAAGTTGTTTGTTTTGTTAATTGATATTTGAGATTTTGCATCATATTTTCCTCTTGTTGCAACCAGCCCTACACCACTCGACTACACTACAACAAGCGTATGGGTTATCTAAACTGTCTGAAAATAAATTAATAGCCGAAGTCGTTAACCCAACCAATTCTACCTCAAAACTTCGATCATCCAACCTACTCTCGAACCAACCTTTGTTGGCTATCCCTTCCCCTTTGTAACAACCCCTACCGTAAAAAAAACTAACACCCACCGAAATGCAGACAACAAGGGCCGCAGGCCTTTGTTTCAATTGCCTTGAAAAATACTAACTGGGCCACCATCTTTAACAAGGCCAGTTTCTTCTTCTACAAACCGAACACTAACAGGGGCTCCTATAGCCACCATCATAGTTGTCACTCAAGGCGTACATTTGGAATTGTGAAAACCTATATTGAATAAAGTTATTAAATATCAATTCTAGTCCAAGGTGAGTACATTTTGACATCCCATAATATAATTTACCCATATGTGTAGTAGTACATCCTAAATTCTTGACTCTTGAGTTTGTGTAGAACTGTTATTTTGAAATGTAAGAAAGATGTTAGAAGTAATGGGTTATGATATAATAGAAAGTTTATTTGGCTAAAAAGGGTAGGAAGTAATCTTGACCATCCATTTAGTTAATCAATGACTAAGATTAAATGAGGGAAATTGATGGGAAAAAAAACAGGCACGTGGGTTTGTTTAGGGTATTCTAGTCAATCTAAGGGTGTACGGGGCACAAGCGGGGAGGGGGATCGGTGACCCCAGTCCCCGATCGGGAACACCGCCGCCGTCACCGCGGGGACCCAAATCGGGGAGGGGTTTCGGTATTGTTTCACCGCATGAAGGAGAGAGGAGATGGTGGGCCACCCTCATTTTCAACCAATCAATTATTTCCTTTTTTTTTTAATAAAAAAACAAGTCACCTAAAAGGGGAGTGCCGCCATCAAATTGGGGTGTGGGGGGAGTTGACGTGGCATAACCTGATTGGGTGTGCGTAAGAGAGGGGACTCCCCTAAGAGGGGAGTGCCCCTCTCACCCTAAGGCAATAGTTTCTCTCTCCTACAATACCCCCTATTTTTTAAACATTAATAACTCTTTCATACGACATTATTTTTTTATAAAAATTGCACAAAAAAACGAGCGTTTTTTTAATCTTTAAAACGAGTATACTATTGTTATATTTTCGAATATTTTTTAAACCCAGTTGCGTAAAACGCAATGGAAAAACCCCAGTTGCGTAAAACGCAATGAAAAAAAAAACCTAAAAAATGTCATTTTTCTAAAACGCAATGCATCAAAAACAAAAAGAAATGTCTTATTTGTAAAACGCAATGGCCAGAAAACACAAAGAAATGTCTTATTTCTAAAACGCAGTAGCCAAAAAACACAAAAGAAAATGTACTTTCTAAAATTCAATGGACTGAAAACACATAAAAATGTGTTTTACCTAAAACGCAATGCACCAAAATCACAAAGAAATGTCTTATTTCTAAAACGCAATTGTCAGAAAACACTTAAAATGTCTGTTTTCTAAAACGCAATGGACTGAAAACACATAAAAATGTGTTTTACCTAAAACGCAATGAATCAAAAACACAAAGAAACGTCTTATTTATAAACGCAATTGCCAGAAAACACTTAAAAATGTCTCCTTTCTAAAACGCAATGGCCTAAAAAAACAAAAGAAAGTGTTCTCTCTAAAACGCAATTGACTTAAAGCACCTAAAAATTTGTTAACGCAATAACTAAAACACTTCAAAAATGTGTTTTTCTAAAACGCAATGGCCAGAAAACACATAAAAATGTCTTAGTTCTAAAATGCAATGGCTTAAAAACACCAAAGAAAGTGTTCTCTATAAAACGCATTGAACCAGGAATTGTCTGATGCATTTTTTCTGATGCATTGTCTGATGAACCAGGAATAGTTTTATCTGTGAATTGTTTGATGCATTTTTCCAGTTTTCCAGAGGCAATTTACAGAAAATTAAATTTTCTGATGCATTTTTATTAAATCAATTTAATCGAAAAAAAAATTCTCCAACCAGGGGTTGCCGCCCATGGGACCTTGCTACCAGGGGCGCTGTCCCCGGACCCCCACCAAGATCGTAAAACGCAATGAGTAAATCAAAAACCCAGATCGTAAAAATGAAATTAAAGAATTTCTTACATGGATCGAAGTCGGTTTCTTCAACGATTGACGAAATTTGAATGATTGAAACACTTATCAGAGATCGAATCGAACGGATCGAGTAATTATCTTCAAAATCACCGGAAAAAAACGAGATTTTGTATGAAATTAAACTGGGTTTTCTTCAAAAAAAAAAAAAAAAGCTGAAGAACACGTTGATCGGGTGTTTGAATCATTGATTGGTGACGAAAATCGCACTATAATGTAGTGATTATTGAGATAGAAAGTGAAGAAATGGTTGAAGATGGTGGGTTTTGAAAATGGTGGGTTTTGATTTTACTGGGAAGAAGAAGGAAGAAGAAAATGATAAGATTGACTAAAATACCCTTCTTTTTTATTTTAAATTTTGTCACATGTCCTAATCCTATTGTTTCCTATACTTCCTAGCCAAAATAAACTTCTTATTTGATCCTCACCCTAGAAGTAATATCTTGACAAATTTGTATTAATTGTGGAACTTATTATAAAATCTGAAATAATATGAACCGTGATCCTTTCTCATTGAAATCCTCTCAATATATAATACAGAGATACAGGCTAAATATGGATACAATATAATTACAATAATCACAATATAATCATTCCTATTTTACGGATGCTATTACACCCCCGCAGTCGAAGCGGGAGGTGACCGAATGCTGAGACTGGACCGGAAATCTTCAAATAAAATCCGCGGTAATCCTTTGGTGAAAATATTCGCAATCTGATATCGTGACGGCACATGAAGTATACGGACATTACCGCGCCGAACCTGTTCCCGCACAAAATGGATATCTAATTCGATGTGTTTTGTTCTTTGATGCTGAACCGGATTGCCGGAAAGATAAATGGCGCTGACGTTGTTGCAATAAACCATGGTAACGCTTGTAAGCGGCAGTGAGAGCTCGAGAAGCAGGTTCCGAAGCCAGCAAATCTCAGCAACAACATTAGCCACCCCTCGATATTCGGCCTCAGCACTGGAACGAGAAACGGTGGCTTGGCGTTTTGAGGACCATGAGATTAGATTATCACCAAGATAGACGCAATAGCCACTAGTAGAACGCCTGGTGTCAGGGTAACCAGCCCAATCAGCGTCAGTATAAGCCACTAATGAGGTGGCACGAGAGGGACCGAGTGTTATACCAAACGATGAAGTGCCCTTCACATATCTTAGAATTCTCTTGAGTGCATGCCAGTGATCTAGACACGTTGCGTGCATATGCATGCACACTTGTTGAACCGCATATGTGATGTCTGGTCTTGTAAAGGTGAGATATTGGAGAGCCCCGGCTAAGCTGCGGTACAAAGTAGGATCATGAAATGGATCACTGGACGTGGCACCTAGTTTGGTGTTTGTGTCAACCGGAGTGGAAACCGGGTTGCAAGATTGCATCCCTGCACGAGCAATAATATCAGTAGCATAGGCCTGCTGAGACAAAAACATAGAGTTTGCATGCCTAGAAACGGAGATACCCAAGAAATAACTGAGAGGGCCGAGATCTTTCATGGCGAACTCAGCTGCAAGATTGGCCAAAAGACTATGCCGAAGAGCGTCGGAAGAGGTGATAAGCAGAATATCATCTACATATAATAGTAAATAAGCCGTGTCATGTCCCTGACTGTATGTAAAAAGAGATGCATCGCATCTGCTGTGATGAAACCCCATGTTGAGAACGTAGTCTGTGAAACGTTGGTACCATGCCCGAGGGGCATGTTTTAGCCCATAAAGAGATTTGCGTAAAAGACAAACATGGTCGGGTAAATTTCTATCACGAAACCCCATAGGCTGATACATGTAGACTGTTTCGTTTAAGTTCCTGTGTAAAAAGGCATTGGTTACATCAAACTGATGAACCGCCCAACCCTTAGATAATGCAAGTGACAGAACAGTCCGAATGGTTGCGGGTTTGACCACTGGACTGAACGTCTCACCACAATCGATGCCCACCTGTTGCGATCGGCCATCACAAACCAATCGGGCTTTGTAGCGCTCCAATGTTCCGTCCGACCTGTATTTATGCTTAAACAACCACATACACCGGACGATATTCATGTTAGGCGAACGAGGTACTAACTCCCATGTACCGTTTCTAATTAGTGCATTAAACTCAGTAGTCATGGCAGAAAACCATATCGGGTCTCGCAAGGCATCAGTTGGGTTCTTAGGTATGGGTCAAATGGGAGAGGTCGTGGAGGTAGAGGTTAAGTTGAATTGTTGTTTAGGTTTATAAATCCCGCTCATGGAACGGGTATGGACGGTGCGAGTGGGTTGGGTATTTGGTTGAGGTGGTGGCGGCACAGGTGGTACGGGTGGTGTAGGAGGGGGTGGGATGTTATTTGGGTGGACTGTAGGACTAGTCAGGGGAGTGGATTGGGCTGAGGTAGCGGTTTGGTGAGTGGGTTGAGCTGAGGTAGTGGGCAGGGGATGGTGGGTTGGGCCGAGAGGTTGTGAGGGGTGATGGGCCGAAGTTGGGGTGGGATTGGGAACAGGTGACGGTCCGGGTTGGAATGTGGAGGGTGAGGAAGTGATGTGTGGGCATAGGTGGTGAGGGAAAGGGGCATCAAGGAACTCGTAGGTGGGAACGGGGGCGATAGATTGTTGGAAGGGGAATGTCGTCTTGTCAAAAGCAACGTGACAGGAGATGAAAATTTGGCTAGTGGCGAGGTCGAGACAACGGTAGCCTCGGTGGGTAGGCGAGTAGCCTAGAAAAAACACATGGCTTAGAGCGGTTTTCAAGTTTATGAATGGTGGTGGAAGGCTTTAGTGGATAACAGAGACACCCGAAGACACGAAGGTGGTCGTATGTGGGTGTGGTGTGATAGAGTAGTTCGGTGGGAGTGTTATTTTGAGTTTGTTTAGAGGGTAAGATATTCAATAAATAAGTGGCGGTTTCGAGTGCAAAGTGCCAAAAATGGGAGGGTATCGATGCATGGGCGAGTAAGGTCCGAATCATATTATTAATTGTGCGGATTTTACGTTCGGCCTTACCATTTTGGGATGATGTATAAGGGCAAGAAAGTCGGTATAAAATGCCGTTGGTGGTGAAAAAATTTTGAAAAGTAGAATTAACGTATTCACGACCATTGTCACTTTGGAAGGTTTTGATTGTGGATTCAAATTGGGTTTTAATAATAGAAGCGAAATGAGAAAAGGAGGAGAAGACGTGTGATTTATTGGTGATAGGATATGTCCACAAGAAATTAGTTAAATCATCTAAAAATAACACATAGTATTTATGGCCCGAAGAGCTGATGATTGGAGATGTCCAAACATCACTATGCACAATGTCAAAAGGTTTAAAAGTCATATTAGTAGATGCAAAAAATGGCAAACGTACACTTTTACCAAAATCACAAGACTGGGAAATATTATGTGAAGGTTTATCAAAAGAAATAGAACTAGAAGTTTTTAATTTATTCATAGAGGGTGGTCCTGGGTGGCCAAGACGGTGATGCCAGAGTTGTGAGGAGATGGCAGCAAAAGCAGTGGGTTGAGTGGTAGAAGACCCGAGCACGAGAGGGTAGAGATCACCACTGCTGTTGCATCGAAGAAGCGGCGTCTTGGTCTTGAGATCCTTCACAAGAAAACCAAAAGGGTCAAATTCCACAGAAACAGAATTGTCCGTTGTAAATCTACGGACTGAAATAAGGTTTTTAACGAGCTTGGGTGAATAAAGAACATTTTTAAGGACAAAGGGTGGGCATGGTTTGGGTAGGTATTTCATGCCTTGACCAAGAACCGGTATAGTATCACCATTACCTACAATTATATTTTGAGAAATGCAAGAATTAGAAAAAGTATGAAAGTGTAACACCCCGAAAACGGGTTTGGTAATCAAACTCCGTTAATACTAAAAGACGGGTGAAGTACCGTTAGTAGTAAAAATGACCCGGTAAATATTTGGATTTAAATAAGAAATCCTAATACTAAATACAAGCGAATCAAAGTTTTAAGGAATTGAGTTTATAAGAGCCCGAGTTAACGGAACTTAAAATAAAACGAGTTATAACTCCCGGGACCCACCAAGTAACTAGGAATATTAACCTAGTTAGCTAGTGTCTGGACATAATAGAACAAATATGGTTAAAATACCCTTTAAATAACTTGTGTAAAATTGAGGGACTAAACATGGGCAAATGTAATAAAGTTTAATTAAAAAAAAATTAAAACACAAACCACACATACGTGTGTGGTGTCTGCGATTTCATCAGAGCCACAAGGAGCTCTCAAAACTCAACCCTAAACTTCAAGAAATTCACCAAATTGAAGGGTGAATCAGAGCCAAATCGTATGCATGAACACATAAAAACAATCACCAAGCTTATGGGATCATAAGGTATGTCGAATTTCAGTATTTTGTTCCATCTCAGATTCTTGATGAACCCTAGAAGTTCGAAAATTGATCTTGAATGATGGTTATTTGGGTGAAAATAGGATGTATGCATGATTTGAAATAAACCCTAGTTAATAAACTAAGGGATTTGAGTGCATGTTAGTAAAACTCATGATCACTAACTAGGTGTTTAATGGGTTTTGTAGAAACATAATGAACACTAGAATCATGATTATCAAACTAGTGTTATTTGAACTCTATGAAGTTAATCTTGACATTTAACCATGAGTTAGACGATTATTTAGTAAAAACATGTTGAAATTGGCAAGATATGTAATCATGGAGTTTGATTGTTAATTTTATAAAAGTATGCTCACTAGGTGTTTGATAAAATGCCTAGGAGAAAGCCAAATATTGAAATTTAGAACGAAACGCGTATTTGAATAATATGGCTAGTTAAATGAAATATGAAACAAGAAGAGTTCTAATCATCATGTTGATTTGAACTTAATGTTGTAAATCATGTGATTGAAAGTAGTTAACTTTAATAAACTAAGTTAACTAATCTTGAAGTCGAATAGTAGCTTCGACATAGAGAATAAGTAAGGTGGAATGGTCGTGATTTTAAATGACTAGTCTAACCACCTTGTAAATGTTGGCAATAGTCTGACGCTTAATGAGCTAGGTGGAGGCTTGAGAAAGAAGCGGTTAAACGAATCAAGCACGTGAAGAAAGGCGTAAACTGGATGAGAGGTAAGTGTAATTTTCGCACTTATGTAGATTACTCGTTTATTCTATACGAAATAATCGCGATAACGATAATATTGAAATATGGATTTTGTTAAGATTACCTTGTGGTGTAATCTAATGATGAGGAAAAATGGTGAAAATGGAAATTGGTCAAGAGTCGACTAATGTAATTAAGGTTAAAAGCGTGCCCATGGCGTAAGCCGAAATGGGTTGTATTTGTAAGAAAAGAGTTTAAGAGATAAAGGATTTGGTAATATAATCCGGGATGGGATGGGATGGATGTATGAATCGGACATCAAAAAACCATGTTTTTGATTTAAATAGATAACGTTGTGTATATAGTCCAAATGGGTCAAATGGTGGTGATAACACCATTTGACAATACCGACTAATGCGGTGGTCAAGTCTTATGTTAACAGGATCAATTGGCGAATCGGATAAATGCGTCGCCATAGATTGAGTGACAATTAAAGCAAGGTATAAAACCGGGTCTATTTGTTGTCCCGAGCCAGGTACGTATAAATATGATTATAGCTAACGTACAAATTTGGGCAAATAAGTAGTGAAGGTCCTTCATCATAAATGAAAGGTAAAATGGACTAATACGCCCTTGTAAGCTAAATTGAACAAACGGCTTTTAACGGTAGTTTGGAAATGAGTTTTATATTTAATTAAATGCTTACAATAGGTACAAGAAGGAGAAAGATGTAGGACTTTCGTTAAACGACTCTATATGGGTCTTACCGTAGAATAACAATCCGAGGAAATAAAACTCGGATTACATAGAACATTATATTAAATCCACCACACATATAGTTGTGGTGGAAGATCATTTGATAAATGTTGCGGAAATAAGATGCTAGAAATAGACGAGTATGATGTATGCGGAAAAGTGCTTAAATACCCTTAACGCGTCAAAATAATCATTTAAGTATAAACGGGTTTAAGATTATACATAAACTTGTGAATTGAACCTAATATGATAGACAACATTGAAATTATAAGGTTCATGTGAAATCGGGATCAAACAATCATGTTTGTTTGATAAAATCACGAACGAGTCAAAATTGGGTAGAAAGGGTATTAAGTCGAAGACTTGAAAGTCTGAAATTTTGTTAATTCGGATGTTGGATTTCAACTTCATAAGATGGAGAATTGAATTACGGACGCGTAGGAAAAAGAATCGGGTAAAACGGATTAAAAACGAGAGAGTTATGCTCGTGAAATCGGGTTATGCTGGGAATATGCAGCAACATAATATGGAGCTTGCTGTCAAAACAGGGGCTAGGTGGGGCGTCTAGCCCCCCCTGAATCCCAAAAATGTTTAATTTTGTTTGTTTGACCCATATAACTTGTTTAAACTTGTTATTTAACTATCAAAACTAACTTTTAAGTTGGTTTTGATCATAGGTGATTTCCAAGAGTGCCCGGATGAAGATCAAGCTCGAAGAAGAACCGAACACGATAAAGTTAAAAGCTTCCGCACGGCGTTTTGTCCTATCTTTTAAACGACGAACTCAAATTTATTACGATGTATATAAACCTTCATTTGTAGAAGTTTTAAATTAACCGTATTTTTTCAAAGTACATGTAATCATAATTACATGTTTATTTCCGTAAACTATACGAAAAGCTTAAAATAATAACAAGGGTGTTACAGAAAGTCACCTTGCTCGTGAGACATGGTTGAAGTGGCGCCGATATCCATGTACTGAGTGGGATCCGGTTGCTGCAACGACATGGTGTATAAGGCCTGTTCTATGTCAGTAGGGTTGTATGCAGTGTGGGCCTGATGAGGGCGTGGGCCAAGAAGGCCAGGTTGCGACTGCTGGGATGTGGGAGGGTTGGTCCGGTTGGTGGATGGATAGGGGCAAGGTGGAGCAGGCCAGAAAGTTGGCTGTGGAGGTGGGCCGTAAGAAGGGTGTTGGGCCGAGGGGTGCTGAGGAGAGTTGGGCCAATAAGAGGGCCAAGGGTAATAGGACTGAGTTGGGCCAATAGTTGCCTCGGCCACGGCCTCGAAGACCAGAACGGCCTCGGCCACAGGTTGGGTCAGAGTGTTTTCGGGTATAGTCGGTGGTGGTGGAACGGTTGGTTTGTGCGGTGAGAGCGGTATAAGCGGTTTTGGAGGCTAACAAGGCTTGTTCGTTCTTGCGGGTTTCAACTTGAATAAGTTGTGAGCGAGCATTGTAAAAGGAGGGTAGGGGTCGCTGTTGAGTGAGGATGGTGCCAATGCCCTCATACTGCTCATTTAAACAGGCGATGAGTTGAAGAACGAGCCGCTCATCAGTTACCGCGGCATCGACATTAGCAAGTTGGTCGGCGAGTGTTTTGAGGGTTTGACAGTAGGTGATGCGTGCGAAATGTTATATATATTAGGTGTATATTCTAAGCCCCTTTAATACTTATTTTAGCCAAGTTTTAAATTTATAAAACACGATACTTTACTAACACTAAACACACATATGGGCAAGTGCACCCATCGTGAGCGTAGTATAGCGTTGGTAAGATACCAAGGTCGTCCAAGGACACAAGGGCTTTTAGTACCGGTTTATCCTCAACGTCCAATCAAAATCAAAAAGTTAGAAAAATGTTTTAAACTAAGAAAAAATAAAAACTAACTAAAATGCTGAAAATAAAAATAAAAATAAAAACAGATAGACAAGATGAATCACTTGGTTCCGACTCGTATCTAGTATAACCTTTGATTATTTCCGCACTTTTGCACATAATTAAGAGATTATCTTAGTTATTGTAGTAGGCCCTTCTTTTGAAGGTGACGTTACCCTCACCCCAGTAGTTTGAGTCAGCAAGGATACAATCCTAAAAGGGTGGATTATTGGAAGATAATGAATTAAGTTATTAATGCAATATTATGGTAGGCCCCGCTTTTGGCGGTGACGTTACCCTCGACTAAGTAGTCTGAGTCAGCAGGGATACAGTCCTAAATAGCCGGGTTATAGTATTAATAGTAGTTAACTTATGAGGGGATCAAAGAGTTTGGACCCCCGCCATCCAATACCCTTAAGTATTGAAGGGGGTCCTACTAAATTTGACCCAGGTCCATTGCAGGACCTCTAAACGCTGAACAATGGCAAGACCTTTACCAAACCGTTCCCTTAACCCCCGACCAGGTAGCCAACATACCTCCATATAGACCGTGGAGATATGAATGGTGAAAATCCTTTATTTTATATAGACAGTAAAATAATGCCAAGACACCACGGACAAACGATAAGGAAAGATCACCTTCAACATAAGTAACTAGTTATTAAAGTCATTAATACAAAACCAAATAAAAAGTGCAAAAGATTAGAAATAAAAAGTATTATACTAGACACTTTGTCTTCACCAAGTGATGTAAGAGACTTAGGCAAACATCGCCTTGATTGTCAAGAACTCTTACGATCAATCTTGGATCCCGAGACGACTCACACACTCTATGATGGACAATGGATGATGGTGGTGGATGATGGTGTTGTGATGGTGGTGGGTGGTGGATGAAGTGTGAGAGAGGTGGTGTGCCAAGGGATGAGTTGAAATGAAACCAAGCACTCCTATTTATAGGCTGAACAGAAGGCTGGGCACGGCCCCGTGTCCGCTGGACACGCCCCCGTGCCTGTCTGGCATTCTCTCTCTTCATTAATTGTAATTCGCAATTACAATTAATGCGCCTGCTGTACTTTCGCCACGCCCCCGTGTTCACTGGGCACGGCCCCGTGGTGGGCAATAGAAGCTTCTATAGGTTTGTCTTTTCTGCTGCTTCTTGGGCACGGCCCCGTGCTGGCTGAGCACGGGGCGTGTTCAGTCTTCTGCCTTCTCTATTTTGCTTGGGAAGATGCCGTTGAGGGGTCGGGCAGTCCACTTATGTTCCTTTTCTTGTATTTATGTTGGATTTAGCTGTCTTTTTGCTTCTTTTGTGTTTTTGAGCTCATTTAATCCTGAAAATACAAAAGGAAGACAAAAACACTCTTTTTCCAATATTAGTACTTAAAAAGGGTTAGTTTTATGCCTCATTTGATGTAATTTATATGTTGCATTTTACACACATCAAATACCCCCACACTTGAACTTTTGCTTCTCCTCAAGCAAAACTCTTTAATATGTGGCTTACACTCCCAAATGGAATAGGTAGAAGAGAAGGTTTTGGGCTTGTCGTAGAGTGTCGGGATTTCCAAGATTCTTTATGTAGTTTTATTTTTATTTATTTACAATCCTATTCGTCATGATTTATTTAAAACTTTTCATAAGAAAAATTACTTATTTGGGCATAACATGCCTTTTTTAAAATTCCATTTATATACAAGTTCACATACCTCACGGGAGAAATCACTCACACTCGGCCGAAGGTGTATTTTTAGTGAATCACTCGAGAGCGGCATGGAACTTATTCCTACCATAGGCTTGCCAAGCAATCAATCCTCCTCCTTTTTAACTTTTATACCTTTGTAAATATCAAGAGGACTTTGTGGGTGAAGGGTTAGGCTTGGGTTAAAGGTAGGTGGTTGGGTTATTGGTTAGTAGAAAAAGGGTGAAAAAGTGTAACAAGTGTCGGTTTTCGTAGGACTTTCTATTTTTGTAACTTTTTTATTTTGATGAAGCTATTATTCAAACAAAGTTATTTTTGATGAACTTATTTGTTTATTTTCTTTTGCTTCATCATCAACACATTTTTTCTCTCTCTCTCTCTTTTTTTTTTTTTTTTTTTATGAAAAACCGAACTTGTTACTAAAACAAAGGGTTAAAAATAAAAAAGGTTTTGGTGGGTAAAAGGGTTTTTTGGATTGGATGATGAAATGAAAAGGTTTAGGCTCAAAGGGGCTAACTAGGGGGATTTTTGGTTAGGTGGTAAAAGAAAAAGAAAAATAATGGTGTAGAAATGAAAAAGGTTAGTCCTAATGCCTCCATCATTTACTTACTCGGGTTTAAGTTGATAAGGACCGGGAATGTATCGTCATGGCAAGTTCTAGAGTCGTAAGAACCAAGCGGCTATTCACACAAGAAACGGAAAATGAGCATTTAGTTTAATGATATGTAATTGTATGCTCAATAAAGGCTTAAAAACTCACTTTTGTGGGAATGGGTTTTTATGTGATCAAGTATATATAATCAAATTTTAACTAAGTTTGCCATGTCTTTTCATAATTTTCTTATGTTGGTTCTTTTTATCACTACGCTATCGGTTGTAAATTCGTAAAAATATAACCTTTTTGAGAACTTGAATTTCCCGAGTTAAACCTAGACAAGTAAAAAAAAAATGAAATTTTTGAAATTTTTTTTGGGGTGATTAGCGGTTTCAATAGAGTTTTGTGTAAGGCTTGTATTTAGGACTTGCAAGATTCAAGGTTTTAGCATCCCCCCCACACTTAAATTACACATTGTCCTCAATGTGTCCCAAAAATAAATTTTTAGGTTGATTAGATGTGTAAAATGGTGTTAAAAGCAAAAAATTATGTTACTGGTAGTCTGGACACGGCCCCGTGTCCACTGGACACGACCCCGTGGTGAACTGCCAGTAACGAAAACTTACAGAAGGTGAACACGGGGGCGTGTTGATTAGGCACGGCCCTGTGTCTGACTAAAATCTGCAGGACATTAACCAAACAGCAGGTCTGGGAGGTGAGCACGGGGGCGTGTTGGCTGGACACGTCCCCGTGTGGACAGTCTGTAAGCCTGAAAAACAGGTTTCTTCCCCCGTTTTTTTTTTTCCATCCTGGCCCTATAAGTGCTGAGGCTTAGCATTCCAAGCCTTGGTTTGTACCTGTTTCATCACTTAATACCACACCAAGTAACACAAACATCCTACATTACCATAGTTAATTGTTCCAAGCATAAAGTAAAAGAAAAAGAAAATAAAACAGAAAATAAAAGCAGTCAAGGAAAGTAAATTGTTCAACATTTGGCACGCAGGCCGCCAATTGTTCAAGATTAAAAAGGGTTAACCTGGGGAGTCATCAATCAACCGCTTCCTCCTCTGCTCCTCTCGCCTACTCCATAGCATCGTCGTCATCATCATCGTCATCATCCCCTCCATGGCGTGCAATGTGGTCTCGTATGTATCCAACATCGTCTTGGATCTCGGATAGGTTTCTCTCGATAGCTCCGACCCGGTGGTAGGTGTTGCTCGCCATGTTATAGGTGTTCCTAGTACACATAAGGTTTTCCTGCATAAGATCATGTAAACTTTGAAAGTTAGGAAAACCGCCTCCTTGTGAGGAGGATTGACCCGGATCACCATGGGGTTGATACTGGTAGTGGGGGGTGGTGCGTGAAGAACTAGGGCCTCCTGCGGGTTCCATGCATAGCCTTGCGTCCTTTGGAAGCTTACCGTTCCTTCTTCCGCCTCATAAAGTAAGTTCATGGCTCGGCAAATGTGGTAGTTAACTCGTCCCGACCATGGGCTTCTTTCAAAGGATCTTGGAATTCGCGTGTAATGCTTGAAGAGACGGTACACCCATCCTCCGAAGAAGATAGGCGTTGGAGCGCGAGCAAGGCGGTTGAGATGCATGTTTCGTAACAGGAGATATGGAACATCGAGGGGCTTCCGGTTGTGGATACAGTGAAGGACAATCAAATCTTTCAACCCTACAACGCCGCTACTGTCGTGACGTTGGTTAAGAGAGTAGGTGAGAATCCTGTGAATGTAGCGATAGAGCGGATCCCTTAGCTTCGTACTCTTGGTGCTACGAGGGTTGTAGATTCCTTCACCGATTTGAGCCCATGCGGCTTGTCGTTCATTTTCATCCAAGTCTCGTAATCCCCCGGTATTTTCTTTGTTTCCCGATTCTTCTTCCTGGTACAGTCCTATTATAGCTCCAAACTGTGCCATAGAGATCGAGTACATTGTCCCGCCACACCGAAATGCAACTCCTTCATTGTCGAATGGGTCACACCTTGAAGTGAAGGTAAAGGTACTGTAGAACTCCATGGTGCATTGATGCACCGACCGAAGCCTAATGTTTAATGCAACAGCTAGCGGTCCCGTAACGATGTTGTTGAATCGGTCCAGCTGGTTTACCAAGGTTAACAGGTCCGTGCAAGCTCTTCTGGGGTACTCCTCGGGTCTTGTTTGAAGTATCTCGTACCTTGCCCTTGCATCGAGCTCACTTGCATTGAACCTTGTGAACTTTGCCATCTGAAAGAATACACCAAAAATTGCACGAAACAATGAGATTTTTAAAGAAACTGCAAACAGCGGGCTGGACACGTCCCCGTGTTCAGCGGGCACGGCCCCGTGTCCAGACGTCTATAACCCAAAAACTTCATTTTTCGACCCGGTTTCGAAAACTTGAAAATTTTTGGTCCAATAGGTGCGGTTTCCCCTGAAAATGAAACCCTAAGTGCTGTTTTTCCCAAAATATCCCGTTTACCCTATCAATTTTATCTTTTTCGGTTCAAGAACAAGGGTTTGGGGTTTTTGTAAGAAATCGGGTAAATCTATGAACAATACAAGTGTATTTACTTCCTTTAACACTAATCTAACTAAATGCAAACAGATCTAAACAAAAATTTGAGGTTCGATCTGGATGAACTTCAAGAACCCTAGATTTTTCCCCAAATTTTTGGTGTTTTAACTACATGCAAGTAACTAATCTAACTACTGAGAGTGATAGAATCATACCTTGATGTTGTTAGATCGATAGGAGACGTTGAAATTTTGCGAAAAATCGCCTGGAACCAGAGCTTTTGCGGGGAAACGGGGCGTGTGGAATGAAGAAACTGTTTTGAAAAGGGGATTTATCTCGACTGCAGCGCGAACACGTCCCCGTGTCCAGCGGACACGGCCTCGTGCCGAGCAAGTTTTTTTTTTTTAGTGCTCGTGTGAATGCCCCGTTTTCCCATAAGCTATGGTTAGAAAACTTACCGCTTTATTTTGTTGTCTCAATCGTTCGTAACTTACCAGGCATGATGTTTTTATTCTTCCACCGTTTGAAACGAGATCTCTTCTTCTTCATCCTCAATGAATCCTTGATAGAGTTTCAGCCGTTGGCCATTGACCTTAAATGGGGGCCCATTTCGAGATTTAATTTCTATTGCACCGTGTGGAAAAATATGGGTGATGGAAAAAGGTCCTGACCACCTAGACTTTAATTTACCAGGAAACAATCGAAGTCGTGAATTAAACAAAAGAACTAGATCTCCTACCCGAAATTCATTAGTTTTAATATTTTTGTCATGAAAATTTTTCATTCTTTCCTTATAAATTTCAGAGTTTGAGTATGCATAATTCCTAAGCTCGTCTAATTCATTTAATTGACAAAATCGATTTTTACCAGCAAATTCTAAATCCAAGTTTACATTCTTGATTGCCCAGTAGGCTTTGTGTGCAATTTCTACTGGCAAATGACAACTTTTCCCATAGACTAGCTTATATGGGGTTGTACCTATTGTTGTTTTATAAGCAGTTCGAAAAGCCCATAAAGCATCGTCTAACTTATCAGCCCATTCCTTTTTATTTAACCCTACGGTTTTTTCGAGTATTCGTTTTAAACCTCTATTAGTCACTTCGGCTTACCCGTTTGTTTGAGGGTGATATGCTGTTGAGACCCGGTGATAGACCCCATATCTTGTTAAAAAATTTCAAGTTGATGGTTGCAAAAATGGGTATCTCTATCACTTATTAAGGCTTCAGGTGTGCCAAAATGAGAGAATAATTTTTTCAGAAATCTTACCACAACTCTTCCATCATTTGTTGGAAGTGCCTCGGCCTCGGCCCATTTAGACAAGTAATCTACTGCCACAAGTATATATTTGTTTCCTTTCGATGGTGGGAAAGGTCCCATAAAGTCGAGTCCCCACACATCAAAAATCTCACAAACAAGAATGCCATTTTGTGGCATTTCGTTTTTGAAAGAAATATTACCTGTTCTTTGGCAAGCATCACATGTTTTTACAAGACTTTGGGCGTCTTTGTAAATGGTTGGCCAATAAAATCCTGAATCAAATACCTTTCGTGCGGTACTGGCAGCACCATGATGTCCTCCGTATGGACCTTCATGACAATGGCGGAGAATTCTTCGTGCTTCACTACCATGTACGCATCGTCGGACGAGTTGGTCGGCACACATTTTGAAAAGATATGGATCTTCCCAAAAGTAGTGTTTCACATTGGCAAAGAATTTTTTTCTTTGATGATGTGGCCACCCTTTTGCGACTATACCGCTAGCTAGGTAGTTAGCATAGTCGGCGTACCATGGTTCTTCCTTGTATTCCACCATTTCCAGGGACCCAGTTGGAAATTTTTTCGTTGATTTGCTCGTCCCTGGTCGCCTCTAAAGCAGGGTCTTCTAAGCGTGAAAGATGATCTGCTGCGGTATTTTCTGCTCCTCTTTTGTCCTTGATTTCAATGTCAAATTCTTGGAGGAGTAGAATCCACCTAATCAAACGTGGTTTTGCGTCTTGCTTTTTGAAGAGATATCGAATGGCTGCATGGTCTGTATAGACTATAGTTTTAGAAAGAACAAGATAAGAACGAAATTTATCAAAAGCAAATACCACAGCTAGTAATTCTTTTTCAGTTGTTGTGTAATTTTCTTGTGCATCATTAAGTGTTTTACTAGCATAATAGATTGGGTGGAAATGCTTTTCTTTTCTTTGTCCCAAGACAGCTCCAACTGCAAAGTCACTAGCATCACACATGATTTCGAAAGGAAATTTCCAATCAGGCGCTATCATGATAGGTGCATTGACTAACATTTCCTTTAGGGTTAGAAATGCTTGATTGCAATCCTTGTCAAAGATGAATGGAGCATCTTTTTCAAGTAATTTCGTTAGAGGCCTTGAGATTTTTGAAAAGTCTTTGATAAACCGTCTATAAAATCCTGCATGCCTTAGGAAACTTCTGATAGCTCGTACGGAGGATGGAGGTGGTATTCTAGAAATGGTATCTATTTTGGCTCGATCCACCTCCATTCCTTCGCTTGAGATCTTGTGACCGAGTACTATTCCCTCTGTTACCATGAAATGGCATTTTTCCCAATTAAGGGCGAGGTTAGTTTCCTCACATCGGGATAGCATTCGTTCAAGGTTATCGAGGCATTGGTCATATGAATCCCCAAAGATAGAAAAGTCATCCATGAAGACTTCCGTTGTCTTTTCTATCATGTCATGGAAAATAGCTACCATGCAACGTTGGAATGTTGCTGGAGCATTACATAGACCAAACGTCATGCGTCGATAAGCAAAAGTTCCATAGGGACATGTGAAAGTTGTCTTTTCTTGGTCTTCGGGCGCTATCGGGATTTGAAAGTAACCTGAAAAACCATCCAAGAAACAGTAAAATTTATGACCGGATAATCTTTCTAACATTTGATCAATGAAGGGTAAAGGAAAGTGATCCTTTCTTGTTGCTTCATTTAATCGTCTATAATCTATACATACTCTCCATCCTGTGACGGTTCTCGTTGGTATTAGTTCATTCTTTTCGTTAGTTATTACCGTCATACCTCCTTTCTTTGGAACTACTTGGACGGGACTTACCCAAGGACTATCTGAGATAGGATAGATAAGTCCGGCGTCAAGTAGCTTGATGACTTCGTTTTTAACCACTTCTTGAACATTTGGATTTACTCGACGTTGTGGTTGTATAACCGATTTGTAGTCATCATTCATCAAAATTTTGTGTGTGCACATAGAAGGACTAATTCCTTTTATGTCTACAAGTTTCCAAGCTATTGCGTTTTTGTGTTTTTTCAAAAGATTAATTAATTTTTCTTTTTCTAAGTTATCTAATTTAGACGAAATAATTACAGGTAAATTACCATCTTTGTCTAGAAAAGCATATTCCAAACCTTCTGGAAGTTCTTTGAGCTCAAGTGGTGGGTCTTTAGGAGACTCCTTATTTGGTTGCTCATTTCGGTCAAGAACTTTAAAAGTTTGTTCTATGGCGACCTCTTCTTCAACAAAGTGGTCAATCTCTTCATTTGTATCGGGTGGTTCATCTTCATCTTCAATTAGGGGGTCATTATTGCCGAAAGGATATTTCATTGACCGTTCGAGATCGACACTTCTTTTAAATGCCCCTAATTGAAGCGGTAGATTGTTGAACTTCCGGTTTTTCAAAGCTTCGTGAGTTTTTACAAATGGTCATCCCAACACTAGAGGAGCGTCATCGAGGATGACAAAGTCGGTCGGGATTACCATTTGATTTGTTTGAACCAAGACATCTTCAACTATACCGATTGATTTTATTACTTTCCGATTGGATAGAAAAATGGGTATTTGAAGTGGAGAAAAATCGCTAATACTTATTTTTTCGAAAATGTAATTAGGCATTATGTTAACACAAAGATCTTTATCGATTGTGACATTACTAATAAACGCATTTTGAAAGAAACATGGAACCGGTGTAATGTTAATTTCAAATGGGTCTTCTTTTATTAGTGACGTTTGATCATTAGTTAACTTAACACTTACCGTTTCGTCAATTTTAGCGTTAGTGTTTAACTCTTTTAAAAACTTAGCATGAGTGGGTACTTAACAATGGTTTTCGAAAGAAGGTGACAAGAGATTAATTTCTTCAAAATTAGACTCTTCTTGAGTTTTAACGTTGTCGGACTCACCTTTTTCGTTGTTTAACTCATGTGTCGGTTTTTCACTTATTTGTTCTTCCATTTTTACACTTTCGGTTATCTCTTCTTTTTTTAATTCTTCTCTTGCGCGGGACTCCTCTTCCCTTGCGCGAGCTTCTTTTATACATCGATCGATAACTCTAATGTGTTCTAATATCCTATCGGTCACTTCGGTTATAGAAAAAGAATCGGGATTTTCAAAGCTTGAATCCGGTTGTTCGATCCTTTGTTCCTCATAATACCCATATGAAGTAGATGGTTCGCACCATTGTTCTTCATTGTAAGCATATGATGGATAAGGTTCGTAATTTTGCTCTTCATAATACTCATATGAGGTGGGTTGTTCACACCATGGTTCCTCATAATAAGCATATGGAGGTGGTGGCTCATATCTTGGTTCCTCAAAGTATGAGTAAGAGGGCTCATACCTTGGTTCATCAAAATATGAGTATGAGGGAGTAGGTTCATACCTTTGGTCTTCATAGGATGTGTATGAAGTTGATGGCTCGTACCTGGGCTCCTCATAGTAGGTGTATGAATTGGATGGTTGATATGAGTGACTATTTTGAACCGATCGTGCGTTACGACAATTAGTGCAATAATTACCCCTATAATCATCCTCCTCATAGGTGTAGTTGTAACCTCCTGAGTATTGATCCATAAGAATCACTCAGCAGACCACAACCAAGTCTCGAGATCAGAAAACAAAAATAAAAACGAAAACAGAGGCTGGACACGGCCCCGTGTTCAGTGAGCACGGCCCCGTGTTCAGGATCTGTATCTGGGCGTTTTAATTAAAGTTAATGATTTCGTTGAGCACGGCCCGTGTTCAAGCTACTGTTACTGGGTGTTTTTATGAAAATGTGCAGCACGGCCCCGTGTTCAGCGAACACGGCCCCGTGTACAGGTTACTGTGAATGCAAAACTAAACTAAAATGCAGAAAAATGTGCGCGCGTTTTAAAAAGGTTTTGAAAAACTGATTAGGCCGTCGATTTTAAGCTTTCTTAAAATCCTTGTGTCCCCGGCAACGGCGCCAAAAACTTGATGCGTGCGAAGTGTTATATATATTAGGTGTATATTTTAATCCCCTTTAACACTTATTTTAGCCAAGTTTTAAATTTATAAAACACGATATTTTACTAACACTAAACACACATATGGGCAAGTGCACCAATCGTGAGCGTAGTATAGCATTGGTAAGATACCGAGGTCGTCCAACGACACAAGAGCTTTTAGTACCGGTTTATCCTCAACGTCTAATCAAAATCAAAAAGTTAGAAAAATGTTTTAAACTAAGAAAAAATAAAAACTAACTAAAATGCTGAAAATAAAAATAAAAAGAAAAACAGATAGACAAGATGAATCACTTGGTTCCGACTCGTATCTAGTATAACCTTTGATTATTTCCGCACTTTTGCACATAATTAAGAGATTATCTTAGTTATTGTAGTTGTTAGTGCATTACGTCTATTGACTTCGTCTTGTATCATGGAAGAGGATAAGATTAGATAGGATATCCAGTGCACGAGGTTCGAGAAACGATTTTTAGAAGTTAAGGGAGTGATTTCGCTCATATGGACATGTCCATATAAGTGAAATCAGAAACAAGTGATTCCACTCATATGGACATGTCCATATAAGTGAAATCAGAAACAAGTGATTCCGCTTTTATGGCATGTCCATATAAGTGGAATCACTCCAACTATAAATAGGTGCATTGTTGTTCATTCGATATGCGACTTCTGAAAGTGTAACGAAGTGCTGCCGGATTTTTGTCAGGTTGTAATCATTGTTAAACGATATATAAGAGACATATTAAAGATTAACAAGCTGTGTTCGTGTCTAGTTCTCTGATTCCGCCTTTGAACTGGACTTAAACTCTTCTGAACGACTCAAACGGGTCAAACAACGATCCAACAAGTGGTATCAGAGCTAGTGATGAAGAGTTTAGCTTGATTTTGATTGTATTCTGACTTCTACACCTTCTTTCATCTGTTCAGAAAGTTTTACCGGTCGGAATTCGCTCAAAATTTCACAGATTGTTTAAAATTGGATATAGATAAACCTTTGAAAGTTTCACATTGAAATTCGACCTAAAAATGGACCAAAATGGCTTCGGAGTTGATTCCGCTTTTATGGACAATTGGTGATTCCACTTTTATGTCATAGTTAATTCCGCTCCAAAGGTCATCTTAGATCTAATTTCGCTCCAAGAGACCATCTTAGATCTAATTTCGCTTCAAAGGACCATCTTAGACCTAATTTCGCTCCAAGGGACTATCTTAAAGTTGATTTCGCTTCAATGACAACCTGATTTCGTTTTAATGTACCATTAACATTGTGATTCCACTCCAGTGTCAACATTGTGATTCCGCTCCAGTGTCAACATTGTGATTTCGCTTCAATGTCAACCTGATACAAGTGATTTCGCTTTTAAGGACATCTATAATTCTGATTTCGCTTTATTAGTCAAGTGATTTCGCTTTTGTGGCTTAGATAAGTGTGATTTCGCTCCAAAGGTCACTCAGAATTCTAATTCCGCTTATATGTACAAAGTGATTCCACTTATACGTACAAAGTGATTCCACTTTTGTGAACATTTGAGATTTTGCTTGAAGATACAGGTGATTCAAGGAGATATAATCATGGCCAAAATGTTTGATGAACAAGAAAATAAGAATCTTGAGAATTTAAATAATTGGCCTAGGTAATCTTGGTGTGAGATGAGGCATGATAAGGATGTTTATGTTAAAAGATTCGAAAATTTTCTTTGCATGAAGAATGAATCAGTGGAGATGTTGAGAGAAAGGTTTTACGGGCTAATCATCAAGTTAGAAAAACACAATATATATCATTCAAATGATGAAAGAATTTCAAAATTTGTTGATGCTTTACCTATGGAATGGGATAAATTCGTGAATGAACAGAAAAGGGATTCTAGTTTATCACGCTTTGAGTTAAGAAGTTTTATCAATAAAATTACAAATCATAGAAGTGATGAAGATTCAAGAAAAAGGAAATTATTGGATGAAATAAGAGAAGAAGTAGAAAAGATAAATTTGGATGTATTCATTGAAATGAGAAAAAGAATCTCTGTGTGTCTTGCAGCGAAAAATGATATGAAATACGATATTAAAAGGGGTTGTTATATTGATGAATATATGAATCCTATTGATTTTGTTAAAATTTTTTGTGCAGGAACATTCAGGATAGAAGCAAAGAAAGAAGATGATGTTGAAAAGATGAATGAACAGTGCTCAAAATGTGATAAACTTGGAGCAGACAATGCCAAATTCTTGAGTGATGTGGAGAATTTGACATTGGAAAACAAAGCTTTGAGAGTTGACAAGAAAACCGATGATGAACAGATTCTGGAGTTGCGCTTGAACTGCGAAAAATTGAAATCTGAAAATGACAAACTTTTGAAGAATGTTGAGAGTTTGTCATTAGAAAATGAAAAGTTTAAAAAATTAGAAAATGATTTCAAAAGTCAATTAAAGATTTTAGAAGATGAGAGAGATGTTTTTGGTAAAGATAATCTTGAAAAACAAATTGAAATCAATTCTCATCTTGCTAAAATCATTCAGCTTGAAAAAGAAGCTGAAAAAGCTCGGATTAAAATCAAAGAGCTTGAGAATAAATTGAAAGGTTTTGTGAATTTTACTTCACATGTTTGTCCAAAACCGATCAATTCTGTTCCAATAAGTGACAATGTCACAAATTTTGACAAAGTTAAAGTCAAAATTGAAGATTGTGATGAAATATCTGATGATGAAAAAGAAAAGAAAAGAAAAATATTTTTAGATTTACAAGAAAAATTTAAAAATACTGTGTTGCAATCTACTGAAACAGGTGAATGCTCAAAGCAAAAACCTGTTAAGAAGAAGGCAGAACAGAAACAAAAAGATAAAATTTTGAAAAATTCTAAAAATGAAAATAAAAGCTCATCAGTACAGTCATCCAATCATTATAAAAAATCACAAAAATTTGTAAATGAAAACTCACAAAATATTGGTAATAAGTGGTGCAGGTTTGACCACAGTGCTCAAAAGACAAATCCAGCATTGAAGAGGAGAAATTATTATCACCAAGCCAAACAATGTTATGATCTGAAGGTTTGGACTGACAGAAGTGGATGGTACGATAACAGAGTGTGCTACACCTGTGGTGTTAGAGGACACATTGCTGTTAACTGTCAGAATTGGAGATTTGAAACGAGAAGATGTTTTGAATGCAATATTAAAGGTCACATTGCCAGAGATTGCCCAAGGAGATCGATGGGAAGATCGAGGGTTGAATCTCAGAGAACGGTAAAGAAACCAGTCACTGTCAAGCCCAAAGAACAGAAAGTGGAAGATAAGAAAGTAAAGCTTTCACAGGGGCAGAGAGACAGATTGAGGAAGAAGAGGAAGAAAGCACGAGAATATTTGGAAAGGATTTTGTCTTCGGGTTCACCAGTTGGTTCGAATAAAAGTTCTGATGAATCGATTCACTCGACGGCAAAGCCAAGTAAATCGAATTCTTCAGATGCAAATCTGAAGACAAACAAGAAGAAAAAGAAAGTTATTGGCAATGAATCTGGCTCATCAAAGTCAGACAAGCCAAGTTCGGGCAATGAATCTGATTCCATAAATTCAGATGAGCCACAAGTTGAGGAAAAGAAGGAAGAGACAGTTCTGTTAATAAATGATGAGAATTTTCCACCATTACGAGCCGCAAACCTAAAATCAAAAGGTGTTGATGCTGGAAAAATGTTTAATAGCAATGTTAAACATATTTTTAGCAAGATGGTTGATGGTAAAGAAAAAGGAGTGAAAGAGTTTTATGAAGAAAAGAGAAAAGCTCAAAATGCGCCTAAGGCTGGTCAGGCTTGGGTGTCAAAATCTGTTGGTTGAATTCCTGACTTGCCGGAGCTTCCAGGTTGGTAAGTGTGAAGCAGGTATCGGCATCATTCTTGAGAAATTCACAGGATGGTAACTGTGATATTTCGTCTTACAAGTGGTTAATCAAGGACATTAAGTTGTACTTGATTTTCTACAAGTGATTGTGGTGTTTGATCTTATATTGTTAAAATTTTTACAAAAAGGTTTTAAAGAGAACAAGTGATATGATGACCCCGAACTCATAAGAGATGGGTAAACAAACTAATTTTTCCGGAAAAACCATTCTGATTAAAACAAACTTAAGTGTTTTGAAATCATTATGGGAAAATAGTTTGTTGTAAGGGAGAGTGTTGATTGAATATGCCGAAACCCTCACGGCTGAACAAACATGATTACTTTCATCAGATTGAAAAACGGTTTTCAAACTGTTAAGATCAGTGTGTTGTAAATCATGGGGGTATGTATATTTTCTGCAAATCAGAACACGATAAGCAGAAAATGGATGGCGAGACAAAGCTATCAGTATTGGTTGTCAAATTTTCTTTAAATGGTTTTGCATTTTAGGGGGAGTAATATTGTTAGAAAATACAAAAACATTTGAAAATTTGAAAAAGTCAAAAACATGATAAAATTCAAAAAATTGAGTTTTGCGTAAAAAGAGGAAATGATAGTACATCAGTAGACAGTTACTGTATGCTAAAGAAATGGAAAGTTTAAATGTGTTAAACGATCTCACCGTGGATGTGTCGGTAGGTTTTTATACACTTAGTAAACTTTTTCGGGATATAAATCTAAATTCAAACTTGCTTATTTCGTGGGGAACACTACTTGAATATATAGGTAACCCCTGAAATCTCGTTTGAAAGGTCTCTTAATCTGATATACTAGGTCTTTATACTCTATGATATCTGGGGTATTATTCCGGGACTTCTGCTGAACGGTAGTTCTGACCTAGTCCTTGGCTAATACTTGCTGCAATGCTTGAAACACAGCATTAAACCCTCAGCATGCTGAAACAATAAAATTGATAAATGCTGCTGTTGTAAGCAAAAAGATCCTCTAAAGGGGACACACCGAAAAGTCGAAGCTGATATCTCTCTGCGTATACGGAAGTATCGACCTGAGATCCCTCGGCCCTCGCATACCTAATTTATATACAGATATCATTGTTGTATACTCACCTGTAAGACTGATTATTGGGATTCTGGATACGGGAGTATATTCAAGAGGTGGGACACATGAATGAGTTTAAGTTCATAAGACATCTAATTCGTATCCTGAATCAGTTGAAATTTGTATGAAAATTTAAGTGGATCAGTATATCGACAATCTAAGTGAATTGTTTAATACTTAAAGTGTTAAAAAGCTCAACGGTACTTGTGTCTTGTCATAAACTGATATGATCCTCTGACGCATACTCAAACAAAAATATTGTCTGTAAATATGTTTGTACATATTTCTTTATTGCTTTATATTTTCAGAAAATACAAAAAGATTTTGATTTCTGTTTTATTTTTGACAATCGATATCTGAAATGCTGAGTTTCAAAATCTAAGTAAGCTGATTGTGTTTCTGAAAATAAAACAAGTTCATTAATTTGAAACTTGAAGTTTTAAATTCAAAAATTCAAAAACAGTTTGTGATATCTCCAAGGTCATTAAGTTGGACTTGGATGATTAACTGTGGGGGATTTGGATGCTTATATTGTTATAGAGCTAGTTTCCGATACGATTCGATGAAACTGCCAATTTCATGAGAAGTGATTTTGAGGAGATTGAATTGTCAGATTACGATATCTGGAAGATTAAAATGTTGTTACTTATAGTTGTATGAGTGATTGCAGGAAAAGTCCAGACTACGATCCCGAGAGCAGAGTCTAAGGGGGAGTCTGAAGACAAGCTGAAAGTTAGGAGGAGCTTGTAGCTGGAAAAAGAGGTGTCGATCTCTAAAAGCACGGAAGCTTGACGAGAGGGGGAGCCTACTGATGATAAAGTTGTTGATGAGAGAGCCAGTGATGAGATCCTGGTGAAAGAGTCAAAGTATGAAGCTGATCAAGAGAGTGATGGATGCTTACAATGTTACAATCTGAGTAAGGAGGCAAATTGATCAAGACTGAAGAAGGTGTCATGATGAAGAATAGTCACTGAAGACTTCGTCAATATCCGAGGGGGAGTCTGTTAGTGCATTACGTCTATTGACTTCGTCTTGTATCATGGAAGAGGATAAGATTAGATAGGATATCCAGTGCACGAGGTTCGAGAAACGATTTTTAGAAGTTAAGGGAGTGATTTCGCTCATATGGACATGTCCATATAAGTGAAATCAGAAACAAGTGATTCCACTCATATGGACATGTCCATATAAGTGAAATCAGAAACAAGTGATTCCGCTTTTATGGCATGTCCATATAAGTGGAATCACTCCAACTATAAATAGGTGCATTGTTGTTCATTCGATATGCGACTTCTGAAAGTGTAACGAAGTGCTGCCGGATTTTTGTCAGGTTGTAATCATTGTTAAACGATATATAAGAGACAGATTAAAGATTAACAAGTTGTGTTCGTGTCTAGTTCTCTGATTCCGCCTTTGAACTGGACTTAAACTCTTCTGAACGACTCAAACGGGTCAAACAACGATCCAACAGTAGTAGGCCCCTCTTTTGAAGGTGACGTTACCCTCACCCCAGTAGTTTGAGTCAGCAAGGATACAATCCTAAAAGGGTGGATTATTGGAAGATAATGAATTAAGTTATTAATGCAATATTATGGTAGGCCCCGCTTTTGGCGGTGACG
Organism: Helianthus tuberosus; assembly: GCA_030545235.1. Lineage (NCBI taxonomy): Eukaryota > Viridiplantae > Streptophyta > Magnoliopsida > Asterales > Asteraceae > Helianthus > Helianthus tuberosus. The sequence goes on along the minus strand of CM060446.1, from coordinate 41,185,245 downwards.
TTACCCTCGACTAAGTAGTCTGAGTCAGCAGGGATACAGTCCTAAATAGCCGGGTTATAGTATTAATAGTAGTTAACTTATGAGGGGATCAAAGAGTTTGGACCCCCGCCATCCAATACCGTTAAGTATTGAAGGGGGTCCTACTAAATTTGACCCAGGTCCATTGCAGGACCTCTAAACGCTGAACAATGGCAAGACCTTTACCAAACCGTTCCCTTAACCCCCGACCAGGTAGCCAACATACCTCCATATAGACCGTGGAGATATGAATGGTGAAAATCCTTTATTTTATATAGACAGTAAAATAATGCCAAGACACCACGGACAAACGATAAGGAAAGATCACCTTCAACATAAGTAACTAGTTATTAAAGTCATTAATAAAAAACCAAATAAAAAGTGCAAAAGATTAGAAATAAAAAGTATTATACTAGACACTTTGTCTTCACCAAGTGATGTAAGAGACTTAGGCAAACATGGCCTTGATTGTCAAGAACTCTTACAATCAATCTTGGATCCCTAGACGACTCACACACTCTATGATGGACAATGGATGATGGTGGTGGATGATGGTGTTGTGATGGTGGTGGGTGGTGGATGAAGTGTGAGAGAGGTGGTGTGCCAAGGGATGAGTTGAAATGAAACCAAGCACTCCTATTTATAGGCTGGACAGAAGGCTGGGCACGGCCCCGTGTCCGCTGGACACGCCCCCGTGCCTGTCTGACATTCTCTCTCTTCATTAATTGTAATTCGCAATTACAATTAATGCGCCTGCTGTACTTTCGCCACGCCCACGTGTTCACTGGGCACGGCCCCGTGGTGGGTAATAGAAGCTTCTATAGGTTTGTCTTTTCTGCTGCTTCTTGGGCACGGCCCCGTGCTGGCTGAGCACGGGGCGTGTTCAGTCTTCTGCCTTCTCTATTTTGCTTGGGAAGATGCCGTTGAGGGGTCGGGCAGTCCACTTATGTTCCTTTTCTTGTATTTATGTTGGATTTAGCTGTCTTTTTGCTTCTTTTGTGTTTTTGAGCTCATTTAATCCTGAAAATACAAAAGGAAGACAAAAACACTCTTTTTCCAATATTAGTACTTAAAAAGGGTTAGTTTTATGCCTCATTTGATGTAATTTATATGTTGCATTTTACACACATCAGTAGGCCGAGATGTTAGAGAAACCATCCAATCGGGTGTTAGCAAATTTTTGTATGAGATAGATGGCCCGAGATGCCTTATTGTCATGAAACAAGTTCTCGATAGCCACCCACGCGTCATGAGCGGTAGAAGTTTTGTCGATGATGGTGTGAAGTAGGTCGTTGGAGATCGTACTATAGAGCCATTGTAGAACAATGGCGTCCAAGCGATTCCAGTCGGCCGTGGTAGAGGAGGACTCGGTTGTGGTGTTCTCGGGTTTGGCTTTGAGATGATCTTCGACTAGGTGGGCACGACAGTGGAGGATGAACAGGGTTGCCCAGGATGAATATTGGCTGGACTCGATTTCTAGGGTGAAGGGGATGAAGGTTTTTATATTTGTGACGGTGGTGGCGGGGTGAATTTACGATTTGATGGTGATGGGAGGGGTGTTTGGGTTGGTTTGGTTGTTGTTGTCCATGGAGAGGGGAGTAGAAAACAAGAAATTGAAGGAGCAGGATACAAGAACTCGAAGAAAAGAAGGGGAGGGTGGCGAGTAGGGTTAGAAGAAGAAGACCCAGACTCTTGATACCATGAAATAATATGAACCGTGATCCTTTCTCATTGAAATCCTCTCAATATATAATACAGAGATACAGGCTAAATATGGATACAATATAATTACAATAATCACAATATAATCATTCCTATTTTACAGATGCTATTAAAATCATATGTATTTATGATACATTATTTAAAAGTCACTTGCAAGTTAGGGGATAAGGGGAGGGGGGTGGTTTACTAGTGATAGATTCTATCACTCTCACTATTCAATCAAATCATGCCATGTCATCACCCAATATTCTAGAAATGTAGGCGGGGTGGTATCACTAGTGATAGGAAAGCTATTTAAAAATAGGTTACAAAAGTTGAGGGACCTGAATTGCACTTTTCATTAAACTTTGTATTCATTCAATTGCTAAAGACAAAAGAATCTGAATAAGGACAAAAGAATCTGAATGCACTTTGTATTAATTCATCAAACTTTCACGCGTTATACCTTTAACGCGTTACAAAAATAACGAGTTATAAGGTGGGCGGCGGCGGTGTTACGTGGTAGTTTAACGCGTGATGGGGTGGTATCACGGACCACCCCGCCTGCTCTAACCTTGGGAATCATATTCTCACACGAAGGGCTTTGTTAATTTAATCTACACAAATGGTTTTGATAACTAAGATCAAGATAAGGATGAACATTGAGACCTTGATTATTATTAGTGTTGAAAGTGAACTTAATTATTACAAATAGCGAATCTTAAATTAATTACCACAAAATGACGAATGTGAACTTGAATCATATAAATACGTATGGATATGTAGAATACATGCTACATTATATCTAGCATAACCGTTAAACATTACTGTATGTTCATTTATATATAAAAGAATGTGTTTTAATGATTTAAAGAGTTGCATGTTATAAGCATATGAATTGACTAATTAGGAGTAGATATTTTCCTAGTTTTGAGTTAATAGAACTGATGATGTGGTGCCCGGAGGCTATCACTCAGCAAAGCCAGGAAGCTAGAAGCTATGAGCTCCTTGCCGGGAGCTTAACAGCCCAAACAGGATAACAAGCCTAGTGGCCAGCCCAGCCCACCACAACCAAGCCCATTAGGGTTAAAAGGTAACATGCCTATAAATAGAGGGTCCACCCTCTACTTCAATCATCACATTTTGACTTGGACATTCCAGCCATTTACTCTCTCTAGAATCACATATCCTCTCTCAAGAGCACAAGCCACTAGGCTAAGCTGCTTCCCCTCTGAAATGCTAAGGTCACGAGCTCATGAAGGACTACACCAGCAGCTCCTAGTCATGAGCTATGTAACCTGGATCACCACTGCTGCTAGCTAACCGCTGGATCTCCACCATAAACTCCATAAGCATTTTCTATCTCTTTTATACTTACTCATACATCTATGATTTATGTTTATACACTATTCTTGGATTGATTACTAATGTTGAGCGTTGGAGGGTGGTCCAGAGACCCCGGTCTCTAGCCCCTTCTAACGGGTTCTTTCGAGTTGTAGGTATAAGCTAGGAGGTAACGAGGCTGACCTGAGGAGCGTTCAGACCTTCCCTGACCTTATCCTTGTTGTTTCAACAAGTGGCGCCCACCGTGGGGCTGCGCTGCTTAGAACATGAAACTCTTTGTAGTTCAGCCCATATGTTCCTAAGTTCTTTCTAAGGTTGGGAAGAACGTTTTCTTGGAGTGATAGCTTCTAGATCTCCTACCCACATCTTTACTTCTAGCTGCCCTACACGATACCCAGTTCCTAGCTGGCAACTCTAGTCTTCAACCGCTAAGCACCCGGATGGTTTCCCTCATGCTTTCTAAGTCACAATTTTCACATATAGGGTACGCGTTTCCTAGATCTTATAATAATACATAATGGATCTACATATTTGTTTATTTAAAAAAACACCAATAAACTAGGGCTGTTCATGAGCCGAGCCGAGCCAGGTCAAGCTCGGGCTCGGCTCGATTATAAACCGAGCTGGCTCGGCTCGGCTCGGATTTGAAACCGAGCTGAAAATCTAAACTCGGGCTCGGCTTGGTTTTAAACCGAGCTAGCTCTGCTCGGCTTGGTTTGGCTCGATTTTATAAAAAAAAAAAAACTAATATATACCTCTTAAAATTTAATAGCCTAAAATATTATTCAATAATTTAAAAAAATATATTCAAAATAAGTTCAACCTAATACAATTCAAACAAAAATCAAGTTTAACAACGCAAAATAAGTTTTAATTTCAATAAAATACAATGCTAGTTCATTAGTATGGTAATCAATCTTCAAATATGCCATAAATATCAAATTACAAACCTATATACTTGTAAATAATAATAAGCTTTTTTCTAATATATTATAATGTATATAAAATTAAAACTTATTATAAGTAAAATAATTCGAGCTAAACCGAGCCGAGCTACAAAGCGAGCCGAACCGAGCCAGCTCGGCTCACTTTCTAACCAAGCCGAGCCGGCTCGGCTCACTTTTAAACCGAGCCAAATCGAGCGAGCTTTTTCCGAGCTAAATTCGAGCGAGCTCCGAGCCGCGAGCTTTTTGAACAGCCCTACTATAAACTATGAAAGCCCTATGAAATATGCTTTGCATCATTATACATGTCATATCACATGCATTCTAGAAATTTAAAGCATGGTCAAAACCATTTGGCAAAAAGATAACTCAAAAGTATTTTCTTTAAAAGAATAAGAGTAAACTGCAATTTTACACCCTGAGGTTAGGGGTCATTGGCATGTCTACCCCCTAAGGAAATAATTGCAAATTACCCCCCCCCCCCCACTGTTAACTTTTATGTCGCATGTTTACCCCCCGGCCCAACATTCCGTTAGTCTTTAGCGTTTTCTGTTAATGGTCAAAGGGCAAATAGGTAAATTCGCGTTCCTGTTGACCTGCAACCTCATAAAACCCCCTTTTCACCACTTTGAAACCCTGAGGTTAACCTAACTCAAAATTGAAGAACACCATAGTCTCGTTCAAGCATCCTTCAACAATTACAGCTGATTAGAAGTTGTGTTACGAGCATGGATCTTCGATTGTGGAAGTTACGAGCTGAAGATCAGTATTTAGAACCGGCTGAAATGTACCGTAAGTGACATGCAAGCTCACAGAGTTTGAATCAGGTAAAATTTTAACATATTTCTGTCTTAATTTGTTTTTGTTGTTTGATTACAGGTGAAACCCAATCTGAATTTAGCATAAAATTTCACCATGGAGGTAAGTTTGTAGAAAACCCAAATAGGAAATACGTTGGTGGGAAGATGAACTACATTGATCATGTAGATTTTAGAGTGTTGAATACTGATGTTTTAGAGGCGATGGTTAAGAAATTAGGATACAATGATGGGTTGCTTTTCTGCATTCATTACAAGGAACCGTATTGTTCCTTGGATTTTGGTCTTAGGACTTTAAAATGTGATGTTGACTTAGAGCCTATCTTTGATCATGTGCGTCAAGGAGTCCACATGATAGACATGTATGTTGAACACCGGAGGTCAACAATATTGGAAAATACAAGTGAAGGTCCTATAGGGGCTAATAAAGCAATTGTTCCAGCATCATTTACAAAATATACTCAGAATGATAGTATGAATGAAGATGAGGAAGAGAGTAACGGAAGTGATCCTGATTATGAGTATGTTGAGGAAGATAATTTGGTTTATGAAATAGAGGTGGATATGCAGAGGTTTAGGGCTAATGTTGACTTTACTAGGGAAGAACTGGATGGTTCAAGTGATGGGGATCATGATGATGATAGAAGCGAAGAAGGTCATCAGCCTGTTAGCCTGTTGACCTGGAGGTTTTTGAAAGTGGGTCTGATGACAATTCAAGCCTTAGAGATAAGGTTGCTAGGAAGATAAGGAGGAGAAACAAGAGTGCTTTAAAAGGTCCAAATGATTTGCCATTCTATGTTGGTCAGCTTATTGATGACAAGAAAACGATGAATCAGATGGTGAAAAGTTATGCTCTTAAGGCTAAGAGGGATGTGTTTATTCTAAAAAATGAATTGTTAAGGTATAGGGTAGTATGTTTTGGAAGTAATCCACCACTACTTGGTCCTGTAAAAAAAAGGGAGAAGGGGGGAAAAATAGTAAATGCACCAAAGTAGGGCAAAAATACAATCACCTTAAAAGGCATATCAAGCCCACCTGTCCTTGGGCAGTTCACATCTCAAGAAACACGGACAAGGATAAGTGGTGTGTGAAGACCATTCATAATCAACACAATTGTTTGACAACAAGGGCCGTTTCTTTGTATACAATGAGTTCGATTGCCAGAGAGATTCAACCTATGATTGAAAGCAATCCAGACATGCCAATTCATGCAATCCAAAGTCAACTGCTTCGGAAGCATCAACTTGAAATATCACTCCATAAGGTCTTCAGAGCCAAGAGGATAGCAACTACGAAGATTTATGGTGATTACCAAGAACAGTATGCTTTGCTAAGGTCATATTGTGATGAACTTCTAAAAGTCAACCCAGGTAGTACAATTAAAATTGATGTGGAGCCATGTGGGAACTTAGCTAGTCCTACAAGGCAGTTTCGAAGGGTTTATTTTTGTTTCTCCTCTATGATGAGAGGATTTAAGATGATTGGAAGACCATTGCTGGGTGTGGATGGTTGTTTCATGAAAGGTCCATATCCTGGACAGATCTTGAGTGCTGTTGGTATTGATGGAAATAATAGCATATATCCAGTTTGTTATGCCCTTGTTGAGTCAGAAACAACACAAACCTGGAAATGGTTTTTGCAACTGTTGAGAGATGACCTAGGGTGTACGGCTGACTCTTGTTTCACCTTCATCAGTGACAGACAAAAGGTAATAAGTTCTTATGATTAATAAATTGCAAAAAACTTTGGTAGCAAAATATTATGATTATTCAGCAAATTGAATTGCATTTTGTATCACAGGGTCTGATTCCTGCTATGCTAGCTGTTTTTCCTGATGGTGAGCACATATTTTGTTTGAGGCACATCCATGAGAACATGAAATCCAAGTGGCGTGGAGATCTTTACAAGAATTTGCTTTGGTCAGCCGGAAGGAAGACATCCATTCCATACTTTAACAAAGCTATGGAAGAAATTAAGACAACAGAACGAGCTATGTATGACTGGCTGAATGAGATCCCATACACCACTTGGTCAAGAGCATATTTTTCTGAAAGAGCTAAATGTGATATGTTGCTGAACAACATTTGTGAGGTTTTTAACCGACAAATCGTAGGAGCAAGGGACAAGCCGATTATCGCATGCCTAGAATTCATTCGGGAGTACATGACCAAGAGGATAGTCAATGTCAACAAATTGCAAGCAAAGTGTACGGGGCCACTAACACCTCATGCAACTGAGGTGTTCGATGAGATCAAGAAACAGGCTGCTGAAATGTCTGTTCTCATGGTTGATTCAGACAAGTATCAAGTAACAGGTCCGAGATCACAGTGTGGTGTGAATGTCAAACATAAAACTTGTGCATGCAGGAAGTGGGATTTGACAGGGATGCCTTGCAAACATGCAGTTGCAGCCATATGGGATATGTCAAGGAATAACATTGATGCTTGCATACCAGAAGAGTGGGTGGATGATGTGTATTGGCTGTCAACATGGAAGAAAGTCTATCAAAATGTGATAGAGCCAATCAATGGGCCGGAGATGTGGACTCCTTCAGAGTGTCCAACAACACTCATCCCACCAAAGCATCATACACAAGTTGGAAGGCCTAAGAAGAAAAGAAAGAAGGCATTTGGTGAAAAAGAGCTTGAGCAGGAGTTCGACAAAGGAGGTAAAATGACCAGAAAGGGAAGTAGCATCAAGTGTGGTAAATGTGGGAACATGGGTCACAATGTCAGGAGCTGCAAAGGACAAGGTGGTGAACAATCAACTGCTTCACAGGAATCACACACTGCCACTCAAGGTGCACCAGTTTACAATCTTGATGAGTGATGGATGGTTTGTAAGTTTAGAGTATGTTTGTTTGTTTGTCAAGTTTCTTCAAGACAATGTTAGGTTTGTCAAGACAATGTTTGGTTTGTACCTTTATGTTTGGTTTACAAATGTTTGTTCAATGTCATGGCTGCTTTGGTTTATTTTGTTAGACTACGGCTGCTTTAGTTCAATTGTTCAATGTCATGGCTGCTTTGGTTTATTATGGTAGAGTATGGATGCTTTTGTATTTTGATTTACAATGTCATGCCTGCTTTGGTTTATTATGGTAGAGTATGGCTGCTTTAGTAAAAAAAAATGTGTTCAAACAGATTTTTGGGGGAAGGTCATTCGATTACATACCAACATTTAGTACAAATAAGATGTCCAAAATACAAACATACAACCGAACAAATCTAGCCTATTTCCAGTGACAATCATCCAAACAAGACCAATCCGAATCAGAACCATGCTCCCCTTCATATGGGTCAAAGTACCAATCATCGTCTTCATCCCAATATGTGTAATCCCATGCATGTTCCAGCACTTCAGGGTTATAATCCTTTGTCAGATCTCCGAATATCTTTTCATAATCAGTTTGTTGCTCCATGTAAGGTCTGAGTATCTCAGACTCTTGATCTTCAAAGTATACATAACTGTCTGGTTCTTCGGCTGCAACAACGTCTTCATCCTTAGCAATATCTTTCTCATTCTCAACTTTAACATTCTCTTTGTCAGCCATACCCACAGAATTACATCCAGGCTACCAAAACAAACATATAAGAACTTGAAAAGTAGCATTGCATAAACTTCAAAAGTCATAACCCAAATACGGTTACACTCAAAATACACAACCAAATCCAATTTCTCGACATTAACCTACTTAAGCAAAAAAAAATACAACAATCAAGACCCAAGTAATCACAAAGTACATCTTCAGTTTCAACACATCCCCATTCTTGTACCGAGCCAACTGTTCTTTGCAGTTAGCCAACTCATCCTTATCTTTAATGCTTTGAATTAAAGCAGGCATTACCTCTCGACAAATCGGACATCCCTGTTCTTCACCAACATCAGCCCATCTGAGGAAGCCACATCCTCCAACCTGTTATCGGACATCATAAGCAACATAAGAATGAAACTTGAGTTTCAATAACCATTAAACAGAAGAAACTTACACATCTAAGATACAATCGACCAGGATTAGCTTTGGAATGTGACTCTTTGAACACTGTTTTCGAACCACAAGGACATATGATGTCTGAAGCTTCACTTTTTCTCATGGTCTCCTTGGATCGCAGCACAGAAGAAGAAGATGAAGACATGTTCAGCGATTTTGGGGGTGGATTGAAGAAGACAGTGAGAGAAAGCGATTTACACAGACAAATTAGGGCTAGAACCTCTTAAATGGGGAAGAGGAATACGTTGGGGGGTAATTTGGACATTTCATCACTCTCTAACGGGAAGACTAACGGAATGTTGGGCCGGGGGGTAAACATGCGACATAAGAGTTAACAGTGGGGGGGGGGGGGTAATTTGCAATTATTTCCTTAGGGGGGGTAGACATGCCAATGACCCCTAACCTCTGAGTGTAAAATTGCAGTTTACTCAAAGAATAATGATGTGAAGACTCATACCCCTAAGAGTCTAAGTGTGCATATTCTTTTTATTTGGCTAGCATGCTAATTTTTGTATTTCATATATTTCAAAAGCATATCTTGGAAATATCAAAATTTTAGAAACACATATATACTGCCACACGTTTCTATAAAATATTTTTTACATATTAATTAATGTAATGCATGACTCACAACTCAAGATATACATGGAAACTAATTGGGCACTACTATACACCCCCCCCCCCCCCTATTACTAACTACACCCCCCCTCCTCTCACATAATTTACAGGTGGGGCCTGCGTGGGACCGACAGTTTCCTCTCACAAGGGGGGGGGGTGTGGTTAGTAATAGGGGGGTGTGTATAGAATGGGCCAAACTAATTTGGTGCCTCTTAGATAATGAATATGTCAGAGAATAGATGGAATATTAATTAATCTCAAGTGGATTTAGAAAATTTAAACATCTAATACTTCGTTTTTAACACCTCATACAAATACATTATGAAATATATTTTGGGTTTGTGAAATATTATTAAATATAAATGAGAAAATTCATTTCACAACAAGTCGAAATGCCTTTTTATGAAACTAGTCCTTTACCCGCGCGATGCGGCGGGAAACATATCACTCAGGTTGATGAGTTTAGGGCTATGTACGGGGATGTAGTTTCCGATGTGGCATGCGACTACGATGGTCGGTTGCGGCCTTCTTCAGCGGCAGAGAATCAGCGGTGTGCGGCGATTGGAGGTTTCGTGATGGCGTTTGGTTGTTTACTTAATTGTAGGATGATGATGTAGTTGAATAGTGTTTCGTGTTTGTTATGTAATTACTTAATTGTATAACCTTTATTATTTCGTTTACGCTTGACTTTGTAACATTTTTTTTGCGAATGGTGACAATTTAGTAAAACAGACTTTTTATATATTACAGGGAGTTGGTAGCCCAAATCATCTCTCTGAAATTACGCTCACTATCAGGGCGGGTTGGCGCTTAGTGTTAAGAGAAGAGTCACAACCAATGGGTGTTAAGAAAAACATTTTTCAAAAACAAAGTAATTATATATCGTAGGGGTGATCACGATTCGGTTTCATATCGTAAAACCGCCCAAACCGGTCTTCGGTTTGGTTTCGCGATCACTTTCTTTCTTTAACTTTTGGCTTGTCGGTTTCAAAATCTTCAAAACGTAGTGACTGGTTTGATTTTCGGTTTTATACCAAAACTGGCCATATAAAATCAGACCAGACCGTTAATGAGGTGGCGAAAATTTACAAGCTTGATCTCGTTTTCTATTATTTTATCAATCCCTCTCGTGATATAGTTTATGGTATATCTGTTTTTTTCCTCACTTTTTTTCTCATAACATCGTTGTAGTATGTCCTTTTATCCATTTTTTTTATATTTTTCTATTTTTCATTGGGCCTGTTAGAGATATAGCTTAACCCGAATCAACCATACAAAAGTAAACATGGAGTGAAATAGCCTAATTTTTAAAGATGAACACAATTCATTATTTTCAACATACTGTACAATTCACCCACTTCTAATTAGTCCTCTGTGACAATTTAGAACTCATTCAAAAGAAAGTCATGCGTCATATTGTACCATCACTATACAATGTAAATGAAGTCTTACTGTTATCACACCATTTATGTAAATCAAAAGAAGAGAAAGAAACGTTGTCATTCATACTTTTTCGAGTTGCACTAAAAAATACCTTACACCCCCCCCCCCCCCCCAATTTTACCACTACTAAACCTAAATGAAAATCAACCAAGTTATACATGACCAATGACTAACCAACACTCAAGACTAATAAAAATGAAAACTTGTACGTCTTGGGTTCGGAAACTGAATGTGTGTTACCCATGTCTCGTTCCCAGACTTTAAGCTTTTTATGCGAAGAATTTGGCGTCGAGGTTATTGTAGCAAAGAATTTCCCATCACCTCGCCAGGTAGCGGGACTTCCAGGTGTACATTCCGAGTGCAGGCAGGCCTTGATCACCTGAGACAAACTTCAGTAATCGTAACAAAATTATAATCAAGAAATAGCAGAAAACAACTTAGAAACGTGTCGTGAATACCCTTACGTGTGTCAGTATCTTCAATACGCTCTTCAAGTGGCGTCTCATACAACAAGTCCCAATCATGAACCGGCCGAAACAGATTATGTTGTAAGTGAAAAAAATGGAAATGGGTCAAAAGTAGTTCAAAGTGGATTATGTTTAATACATAAACATCTTATATAGCCTTGCTCCATGATTAGATTATTATGATATTTGAAAACACTATTTATTTCATTCAGGTAAAACAGACCCATCCACAAAATGACCCATTTCAACCAATCACCCCTTGTGCCACCTCAACATAAACAACTAAAGATACAAACACAGGAACATCTGCCCATACCAATATTTAGGGAAAGACCACCCTGAGTGAACTTTTTAACATCTTTGAGTGAAAAGGACTAAACACACATGTGTTACGGTTTGGAAAACACTATATTCATATGTTTAATCTACTTGATATCAAACTAATAGTTTTGGACAGTTATTTTGAGATAAGGATAAATCTCAATATTCTTCCATCCATAATAAATAATATAGTACTAACCTCGATACCTACTTGGATTAATTCCTTTCTCTGTCGATAAGACACAATAAGATATACATCAGAGAAATGACTAATAAATAAGAAGTTTAGAACAAAAAGTTGATAGAAAAGGTTATAGGATCAATTTATTTAAAAAAAAAGTATCAATGTCCGTACCATACAAAATCACCTGAACTGGAATAAGTTAGGAGCACCGAGAGTCACGTTGTTGGGTTTCATTTGAAAGTCACCATTTCTCCTTTTAATTTATCCCAATTCAAGATACAAAGCTCTTCATCTAGAACAAAACAAAACCCACGAAAGTGAAGAAGGAAAACCTTAGATAACTTGTGAAATCTATTAACAAAGAACAAAACATAATTCACTCTCAGTGATGCAATATGCCAAAAGCTATTACTTGTGACAAAAAATGGAGCTTCGTTGGTGATGTAGAACAACAGAACTTCACCATCGTGTTCTCAGTTACCTTATAGAATACCTACCAAAGTATCCATTAAGTCAAGATAACAATGCAACAAAGATTAAATAAAACAATGTGATTCTCTAATTACCTGCAATATTCATTTGTTCCATAGGCTGCAAAAATACCCACACCCATTGATGGATTTCGAGCACCACATTGTATGACTATGATGCCAGACCTTGCTCTACCTGCAAATAGACACAACATGTTAAATCTATCATAACATCGACAATCAGACAAATTGTCTATAACAAATTAATAACAATCACCCTAAAAACAGAATTCAAACCCTATAAAAATGAAGATTATCACTTCACAAAACATTAAAAAAAACACAATACCAACACAGATCTGAAGGAAGATAATTATTACATTCACATTATCACTTCATAAAACATTATAAAAACACATTATCACAATACCAACACAGACTATATGAAGGAATATAATTCTTACATTCACATTATCACTTCACAAAACATTATAAAAACACAATACAACACAGATCTGAAAGTATTACACAGATTTGACATAAACACCTCCAAAAATAGTAGCAAAACTGTTCAAAAACACTTATAAAACCCTAGAACAATAGAAGGACACAAAACTAAAAAAAATAAAAAGTGTAAATAAAGATACCCAGATCAGCAAAGTTTTGTCATATTCATTGGTACCGTAACCTCCCTGGCTTGTGTATCTACAAAAAAATAAATAAAAAATATTAAAACTAAGGATTTAACTTAACTGATGAACAAAATCGAAACGAATCTGGGAGAAATCGACCTGGATCTTTGTTTTTCACCTTGCGGTGCTTGACATCGAACCCTAGAACCGCCATTGAGTGAAAAATCGGAACGAACTTGGGAGAAATCTTCATGATTCAAGAAACCCTAAAAACCATTGAGAGAAAAATTGGAACGAAACGAATCTGGGAGAAATCTTCATGGTCACAATCGCCATTAAACAAACCAAACTAAAAATCGATAGAACATGCCGTCTCATACAACAAGAGCAGATAAACCCTAGATCCGGATCTGGAATCGCAAGAGAGAGAGAGATAGAGAGGAGGAGCAGGGAAGCGGGTTTTTTGAGAGAAAGAGAGAGAAAGTGAGGAGAAAGTCTGATCCGTGATCCGTGTGAAATGAATATCAACCGTCAGATCATGATCCATGTGAAGAATTGAAAGAAAATGGACGGCTGATGATGAATCCGGGTGAAGGGTAAAAGATTTGTGTTTCTTGGTGCTTTAAGACTTGTACATTGTGCATTGAGGGTGTTTTAAGTACATATTTTTTTTCCAATCTTGCCCTTCCTATATGTATTATAAAGTAGTATAGATAAGTAGTGACATAAAATCACAAAATAAGCTACTTAGTAAAGTGATTTGACAACTCATTGTTTTGCTTTTAGTAAATATACGTAAAGTAAAGGGTTACTTATTTTTTTCACTTATAGATAAAATCCAAAACCATATATGTGGTGTATATTTTATAATATATCAAAGAGACATGTTTTTGTCTGGATACATATTTACTTTCTAGAAATAAACATAACCTTTTTATGATGATTACCATTACATATAGTATAATCACCTTTACATTATGATTCATGTTATCACATAAAGGTTTTACGCATAGTGAACATCTCCTGTACACAAAGAAAATCATTGTTATCTCAAGGAAATAAAGGAAGTAATCCTCCATTGTATAAAAAAAATAAAAACCCAACTCCTTCCGGTTGATAAAATATTTTTCTTTTCCTTACATAAAATAAAGAAAAAATAGTACATTTGAGAAAAGACAAGTACACCACTTCCTCAAACTTATCTAAATACTCAGAGAGGAAAGACAAAAACATGTGTGCATGATTTTGGATATGGAAAATAACATATCAGGTGTAGTCACATCCCAAGCCTTTTTCATGACACTTTAAGGATCCAAGGAAAAAGCTACATTATAGCATACTTTTCTACATCGACATTTGAGGGAAAACAAATGTAACACCCCGTGTTTCGAAAGTCAAAGTCAAAGTCAAGATTGAAGTCAAAGGAAGACAAGATTGCTAATGGCGATCTGTCACTCCTTACTCAATTCTTGTTTTGACTTCTTTGACTTGTAGTTAGTCTATTTTATGCTTTACGTTAGTTGTATTATGTGGAATACTTATAAATAATCGAGGTTTATTCGATATTTATCGCATGTTTTATCGTTTTATCGCTATCGTAATCGCACTCGCAACTCGAATTACGCGCTCTGGATATTGTTCTATGTGTGTGTGCCTTACGTGTTACTTGTGCATGTTTAAATTATGTTTATGTGTGGTGATTAATCGAAACGCAATCAAAACTCAATCGCAATCGAATCGCAAACACTAAACGAATAAGAAATAAGGATGATTGTATGTTGATATAGTAATTGGGATTAAAAGTAATTTGACTAGGAAACTCTATCGCATCGCAACGCTCGCAATCGAAACAACAAAACTCAACACGCAGTGCCCTCCAATCGAGTGGCCAGCCGATCGAGCTGCCACCCGATCGAGCTGCCACTCGATCGAGCAGTCACCCGATCGACCAGCCCTCTCTCCCCCTTTCCTTTTATGGAAACCCTATAAATACACCTGTCAACATCACAAACTTACCATTTCTGCACATCTCGTCCGACCAACGCTTCTTACCCACTTTTCTTCAGATTTCTCGCGATTCTTGTAAGTTTTCCACCTAAATCTTGTACTTTCTTGATCTACACGCACTCCTACACCTTTCTATCTTATGAATCTTAACTTTTAACCGTGAAATCACTAGATTTGAGGTGTTCTAGGAAGATGTCATCATGTTGTTCTTATGAACTTCATGATTTGGCTTCAATCCTTCAAGAACAACTTAGATCTGAACGATTTCCACATAAATAAACAAAGATCTTTCATAGATCTGAACATAATCAAGGTGAAAAGGATTGAAAGATGGTTTTCCAACCTTCTTTCAACTCTTTTACACTCAAAACCGATAAAATCGGAGCTTGTTCTGATCTTCTACTCATTCTTGTGGTTGGGTTGGTTCAAGATCTGGATTCTATCCACGAGGTTACCGATTTAGGGTTAAACATGGAACACCGTCTCGAATAGTTAACTGGTCGGATTTGGGTGATTCCTGTCCGATCAGGTTACTAAGTCGTGACGAGGTTTCTGTTGTCTAATACGTTATCAAATCATCTCGATAAAACGACAAACTATCAAAATGACCAAGGAAGAAGACGATCAGGTCGACCAGGTTGGAGTGTCGCCATTTCGGACCACTGTCCGATCGGATTGTCACCCGATCGGGTTGCCACCCGATCGGCTTGCACCTTGGCCCCACACTTAACTTTTATTTTAAACCTTTGAAGTTGTGAACGTTGAACGAACTACTGTCCGATCGGATTACCACCCGATCGGATTGTCACTCAGCCATGTAATGTTCTGACTTCAACACTTAAACAAATTTCAAACATGTGCAATACCAGCGGATTGCCACCCGATCGGACTACAATCCGATCGAGTGACAAACTGCTGTGAATTTGTTCTCGCTAAGGTATCCAAACAATCGGATCGTCGTCCGCGAATGTCCGTCCGATCGACCGACCTGAAAGGTAGTGATACTTCTAAGTTTTCAAAATGCTACAACGAAAACTTCAAAAGACAAGCCATCATACACAAACACATCCTTCCCAAACGAAGGAACAATCCACTCGAAAGGTCACCCGATCGGATGACCATCCGAGCGGATTGTCACCCGATCGACCGGCTACCCGATCGGATTGTCATCCGATAGGACTGCTGTTCGACCCACTGACACTTGCTTCATTTTACGCGTCGCTTATCGTTATGCTATCAATCTATTCAGGCTAACCTTACTTTCTAGCGCTCCCTTCAATCCATCAATCGCTGTAAGTATACTCGATCCCTTTTTGCTTTATGCACTTTTGGGTGTTACATACGTTACTTATTCTAAATCACCTCGAACACACTACACAATACTTTAAACGCTAACCGATTACCGCATGTTATACGTGACTTAATGAATGCTTGTTTGTTATGTTTACACATGGAATGTTGTCTACCTGCCTTAGCAACGATAGTACTATTTGTTTGGACTCAGGACCTGTTTACTCAGGGGTAGTTAAGGACAATTTGTTACATGGCTCACAGTGGTGAGTGTGTATTACGAACTGCCTTGGGCAGTCAACCCGCAGTCATTGGTATCGATAGGTCCATGTCGGTAACTAACATGCCTCATTTTACACTGTGTACGTGCTGGTTATGCGTAACGATTTCGAACTCTATTATATCTATTAAATTTGTATGCTCACCTTTACACTATGTGTATTGACTTTTACCTTAACGTATGTGACAGGTGCTTAGGATGCTTATATGCTTAGCTTGCTGTGAAATCGAGGCTAGGAAAGGTCTAGAAACAAATTAACAACTGTCTGTATTTTGAAATCTGAGTTGTCGGAACAGAATAATTTGACTAGATCTTGTCTGTAATAATTATGATATCTTTTATGACATGGTATGGGACATGTTGCTTTAAATAATTCGTAATTATAGTTGTTATGGAAACTTCTGGACAATCTGTTTCGCTCAGTGCCACGCCCCGATGATTCCGCCATCGGTTGGGGTGTGACAGATTGGTATCAGAGCCATAACTATAGGGAATTAGGTAAGACTCGACCTAGTCCGGGTCGATGTCTTAGAAATGACCTAGTCTATAGTTAGGAACCCACAGACCGACTTGTGCATATCCTGCAGGGATTATGCACGAGCTTACCGCTATATCTCGATATTCTCGCCTACGCTACACTATCACTGCACTTTAGTTTTCAAAAATAAACGAGCAATTAGGCCGAGATTAGGTGTGAAAACCGCAAACTCTCGACTAAATTGCTTGTTCGACCCGCATTTTATCTATAAACACAAGAATTTGCGTCGAATCAGGAGTGAAAGCCATACTTTGACGCATAATTCTCTCTTATTTTATCAAAACAGGAACGGAGTTGTTAAGTCAGGGGTGAAACCCGAACCTTGATGACTTATTTCGCCCAATTTTGTTTTACAACCTCTCACCTAAGTCTCGACGGACTCCAACGACCTGAAGTCACGATATGGCTGGAAGGATGCGTGCCAATCGCCCATATTCGAGGTAAGAGCACAGTTCCGAAAGTCAAAGTGTGTACTGAAGGCCTTGTGAATAGTCGAACCGCTTTGGTTAGTCAACGTCTAAATAGCCGCAGATAATCTATTCTCGATTTTTATGTGTTTCGATTCTGAGCTCGCTACTGCTGACTCTGATGTGTGTCGTTTTATGTAAATTTCACGTGTTTTATGTGGTTTATGCTTATTTGTTAGCGTTTTAAGGTACTGCTGGTTTTGATCTAACGCCTTTTGCTTCTGCTAAACACACAACACACTACACAACCGCTGACAAATCGCTACTACATGATGAACCACCGTACGCCATGATGATTGCTATGATATTCGCTTATGCTACACTACTCGCTATGTTATTCGCGATCGCTATTTTCGAACGCTCGCGGACTTTGAATGATAGGTTTCTGTATTCTGACTGCTTTATGTGCTTCTGTGCTTTTTGTGCTTCTGTGCCTTACATGCTTATGTGCTTCTGTGCTTTTTGTGTTTCTGTGCCTTACATGCTTATGTGCTTCTGTGAATCTGTGGTTATGTGCATACGTGTTTACATGATCGTATTCCTGAGCTTCAGTAGTATTAGACGTGTGAGGTGAGATTCGATTATGTTGTGATTGAGCCGTATGGCGATGTCTGATGCAGACAATGTCGTCATTTGGAACCCGTCACCCACGAATTACTCGTCAGGAACAGAGAGACAAACACCTTACTGCTATCGTCGCTAAGCAAGTGGCAAAGGTTGTTCCTCAGATCGTGAGTGAAATATACGAGAATGTGAGCAAATCGTCTGAAGAGTCCAGAACTGAAGCTCCCAAGGCTACTCCTAAAGCTGCTTTCAGCTTCAAACAGTTCAAGGCATGCGGACCGAAAGAGTTCACTGGCGAAGATAGCCCTACGGCCTTGTTTCAATGGTTCGACTCGATCGAAGTCACACTGCGTCAGAGTGGATGTCCTGACGATCTCCGCACTCTGAATGCTACCGGTGTCTTCCAGTCCCGCGCACTAGACTGGTGGACGACCGAGAGGAACAAACGCGGAAATAACGCAGCTTATGGTCTGTCAAGGGATGAGTTGAAGAACGTTATGCTCAAAGAGTTCAGCCCTCCCCATGAGCGCCAAAAGTTGGAGGACGAATTCTGGCATCTGAATCAGAAAGATGGTGACAACGCTGCCCTGACTGCTCGCTTCAAGCAGCTCAGTATCATCTGCCCCGACCAAGTGAAGACTGCCGACACGACAATCAAGAAATACATTCGAGCTCTGCCTGACTGTGTTGCAGATTTTGTGCATGCCGCAAATCCAGCAACAATCGAAGAGACTTATCTGCTTGTCGCTGAAATCAACGCGCCGTGCCCTCCAATCGAGTGGCCACCCGATCGAGGTGCCACTCGATCGAGCAGTCACCCGATCGGGTTACCACCCGATCGACCAGCCCTCTCTCCCCCTTTCCCTTTATGGAAACCCTATAAATACCCCTGTCAACATAACAAACTTACCATTTCTGCACATCTCGTCCGACCAGCGCTTCTTACCCACTTTTCTTCAGATTTCTCGCGATTCTTGTAAGTTTTCCACCGAAATCTTGTACTTTCTTGATCTACACGCACTCCTACACCTTTCTATCTTATGAATCTTAACTTTTAACCGTGAAATCACTAGATTTGAGGTGTTCTAGGAAGATGTCATCATGTTGTTCTTATAAACTTCATGATTTGGCTTCAATCCTTCAAGAACAACTTAGATCTGAACGATTTCCACATAAATAAACAAAGATCTTTCATAGATCTGAACATAATCAAGGTGAAAAAGGGTTGAAAGATGGTTTTCCAACCTTCTTTCAACTCTTTTACACTCAATGCACTCAAAACCGATAGAATCGGAGCTTGTCCTGATCTTCTACTCATGCTTGTGGTTGTGTTGGTTCAAGATCAGGATTCTATCCACGAGATTACCGATTTCAGGTTAAACATGGAACATCGTCTCGAACAGTTAACTGGTAGGATTTGGGTGATTCCTGGCCGATCAGGTTACTAAGTCATGACGAGGTTTCTGTTGTCTAATACGTTATCAAATCATCTCGATAAAACGACAAACTATCAAAATGACCAAGGAAGAAGACGATCAGGTCGACCAGGTTGGAGTGTCGCCCGATCGGACCACTGTCTGATCGGATTGTCACCCGATCGGTTTGCACCTTGGCCCCACACTTAACTTTTATTTCAAACCTTTGAAGTTGTGAACGTTGAACGAACTACTGTCCGATCGGATTACCACCCGATCGGATTGTCACTCGGCCATGTAATGTTCTGACTTCAACACTTAAACAAATTTCAAACATATGCAATACCAACGGATTGCCACCCGATCGGACTACAATCTGATCGAGTGACAAACTGCTGTGAATTTGTTCTCACTAAGGTATCCAACCAATCAGATCGTCATCCGATCGAATGTCCGTCCGATCGACCGACCTGAAAGGTAGTGATACTTCTAAGTTTTCAAAATGCTACAACGAAAACTTCAAAAGACAAGCCATCATACACAAACACATCCTTCCCAAACGAAGGAACAATCCACTCGAAAGGTCACCCGATCGGATGACCATCCGAGCGGATTGTCACCCTATCGACCGGCTACCCGATCGGATTGCCATCCGATCGGACTGCTGTTCGACCCACTGACATTTGCTTCGTTTTACGCGTCGCTTATCATTATGCTATCAATCTGTTCAGGCTAACCTTACTCTCTAGCTCTCCCTTCAATCCATCAATCGCTGTTAGTATACTCGATCCCTTTTTGCTTTACGCACTTTTGGGTGTTATACGTTACTTATTCTAAATCACCTCGAACACACTACACAATACTTTAAACGCTAACCGATTACCGCATGTTATACGTGACTTAATGAATGCTTGTTTGTTATGTTTACACATGGAATGTTGTCTACCTGCCTTAGCAACGATAGTACTATTTGTTTGGACTCAGTACCTGTTTACTCAGGGGTTGTTAAGGACAATTTGTTACATGGCTCACAGTGGTGAGTGTGTATTACGAACTGCCTTGGGCAGTCAACCTGCAGTCATTGGTATCGATAGGTTCATGTCGATAACTAACATGCCTCATTTTACACTATGTACGTGCTGGTTATGCGTAACGATTTCGAACTCTATAATATCTATTAAACTTGTATGCTCACCTTTACACTATGTGTATTGACTTTTACCTTAACGTATGTGACAGGTGCTTAGGATGCTTATATGCTTAGCTTGCTATGAAATCGAGGCTATGAAAGGTCTAGAAACAAATAAACAATTGTCTGTATTTTGAAATCTGAGTTGTCGGAACAGAACAATTTGACTAGATCTTGTCTGTAATAATTATGGTATCTTTTATGACATTGTATGGGACATGTTGCTTGATGCGTGTGAAGTGTGTATATAAGTTTAAGTATATTTTAAGCCCTTTTTACACTTTTTTTAGCCAAGTTTTAAATTTATAAAACACGATATTTACTAACACTAAATACACATATGGGCAAGTGCACCCATCATGAGCGTAGTATAGTGTTGGTAAGATACCGAGGTCGTCCAAGGACACAAGAGCTTTTAGTACCGGTTTATCCTCAACGTCTAATCAAATCAAAAGTTTAGAAAAAGGTTTTAAACTAAGAAAAATAAAACTAACTAAAATGCTGAAAATAAAATAAAAGTAAAAACAGATAGACAAGATGAATCACTTGGCTCCGACTCGTGTATAGTGTAACCTTTGATTATTTCCGCACTTTTGCACTTTTTAAGAGATTATCTTAGTTATTGTAGTAGGCCCCTCTTTTGAAGGTGACGTTACCCTCGGCTAAGTAGTCTGAGTCAGCAGGGATACAGTCCTAAGTAGCCGGGTTAAAGTATTAATAGTAGTTTACATATGAGGGGATCAAAGAGTTTGGACCCCCGCCATCCAATACCGTTAAGTATTGAAGGAGGTCCTACTAAATTTGACCCAGGTCCTTGCAGGATCTATACACTGAACAAGGCAAGACTTTTACCAAACCGTTCCCTTAACCCCCGACCAGGTAGCCAACATACCTCCATATAGACCGTGGAGATATGAATGGTGAAAATCTTTTATTTTATATAGACAGTAAAATATTGCCAAGACACCATGGACAAACGATAAGGAAAAATCACCTTCAACATAAGAAACTAGTTATTAAAGTCATTAATACATAACCAAGTAAAAAATGCGAAAAGATTAAAAATAAAAAGTATTACACTAGACACTTTGTCTTCACCAAGTGATGTAAGAGACTTAGGCAAACATGGCCTTGATTGTCAAGAACTCTTACGATCAATCTTGGATCCCGAGACGACTCACACACTCTATGATGGAAAATGGATGATGGTGGTGGATGATGGTGTTATGGTGGGGGTGGGTGGTGGGTGAAGTGTGAGATAGGTGGTGTGCCAAGGGATGGTTTTAGCTTGAGCTAAGCACTCCTATTTATAGGCTGAATAGAAGCTCGGGCACAGCCCCGTGTCCATTGGGCACGGCCCCGTGTCCATCCTCTTCTCTGTCTTCGTTAATTGCAGTTTGTCTGCATTAGTTGACCATGCCCCCGTGTCCGGTGGGCACGCCCCCGTGTGCAGAAGCATATCTGTACTATTAAGATTTGCCTGGATTCTGCGAATCTTATAGTTGACCACGGCCCCGTGTCCGCTGAGCACGGCCCCGTGGTGGGTGATAGAAGCTTCTATAGCTTTGTCTTTTATGTTGGCACTTAGGCATGCCCCCCGTGTTCACTGAACACGGGGAGTGTTCAGCCTTCTGTTTTCTTGATTTTGCTTGAGAAGATGCTGTCGTGGGGTCGGGAATGTCACGTTTGCTCCTTTTCTTGTATTTATGTTAGATTTAGCTGCCTTTTTGCTTCTTTTGTTAATTTGAGCTCATTTAATCCTGAAAATACAAAAGGAAGACAAAAGTACACTTTTTCCAACATTAGTACTAAAAAAGGGTTAGTTTTATGCCACAATTGATGTAATTTATATGTTGCATTTTGCACACATCAAATACCCCCACACTTGAATCTTTGCTTGTCCTCAAGCAAAACTCTTTATAATGTGGCTTTACACTCCCAAATGGAATGGGTAGAAGAGAAGGTTTTTGGACTTGTCATAGAGTGTCGGGATTTCCAATATTCTTTATTAAGTTTTATTTTTATTTATTTACAATCCTATTCGTCATGATTTATTTAAAACTTTTCATAAGATAAATTACTTATTAGGGCATAACATGCCTCTTTAAAATTCTATTTATATACAAGTTCACATACCTCACGGCCGAAGATGTATTTTAGTGAATCACTCGAGAGCGGCATGAAACTTACTCCTACCATAAGCTTGCCAAGCAATCAATCCTCCTCCTTTTTAACTATATACCTTTGTAAATATCAAGAGGACTTTTGGGTAAAGGGTTAGGCTTGGGTAAAAGGTAGGTGGTTGGGTTAGTGGTTAGTAAAAGGGCGAAAAGCGTAACAAGCGTTGGTTTTCGTAAGACTTTTTATTTTTGCAACTTTTATTTTGATGAAGCTTTTATTCAAACAAAGTTATTTTTGATAAACTTGTTTGTTTATTTCTCTTTTGCTTCATCATCAACATTTTTTTTTTAAAAGTCATACGAAATACCGAGCTTGTTACTAAAATAAAAGGTTAAAAATAAAAAGGGTTTTGGTGGGTGAAAGGGTGTTTGGTTTGGGTTATGAAATGAAAAGGTTTAGGCTCAAAGGGGCTAACTAGGGCGATTTTGGGTAGGTGGTAAAAAAAAGAAAATAATGGTGTAGAAATAAAAAGGGTTAGTCCTAATGCCTCCATCATTTACTTACTCGGGTTTAAGTTGGTAAGGACCGGGAATGTATCGTCGTGGCAAGTTCTAGAGTCGTAAGAACCAAGCGGCTATTCACACAAGAAACAAAAAATGAGCATTTAGTTTAATGATATGTATTTGTATGCTCAATAAAGGCTCAAAACTCACTTTTGTGGGAATGGGTTTTTATGTGATCAAGTATATATAATCAAATTTTAACTAAGCTTGTCATGCCTTTTCATAATTTTCTTATGTTGGTTCTTTTTATCACGACGCTATCGGTTGTAAATTTGTAAAAATATAACCTTTTTAGAATTTGAAATTCCCAAGTTAAACCTAGACAAGTAAAAAAATGAAAAGTTTTCAAAAAAATTTGGGGTGATTAGTTGTTCCAATAGAGTTTTGTGTAAGGCTTTTAGTTAGGACTTGCAAGATTCAAGGTTTTAGCATCCCCCCCCCCCCCCCACACTTAAATCACACATTGTCCTCAATGTGTCCCAAAAATAAGTTTTTAGGTTGATTGAATGTGTAAAAAGGTGTGAAAAAGCAAAAATTTGTGTTACTGGGCACGGCCCCGTGTTCAGGTGCCAGTAACAAAATTGAAAAAGAGAAACAGAAGCCTGGACACGGGGGCGTGTTAGGTGAACACGGCCCGTGTCCAGTTTACCTGAACTGGGCATTTTCTGCAGACTGTGCAGCACGGGGCCGTGTCGGGCGGACACGGCTCGTGCTGAACTTACTGTAACGAAGAACATTTTGTCGGATGCCCCTGTTTTCCTGCATGGGGTGCTGGTTCAAGATTCCCTTGTTCCCTTTGCCATCCCGAGTGTGTTTTATTTGTTTCAACACCATCCAAACACCAAATTAACTAAAACCATCATTCATAAAGTCATAGAGAGAATTACATAATAGTCCTAAGGGTTAATATTCGAGATAAGTAGGTAAAAGAAACACAAGAAAACAAAATCAAGAAGTTCTAGCCTAAACTTTATTTTACTAGCAAAATTTCCAAAAAGATAATTCTCTTGGTTAGATGCGGCATGAAAACTTCTTTTCTTCGGGCATGGGTTCCTCACACGTCGGCGAGCCACTCCTCTATCTTCCTTGGGAGAAGGAAAGCGGGTTCATTGGCGTTAGTTTGAGGAGGTACAACTTCCACCGGGACTTCTTGTAGATCTTCAAGAGGAGGCTCCGCTGGAAGGTCATCCCACCCAGTAGGATTGTGGATTCCAAGTGCTAGGTTCCAATCCTCTTGAGGGAGGATTGGTTCCATGGGAGGTGTTACAAGAATGTTTAACCTCTGGTACAAGAGGTTAATTTCTTGAAAACTGTTTTCCAACCCTACCGTAAGATAATTTATACGGTCTATTAGGACCTCCTCTACCGAAGTCATCTCATCAAGAGCTTCACATAACGCCATTACGTACCGTACGAGAGTTGCTTCAATTGATGATCTTCTTTCCCTTCGACTGTTTCTGGAGTGCGCAGAAGAGGTTCCACTGTTTTGACTAGACATTCTACGAAAACCAACCAAAAATAGTTTATTTCAATGAAACAGTACAACGGACACGGCCCCGTGCTCAATGAGCACGGCCACGTGTTCACCTTTCTGTAGTTTTTTAGAACAAGGAATCTTGGAGTTTTAAGTTATTTTTCCAACTTATGAAGTATTTTTGAGCAGAAATAACTTAAAACAGTGTTGTGTAACTTATTTTTAACAAGATTCCTTGAATAAAAACTTAGCAAACATCACAATAAAGCTTGGAATCAAGCTTCAATGAAGGTGTTGTTGCAAGAAAGATGAAGAAGAAAGTAATGGATAAAAGAGGAAAGGACAAGATGTTTGTTAGAACCTTCTTTTAGAACATACCTAAGATGGTAGGTGAGAAGATCCTTTCAAATCTCTGTCCCTGGATGGTCCAAATATGCAGGGTTCTTGGCTGCATTTATAGAAAACGACAGCATGCTGGGCACGGCCCCGTGTCGGCTGGACACGGCCCCGTGTGCAGGCAAGATCCTGACACGTTTTGTCCGTATTCTGACAGAAAGTCAGAAGGGAATCTTTTGGTGGGCACGGGGGCGTGTTGACCTGGGCACGGCCCCGTGTCGAAAGGTTGTTTATGAAGTTTGTCTATTTTTAAGGAACTTTTCCGGATCGGGCGGTTCCTTACTGGATGGAACAACCCCAAAGTGCCTAAGATACCTTAATTGTTCTAGATTAAGACGAGAATGCAAGAGGTTGTCGGTGAGGGTGATTCCTATGCTATATGTAGGTGGACAAGTCCAACCCTTTCCCGGGCTCTCGTTAAAGAAGGTGTATGCCGAATCGCTCAGGTCTATGTATGCATCGAACGAAGTCGATGGGGAGTCCTTCACGGCACAATCGACACAGGGACGACTATCGCTCAAGTCCTCGCTAGATTTAGAGGTATCGTTGGGAACAACGAAGTTGTTTGAATGTGATCCCAACACTTCTTCTTGGTTATCGTCTTGAGATAAATTATTGAAATCTATCCTAAGTTCTTTTAACCAATTAATAATTAGATCTTCTAATTGAAATAGTTCATCAATAAGCATTTATCCTAGAAAATCCGGTTGTGAGCATTCGAGGGAGAGATAGGGATTATTTTTACTTTCGCCCCTCTTAAGGATACTGGAAAACGATGGGTCTATATAGTGGGGCTTATAATTTAGAAAATAACATTTTAATTCCTTATGGGAACCACCACATATTTGACACCACGTACCATAAGAGTGCCAAAAGTAAAAAATATCAGTATCACTCATGTTTGTGTCAGAAATTACCAACCGTCGGGATCTTACGGTTTTGTTTTCAGTAACTGAATCTTGGGCACAAAGGCGTGTTGAGTGGGCACGGCCCCGTGTTCAGCTTACTGTCTGACTTAAAACAGGATTGCCAGTTCCAATGATTGGGCACGGGGCGTGTTCAGCGGGCACGGCCCGTGCTGAGTTCTGCAGAAGCTGAAAAATTAAGAAAAATCCTAAAAAAAATAGAAAAATAAGAAAAAACGATTAGGCCGTTGATTCCTAACTTTCTTAAATCCTTGTGTCCCCGGCAACGGTGCCAAAAACTTGATGCGTGTGAAGTGTGTATATAAGTTTAAGTATATTTTAAGCCCTTTTTACACTTTTTTTAGCCAAGTTTTAAATTTATAAAACACGATATTTACTAACACTAAACACACATATGGGCAAGTGCACCCATCGTGAGCGTAGTATAGTGTTGGTAAGATACCGAGGTCGTCCAAGGACACAAGAGCTTTTAGTACCGGTTTATACTCAACGTCTAATCAAATCAAAAGTTTAGAAAAAGGTTTTAAACTAAGAAAAATAAAACTAACTAAAATGCTGAAAATAAAATAAAAGTAAAAACAGATAGATAAGATGAATCACTTGGCTCTGACTCGTGTATAGTGTAACCTTTGATTATTTCCGCACTTTTGCACTTTTTAAGAGATTATCTTAGTTATTGTAGTAGGCCCCTCTTTTGAAGGTGACGTTACCCTCAACCCAGTTGTTTGAGTCAACAAGGATACAATCCTAATGGGTCGGATTATTGAAAGATAATTAACTAAGTTATTAATGCATATTATGGTAGGTCCCTCTTTTGAAGGTGACGTTACCCTCGGCTAAGTAGTCTGAGTCAGCAGGGATACAGTCCTAAGTAGCCGGGTTAAAGTATTAATAGTAGCTTACATATGAGGGGATCAAAGAGTTTGGACCCCCGCCATCCAATACCGTTAAGTATTGAAGGAGGTCCTACTAAATTTGACCAAGGTCCTTGCAGGATCTATACACTGAACAAGGCAAGACTTTTACCAAACCGTTCCCTTAACCCCCGACCAGGTAGCCAACATACCTCCATATAGACCGTGGAGATATGAATGGTTAAAATCTTTTATTTTATATAGACAGTAAAATAATGCCAAGACACCACGGACAAACGATAAGGAAAAATCACCTTCAACATAAGAAACTAGTTATTAAAGTCATTAATACATAACTAAGTAAAAAGTGCGAAAAGATTAAAAATAAAAAGTATTACACTAGACACTTTGTCTTCACCAAGTGATGTAAGAGACTTAGGCAAACATGGCCTTGATTGTCAAGAACTCTTACGATCAATCTTGGATCCCGAGACGACTCACACACTCTATGATGGACAATGGATGATGGTGGTGGATGATGGTGTTATGGTGGTGGTGGGTGGTGGGTGAAGTGTGAGAGAGGTGGTGTGCCTAGGGATGGTTTGAGCTTGAGCCAAGCACTCCTATTTATAGGCTGAACAGAAGCTCGGGCACGGCCCCGTGTCCATTGGGCACGGCCCCGTGTCCATCCTCTTCTCCGTCTTCATTAATTGCAGTTTGTCAGCATTAGTTGACCACGCCCCCGTGTCCGGTGGGCACGCCCCCGTGTGCAGAAGCATATTTGTACTATCAAAATTTGCCTGGATTCTGCGAATCTTATAGTTGACCACGGCCCCGTGTCCGCTGAGCACGGCCCCGTGGTGGGTGATAGAAGCTTCTATAGCTTTTTCTTTTATGCTGGCACTTGGGCACGCCCCCGTGTTCACTGAACACGGGGCGTGTTCAGCCTTCTGTTTTCTTGATTTTGCTTGGGAAGATGCTGTCGTGGGGTCGAGCATGTCATGTTTGCTTCTTTTCTTGTATTTATGTTAGATTTAGCTGCCTTTTTGCTTCTTTTGTTAATTTGAGCTCATTTAATCCTGAAAATACAAAAGGAAGACAAAAGCACACTTTTTCCAACATTAGTACTAAAAAAGGGTTAGGTTTATGCCACAATTGATGTAATTTATATGTTGCATTTTGCACACATCATTGCTTTAAATAATTGGTAATTATAGTTGTTTTGGAAACTTCTGGACAATCTTTTTCGCTCAGTGCCACGCCCCGATGATTCTGCCATCGGTTGGGGTGTGACAACAAATAACTCATGACAGTGTGATACATCCACACATTGCAAAGAATTATATATTGGGTCTACATGTTGAAAACCCTAGTGAAAGTATGCCTTCATGATACCCTAGTGAAAGTATGCCTTCATGATGTCACTAAAACAAACTGAAGAAACAGCAAAGCCGCCCTCAATTACAAATAAAACGCACACATTGATTGTCATATCGCACCATCTTTGTTTGTTATAGATACAAGGTGCAAAATATGGCTTTTGTCATGCGTCGGACATTGCTTCGATCGGTTTTGATCAAAACAACGCTTAAGAAAATAGCTAAATAGCTCTCTTTGCCGTATACACGACTATCTCACATACAAAACATGCTTCGTGACTATCGTCAACACATATTACCGACAACTCGTCTGCTCAAAACGCCTAGCCATATCAGACTTATCATCCATGTGGCTTGAGACAATAAATTTACAAGTTTTTTTCGGTAACTAGTAAGCATGCATTCTTAAAAAACCATGCGTACGATCTACTAGACAAGAAAAGATTTACAAATTATAAATTGTAAATACATACGTCATGCATGGATTAACACATCATGTATTTAAAAGATAATGTTACAAATTCTAATGCATAAAGTACACACATATGGTGCACAACTTTTTAAATAAATAAATAAAAAAGAATAAGAAGTCAAAAGTTCTTGGATAGAGATATGTGCATGTCCTTTCCAAAAAAGTGATATCTTATCAACTTTATAGCTAGTAGTCTAAAAGGTGGATAGATCTACTATTCACATCAACTATGACTTGACAATTGCACATTGGAGAAGCTTTTACAGTTGTCAAGGTGCGCCAGACAGCTTCCCCCCGGAAGCTGCAATAGGTGGAGAAGCTAGAAACACAACAGTTTAAAACCAGAAGCACTTACACCCTCACCATAAACACCCCTAATTAAGGACTAATAGTGATAGTAGGTATGCGGACCAAGCTAAAACACATGAAGAATACAACATTACAACTTCTTGCATAGTCATATAGTCAAGAAGCTAAGAAGACAACAAGTAATAAGTTGTAAGCTCAGACTCGGAAGCTATAAGCTCAGAAGCCGGAAGCTATAAGCTTCAAGCCACAAGCTCAAAGCTATAGGCTGAGAATCCATAAGCCTAGAAGCCAAAAGTCGGAAGCTATAAGCTTCAAGCCACAAGCTTAAAGTTATAGGCTAGGAATCTATAAGCTCATAATCCAAAAGTCGGAAGCTATAAGCTTCAAGCCACAAGTTTAAAGCTATAGGATCAAGCTCGGAAGCTACAAGCCATGAACCTTAAAGCCAAAAACCCTATAAGCCCGGAAGATACTACCCTAAAGAAGCTAACAAGGTACCAAGCCATACTCGGGCAAAGAATAAATACACAGAGGATGCCTCAGGCACCTCAAATAGATTTGTTTTTAAAGACACATAAGCGTCTATCAATAAAAAAGATAAAAGGAACTCATGGTCAGAAGCTACTAAAGCAGCTTGTCAATACAGGACATGCTAGAAAAGCTACTAAAACAATTTATGTCAGAAAGCTTCCAACTGGAAGCAAAGAAGGTAAGGTGGTCACCAGTTCAACATCTCAAACACACGAGCCGAACAAGCATTTCCTAAGAAAGAACAGATCTTCCGTAAAACCATACAGCATAATCCTTTAAGGGAACAAGCACATCACCTAGGGCAGATGCCCGACTTTCCCTTCAAAAAGACAAATAACTCTAAAAGAACCTTCTCCGGCTAAGGAATTGCTAAAGGAGTGAAGGTCAGGCTCACCCACTGAGAAGATTATAAAGCAATTTCTCACATACCTTACCATTTAGCACAAACCTTATCTCTAAGACGCTTCCAAGGCAAGTTACTCTCCTTACTTGATAAGAAAAATACATCCCTTCAATAGAATGAAATCAGCTTATCCGGTCCTTACTTATTATGACCTCAAAGCCCAAATGTAACCAGCTTCTCAGGTCCTTACCTAATGTGACTTTAAAATCTAAGAAGTAAATAAGCTTCTCAAGCTCCCACCTGATGTAACCCAGAAGCTTAGAAGCAATTAGCATCGTAGCTCCTCACCTAATGCAACATTTAGAAACTCATAAGGAAGTTAGCTTTCAAGTTCATCACCTCACGTAATCATAGAAGCCCAGACAATAATCAACGTAGTAGGTCCTCACCTATGGTGATCTTGGAAGCTCAAAAGACAGTCAGCTTCACAAAGCTTTCACCTATTATGACCCTAAAAGCTTAACCGCACACCATTAGGCAGCCACCACAACTAACTCATCCAAAAAGCTTATAAGCCATCAAGCTTCTTGCTACTCTCAAAGAGTCTCTAAACAGCAACCTTAAGCAAGGAGCATACACATGGCAATATTAAGCGTAAGCAAGTAAGCTAATCACCAATGATGGTCATACCTCATAATGAGAAACAACAATGGAAAGCCATCAAAAGCCAAACGAATTGTTTCAGATTTAATAACTTAGAAGCTACCCTATCCTTAAAACATGACAGCTAAATTCTAATTTGCATACGAAAACTAAAGATACCTCCGAACAAGGAGGCGCACAAAGAAACTAACGCTTGAACATATTCGCAAGAACGACCAATGCTAAATAGGGACACACATTCAAGAAAACATTGATAGGCTTCACACGCTCCCAATTCAATAGTTTACTTGAAACAAACATAGATTTCCTTTAGCACCTTATTAGTAGCTTCTCAAATAACCAAAAGAAGCTTATAAGCTTCAAAGGAAGTGTCACAACTTCATAAACAAAAAATGGAGCTTGGAAGCTTGGAAACTCAACAAATTTATAAGCGTATAAGTCACAAGAAAGAGCTCATAAACAAGAGGTTCAAAATTGATGGGAAAGGTACTAAGTCACAAGCACCTATAACTACGTCATGACTAATTATGACTGGGGGCTGACATAGGTACCTAAACTCCCATTTTCTAAGGAAACCTAGAAGCTAAAAAGACGAGAAGGTGAGCAACTACACATGTCGAGGATATTGCTAACACAGTCACAAGCATATTGTTGCAAGTGCGGTTACACCCAATGAGTAAGCAAGAATAAGGAAACAAATAGAGTTCGCCTTTTGGGGAACCAAAGAAGCCTCAAATATAATCATTAAGAAGGATAATGCATATGCTTCCTTCCAACATTAATATTACTTCCTACTGCTAGAGGAAGCTATCAAGCTAGCTAAACAACATCACATGCTAGACCTTCTACAAAGAATCTAGTATAAGCTAAACCTACGAGGCCAAGGTCAACCAAAAAGCTTGCTCAATCACCAAAGCAACTTGCTACAACATAATTGCACCTCGCCAAAGCTTCAAAGTAAAGCACCTAACTCACATGCTAAAAGTGTTTAATCAAAACGCATTGCTAAAGGACCTTCATGGCAAGGAAGCTAAAGATTTTCGAAAGGCAAGACTAAAAGATAAAAACCCCTAGACTTAGAGTCATAAGCACCGATATTTACAACATCGATTCTCATGACAGGGGCGTTGATGACGGGGGCGTTGATGACGTGGGTACTCGGAGTTCCTAGTCAGCAAAACCAAGGTCAATGAAGTTCCTAGTCAGCAAAACAATTGTAATAAAACAACAAAGAATGACAAACATAAAATGAAAGTAAGTAGCTGGAAGTCGGAAGCTAAAGGCTTCCGACGAGAAGCTGATACACCAACGACTGGTGACAGGGAGCTAAAGTTACTGTACAACCTTGGAACTTGAACCAACAAGTCAAACTGATTAGACTTCTCCCTAAATCACATAAAGGTGTCCTCGAGACACACAAACCTGGAACATACCTAAAGAGGCAAGGCTAACCATGCAAGTAACGTCAAG
This sequence comes from Helianthus tuberosus, assembly GCA_030545235.1. Lineage (NCBI taxonomy): Eukaryota > Viridiplantae > Streptophyta > Magnoliopsida > Asterales > Asteraceae > Helianthus > Helianthus tuberosus. The sequence continues at coordinate 41,153,046 of CM060446.1, read as the reverse complement.
GGAGGATAAGCTTACCAATACTAGAAGGTACTAGCTGACAAAAGGCTCCCTTGGGCAGAGCAATTGCCTATAAAAAGAGAGTCTTGTTCAGCCCAAAGTTCCGACCAAGGAGCTAAATTTTGGAGCTAATCCTGGACCTTCCCCCCCACCATACTCTTGATGCTACAAGTGTATAATCTTGGGAAGACAATTAAAACCCACAAAGCTTATAAGGCATAAAAGCACAATTACAATCCACAAGAAACAATTTGGGTAAGAAACAATTAGCTCACCAAAATAAAAAAGGAAGCTTCGAGCTATGGTTAGAATATCGCGACAACCAACCAACTAAAGAAGCATACAAGCAAATGCCAAGGCACTAAAGATTATAACCAACTTCTTTGTAAGTACAACCCATAGATGATGTAAACACCTTATGAAGACGAGAAACAACCTGCCATAGTAGCTTGTGGATACATAGAAGCGACATCCTTAAAAAGTCTGTTGAAGCAGGGAAGCTGCCTAAGGAATCAACGGAGCAGCCCGCCATGTCATCAAAACGCGTTAATTAGGGGATCTTTCGTAACATTGGAGCACGGGTATAGGAGTCCCAAAAACCTCAATGGTCGAAGCCTTAAAAAAAATCATCGTCTAAGAGGTAAGTAGACTTCAACCCTTGAACTTTTACTTATTAACTCTCCTCAAATTAAACACCACGTTGATGAACTATGACACTAACAAGTCATACCTCCATTTCATCTAATTTAAAGTGCCTAATGATAAAAAGGGCTTCCCCAACCTTAAGAAAGCCTCTTTTCATTAATATCCCCACAAGTTTGCCTCATATAATGATTGATCTAAAGTAATTATATACTATATTAGTGGGGATAAGGCAACCTTATAGGAATATCAATGCTTGTCACCAAGCACCAATAAATAAATCCTCATAACTAGCATTATTTAACGTTGTTACGAGGTACGTTTATCTTATCCAAGCACCAAATGCAAAGCTTTTTGACCTTACAAGAAGCTATCGAAGCTTCTACTAGAAACAAAAAGCTACCCAACGCCGATAAAAACAAATTTATCGTCATACCGGAGAAGTTGACCATTAACAACAGAGAAGGTAACTTTCTAACATGAAAAGATGTTCTTACTAAGAAGTTAACCATTCAGCACGAACAGTTGGGATTCTTGCACAAGAAGACCTACTCAAATAGAGAAGAAGCTCCCTTTTCGTTCTTCGTAGTACCATTTTGTTAATTCAATATATGGCAAACATAAACGCACAAACACCGGAAACTTCCCTTCGCTTAAAGTTTCCTAGATCAAGTAATTATGCATATGATTAGTGAAAATATGAATGAAATAACTGAGACACCTGATGGCAAGAAAGTACCAAGGTATTGGAACGGAAAACACATCAAGAGATTCATAGTCTGAATGACTAATGTAATGACAGAAACAAACTTGTACTTGGCTATATTCATTTAATGGAAACAAAGATAGCACTTTTGCTAAGAAATTTAACATTGTTCTATATCAAGCGTGAGCTCCTCCAAACAAAGCTCAATGGGATTCGACGCTATGTCTACCCAGAAACGGGGATGAGCTCCTAGGCCATATCGCTCAACAGGGAACAAGGCGCTATACCTTCATGTGTACAGGGTGAGTTCCTAAAACAATACAACTCCATGGACTCAAGGAAGCTCCTTCCAATTTCTTTATAAAAAAAAAACAAGCATAGAAACCACAGTTTATTCCCTTGTATAAAAGCAAATAAATACAAGCTTACACGGAAAGAAACAAACCAAATATTGTGAAATCACAAAGAAAGTCCATGAAAGAGGGTAAACACCTCACACCAATTCTGCTTCATAGGCCAACACTATAAAACATAATAAGCCTATATCCAATATACCATAATAACAAAAATGAAATGTGGACTAGAAAAGAGATAGAACTACAACAACTTGCATTGATTTTTTCCTAAAAGATTCAAGCCAGGTGACTGCAGTACTTAGTTTTGAAATCTTTGCGGTTAAAGACATTGCAAAAACACAACTATCAAAGGGAAACTAAAACGTAAATTCTCCCACGAGACATGCCAAACATAAGCTTGATAACAAAATATCATAGAAAGAAAAAGCAATACCTCACTCAAGCAAAGTTTGACCTCCTCGTGTCAAACAACTACGATTAGGTATAAGCTTCTAAATTAGAGAGCTTATCCGCATATCTGGACAACTTGAATATAAAAAGAGGACATAGACTCATTCTCACACTTCAATGAAAGGAACTTCTCATTTGGGTATTGAAAGAAAATAACCTCCATCAACAAGAAGCTTATCTTAGCATAAATGAAGCTCACTTCCAAGAACAATAAGCTCACCTTTACAAGAAAGAAGCTCATGACTGAATTTAATAAGATCACCAACATGCACCAGGCACACACAAGAAGCTCGTTCTTATACACACTTCACTTCTTCCTGTTTATACTAATATTTTTAACAAAATCTATATCATTCGTACCTGATCAGTGTTGTACGAAACTTCAGGGTAAGCAGGTTGCTCGTCACCCAATGACTCTTGCACGTAAGAAGACTCACCAACGTCTTGTTGTACGCATGAGGCACTACTAACAAAAAAGTTATCGCTAGGGTTGTAAACGAACCAAACGTTCGGCGAACAGTTCGTGAACCGTTCGGCGGGAAGTTCGTTTGTGTTCGTTCGTTTATTAAACAAACGAACACAAACAAGAAATTTCGTTCGTTTAGTTAAATGAACAAACATGAACAGATGTCGTGTTCGTTCGTTTATGTTCGTGAACGTTCGGTAACGTGTTTGTTTGTGTTCGATGGTTCATTAGTGTTTTTAGTTTTTATATCTATTTAAATACTTCAAAATTCCGACAAATTAAATATCTAATAAGTGTCCGTGTATTATATATTCTGTTTATGAACGATTGTTTGTGGTTGTTTGTTTCCATTTGTGTTCATGAACATTAGTTTGTGCTCATTTGTGTTCATCAATATTCGTTTTTGTTCGTTACCTAAAATTAACAAACAAACACAAACGAACACGAACAATTTCATTTCCTTAGCAAACGAACACGAACATAAAATCTCGTTTGATAAGTGTTCGTGAACGGTTCGCAAACATATATATTTCTTAACAAACGAACACGAACAAGGTATTGTTCGTGTTCGTTTGGTTCGTTTACAGCCCTAGTTATCGCCATAGTCTTCTTGTCCGTATGAGGCACTGTAACCGGCTTCATAATCTGGACACCCGTAACCATGATCGCCGCTAGGCACAATAACCTAAAAAAACAACGATTAAATGATAACGACACATCTAAAAGCCTTTATAATAATAATTAAATATATGTTTACCTCGGTCGGAACTGGCAACAACGGTTGACGGGACACAACAAACTAAAAAAACAACGGGTAAAACGTAAGGTAAATTTAACGCCGAATACAAAAAAAAGTAAATAAATACTTACCTCGTTGAGGGTTGGCAACAACGATTCTTTATGATGGGGACGAAAGCCGGACACGACCTCCTCCGCATGATCAACATTTCCACTCCCATCGTAAGAATCAGGGACAACAGACCCATCCTAAAGCAAACGGTGTGCTAAGTATTTCATAAACCAAACAAACAAAACAAGTTAAAAAAACGTTATACCACATTGCTTCCAGGAATAAACGTCCTCATGTTTGTGTCGGATCGTCGAAAATGTAATTAAGGTTGAACCAAGACATGGTGGAATCGAATATAAAGAAAAAACAAAGAGAACAAAATGAATTTTGTGAATTTTCTTCATCTTCCTCGTTTACAAAGGCTAAGCAGAATGCAAAATCACATACCAATACGGGTCGAGTATAGGGCGTACGTAATGTTCATTTCCATCACTTTATGTCACTATTGATTGACAGAAAGCAACCTCGTACATAATACGGATCATATATGCCTATACGATCCGTATAGGGTTTGCATGTGAACTCTGTCTGTTAGAGTTGATAGGCAACCTTTTACCAATACGCATCGTATAGCCATATACGATGCTTTTTAGAAGAGCACGTGAAGACAGTGTCAGTCTTTGATTGACCTTTGAAATTGAAGTTACCATAATATGGGTCGTATAGGCATATACGACCCGTATTAGTAGTGTCGATTTAATTTGGCAAAGTGTGCCAATAATACGACTCTAATTTTTTATGTAGTTGGTAATATAAGAAATTTAAAAATATAATAAAACTCTAGAATCCACATACCACGTCATCGATCCACCAGTTATCTTAACAAAAACTCCAGTCCGTCGATCCTAACTACATCAACGTCTCACAATGATTTAAACCTCACAACGCGGATCTATAATCTCCACCGTCCATCATTTCCACATAAAATTCAAAACCCCCAATTCCACAACCATCAATCCCTTTATATAAACCCTAATCCGCAACCCAATTTCATACCACAAATCAATACTTTGTCAAATCGAAATCTTACTGCAACAATGTCTGGTCGCGGAAAGGGAGGAAAGGGGCTGGGAAAGGGAGGAGCCAAGCGTCACCGGAAAGTTCTCCGGGATAACATTCAGGGTATCACCAAACCCGCCATCAGGAGGCTGGCTAGAAGAGGTGGAGTCAAGAGAATCAGTGGTCTGATATATGAAGAGACACGTGGCGTTCTGAAGATATTTTTGGAGAATGTGATTCGTGACGCGGTTACCTACACGGAGCACGCTCGCCGGAAGACGGTGACCGCGATGGATGTTGTCTATGCTTTGAAGAGGCAAGGAAGAACTTTGTACGGTTTCGGAGGTTAATTGATTTCGGTTTAAATGATTGTGGTCAAGTCTGTGATGCTGCTATGATATGGAATATGTAATTGTTGAAGTTAATCTGATGTTAATGGAATCAATGCTGAAGTTTTATTATCGAAGTTTATAATTTGTTCTGATTTTGTGTTATTTGTATGCTTTTGAAAGTGGATAAATTTGACACTTCAAATTGCAGATCTAGAGTTTTGTTGAGAAGCTAAAATTGGCTAGTTGGAATAATTGTTATGAAGAAATAAGTATGTAGAAAGTTTTCACTTGTGCTTAACAATTTTGAAGTGGAAGAAATTGGTAAACGTGGTCAAAGCATTGGTCGCAACATTATCTTAAGCTACAAAACCATAGGTGAATTGGAACAAAAAACCTGAGTTTTTTAAAAAAATGTAAAATTTAAGACTGAAAAAAGATGTAAAAGAGGGGGCATTCCGAGAATTGAACTCGGGACCTCTCGCACCCTAAGCGAGAATCATACCACTAGACCAAATGCCCTTTGTGTGTAACGCTGAAATGAATTATTTATAACTAATAATTATACTTTTGGGTTTTATGCATATTTTAGCAATAAGAATTCAACCCGTGTTATTATCTATATATTAATAAACAAACCCAATGAATAGTATTTTTATTATTATCTATATATTAATAAATTAGTTACTTAATTACAAAATAGTAAATTGAGTAGTCAAAATATAATCTGCTTACGTCTTTCGGTCTTTGATCCACCAACTTAATTGTTGAGCATAAAACTAAAATATATATAATATTTTATCATACTAACATCGATGTTATATATATATATATATATATATTATAAAAACATTAAAAAATAGATTGTTTCAATGAATGACATGTGTCCCTTTATTAGTTTTTTTTTATTATAGAGTATAGATTATAACGTACCATACAACTGAAGACTTAAATAAATAATTATTTATATATTAATAAACAAACCCAATGAATAGTATTTTTATTATTATCTATATATTAATAAATTAGTTACTTAATTACAAAATAGTAAATTGAGTAGTCAAAATATAATCTACTTACGTCTTTCGGTCTTTGATCCACCAACTTAATTGTTGAGCATAAAACTAAAATATATATAATATTTTATCATACTAACATCGATGTTATATATATATATATATATATATATATATTATAAAAAAATTAAAAAATAGATTGTTTCAATGAATGACATGTGTCCCTTTATTAGTTTTTTTTTATTATAGAGTATAGATTATAACGTACCATACAACTGAAGACTTAAATAAATAATTATCTATATATTAATAAACAAACCCAATGAATAGTATTTTTATTATTATCTATATATTAATAAATTAGTTACTTAATTACAAAATAGTAAATTGAGTAGTCAAAATATAATCTACTTACGTCTTTGATCCACCAACTTAATTGTTGAGCATAAAACTAAAATATATATAATATTTTATCATACTAACATCGATATTTTATATATATATATATATATATATATATATATATATATATATATATATATATATATATATATATTATAAAAAAATTAAAAAATAAATTGTTTCAATGAATGACACGTGTCCCTTTATTAGTTTTTTTATTATAGAGTATAGATTATAACGTACCATACAACTGAAGACTTAAATAAATAAGTAAATGAAGTTGTAATATATGAAGGGAGGTGTGGTATCTTAACTTGAGGTGTATATCCAACACAAGATTAAATTAAATTATTGTTTCTTTAATATATGAAAATGTTTTCCATTATTTTTTTAGCTTGGGGAAGAAAATGACATTGCAACTTATCAGAATCGGGCTAGCTCCAAAAGTTTTATTAATTTCATATGTTAATCATTTAATTTTTTTCCCTATTGTATTTTTTTATATAAATGCAATAAAATTTTATATTATACGTGAACTGGCCGAATTATATCAATATCGCAGGTAAGCGAGCAACAAGCTGCGCCGCTACCCCTTTCTGAATAGCAAACCCTAGCTTATTAAAGAAAAACCCTTGCCCCTCTGTTGATGAGCAACTGCTGTGGACAACCTTTTGAACCCTAGTCAACAAACAAATAGCTTCTGGAGCTAGGGAGCCAAAGGTGTCGAAGGCGAAGGGGATAAATGCATTTTGGTTATCAACACATGCTTTAGCGTGTTTATCCACCTTTTTTGATTCCGCTTTCCTTATAGCTTGTCCTGCTACAAACCCGCTTTCCCTTAAACCAGCTAAGGGGGAGACTCCTGTGAGATCCACACAAGCATGTTTCCCTCCCTCCCAGCCAAAGACGAGCAGATCCGATGGTCTCAATGTAGATCTCCCTTCCATGGGATCTGTAAGAAAATTCACAGGGGCCTCCTTCTTGGCAGAAATCCCCGCTCTCCTCAAGATATCCCCCAAAGCATCCCTCACCCAGTCATGCCGATATTTGAAATCAGGGAGCTCCTTACAATGAACAACATGCTCCCCGTATTTATCCATGCTGGCTTTATGGCAGATTGGGCAGGTTTCGTCTTCTGGATACATAGGGATCATCAGCCGGTATTTGAGGATAGCCCTATACTCAACAGCCGACATGCATTGCCCCAGCCCCTCGATCGGGATAACAATCAAAAAGTCTTGCGCATTGGGGCTTTTCAAGCACTGCCTTCTGACGGGGAGACAAATCAAATGCTTCTCCCAGACTCCGAGCGATTTTGTCAAATAGGGCATTCACCTATTGTATTCAATTTAAATTAAGGTTGTTAATGTAACATTATAACCCCACCGCTTTTTTTCATAAACATCTACCCTCTAAATTAAATGCTCCGATTATGATGTCTATTAGTTGAGTTCAAGTGTCCTATTGTTTTTCATATTAGTATAACAACATTGTTAGTATTGTCATGCCGTTATGAGTTAAAGTGTATGCGTTTATGGTAAGTTTGGTTTCAAACCCCGGTTTAAATAGAAGAAATACGCCATGCTAATGCATCTTAGATTTTTTTTTTGTGTGTATGTTATTATGTGCTTTACTTGTGTGTGCTTTATATATATTGTGGGATGTCTTTCACAAACGCAATCGCAACTCGATCATATCGCATCGCAACCCGAAATACAAGTTACTTTTATAGTTATTAGGTTGGTTATGTTATTTGTGTAACTAATATGTAATACTATCGCATCGCTTACTGGCAACGCAATGCTCAACACACGAAACGAAAGTCGGAAACCAACTCACTCGAGCCATCCGATTGAAGGACCCTTCGATCGAATGGTCATCCGACCGGATGACCATCCGATCGAAAGGCCATCTGACCCATTACTCTGCACCGTCTTTCTCCTCCTTCCCCTATAAATACCTCACCTGTCACATCACTGTTCACGGATGTGACAACTCCCTCCGACCAGCACGCTCCCAACCTCTATTCTCTTGATTTCTCACGATTCTTGTAAGTTTTCATCTCAAATCTTGTACTTCCTTGATCTTTACACACTTTCTCATCAATTTCACCAACAAATCTCACATTTCCATCGTGAAATCCTCTGATTCGGGCTGTTCTAAGGTGACGTCATCATGGAGTTCTTATGAACACTGAAGTATGACCTCATCTCATCAAGAATGGTTCGTTTCTGATGGATTTCTACATGTTTAAACACTGATTTCAGCTAAATCTAAACATTTTTCAAGTATTTCAAACTTTTCTTCAACAAACTTTCACTTTTTACTCAAAACCGTTAGAATCTTGACTCATTCGTGTTCTCTACTCATACTCTACTGGAAGAACCGAACTGAGAAGGGATTTCTATCAAAGAGACGACGGATTCACGGGTTGAATATGAATTCCGTCAAGAACAGCTGAGACTGATCGAACGGGGTGATTCCCGCCCGATCGGATGAGTTGGACTTGATGAGATTTCCGTTGTTTGGCACGTTGTCATACCGTCTCGATAAAATCTTCCAACTTAACTAATTTCAACAAACTTTCAAACGAATAAGTCGCCCAAACGAATAGCCATCCGAACGGACGACCATCCGATCGAACGACTATGACTTGTGATTCCAACACTTAATCAATTTCTAAAATTTCAAAGTAGGTCAGTCTCCACTCGGATCACCATCCGAGCGGACGGCCTTCCGTCCGGATGACCGTCCGACCGGACGACTTGATGTGTAGAGACATTTCATACTTTTTAAAATGCTACAACAAAAACTTCAAAGTTCAAACCTTACACAAACACATCCTTTCCAAACGGACAACCCTCTGACCGAATGGTCATCCGTCCGGACGGTCATCCGACCGGATCACTGTTCGTCACTCGTTCCACTCGACGCATCGTTTTAACGCACTGTTCAATGCTTACATTATCCTTCTCTGATCAGGCTAACTCTCAAGCGCTCCCTTCAATCCAAGACTGTGTTTATTTACTAAACACGCTCCATGAGTATACTCGATCCCTTTTTGCTTTACGCACTTTTGGGTGTTACATACGTTACCTATATCAAATCACATCGATCAAACAACGCAAACACTTTTTATACGCTAACCGCTCTCGCGTGTTATATGTGTTATTCGATGAATGCTTATATGTTATGTTTACACAGTGATTGTTGCCTGACACCTTAGCAACGATAGTACTATATTTTGGACTCAGCACCTGTCGTGGACAGGGGTTGTTAAGGGTATTTTTTCACGTTTCACAGTGGTGATATGTGTTGCGCATTCTACAACTCGCAGTCATGTCTGTGCATATTTCATTGACGATAACTTACTTGCTTCACATTTCTACATGTTACATGCTGGTTATGCGTAAATCGATTTCGCTACTATATTCTATTAAACTTGTATGCTCACCTTTACACTATGTGTATTGACTTTTATTTTAACGTATGTGACAGGTGTTTAGGATGCTTTTGCTTGCTAGCTGCTATGGAATCAAGTTTAGGTGGTCTAAAAACCCACGAATAATTTTATGAGTAGTCGGAACAATATTTGTCTTTGAGAACACTATGTCTGTAATAACTATGTTACTTAATATGTTATGGTATGGGACGTAACGTTAAATATTCGGTAATTTTAGCTATTATGGATTCTCTTGGACAATCTGTTTCGCTCAGTGCTGCGCTCCGATGTTTCCGCCATCGGTTGGGATGTGGCAGATTGGTATCAGAGCCATAACTATAGGTGATTAGGCAAGACTCGACCTAGTCCGGGTCGATGTCTTACAATCGTCCTAGTCTATAGTCTAAGTACCAATAGACCTCCTTGTGCGAACCCGGTAGGGGTTTTGCGCAAGCTTACTCTTTATCCTATCGTTTACGCTCGCTAAATTCACGACCCTGCACGAACATCGCATACTACAGATTCGTGCAGACACTCAGCCTTTTCTAAGGCTGACGACACTCGATTTTCGAAAACGTTCGAGTGATTTGGTCGAGATTAGGTGTGAAAACCGCAAACTCTCAATCAAATCGCTCGCTCAGACGCATTTTTATTAATAAAACACGAGAACTTGCGTTGAGTCAGGTGTGAAAACCATACCTCGACGTGATTCTCCCTACTTATCTCGTGATATTATCACACAAACAAGAATGAAGTTGTTAAGTTAGGGGTGAAACCCGCATCTTAACGACTCATTCCGCTATACCTGTTGGTTTTACACACTCTCACTAAATTCTCGATGGGTTCCAATGATTTGAGTAACGTAATGGCTGAAAGGATGCGTGCCGATCGCCCGGATTGAGGCGGGAGCACCGTCTATTAAGCCAACACGTGAACTCGAGGTCCTTGAGAATAGTCGAATTACTTTGGGTAGTCAAAGTCTAACACACCCGAGACATTCTATTTTCAAGCGTCAATCACTGGTTTTACGCTTTATCGCTTTTATGTGTTTGATTCTGAGATCACAACCGCTGACCCTGTGGATTGTTGATTTTTATGTGTTTTATGTGGTTTTAAATGTTTATGTGTTTCGATTTTGGAAACTTCACGCTTTCCGCTCATCGCTTTACTAAACACGCACGACACGCACAACTGTTTATATCTCAAAACGCTAACAAATCGCGGACTTTCACATGTTATGGTAATCGCTATTGCTACTCGCATTCGCAACTCTCGATCGCTTCTCGCAACTTTGGAAGATAGGTGAATACGTGCTAAATATGTAGGTGAATATGTGCAAAATATAGTGGAATACATGCTTATGTGGATTACGTGTTTCTGTGCTCTACGTGCTTATGTTCCTCTGTGTTTACGTGCTTATGTGCCTACGTGAATTACGTGTCGCAGTGACTATATGACGTGAGTGATCATGTTCCTGAGCTTTATAAGTATGTTGGTTAAACACTGTGTGGCGAGATTGAGTGTATCGTCTAAACCCTATGACGATGTCTATTGCAGACAATGTCGTCATTCGGATCTCATACTTCACGCTCTGCTCGTCGCAATCACGCTGATAAACGCATCGCCTCGCTAGTCGCCAAGCAAATGGCTAAGGTCATTCCACAAATCGTCAGCGAGATTAATGAAATCGCTAGCAAGTCCTCTGAGGAATCTAGGACTGCCTCACCAAAAGCGACTTTCAGCTTCAAGCAGTTTAAAGCTTGTGGACCCAAAGACTTCACTGGGGAAGATGGGCCAAGGATAATGTTTCAATGGTTTGACTCGATTGAAGTCACTCTTCGACAAAGCGGATGTCCAGACAACCTCCGCACTGTTAACGCAACTGGTGTCTTCCAGTCTAGGGCACTAGAATGGTGGGCAGTGTAGCGAAACAGGCGTGGGAACGATACAGCCTATGGACTTTCTTCGGAGGAATTGAAGGAAATCACGATGAAAGAATTCTGTCCCCCGCATGAACTCTAGAAGCTGGAAGACGAGTTCTGGCACATCAAGCAAGAGGGTGGCGACAATGCTGGTCTTAATGCTTGCTTTAAACAGCTTAGCATCATCTGCCCTGGCCAAGTCACAACTCCCTACATCACAATCAAGAAATATATTCGCGCCTTACCTGATTGTGTTGCCGATTTTGTCCAAGCAGCCAAGACTACTACCATTGAGGAGACCTTCCTGCTCGCCGCCGAGATTAATGACAAGCGAGTTCGGGCTGGTTACTTCAAGAACACCGCCAAGAGTCTTCATCAAGTCACCGCTACTTCTGCTACTCCCACCACTGAAACCGCCTTACCTCAAGCTTCAAAGTCTTCACGCTGCAAGCGTAAGAACAATAACAACAACAAGAACTGTGCTGCCACTACCGCTCCTCTCAATGCTGTTCCTGTCCAACAACAGAACCAAAACCGCCAAGTTGCACCCGTGACCAACGCACCTCCTGTAAAACGTGCGTACACCGGTCGTCACCCACTGTGCCTTACTTGTACTTACCACCATCAAGTGGGGATCACTTGCCACTTTTGTGTCCACTGCAACATTTACGGACACTTTACCACAAACTGCCGCACTGGCCCCCATCAAGCTCAAGTTCAAGCTCCTCCTGCTCTGCCACCTCCACTTCCCACTCCTCAGGGACAACAAGCAGCTCCTGCCCCTGCTGCTCTCGCAAGAGCCTGCTATGCGTATGGTGATCCTAACCACTTCGCGAATGTCTACCCGAACAGAGTGGTGAAGCAAGAGCCACAGCACCAACCAGCTCAACAACAACCTCAAAAGCAGCAGCAGCAGCAGCCAGCTCAACAAGCAGCCCGCGGGCGAGTTTTCAACATCAACGCCCGCCAGGCCCAAGCAGACAACAACGTGGTTAATGGTACGTTTCTTGTAAATGGTATTTATGCTTCGTGTTTGTTTGATACTGGAGCCGATAACTGTTTTGTAATTCGAAAGACTCCTAAACCGTAAACACGCTAACCTCCCAACAACGTTTGACGTAGAGATTGCCACTGGAAGAAACATCCCTGTTAGTTCCGTTCTGCGTAATTGTACACTTGAGCTCAACAATCACGTTTTCCCGATCAATCTTATCCCAATGCAGCTTGGTAGTTTTGACATCATAGTAGGCATGGATTTTCTTTGTGAAAATCATGCTGAAATTGTTTGTTTCGAAAAGATGATCCGTTTCTCACTTTCCAACGGTGATCAATTGTGTGTTTATGGCGAAGTCGCTTCGAAGGAACTAAAACTCATGTCATGTGTCCAAGCAAGCAAGTATCTCCGCAAGGAATACAAGGATTTCTTGGCATACATCGTAGTAGCGGAGAAGGAAAAGAAAGATAATGCAATGGAAAAGGTGCTCGTGGTTTGTGATTTTCCTGCTGCCTTTCCTGATGATTTACCTGGTTTACCGCCATCTCGTGATATCGACTTTCGAATTGACCTCATTCCTGGAGCTAACCCTGTCGCTAAAGCGCCTTATCGTCTCCCTCCATCCGAAATGCGCCAACTCTCCAGTCAACTCCAGGAATTGCTTGAAAAAGGCTTTATCCGCCCTAGCACATCTCCTCGGGGCGCACCTGTCCTTTTTGTCAAAAAGAAGAACGGATCGTTCCGGATGTGCATCGATTATAGGGAACTCAATAATCTGACTATCAAGAATCGCTATCCCTTACCTCGTATCGATAATTTGTTTGATCAGTTGCAAGGTGCTACGTGTTTTTCCAAGATCGATTTACACTCTGGCTATCATCAATTACGAATCCAGGAAAAAGATATACCCAAATCCGCTTTTCACACTCGATACGACCACTACGGATTTGTTGTTATTCCCTTTGGTCTTACTAACGCCCCCGCAATATTTATGGATCTAATGAATCGCGTGTGTAAACCCTTTCTCGACCGATTCGTCATCGTGTTTATCGATAATATCCTGATTTATTCTAAGTCAAAAGCCGAACACGCGCAACATCTCCGTTTGGTTCTCGAACTCTTGCAAGGAAATCGCCTCTACTCCAAGTTCTCCAAGTGCGAATTTTGGCTTGAGGAGGTTCAATTTCTCGGTCATATTGTCAATAGTCAAGGTATTCATGTCGACCCCGCGAAGATCGAAGTGGTTAAGAGTTGGATTACACCGAAGAACCCGTCCGAAGTTCATTCTGTCCTCTGATTGGTGGGTTATTACCGCCGATTCATCGCCGTTTTCTCAAAAATCACTGCTGCTCTCACCTCTCTTACGCACAAGGACAAACCTTTTGTTTGGGGAACCGAACAAGAGGAAGCCTTTCAAACTCTCAAGCTTATGCTCTACAATGCTCCTGTGCTCGCATTACCCGACGAAAACGATGACTTTTTAGTCTACTGCGATGCCTCTAACCTCGGTCTCGGTTGTGTTCTCATGCAACGGGACAAGGTTATCGCGTACGCCTCTCGTCAGCTCAAGATCCATGAGAAGAACTATACAACCTACGACCTCGAGCTCGGTGCAGTTGTTTTTGCGTTGAATATTTGGCGACACTACCTTTACGGTACTAAGTGTACGGTCTTCACCGGCCAAGGAACTGAATATGCGCCAACGCCGATGGGTTAAACTCCTCAACGATTACGACTGTGAGATTCGCTACCATCCTGGCAGAAAAACTGTCGTTGCCGATGCTCTAAGCCGACGAAGCTATTTGCATAGCTTTCGTAATACTCAAGCCCAACACAACCTCGAAGCTCTAATTCGCGATGCTCAGCACGCATGCTTCATTGAGAATACCTTGAGAGAGAGGAAATGAAGAAATGTGGTGCTGAAACCCAACTTGTCACCAAATCGAACGGTATTTATTACTATCTCGATCGCATCTGGATTCCAAGTAGCAATTGTGACAACTCGAGTTTCCAAGATTCTATCTTCGCATTAATTGCGCGTTAATTGTTTAGTTGTTTGCTTACACGACTGGTTTGCCTTGTAATTGTACACGTGTTTGATATATGTTGAGACGTTTGTGATTGTTGCATCTATATGTTTGCTGATATAACATGTAACTTGTTTGAAAAACTTAAACTATTTAAATATGAATGAGTCCGGCCGAAAACTATTTCGATGAAACAAAAGTGTTTCGCCATATATATACCCCGACGAAACAGGAGTGTTTCGCCGTCCTCTTCTCGACGAAACAAAAGTGTTTCGCCGGCCCAACGTTTCGCCGAAGCCCATTAAGGGCCCAATACGTTACGCGAATACTTATTGTGTATTACGGTTCCAATCGTCACACCTTTAACAAATAAGAAACCCTAGAGCTCTCTCTCCCTACTGACGGCGACTGTGTGTCTTCGAAGCCCTATCCTTCCGACCGATCGATCCATTAGCCCTCCTATTTTGGTTAGTGTTTAACCCATTATGATTTGCCGATTGTGTCATCACTAACTGCTTAATCGGAACCATTGTTAACTGTTGTTATATAAGGTTTAAATTCATGATTTGATGATGAGTCTGATTAATGATCGAGGTTTCATGAATCTTATGTACGATCAATGGATTGCTCATGTTTATCGAATGTTAGTATAGAATCTGTTCATAATATTTAGATCTCAACCTTGTGGTGATTCTTGCTAATAAGGAACCTATAGATTTAAAAGAGTATCGATTGTATGCATGTAGTAATCGTGTAGATCGTTTGAGGGTTTAGCAAACTGTTATGCATAGGGTACGAGTTACATGTATGTTGTTAAATGATTGCTGTATGGATTCCGTATGATGATGATGAACTGATGATTAGGGTTCCTATAATATGCGTAACTGTAGATAATGATAACTGTTGACGACGTAACTGACCTAGTTGATGAAACGCTGTAGACGACGAATCACACCTCGACGAAACAAAGGAGTTTCGTCGATTATGGAACACGACGAAACAGGGGTGTTTCGTCGAAGGGAAGTCACGACGAAACAGGGGTGTTTCGTCGAATGGGTAAACTGCACAGTAAACTCAGTTAAGTCTGTTAGGGATTAACTAGGTTAGTCATGTGCTGTCAATTGTAAAGCATGGTTGCATGAGCCTGCATAACTAATAAATGCTATGTGTTAGTGGTTACTTGTATGCATGTGATGATCTTGACTGTTAGTCGAACTTTGTAAATATCAAGTGATTATGTATACGTGCGTACTCTACGCCTTGACTGATTATTTGTGAGCACATACCTTAGCATACCGAGCAAACCAAGGTGAGTTCACACTCCTAAGGCATGGGATTCCCGGTGGGTTGGGAATGGGATTGATTAACTATTTATATTATCAACACTACTAGACTACCTACTACTGTCCTTGGATTGAGAAGGGCACGTACGTAAAACCTACGTACACTCATACTTGCTACTGTCCTCGGATTGAGAAGGGCACGTACGTAAAACCTACGTACACTCATACTTACTACTGTCCTCGGATTGGGAAGGGAACGTACGTAAAACCTACATACACTCATACTTAACACTGTCCTCGGATAGGGAAGGACACTTATGGATACGATTAGTCTAGTAACATACAACATGGGAAGCCCCCACTAAATATCGTGAAAAGGTTTTGGGAAATCAAGGATACTGGGTAATACATGGTTATGAAACGAACTTATGATTTCTGAAACGAACTCAATAACTGAACAATCAACTATGAACTCGCTCAACTTTGTTGTTGACTTGTTGTTACATGCCTTGCAGGTCGTTAGGTATCTATGGAGCTTGCAACAGAGTGGGAAGAGTCGTTGTGGGACATGGACGGCTGTGTGCCATGCTAAACATTTGAAACGCTTAAACTTATGATTTGGTTTTAACATTTTGCTTCTGCTTGCAACTTAAACTATGTTTTGTTTAGACACCAATTGTATTGGGTTAGATTTTTATATACTACTTACATGCTTGTTCAATATGATTGGTGACTTGATCCTGGTCAGTCACGCCTCCAAGCGGTGATACTCCGCTTGTGGATTTTGGGGGTGTGACAACAATAACCTTCGGGAGATATTGCTGACTGAAGCCCACAAATCCCGATATTCGATTCATCCCGGTGCCGACAAGATGTACCATGACCTTCGTCTTTGGTATTGGTGGCTTGGAATGAAGAAGGATATCGCTATCTATGTTTCGAAGTGCCTGACGTGTTCGAAGGTCAAGGCCGAACAACAACGACCCTCTGGCTTACTCGTCCAACCCGAGATCCCTATGTGGAAATGGGAGAGTATAGCTATGGACTTCATAACAAAACTCCCCCGCACGCCATCAGGTCACGATAGCATTTGGGTTATCGTCGACCGTCTTACTAAATCTGCCCACTTTCTGCCGATACCGACGAAGTCATCTGTCGACACGGGACACCTCGTGACATCTCGTGACATCATCTCTGTACCGCGATGGTCGATTCACTTCGCGCCTCTGGGAAACTTTTCAATCTGCTCTCGACACTACTCTTAATCTAAGTACCGCTTTCCATCCTCAGATCTACGCTAAGACTGAACGCACGATTCGCACCCTTGAAGACATGCTTCGCTCGTGTGTTATAGATTTTGGAGGTAATTGGGATTCGCATTTACCTTTAGTTGAATTCTCATACAATAATAGTTATCACTCTACCATTCAAATGGCACCATTTGAGGCATTGTATGGAAGAAAATGTCGATTGCCTATTGTATGGCACGAGATCGGAGATGCGCGAATTACCGGTCCTGAGTTATTGCAAGAAATGACTGACAAGATCCTCCAGATATGAGACAATCTATTGAAAGCTCGGAGTTGCCAAAAGAGTTACGCCGATAAACGCCGCAAGCCCCTTGAATTTGATGTTGGCGATCACGTACCCCTAAAGGTTTCACCATGGAAGGGGGTGATCCAATTCGGCAAGGAAGGAAAGCTTGCGCCTCGATATGTCGGACCCTTTAAGATTCTGGAAAGAATTGGCAAAGTGGCCACATCTCGAACCTCAAAAAGTGTCTAGCCGAGCAAAATTTACATGTACCTCTCGAGGATCTACAAGTGGACGAAACATTACACTTCGTGGAAAAGCCAGTCGAGATCATGGACCGAGAGACCAAGAAACTTCGACGCTCATGCATTCCTATAGTGAAGGTTCGCTGGGAAGGCAAACGCGGCACCGAGTTCACCTGGGAACTCGAAAGTGATATGAAGGCAAAATACCCACAACTCTTCGTTATGCCTGCGCCTTAAATTTCGGGATGAAATTTCCTAAAGTAGGGGAGGCTGTAACAACCCGACTTTTAAAGTCAAAGTTATAGGAAGAAAAGATTGCTAATCCGATCTATCATTTCTGACTTAATTATTGCTTGTACTCTTTGGCTCGATAATCGATACTATGCTTGACGCTATTTTGTTTTACGATTTATTAATATGTGAAGTAACAATGCGATAAACGTAACTAAACACTAACCTACTAAATGCTATCACATCGCTACCACATCGCAATTCGAATCGCAGGTTATAGATATTGTTTTACGTGTGTATTTTATTATGTGCTTTACTTGTGTGTGCTTTATATATATTGTGGGATGTCTTTCGCAAACGCAATCGCAACTCATTCACATCGCATCGCAACCCGAAATACAAGTTACTTTTATAATTATTAGGTTGGTTATGTTATTTGTGTAACTAATATGTAATACTATCGCATCGCTTACTCGCAACGCAACGCTCAACACACGAAACGAAAGTCGGAAACCAACTCACTCGATCCATCCGATCGAATGACCCTTTGATCGAATGGTCATCCGACCGGATGACCATCCGATCAGATGGCCATCCGATCGAAAGGCCATCCGACCCGTTACTCTGCACCGCCTTTCTCTTCTTTCCCCTATAAATACCTCACCTGTCACATCACTGTTCACTGATGTGACAACTCCCTCCGACCAGCACGCTCCCAGCCTCTTTTCTCTTGATTTCTCACGATTCTTGTAAGTTTTCATCTCAAATCTTGTACTTCCTTGATCTTTACACACTTTCTCATCAATTTCACCAACAAATCTCACATTTCCACTGTGAAATCCTCTGATTCAGGCTATTCTAAGGTGATGTCATCATGGAGTTCTTATGAACATTGAAGTGTGACCTCATCTCATCAAGAATGGTTCGGATATGATAGATTTCTACATGTTTAAACACTGATTTCAGCTAAATCTAAACCTTTTTCAAGTATTTCAAACTTTTCTTCAACAAACTTTCACTTTTTACTCAAAACTGTTAGAATCTGGACTCATTCGGGTTCTCTACTCATACTCTAGTGGAAGAACCAAACTGAGAAGGGATTTCTATCAAAGAGACGACCGATTCACGGGTTGAATATGAATTCCGTCAAGAACAGCCGAGACTGATCGAACAGGGTGATTCCCGCCCGATCGGATGAGTTGGACTTGATGAGATTTCCGTTGTTTGGCACGTTGTCATACCGTCTCGATAAAATCTTTCAACTTAACTAATTTCAACAAACTTTCAAACGAATCAGTCGCCCAAACGAATAGCCGTCCGATCGGACGACCATCCGATCGAACGACTATTCGACCAGGTGACTTGTGATTCCAACACTTAATCAATTTCCAAAATTTAAAAGTAGGTCAGTCTCCACTCGGATCACCATCCGAGTAGACGACCATCCATCCGGATGACCGTCCGACCGGACGACTTGATGTGTTGAGACATTTCATATTTTTTAAAATGCTACAATGAAAACTTCAAAGTTCAAACCTTACACAAACACATCCTTCCCAAACGGACAACCCTCCGATCGAATGGTCATCCGTTCGGACGGTCATCCGACCGGATCACTGTTTGTCACTCATTCTGTCGCCACCCCCGATCCCTGAGTCCCGGGAACGGGCGGCCGCGAGCCAGTTTCGGTGGTATCGCGTAGTGTCTAATTTGGCAGCGGAATTTTTCATCAGAACCGTAGTTAGGAAATGTTTATCAGAGTAAAACCACCATATTTGATATTAATAATAACATGGGCAAAACGCAAGTTTCTTATTACAATACACTTATAGGGATAAACCCTATTTTATTGAATTTAAAACATCGTTTATTAGGTAACTTTTATAGCCACATTTTTCCCAAGCCTTCAGTGCTCTCCAGCTGGCTTTTTACTAATTGGCTGTCACATTGGGTTACCTAAAACGGGTTTTAAAAACATTTGTCAGTCGGAAATACTGGTGAGTGAATCCCAGTTTAATCAAGAAACATTTTATTAATTAAAACAGTATTGAGAGCGATCACATTGTTTATGTCTACACAATTACTCCATTTGGTACTATCAATCCACTGACTTGTGGGTCATATTACACATTGGCTAACTCATTGTCCAATGGTAACGTACTGTCAACCTTGACTTACTACTCACAGTGTAGTAAATTTTGTATACAAAACCCCAACATACCGACAGTAATTGAAGAACTACAAAGACTCAATCACCGCTTAATCACATTGTAAAACATTTAAGGTTTTGTAAAACATTACAAAAAGGTTAACAAAAAAGAGGATAAACTCACATTGCTATCTTTGGCTTTTCGTAAGGGTTTCCTGGATATAATCTATAATTTATACAAATGTACATTGGTTCGTATCATAACCCTTTGAAAATATTGAAGATACCCTCCCCGAGACGACATTCCAACAACTACGTCGGGCAGAACCACGACAGTTGTTACGGAACCCTAAATCAATCGGGCAACGTAACTATTATGAAATTGGGGTTATAATACTTACAACGGAGCAGAACCTCGCTAATTAGGGGTATAATACCCAACTATTATAACTCTTCTACAGAATTTGAGATTGAGAATTGAGATTGTGAGCGACGGAAAACGAAAACTGATGCGTTCTATTTATAGTTGCTGAAACCGACTCTCACGCGGCCCGCGTAAGAGTAGCCATAAGGCTACGCGGCCCGCGTCAACATGTGGTCAACGTGTAGCTTGTCCTGGTCACCAAGTAGACCCGCCACGATGTCGACACGTGTCGGCCTAGGATGTCTCAGCGTTTAATGATCTCTAACGGCCCGCGTAAGAGTAAGCTAAAGCTTACGCGGCCCGTATCAACTTAAGAAATCAGTGAAGTCCGGTCTCAACCTTGATACCGCCCGCGTGAAATGTTGGGGTGGGTCTACGCGGCCCGCCTCAACTCAATATTTCATGTTTTTCATTTATTTTAAATGTTATAACGTAATTCGGGATCGGTTTTCACATACGGGGTGTATTATAAGATATATTGGGACATTTTACAGTATACTAAGGTGTCAGAAATATTATGAGGGTGTTGGTTTTACCGAGGGTTGTTACATCCTCCCCACCTTGTTTTAGAGCTCGTCCTCGAGATCTACTGGAATAGGTGCGGATATTTTCTTTTCATTTCAGATTCAATTTCCCATGTGTACTCAGGTCCTCTTTTGGAGTCCCACTTTACTTTGACCAGAACTAGTCTTTTATGTTTGAGATTATTGATTTTCCTGTCTTCAATTTGTAGAGGTCTTTCTACAAACTTGAGTTGTTCTTTTACCTCTATATCCTTAAGAGGTACTAATAGTGATTCGTCAGCTAAACACTTTTTGAGATTAGATACATGAAAGACATCGTGTATTCCTGCCATTTCCTCTGGCAGTTGTAGCTGATAGGCTACAGGTCCTATTCTTCTAATAATCTCAAAAGGTCCAACATACCTGGGACTTAGCTTTCCCCGTTTGATGAATCTTACTACTCCTTTCCAAGGAGAGACTTTTAACAATACTTTATCTCCTACTTGAAACTCCAATGGCTTGCGTCGGTTATCGGCATAGCCCTTTTGTCGATCACGTGCGGCTTTCAGTCGTTCCTTGACTTGAATGATCTTGTCAGTTGTTTCTTGCACTATCTCAGGTCCAGATAGTTGCTTTTCCCCAATTTCTGCCCAACAGAATGGGGTTCGACACTTTCTTCCATAAAGTGCTTCGAATGGTGCAGCATTGATACTTGTGTGATAACTATTATTATAAGAAAATTCTATTAAAGGTAAGTGATCGTCCCAATTACCTCCAAAATCAATTACACAAGATCTAAGCATATCTTCCATTGCCTTTTGGAAACTTGACCAATTTAGCTTGGTTCCCATCGCCTTTTGGAAACTTGACAAAAAATGAGAGGTAAATCGGCTATCCCTATCAGAAACAATTGATAAAGGAATGCCATGTAAAGAAACGATTTCATTTACATACAATTTAGCTAATTGTTCCATACTAAAAGTTTCTTTCATTGGTAGGAAATGAGCTGACTTGGTTAGTCTATCTACAATCACCCAGATTGTATCATTACCTTTCTTTGTTTTGGGTAATTTAGTAACAAAATCCATTGTTATCAATTCCCATTTCCACACCGGCATTTCTAATTGCTGTAACAAACCTGAGGGTTTCTGGTGTTCAGCCTTAACTTGTGAACAAGTTAAACATTTAGAAACATAGGTTGCTATGTCCTTTTTCATTCCTATCCACCAGAAATTTTTCCTTAAATCCTGGTACATCTTATGACTCCCTGGATGCATCGTATACTTAGACTTATGGGTTCTTCTAATATACGATGACGTAGGTTTCCTAATTTAGGTATCCACATTCTCTTTTTATGGAACCTCCAAATTTCATCTATTCCTTGTTCTAATTCTTTTAGCATACCTTTTAATTTTTCAGAATCATCCTTGTTTACTGATTTTTGTGCTTCTCTTATCTGATCATTTAAATCTATTTGCAGATTTAATTTAAGAGAACGTACCCTTTTTGGCTTTTCATAATACTTTCAACTTAAAGCATCTGCCACTACATTTTCTTTTCCTTCATGATACTGGATATCACAATCATAGTCACTAAGCATCTCCATCCAGCGTCTTTGTCTCATATTCAACTCCTTTTGCTTGAAGATATACCTTAAACTCTTATGATCAGTGAATATGGTAAACTTACTACCATAAAGGTAATGTCTCCAAATCTTAAGAGCAAAAATTATGGCTCCTAATTCTAAATCATGAGTTGAATAATTCTCTTCATGATTCTTAAGTTGTCTCGATGCGTAAGCTATAACCTTTTGTCGTTGCATTAATACACATCCATAGCCTAATTTAGAAGCATCACAGTAGACTACAAAGTCTTCAATTCCTTCTGGTAATGCTAATATGGGTGTATGGGTTAATCTTTGCTTAAGGATTCTAAATGCTTCTTCTTGTTTTATTCCCCATTCAAACTTAACAGATTTACAGGTTGACTTAGTTAAGGGAATGACTATTCTAGAAAAATCTTGAATAAATCTTCTATAATAACCGGCCAATCCTAAGAAACTTCTAACCTCGCTTGGTGACTCAGGGATTTTCCATTTAGTAATTGCCTCAATCTTTGTTGGATCTACCTGAATTCCTTCATGATTGACTAGGTGTCCAAGGAATTGTACCTGTTCTAACCAAAATTCGCACTTAGAAAATTTAGCATAAAGCTTTTCCTTTCTTAATAGACTTAAAAGTGCGTGCAAATGCTTTGCATGATCCTCTTTATTCTTAGAATAAATGAGAATATCATCTATGAAAACAATTATGAATTTATCCAAATATGGCTTACATATTCGGTTCATCATGTCCATAAATGCAGCCGGGGCATTGGTTAAACTAAATGGCATGACAGTAAATTCATAATGGCCATACCTTGTTCTAAAAGCGGTTTTAGGAATATCCTCTTCCTGTACCTTTAACTGATGATATCCTGACCTTAAATCGATTTTAGAGAAAAATCAAGCTCCTTGTAGTTGATCAAACAGATCATCGATTCTCGGTAATGGGTACCGATTCTTAATCGTGACCTTGTTCAATTCACGTTAGTCAATGCACATACGCATTGATCCATCTTTCTTTTTAACGAGCAGTATCGACGCTCCCCATGGCGACGAACTTGGCTGTATAAATCCTTTCTCTAACAATTCATCTAATTGTTTCTTCAATTCTTGCATTTCTGCAGGTGCCAAACGATAAGGTGTTTTGGCAATTGGTGATGTTCCTGGTAGCAGGTGAATTCTGAATTCAACTTCTCTGTCTGGAGGTAGTCCTGGTAATTCTTCTGGAAAGATATCTGAAAACTGTGATACTACTGGAATGCCTTTTAGTTCTTTTCCTTTAGTGTTAGTGATTATAGAAATCAAATACACTATAGAACCTTTTCTTATATAGCTTGCAGTTTTCATCACAGAGATGAATTTAGTGGATCTAGAGGGTTTATCTCCTTTAATTGTGATCGCTTTACCTTTTGGTGAATTTACTTGAATTGACTTTTGATCACATAAAATACTGGCTTTATTGGCTATTAACCAATCCATTCCTAATACAACATCAAATCCTGCCAGATTCATGGGATATAGGTTTGCAATAAATTTTTGATTCAAAATTTCTATGCTTGCTCCCTGCAAGATTTCAGAAATCCTAACGGTTTCTCCATTGGCTGTCTCTACTAAGCATTCTTGTGGTAGTTTAGTTAATGACTGATTTAGAAATTTGCAAAATGATGTATTAATAAAACTTTGGTTTGCACCAGAGTCAAATAATACTTTAGCAAAAACATCATTAACTAAAAACGTACCAGCTATGACATCTGGAATCATCTTGGCTTCATCTGCAGTTAGAACAAATGCTCTAACATTTTTAATATTCTTGTTGTCTGGATCTGGAGTTAATTTTGGACAATTTAGCTTGATATGACCTTGTTCTCCGCAATTGTAACATACCCTGCTGTTAGCTTTCTTCCTGCAGTTTTCTTCCTTGTGTCCCGATATTTTGCAAAAGTTACAATATATGGAGCATCTTCCGGAATGCTTTCTTTTGCAATACCTACAGTAGGGTGCAGAGGTAGAACCTATATTTTTCCCACGATTAGAATTTCCAGAACGAAATTCTTGTGTAAGCCTTTGGGTTAGGTTTTTCCTCTGGTATTCTTCTTTAGTACGGACTAGTTCATCTGTCAAGGTATTGGCTAATTCTACAGTCTCTTCTATAGTTTGAGGTCTAGCTGCCTTGACTACATGTCTTATCTCTCCAATTAATCCCCAAATATAACGGGAGATTAACACTGGTTCTGGTGAAGCAAGAGTTGGCACTATTCTAGCATATTCAAAGAATATTTTAGTGTATCCCTTACTATCCACACCAGTCATCCTAAGGTTTAGGAATTTGTTTGCTATTTGTTCCTTTTCATTAGGTGGGCAAAATTTCCTTTCTACCTTGTCCTTAAATTCTTCCCATTCTATATTGTAGGTTCTATCACTTCCTTTTGTTTGGAGGATTGTGTTCCACCATTCTAATGGTGCATTCTTAAACATATTAGAAGCAAACAGTATCTTATCTTCTTCAGCACACTTACTTATCCTTAAGACTACCTCAGTCTTTTCTATCCAGCGTAAGGTTGCAATGGCCCCTTCGTTGCCTGAGAATTCCATTGGTTTACAAGACCAGAATTCCTTATAAGAACAACCATAAGGCATGGTTCTTCTTCTTTTGGGAATGGGCATTTGAAGTACAGGTCCATTGTTCACGCTGTTTTCTGGTTTTCTTGGTCGCTTACTGCTATGCTTACTTTTATTATCAGCATCCTTAACAGTTTGAAGAATAAATGGCATTGCATCTACAATTCCTTGTGCTACTATGTGTTGGATAGCACTATTATCCACTTGATTGTTATTGTTATTGATGCTTGGATTCTCATTAACCACGTTAATGTTACTCTGGTTATCATTATTCAGATTTCCTTCATCGGCCATCTGAATTTTAAACATTTATCTCATATTAATATCACAAGATAAAAGATAATATCGTAATTCACATGACACGCAATCTAGCCAAAAACGTCGATCATTGCGACTTGTACTCTATTTTCATATACTATGCGTCTATTACACATTAGTACTGAAATAAAGATTACAATACCAACAGAAAGAAAATTACACTAATAGTACTATGCATCCGTGCACACATAATTTTATTTTTATTTTTATTTTATTTTATTATTATTATTACTATTATCGTTTTTACCATCATATTCACGGATATGGATTTATCCAAAAATCCATATTGCGCTCATCGTATTTCCATACGAGACGCTCTCCCACCTGACGCATTCTCTCACTACTTTCTAAAATTTCCTCCCCGAAAGTCCTAAGTTCTTGCACGTTTTCTGCACTCATTGGGGGTGCAGGTTCTCGGACTGGGTTTGGAATCTGGGGTGCGGGTTCCTGATATGGGGGTGAAAGTTCCTGAAATTGGTAAGGATCCTCTAAGATCTCCCTAATGTAGTTATCATGGTAATAGGGATCTAAAGGGTCCATACCTAGGTAGGCTTCTATGTTCTGTATGGGTGGGTATTCCTGGATAGGGTAACGTTGCACAAAGTCCCTATTATCGTCCCACCAGGGGTCGTAATTTGGGTCTAGGGGGTTTTGGTGCAGGTATCCTAGGGATTTCTTCTGGGTTAAAGTCATGCATTTTCACTTGGTTGTCAAAATTTTCTATCTCCATGGGTTGTTCTGGGTTTTGTGGTTGTGGGGCTACTAGTTGTTCCAGACTCGGGTCAGCAGCAGTTGTAGCTAAGATATGGAAATTAGCTAGGCTTCTATTAAGCATATCCTGTGTATGGGCATCAGTCTTCCGCTTAGCAGCCGCTAAAACTCTTTGCTGTTGCAACTTTCGCATTCTCTTCCTACGAGCAAAGGCTTCCTTACTGAACCATCCTCGTTTCTTATGAGGGAATGGCTCTTCTGACTAAGCTCTAAAAGCAAACACTCCTTCTTCCTGATCAGCAGAATACCCAGAAAGGGCAGGCTGTGAAGAGGTACCTTCACTCTTAGGGGAATCAGACAACTGACTACTCATGTTTGAGGGTCCTTGATCACTCATACTGTAAACTAACAGATAGTCAAATAACACATAACAATTAAACACAGTTATGCTCTTATTTCCGTACTTTTATTTCCTAACACAACATTTAGAATTTTAAGTGTCAGCAGAACACTTCTTTGGCTCAGACCAGTGGCTAGGCTCTGATACCACCTCCTGTCACCACCCCCGATCCCTGAGTCCCGGGAACGGGCGGCCGCGAGCCAGTTTCGGTGGTATCGCGTAGTGTCTAATTTGGCAGCGGAATTTTTCATCAGAACCGTAGTTAGGAAATGTTTATCAGAGTAAAACCACCATATTTGATATTAATAATAACATGGGCAAAACCCAAGTTTCTTATTACAATACACTTATAGGGATAAACCCTATTTTATTGAATTTAAAACATCGTTTATTAGGTAACTTTATAGCCACATTTTTCCCAAGCCTTCAGTGCTCTCCAGCTGGCTTTTTACAAATTGGCTGTCACATTGGGTTACCTGAAACGCGTTTTAAAAACATTTGTCAGTCGGAAATACTGGTGAGTGAATCCCAGTTTAATCAAGAAACATTTTATTAATTAAAACAGTATTGAGAGCGATCACATTGTTTATGTCTACACAATTACTCCATTTGGTACTATCAATCCACTGACTTGTGGGTCATATTACACATTGGCTAACTCATTGTCCAATGGTAACGTACTGTCAACCTTGACTTACTACTCACAGTGTAGTAAATTTTGTATACAAAACCCCAACATACCGACAGTAATTGAAGAACTACAAAGACTCAATCACCGCTTAATCACATTGTAAAACATTTAAGGTTTTGTAAAACATTACAAAAAGGTTAACAAAAAAGAGGATAAACTCACATTGCTATCTTAGGCTTTTCGTAAGGGTTTCCTGGATATAATCTATAATTTATACAAATGTACATTGGTTAGTATCATAACCCTTTGAAAATATTGAAGATACCCTCCCCGAGACGGCATTCCAACAACTACGTCGGGCAGAACCACGACAGTTGTTACGGAACCCTAAATCAATCGGGCAACGTAACTATTATGAAATTGGGGTTATAATACTTACAACAGAGCAGAACCTCGCTAATTAGGGGTATAATACCCAACTATTATAACTCTTCTACAGAATTTGAGATTGAGAATTGAGATTGTGAGCGACGGAAAACGAAAACTGATGCGTTCTATTTATAGTTGCTGAAACCGACTCTCACGCGGCCCGCGTAAGAGTAGCCATAAGGCTACGCGGCCCGCGTCAACATGTGGTCAACGTGTAGCTTGTCCCGGTCATCAAGTAGACCCGCCACGATGTCGACACGTGTCGGCCTAGGATGTCTCCGCGTTTAATGATCTCTAACGGCCCGCGTAAGAGTAAGCTAAAGCTTACGCGGCCTGTATCAACTTAAGAAATCCGTGAAGTCCGGTCTCAACCTTGATACCGCCCGCGTGAAATGTTGGGGTGGGTCTACGCGGCCCGCCTCAACTCAATATTTCATGTTTTTCATTTATTTTAAATGTTATAACGTAATTCGGGCTCGGTTTTCACATACAGGGTGTATTATAAGATATATTGGGACATTTTACAGTATACTAAGGTGTCGGAAATATTATGAGGGTGTTGGTTTTACCGAGGGTTGTTACACGTTCCACTCGACGCACCGTTTTAACGCACTGTTCAACGCTTACATTATCGTTCTCTGATCAGGCTAACTCTCAAGCGCTCCCTTCAATCCAAGACTGTGTTTATTTACTAAACACGCTCCGTGAGTATACTCGATCCCTTTTTGCATTACACACTTTTGAGTGTTACATACGTTACCTATATCAAATCACATCGATCACACAATGCAAACACTTTTTATACGCTAACCGCTCTCGTATGTTATACGTGTTATTCGATGAATGCTTGCATGTTATATTTACATAGTGATTGTTTCCTGACACCTTAAAAACGATAGTACTATAGTTTGGACTCAGCACCTGTCGTGGACAGGGGTTGTTAAGGGTATTTCTTCACGTGTCACAGTGGTGATATGTGTTGCGCATTCTACAACTCGCAGTCATGTCTGTGCATATTTCATTGTCGATAACTTACTTGCTTCACATTTCTACATGTTACATGTTGGTTATGCGTAAATCGTTTTCGCTACTATATTCTATTAAAGTTGTATGCTCACCTTTACACTATGTGTATTGACTTTTATTTTAACGTATGTGACAGGTGTTTAGGATGCTTTTGCTTGCTAGCTGCTATGGAATCAAGTTTAGGTGGTCTAGAAACCCACAAATAATTTTATGAGTAGTCGGAACAATATTTGTCTTTGAGAACAGGTCTGTAATAACTATGTTACTTAATATGTTATGGTATGGGACGTAACGTTAAATATTCGGTAATTTTAGCTGTTATGGATTCTCTTGGACAATCTGTTTCGCTCAGTGCCGCGCCCCGATGTTTCTGCCATCGGTTGGGGTGTGACATAAGTATAGATAAAAAAAACTCTGCATATATATCTCTCTCTACCACTACTGCCACTGCCATAACTCACCCCACACCACAACAAGCCACTGTCACCATCTGCACCATCTGCCACTGCCATAACCCACCCCACACCACCACCACCCCCACACCACCTGCTACTGCAACCACCCATCACCACCATTCCCATCAACCACAACCACCACTATACCTTTGCAACTAAATGGTGGCTGTAAACCCAAAAATTGAAGTCAAAATTTTCGAATTAAACCCTAGAATTAAACTCACCACCCAATTCACCACCATCCACCCCTATTCATCATCTTTCAGAATTAAACCCCAAAATTAAATTCTAAAACCCTAACCAAAGTAATAACAACATTCTGAATCAAAATAGTGGCTATAAACACCAACACCAGATCTGGGTTTACCGGTGGTGTTAGAGACAGAGTGAGAGATAATTGCCGTAGAAGTTGTGTTCGCCGGTGATGTGAAAGGAGAAGGATTTGTTGACATAAGAAGGCAGCTGTGGCGGTTTCGTTGTATGATGTCGGAGTGGCGTTGATGGCCGGTGGTTGAGTGGGTGGCTGGGGCTCCTACAACCACACATTGAACCAAGTTTAAAACTACCGTGTCTTGGGAAGAAAGCCATGAGAACCGTGTCTTGGATGCTCAAACTTCCTGTGCGACATTCTTCTTACCTTCAAATTACATACTCAATCAAAATTTTATATAAACTAAAGTGTCACTACAAAGCAACTACAACTTATCAAGCTTAAACAACTGTTGACAACGCTCCAACATACATACTCAATTGAATCTATATAATTATATATAGAGGAAGAACTTTTTGCAATACATACCTGCTGTAGAGAGAGATGAATAAGAGAAATGGAGAGAGATATCAGATGAGATAGGGATTATATAACCCTTTTATTTTTTAGTTTGTTACAAAATAGTCCCTTAATAAAAGTTCTTTACAAAATAGACCTTGAGAAGGTGAAATGACAACAATACCCTTTTGTGCAAGACATATGACCATATTCAACCAAAAATCTAACTAGGTTTGGCCTAAATGATATAACATGCATGATTTTGAAACGTTAAGGACAAAACTCGTAAACTTTTGCGCTAAAGGACATCGCCTGCAATTTGGTGTAAATATAAAGGACAAAACTTGTAATTTACTCTTCTTCTATATATGTATAGCTTTACAAGTACCAAAATTAAAGATGAAGAAAGGATGATTTAAGAAGTGACTCTTAAATCTTGAATGTCAGCCCAAGAGCAATTTATGGGGCAAACCGCAAACTCACATGAAAATACTCTATTTGTTATTAGTTCACAGGACACATTAATCCTTCTGGATAAGTATGCATATCTGAAGTAATTGGTTGATAAGGTGTATTGGTTTGTGTACCCATTAATTATCAAGTGGGTTATCTTTTCTTTTGTTTCAGACCAGTTGTTCCATTTGAGACCTACCAAAATTTGAGATAATATTTATGTGTTCATAAGATATATTTATGAATTTTATGAGCACAATCCCATAGTATCTTGTGATCTTGAGGTCCATTAACATGATGAGTCGTGATTCTTTGTATGATCTTCAAACAAATGATTTTCCAAATCAGAAGCTTGATTATTTTCTCTTTTAGTCTTCTTCTTCGGAGCTTATGGGAAGGTTTCATAGTTGGTTCGTATTCTTTTTTGAACCACTTGCCGAGGGAGTTATTTACAAGTAACTATTACAATTTTCAACAACAAATCTAAGTAATATTCCTAAAACTGTTTGTTACCCTTCTTCATAGCAAAATTTAGATCTCTCCATTTTGAGTAAGCTTGATCGAGAGTTCGGCCGTAGTGAGGAAGTTGTTGAGCAAGATGTTAGGTAACCTAAAAAAATAAGATTATAAACATAAAAATTATAAAAAATAATAACTACTTAAATATATAAATAAATTGTAAAATAACTAATTTATAAACAAAATAATAAGTTGTAAAATAATAACTAATTAAAAAATAAACAAATGGATTGTAAAAAAATTAAATCCGCCACTGTTTTTCCTTTACCCTTTGATCTTTGTAGCAGTTCTTCAAACTCAACTTCATCTTCTATCTCTTCGTTAGGGATAAGTTAATTTGATTAAAACCCTGGTATGGTTAAAAGAGTTAGTTGAAGTAAGGGGCTTAGTGTCAATGGTAAATAGTTAAGGGACTGATAGTGTCAACTTTGTAATAAGGTTTGAATGTCGTTATAAACAGTTGAAGGCTAACCAATTCGGTTATGCTTGATTTGAGGAATCTTCTCTCTCTCTCTTAGTTTCTAAAATTGAGCTTCATCATTGGTATCAGAGCTTGAAGATTCAAGCTCCGGTGACCTAATTCGCTTCCGATCATTGTTCGTGTAAGTTCTCCGATCAAAAATTCTATATCTTCGATTCAATTCTGCTTCAATTTTGGTCAATTCCTGGATCAGATCACTCGATTTGATTCTATTAGGGTTCACAATCTTCTTAAACTCCATTTGATTCGTTCCAACTTCAATTCAATTTCTGCAAATCAAATCCTTCTTGATTTACATTTCGTTCATCTCAAAGTTACAAACCAAATTGTTCTTGGTTTGTATGCCTGTTCGTTTCAAATCTGTAGATCAAAATTGTTCTTGATTTACATTTCGATAAAAAAGGGGGAAATTATGACAACAAGTACCAGACAACAAGAAATGGAAAAAGCAATTAAAGATAATGCGTTTGCAATTGGTAAGATGGAGATCAATGTTCAAGATCTGCAGGCGAATACACAATCAATTTCTGATAGTGTTGCTTCTATGGTGATTAATATAGATGAAAATAAAGAAGCAGTGGTGCAGATGCAATTACAAATGCAGGCGGTATTAGATAAATTGTCAAGTTTTGAGGGAAATGTTGTTAACAGACAACAGTTCGTTAATCCTGGTCATCAAGATCAAAGGTTAGCCAGGTTAGGGAGGTTAGACTTTCCTAAGTTTAATGGGGAAGATGTTGAGGGCTGGGTGTATAAGAGCAATCATTTCTTTGACATAGATAGAACTCCTAATGAATTGAAGGTCCGTTATGCTTTAGTTAATTTGGAGGGTATGGCTTTGCAATGGCACCAGGGGTATTTGAAAAGTAATGAAAAAACATTGGATCAGATTACTTGGGATGAGTATGCTAGATATGCTATTGCAAGATTCTCAATCAGTCTCATGGAAGATGCAATGGAAGATCTAAAGAACCTGCATCAGACTGGATCTTTGCAAGATTATTGTGATTCATTTGATGCACTCTTAAACAAGGTAACCATTTGTCAAGAATATGCAGTGAGCTTATTCATTGGTGGTCTTAAACCTGAGATAAGATGTTTGGTCAAAACATTTAAGCCTAAAATGTTAAGAGATGCTTATGCAGTTGCTAAGCAACAAGAAATAGTGCATAATACCTTGTTTGGGTCATATAGTTATTCTAAGAAGTTCCAGAATAGCTATAATTCCAATTATACCCCTAAGATCGGTAATTCTAGTTTAAAACCTCCACCAACGATGAATGCTAATGCCTTGCCATTATTACCTACTCCAAATAAAACACAAACACTGAAAACAACCAGAAGATTATCAACTAAGGAGATGGCTGAGAAAAGAGAAAAGGGAGAGTGCTTTTGGTGTACCGAAAATTTTTCTCCTACCCATAATTGCAAGAACAAGCAGATTTTTAATATTGAATTGGTGGATGAAGAGAATGAGGTCATGAGTCCTGATGTGGTGACAGTTCCAGAATATGGAATTACCAATGATGAACAAGTTCCGGTGTTATCCATTCATGCATTGATGGGAATTCCATCCTTTTCCACAATGCAAATTACGGGATATATTGGTACTAGGCAATTACATATTTTAGTGGATTCTGGTTCCACTCACAACTTTATTAATGCCAATATTACCAACAAACTACACTGTTCATTGCAATCTGTTATGCCAATGAAAGTTTCAGTAGCTAATGGTAACAAGTTGGAGTGTGCTCAAAGATGTGCAAATTTTAAATGGATGATGCAAGGGGCGTGATTTAGTGCAGATGTGTTGGTCATTCAGTTGGACAATTACTGTAACACCCCGAAAACGGGTTTGGTAATCAAACCCCGTTCATACTAAAAGACGGGTAAAGTATCGTTAGCGGCAAAAGCAACCCGATAAATATTAGAATTTAAATAAATAATCCTAATATTAATTAAAAGGCGGATAAGAACTTTCAAGAAAAAAAAAGGATAAAAAGCCTGAGTTAACGGAACTTAAATAAGACGGGTTATAACTCCCGGAATCCAATAAGTTAACTAGGAATAATAATAACCTAGTTAGAAGAGAAGTCTTGTAGTGACATACTAGTGGGTTAAAACCTTATAACTAAAGGAAAGAAGTTGTAACACCCCGAAAATATAAAACTTTGTACTAAAATTATAAAGTATAAAATAAACAAGAACAAGCTAACTGGGAATAAATAACCCAGTTAGTCATGAGACTTGTAAATTACTTACTAGAAGGTTAAAACACCTTAAATAAATAACTTAATGATAATGGAGGGACTAAAGGTGTTAAAACTAAAACTAATAATATTAAAAACAAGGTTTAAACACCAAACACGCTAAAAGAAGTGTGTCTGGTCGATCAAAACATCAGGGGCGAACAGGAGCTTCCCCACCAAACCCTAACTTGTGCAAATTGATCAAATTGGGGCTTCAAATCAGTTCCAAATCGATTTCCAAGCACGAAATTGTGATCTCCTCTAAAAATGGATCATAAGGTATGTAATTTCAATGCAAAATCTTCACCCAAATTTCCGAGTGAATTCATGGAATTCAAGAATTGATGTTGCATGTTAGTTGTTTTGAAAGACATAGTGACTAGGGACAAACCCTAGTTAATTACTAGTTGAAATTTTGCTTAATTTTAGTGAATTCCATAATCACCATTGAAGGTGATAAGTGGGTTTTGTAGGAGCATGTAAAACACTATAATTTGATTGTTCTTCTAGTATAATTTGAGTTCTAGGAAGTAAATTCAGAATTTTGTTAATGTGAAAATTGATGTAAACATGCTTAGTTGATGTTAACCATGGCTAAATGACAAGTATTGAGCTTGATAATAAATTGTGAGAAATTATGCCCGCAAGGTGTTTGTTAAAATGCCTAAGTGAATGTTTATATGTTGAAATTATGAAAGAAACACGTAATTGGCTAATTTGACTAATTTCGTGTGATATGTAATAGTACGGGTTTTAAACATGATGGTGTATGAGAATCACCAAATAGAACTTGAATATATGTTAATTTTAGTTCTAGTTCTTAA
Organism: Helianthus tuberosus; assembly: GCA_030545235.1. Classification (NCBI taxonomy): domain Eukaryota; kingdom Viridiplantae; phylum Streptophyta; class Magnoliopsida; order Asterales; family Asteraceae; genus Helianthus; species Helianthus tuberosus. The sequence goes on along the minus strand of CM060446.1, from coordinate 41,118,593 downwards.
TTTGACAAAGATGAAGTTGAGAAGATGGTAAAATTAGGATTCATATGATGACTTCTTGAAATAGATGATGTTTTGACATCTCTTAGCCTACAATCACTGTGCTATAGGTTTCTAACCATTACCAAGAGTCTAATAAGGGTTATAGCCATGGAAATGGGTTGCATTTGATGGTTTGGGTCGAATTTGAAAGGACCCTAAACATGATTTTCGTAGTTTTTTATATGTATTTTGACTAATCTTAAAAAAATCATATAAAATCAACCGTTTATCCGATTTGGGTGTTCTATACCTTTTCGGAAAGCTTATGAAGTAAATTTTTACTGTTTTCAATCATAAGAAACAAATGTGGTTGTTAAATAGGCCAAATAGGCGAATTAAAACTTCTGTTCAGAACTTGAAAGATGTTGAAAAATGAAAATATAGTTGCTGAGCTGATTTTATAAAAATCATATAAAATCATAGAAAATTCGTTAGATGGTGTACCTTATATGCTTGCGAAGGTATTGGAGCGTTCTACGATCCGTATTTGAACATGTTGATCTAATTCAGATTTTAAACGGGTCAAAATGGTCAATTACAGCAGCTGAATAGAAAATCGCTGCACATAAATAATGTTCTTATTAACCAAGAAAAAGGCATAGGATTGTATATACTTGCTTTAGGCATGAATTATTGATTGTTGGGAACAAATAACACTTTATATGACATGCTTAAAGTGTTTAAAATCACTTACTAACTAGTTGTATAAGTAACTTCACTAATGGGTCAAACGGTTAGTGAATGAAAAGAATTATGGTATGAAACTAGTTGTTGAATATATGGCATGCTTTGATTGATAAGTGTGTAAAAAAAAGGGTTCCATAGGGTGATGGCCATTATATAGAATGACCAATCTAACCATCTTATGGATGTTATGATATAGTTGCTAAACAAGCTAGGTGGGAGCTTGGAAAGGAACGAGTCAAACGGATCATGGATGCGAAGAATGTTTGCGCGGACGCGAGGTAAGTAGAGCTTACGCCCCTTTACATTATTTGCAAAGTTACTTAATTTCAAGTATAGATATGAATGCAACTAAGGGGTTGATATATGATATTCCGACATGATTCAATAAGAGTCGGAATGAGGGAAAATGGTAAGAAATTATGAATTATAGTAAAAAGGGGTAAAGCGGTAAATTAGTCATGTAATGACGAATAAATAAAAGTGGTTTTAAGTAAAACAAGTTCAAAGGAAAACCGGGATAGGTTTAAAAGGGGTGAAATGGTAATTAAATACCATCTCATACGGACAAATGGTCAATTAGACTAAATGGGTCAAATGATGTGGTTAACACCATTTGACAATAACATTTGACAATCGCTTGTTGAGTTTTGTAATCACAGGAAAATAACATAAGCTTGCGTTGCTTTAACTAGAAAGATCTAAAGCAAAAAGTTATGTAAACGGGTCAATACCTTGACCCGAGCCAGGTACGCATAGTTAAGTTGCTAGATAAACATGCAATTATGGGTCAAATAATTAGCGAGAGTCCTTCGTCGTAAATGAGGGACTAAAAAAAATGACCAAAACGCTCATGATTTGTAAATCAGGCAAATGACCCTTAGAGGTCGTTTAGATACTAGTATTATGATTATGCAACTCTTAGATATATGTAAGAGTTGTAAGTATAAACCTTGAGAGTCAAATGCCTAAGAACGGGTCAATTACGTAGAATGACTATCCAAAGGGTAAAATTTAGAATGACGGTCCGTTATGTTAAATCCACTACAAAATAGTTGTTGTGGAATATAAGAGGCTATTTAAAAAAAATGGAAATACGAAGTGTACAAAGAGAAATGCGAGTTTGATGCTTAAATGCATGAAAACTTCTAAACGGGTCAAAATAAAGTAGGTGGTAAAATGTTGGCTTAAGTGTAATAAAGAAAAACGTAAACCGGGTAACGGGAGTGTAAACTATATGAATAATGGATCCGGGTAATGGATGATAGCTTAGACATGTTAAGAAAGGAACCCCAAGCAATTAAAATGAGTTTGGATAGGTTTGGATGCAAAGTTGATGAAAAATAAACATGCAGAGTTGACACGGGCGGGTGAACTTTTGACACGGCCGGGTGAAGGGGCTGTGAAAAATATATGTTAAGCTGACACGGCCGGGTGATCTTTTGACACGGCCAGGTGAAGGGGCTGAAAACAAAATATATAATTTCTTGTATTTAATTATTTTGTTCAAATGCCTTGATTTCTAATCCCATATAACTTGTTTAAACTTGTTATTTAACTATCAAAACTAACTTTTAAGTTGGTTTTGATCATAGGTGATTGCCAAGAGTGCCCGGATGAAGATCAAGCTCGAAGAAGAACCGAACACGATAAAGTTAAAAGCTTCCGCACGACGTTTCGTCGTAACTTTAAACGACGAACTCATATTCATTAAGTTGTATTATTTTCAAATTGTAAAAGTTTTAATTATCCCGTATTATTCAACATCACGTATGTACAATTACATGTTTATTTTCGTAATTTATACGAAAACCTTTAAAATAATAACAAGGGTGTTACAAGTTGGTAATCAGAGCTCATGGTTAAAAAGTAAAGTGTGTTCGGTTCGAGGCTTGATCGCAAATCCGGTAAGTGCATGTATATTAATCGTTTAGCGTATTAAAGTGTTGTAAACAACACATAGGGTTATCGTGTAATACACGTTACCCCAATTAAATGATAGATATAGCTAACAAAATTTCGTGCGTTGACACATATTGTAAAAAAAGCCTAGTATTATGATACGGGCATTTAGTAAAGCTGACATTACTAACTTCTGTGAATGCCTTACTTGAAGGACACTTGCATTTAAAGATGACAAGAGTTGAACAAATTACGGATATGATGGAGGAACGGTCCGAAGTATGACAAGAGGAGCATGCTCACCAAGGACTAAATCGTGTAACGACCGCGAACAAGGTTAACGGCGAAATAAGTCCGTTATGGCAGGCATTACCAGGTGCACATTTTAAACTTAATCGCAGAAATAGCAATATGCAACAAACATGTAGAGAATGATTGTTGCATATGTAAATTAAAAGCTTGGAAAACCTGAATAGAATACCTATCCAGAATTTTATTTCCAAGAAAATTAAATAGAGGCATTACTTACATGGGGTGTAATGTGAAAATTTTAAAGGGTCATGTATATCAGGTGTTGATCGCTTACTCTGGCCAAGTAAGTAGTGAACACGTGGTACCATGAAATTTTATGATGGACATATTTACATCTGATGTAGTAAGGACGGGGTGGATGGGACAGATTAAAAAGTACCCAAATGAAACAAATGAACAAAATAGTTGACAATAATGTAAACGCACAGCCGGGTGACGGAAGCGTATTACATTAGGATAATAAGCCCGAGAAAAGGGACAAGGATTAATGTAAATGATGATATAAATGAATGAACAAAATAAAATTCACAAAAATAAGTCATCTTGGACGAAAGAGCCATGGTGAGCAAAATGGGCGAGTAAAACCAAAGTATAGATGATCCGCCGGATCATGAAAACAAAGGTGTTGCCCACACGAAAAAGATGATCGAGGTTCTTAACTTTAGTCGTAATAAATCAAGGATAACGATGATAATAGTCACTCACAATTAGTAAGGCCGCCAACGGTGGTCACGTAAAAAAAAAGGGGCCTTCAGGTCACAAATAGAAAGAAACGAATTGTAAAGGTCTCACCTTAAAAAGGATAAAAAAAAGTGAAAATCTAAATAAATAGCCTACGAGGCTAAGTGAAAGAACCTACGGGTCATAGGGGTTAAGCTTGGGGATTTGTTATAATTCCTCGCATTAAATAATAACGGAAAGGACTAGATTCTCGGAAGTAACATTCCTGGAAACGGGAGAAAGATGTATGACAAAGAGGAAAGGTAAACTAAGAATTTAGTTTTTAGTCAAAAGTAACGTTTTGACAAAAACACAAGTGGTACGGGGTGTCTTAGAGAATTTTAAAGACACATAAGGCCGGAGATGGCAAATAGCATACCCGGGCAACGGGGTATGAAGTAGCCGGTGACTAACAAGTCTAACCCCCAAAATGAATAAATGATAAAGATAATGGATACAAGCCGAAAAGTAACGGCCTGCGAGGCCTTACACACGAAAGACTTACACGTCAATATAAATGGAAATGTTAGGTCAAAAGGAACGAATGAATGCCTTGAAAAACGAAACTAAGTTCGTTTAATCCAAATTAAAGGAATTATGTAAACAAGGTTTCGAGGACGAAACCTCTTTAAGGGGGGTAGACTTGTAACACTCCGAAAACGGGTTTGGTAATCAAACCCCGTTAATACTAAAAGACGGGTAAAGTATCGTTAGCGGCAAAAGCAACCCGATAAATATTAGAATTTAAATAAATAATCCTAATATTAATTAAAAGGCGGATAAGAACTTTCAAGAAAAAAAAAGGATAAAAAGCCTGAGTTAACGGAACTTAAATAAGACGGGTTATAACTCCCGGAATCCAATAAGTTAACTAGGAATAATAATAACCTAGTTAGAAGAGAAGTCTTGTAGTGACATACTAGTGGGTTAAAACCTTATAACTAAAGGAAAGAAGTTGTAACACCCCGAAAATATAAAACTTTGTATTAAAATTATAAAGTATAAAATAAACAAGAACAAGCTAACTGGGAATAAATAACCCAGTTAGTCATGAGACTTGTAAATTACTTACTAGAAGGTTAAAACACCTTAAATAAATAACTTAATGATAATGGAGGGACTAAAGGTGTTAAAACTAAAACTAATAATATTAAAAACAAGGTTTAAACACCAAACACACTAAAAGAAGTGTGTCTGGTCGATCAAAACATCAGGGGCGAACAGGAGCTTCCCCACCAAACCCTAACTTGTGCAAATTGATCAAATTGGGGCTTCAAATCAGTTCCAAATCGATTTCCAAGCACGAAATTGTGATCTCCTCTAAAAAGGGATCATAAGGTACATAATTTCAATGCAAAATCTTCACCCAAATTTCTGAGTGAATTCATGGAATTCAAGAATTGATGTTGCATGTTAGTTGTTTTGAAAGACATAGTGACTAAGGACAAACCCTAGTTAATTACTTGTTGAAATTTTGCTTAATTCTAGTGAATTCCATAATCACCATTGAAGGTGATAAGTGGGTTTTGTAGGAGCATGTAAAACACTAGAATTTGATTGTTTTTCTAGTATAATTTGAGTTCTAGGAAGTAAATTCAGAATTTTGTTAATGTGAAAATTGATGTAAACATGCTTAGTTGATGTTAACCATGGCTAAATGACAAGTATTGAGCTTGATAATAAATTGTGAGAAATTATGCCCGCAAGGTGTTTGTTAAAATGCTTAAGTGAATGTTTATATGTTGAAATTATGAAAGAAACACGTAATTGGCTAATTTGACTAATTTCGTGTGATATGTAATAGTACGGGTTTTAAACATGATGGTGTATGAGAATCACCAAATAGAACTTGAATATATGTTAATTTTAGTTCTAGTTCTTAATTTGACAAAGATGAAGTTGAGAAGATGGTAAAATTAGGATTCATATGATGACTTCTTGAAATAGATGATGTTTTGACATCTCTTAGCCTACAATCACTGTGCTATAGGTTTCTAACCATTACCAAGAGTCTAATAAGGGTTATAGCCATGGAAATGGGTTGCATTTGATGGTTTGGGTCGAATTTGAAAGGACCCTAAACATGATTTTCGTAGCTTTTTATATGTATTTTGACTAATCTTAAAAAAATCATATAAAATCAACCGTTTATCCGATTTGGGTGTTCTATACCTTTTCGGAAAGCTTATGAAGTAAATTTTTACTGTTTTCAATCATAAGAAACAAATGTGGTTGTTAAATAGGCCAAATAGGCGAATTAAAACTGCTGTTCAGAACTTGAAAGATGTTGAAAAATGAAAATATAGTTGCTGAGCTGATTTTATAAAAAATCATATAAAATCATAGAAAATTCATTAGAAGGTGTACCTTATATGCTTGCGAAGGTATTGGAGCGTTCTATGATCCGTCTTTGAACATGTTGATCTAATTCAGATTTTAAACGGGTCAAAATGGTCAATTACAGCAGCTGAATAGAAAATCGTTGCACATAAATAATGTTCTTATTAACCAAGAAAAAGGCATAGGATTGTATATACTTGCTTTAGGCATGAATTATTGATTGTTGGGAACAAATAACACTTTATATGACATGCTTAAAGTGTTTAAAATCACTTACTAACTAGTTGTATAAGTAACTTCACTAACGGGTCAAACGGTTAGTGAATGAAAAGAATTATGGTATAAAACTAGTTGTTGAATATATGGCATGCTTTGATTGATAAGTGTGTAAAAAAAAGGGTTCCATAGGGTGATGGACATTATATAGAATGACCAATCTAACCATCTTATGGATGTTATGATATAGTTGCTAAACAAGCTAGGTGGGAGCTTCGAAAGGAACGGGTCAAACGGATCATGGATGTGAAGAATGTTTGCGCGGACGCGAGGTAAGTAGAGCTTACGCCCCTTTATATTATTTGCAAAGTTACTTAATTTCAAGTATAGACATGAATGCTACTAAGGGGTTGATATATGATATTCCGACACGATTCAATGAGAGTCGGAATGAGGGAAAATGGTAGGAAATTATGAATTATAGTAAAAAGGGGTAAAGCGGTAAATTAGTCATGTAATGACGAATAAATAAAAACGGTTTTAAGTAAAACAAGTTCAAAGGAAAACCGGGATAGGTTTAAAAGGGGTGAAATGGTAATTAAATACCATCTCATACGGACAAATGGTCAATTAGACTAAATGGGTCAAATGATGTGGTTAACACCATTTGACAATAACATTTGACAATCGCTTGTTGAGTTTTGTAATCACAGGAAAATAACATAAGCTTGCGTTGCTTTAACTAGAAAGATTTAAAGCAAAAAGTTATGTAAACGGGTCAATACCTTGACCCGAGCCAGGTACGCATAGTTAAGTTGCTAGATAAACATGCAATTATGGGTCAAATAATTAGCGAGAGTCTTTCGTCGTAAATGAGGGACTAAAAAAAATGACCAAAACGCCCATGATTTGTAAATCGGGCAAATGACCCTTAGAGGTCGTTTAGATACTAGTATTATGATTATGCAACTCTTAGATATATGTAAGAGTTGTAAGTATAAACCTTGAGAGTCAAATGCCTAAGAACGGGTCAATTACGTAGAATGACTATCCAAAGGGTAAAATTTAGAATAACGGTCCGTTATGTTAAATCCACTACAAAATAGTTGTTGTGGAATATAAGAGGCTATTTAAAAAAAAATGGAAATACGAAGTGTACAAAGAGAAATGCGAGTTTGATGCTTAAATGCATGAAAACTTCTAAACGGGTCAAAATAAAGTAGGTGGTAAAATGTTGGCTTAAGTGTAATAAAGAAAAACGTAAACCGGGTAACGGGAGCGTAAACTATATGAATAATGGATCCGGGTAATGGATGATAGCTTAGACATGTTAAGAAAGGAACCCCAAGCAATTAAAATGAGTTTGGATAGGTTTGGATGCAAATTTGATGAAAAATAAACGTGCAGAGTTGACACGGGCGGGTGAACTTTTGACACGGCCGGGTGAAGGGGCTGTGAAAAATATATGTTAAGCTGACACGGCCGGGTGATCTTTTGACACGGCTAGGTGAAGGGGCTGAAAACAAAATATATAATTTCTTGTATTTAATTATTTTGTTCAAATGCCTTGATTTCTAATCCCATATAACTTGTTTAAACTTGTTATTTAACTATCAAAACTAACTTTTAAGTTGGTTTTGATCATAGGTGATTGCCAAGAGTGCCCGGATGAAGATCAAGCTCGAAGAAGAACCGAACACGATAAAGTTAAAAGCTTCCGCACGACGTTTCGTCGTAACTTTAAACGACGAACTCTAATCCATTAAGTTCTATTATTTTCAAATTGTAAAAGTTTTAATTATCCCGTATTATTCAACATCACGTATGTACAATTACATGTTTATTTTCGTAATTTATACGAAAACCTTTAAAATAATAACAAGGGTGTTACAATCACGATATGGTTTTGGGGGTTCAGTGGCTAGCAACTTTGGGGGATATCAATTGGAACTTTGCTAATATGACTATGCAGTTTAAGATTCAAGATAAGGAATACACACTCAAGGGTATTGTTACTAATGGTGTTAATCTGTGTTCTACTGAAAAGATGTCTGCTTTGTTAAATGGGTTATCGGGGGTAGTTCAGTCACAAATCTTTGGGTTACAGTTGACTAAGGTTGAGGACCAAGATACATTTGGTTCAAAAGTGTCGGAACCTTTATGTAGTACTGCTTTGCAGGAATTACTTAAGTCTTATGAGGATGTGTTTAAGGTACCTACTACTTTACCTCCTAAAAGGCCATTTGACCATCAGATTGTGTTACAAGATGAAGCTAAACCTATAAATCTAAGGTCGTATAGGTATCAATCTCTGCACAAAGATGTAATAGAAAAGATGACAAAAGAATTGTTAGATGCTGGAACAATTAGAAGCAGCCAAAGTGCTTTTGCTGCACCTGTGGTGCTAGTTAAAAAAAAGATGGCAGTTGGAGAATGTGTGTGGATTACAGACAGCTTAATGAGGCAACTGTTAAGAACAGGTTTCCAATTCCGTTAATAGATGAGTTGTTAGAGGAGTTAGGTGGAGCTTCAGTCTTTGCAAAGTTAGATCCGAGGTCAGGGTATCATCAAGTAAGAATGTTTGAGGCTGATATTCATAAAACAACATTTAGAACGCATCAAGGGTTATTTGAATTCTTGGTTATGCCCTTTGGGCTCACAAATGCTCCTGCCACTTTTCAAGCTTTAATGAACCATACTTTCAAACATCTTTTGAGGAAATCAGTCTTAGTATTTTTTGATGATATTTTGGTGTACAGTAAGGATGAAAAACAACATTTATTACATCTTAAGGAGGTACTGGAAACCATGAGGCAGCAACAGTTGTATGCAAAAGAGTCCAAGTGTTTGTTTGCTGGTCAGAAGGTCGAGTATTTGGGTCATATAATCACTAAGCAAGGGGTGAGCACAGATCCTACTAAAGTTGAAGCAGTTATGCTATGGCCTATTCCAACTAATGTGAAATAGTTGAGGGGGTTTTTGGGCTTAGCTGGATACTATAGAAGGTTTATAAGGTCTTTTGGGGTGATTGCAAAACCTTTGACAGAATTGTTAAAAAAGGAAGGTTTTAAATGGTCTCAAGAAGCTGATTATTCATTCAAACAGTTAAAACAAGCTTTATGTGCAACACCAGTGTTGTCACTTCCTGATTTTTCACAACAGTTTGTAGTAGAAACAGATGCATCAGCTAAGGGAATTGGGGCTGTCTTGATGCAGAATCATCATCCATTAGCTTTTGCCAGCAAAGCTTTGTCTCCTAGACCACAAACTCTATCTGTTTATGATAGAGAATTACTAGCCATTCTCTTTGCTGTCAAACAATGGCATTATTATTTGATAGCAGGCCACTTTATAATCAAGACAGATCAGAAAAGTCTTAAGTATTTGCTAGAACAAAAAGTTTCTACACCATTGCAACACTCTTGGATGGTCAAGCTTATGCATTATGACTTTGAAATTCAATACAAGAAAGGGTCAGAAAATTTGGTAGCTGATTCTTTGTCAAGATTACAGGTATCTTCTTTCTTTGAGTTATCAGTATCTACTTTTGAACCCTTATTGTTGGCCAAAATAAAAGCTGCTTGGGAAAAAGATGTTAATTTGCAACAATTAATTGCAAAGCTTAAAAATGGTGAAGTAATGGGCCATTTTGGGTGGAATGATGAATTGCTGAAAAGAAAGGGTAAGTTGGTCGTGGGAAATGATATGATTTTGAGAACTGAAATAGTACAGTTGTGCCATGAATCTACTATGGGAGGTCATTCGGGTTTTCATGCCACTTATCAAAGAGTCAAAAGCATGTTTTACTGGAAGGGTCAAGCTAAGTTGATAAGAAGCATTATTAGGAAGTGCATTGTGTGTCATCAACCTAAGTATGAAACGGTAGCTTCTCCAGGGTTACTTCAGCCATTGCCCATTCCTACCCATGTTTTCACTGATATAAGCATGGATTTTATCACTGGGTTACCTACATCCAGGGGTAAAAATGTAATTTTTGTGGTGGTCGATAGGTTAACAAAGTATGCACACTTTATTGCCTTATCTCAGCCTATATCTGCAGCCTCTGTAGCTAAAGCTTTCATTGACAATGTTTATAAGTTACATGGATGGCCAACTACAATCGTTTCTGACAGAGATTCAATTTTTCTCAGCCAATTTTGGCAAGAATTTACAAGGCTACAGGGTATTACTTTGTCTATGTCAACAGCCTACCATCCACAAACTGATGGTCAGACAAAAGTAGTGAACAGATGTTTGGAAACTTATTTGCGCTGTATGATTCTACACTATAACTCTTCATGGAGTTCTTGGTTATCAATGGCAGAATGGTGGTATAACACTAACTATCAGACTGCTATCAAGACTACACCTTTTCAAGCTTTGTATGGTTTTCCTCCTCCCATTCATATACCTTACATACCTAATGATACAAGGTAGCTGCTGTGAATGATGAATTGCTTCTTAAAGAGGAAGCTATTAATGTGTTGAGACAAACGTTACATGTGGCACAAAACAGAATGAGGCAACAGGCTAACAAGCACAGGTCAGAGAGGGTATTTTCTGAAGGTACTTCGGTTTATTTGAAACTTCGACACCCTATATTCAAACATCTTTGAGGAAAGCAGGTTACACTAAATTGTCGCCAAAATTCTATGGACCTTACTTAATTGTGCAAAAGATTGGAGAGGCTGCATACAAGCTGGATTTGCCTCCAACTTCTCAATTGTTTCCAGTCTTTCATGTGTCTTTACTAAAGAAAGCTAATGGTCCACCAACTCAGGTTGTTCCTATTCCACAGTGTCCGAGGTTTTCTTTGCAACCAGCAAAAGTTTTGAATCACCGTTTTGTTAAAAGGGGAACAAAAGGAGTGGCTCAAGTCCTTATTCAATGGCAAAATCAATCTAATGCTGAAGCAACTTGGGAGAACAGTAATGAGATCAAATTTAGGTTCCCAGATTTTGAGTTTAATTGATGTATACATCCTTGTGGTCAAGGATTTTGTAATGGGGGGGGGGGGGGGTATTGATATGGTTAAAAGAGTTAGTTGAAGTAAGGGGCTTAGTGTCAATGGTAAATAGTTAAGGGACTGATAGTGTCAACTTTGTAATAAGGTTTGAATGTCGTTATAAACAGTTAAAGGCTAACCAATTCGGTTATGCTTGATTTGAGGAATCTTCTCTCTCTCTTAGTTTCTAAAATTGAGCTTCATCAAACACAAAGATATAAAAATCCCCAAATTGATTGATTATGAACCCTTGAAGGTGATTCTCAATTTGAGAATCAATAGCCCTTTATCCATACAATAAAAACAATAGTGGATCATTCGGATAATAAAAGTACAAATAGGTTATCCGTACCTTAGTTGCATAGACTTGAATTTACCAATAAAAACTATCCGACGCTTGTACAGAATCTTGATAACTTTTTTGTTTATTCGAGTGGTAGTGGTATTCTTTTGTTGTATACGAATCACAAACATGTGGGAAGATAAAGAAAAAGAAACTATTGTAATGAAATAGGAGTAGTTAAAATTTATTATCTCTTTTGTTACTTGCATTGATGTAATGGAGTACTTGTAGAGGCTAAGATCAATGAAAATATCTAATATTTAATTTTCATTTAATATATCCATTGAGTTTTAATTAGAAGAATACTAATGGTTTACGAAGTTTCTTTTGAATATAATTAATTCAATTTCGAATGAATACTACGTGGAATTTAAGAGGATTTAATAGATTCAATTTAAAAAAATGCATTTAATAGGTTGGCAAGAATTAAAATAAAATCAATTAGGTTAGAAACCCGTATATTACACGGGTTGATTAAATATATTTTTATATAATAAAAAAGTTACATTTTTAGTTACCCGTGTATAACATGAGTTTAATAAGCATGTGTACTATACGGCTTAAATAAATATAATGTAATCAGTTAACACACACAGTTGTCAAAATACGTTTTTGGTAAAAAGAACTTTGATATACTATTTACATATTAGAACATTTTACTTGGTTTTTTAATTTTTCTATTATTAGATTATAAACTTGTGTATTACAAAAGTCCATTAAATCCACTTATTTCTTCTTTCCCCATTTATGACCCATTGATTTGTACCTAAATATTAGTTTTTATTCTTCCCTACTTAAGACATGTAATCTCAATCAAGTAATCAAAACTAAAGAGGAAAACAATTACAAAAAAATGATATGCACTTTTCAATTTGAATTCACATACAGAACTAACATGAGGCTATCAACCTGCAAATATGGCTTGTTTGACATTTAGTCAGCGAAACGCAGGCTGGATCTCTCCTCCGAGTGGATGTTGATAGCTAGGAATGAAAAGGGGCTTGCTCCATGTGAATGACCCCATAAATTTAAGAGATTCAATTGTGTTTGGACTACATCTCGGTGAAAACAGAGGCAATTTTGCTTGGGTTTCAGACAGTTTTGCGTTTGCACCACATCCCCATTCCATTTTGCGAGTCAGTTGATGTCGGTCATCAAACGATAGTGGAATCCTCACATGTTAGGCATGGGAGGGAAATAAACTGAGAAAATTAACTTGGTTAGTCATAAAGAATTAAACCAACAACAAAAATAAACTTAAAGGATGTTTTTAGCAAGTTTTAAACATTAAGGCTGGAACCTGCAAGTTTGAGGAAACATAAAAGACATTTTGTGCAATTTACTCAAATAATAAACTAAAGATAAGTATAAAGATTATATTAGAAGATAAATATAAATATAAATATAAATATAAATATAAATATAGAGATATAGTTATAGATAAAAGTTGACTTAAAATATGAGATAACTTGATAAATTATTTTAAAACTTGTAATTTTTAAGATAAAAATAAACATAAATATATGGCAAGAAAACTAAAAAATAGATGTCTCTCGTATCGACACGTGTCCATCAATTGATTTCTTTTATTATATGTATAGACAAGGTACGAGATTTTATAAAACCATATAACTGAATAGTGGGAATGTAGTTATAATTAAATTTGTTTATATAAGATTATGAAAACGAGGTTATAACTTTTTTTTTTGTAACAACTTATCCCATACAATAGGCTTCCATATAAATCATACTAGGGGGTTGCCCCGCCCGCGTTGCGGGACACTAAGCCGCATATTTCTCTATCATCACATGTACGTCCGTGTTTTGGTTACCTGTACATACTACTTATAACACGATCTCAAAAGAAATTACATTGAGTCAACAAAATAAATTAAAACACTGTCATACTTTTGCTTAAGAAAAACAAAAATGATAGAAAAACTATAATTTTAAACTGAGGGCAAGATTGTAATTTTTCAGGATAAATGAGCGTGTGCCATGAAGTCGCCTGGCACGAATAAAAATTACAATGAGTCAAACAATTAAAATAAAGGACTACCACAATTTTCTAAAAAAAAAAAAAAAAAGGCATGACTATATTTTACACTCAGGACAATATTGTAATTTGACTGGGAAAGCAAAGAAAAACGATGCAAAAAATTGTAAATTTAAATTGAGACCCAAATCGTAAATTGGCTGGGAGGAAAAAAGCAAAAATAATGGCAAAATTGTAAAATTAAATGGGTCAAAATCGTAATTTTTAATCGAGAGCAAAATTGAAATTTTTAGTTGGGGGTAAAAGCATAATTTTATTTTGAACTGGGGGTAAAAACATAATTTTGAACTGATGGAAAAATCGTAATTTTAAAGCGGGGATAAAATCGTAAATTGGTTGGGACAATGGTGGAGTTCCAGGCAGTTGCCTGACACTACTCCTCCATCTTGTGTCTGTAGTTATACACTGGGGGCAAAATCGTAATTTGACTGAGAAATCAAACAAAAACGATGACAAAAATGTAAATTTAAATTGAGGGTAAAATCGTAATTTAGCTGGGAGGAAGAAAACAAAACTAATGGCGAAACTGTAAATTTAAACGGGTTCATCTTGTGTCTGTAGTTATACACTGGGGGAAAAATCGTAATTTGACTGAGAAAGCAAACAAAAACGATGACAAAAATGTAAATTTAAATTGAGGGAAAAATCGTAATTTAGCTGGGAGGAAGAAAACAAAACTAATGGCGAAACTGTAAATTCAAACGGGGCAAAATCGTAATTTTGAACCGAGGGCAAAATCGTAACTTTGAACCAAGGGCAAAATTTTAATTTTTCACTGGGGGCAAAAGCATAATTTTATTTTGAACTGGTGGTAATGACAAAATCGTAATTTTAAAGCGGGACAAAATCGTAAATTGGTTTGCCCCCAAAAAGGCAAAAAAGTCAAAATAATAATAATAATAATAAACCACTCTTCACGGAAGTTGTAAAATGTAATAGAGTTAATATTATAATATTTTATAGTACAGGATAAAAAATAATTATTATAGTATTTAGTTATTATAGTATACTAATAATAAATATAATAATAACAAACTAATAGTAAAAAAATAAAATAGATTAAAAATGCCTACCGTTCAAAAGGCAAAAAAGTCAAAATAATAATAATAATAATAATAAACCACTCTTCACGGAAGTTGTAAAATGTAATAGAGTTAATATTATAATATTTTATAGTACAGGATAAAAAATAAATATTATAGTATTTAGTTATTATAGTATACTAATAATAAATATAATAATAACAAACTAATAGTAATAAAATAAAATAGATTAAAAATGCCTACTGTTCATGAGGACTTCTTATTAATATAGATAATTATTGTTTCCAAGATAATGTTAACCATACCCACTACTAAGTCTTGAGAATACTTACTACAAATTTACATCGAGATAGTTGGTAAACGGGCAACAAGCTGCGCCGCTACCCCTTTTTGAATAGCAAAACTAAGCCTTTTAAAAACTACGTCCATAGATCTCGGGGTCATAACATTACTATGCATGACCCTTTGAACTCGACTAAGTAGGTCCACAGCCTCTGGCGCCAGAAAACCAAAAGTATCAAAAGCAAATGGGATAAACACGTGCTGATTGTCAAGGCACGCTTTCTCATGCTTGATCACTTTACCCGAAGCAGCCTGACCCACTATGAAAGCACTACTCCCTAAACCCACAAGCGGGGAAACCCCTGTTAGATCCACACAGGCGTGTTTTCCTCCCACCCATCCAAAGACAAGAATGTCGGCTGATCGAAGGGTAGATCTCCCTTCCAACGGGTTTGTTAAGAAATTAACGGGTGCCTCTTTCTTAGCAGAAATACCAGCGCACCTGAATATGTCAAAAAGGACATCCCTAACCAAATCACGTCGGTATTTGAACCCCGTGAGCTCTCTACAATGAACTGCATGCTCACCAAAAGAATCCAAACACGCCTTATGATAAACTGGGCATACCTCGTCAACTGGGAATAAAGGAATCATGAGGCGATACATAAGGATAGTACGGTACTCCACCGGCGACATATGTTGGCCTAACCCATCTATAGGTATAGCAAGAAGAAAATCTTGTGCATGTGGTGCTCGGAGACACTCAAAAACGGCTTTTTGTCTAACGGTCAAGTCAAACTGCACTTCGATTTCGTGGACAATTTTACTAAAAAGAGCACTCGCCAATGCATGTTGGGCTTTAGGGGGGGCAGTGTCCTTATTAGTGAAACCGCTGAAGTCAAAGCTTGGAATCGTATCACGAAGACAAGCCAAAGCACAAACATAATCAGAATCCATTCCGCATATGCCACTGTCTCTTAAGATGTGGTCCTGTAGCACCCACGATTGGGCCCTCGAGGCTACAAAAGCGTAGGATGAAGCCTCTAAAGCCGAATACAACCCCAAACCTCTAAACCTAATAGGTAAAGAAGCAACTCGCCACTGGAGGTCTCCAAAGAAAGGACCTCCACAAACCACCAATTCCTCAATCGCCTCACGCAAACCTTTGTCAAAGAACAACGCTGCATCTTCCATGTGTACAGGTTGGCATGTCCTCAAGCCAAAGAAAAGTTTAGCAATGCCCATACAGGATCGAAGCAAGAGTAGTTCACTCTGCAGGTCACCTAATTTCGGTAGAAGACGCATCAAATCTACTGCCTTAGCAGCTCTTTTCTTTGCCAACCCACTAATAAAGCTTGCGTCTCTACTAACAGAAAATTGTACAAAACATCCTTTAAGTTTCACCAATCTTGCTTGTTTCAGCCTTAATCTTTAAAAGTTTCCAAAACCAGCCTTTAAAATTAATTTTGTTGCCAGTTTCATCCTTTATCACTAACTCAGTTACTAATCCATGTTAAATGGCCTCACATGCATAACATTTGAGGGTAAAACCTTCTTTTCATGCATGTCATGTTATTTACCCTAATAAAATCCCAGACCCACCCAGTCCGCCACCACACACCTCAACTTCCCCTTCCAAGTGACCAAATCGAACACCAGCCCTCCTGCCTCGACCCGAACCTAATCCCCCACCGTATCTTCTTCGTCTCCAGCATCCCCGTTCCGGCGACCACATTTTTTTCCGGCTACCATTTTTTCGTGACAACCCCTTAAACAACCATATCCATCAACACATGATCTTTCTCAAACTATGTTCTTTAACCATTCAACGTGATCAAACCCAAGATTTTCATCAACAGAACCCACAATCCCACCACCTAATTTCTTTAACTATTTTTTTAATAATTAGGAACAGAGCATTTGTCGTGAAGGTATGAATTTACAACAATAGAATAAACCATCTATATGTAATTTTATTTCTTCATTACAATTTCATGTATTTCAAAATCAAATCCATTTATATGTCGTGAGGGTATGAATTTAGAACAATTAAATAAACAAAGAAAAGAATTGAAGCTATAAATATCTTTAGAAGTTGTATGAACAACAAAATAACCTTCGTTTAAGCATCTCGCAAACTTTCTCGGCAAACTTCATTGCTTTTTCATTTGTGCAATCCATCGGCTGATCGGCACCGGAGAATATAACATCAAACATATTCTCCTTAAACGGTTGATGGAACCTAAGCTGTAAATCACCAACGACTTAGCCGCCTTTTAGTAGATCCCAGTGGCGTCTTCAACGACGATCTATTTTAGAGCATAAACATCGTCTTCAATCGGCATTTCAACACAAATCACCTTCGATTTCGTTGATAAAATTCGCCAACAATCAGATCAAAACATCACTCATTTCACCGATTTCTTTCCAAGGAAAAGCCCCTTCTATTTCATTTGTGAAACTCTGAAGTTATTTCACCGACCGTATGTAGAGTAATCGGAGAAACTTGGCTGTGGTGACAAGTTAGTTGCCATCACCGGAATCGGGATGACCGGAGTAAGGGATGGGCAGGATGGTGTCAAGAACTCGAGATGAAAAATATAGGTTAGGTGGGGGGATGAGTTTTTTTGCAGAATTAAGTGGTTTAACAATGAAAAGAGTGCTTTTAGGTGATCCAGGAAATATGTTTCAAATCTAGGTAGGTCGCTGTTTGGTTCAGCGACCTTCTACACCTCTTCTGACAGAATGCAGGAAAAGCTGAAATCTATGAGAAGGTCGCTGTTTCATACAAATATGTAATCCAAGATCGCTGTTTCATGCAAAAATGTATCAATGGTCGCTGTTTGGGATTGCAATGTATAATTAGATCGCTGTTTCATAAAACAATGTATATTAAGATCGCTGTTTCATAAAACAATCTATATTACGATTGTTGTTTGATAGAACAATGTATATTAAGATCGCCGTTTGAGTAGAACAATCTATATTAAGGTTGCTGTTTGAGAGAACAATCTATTATTAGGTCGCTGTTTGAGATCAATATGTTGAAGAAGGTCGCCGATTCAGACAGACATCTAATAAAGTTGTTACTGTTCTCGCTTGCAGCTCACATGTGACTTTTAAAATTAATGTGTGGCCAATAAAGATTGCAATATGCAGTACTAGCACATGCAAAAATCAGACCTCTTCCTATTTTCCACAACATAGCACGCATTACCCCTGCATTCTTATAATGCATGCAATGAAAGAAGACTGTTGATATGACTACACCATCCAAAATTCAAATTAAGTGTAATATTAAATTCTGGTTGTGTAAGAGTTACACTGTTTAGAGCTTTGGATTCGAAAAATCATACAGAGAAAGGTGTAAGAATGAGTAATACAGAGAGTAGTCAAATCTCACAATTGTACATATTTACAGAGAAAGGTTTGTGTGAAGATGAATATATACCCACCAAGAAACACACTTCGTTTCAAAAATCTAAGAAACCAACCACCAAACATTACTTTACAAATACATTTTGTGAGAAAGTTGATCTGCTGAAAATGAGTTTCGAATGCCATCCTGGTCCTCTTAGTGACACGGTGTTGTTTTTGCACAAGGATCACCGTGCGTTTGAGGTTTTCAAAAATACTGAAAATTACAGTCAGCCGATAAATATTAAACGATCAGATCGTTCGTTCTGGAAGCATCTGAAACAACATCCGGTTGGACCACGGGTAGAAGTTTTAATACGTGCAACAGGATTAGGTGGGATCCTGGATAATGGGTACCGGTATATAGACCACGCATTAATAAATGCGTTGGTTGAGCGGTGGAGGCCAGAAACCCACACGTTTCACCTCCCTTTCGGCGAAACGACTGTGACCTTATAGGATGTTAACGTGCTGTGGGGGCTACCAATAGATGGGGTGCCTGTATGTGGGGCTGACACTGTGTTAACATTTTATGGTGCAGCTTCGTTGTGTCAAAATCTGTTGGGGTTTACCCCGGCAGAAAATCATGTGAGGGGCAAAATGGTTAGTTCGGAGGGTATTTTAGAAGAAATAAAGTCGGATTTTTTCCGAAAACGAAGTATCGGATGAAGAGTGCATTATTCGTGCACGCTTAATAATTTTTTATTTGATAGGGTGCACGGTGTTACCTGATAATGCAAACAACTTGATATCTCTAAATTTTTTGGAGTTTCTATAGGATTTGACTCCATGTTCGGGTGTTAGTTGGGGTAGTGCTGCACTATGCCACCTTTATAGAAACCTTTGTAACGCTGCAACACCTGATGCTATAAGCGTTACCGGCCCAATGTCGATTTTACAAGTGTGGGCTAGGGAGAGGTTTCGTTGTTTTGCTCCTGATATTTCCTGGTTCCACTACAATACCCCGTTAGCTTCCCGGTATACTAAATTTAAAAAAAAATAAATTAAATTTTCGGTAGGTATATTACACTATGTTAATTTATTATTTATCTTTGCAGGTGGAAAGGGATCCTAAGCTGTACAGAGGTTCCGACACATTGCCTTAAAACATATAGATCTCAACTGCAATTTATGAACGAGGCAATGGTATGCTAGTTAGTTGTTGACATATAAAAGTTATTTTGACCACGTTTCTAAAGTTTGAATATTTTTTGTTTCAGTTTAATTGGAGACCGTACGACGACATTGTGGATAGACTCCCCGAGATATGTCGGAGTGGTATGGGAATTTGGCGGAGTGTTTGCCCTCCATTATACTACGAGGTTGTAGAGCATCACTATCCTTAACGCATCATGAGACAGTTTGACATGGTTCAGTATATACCTACCCCAATTGCCATAAATAATACTGAGCATGCCAGGCTTCATTCCTTAAACCGGATCGGGAAAACTGGGTGGAACTGGAGATCTCGTCACGATCAGTATGTTCGTGGTTGGGACCTACGTCATGAAAACTTGGTAAACGGGGAATTCATCACATCTTATTCCGTTGCCAATGATTATATGGCGTGGTACATGCAGCATACCGTGTTAT
Organism: Helianthus tuberosus; assembly: GCA_030545235.1. Taxonomy (NCBI): domain Eukaryota; kingdom Viridiplantae; phylum Streptophyta; class Magnoliopsida; order Asterales; family Asteraceae; genus Helianthus; species Helianthus tuberosus. Next base: position 41,098,641 of record CM060446.1, on the reverse strand, counting down.
ATCTGACGAACCCACGGTTGCCACCTGTCCCCATGAGCGGCTTCCAAGATGAAGGAGCAAGGGTCCAAATGATGGTATATTTAAGTTTAAAATTATGCAAGGTTACCTTTATTATTATTCAAGTTATTGTTAGATTAAAAATTAACTATTTTTTTTTTTTTGCAGTTGGAGACGATGGGTCTAATACACCGATCTCAAGATCTGGACTTCATTCAGGGTGCGGCGTATCGGGCCCTTGATATGTCCAATGTTCCAGATTACACACAGTATCCGACTCACCTGACACAGGAGCCGGTGGACCTTGTTTCATATCCTCACACACAGAGTTTAGGTAGGCCACGACGTCGTGGACGTGGTGGTAGAAACGTTCAAGAGCCGGGGACATCAAATTGGGGCATGAACTTCGAAACAGGGGGGATCCGGATCCGGTGTTAATGAAAATCAAAATTATGGTGGAAACTTTGGTGGGGCAAAAAACGTTGGTATTACGTTTGACGACGCTAATATAGCCGCAAACAATGATAATGATACATGGGAGCCACTTTTGGCTACGACATGCAACAACGACGGACAGTATGACATGAACGACTTATTGGAATTCACACAAATCCTTTGGATAACAACAATCAGTTTGTGGACCCCCACATAAGTCAGCCGAGGTTTGCTACCCCTTCGTCACAGATCATGTCATTTATGCCGGACAACCAAACGGGCTATCAGTACTTTGCTCATAACCAAAGTCACGAAGATCACCGGAGCCGTTATGAAAATCCTGAACCAAACCCCTTAAACTGGGGCGACGACTTGAACCTGAACCTGTTTCCACGGAATGACCCATAGTTAACTGGTTTAAAAATGTAAAATTTTTTACATTAATATATTGTGTTATTTTGTTGTTGTTATTGATGCAATATGTTTTACTATTATTTTATTGACAAATGATTTATAATATTAAAAATTAATTGTAGTAAAAACCCAAAAAACGTTTAAAGGAAATAGTAAATTGATATTTAATTCAACTTCCACCCATTATAAATACCCCACCATCAAGTATGACAACTCCACAAAAACCACACCCACTTTTCTCAATTATGGCAAACCGAGGTGACAAGCAAGTAGCTGATGAACAAGACAATTCACATGCTGTCGAGAAAAACTCAAGCTAGATTCTAAACAAATTAAGACGTCCAAGCGGTCGTTCTAACACCTCGTCTTTTCCCAAGCCGACCCGAAACGTTATCCTACATAACTCCGGGTGTCCGCTCAGTCGAGTAAACCTGCTGGCAACAAATTTTTTTGCATTTCCAACCGACGAGTCCGAAAAATGGTCAAAGGATGTTGTTGAATTTTACCTAAACGGGGATTCCCCTTTTTGTTATTCTCGCTTTTTAGGGGAAAAAAGCTACCTAGAAGCTTTTGGGGTAGCCTACTAGGCTACGAATCTAATGGATGCCTAAATGACATTGTAATTTCAATCCTGCCATTACTAATTTTTTTATACAAATCACTGATTACATATAATATTTTTTTGGGAGCATGTTCAAGCGTGGAAGTTAAGTCTAATGCGGCTATGACAGTCTAAACTTTAAAAAACCCGTCAAGGAAATTGCGTTGGACGGTTTTAACTCCGCAATTTTTCGAAGACCTGTGTTATACGTAGGATTGTTTAAGCGCATTAGACATGGCAGGAAGGAAGGAACCGTATCCTCCATTCTGGGAGGTTGATTATTTGTATATTCTGATATGGATTAAGTAGGGAGACTGGTTACTATTCCGTGTTGATATGTTTAACATGGAAATAACACAATATTGGACTGATCAAAGATGGGGAAATGAAAAATGACGGCTGGTTGAAAACGTCATGGACATTTTTTCGATTTTCTTCAAGCATTTTCTTGACCAAATCCACTATTGGCGAAACTCAAAATACTGCACAAACAAAAAGGTTTCATTTGGTTTGGTTCAAGATGTTGTGCCTCAGAACAATGGTAACATTGCTAATTCAGGGGTGCTTGTCTATAACAACCCTCCAAAATATTCCGACGTCCCTAATATATTTTAAATGTCCCAATATGTCGTAAAATATACCCCATATGCAAAAAACGGGCCCTGAATAACTTTATTTTTATAAAAATTAATTAAAAATGAATTTTTATGGTCTCTCGCGGGGAGCGTAAGCCACCCCCTTGACCTACGCGGGCCGGGACAGCTCCAAGTCGGGGCGACACCCGGTGCTGCCACGTGTCGTGTAGCGTGTCGAAGCTAGGGCTGAGTCGGACAGGCTAGGGCCTACCCTAGCTGCCCTCGCGGGCCGCGTAGCCCCTAGCTACATCTTACCCGGGACGCGACAAAACCGAAATCAGCTCCTATAAATTTGGAGCTCGGGCCTTCAGTCGAATTCGCTCACAATCTTTTCTTTCTCTCGAAATTTCACATAATAGGCATAATTCTCGGGTATAATACCCCCTAGATAACGAAGTTCTGCTCCGTTGTAAGTATCATAACCCCGGTTACGTATTAGATACGTTGCCCGATTGATCCAGGGTTCCGTAACAGCTGTCGTGGTTCTGCCCGACGTAGTCGTTGGAATGCCTTCTCGGAGAGGGTATTACTAATGTAAATATTAAGGGTTATTATACTAACACGTGTGCATTTGTGTAATTTATAGATAATCACCACGAAACCCTTAAAGAAAACCTAAGACAACAATGCGAGTAATCTCCTTTTTGTAAACTGTTTTTACAAAACCTTAAATGTTTTACAATGCAATTAAGCAGTGATTGAGTCTTTGTAGTTCTTCAATTACTGCCGGTATTATGGGGTTTTGTATACATTACTTGACAATCTTCACAATTGGACAACGGGTTAGCCAATGTGTGATATGACCATAGCCACAGATACGGTCGAGTAGCAAGTACTGAATGAGTAATTGTGTAGATATAAACATTGTAATCGCTCTCAATACTGTGTTAATTGATAAAACTCTTCTTGATTAAACTGGGATTCACTCACCAGTATTTCCCACTGACAAAATATTTTTAAACGCGTTTCAGGTAACAAAATGTGAGAGCCAACTAGAAGCCAGCTGGACAACACTGAAGGCTTGGAGAAAGTGGCTATAAACGTTACCTAAATAAAAGAAGATGTTTTATTAAATAAAATAGAGTTTATCTCTATAAATCAGTTTGTAATAAAAACATGGGTTTTATCCCAATATGTTTATTTATATAAAATGTGGTGTTTTACTCTGATAAAATATTTCCTAACTACGATCCTGATGTAATTTCCGCTGCCAAATTGATAAACACCGATACCACCAACACCGAGTCTCACGGCCGCCCGTTCCCGGGACAGATACGGGGTGAGGGTTGCGACAGGAGGTGGTATCAGAGCTAAGCCACTGATTCAGCCACAGAAGTGTTCTGCTGACACCAAGATATTATCCAAAATGTTAGGAAATAAATTATGAAAATACGTGCATATTTGTATTTTATTGTTGTGTGTTATTTGTCTATTTGTTAGTTTACAGTATGAGCGACCAAGGACCTTCCGACGCGTATCGTCAGTTGTCTAGCTCACCTAGAAGCGAAGGTACCTCTTCACAGCCTGCCCTCTCAGGGTATTCTGCTGATAATGAAGAAGGGATATTCGTGTTTAAGGCTCAGTCTGAAGAGCCATTCCCTCAGAAAAAGAGAGGATGGTTCAGTAGGGGAGCACACGAGCGTAGGAAAAGAATGAAAAAGCTGCAACAGCAGCGAGTCCTAGCAGCCGCTAAGCGAGAGACAGATGCCCATACACAGGATATGCTTAATAGAAGCTTAGCCAATTTTCATATCCTAGCGACCACAGCTGCCGACCCAAACCTGGAGCAACTTATAGCCCCTCAACCATTACCCTTGTTTCCCACGCAGCCGATGGAGATAGAAAATAACCCAGAAAACCAAGTGCAAATGCATGATTTCAACCCAGAGGAGATACCTAGGGTACCAACACCCAATCCCTTAGACACAGATTACGATCCGTGGTTTGATGATCATAGGGATTATGTGCAATGCTACCACCTAACCGACGAACCCATGCCGAACCTAGCAGCTTACCCAAGTTTGGACCCTCTAGATCCCTACTACGATAATGATGAATACATTAGGGAAATATTAGAGAATCCGTATCCTCAGGAAGAACCCATGCCACAGTACCCAAACCCAGTCCCAACACCTGCACCCCCAATGAATGCAGAAAATGTGCAAGAGCTCCGAACTTTCGGAGAAGAAATCTTAGAAAGTAGCGAGAGGATGAGGCAGGTCGGAGAGCGACTCGTCTGGAAGTACGACGAGCGCAATATGGATTTCTGGATGATCCATATCAGTGAAAGTGATGGTGGAGATGGTAATAATAATAATATGTGTGTATGTTTGATATACATATATATATATATAATAGTAATCTAGATAATAACTACGGATGCCTACTAGTAGTGTAATTTCAATTCCAGTTGTATTGTAATTTTAATTTTTAGTATTGGTTTGTATTAGATGCATATTATATATAAGAAAGAATAAGTCGCAATGATCGACGTTTTTGATCAACATGCGTGTCATGTGATTGTTTGAATTATACATTATCTTGTGATATTAATACGTGGTAAATGTTTAAAATTCAGATGGACAACAAAGTGAACCAGGAAAACCAGAATGACAATAACCCGAATAACGATAACCCGAATAATGAGAATCCGAACAACAACAACAATGGAAACCAAGTGGATAACAGTGCCATCCAACAAATAGTGGCATAAGGAATCATAGATGCAATACCATTTATTATTCAAACTGTTAGGGAAGCAGATAATAAGAGTAAACATAGTAGTAAACGACCCACTGAAACGGAACACATCGTAAACAATGGACCCTTACTTCAAGCGCCCATTCCCAAAAGAAGAAGAACCATGCCTTATGGTTGTTCTTATAAAGAATTATGGTCCTGCAAACCAATAGAAGTCTCGGGCAATGAAGGACCCATTGCAACTATACGATGGATAGAAAAGACTGAGGCTGTCTTAAAAATAAGCAAATGTGCGGAAGAGGATAAGATAATGTTTGCTTCCAATCTGTTTAAGAATTCCGCACTAGAATGGTGGAATACTATCCTCCAGTCTAGGGGAAGTGATAGGGTTTACAATATGGAATGGGTGGAATTTAAGAATATGGTAGAAAAAAAATTATGCCCTCCCAATGAAAAAGAACATATAGCAAATAAGTTCTTAAACCTTAGAATGACTGGAGTAGATAGTAAGGGATATACTACATTATTCTTTGAATATGCTAGAATAGTGCCAACCATTGCATCACCTGAACTAGTATTAATCTCCCGTTACATTTGGGGATTAATTGGGGAAATTAGGCATGTAGTCAAGGCCGCTAGACCTCAAACTATAGAAGAATCTGTAGAACTAGCAAACACCTTGACAGATGAATTGGTGCGTACACGAGAAGAAGACCAGAGAAGGAACCTAGCTCAAAGGCTTACCCAAAAATTTCGCTCTGGAAATTCCAATCGTGGGAAAAATGTAGGTTCTACTTCTGCACCTTATTGCAAGTATTGCAAAAGGAAGAATTCTGGAAGATGCTCCATATACTGCAATTTTTGCAAAATATCTGGACACAAGGAAGAAGACTACAGTAAGAAACTTAACAGCAGGATCTGCTACAACTGTGGAGAACAAGGCCATATCAAGCCAAACTGTCCGAAATTAGCTCCAGCTACGAACAACAAGAACACTAAAAATGCTAGAGCTTTTGTTCTGACTGCAGATGAAGCTAAGATGATTCCAGATGTGATCGCTGATACGTTTTTAGTTAATGATGTTTTTGCTAAAGTATTATTCGACTCTGGTGCGAACCAAAGTTTTATTAATACTCCATTTTGCAAACTTCTTAATCAATCATTAACTAAACTCCCACAAGAATGTCTAGTAGAGACAGCGAATGGAGAAACCATTAGGATTTCTGAAATCTTGCAGGGAGTAAGAATAAAATTTTTAAATCAAAAGTTTATTGCAAATCTTTATCCAATGAATCTGGTAGGATTTGATGTTGTTTTAGGAATGGATTGGTTAATAGCCAATAAAGCCAGTATTTTATGTGATCAAAAGTCAATTCAAGTAAATTCACCAAAGGGTGAAAAGATCACAATTAAAGGAGATAAACCATCTAGATCCACAAAATTCATCTCTTTGATGAAAACGGCAAGTTATATAAGAAAAGGATCTATAGTACATTTGATTTCTATAATCACTAACCCAAAAGGAAAAGAACTGAAAGATATACCAGTAGTATCTCAGTTTCCAGAAGAATTACCAGGACTACAGCCAGACAGAGAAGTAGAATTCAGAATCCACCTGCTACCAGGAATAGCACCAATTGCCAAAGCACCTTACCGTTTGGCACCCGCAGAAATGCAGGAACTGAAGAAACAGTTAGATGAATTGTTGGAAAAATGATTCATACAGCCGAGTTCATCGCAGTGGGGAGCACCAATTTTGTTTGTTAAGAAGAAAGACGGATCAATGCGTATGTGCATTGATTACCGTGAATTGAACAAGGTCACGATTAAGAATCGATATCCATTACCAAGAATCGATGATCTGTTCGATCAATTGCAAAGAGCTCGATTTTTCTCGAAAATCGATTTACGATCAGGATATCATCAATTGAAGGTACAGGAAGAGGACATTCCTAAGACCGCTTTTAGAACAAGGTTTGGCCATTATGAATTTACTGTCATGCCATTTGGTTTAACTAATGCCCCAGCCACATTTATGGACATGATGAACCGAATATGTAAGCCATATTTGGATAAACTCATAATTGTCTTTATAGATGATATTCTCATTTACTCTAAGAGTAAAGATGAACATGCAAAGCATTTGCACGCACTTCTAAGTTTATTAAGAAAAGAAAAGCTGTATGCAAAATTTTCAAAGTGCGAGTTTTGGTTAGAACAGGTACAGTGTTTTTGACATTTAGTCAATCATGAAGGAATTCATGTGGATCCCACCAAGATCGAGGCTATTACTAAATGGAAACCCCCTGAGTCACCAACCAAGGTTAGAAGTTTCTTAGGATTGGCTGGTTATTATAGAAGATTTATTCGAGATTTTTCTAGAATAGCCATTCCCTTAACTAAGTTAACCTGTAAATCCATTAAGTTTGAATGGGGACCAAAACAAGAAGAAGCCTTTAGACTTCTTAAGCAAAGACTAACCAATGCACCTATACTAGTGTTACCAGAAGGAACCAAAGACTTTGTATTCTATTGTGACGCTTCTAAATTAGGTTATGGATGTGTATTGATGCAACGTCAAAAGGTTATAACTTACCTCTAGACAACTTAAGAATCATGAAGAGAATTATTCAACTCATGATCAAGAATTAGGAGCTATAATTTTTGCCCTTAAAATTTAGAGGCATTATCTTTACGGTAGTAAGTTTACCATATTCACCGACTATAAGAGTTTAAGGTATGTTTTCGGGCAAAAGGAATTGAATATGAGACAAAGACGCTGGATGGAGATACTTAGTGATTGTGATTGTAATATCCAGTACCATGCAGGAAAGGCAAATGTAGTAGCTGATGCTTTAAGTCAAAAGTATCATGAAAAGCCAAAAAGAGTACGTTCACTTAAATTAAATCTACAAGTAGATTTAAATGAACAAATTAAAAAGGCACAAGAATAAGTAATCAAGGATGATACTGAAAAATTGAAAGGAATGATTAAGGAATTAGAACAAGGAACAGATGGAATTTGGAGATTCCATAAGAAAAGAATGTGGATACCTAAATCAGGAAACCTACGTTACTGTATACTAGAAGAAGCCCATAAGTCTAACTATACGATGCATCCTGGAAGTGATAAGATGTATCAGGATTTAAGAAAGAATTTTTGGTGGATAAGAATGAAAAAGGATATAGCAGCATATGTTGCAAAGTGTTTAACCTGTTCACAAGTCAAAGCTGAACATCAGAAACCCTCAGGTTTGTTGCAACAGCTAGAAATGCCTGTTTGGAAGTGGGAATTGATAACAATGGATTTTGTTACTAAATTACCCAAAACAAGAAAAGGTAATGATATAATCTGGGTGATTGTAGACATGCTAACTAAGTCAGCTCATTTCCTATCAATGAAAGAAACTTTCAGTATGGAACAATTAGCTAAATTATATGTAAATGAAATAGTTTCTTTACATGGAATTCCTCTATCAATTGTTTCTGACATAGATAGTTGTTTTACCTCTCATTTTTGGACAAGTTTCCAAAAAGCAATGGTAACCAAGTTAAATCTAAGCACAACTTATCATCCTTAAACGGACGGACAAAGTGAAAGGACAATTCAGACAATGGAGGACATGCTTAGAGCCTCTGTGATTGATTTTGGAGGTAATTGGGACGATCACTTGCCATTAATAGAATTTTCTTATAATAATAGTTATCACACAAGTATCAATGCTGCACCATTCGAAGCACTTTATGGACGAAAGTGTCGAACGCCAGTATATTGGGCAGAAATTGGAGAAAAGCAACTATCTGGACCAGAAATAGTGCAAGAAACAACAGACAAGATCATTCAAGTCAAGGAATGACTAAAAGCAGCACGTGATCGACAAAAGAGTTATGCAGATAACAGGCGAAAGCCATTGGAATTTCAGGTAGGAGATAAAGTGTTATTGAAAGTCTCTCCTTGGAAAGGAGTAGTCAGATTCATCAAAAGGGGAAAACTAAGTGTCAGGTATGTTGGACCTTTTTAGATTATTAGAAGAATAGGACCTGTAGCCTATCAGCTACAACTGCCAGAGGAAATGGCAGGAATACATGATGTATTTCATGTATCTAATCTCAAAAAATGCTTAGCTGATGAATCACTGGTAGTACCTCTTAAGGATACAGAGATAAATGAACAACTTAAATTTGTAGAGAAGCCTCTACAGATTGAAGACAGAAAAGTTAAGAACCTCAAGCACAAGAGATTAGTTCTGGTCAAAGTGAAATGGGACTCCAAAAGAGGACCAGAGTACACATGTGAACTTGAATCAGAAATGCAAAGGAAATACCCGCACCTATTCCAGTAAGATCTCGAGGACGAGCTCTAAAACAAGGTGGGGAGGATATAACAACCCTCCAAAATATTCCGACGTCCCTAATATATTTTAAATGTCCCAATATGTCGTAAAATATACCCCATATGCAAAAACAGGCCCCAAATACCTTTATTTTTATAAAAATTAATTAAAAACGAATTTTTATGGTCTCTCGCGGGGCGCGTAAGCCACCCCCTTGACCTACGCGGGCCGCGACAGCTCCAAGTCAGGGCGACACCCAGTGCTGCCACGTGTCGTGCAGCGTGTCGAAGCTAGGGCTGAGTCGGACAAGCTAAGGCCTACCCTAGCTGCCCTCGCGGGCCGCGTAGCCCCTGGCTACATCTTACGCAGGACGCGACAAAACCAAAATCAGCTCCTATAAATTTGGAGCTCGGGCCTTCAGTCGAATTCGCTCACAATCTTTTCTTTCTCTCGAAATTTCACATAATAGGCATAATTCTCGGGTATAATACCCCCTAGATAACGAAGTTCTGCTCCGTTGTAAGTATCATAACCCCGGTTATGTATTAGATACGCTGCCCGATTGATCCAGGGTTCCGTAATGGCTGTCGTGGTTCTGCCCGACGTAGTCGTTGGAATGCCTTCTCGGAGAGGGTATTACTAATGTAAATATTAAGGGTTATTATACTAACACGTGTGTATTTTTGTAATTTATAGATAATCACCAGAAAACCCTTAAAGAAAACCTAAGACAGCAATGTGAGTAATCTCCTTTTTGTAAAGTGTTTTTACAAAACCTTAAATGTTTTACAATGCAATTAAGCAGTGATTGAGTCTTTGAAATTCTTCAATTACTGCCGGTATTATGGGGTTTTGTATACATTACTTGATAATCTTCACAATTGGACAACGGGTTAGCCAATGTGTGATAGGACCATAGCCAAAGATACAGTCGAGTGACAAGTACTGAATGAGTAATTGTGTAGATATAAACATTGTAATCGCTCTCAATACTGTGTTAATTGATAAAACTCTTCTTGATTAATCTGGGATTCACTCACCAGTATTTCCCACTGACAAAATATTTTTAAACGCGTTTCAGGTAACAAAATGTGAGAGCCAACTAGAAGCCAGCTGGACAGCACTGAAGGCTTGGAGAAAGTGGCTATAAAATTTACCTAAATAAAAAAAAGATGTTTTATTAAATAAAATAGAGTTTATCTCTATAAATCAGTTTATATAAAAGCATGGGTTTTATCCCAATATGTTTATTTATATAAAATGTGGTGTTTTACTCTGATAAAATATTTCCTAACTATGATCCTGATGTAATTTCCGCTGCCAAATTGATAAACACCGATACCACCAACACCGAGACTCGCGGCCGCCCGTTCCCGGGACAGATAGGGGGCGGGGGTTGCGACATTGTCTGTATGATGATGGAGAACCTTGTAAGAGGCAAGTCGCTCATTGTAGACAGTGACGTAGAAGAGGCTTGTATCAGCTACCGTCGCCACATGGCTAACGTGCTTTATAGATGGCGTTGTATGTAGGACGAATGTTTTTTTGGTTTATCAATTGTACTTTCGTACTATTTATAAAATAAAAATAAAAGCTTTCTTCCTATTGTTGCATTTGACACTTTTGCCAAAAGGGCCAGCCTGGCCTTTTCTGAGGCTGTTTTCTCACTGGTGCTTCACCGGTCACCATCACCGGGTTTCTCCATGTTTTATGCTAGGGTGAATAAGGACGTGGACCAGTGGCTTCATCTCGACGGAGGTCGCTTCCCCTCGTTTCGAGGGGCCAAAACGGGCCAAAAAGCCATTTTTGGCTTTTTTTTTACAAAAAAGGGCCAGCCTGGCCTTTTCTGAGTCTGTTTTCTCACCGGTGCATCACAGGTCACCGTCACCGGGTTTCTCCGTGTTTTATGCTAAGGTGAATAAGGACATGGACCAGTGGCGTCGTCTCTCCGGAGGTCGTTTCCCCTCGTTTGGAGGGGACAAAAAGCCATTTTTGGAGCCTTGAGTCTGTTTTCTCACCGGTGCATCGCAGGGCATCGTCACCGTGTTTGTCCATGTTTTATGCTAGGGTGAATAAGGACGTGGAGCAGTGGCGTCGTCTCGCCGGAGGTCGTTTCCCCTCCTTTGGAGGGGCCAAAACGGGCTAAAAAGCCATTTTTGGCTTTTCTATATAAAAAAGTGTCGGATAACGTTATTTAATAATTTAAACCTAATACAAATACGATAAAGCATTTCATGTTTTATTACACGTTTGGAGGTGAAAAAAGAGCTGCATAAAACTCATCCGCCATCTCTCGCCTATATTTCGCGCAAGCCTCGTCAAGATCTCCCCCAATCCCGAGCTCCTCGTCATTAACCGGTTTAGTTAAAAACATACAAACTAACACTCCTGAATTTGGTCCTGGGTTTTCCTTCTGAGGTTGGCAAACTTAAGTATGTGTCACCATTGTCTTTTCCACATATGGGCGTCCAGAATGTTCCATTATGAGATTTGGTCCAAATAAGTTTTGAATAACGATTCAAATTTTATTAGTGTTGGGTACACCCTAACTTGAATCAAGCTTGACCCATCAGAACCACTTAAAGCACATTTTCCAGTAAAATACAAGGTAAGGTGAAGTGTTTGCATATCAACACGAACCATGAACCAGTCTTGAAGGTCAACACATATTGGAATATAAACCTGAGACAAAAACTTATAATTTAAACATATCTGGTTTAACATAAACATTGGGGGATTTAAGTGTTACCGTATCGATGTCCCAAAATGGAGGGTAATGTTCATTTAATCCGATGGCAAAAGGTAACGCACGGTGGTTCGGATTCTCACCCAAAAGGTCCAGGAATTGCGGTGGGAGAATCGTCCATGGAAACAGTTGTTCTGGTTTTCTGGATTTTTTTATTAAAATCCATCTGAACCTCATAATTCTGGTAACCCAACCACACACATGCTATAAGGTGGAAAGTTATATAACATAAGAATAAAACATATTTTTTGGAAAACCTATATTTAAACTCCTTACCAGTGCTGACAAGTAACCGTAGTTCTTGTATCCAAGTAGGGCACCCCAAAACTCAGATCCGAGTTGTCTCCTTCCAAGGAATCCACTATAACAGAAAGAAGAATCGTCGTTATGATAGAATGCCATTACATTTTTTGACCACGATCTAGACTCTTCTGTTAGGTAATAATACCAGTGTGTCTTTCTAGGGATCTTTTCAGGGGGGGGGGTATCGGGAACTTCCTCCAGCTCCAAGAACGAATGTTTCGGGTCCCCCATTTTATGTGGTAAAACCTTATTGTGTGTGCTTGGTGCAATTCAAGATGGAGGTATGAGTCAATATTTATAGTGGAGCGGTGAACGCTAAACGACACCATGTTCAGCTGGAAAGCTACCTACTTATTTGGAGGCATGTTCCTTATATTTTTTTATTCTTCTATTTTTTTCTCTATAAATACCCTTGGAAAACAGACGATTTGTTACCACATCCCTCCATTGGTCCTCATCACTCTTCTCTGCAATACCAACTTCTCCGTAATGGATAACCGAAATGGTAAGAAACGGTTATCCTTGATGAAGCGCATAAATCGAGATACTCGATCCATCCAGGATCGGACAAGATGTATCAAGACTTGAAAGAGTACTATTGGTGGTCGAGACTCAAAAGCGATGTTGCTGTCTATGTTGGAAAATGCCTAACCTGTGCTAAGATTAAGGCTGAATATCAGAAACCGTCCGGCCTACTACAACAACCAGAGATACCCATGTGGAAGTGGGAGCAAATCTCAATGGACTTCATAACGAAATTACCCAGGACCCCGAGAGGGCACAATATGATATGGGTGATAGTCGATCGGTTAACGAAGTCTGCGCATTTCCTACCGATCCGAAAAAAAGACAGCACTGGAAAGCTTGCTGAGATATACTTAAAGGAAATCGTGGCACATCATGGAGTGCCGATCTCGATTATTTCAGACAGAGATGGACGCTTTGTCTCAAGAATCTGGCAATCCTTTCAGGAAGCCTTTGGATCTCAGTTAGATCTAAGCACGACATTCCATCCACAAACAGACGACCAGAGCGAACGAACTATACAAACGTTAGAAGATATGCTTCGCGCAAGTGTCATGGATCTGGGCGGCAGCTGGGATACTCACCTACCTTTGGTTAAGTTTTCCTACAATAACAGCTATCATACAAGCATAAAAGCCGCACCGTTCGAAGCTCTGTATGGCCGCAAGTGCTGATCGCCCTTATGTTGAGCAGATGCTGGAGATAAACGTATGGTTGGTCCTGAACTTGTACAAGAGACAACCGACAAGATTGCGCAGATCCGAGAGCGCATTAAGGCGGCTCGAGATCGACAAAAGAGCTACGCTGATCTGAAAAGAAAACCAGTAGAATTCGAGGTGGGAGACAAAGTGTTGTTAAAAGTCTCACCTTGGAAGGGCGTAGTAAGATTTGGAAAACGTGGAAAGCTGAATCCACGATACATCGGACCATTCAAGATTCTAGAAAGAATTGGTACCGTGGCATACAAGTTGGAGTTACCGGAAGAACTTAATGGAGTACATGATACGTTTCATGTATCCAACCTGAAGAAGAGTCCAACACGAAGAAAACGTGATCATCCCTGTGGATGAAGTGCATATAGATGACGCCCTCCGATTTACAGAACAACCCGTTGAGGTTACCGACTGGAAAGTCAACAAGACCAGGAGGAGCACTGTTAAACTTGTCAAACTACGTTGGAGCTCTAAGCACGGACCCGAGTACACATGGGAACGTGAAGATAAGTTCAAAGAAAAGTATCCCCACCTATTCAAGAAGACTCCTGCGAGAGTTAGTTCAGCCTGAATTTCGGGACGAAATTCTTTTAACGGGGGGAGACTGTGACAACTGGCACCAAACCGGTAATTTCCGTACACTTAAATTATTATTTAATGACTGCAATTATGTGCTTAATTGTCAACAATGTCTGAACACATACTAAACAAGTGAATTCATGCATGTTGTATACTACAAAATATTGCTTTATGCATAAACGAGAGCGTTGCGTCAGATATACTAGTAAACTCACCGGTAAGACACACTGTGTCAACAGAACTACAGAAAGCAGTCAGACATTAAAATTGGAGCCTAGGTGTAGGTCCAACGATAAGAATACATTAAAACCCCATAATACATACAAGGGTTTAAATATATACTCTCTGGAAGCAAAAATAAGCACTAAAAAGCACCCGAAACGCACTTTAAGTGCAGAATTTTAGTAAATTCAGCTCTAATCAGCATTTAAACGTATGAGTATTATGCAGAAATTACGTTTTATTATCTAGAATATTTCCCCAAGTGTTGGGAATTAAAAGGGGTACAAAAAGGTACTTAAAAGATACTAAAAAGTGTAATTTAACACTTTAACGAATCGGTATCTAACCGAACAACCGGACAATACCCGGAACACAAAAATAATGCTAGAAGCATTGTTTTTATTTTTCTGAGCTAGTTAGGGTCCCCGAATACCCTAACACCCGTTATATTACTCTACACACTAATAACCTACATAAAGTCCTAACTAAACTAATTAGACACTTAACTATATCATCAAAATCTAACCATATACCCCCCCTAACCCGATCGGTTCCCCAAGGGGTGACCCACCCCACCATTTGTTGATTATTATAATCATCTTGTCCAATATCTATCATACATATTACATAATGGGTATTAGGTGAACATGGGTTATAAGTAAGTTCATGAGATAACTATTATCTCACTTCAAAACACTTAACAAAATTTGCTCTCCCTTTCCCCTCTTGCTACCTTCGGCCGAGACCACCATCCACCATCCACCCATCATCAAGTTTTGATCAAGACATTTTACTTACATACAAAGGTGCAAGGTGACGTACAAGGAGGCTCGGTGCTTTCGGAAACTCAAGAACCTCTCTATATTTCTTTTATCCACCTTGTTTACGTCTTGTTTCTTCCCTAGCCTCGAGCTAGTAGTAAGTGCTTCTAAACATCCTCTTGTTCTTGTTTAAAGTGGTTAATATGTGATTTAACGGTTAAAACTCAAGAACACACAAGATCAAAACTAACAGTCTTGAAAGAATGATGAACTAGATGGATAAAAAGAAACTAATGCTGTAAATCTTGTAAATCTTGCTTTGTTGTGAATATTTGATGTTGTTTATTGCTAGTAGTGGGATGGATCGTCATCTAACCATACTAGATCATGTTCATGGAACATGAACTAGTAATATGTTAAGTGTAAAATTTGTAAGATGATGAACCCTTCCACTCATGAACATGAACTTATGTAAAAGTAATTTTTCTTGTAAAATAAGACTCTAAACATGTAGATCTAAAGATCTACAAGTGGTTTTTCGGAAGAACCAAGCGGAAAATGCTAGTTTTGTTAAAACCCGGACCTTACATAAACTAAAAGCATTTTAGTGAATAAACAAGTGTGTAAACACTTGTGTCACAAGAAAAATTTAACAAGAAATATGTTTGGTAAATCATGACTAGAAGTTGTGAAACTTCAAGATCTTTAAGAATAAAGTTTTTCAGAAACTAAACTTATTTTTAAAGATAACAAGACCCACTAAATATGTTAGTAACTTACTACATATTTTTACAAACTTTCAAGTTCATAAGTTGTGGTATATGCTTGTTTTAACAAGTTTGATAAATAAAGATTGTGTTGTTGAGATTGTTGTTGATTTAAAAGAAAATAAACACATGTTTTGAAAACATGGGAAACCTCCATTTTTAGGGGAAACTCTGTCAAAATTTTTATAAATTTTGACACTTAGAAAAATATAAGTTTTTGAGAAACTTATTCCCTAAAAATGTATTTAAAAATATTACCAAGGTTTCCCTAATTTTTGGTTATAAGAAATGAGGATTTCTTCAAGAATAAAAATGGATATTAAGTATGTATATTTTTGAGAGAAAAATATATATTATTTGATCACCAACTTCTGTGCTAAGTGTATATAGTATGTGTTATACGTGCTAGTGTATTAAGACTTAAAAATACACTAAATACTCATGAGAAGTATAAACACAAAAATACACATACAACATACAAGATACATAATTCGGGTGCAAAGTGCAAAACACGAGATACTTATATTAATTTTTGAGAAAATAATATAAGTAAGATACTTAGTTAAAAATATAAAATATTTTTAACACAACAATACAAATACAACAGAGAGTGACTGTACTTGTGCGACGCAAGTCTAGTGACTAACGTTAAGAAAACGCGTATAGGTCACGACGTTATTTAAGCAAATCCGGTGAAGTTTACGACGCAAGGAACGCAAAGTTGTGAGTTCATGCTCCCCCCTTTTCTTTTAACTGTTTTCAGTTTTATAACTTCGGGGGTGAAATACATGTACAAATGTTACAATATTTATAAATGGTATGATAAAAATACAAGAAGCACACTTGGTGATGACGAGTACCAACAGAGGGTACTCAAGAAAACTTGATTTATACTTGAAGTACGTGGGGTACTCAAGAGAACTTCATTTATACTTGATGTACGTGGGGTACTCAAGAAAACTTAATTTATACTTGAAGTACGTGGGGTACTCAAGAAAACTTGATTTATATATGAAAACTTGATTTATACTTGAAGTACGTGGGGTACTCAAGAAAACTTAATTTATACTTGAAGTACGTGGGGTACTCAAGAAAACTTAATTTATACTTGAAGTACGTGGGGTACTCAAGAAAACTTGATTTATACTTGAAGTACGTGGGGTACTCAAGAAAACTTGATTTATACATGACACAAACTATGTTTTCATACAAAGTATACAAACGTGAAACACAAAAACTGCATGAATTCACACCAACATTATGTTGACGTTTTTCCAAAACTCACATGTATTTCAGGTAACTAGGATGGATGTGCGCGTGGTCTTACTCATGCTCTTGGATGTCGCTTTGTTTATCGTTAAATAAAGTTGTGACTTTTAAGACAATATTCTATCTCGTGTTGTAAACACTTGACGTATGTTTTCAGTAATGTAATGTTTGAAGTTATTTTTGAGCATGTAGTATGTTTACCTTTCGTATGCAATGAGAACCTTTCATGATCACACCTCGTGCTTCCGCCGCAGAAAGGGGTGTGACAGATTGGTATCAGAGCTGCGATTGTAGTGAACCAGGATTCCTTCTCGAGTCTAGTCTACAATCTCTCGGATCCTTTCTCGAAAACAATTTTTCAAAGAGTTTCATTGCATAAAACGTCCCGCGACATCCACTACCTGAAACTGTCTACATGATTCTAGAAAAGACACTACGAGACTTAGAGTGCACTTGAGTGGCACTTGTCGTTGACTAGAAACTACCTGCAGTTATGTGTGATAATTAGCATAAACTTGAAGTAGAATGTCACAAGTATACGTGACTTTACCTGAAAGCAATGGCCTATCTGAAGGAAGAAATATGTGGATGAAACGAACTGTGCGGACTGTGCAAGGAGTTACGTAATTATGGATGCATACATAATTATGGAATTCAGTGTACAGAAACCACAACAAGTCTTGTCACGTATAGATTCTCTTAGTGCTAGCCTACTAAGTACTCTGCTAGAGTAATAATTGTTTGACGTCACTTATGTGGTATATACCTGTGTATATATATACTACTACTGTCTAGTATGACGATATCAAACAAATGCCTAAACCTATTGGGTTGTGTTCGTCAGAACATGGCACCCAGAAGAGCTGTGAACGCTCGTGACCAACCTCCTCCTCCCCCACTGCCAAGAACTATTGAAGAGCTGAACGCTCTACTGGAAGAAAGGATCTCCGCTGCTATCGTCCAATACGAGTCAAACCGTACTCAAGACAGTGGAGGACCAAGCAATGCTAGACATAACGGGCATGGAGATTCGTCTGGAGGAAACGCAGCTCAAGGTAACCTTAAGACAATGTGTTAAGCATGGAGAAATTTATGAACGGTCTTTGTTTCATTATTTCTTCGATTGCTCACATATGAATTGGTTGAATCAATTCCAGGCTGCACTTTCAAGCAGTTCTCCGACTGCAAGCCGATGAACTATGACGGCACAGGAGGTGCAGTAGCATTTGTACGCTGGACGGAGAAGACTGAAGCTACTATCCGCATGAGCAAGTGTACCGCGGATCAGCAAGTCACTTTTGCTACTGGATTGTTTGTAGATGAAGCTCTGACTTGGTGGAACTTGCAAGCCCAAACTCTGGGTGATGATGCCGCTTATGGCCTAACTTGGGATGAACTGAAGGAAAGAATGAGAGAGAAGTATTGCTCTCGTGCTGAACTCCAAAGGCTGGAAACGGAGTTCTGGCATTTGACCATGGAAGGTGCTGACATTAATGGTTATACTCGAAGGTTCCACGATCTGTCTAGAGTGCTTCCCTACATGGTGACTCCCGAATTCAAGCGCGTTGAACGCTACATTTGGGGACTGGCCCCAGAGTTTCGCGGCATGGTAACTTCGGCCAAACCTCAAACAATCACCGAGGCTGTGACTCTGGCTATGAGCCTTACTGAAGATTGCGTTCGTATGAAGAAGTTATCACTGAACCCAACAGAGAAGACCGAGACACATGCTGAGTCGTCCGGTGACAAGAAGAGAAAGCATTCGAATCTGAATCAAGCAACTCGTAACAACAAGGGTTTCAGCAAGAAGCGCGACACTAACCCGCCTCAGGAAATGAAAACCCTTGCAACCAAAGGATACCAAGGCACCATGCCTAAATGCCAAAAATGCAAGCATCATCATGAAGGAGCTTGTCGCATTCCAAGGTGCGACAAATGTGGTAGGTTGGGTCATCAAACTGAAGACTGTTGGGGAAAAGGTAAGAACCGAAATGGAAACGGTGCTGGTAATAAGAACGGTAACGGGAAAGGGCGGAACCAAGGATGCTTCAGATGTGGAAGCAATGATCATTTCATGAAGGACTGCCCAGAGGGAAACAATGCTCAGGCTAGAGCATTTGTGATTGGAGCAAAGAACGCACGCGAGGACCCTAATGTGGTCACCGGTACGTTCCTCATTAACAATCACTTTGCATCCATTTTATTTGACACTGGTGCCGATTATAGCTTCATGTCTGTGGAATTTAAACGCATGCTTGGAATAGAATCTAGTAGATTAGAAATTCCTTATTCCATAGAACTAGCCAATGGTAAACTTGTTGAATCGGGCGAAGTTGTTAGAAGCTGCACATTAGAACTTGGTGGACGAAATTTTAGCATCGACCTCTTACCTATTCAATTGGGTAGCTTCGATGTAGTAGTCGGAATGGACTGGTTGTCCAAGAACAAAGCTGAAGTTATTTGTCACGAGAAAATCATTCGCATCCCGTTGGCGAATGATGAAACTCTCATCGTGCATGGAGAAAAGCGAGACGCGCCTCTTCGAATCATCAGTTGTATGAAGGCACAGAAGTACTTAAGGAAAGGATGTGTTGCCTTCCTAGAACACGTTGTAGATAAGAGGGCTGAGGAGCCGAAACTCGAAGACATTCCTGTGGTGAAGGAATTTCCTGATGTTTTTCCCGAAGATCTGCCAGGACTACCTCCGCAACGACAAGTCGAATTCCGTATAGACTTGGTTCCAGGAGCCGCTCCTGTAGCCAAGGCTCCCTATCGACTGGCGCCATCCGAAATGCAAGAATTAGCTACACAACTCCAGGAGTTGTTGGTTAAAGGATTTATAAGGCCAAGCTTCTCGCCCTGGGGAGCTCCGGTATTGTTCGTGAAGAAGAAGGATGGAACACTGCTGATGTGTATCGATTACAGGGAACTAAACAAGCTCACGATCAAGAATCGGTATCCACTACCAAGGATTGATGACTTATTTGATCAACTGCAAGGATCAAGCTACTATTCCAAGTTCGACCTTCGATCTGGATACCATCAGCTGAGAATCCAAGAGGAAAGCGTACCAAAGACTGCATTCAGAACACGCTATGGGCACTACGAATTTCTTGTGATGCCATTTGGGCTGACGAATGCACCAGCGGTCTTTATGGATCTAATGAACCGCGTATGCAAACCATATCTCGATAAATTCGTGATTGTATTTATCGATGATATCCTGATTCACTCGCGAATGAAAGAAGAGCACGAGCAACATCTCAGAACCATCTTGGAACTACTGAAGAAAGAGAAACTTTATGCAAAGTTCTCGAAATGTGAATTCTGGATTCGCGAAGTACAATTTCTTGGTCACGTTGTGAATGAGAAGGGCATTCATGTAGACCCATCCAAGATCGAAGCAATAAAGAATTGGGAAGCTCCCAAGACCCCAACTGAAGTTCGACAATTTTTCGGCTTAGCGGGCTATTATCGGCGATTCATCGAGAATTTCTCAAAGATAGCTCAACCGCTAACGACCCTTACTCAGAAAGACAAGAAGTACGACTGGGGTGTTAAACAAGAAGAAGCCTTCTAACTACTCAAAAACAAGCTATGCGATGCACCGATACTATCATTACCTGAAGGCACTGATGACTTCGTGGTATACTGTGACGCTTCACGACAAGGTTTGGGTTGCGTGCTTAGGCAGCGCTAAAAAGTCATCGCTTACGCTTCAAGACAATTGAAGGTACATGAAAAAAATTATACCACGCACGACTTGGAACTCAGCGCGGTGGTATTCGCCTTGAAGATCTGGCGACACTATTTATATGGTACCCGATGTACAATTTTCACAGATCACAAAAGCTTACAACACATATTTGATCAGAAGGAATTGAATATGGGCCAGCGGCGATGGGTCGAGCTGCTAAATGATTACAACTGTGAGATCAAGTACCATCCTGGAAAGGCAAACGTTGTAGCAGACGCGCTAAGTCGAAAAGAAAGGGCTAAGACCCTAAGGGTTCGGGCATTGGAAATGACCATACGAACGAACCTCACTACACGCATTCGTGATGCACAACAAGAAGCTCTTAAAGGAGAGAACCGTAAAGCTGAATACCTCCGGGGTATGTTGAAATACATGATGCCAAATGAAGAGGGAGCCTTATACTTTAAGAAGCGTATTTGGGTTCCGCTCTATGGTGGCATACGAAAAGTCATCCTTGATGAAGCGCATAAATCGAGATACTCGATCCATCCAGGATCGGACAAGATGTATCAAGACTTGAAAGAGTACTATTGGTGGCCGAGACTCAAAAGCGATGTTGCTGTCTATGTTGGAAAATGCCTAACATGTGCTAAGATTAAGGCTGAATATCAGAAACCGTCCGGCCTACTACAACAACCAGAGATACCCATGTGGAAGTGGGAGCAAATCTCAATGGACTTCATAACGAAATTACCCAGGACCCCGAGAGGGCACGATATGATATGGGTGATAGTCGATCGGTTAACGAAGTCTGCGCATTTCCTACCGATCCGAGAAAAAGACAGCACTGGAAAGCTTGCTGAGATATACTTAAAGGAAATCATGGCACGTCATGGAGTGCCGATCTCGATTATTTCAGACAGAGATGGACGCTTTGTCTCAAGAATCTGGCAATCCTTTCAGGAAGCCTTTGGATCTCAGTTAGATCTAAGCACGACATTCCATCCACAAACAGATGGCCAGAGCGAACGGACTATACAAACGTTAGAAGATATGCTTCGCTCAAGTGTCATGGATCTGGGCGGCAGCTGGGATACTCACCTACCTTTGGTTGAGTTTTCCTACAATAACAGCTATCATTCAAGCATAAAAGCCGCACCGTTCGAAGCTCTGTATGGCCGCAAGTGCCGATCGCCCTTATGTTGGGCAGATGCTGGAGATAAACGTATGGTTGGTCCTGAACTTGTACAAGAGACAACCGACAAGATTGCGCAGATCCGAGAGCGCATTAAGGCAGCTCGAGATCGACAAAAGAGCTACGCTGATCTGAAAAGAAAACCAGTAGAATTCGAGGTGGGAGACAAAGTGTTGTTAAAAGTCTCACCTTGGAAGGGCGTAGTAAGATTTGGAAAACGTGGAAAGCTGAATCCACGATACATCGGACCATTCAAGATTCTAGAAAGAATTGGTACCGTGGCATACAAGTTGGAGTTACCGGAAGAACTTAATGGAGTACATGATACGTTTAATGTATCCAACCTGAAGAAGAGTCCAACACAAGAAAACGTGATCATCCCTGTGGATGAAGTGCATATAGATGACGCCCTCCGATTTACAGAACAACCAGTTGAGGTTACCGACTGGAAAGTCAACAAGACCAGGAGGAGCACTGTTAAACTTGTCAAAGTACGTTGGAGCTCTAAGCACGGACCCGAGTACACATGGGAACTTGAAGATAAGTTCAAAGAAAAGTATCCCCACCTATTCAAGAAGACTCCTGCGAGAGTTAGTTCAGCCTGAATTTCGGGACGAAATTCTTTTAACGGGGGGAGACTGTGACTACTGGCCCCAAACCGGTAATTTCCGTACACTTAAATTATTATTTAATGACTGCAATTATGTGCTTAATTGTCAGCAATGTCTGAACACATACTAAACAAGTGAATTCACGCATGTTGCATACTACAAAATATTGCTTTATGCATAAACGAGAGCGTTGCGTCAGATATACTAGTAAACTCACCGGTAAGACACAATGTGTCAACAGAACTGCATAAAGCAGTCAGACATTAAAATTGGAGCCTAGGTGTAGGTCCAACGACAAGAATACATTAAAACCCCAGAATACATACAAGGGTTTAAATATATACTCCCCGAAAGCAAAAATAAGCACTAAAAAGCACCCGAAACGCACTTTAAGTGCAGAATTTTAGTAAATTCAGCTCTAATCAGCATTTAAACGTATGAGTATTATGCAGAAATTATGTTTTATTATCCAGAATATTTCCCCAAGTGTTGGGAATTGAAAGGGGTACAAAAAGGTACTTAAAAGCTAAAAAGTGTAATTTAACACTTTAACGAATCGGTATCTAACCGAACAACCGGACAATACCCGGAACACCAAAATAATGCTAGAAGCATTGTTTTTATTTTTCTGAGCTAGTTAGGGTCCCCGAATACCCTAACACCCGTTATATTACTCTACACACTAATAACCTACATAAAGTCCTAACTAAACTAAGTAGACACTTAACTATATCATCAAAATCTAACCATATACCCCCCTAACCCGATCGGTTCCCCAAGGGGTGACCCACCCCACCATTTGTTGATTATTATAATCATCTTGTCCAATATCTATCATACATATTACATAATGGGTATTAGGTGAACATGGGTTATAAGTAAGTTCATGAGATAACTATTATCTCACTTCAAAACACTTAACAAAATTTGCTCTCCCTTTCCCCTCTTGCTACCTTCGGCCGAGACCACCATCCATCATCCACCCATCATCAAGTTTTGATCAAGACATTTTACTTACATACAAAGGTGCAAGGTGACGTACAAGGAGGCTCGGTGCTTTCGGAAACTCAAGAACCTCTCTATATTTCTTTTATCCACCTTGTTTACGTCTTGTTTCTTCCCTAGCCTCGAGCTAGTAGTAAGTGCTTCTAAACATCCTCTTGTTCTTGTTTAAAGTGGTTAATAGGTGATTTAACGGTTAAAACTCAAGAACACACAAGATCAAAACTAACAGTCTTGAAAGAATGATGAACTAGATGGATAAAAAGAAACTAATGCTGTAAATCTTGTAAATCTTGCTTTGTTGTGAATATTTGATGTTGTTTATTGCTAGTAGTGGGATGGATCGTCATCTAACCATACTAGATCATGTTCATGGAACATGAACTAGTAATATGTTAAGTGTAAAATTTGTAAGATGATGAACCCTTCCACTCATGAACATGAACTTATGTAAAAGTAATTTTTCTTGTAAAATAAGACTCTAAACATGTAGATCTAAAGATCTACAAGTGGTTTTTCGGAAGAACCAAGCGGAAAATGCTAGTTTTGTTAAAACCCGGACCTTACATAAACTAAAAGCATTTTAGTGAATAAACAAGTGTGTAAACACTTGTGTCACAAGAAAAATTTAACAAGAAATATGTTTGGTAAATCATGACTAGAAGTTGTGAAACTTCAAGATCTTTAAGAATAAAGTTTTTCAGAAACTAAACTTATTTTTAAAGATAACAAGACCCACTAAATATGTTAGTAACTTACTACATATTTTTACAAACTTTCAAGTTCATAAGTTGTGGTATATGCTTGTTTTAACAAGTTTGATAAATAAAGATTGTGTTGTTGAGATTGTTGTTGATTTAAAAGAAAATAAACACATGTTTTGAAAACATGGGAAACCTCCATTTTTAGGGGAAACTCTGTCAAAATTTTTATAAATTTTGACACTTAGAAAAATATAAGTTTTTGAGAAACTTATTCCCTAAAAATGTATTTAAAAATATTACCAAGGTTTCCCTAATTTTTGGTGATAAGAAATGAGGATTTCTTCAAGAATAAAAATGGATATTAAGTATGTATATTTTTTAGAGAAAAATATATATTATTTGATCACCAACTTCTGTGCTAAGTGTATATAGTATGTGTTATACGTGCTAGTGTATTAAGACTTAAAAATACACTAAATACTCATGAGAAGTATAAACACAAAAATACACATACAACATACAAGATACATAATTCGGGTGCAAAGTGCAAAACACGAGATACTTATATTAATTTTTGAGAAAATAATATAAGTAAGATACTTAGTTAAAAATATAAAATATTTTTAACACAACAATACAAATACAACAGAGAGTGACT
Organism: Helianthus tuberosus; assembly: GCA_030545235.1. Classification (NCBI taxonomy): domain Eukaryota; kingdom Viridiplantae; phylum Streptophyta; class Magnoliopsida; order Asterales; family Asteraceae; genus Helianthus; species Helianthus tuberosus. Next base: position 41,073,773 of record CM060446.1, on the reverse strand, counting down.
GTACTTGTGCGACGCAAGTCTAGTGACTAACGTTAAGAAAACGCGTATAGGTCACGACGTTATTTAAGCAAATCCGGTGAAGTTTACGACACAAGGAACACAAAGTTGTGAGTTCATGCTCCCCCCTTTTCTTTTAACTGTTTTCAGTTTTATAACTTCGGGGGTGAAATACATGTACAAATGTTACAATATTTATAAATGGTATGATAAAAATACAAGAAGCACACTTGGTGATGACGAGTACCAACAGAGGGTACTCAAGAAAACTTGATTTATACTTGAAGTACGTGGGGTACTCAAGAGAACTTCATTTATACTTGATGTACGTGGGGTACTCAAGAAAACTTAATTTATACTTGAAGTACGTGGGGTACTCAAGAAAACTTGATTTATATATGAAAACTTGATTTATACTTGAAGTACGTGGGGTACTCAAGAAAACTTAATTTATACTTGAAGTACGTGGGGTACTCAAGAAAACTTAATTTATACTTGAAGTACGTGGGGTACTCAAGAAAACTTGATTTATACTTGAAGTACGTGGGGTACTCAAGAAAACTTGATTTATACATGACACAAACTATGTTTTCATACAAAGTATACAAACGTGAAACACAAAAACTGCATGAATTCACACCAACATTATGTTGACGTTTTTCCAAAACTCACATGTATTTCAGGTAACTAGGATGGATGTGCGCGTGGTCTTACTCATGCTCTTGGATGTCGCTTTGTTTATCGTTAAATAAAGTTGTGACTTTTAAGACAATATTCTATCTCGTGTTGTAAACACTTGACGTATGTTTTCAGTAATGTAATGTTTGAAGTTATTTTTGAGCATGTAGTATGTTTACCTTTCGTATGCAATGAGAACCTTTCATGATCACACCTCGTGCTTCCGCCGCAGAAAGGGGTGGGACAGATTGGTATCAGAGCTGCGATTGTAGTGAACCAGGATTCCTTCTCGAGTCTAGTCTACAATCTCTCGGATCCTTTCTCGAAAACAATTTTTCAAAGAGTTTCATTGCATAAAACGTCCCGCGACATCCACTACCTGAAACTGTCTACATGATTCTAGAAAAGACACTACGAGACTTAGAGTGCACTTGAGTGGCACTTGTCGTTGACTAGAAACTACCTGCAGTTATGTGTGATAATTAGCATAAACTTGAAGTAGAATGTCACAAGTATACGTGACTTTACCTGAAAGCAATGGCCTATCTGAAGGAAGAAATACGTGGATGAAACGAACTGTGCGGACTGTGCAAGGAGTTACGTAATTATGGATGCATACATAATTATGGAATTCAGTGTACAGAAACCACAACAAGTCTTGTCACGTATAGATTCTCTTAGTGCTAGCCTACTAAGTACTCTGCTAGAGTAATAATTGTTTGACGTCACTTATGTGGTATATATCTGTGTATATATATACTACTACTGTCTAGTATGACGATATCAAACAAATGCCTAAACCTATTGGGTTGTGTTCGTCAGAACATGGCACCCAGAAGAGCTGTGAACGCTCGTGACCAACCTCCTCCTCCCCCACTGCCAAGAACTATTGAAGAGCTGAACGCTCTACTGGAAGAAAGGATCTCCGCTGCTATCGTCCAATACGAGTCAAACCGTACTCAAGACAGTGGAGGACCAAGCAATGCTAGACATAACGGGCATGGAGATTCGTCTGGAGGAAACGCAGCTCAAGGTAACCTTAAGACAATGTGTTAAGCATGGAGAAATTTATGAACGGTCTTTGTTTCATTATTTCTTCGATTGCTCACATATGAATTGGTTGAATCAATTCCAGGCTGCACTTTCAAGCAGTTCCTCGACTGCAAGCCGATGAACTATGACGGCACAGGAGGTGCAGTAGCATTTGTACGCTGGACGGAGAAGACTGAAGCTACTATCCGCATGAGCAAGTGTACCGCGGATCAGCAAGTCACTTTTGCTACTGGATTGTTTGTAGATGAAGCTCTGACTTGGTGGAACTTGCAAGCCCAAACTCTGGGTGATGATGCCGCTTATGGCCTAACTTGGGATGAACTGAAGGAAAGAATGAGAGAGAAGTATTGCTCTCGTGCTGAACTCCAAAGGCTGGAAACGGAGTTCTGGCATTTGACCATGGAAGGTGCTGACATTAATGGTTATACTCGAAGGTTCCACGATCTGTCTAGAGTGCTTCCCTACATGGTGACTCCCGAATTCAAGCGCGTTGAACGCTACATTTGGGGACTGGCCCCAGAGTTTCGCGGCATGGTAACTTCGGCCAAACCTCAAACAATCACCGAGGCTGTGACTCTGGCTATGAGCCTTACTGAAGATTGCGTTCGTATGAAGAAGTTATCACTGAACCCAACAGAGAAGACCGAGACACATGCTGAGTCGTCCGGTGACAAGAAGAGAAAGCATTCGAATCTGAATCAAGCAACTCGTAACAACAAGGGTTTCAGCAAGAAGCGCGACACTAACCCGCCTCAGGAAATGAAAACCCTTGCAACCAAAGGATACCAAGGCACCATGCCTAAATGCCAAAAATGCAAGCATCATCATGAAGGAGCTTGTCGCATTCCAAGGTGCGACAAATGTGGTAGGTTGGGTCATCAAACTGAAGACTGTTGGGGAAAAGGTAAGAACCGAAATGGAAACGGTGCTGGTAATAAGAACGGTAACGGGAAAGGGCGGAACCAAGGATGCTTCAGATGTGGAAGCAATGATCATTTCATGAAGGACTGCCCAGAGGGAAACAATGCTCAGGCTAGAGCATTTGTGATTGGAGCAAAGAACGCACGCGAGGACCCTAATGTGGTCACCGGTACGTTCCTCATTAACAATCACTTTGCATCCATTTTATTTGACACTGGTGCCGATTATAGCTTCATGTCTGTGGAATTTAAACGCATGCTTGGAATAGAATCTAGTAGATTAGAAATTCCTTATTCCATAGAACTAGCCAATGGTAAACTTGTTGAATCGGGCGAAGTTGTTAGAAGCTGCACATTAGAACTTGGTGGACGAAATTTTAGCATCGACCTCTTACCTATTCAATTGGGTAGCTTCGATGTAGTAGTCGGAATGGACTGGTTGTCCAAGAACAAAGCTGAAGTTATTTGTCACGAGAAAATCATTCGCATCCCGTTGGCGAATGATGAAACTCTCATCGTGCATGGAGAAAAGCGAGACGCGCCTCTTCGAATCATCAGTTGTATGAAGGCACAGAAGTACTTAAGGAAAGGATGTGTTGCCTTCCTAGAACACGTTGTAGATAAGAGGGCTGAGGAGCCGAAACTCGAAGACATTCCTGTGGTGAAGGAATTTCCTGATGTTTTTCCCGAAGATCTGCCAGGACTACCTCCGCAACGACAAGTCGAATTCCGTATAGACTTGGTTCCAGGAGCCGCTCCTGTAGCCAAGGCTCCCTATCGACTGGCGCCATCCGAAATGCAAGAATTAGCTACACAACTCCAGGAGTTGTTGGTTAAAGGATTTATAAGGCCAAGCTTCTCGCCCTGGGGAGCTCCGGTATTGTTCGTGAAGAAGAAGGATGGAACACTGCTGATGTGTATCGATTACAGGGAACTAAACAAGCTCACGATCAAGAATCGGTATCCACTACCAAGGATTGATGACTTATTTGATCAACTGCAAGGATCAAGCTACTATTCCAAGTTCGACCTTCGATCTGGATACCATCAGCTGAGAATCCAAGAGGAAAGCGTACCAAAGACTGCATTCAGAACACGCTATGGGCACTACGAATTTCTTGTGATGCCATTTGGGCTGACGAATGCACCAGCGGTCTTTATGGATCTAATGAACCGCGTATGCAAACCATATCTCGATAAATTCGTGATTGTATTTATCGATGATATCCTGATTCACTCGCGAATGAAAGAAGAGCACGAGCAACATCTCAGAACCATCTTGGAACTACTGAAGAAAGAGAAACTTTATGCAAAGTTCTCGAAATGTGAATTCTGGATTCGCGAAGTACAATTTCTTGGTCACGTTGTGAATGAGAAGGGCATTCATGTAGACCCATCCAAGATCGAAGCAATAAAGAATTGGGAAGCTCCCAAGACCCCAACTGAAGTTCGACAATTTTTCGGCTTAGCGGGCTATTATCGGCGATTCATCGAGAATTTCTCAAAGATAGCTCAACCGCTAACGACCCTTACTCAGAAAGACAAGAAGTACGACTGGGGTGTTAAACAAGAAGAAGCCTTCTAACTACTCAAAAACAAGCTATGCGATGCACCGATACTATCATTACCTGAAGGCACTGATGACTTCGTGGTATACTGTGACGCTTCACGACAAGGTTTGGGTTGCGTGCTTAGGCAGCGCTAAAAAGTCATCGCTTACGCTTCAAGACAATTGAAGGTACATGAAAAAAATTATACCACGCACGACTTGGAACTCAGCGCGGTGGTATTCGCCTTGAAGATCTGGCGACACTATTTATATGGTACCCGATGTACAATTTTCACAGATCACAAAAGCTTACAACACATATTTGATCAGAAGGAATTGAATATGCGCCAGCGGCGATGGGTCGAGCTGCTAAATGATTACAACTGTGAGATCAAGTACCATCCTGGAAAGGCAAACGTTGTAGCAGACGCGCTAAGTCGAAAAGAAAGGGCTAAGACCCTAAGGGTTCGGGCATTGGAAATGACCATACGAACGAACCTCACTACACGCATTCGTGATGCACAACAAGAAGCTCTTAAAGGAGAGAACCGTAAAGCTGAATACCTCCGGGGTATGTTGAAATACATGATGCCAAATGAAGAGGGAGCCTTATACTTTAAGAAGCGTATTTGGGTTCCGCTCTATGGTGGCATACGAAAAGTCATCCTTGATGAAGCGCATAAATCGAGATACTCGATCCATCCAGGATCGGACAAGATGTATCAAGACTTGAAAGAGTACTATTGGTGGCCGAGACTCAAAAGCGATGTTGCTGTCTATGTTGGAAAATGCCTAACATGTGCTAAGATTAAGGCTGAATATCAGAAACCGTCCGGCCTACTACAACAACCAGAGATACCCATGTGGAAGTGGGAGCAAATCTCAATGGACTTCATAACGAAATTACCCAGGACCCCGAGAGGGCACGATATGATATGGGTGATAGTCGATCGGTTAACGAAGTCTGCGCATTTCCTACCGATCCGAGAAAAAGACAGCACTGGAAAGCTTGCTGAGATATACTTAAAGGAAATCATGGCACGTCATGGAGTGCCGATCTCGATTATTTCAGACAGAGATGGACGCTTTGTCTCAAGAATCTGGCAATCCTTTCAGGAAGCCTTTGGATCTCAGTTAGATCTAAGCACGACATTCCATCCACAAACAGATGGCCAGAGCGAACGGACTATACAAACGTTAGAAGATATGCTTCGCTCAAGTGTCATGGATCTGGGCGGCAGCTGGGATACTCACCTACCTTTGGTTGAGTTTTCCTACAATAACAGCTATCATTCAAGCATAAAAGCCGCACCGTTCGAAGCTCTGTATGGCCGCAAGTGCCGATCGCCCTTATGTTGGGCAGATGCTGGAGATAAACGTATGGTTGGTCCTGAACTTGTACAAGAGACAACCGACAAGATTGCGCAGATCCGAGAGCGCATTAAGGCAGCTCGAGATCGACAAAAGAGCTACGCTGATCTGAAAAGAAAACCAGTAGAATTCGAGGTGGGAGACAAAGTGTTGTTAAAAGTCTCACCTTGGAAGGGCGTAGTAAGATTTGGAAAACGTGGAAAGCTGAATCCACGATACATCGGACCATTCAAGATTCTAGAAAGAATTGGTACCGTGGCATACAAGTTGGAGTTACCGGAAGAACTTAATGGAGTACATGATACGTTTAATGTATCCAACCTGAAGAAGAGTCCAACACAAGAAAACGTGATCATCCCTGTGGATGAAGTGCATATAGATGACGCCCTCCGATTTACAGAACAACCAGTTGAGGTTACCGACTGGAAAGTCAACAAGACCAGGAGGAGCACTGTTAAACTTGTCAAAGTACGTTGGAGCTCTAAGCACGGACCCGAGTACACATGGGAACTTGAAGATAAGTTCAAAGAAAAGTATCCCCACCTATTCAAGAAGACTCCTGCGAGAGTTAGTTCAGCCTGAATTTCGGGACGAAATTCTTTTAACGGGGGGAGACTGTGACTACTGGCCCCAAACCGGTAATTTCCGTACACTTAAATTATTATTTAATGACTGCAATTATGTGCTTAATTGTCAGCAATGTCTGAACACATACTAAACAAGTGAATTCACGCATGTTGCATACTACAAAATATTGCTTTATGCATAAACGAGAGCGTTGCGTCAGATATACTAGTAAACTCACCGGTAAGACACAATGTGTCAACAGAACTGCATAAAGCAGTCAGACATTAAAATTGGAGCCTAGGTGTAGGTCCAACGACAAGAATACATTAAAACCCCAGAATACATACAAGGGTTTAAATATATACTCCCCGAAAGCAAAAATAAGCACTAAAAAGCACCCGAAACGCACTTTAAGTGCAGAATTTTAGTAAATTCAGCTCTAATCAGCATTTAAACGTATGAGTATTATGCAGAAATTATGTTTTATTATCCAGAATATTTCCCCAAGTGTTGGGAATTGAAAGGGGTACAAAAAGGTACTTAAAAGCTAAAAAGTGTAATTTAGCACTTTAACGAATCGGTATCTAACCGAACAACCGGACAATACCCGGAACACCAAAATAATGCTAGAAGCATTGTTTTTATTTTTCTGAGCTAGTTAGGGTCCCCGAATACCCTAACACCCGTTATATTACTCTACACACTAATAACCTACATAAAGTCCTAACTAAACTAATTAGACACTTAACTATATCATCAAAATCTAACCATATACCCCCCTAACCCGATCGGTTCCCCAAGGGGTGACCCACCCCACCATTTGTTGATTATTATAATCATCTTGTCCAATATCTATCATACATATTACATAATGGGTATTAGGTGAACATGGGTTATAAGTAAGTTCATGAGATAACTATTATCTCACTTCAAAACACTTAACAAAATTTGCTCTCCCTTTCCCCTCTTGCTACCTTCGGCCGAGACCACCATCCATCATCCACCCATCATCAAGTTTTGATCAAGACATTTTACTTACATACAAAGGTGCAAGGTGACGTACAAGGAGGCTCGGTGCTTTCGGAAACTCAAGAACCTCTCTATATTTCTTTTATCCACCTTGTTTACGTCTTGTTTCTTCCCTAGCCTCGAGCTAGTAGTAAGTGCTTCTAAACATCCTCTTGTTCTTGTTTAAAGTGGTTAATAGGTGATTTAACGGTTAAAACTCAAGAACACACAAGATCAAAACTAACAGTCTTGAAAGAATGATGAACTAGATGGATAAAAAGAAACTAATGCTGTAAATCTTGTAAATCTTGCTTTGTTGTGAATATTTGATGTTGTTTATTGCTAGTAGTGGGATGGATCGTCATCTAACCATACTAGATCATGTTCATGGAACATGAACTAGTAATATGTTAAGTGTAAAAGTTGTAAGATGATGAACCCTTCCACTCATGAACATGAACTTGTGTAAAAGTAATTTTTCTTGTAAAATAAGACTCTAAACATGTAGATCTAAAGATCTACAAGTGGTTTTTCGGAAGAACCAAGCGGAAAATGCTAGTTTTGTTAAAACCCGGACCTTACATAAACTAAAAGCATTTTAGTGAATAAACATGTGTGTAAACACTTGTGTCACAAGAAAAATTTAACAAGAAATATGTTTGGTAAATCATGACTAGAAGTTGTGAAACTTCAAGATCTTTAAGAATAAAGTTTTTCAGAAACTAAACTTATTTTTAAAGATAACAAGACCCACTAAATATGTTAGTAACTTACTACATATTTTTACAAACTTTCAAGTTCATAAGTTGTGGTATATGCTTGTTTTGACAAGTTTGATAAATAAAGATTGTGTTGTTGAGATTGTTGTTGATTTAAAAGAAAATAAACACATGTTTTGAAAACATGGGAAACCTCCATTTTTAGGGGAAACTCTGTCAAAATTTTTATAAATTTTGACACTTAGAAAAATATAAGTTTTTGAGAAACTTATTCCCTAAAAATGTATTTAAAAATATTACCAAGGTTTCCCTAATTTTTGGTGATAAGAAATGAGGATTTCTTCAAGAATAAAAATGGATATTAAGTATGTATATTTTTGAGAGAAAAATATATATTATTTGATCACCAACTTCTGTGCTAAGTGTATATAGTATGTGTTATACGTGCTAGTGTATTAAGACTTAAAAATACACTAAATACTCATGAGAAGTATAAACACAAAAATACACATACAACATACAAGATACATAATTCGGGTGCAAAGTGCAAAACACGAGATACTTATATTAATTTTTGAGAAAATAATATAAGTAAGATACTTAGTTAAAAATATAAAATATTTTTAACACAACAATACAAATACAACAGAGAGTGACTGTACTTGTGCGACGCAAGTCTAGTGACTAACGTTAAGAAAACGCGTATAGGTCACGACGTTATTTAAGCAAATACGGTGAAGTTTACGACGGAAGGAACGCAAAGTTGTGAGTTCATGCTCCCCCTTTTCTTTTAACTGTTTTCAGTTTTATAACTTCGGGGGTGAAATACATATACAAATGTTACAATATTTATAAATGGTATGATAAAAATACAAGAAGCACACTTGGTGAGGACGAGTACCAAGTGTGATGAGATAATAGAATACAAGAAGCGCACTTGGTGAGGACGAGTACCAAGTATGATGCGTTATGAGAAATGATACGAGAAATCGTGTCACGAATAGGGTACATAAGCACCATTAATCAACTATATACCTAGACCGCAGAACAAAAGGTTAGATCTAACGGGTGCCGGGCAGCCACACTCTCGGTGAGGGCGAGTATCGAGTAGTGCTTTTGTGTCTCAGAATATGCCAACTAGAAAATGCCTAAGGTTTGGTGACTTCCTATGTCGTGTCACATGTTAATGGCTTTGCAACCCATTAACAATCCTGATACTTACAGGAATATTTTACTTACATAAGATTCATACCATATTAAAACTTGATTTATACTTGAAGTACGTGGGGTACTCAAGAAGACTTAATTTATACTTGAAGTACGTGGGGTACTCAAGAAAACTTGATTTATACTTGAAGTACGTGGGGTACTCAAGAAAACTTCATTTATACTTGATGTACGTGGGGTACTCAAGAAAACTTAATTTATACTTGAAGTACGTGGGGTACTCAAGAAAACTTGATTTATATATGAAAACTTGATTTATACTTGAAGTACGTGGGGTAGTCAAGAAAACTTAATTTATACTTGAAGTACGTGGGGTACTCAAGAAAACTTAATTTATACTTGAAGTACGTGGGGTACTCAAGAAAACTTGATTTATACATGACACAAACTATGTTTTCATACAAAGTATACAAACGTGAAACACAAAAACTGCATGAATTCACACCAACATTATGTTGACGTTTTTCCAAAACTCACATGTATTTCAGGTAACTAGGATGGATGTGCGCGTGGTCTTACTCATGCTCGTGGATGTCGCTTTGTTTATCGTTAAATAAAGTTGTGACTTTTAAGACAATATGCTATCTCGTGTTGTAAACACTTGATGTATGTTTTCAGTAATGTAATGTTTGAAGTTATTTTTAAGCATGTAGTATGTTTACCTTTCGTATGCAATGAGAACCTTTCATGATCACACCTCGTGCTTCCGCCGCAGAAAGGGGTGTGACAACAACTGCATGAGTGAAGAAGACATCCAAGCTTGTTTAGAATGGGAACTACCCCCAAAGCTACCTGATTTGGAGGTAGGAAAGAAATAAAAAAAATAGAAGCTGTCGAGGAAGGAGGTTCGTCTTCCGGTGCTGTTGTGAATCATCAACTGGAGAAACAGAGGGACGTTCTTGGAAAAAAGAAACAGGTAGAAGAAATTCCCATTGTTAAAAAAGGTGATGATGATGACACACAACAGTTTGATTTCAACCCTAACCCGGAGGAGGATTACGACCCGGAAGTCCTGAAGGATGCTTGGAACTATGAGGAAGAAGAAGATTGGTCCTGTGTTTGGCACAACCCATATTCTGGAGAAGAGTTAGACTCAGAACTATCATCTAGAGGTGACTGTCATTGGAAATAGTGTTGCTCACTTTGTTGCAAGATGTTTGTTGTAGTGGTGTTTAGTTGAATGTTTTTTGTCGTTTGTTCTATCAGCACTTTATGTCATAATCCTCTTCTGGTTTGTGTTTAGTTGAATGTTATTCTCGTTTATTGTATCAGCAGTTTATGTTTAGTAGTATTCTAATCATTACCCCTACATTTCTCCTCACTATAAATACCACCTATCACACCAATATATCTTCACATCTTCACCTCACCTCACAAGTCATTCAGATGGCAGACGGTGATAACGAATTCCACATTCATTTTCATTTGCATATACATGAAGGGGAGCCAAACCCTGCAAATGTTGAGCCATAACCCAACCGTAACTTTGTTGAACCATAACCCAACTGTGAACCACAACCCAACCGTAACTTTGTTGAACCACAACCCAACCGTAACCATATTGCTCGACAAGCAAACCCTAACAGTGTGTTCCCCTCCACTGAATAGTTGCGTGCCCGTCCCAGACCTTCACCGCTAGACCAACATCGTTACCGTCCACATCATCTTAGTCAGGAAAATCAAAATCAAACTTCCTTCATGGAAGCACCACAACACCCCTCTTTTGTGAAAAACCCTAACCGCCCATACATCTCTGTTGTTGAAAGGGGAGCAGCCTTACCTGGTATTATCTGACCCATATGCAGGTATGGATGCCACTACTACTGTAGGTGTACTAACCAATCCGACAGCGATCGTGACTCAAACGCGTTATCAGATGAAGCAGTGGTTAGTGATGATCCATGGGAGCAGTATCAGAATTACGATAGCGATTTTGATTCATCCTTTTGATTCCATATTCTACTTTAGCTGTTGTCTTATGTATTTCAATTCAATAATAATTGTGTTGTTGTGTTTAATGTTTCATAGTGAATTTTGGAACAACTGTCTTAAATGTTAAATTACACCAATTCATAATTCAAACAGAAATACCAAACACAAAACCGAGGAGGATACACCTAACAGTTAACAGTAAAAACCACAACAACATACTAACTTAACGTCGGCCACAGGTCTTCCTGTTGTGCCCTGCTTCTCCACATCTGCCGCATCGATGTGCCTGGGGTACATCGTGGTAGTTGACATCCATCTCATTTTGAATTCTTCTTGAATGAACCCTACCTCGATGTGTTGTAACCCTCAAAGGGTCCCCTTGAATTGTCCAGTCCGGTTCTTCCCACTCTTCTTTGTGTCCTAGGGTGTCAAAATGACCGCTGTGCTGATCCTGATAGGTGGTCGTGTGGAATTTGGAATTGGTAACGTTATGTGGTTGGTCACCCCTCCAAGCACAAACGGCGATAGCATGGGAACAAGGGAATCTAAGCATTTGTCATTTCCCGCATGAGCACCGCCTGCGTATGTATTCAACGGTGTACTCGTTTCCACCGTCATCATTTGTTTCATCCCTTGAAACAACCTAGTAGCGACCATCTCTGACATCGTACACGGACACTTCATGTTGCATTGCTATGGAATGCAGTTTGTTAAACTTGGACCAAATTCAAGGGGGTAGAGGGGTGTTGCAGCTTTGGGCCATCTGCGCGTGCCGAGCATACTCTGATACGTCCTAGGTAAACATATAATGAATCAAGGCTTTTACTGGCAGGAGTCTGGCTTCACGTAAGACAATATTCATAGACTCGGATATGTTCATCGTAAGGTTACCCCAACGACGGTTTCCGCGGTCATGAACAATAGTCCACTTACTTTTGTCGATGTCGTTCAGGTAGTCCCAAGCATCCTGATTTATCATCCGCATTTCCCTCACAGCCCAAAGATACTTTCTGCATTGACTTGTGCTCCCGTTCATCCAACACAGCTTCCTAATAGATTTGGTCTTGTACCTTCCACTAAAATTGCTTCTTACATGCCGAAGATAATAACGGTGGTAGGCTTTTGGTTCCTTCCAATCCTCAAGGTTCTCCATGGCAGTAATTATCCCAACGTGACAGTCTGATAGAACACAAATTTTACTGTTACAGTCTCTGGTGATGTATTCCCTCAAATTTTGGAAAAACCAACACCAACTATGAACCGTCTCTTCGTCAACTAGAGCGTACGCCACTGGCATTATGTAGTTGTTGGCATTTTTGGTTACCACAACCAACAACTTACCACGGTACCCTCCTTTCAAGTGTGTGCCGTCCACAGAGATTACAGGCTGGCAAAGATGAAACGCACGAATAGAGGGACCAAATGCCTAAAAAAACATATTTGAAGGTTGGATGTCCTGGAGCCGAACGCGGGTGATGAAACCGTGAAACCACCGTACCAGGGTTTCGAGACTGAAGCCGTAACACATACTTTGGCAACTCCTCAAAGTTGCTATCCCAAGTTCCATATATCCTCTCAATTGCCTTTCTTCGTCCATGCCACGCCTTCGTATACGTAACATCGACAGACATCGCTTGCTTTATATGTGTCCTGATGTGTTTCACCTTCAACGCAATGTCTGTACGAATTTGTGGCAGGATGTGTGCAGCGATATCCTTAGATCTAAGGCACCTGTTGTTGTTGTTGTTGCGTACCACCTTTGAATAACAGCTGTGGGCAGGCGCCCAGTTGGTAATTTGCCACATGTGTTGGTGTTTCTGTTTTGATGTGGTTGCACGCCATTGACACAAAGGAGCAAGAGGGAAAAGGGTTTTATAATTTTTGTTTCTGGTGTAGCATTTAACTTTGTATAAAGTTGGTTTGCTATCCATCACAAAAATTTCCCTTCCACGGCGAATGTTCCATTCTCGGACAGCAAGGTCCACCTCTTGTTTAGATTTGAAATAAATGCCCAGACGTATCTGTTTTACTTTTGGATTCCATACGTCCATTGGATTATATTCATAATCCGGACACATGTAATCCCTAAGTTCCTCGTATTCGCCTGGGTCCTCATGTGTCTCTGGAATGATAGGCCTAGAAGACCTCGGCTAAGCCAGGGTCAACTCAGTGTGTTGGTTGACTGCAACCCCATCGTCAGAAGTGCCATCGTCAGATGGGGGTGCCTCTTCACTCTTAGAACTTTCTTCGGTCCTGCAACCTTCCGAGTCATCAAAGCCATCATTATTATCATCACCGACCACAAACTGGGACGACAGTCCTACTATGTTATCAACAGGAGGCATGAAGTGGTGTTCTTGAGTTGTTTGCTCGTATCCCTCGTCATCTTCATCGGATAACTGGGTGTTAACAACATTACGTTGTGTAATGTCATGCTTCTGTTTGTGAAACTCATGTGTTGGACGGGATTGACTGCCTCCCACTGAACATAGATCTCGGCAATGAAGTTGCCTTCTGATACTCCGGCTAAATAGTGCAGTATTTCAACACCATCATCGTTGAAAAATTTTGTTGTCTGAGATATGCCCTGATACGTGTACCCTAGTAACAATGAAAGGCGCACCGATTCTTTCTGTAGTTGAACATGATTATAGATTGAATCCACCAATTCGTTATACGACAATTTTTGTCGCATGACGAATGAGGTTGTTAGCATGGATTAGTCAAACTGAACAACCCCGTTTACAAAGGAAAACTGTAACGCCCTGCTTCTTCTTACTTTCCATAAATAGAAAGTCTTGTTAGTATTTCTATTTTTGGAAGTCTTGTGTTCTTGTAATCGTTCTCTCTTTGTAACCGTTGTAAAATCCGAGACTTGGATCATAAATAAAACTCGTATTTCGTTAAATTCATGTAATACATACTTTATACATGCTCATACGTTCAATTTCGTGAAACAATTGATGCTCACTCGTAATTGTTGGAAACTATGTGCTAAACTTGCCAATATGTGAAACTTATGCATAAAACGTCTTTTGAACATATACGATACTTAAATACGATATTCATACACCTAATTATACTTGGTTTATGTTCCTCATACTTAATTTAGCCCTAAACTATGTTTAAATTACATAAAATACCTTTAAAATACCCTAAAACCCTAATTTATAAACTCAAGGGACCAAAATGTCATTCCTAAAACTAGAAGTGCTGACCTGATGGTCTCTGGCACCCCGCGACCGCCCTTGGTTCTCTCTCGCGCCCCGCCAGAGGGTGTAATCCGTAGCCAGCTAAGTTCTGATCGCGAATTGGTCCATTTTTTAGAGTTAGTTGGTTGTTATTTTTGTGTTTCTTGCATTAAAACTCAACCACCAACCAACCATCTTCAAACCCTATAAATACAAGGCCTATCCAAGCTAAAATCACTTTGCAAACTCCTCTAATCACTCCCTAAATCGCCACAATCAGCTGCTAAAACAGAAGTTCGGACAGATTGTTACTACTTCACAAAAGTGAGCATAACTTCTTCATTTCTTGTCCGATTTAGCCCATTCTTTTTCCTATACACTTGGATTGACCTTAGCTTCGATTCCATGGGTATTTCACAGTGAATAAGTCACTGGAACTCTGGCAAAAAGGCTCTAAAGTTCACTGTTCATTTCTGATTTCATCTAATCTTTACTAATACTTGTTCAACTTGAGTCTAACTCATCTCAAACCTATGTCCTTATGCTTATAACCACTTCTATGGTTAGTTAGGCTTAAAAACAAGGTTGAGACATTCAAAAACAGAGGTTAAACCTCATATACATTCTGTTTTGTTTAGGGTTTTTGACCCATAAGTAATGTTTAAGTCCAAGACTTAATGTAGGTGTGATTATGGACTAACTTGGGTTGGCCAACATAAAATCCCCACATTACTTGATGATTTCTTATAGAGTAGTTGTTTATATTCTTGTATTATTCATAGTTCATGACCCTCCTTGTATGTTTTTACATCAAGTGTAGTGGTGAACACTTAGAGGTACCTAAATGGAAGATTACACTTCCTACCTCCTACATGACTTCCATGAAACGTAGAGGTACCTAAATGAAGACTTGATCTTCTACCTCATGCTTGAAATATTGGACATAATAATATATAACCTAAATAATACTTATATGTATATACTATTCAACATTTGAACCTTGATGGTGAATTTGTGTTCATTCGTCGAAGTGCTAGAATAACATCATCTAAGACATAAGACTTGTTATGATTCTAATGAGTATACTACTCATGAAAACATTAACCTTTGAGGTTTCATAGTGTCAAAACAAGTACTTGGTGTTAAAAGGTGATTAATTTCGTATACATATGTTCTTATGCTTCAAATTCTGAATCTTTAATCCACCGTTACGCTCCGATACTCATACACTTTGTTTCTTCGTGTAGAAGGACTTGGTGTTCCTACCTCCAACAACTAACTCGCGGATTCACAAGTGAAGACTTGCAAAACCGTGAGTATACTCGCAACCCCCTTTTTATATTTACCACTTTGGGGTGTAACATGTTAAATTATTAAATCACACTTAAATATATTCTTTATGCAATGCACGAAAATAATCCTTATACATGAATGCTATGTTTGTTATATTTGATGCTTATACTTGGGTGATTCTTATGTGATACAATAGTCATTAGCTTATTACTAGCATCCATTTGACATGTATAGCGCTATAGGAGTAACGCACCACCCGTGAACGAGAGGTCATGTTGAATTATATCATTTTTTGCGTAAACAGAGGGTTGACTAGAAATATCGCATGCCTTGTATGATGCTCTTATATAAACTAGGTGCCATGTGGATTCATTTTTAAACTTTTAAACTTATACTTACATACTTATTCATAAACTTGTATACTCGCCTTTGCTTTTGCATTGAATTGTATTTTAAACATGTTACAAGTTGATGATTGATGATGCTATGAAATGGATTAGCAAAGATGCCCAAATACTCACTTAGACGTTTAGGTTTAAAGTGTTGTATCAATTTTGTTATGTTATGATTTGAACAATGTTGTTATTGAATTTCCTTGTAATGTTTTGACAATTTGATTATAAATGAAAATGGTTGAATTAAATATTGTCACAAATAGTGTTATGAAGTCTCTTGCAATCTCAAACTAGTCCCACTCCGATGATTCCGCCATTGGTTGGGGTGTGACAAAAACACACCGCCCCAATATAGTCTTACGAGGTATGCCCGAAAAGAATCCATGAACTAAGAAAGGGAAATGTTAAGGATGGGTGGGTTGTGTAAACTGGATTTGGTTTGTATACAATGGGTGGGTTGTGTAAGCTGGATTTGGAAATGTTAGTGTGGGTTGAGAACCTAATCCAATGGGTATTTATAGTGTTGAGGAACCAGATATTTGGTGGAGGCCACCATCTTGTGGGTTAATATAAATATAATTAATATTTTTGAATATTCTAAAAAGTAAAAATGTAAGTTTTCTTAAAACATGTTTAACTACATATATGGCCCAGTTCGTTTGAACAAGTGTCTGTTATTCGGATTTTATTATTTGTTTTTAAATATCATGTTTAGAACAATATAGTTAATTCGGTTCTAATTATTTGGTTTGAACCATGCTTCAAATTATAATGGTTGATTTCTCACGACTCTTTTTTAATTGTTCCGCATTAGTTATTAGGTTTATACCGGGTTCTCAACAACACAACATGTTACAACACAAAATTTAACAAGGTTTTTTATTTGGTAATTCAACAATCTATCAAACTCGCAAAATTACATAAATGCAGTACTATATTAATTATATACATGCAGAAATACAATGTTACTTAACAAAGCATTTCTAATGGAGAGGTGCCAAACAGAAACTGAATGAATTTAAACCCGTCGATTTTCTTTGTATATCGAGTTTCCTAATAGGGTCAAAAGGTTGTCACCTGCTCTTTGACCCGTAAAGTGATATGGAACGGGTTGTTCGCACCATCCGTGACGATTCTGCAGCTTCGGTAATGTTTGAGGAATAGCAAAAGCCTGGATACGCTTGACAGGGAATGTTTAACAAAAACCAGGCTGATGCACTAGAAGCGAACAACATTACAATAGGATCTAATTAACACGTTTTCGTCTCCTAGTCACATGGGATAAAATGCGACTTGAAATGTGTTATGATCCTAATCTCCTACTGAAAACGGGGGTGATGATGACTGTTCTACATGCTTATACCCCCACCAGAAGTTGCAGAATACTTTAAAGCTCAGAAACACGTCATAAACCGCCCAACCACCTGAGCGGCTGAATCTTCCTGAAGACTCGGTAGCAGCCGTAGAAGCATCCACAGCCGCAGTTGAGTCATTATCCTCGTACACCTTACGTAAGAAGGTGGTAGAAGAGAAGGATCGTTCTCCTGCACACAAGGTTTTCTCACTTCGTATACGAAATTTAAAACTTAGAAAAACATCATGAAGAATGGTGTCCCGAATGATTGTCGAGCATACTATGACCAGATTTTGGTATCGCCTGAAAAATCAATCCCCGAACATCTTTTATAACGAACATAAGAGTTCAAAGTTAAACAAAATTGCAAAATTGCAATATCGACGTTATATTATTATTAACAGAAGACATGTTTCTTGTGCTGATGTTTGTGCATTTAGGTTGATATAAGCAACATACATACTGAACAACAACCTATATGGTATTACTTTTAAGTTAGCAACCTCAAATAGCAATCTTCAATTACATATTTTCTTCAAAAAACGACATTTCTATAAATTTCTGCTTCAAATAACAATCTTTCATAGATTCCTACATGAAACAGCGATCTTATTATAAATTGCAATCCCAAACAGCTATCTTCGTATACATTACTGTCTGAAACAACGACCATGTGATATATATATGTTTAAAATAGCGACCTTTCCTAGTTATATATATCAAACAGCGACCTTGTGATACATATTAGTTCCAAACAGCGACCTTGTGATATATATCAGTTTAAAACAACGACCTTTCATATATAGTACTATGAAACAGCGACCTTTTATGAAGAATGCTGATCCAAACAGCAACCTTGTAAAGATTTCAGCTTTTTCCTGCATTCTGTCAGAGGAGGTGTAGAAGGTCGCTGAACCAAACAACGACCTACCTAGATTTGAAACATATTTCCTGGATCACCTAAAAGCACTTTTTTTTTGTAAACCACTTAATTCTGCAAAAAAATCGTGGGGGATTTAGGGTCTTTTTTAATTTAATAATATTTTTTAAAGAAAAAAGGTGGGCCCATGTGTATTAATAACATAACATGCATGAAAAGACGGTTTTACCTTCACATGCTATGCATGTGAGGCCACTTAACATGGATTAGTAACTGGGTTAGTGATAAAGGATGAAACTGGCAACAAAATTAATCTTAAAGGCTGGTTTTGACAACTTTTAAAGATTAAAGCTGAAACCAGTAAGATTGGTGAAACTTAAAGGACGTTTTGTGCAATTTTCTCTTAATATTATTAAACCCATAATTAACTATATTAATCAAATTAATACACGTCATTATTAATAATAATAAAGATAATAACAATTCGCATTTTTTTATTTATTTCGCTTAGGATCTAGCTTACGAACGAATCGGGTTTTGGGATCCTTTTTTTCGCGATGTTACATATGCGTTCGGGGTTTCAATTACTATCTGTTCGGAGGCCTTTTTGAGTGTCATTACAGTTGATCGTAAGTTTTGTATTCATTTATTGCATGGCATAAAGAAAGATGTTTAGGTAAATTGGATTTTGGAACCAATGATACAATATAAGTTCTTGCAAGATTTTGTCAATGTTACATATGAAGGATTAGCCACTCCATTGATCATTTAAGTTGCTACCGCTTGTTCAAGATGCCATTGATGGATAAACAAAGATTGCAAGTACTTGGGGTTGCAACTGATGAAGACAATGAATATAATGGCAGATACGTAAACTTTTTTGTGTGTGTGGGGGGGGGACAATACGGGTTAGGTAAAACTGAGACAATGAGAAAAAAGACTATAAGAGGGTAAACAATAGGCACCTTGTTTAAGATTATGTGAAGAATTATGTGAAGACATCACCAAATTAGGTTAAGCAACTTCGATTATCCAATTAGGTTCAAAAACTTCTCACTTACGGAATTTAAAAACCCTAGAAAACATAAATTAAAATTTTAAGTCATTAATTAAAAATTTAAAAACCCTATAAAAAGGGGCAATCATAGATATATAAACATAGGATCAAGATTCAGGGAGATGAGAGCAAACCCTGGTCAATCACAAAATACGACCATTCGATTAAAAGGTCCTTTTGTTTATCACCACTGCCTGTCTAGTTCACTTGTAGCCTGTATTGATGATACGCAGAATTAGGGATGAACGAATTATGCATTATTTTTTTTGGTTCTGCATTAGGATCTTGGGGTTGGGGCTGGGCTACAAATTGTTAAATGGTAGATCACATATCACATGGGCATAATGGTAGATCAAAGATGGGATGTTGAGGAATTGTTAGGCGCATGGTTGTTGGGTTAAGCCTTATGCTATGGAAATGATGGTGGGCCTTTACCCACCCTATTATTGCCTTACATCCGTCACTAAATGAAGATATGTCATTGACTTACTACCACTGAGGAGTACATATGACATCATCAATGACTTCACCGACCTATCATGGAATGCAATAATTGTGATACAATCTTTATTTGATTAGCAATGTCTTCAAATCATACTTTAGATATAGATTAAGGCAAATCCATTTCCTAGTATGAATTAGCATCATCTTCACTGTAATCAATGCGATTTTTAATACAATACATTTTCAACCAACTATTACAAACCGTTATAGTTCGATTTGTGATCTTTGTTATAGGAATAGTCACATGTTTATTGCTTGATGCTTTCCTTTACATAATAACTAATTAATTATTCTAATCAAGCATGATTCGATTCTAACAGAAGCAAACAAATAAGAAACACAATCATTTCTGATAATTAATTAGGTATTTCAATCAGGCAAGATTCCAATTCATTTAACATGTCCAAGTTACTTCAACAAGTTACGTGAACCTAAAGCAACTATGTCCCTCATCGATATCGTACAGTTTCAGCACTTGTCAAACAAGTAAGATCTTAAGGAAAAAACCTTTTTAATTATTTTTTTATATAAAAGTTTTAGCATTGGTCCTAGTATAAATTGCCATTGTCTTCATTCTAATCGATACGACTTGTGATACAATACATTTTTAAGGATCTATAACACACCGAACTCTGGCAACTTTACGCAAGGCAAAGGTTAGTTTTTTTTGGTAATAGTGGAAAAGTTGACATATCAGTCACCCTTACTACCACTCTACAGAACTGTCTATGAGACTTTTCCAATACGAGATATTCATCCTAATCACTATGTGCATATTTGCCTAATTGACACATCTAAAGGAATAAGTGTACTTATTGGATCCTAAGCAATTCACACGAGGATTGGCTATTGGGGTCTCTAGAATGTTTGTTTTATCAAATCTCTGAGAAATCAAAAGGGGGAAAGATGCTTTATTTATCATCAGGAAGAGATGAATACTAGCAGCAGGAAATTCTTTGGCCTTGAATCAGGGTATTCAAGAATAACAGGTTGTTCCAGCTCGACATCGTCAATTCGTTACTATTCCATGGGAATAGATTCATATTTGAATTATTTTTGTCTTCCAATATTTTTCTTTTGGAGCTTCCCTCAAAAGGAATTCTATGACCATCTTGACTTATGACATAATGATTTCTTTCAACATCAATATAGGGTACCATCTGACATGTGAACAATTGTTTAAAGACTGTAAATCATAAATAAGAAAGGTAATTCGATTTGTGATCTATGCTCTTAAAAAATTCACGAGTTTGTTGCCTGATTCATTTGCGTTACATAATAACTAATTATTTTAATCATGCACGATTCGATCCTAAGAGATGAAAACAAATAAGAACACAATCATTTTCCAATAATTAATTAGGTATTCCAATCATGCATGATTTCAATTCATTTAACATATCCAAGTTACTTCAAAAGGTTATATAACCTAAGACAACTCTGACCCTCATCAATATCGTACCGTTTTAGCATTTATCAAACAAATAAAATCTTAGAAAAAAACTTTTTATTTATTATTTTTGTATAAAAGTATGTTAGATAATCCGGGGTGGTGGTTTATTATCAAAGACAAAGTCGTTAAATACCTTAGTTTGAGAAAGAGAGATCTTAGGTTCAAATCATACGGACAAATTTAAAAGAAATATGCCATTAAAAAAAAAAAAAAACAATCCAATTATCCAAACATCTTAAAATTTAAATCAACATACTTATACTTTGGATAGATTTGAGATGAATTGAAGATAAGTCATGACAATGAACAATATCTCTTAAGTTTAATAAAAATCATATTTTTTATATCTTACTTCCAATTCAACAAGGCTACTTTCCTTTGATCCCTAAAACACTTTATTGAAGTTTGTTGGGTTTATAAACGATCAAAAGGGCTTATTCCAAAACCCCCCTTTCACTTGCATCTTCTCCAATCGGCCTCCATTCTTATCAATGGCATCTTCATCTCAAGCAAGTCTCCTTCTTCAGAAACAACTCAAAGGTTCAATTCCCCCTTTCAATTTCACTTTTCCTTTGTTTCCAGTCATGATCCGTTGTTTGTTCTTGCAGATCTCTGTAAAAACCCTGTTGATGGATTCTCTGCTGGTCTTGTTGATGAAAGCAACCTGTTTGAATGGAGTGTCACTATTATTGGACCGCCTGATACGTTATAGTATGTTTTCTTTTTGTTTGGATTGATGTTGTTAATTAGGGGGTTGGTTTTGTGGGTTTGGGTTGATTAGGGTTTGTTTAGGGTTTTGGGTGATTTAGGGTTTCAGTTAGGGTTTTTATGTAATGGGTTTTGTTTGATGCTTCATGGGTTTGATTTGGTTTTTCTTTTAGATAAGGGCATCTTGATTTGTTATGTTAAAAATTAAAGCTTGGTGTTTTGGGTCTGTGTAATTTAGGCTGATTTGTTATGTGGGGATTGGGATGAATGGATCTTGGTTTAAAAAAGCGCGAGTTGCACCGAGGAGATAGGGTCTAAAACCGAGGTGTAAAGCCCAAAGCGCACCACTTTTCATGCACGAGGCAATTTATGTATATAGGTCTTAGATTAATTCTCATAGGATTTTAGCATTAGTTGGTTAGTTGTTGGATAATCTTGACGGGTTCAGTTCGGGTAATGGATACGGATCTGAAACGGGTCAGCGGTTAGTGTATTTAGTCACATGTTTTATGTTTGTAATTGATGGTAAAGTAGTGGGCTAGGTCATGGCTTATGTTTTGTTGATTGAGTCGAGTAGTTGGTTGGTATTTTCCTTTATATATATTTACGTAGCATGAGTATGTATTTATATGTGATGTTTAGCAATTAATGAAAGTGGGTTTTGAAGCAGTAAAATAAGTTTCCTATTCGTGAGTTTATCTTTGTGTATTTTTGTGTGTTGAAGCTTTGAAACCCAACATTAGTTACCCTAAAGTTAGACATAAATAAACACTAGATATGGTTTAATGTATAAATAACCTGTATGTACAACCATAGAAAGCTATATGTTTAACCTCTTAATGCACAAAACCCTACCCGTACGAAAGGTGCGCCTCAAGATGGCACCTCATGATAATTTTTTTGTGCGTCTGAAGTTGCCTTGCACGTAAGCGTGCTTTTTCAAACCAAAATTTGGATCATTTAGGATTTTTAGTTTTGGTTTCGATCTTGATTTCTAGAAACTTTTAAGATCATTATATGAAGACTATGTTTCTGATTCTGGTTTCTGTATACACATTGTTTCAGTGATGGAGGATTTTTCAATGCTATAATGACCTTCCCGCCAAATTATCCAAATAGTCCTCCAACAGTTAGATTTACCTCGGAGGTTTGGCATCCGAATGGTTAGTACGCTACATTTTTTAGTATTCATTTATTTTGATTTCTTTTTATTCTTAAAAAAATACGCAAGAAAGATTTTATTATTTTTTTGAATTGTACAGTTTACCCTGACGGCAAGGTCTGTATTTCGATTCTCCATCCCCCTGGTGATGATCCTAACGGCTATGAGCTTGCAAGTGAGCGGTGGACACCAGTTCATACGGTATGTCCTTGGTTGTTTTATAAACATATATTATGTGTGGATGATTCTATGAATTATGAGTGTCATTAACCTGTCATGCCTGATGCTCATGAATGCTAAGAATCTTCAACCCACATATTATTAATCGATGAAAGAGTAACTACTTATAATTCATATGTTAAATATTCAACAAACCTATACTTTAGGTTGGCCATTGTACTATTGTAGGGATCATTAAGTGTCCCATCGTTTAGGTCAGATATCGTTTATCTAAGGCGCTGTACGCATACAATTTTTATAGATAATATTGTCTCATTTGTTAATTCTTGAACTCTAGAAAATAAGATAAAAAAAACCAAAATGCTTTATGTACAACTTAACAAGCAAACATATATGTACAACCTAAGAATATTTTTATAAGCTAGGTTTTAAAAGCTGAGGTGCGGGCCTCATGTACAACGCCTCTTGTATTATCGACTATTACTAACTATGGATAGTATTGATTGATATTTTCATCGTTGAACACTAAAAACAAGATAATAAAAGAAAAAAAGGGTATAAAAACACAAATAATTGTACAACCTAGACAAGCTTTTATCTTAATCTTAAACCCATCCTTGTTTCTTAGTCACAAACTCAGTTTCAATTTGAAAATCAATAGAAAATTTTTGTTACATTGACAAAATCCGATGGTCGCATGTTTCTAATCAACCAAATTTGATTTGCGAATCGTCGGTCATTTACATCGATTAAGGGTTGATATCATGCAAGCAAAATCTTTGTACTTGCATAAATGCCACAAAAACCTACAATTTGCAAGTGATTTTAGGATTTTAGGACAAACGCTTTCCATTCGGAAAACCCAAATCTCCCTCCTTTTGTTCATGTTTATGAAGTGGCGGATCCAAGATTTTTTTCTTATGGGTTCACTTTTTTGGGTGGTCAAATTTTCACAAACATCGGTAAGAATTTTCGGGCCTGGTCGGATCGGGTCGCAAAACTTAACAAAGACCTAATTCCATACCAAATTTCCATTAGCATTAGTCGTAAAGAAATTCATATTCACAATTTCAAAATCATAAACATAATCATTGATAAATAAAAAAATTGAACGTTTACCTCCTAAGAATTTATCTTAACAACACAAAAATATGAGATTTTGGTTGTGGGTATGCTGCTTTTTATCACTTGAGTCATCTGTGAACCTTCTTCCACCCTGAAATATTTTAATACTGAATAAAGTTAACCATTGAAGAATGTTCACTAGAGAATAACTACAAAAGAGTAAGCATTTCAGTAGATAAAACTTTAAAATCAATATCAACAACATATTGATAGAGAAAACACCTTTAGAATAAGTTATCCTTATTGTCATGTGGGACACTTTGTACTGATTAGAGAGATCTTTCTAGACCTTTTAATTTGTTGTTGTAGTAGATATTCGAAGATCTTTCTCCAGAAATTTGTAGTTAAAGAAAATCTTTAGTTTTCTTCGAATAAGATGACTCTCAAAACTATGAAATCCATAAATGAATCCATCATTATCTCTAGAAATTAACATCACTAATCTTAGTTTAAAGCCTAGTTGTCAATAGCGGCTATAGCAACCGCTATAGCGCGCTATGTAGCCATGCGACCAAGTGTCGCTATATGGGTCATAGCGACCAATAGCGTATTTAGCGACAATTAGGTTTTTTTTTTGGATGTAAATAGCAATTAGATATAGCCATAGTTATCAAAGTCGCTAGGCGCACTCAAGGCGCATATGCCTCGCCTAGGGCCTAGGCGCAAAGCGCAAAAAAAGCGCGGGCCTGAGAAAAAAAAGCGCACTTAAATGAATATGTATATATATAATGTTACATAATTATATTAGTTTTATAGATACTGTTAATCTCTAAATATATTTTTAAAACTGATATAATTAGGTATTAAAATCATCTAACTAGCATCTAACAAGTTAAAACCTTTAAGATAATTAGTGTAAAAGAAACTCTTAACCGATGTAGCTGTGTACCAACTTATATAAATATATAATATATTATATGCCTTCATTTTGCAATCTAGTATGTTTGAAAAAAAAAACCTATGACATAATTCATTTAAAATTAAACACAATTCATTTTAAAGATGATAAAACAAATATAGAAAAGGTATACAAAACTTTCAGCTCTGCACTTTCTGCAACCCAGTCACTAGTCACTAGTTTGTGATAAGTCAAAGCACAGTAGTTACTTTTTACCAAACACAAATGAATAATACTATTTAAAAAGCCTGCCTTTTTATTTTCCTGTCTACCCCGTTCCATCTCTTCTTCCTCTCACTATCTCTTTCACTAACCTGCAACTCTGGCCTCCGGCAATCTGCAACATCACATAATTTATCCACCAGAGTAAATCTACTTTCTTTCACCACCAGAAGTTAGCCGGAATGTGCAGAACTTTCGCCAAAATCTCGCCGGAATCTGAGAATCTCGCCGGAAATGCGCCTGAACCATTGCTTGTGGAAAAGCGCAATTGATGCGCCTCGCCTGGAAATTGCGCCTAGGCGCACAAGGCGCTCGCTTTTGACAACTATGGATATAGCTATAAAATAGCTGGATTTGTAGGTTTTTGTTAAATATACATGTAAAATAACATATATACAAGGGTATTTTGATGCAGTGGCGAAGCTTGAAAAAATATTTCGAGGGGTCGGAAGGCATTAGACCTAAAAAAATTTTCTATGTTCGGTCGGGCAACGGTGATTCGATTCGGGTCGGGTCGGGTGTCGGTGATTCGATTCGGGTCGGGTCAAACATTAATATCAAATTAAAAGCCGTTCTCAAACATTAAAACGTAAACATTGTTTAACAAACAATTGAATAAAGATACCAAAACATTAAAAAGAAGAGGAAGATGGGTACCCGGTTTAGTTGGATGAAGAATTATAGTTTTGCTCGTCTTTCTTTCTTTTGAAAAAAGAGGTTATGCATTTATTCTTCCCCATGGAGCCCTAAATCAAACCTAAACATAAAAATTAATATAAATTGGAGCCCTAAATCAAACCTAAACATAAAAATTCAACAAGTTTAGGGGCTAGGGCTAAAACTCACACCTTATTTCAACCTAATTCATATAAATTGGAGCCCTAAATCAAACCTAAACATAAAAATTCAACAAGTTTAGGCCTAAAACTCACACCTTATTTCAACCTAATTAACCTAAACATAAAAATTCAACAAGTTTAGGGCTAAAAATTAACATACCTGAGGATGATTGAACAAGTAAACAAGAAGTCTCGAACAAGAAATCTCGAATTGAAGTCTCGAAGTCGAACAATCGAACCAGCAGTCGCTTTCCCCCCAGCCCCTGCGTTTTCTTCTGTTTCTTCTGTCTTGTCTGCGCACAATCGAACAAGCAGCTGGGTCGCGAGTTTTGATTTGGGTTTAATTTCATATTGGGTTTAATTTCATAAATGGGCCATGAGTTTTGATTTGGGTATTTTGGGCTTATTATAAACATACATAACACACTCTTTTATTTGGGCTAATTTAGTATTTTATTTGGGTTATATAATTTGTTTTTTAGAAAACCGGAGGGGTCGAACACGTATATACATAATTTTTTTTTTAGAAAACTGGGGGGTCTAACACATATATAACATAATTTTTTTTTTGTTTAAACCGGGGGGTCTAACACGTATATCCCTAAAAATTTCTATACGAAAAACACATACGTGACACTACTAACCGAAAAGTTCGGAGGGTCGGGCGACCCCCCCCCCCCGCCCCTCACATGCTGCGCCCCTGTTTTGATGTAATATACATATAAAAAGTTTCAAAATTCTTTTTCTAGTGTAATCGCTATTTATAAAATAGCCGTCGCTATTTGTCACTATTCGCTACGTAGCCTATAGGTGCCTTGTCGCTATTCGCTATCGACAACTATGGTTTAAAGCATATTAAAAGACAACAAATTGAAAATTAACATAAAAACTATAAGTTATAACACACCTGAGAGTTAAAGAGATTCGGAACTTGGAGTGGTGGACGGTCGCCAGAGGTGGAGGTGGTGGACGGCTAAGCAGTCAATAGCGGTGCTATAGCGGTTAGCGGACCTCAGGGTGTGTAGCGGTCCAAATAGCGGTGGCCTATAGCGGTTCCGCTATTAGCGGCACTAAATACCGCTATTTGGAAACCTATATAGCGGTTATAGCCTTGGTTTTAAAAAGCGCGCCTTAGGCGCGCCTAGGCGCAAGGCGACATAAGGCGCAGGTCTTGGGGCTTTTCGCCTTCTCGCCTTGTGTTTTTACAGGAAGCGCCAGAAAAGCGCAAATTTTGATGTTTTTTTGTGGGATTTTTGGCCAAAAAAGCGCGCCTCATGTACCTTAAGCGTTTGGCTGCATAAAAATGTTGTACCTTGGCTGTTTTGACTTGTACATGTAATAAAAATGCTTACAACCAACAGCAGCAAAAAAAAGCTTAATTAAATGATGCAAAAAACTGCCGCACGCGGGCTTGGGTTTTCGGAGCTGCATTCGTGTCCGCAGGACGTGCGGGCACGCACGAGTTCAAGCAAATCCCAGCTGAGAAAATCATTTTTTGCACCCCCCCCCTGCGCGCGGGTAGGACTTGTGGTAAAACATGTCATAAAGCTACAATGGAGTAGTAAATGCTTTACCTTATAAACAACCACTCACTTTGTCCCCACACCGATGTGGGACAAAGTATTTATAAAAAAAAAATTATATGGGCTCTAGATATGAATATAAATATATATATATATATATATATGCATGATATTATAAATTAACTGCATAGATGGGATATATAAAAAAAATTATATAAACATCTTGCGCTTCGGGTACGAAAAGCCCACCGCTTTTGCGCTTCGCGCCTCAATTTTAGACTTCGTCGCTTTTGTGCGCCTCTCGCTTTTTAAAACCAAGGTTATAGCAGTAACGGGGTGTTTGATTGTGTTAATTCTTAAATTAAATACTTCAAAGTTACTATTAGTGTTTGATTTGCAATACGTTTTTGATAATGGAATGATATTACTATGAATTTTGATATTACTATTAATATTTTTCAAAGATATATATATATATATATAGGGTAGGGATAGTGTACAAAGTGTCTAAAGTGTTAGAAGTGTTTTAAACCATTAGATCTTTGATCTAATGGTTGAGATCAATAGGGACCAAATTATAGATTGTGTTTTAATTATATGGACTAATTTGAAAATTGTAGGGGTAATAGTGTCTTTGTATATGTTTCAAATTAGGTAACCTCTCCTAAATTCTAGCGATTCAAATTTAACTGCTAAATTCTCTCGATTCTAAAAATACATAAATATGTAACTGCTACAAGAAATGTATAACACTATACATCCATCATATAACACTATATAACACTATATAACACCATATAACACCATATAACACTATATAACACTATTATAACAATATATAACACTATACATCCATCATAGACATGCTACCAGAAAAATATAACACTATGCGTCCATCATATAACACTATATAAACCAAAGAACACTATATAACACTATATAAAAATATATAACACTATACAGTTCTGAATGGTGGTTGCACTACATAATTAATAATTGATGATGTTATATAGTGTTTTTGGTGGTTGCACTACAGAATTATATAACACTACAGAATTATATAACACAAAAAACCATTATATAACACCATATAACATCATGTAACACTATATAACACTATATAAAAATATATAACACTATACAGTTCTGAATGGTGGTTGCAGTATAGAATTATATAACACTACACAGTTCTGAATGGTGGTTGTACATGGGTTGTTTCTATGCTTCTAAGTGTTGTACAACATGCTTTTTATGCTGTACATTTATGTTTTTTTCATTTTAAAACATATATAAAGCTTAATTATAGCTAAATCAAAGGTATTGGAGGCTAAACACTTATGGGATATATAAAATAAATTTTATAATCACTTTGCGCTTTGCGTACGAAAAGCTCACCGCTTTTGCGCTTCGCTTTAAAAAAAGCTTTTTTAGACCTCATCGCTTTTGTGCGCTTCCCACTTTTTAAACCAAGCACGACATAATTAATAACCGGTGAACGAGATGTGTAATTTCGTGGATTAATTCTTAAATTCGAATTCCTATAATAAAGGGTGGCGGTTATTTTGGGCAATTATCTTTTAATCAATTAATTGAAAGAAATAGAAAATTACTAATTCACCCTTTTGAATTAATTTAGATATAGGACACTTGTCATCACCACATTATTTCTCACCCTTCTCACAATATTAGATTAATGTACAGGATCCTCTACCTATATATATATATATATATACACATAAATTATGCATGGTATAAAATTACCGCTATACCACCGCTATAACCTATATATCATATAGCGGACCTTGACCGCTATAACTGCATAGGTGGACGGTCGCTGGAGACTGGAGGGGGGTTGGAGAGGGTGGAGGCGGGATGTGTTTGTGTTCACGTTTTTTTGGATTTTACTTTAACCTAAAAAAAGAGAAGGAAAAATGAAAAAGCTGGATGCGGTGAATCGAACTCGGGATCTCGTAGTTGGAAAGGGTGCATAATACCAGTGGAACACCAAACATTTTTTCTTATGGGTTCACCCAAAATTTATTTATGGGTTCCTACTCTATTTTTATATAGCTTTTTGATAAAAATTATAAACCGACTGGGTTCCCGGAACCCGTTCTTTTAACGTAGATCCACCCCTATGTTTATGTGGCTACTTTTAAAACATACGTAAGTGTTTACCACCTTTAAAATTGTTCTATTAAAAAAAACTAATTTTTTTGTAAGAGCTTTTGTAGTCATATATAATCCCTATGTTAATTATTTATGAAACAAAAATGGACAAGAAAGTGTTGCCTAGTCAACCCAACTCATTTCATGCCACCCACAGAATTTTTCTTTAATGTCATGCATGTATGAGATTACCTATTATTTAATATGTTTTTTTTATAGTTATGTGTTTAAACTTTTAATCAAATGATTGAAGATACTGTGTTTGCAGGTAGAGAGCATAGTCTTGAGTATTATATCGATGCTTTCAAGCCCTAACGATGAATCGCCCGCTAATGTGGAGGCCGCGGTAACAAAAAAAATCCCTTTTATGTACTAGAGGTGGCAATTTCGACCTTTTTACTTTTGAATGGGCCAATTCAGTTTCTTTATCATTGTCAATAGCACGCTACGTGGCGACGCCCACATATGGTGTTTGGCGATAAATAGCAACCTTTTGTGCATCTTTTAAAAAAATCTATAAATATAGATAGCGATGCCCATTAGGGTTTTTTTTTTTTTTCACGATTGAATAAATAAGTGTATTTAGATGAAATACACAAGTAAAAATAGCGTATTTTGTTAAAATATACATGTAAAATATTTCTTAAATTTTCTACTACTTTATCACTAAACATGTAATAGCGGCCGCTATTTCGTCACTATCGCTACGTAACATGGAGGTAGTTTGTCGCTATTTACTATTGACATCTATGCTTTATCCAACGGGTCAAGCGGGTAGAATTAGAAATTTTTGCTCAAAAAAGAAGCAAGTCAAATGGGTTGAACATGTATTGACCCGTTACCCAACAGCCAAAATAAGAGAAACTGATGTTGACATTACCCTACCGCTCAACCCGTCTATTCTGCCACCTCTGCTTTTCACTCACTCATTGTGCGGTCAAACCTTATATGGCAGTTTTAATGTTTGATATTTGTGATTTCAGAAAGAATGGAGAGAGAGAAGGGAGGAATTCAAGAAGAAAGTTGGTCGATGTGTGAGAAAATCGCAAGAAGTTATGTGAAACCAATGTGGCGAGTCCTTGTGGTTGGAATCATCATGTTAAGTTTCTCATTTTATTTTACCTTATATGTTCCTTCCATAATGTTATACTCTTGTTTTGCTTGCTTCATTATGCAACAGACTTTCAAAATGTCTTATTTTTTGGACGCTTGTTGTGTTCTGTTGTTGCTCTGATTGTGATTTTTTGTTTCCGTTTTTGTATTGGATAGAAGTTGCATGAATTAAAAGGAAAATAATCAAAATACTTAATAATGTAAAGTTCAAAAACTATGAAAAGTAGGGTGAGAATCCTCTACAAAGTGTAGGAAATGTTTTGTGTCATTAGATGTGTTTGATTAATGGTTAAGATTAGATGAGTGGTATTTTTGTAATATTTGTGCTTTAATTATTGATTCATTTAAGACCGTGGGC
Organism: Helianthus tuberosus; assembly: GCA_030545235.1. Lineage (NCBI taxonomy): Eukaryota > Viridiplantae > Streptophyta > Magnoliopsida > Asterales > Asteraceae > Helianthus > Helianthus tuberosus. Next base: position 41,042,328 of record CM060446.1, on the reverse strand, counting down.
CTCAACGCCGGCTGCTCCACCCCGGGTTGGGTGGCGGTTTGGGTTCAATGCCGGCTGCTTCACCCTGGGTTGGTGTTGGGCATAGCGTTGCCCCTTTGGCGTAGGGTTGTTCATGAGCCGAGCCGAGCCGAGCTAGGGCAAGTTCGGGCTCGGCTCGATTATAAACCGAGCTGAAAATCTAAGCTCAGGCTTGGCTTGGTTTTAAACCGAGCTGGCTCGGCTTGGTTTGGCTCGATTTTAAAAATAAAAGTTAATACGTAGCTCTCAAAATTCAGTATTTTAAAATATTATTCAATACTTTAAAGGAACATATTCAAAATAAGTTTAACCTAATACATTACAAGCCAAAATTACGTTCAACAACGCAAAATAAGTAAGTTTTGTATTTCAAGTATATATAATATTTGTTCATTAGCACGGCAATGAACCTTTAAATATATTATAGATATCAAACTACAAGCCTAAATATATGTAAAGAGTTAATTACTGTTTTCGTCCCTAAGGTTTGTCAAAAATAACGGTTTCAGTCCATTAGTTTAAAAATTGTCATTTCAGTCCATTAGTTTCATTTTTGTAACCATTTCAGTCCACTAACTTAACTCCATCCATTTATTTTGTTAACTTTGAGTTAACTAACTAATTCAGGGACGGTTTGCGTCAGTTTTAGAAACCCAGGGACTTAAGTGTAAACTCTAAAACATTAAAACAAAAAAAAATAGTAAATTCCAAAAAATCAAAAAAATTCCAAAAAACCAAACAAATTCCAAAAATTCTAAAAAATAATAAAAATTCAAAAAAATCATAAAAATTCTAAAAAATCCGTTTCGGCGCGAACTGTTACGAACCCGAACCGTTTCGAGCTGAACCGTTTTGACCCGTACCGTTTCGACCCGAACCGTTTCGAGCTGAACCGACCGTACCGTTTCGACCTGAACCGTTTCGACGCGAACCGTTTCGACCCGTACCGTTTCGAGCCGAACCGTTTCGACCCGTACCGTTTCGAAGCCGAACCGTTTCGAGCTGAACCGTTTCGAACCGAACCGTTTCGACCCGTACCGTTTCGAAGCCGAACCGTTTCAAGCCGTACCTTTTCGAACCGAACCCTTTCGAGCTGAACCGTTTCGAACCGAACCGTGCCGTTTCGAACCAAACCGTTTAGAGCTGAACCGTTTCGAACCGAACCGTTTCGAGCTGTACCGTTTCGAACCGTACCGTTTCGATGCGAACTGTTTCGAACCGAACCCTTTGGACCCGAACCGTTTCGACCCGAACCGTTTCGACGCGAATCGTTTCGAAGCCGAACCGGTACGGTTCGATACGGCACGGTTCGGTTCGAAACGGTTCGGCTCGAAAGGGTTCGGTTCGAAACGGCACGGTTCGAAACGGTTCAGCTCGAAAGGGTTCAATTCGAAACGGCACGGTTCGGTTCGAAACGGTACGGCTTGAAACGGTTCGGCTTCGAAACGGTACGGGTCGAAACGGTTCGGTTCGAAACGGTTCAGCTCGAAACGGTTCGGCTTTGAAACGGTACGGGTCGAAACGGTTCGGCTCGAAACGGTACGGGTCGAAACGGTTCGCGTCGAAACGGTTCAGCTCGAAATGGTACGGACGGTTCAGCTCGAAACGGTTCGGGTCGAAACGGTACGGGTCGAAACGGTTCGCGTTGAAACGGTTTGGGTTCGAAACAGTTCGCGCCGAAACGGATTTTTTGGATTTTTTAGAATTTTTATTATTTTTTAGAATTTTTTGGAATTTGTTTGGTTTTTTGGAATTTTTTTTATTTTTTGGAATTTACTATTTTTTTGTTTTAATGTTTTAGAGTTTACACTTAAGTCCCTGGGTTTCTAAAACTGACGCAAACCGTCCCTGAATTAGTTAGTTAACTCAAAGTTAACAAAATAAATGGATGGAGTTAAGTTAGTGGACTGAAATGGTTACGAAAATGAAACTAATGGATTGAAATGGCAATTTTTAAACTAATGAACTGAAACCATTATTTTTGACAAACCTCAGGGACGAAAACAGTAATTAACTCATATGTAAATAATAATCATTTTTTGTAATATATTATATGTATATAAAAATAAAATATATTATAACTAAAATAATTCGAGCTAAGTCGAGCCGATCTAGGCTCACTTTCTAGCCGAGCCGGCTCACTTTCAAACCGAGCCATATCGAACGAGCTTTTTCCGAGCGAGCTCCGAGCCACGAGCTTTTTGAACAGCCCTACTTTGGCGTGGGGTGAGGCCTGGGGTGATTGGTTGGCTTGTTTGATCTAAGCCACCAAAAAAAATCCACATGGCTGGCCACGCCACACCACACCCTAGTTTTTGAGTATTACCTTGTGAATCTCACCCTCGCCACGTGTTGAGCAACGCCCCTAAGGCCGGACCACACCCCATAGTTTAATTGGCGAGGGACATTTTAGTCATTAACCATGTTTTAAATAAAGAAACAATAATTAGTTCCTTTATTTTATCCAATTCTTCTACAATTAACCACCAATCCTTAAAATCATGAATCTAAACATCCAAACTAAATAAAATTCTTTAAACATGGAAACGAAAAATAAAACACAATTACAACATGCATTATAAAAGTAATTGATATAAAACACAATGTAAGTTGTTTATACTATCGATGATTTTTCATTTTGACACACACTAGCATCTCATTACAATTTTTTTTCCATTCTTCTCCCCCTAAATTAGACGAAGGTGGAGCAAGATGCTGCATGAGCTTTCAAGTAAACGTGATTGTTTGTTATGCGTGAATCTTGGACACACGATTTAGAAGACGGTTCCTCGTATCCATCCTATGCTTCTTTTTTAACTTTCACTATGAATAATTCTGTCTTGTGTCGCAACATCTTTGACATAATGAATGTCATCATCATCTCTAGCCCTTGAACACTTTGAAAAGGAATACAAAAACAACACATGGGCACAAACAAAAACACGTTTTTAAGTCATACCATCCAGTCCACCACCTCTTTTATGACATTAAAGGCATCGTACACTTTAGCAGGAATGCTTATTTACTATTTAAATCAAGTCATAAACATTGTAACACATTTTTTACGGTGTCGCTATTAGTTTGTTTCAAGTGTTTGTGCATTACATTGCAAATTCAACTAGATAAACTTATTATTTTTTAACTACATCAAAATAAACATTGACTTTTCAAATTCAAAAAATGAGCATGTATTCTTAGTCCAAAATGACCAAATGGCGATCATGTGAAAAACTGTGTAAACTTGCACTTTACGTGAACACACTAGGGACTCGACATGCGTATTTTTGTTTAAAACTGAATTCATTATATAACATCTTTATGAAGAACGCATAAAGAAATCAATGACCGTCGGTGAGAGGCACAAAGAATACACATGTACACATGTCATGTATCAGGGCCGTCTCTGAAAATGAAAAAACATTTTTTGGCCCTGTGCGAGATAAAAAATTGGGCCTTATTCGCAAAACCTTTGATTCAATGTTCCAAAAAATTCCTGCACCGATGATGATGATGATATCCTGGTTAACCCTCAATTTCGCCCTTAAACAAAACCCTTTACGTCGATGATGATGATCGCCTGGTCTGGTCACACAGCGTCACAGCGAACACAACGTCTGATAGTCTTCTTTTCCCGCACAGTCGCACAATGCCCAACGCCCTCTAATGGGTTTGATTTGAAATATGTTTGTTTATTAACCTAGGCTTATTAAACTGTTATACTAAGGCAGACCCATTTCAATTGGGTTTATTCATTTCTTGTGCACACACCCATACACTAGTTCATTTAAACACAGGCCTATTTAAACTTAATAAACATGCCCTGTAACACTTAAACACAGGCCTAATAGTTTAGGGGTTCTTACACTGGAAATCGTTTCAGGAAGGAGTAATATGAAATATCGGCCAATTGAAGAATCTATTTGTCTTGTTGATTGGGTAAAAGCGCTTTGACTGAAACTACAGTTTTATTATCCTACCCACAAATCCCAGTTAACTCACAATCTTTATTATCATTATATTTCTTCCATTCTAAAGGTTGTTTCTCTAAAACAAAAAGGGGAGTTTGATGGAGGTGGATCCAAGACTGGATTCTGATTTCAACAAAAGGAGAGTTTGATGGACTTGGTGGATCCAAGACTAGTTCATTAACACAGACCTATTTAAACTTAATAAACAGGCCATGTAACATTTAAACACATGCCTAATAATTTTTTTATAAAAACATACAGATTTTTTTTAATATATATATAAAAAAAAAGAAATTTTTGGGCCCTATATTGGTTTGGGCCCTATGCACAGGCCCATTCTGCACTTGGCCATAGACGGCCCTATCATGTATCTAGGCACGTGTCGCACAAATTTTTTTCCAATGTCGTTTTCACACAAATAGTACACGTGTCACGCAGCTAAAATGTGCATGTGGAGCGCGTTTTTGCACAAACTTTGACATTTGGAGTATGGGTTTCATTGACGTAGAGAATACATTTTCATTTTTGAAATGTAAAAAGTCAATGTTTATTTTGTGGTAGTTGTAAAGTAATTTTTATTTTGTGAATTTACCTTTTTAAATCTATATTTAGTCTCAGTTGATCTTTTATTATGCCATTTTAGGCTATGAGAGCAACTTAATTTGCATCTTGATCATCTAACAAACATAGATGGATTTTGTTACGGTTTTTCTTACAAGTTCAATTATGATTTTGGAGTTAAGATTAAGCTATGTTTTACAACATTCATTATGACTACTATAGCAGTTGTTACAACAACACCGATCTAGACCGGTACCGTGGGAGTTATACTCACAAATTAATCAACCAAGCTTGCTTGACGAGCCTAAAACTCACGTCGTTAGACCTTCAAAGCAAGTTAATCAATATTAACTTAACCATGACCATCAATTCAACCTTGCTTTAGAGCTTCACAATTTAAACATAATTAACTAATAAGGAACAAAGGAACAAGTCTAACATTATCACAAAATACTCATTTTTAACAATGTCACAGATAAAACCACCACTCCATAATTATCTAATTATTTAAAAAACCAACTCTTAAAAATAGTAAAATTGTTTAGGTGCTTTTCTTTCCTAGATTGCGTTTTTTAAATATAATATGGGACGGAACCAGTTATATACTCAAAAAAGGAAGTTGGAGCAATGGCATGTGTGTTCTTGTGTGAATAAGGAGATGCAGGTCCGAGCCTTAGTAAGACCGATGTCGTATCGCACGGAATTGCATCGTTTGGTAATGCACGGATTCGGTCAACGTTTAGGTGAAACAAATAGCTCCCGAAATTATATTTTTGAAAGTGGAGGGATTTGAGAAGAATGGTTGCCAAAATTATCCAACTCTTCAATGTAGGCCTGTAAACGAACCGAACGAATACAAACATAGGCATGTTCATGTTCGTTCATTTAACTTTAACCTAACACGAACATATAATCGAACACATTTTTTGTTCGTGTTCGTTCATTAAGAAATCGGGCATGTTCATGTTCGTTCGTTTAAAGCCTAAACGAACAATTCGCGAACATAAACGAACACAAACGAACATAAAAAAATTAGCTGAACATATTTGAATAAACATAAATTAACATGAATGAAGAAACAAGTCTAATATATTACATTTTATCTGAAAAAAATCTAAATAATGGTTCATAGATATATACTAATTAGTTATATTTATATAACTAGTTAGAAAACCTAACATTTATATAAATATAACTATTTATGTATTTATTAAAATTTAAACGAATATAAACGAACGTTCACGAACATAAAAGAATGTTCACGAACATAAATGAACGAACACAAGGTGTGTTCATGTTCGTTCATTTAATTAAACAAACAAATTTTTTTGTTCGTGTTCGTTCGTTTATTAAATAAAGGGGTATTGGATTTTAATAATCCCAAGTTTCACTAATTGGCCGGTAATAATCCCAACTTCAAAAATTGCCTACAACAGTCCCAACTTGTAAGATTTTGACCCCCAATGATCCTTGTCTAACTGGGTTAGTTAAATGTGACGTGGCAGCTGACGTGTTTAAAAGCTTAAATGTTGGGCTGCTGACGTGGCATCATCACCACCTCCACCTCCTCCTCCTCCACTGCCACCACCATCTCCTCCAGTCACCACCATCATCTCCGACCACCTCCATCATCTGCCACCGGAAACCACTATCACCTCCGACCACCTCCATCATCTACCCAACTCCGGTGACCTGCAACTTATTCCGATGACCCGTTTTACCCTTGAACCCACTAAACGAGACCACCACCAATCATCTCCGACATCCTGTAATCTCCTCCGCTGCTCAAAAGTTCAAAATACCCAACTCTGGTGACCTGCAACTTATTCCGGCGACCCGTTTTACCCCTGAAACCACCAAACGAGACCACCACCAATCATCTCCGACCTCCTGTAATCTTCTCCGCTTCTCAAAAGTTTAAAATTTCCACCATCTACGCAAATCCGGTGACCTACAACTTATTCCGACGACCTTCTTTACCCCTGAAACCACCAAAGGAGACCACCACTTGTCATCTCCAACCTCTAGTGACCTTCTCCGCCGCTCAAAACTTCAAAATTTCCACCATATCTAGGTATCACTTTTTTCCGGTGAGGCGGTTGGAGTTGTGGATGGCAGTTTAATGGTGGTGGCTGGAGGTTGGAAGGGTGGGGTGTTCGGTGGATATGGTGAATCGGAGGTGATAGTGTTTTTCCGGTGCTGGAAGACTGTGGGTGGGGGTGGAGGTGGTCGGAGGTGATGGTGGTGGTCGGAGATGATGGTGGTGGCTGGAGGAGATGGTGGTGGCAGTGGAGGAGGAGGTGGTGATGGTGCCACGTCAGCAGCCCAGTCAACAAGTTGGGACTGTTGTAGGCAATTTTTGAAGTTGGGATTATTACCGGCCAATTAGTGAAAGTTGGGATTATTACCGAACATAAATGAACTTTCCGCCGAACAAGTTCATGAACGTTCGGTTCGTTTACAGGCCTACTTCAATGTCGTGATGGATCTCAGTGACGGGGAACAGAGGCGGAAGCGATTGACGAGGCCCTTCGCGAGTACCAAACGCTCTACGATGGAAGATTTACGCGCATGTTGACCTAGCAAATACTAAGAAAGCATGCTAGTTGGTAGGCAGTTCTGTGTCCCAATTCCGACTCCAATAATTACGAGGTTGATAGATTAGTAGATTAGATTTATGTAGTTGTTTTAATATTAATTATGTAGTAGTTTAAATTTTAATTATGTGTTTGTTTAATATCAATTATGTATTGTTTTTAGTTTTAAGTTTTAACTATAGAAGAATGGGTGGATCTTTAGTATTGAATTAATGTGATGACCAAAATACCCTCATGTGAGGTCCACTTGGTAAGTATGATTTGGATTGATGCACTGATACGTGTTGCATTGTGTTTTTATTAGGAACCCAAACTTAATGCCAGGAGGCTATAATAATCAAAACCGTAAATCTACAAAGTGAGTCATTCTCTTTTTATCAAATGCTTTCAAAACCCTAAATGTTTTCCAATTGTTACTTATATTACAGTAATTAAGTCTTTGTATTCTTACCGGGAAACTACTGTCAGTATGTGGGGTTTTGTATACATTACTTGTTATGCATCACTATTGGACAATGAGTTAGCCAATGAGTGATATGACCACAGTCACAAGAACTGCCACCGAGTGACAAATACTATTTAAAATAGTTTCTTTACTATTGGACAATGAGTTAGCCAATAGTAGTTTGGTAAGATAAACAAATGTAAAAACTCTAAATGTTGTAATTATAAGAATGTGTTTTATACCAATGAATGAACTCACCAGTATTTCCTGCTGATCAAATGCTTTTAAAACGCGTTTCAGGTAACTTACTGTGAAAGTAAAGGACCATGTTATGAATCACTGAAAGCTTAAATAAAATGGCTATGTCACCAGATTAAAGAAATGAAATTATGTTTTATCAAAATAGGGTTTATCCCTATAAAAACCTTTGATTGTAATATGGGTTTTATCCAATTTACTTAATATTAAACTTTGGTATTTTACAAACTCTGAAAGATTTCCTAACTACGGTCCTGATGATATTTTTCGCCGCAAATTTAATAAACACCAGTACCACCTGACTGTTCATGGCTCCCGCCCAGGGTCGGGTCGCGTGTTGTGACATACACCATCGTCACCGAACATTACTTCGACAACCAAAACCCATCGCCGTGTCCAAAAAAGAGTAGAAGTTCTCGATAATTGGAATCAGTTTGTGCAATTAAAAAGTAAAGAGAAACAAACACCACCGTAACACCACCACCTGCCACCGCCACTCAAACCCACCACCAGTATATGCCCCCATAACCCTAACCTGCCACAACCCACCACTACAGACCCCATAATCCCCAAACCCCATCTTCCACAAACATCCACAACCACCACCGTACCAAATACAACATCCCCGTCGTTTTTCGGCGGGTCTGTGAAACGACGAGGGTGGATCCGTGAAACAAACTATAACAACAACTTTTAGGGTTTCGTTGAAGGTGTTTTTAGATAAGGGGAGAAGGAGAGACAACAGCGACCGTTGTAGTGGTGGTGTTGTTGTAGTGCTATGGTGGTGGTGGTGCTATGGCGAGGTTTTGCAAAGACGGTGGTGGTGCGATGGTGGAGGTGCTCTAGGCGGTGTTGATGTGATGGTGGTAGTGATGCGATTGCGGTGATGGTGCTATGGGTGGTGGTGACCCAGATTGTATAGAGAGACAAATAGAGTTTGTAGAGACAGAGAGATGAGAGAGAGAGAGTGAGTTTTGAGAGAGAGGGGGGAGGAGGATAAAAGGTTTATTTATTATTTTGTGTTTAGGATAAATAACCAAAATACCCTTATGTGGGGTCCACTATGTTAGATTTAACCTTGAAACCTAACTAAGTTGGGGCTAAAGGAGATAACATGCAAGAGTTTGCAAACATCAAGTACGTTTTTTTGTATTTTTTAAAGGTAAAGGACATAGTTTGCAATCTGGTGTCAACATAAAGGACGAGTTTTGTAATTTACTCTTTATTTTAATTATACTTCTTTTTAGTATTTATGAATGTAATTTTTTAGTATTTATTTTTATTTAGTTTCTTAAATTAACTTATTTTTATTTAATATTAGTTTTGTGATAAAAAAAATATGTTAAAATAAACAAGTAAAGATTAAAAAAACAATTTATGTGTAGTGAAACCAATAAAACTTATTACCAGTGAAATAAAGTAAATAAAGTGGTATGATGTGACAAACATATTTTACAACATGACAGTGAAAACAAATTAAAGCATTAGAACATGTGTAGTGGTCAAGCTACCCATAAAGGGGGTTATGTGACAAGTGGCAAAACAATTGAAATAAGGGGGGGGGGGGTATATAACATGTGTGTAGTGGATGGAGCCTCATAACACCCTACCAAAGGCAAAAAAAAAGTTTACCTTATTTGTTTTGTTAAGGCTTAAGGGACACATTTTTCTGAACTCGGACATGGCATTTGAATTCACAGGAACAACCCTGGCCTTGTTTTAAATCATAAATAAGAAAGGTAATTCAATTTGTGATCTTTGCTCTTGAAAATTTCACGAGTTTGTTGCTTGATTCATTTGCGTTACATAATAACTAATTATTCTAATCATGTGCGATTCGATTCTAACAGATGAAAACAAATAAGAAACACAATCATTTTCTGATAATTAATTAGGTATTTCAATCATGCACGATTCCAATTCATCTAACGTATTCAAGTTCTATAAGCAATCACCTGAAACTAAGACAACCCTGACTCTCATCCGTTACTTTAATATTCATCACACAAGTAAAAACTTAAGAATTTTTTTTTAATCATTTTTTTTATAGATAAACCAATCCCAATATCCAACCATGTGAAACTTAAAATCAATCAACAACATACTTAGATTTGAGATAAGTCATGATAATAATATCCCAAGCTTTCAAAAATATAAATTTTTATCTAATATCCAACAAAGACTACAAACACTTTATTGAAGTTTGTTGGGGTTATAAATCGATCAAAAGGGCTTCTTCCAAAATCCCCCTTTCACTTGCATCTTCTCCAATCGGCCTCCATTCTTATCAATGGCATCTCCATCTCAAGCAAGTCTCCTTCTTCAGAAACAACTCAAAGGTTCAATTCCCCCTTTCAATTTCACTTTTCCTTTGTTTCCAGTCATGATCCGTTGTTTGTTCTTTCAGATCTCTGTAAAAACCCTGTTGATGGCTTCTCTGCTGGTCTTGTTGATGAAAGCAACCTGTTTGAATGGAGTGTCACTATTATTGGACCGCCTGATACCTTATAGTATGTTTATTTTTTTGTTTGGTTTGATGTTGTTAATTAGGGGGTTGGTTTTGTGGGTTTGGGTTGATTAGGGTTTGTTTAGGGTTTTGGGTGTTTTAGGGCTTCAGTTTGGGTTTTATGTAATGGGTTTTGTTTGATGCTTCATGGGTTTGATTTGGTTTTTCTTTTATTAGATAAGGGCATCTTGATTTGTTGGTGTGCATGGGAATTTTAGTAGGTTTTTTTTTTTTTTTTTTTTGCTCAGTTATGTGTTCATTGTCTGTTTTTAGGATTAAAGATTGAAGCTCGGTGTTTTAGGTTTGTGTAATTTAGGCTAGTCTGTTATGTGGGGGTGTCTTGGGTTGAGATGAATGGATCTTAGTGTAAAAAAGCGCGAGGTGCACCGAGTAGATGGGGTCTAAGACCGAGGTGTAATGCCCAAAGTGAAAAAGCGCATTGCTTTTCGCAATTTATTTATGTATATAATTTTTTTTTTATTTTTGATTAATTATCATAGGATTTTAGCATTAGTTACCCAAAAGTTACACATAAACTTGCTTTTAAATTGCATGATGCGCTCCGATGCGTTTGGCTTGGTCTAAAACTCTGTTTCACATTAGCGCATCATGTATGCAATGCACTCTTTACAAAAAAAATACTAAAAAATTATTTATACATAACTACTTACAAAAACATACTTAAGCTAAAACAACTGACGTAATAAGAAGATAAGAGTTGTGCTTTTTGGTTCATATCAAGAATACTAAAATGTTTCTAGAACCACAAAAAGTATTTAGGAACCATAATGGTCCAAAGCGAGCATACTAAGATATTAATTATTGAAAAAACCCAAGCAATTTCATAAAATCTGGGGAAAAAACATAAGAAAAAAATGTTGTGTGCATCGGAACGCATTATGCGAATTCAGCACAATATTCTCGCATCACGTAAACGCAATGCCTCAGCTGTGGCGATGCACTTTCATTAGCGCATCGGGCTGATCACGATAATGCGCTCATTTTAAAACCAAGGACAATAATAAACATTGTCTTTGGTTTAATGCATCAATAACCTGTATGTACAACCTAGAAAGCTATATGTTCAACATCCTGATGCACAAAACCCTCCTTGTACGAAAGGTTCCCCTCAAGACGGCACCTCATGCTAATTTTTTGTGCGCCTGAGGTCGCCTTGCATGTAGGCGCACTTTTTCAAACCAAATTTTGGATCATTTAGTTTTGGTTTTGATCTTGATTTCTAGAAACTTTCAAGATCATCCTATGCAGAGCATGTTTCTGATTCTTGGTATCTGGATATATTGTTTCAGTGATGGAGGATTTTTCAATGCTATAATGACCTTCCCGCCGAATTATCCAAATAGTCCTCCAACAGTTAGATTTACCTCGGAGGTTTGGCATCCGAACGGTTAGTACGCTACGTTTTTTAGTATTTTGATTTCTTTTTATTCTTAAATACCCAAGAAAGATTTTATTAATTTTTGAATTGTACAGTTTATCCTGACGGCAAGGTCTGTATTTCGATTCTCCACCCCCCTGGTGATGATCCTAACGGCTATGAGCTTGCAAGTGAGCGGTGGACACCAGTTCATACGGTATGTCCTTGGTTGTTGTATAAACATATATTTTGTGCGGATGAGTGTTGAGTGTGTCATTAACTCGTCATGCCAAATGTTCATGAATATGCAACAAACAAATACTTTAGCTTGGCCATAGTACTATTGCAGGGATCATTTGTTGGTTAATATAAGGAGTGAATTACAAGTTTTGTCCTTTATTTTTATACCAAATTTCAAGCGGTGTCCTTAACCTTTAAAATTGATGAGTTTTATAATGTTTCAAATTCTTGCACGGTTTATCCTTTGATCCTAACCTAGTTAAAACTTTTCTGTTAAATCAAATTACCCAAGGGTAGTTTAGTCTTTGTAGATATTAACAAAAAGGATTTAAAAAATAAAAATAAAAACTTATTAATATATTACATTAAAAAAAATCAGCTTATATATTTTCAATTCTCTCGATCTCTTTCACTTACCACAACCACCCATTCAGACCACCATCCAAAAGCTTTACTAATTGCTTAATCAGTTAGTAGTGGCTGCTAAATGCAATTATCGACACCTCCTTTTGTCCCAAACAAAAGGAAGTTTGAGTGTTTGACTATACAAAATCGAGAAAACTTTACTAATTCAATTATCGACACCTCCTTAATCAGTTATATATTTTCAATTCTCTCGATCTCTTTCACTTACCACAACCACCCATTCAGACCACCATCCAAAAGCTTTACTAATTGCTTAATCAGTTAGTAGTGGCTTCTAAATGCAATTATCGACAACTCCTTTTGTCCCAAACAAAAGGAAGTTTGAGTGTTTGACTATACAAAATCGAGAAAACTTGTGGCTAACAATTAGTCTTACAATCTTTTAATGACTGTTAATGGAAAAATAGGTGAATTCAGACTGACATTTTCTCAAATTTCAACCCAGAACTGAAAATGTTGGATCTTTTTTGGACTGAGGGAGTGTATGGCTTCTTCCATTTGTGGTGCCTTTGTAATCACTGCCCAAAGTTAATTTGCTTGACTACCGAACAATCATTCAGTTCTTCATTGAACCAATCAACCATTATGTGTCATGTTGCAAAGTTTTATGTTTGAATTTAAGGTGGGGGTGGCTAGTTGTGGCAGTGGTAGTTGGTAGGAAGGGTGGTGGAGTATCAATGGTGGGGCTGCGGCAGGGTCTGTTGGACCGAACCAGGAGCAGATATTGAGCGACCTTTACTACTCCCCTTAGCTTGTGCCGCCACTTCATCCACGGCTGTATCGGAGGTTTCATAAGCGACACCGTGATTGAGGGATGTTGTGGTTGCATTTTGAACCAGCCGAGAATCCTCCCCAAGCCCAAAATTGGTGCTGGATGTAGTGATAGAAGGTGCGCGGCGCTCTTTCTAGAGCTGAGATTGTGAGCCGCCACATCCAATTTTGGGGGATGACAATGGTAAGGTTGGTCGCAGGTGGGGGTGGATGGTGGTGGTGATGAATGGGAGAGAGTGAGGTGAGAAAGAAAGAGAGAATACGAGAGAAAATGGTGGGTATATAAAATTATTTACATAATTAGTCTTTTTAGAGGTGAAATTACAAAAATGCCCTCACAGCAAGGCAAATGACTAGATTTAACAGAAAAAATTAACTGGGTTAGGGTTAAAGGACATACAGTGTAAGATTTTGAAACAATAAGTATAAAACTCGTCAATTTTATAGACAAAGGACACCACCTGAAATTTGGTATATAAATAAAGGACAAAACTTGTAATTCACTCTAATATAAGTGTCGAGTCGTTTAGGTCCCAAATCGTGTATCCAAGGCGCTGTACGCATACAATATTTATATATAATATTGTCTAATTTGTTAATTCTTGAACTCTAGAAAATAAGATAATAAAAGCAAAATGCTTTATGTACAACCTAAGAATATTTTTATAAGCTAGGTTTTAAAGGCTGAGGTGAGGGCCTCATGTACAAGGCCTCTTGTATTATCAACTATTACCAACTATGGATAGTATTGATTTTTTCATTGTTGATCACTAATAAACACAAATAATTGTACAACCTAGACAAGCTTTTATCTTAATCTTAAACCCGTCCGCTTGTTTCTTAATCACAAACTCAGTTTCAATTTGAAAATCAATAGTAAATTTTTTTTACGTTGACAAAATCTGATGGTCGCATGTTTCTAATCAACCAAATTTGATTTGCAAATCATCGGTCTTTTACATTGATTAAGGGTTGATATCATGCAAGCAAAATATTTTTACTTGGATAAATGCCACAAAAACCTACAATTAGTATTTTAGGACAAACGCTTTCCATTCAAAAAACCCAAATTTCCCTTCTTTTGTTCACGTTTCTGTGGCTACTTTTAAAACATACGTAAGTGTTAACAACCTTTAAAATTGTTCTGTTACATAAAAATAAAATCTTTGTTTATAATAGCTTTTGTAATCATATACAATATATGAATTATCTGTGAAACAAAAACGGACAAGTAAGTGTTGGCTGATCGACCCAACTCATTTCATGCCACCTACCCTTTAATAATGTATCATTGGCCACCCACAGAAATTTTCTTTAATGTATAACTTATGATATTACCTATTTTTTAATATGTTGTCTTTTTAGTTATGTGTTTAAACTTTTAATTAAATTATTGAAAATACTGTGTTTGCAGGTAGAGAGCATAGTCTTGAGTATTATATCGATGCTTTCTAGCCCTAACGACGAATCACCTGCTAATGTGGAAGCCGCGGTAACAAATACATTTTCTTTTATTTAGTTTAGAGGTGGCCATTTCGACCCATTTACTTTTGAATGGGCCAATTCAGTTTCTTTATCCAACGGGTGGAATTAGAAATTTTGCTAAAAAAGAAACAAGTCAAATAGGTTGAACATGTCAAAGAAACAAGTCAAATAGGTTGAATGGGCCAATCCTGTTACCCCACCACTCGACCTGTCTATTTTGCCACCTCTGCTTTTCACTCACTCATTGTGCAGTCAAACCTTATATGGCGGTTTTAATGTTTGATAATTTGTGATTTCAGAAAGAATGGAGAGATAGAAGGGAGGAATTCAAGAAGAAAGTTGGTCGATGTGTGAGAAAATCGCAAGAAGTTATGTGAAACCAATGTGGTGAGTCCTTATGGTTGGAATCATCATGTTAAGTTTCTCATTTTATTTTACTTTATATGTTCCTTCCATAATGTTATTATACTCTTGTTTTGCTTGCTTCATTATGCAACAGACTTTCCAAATGTATTTTTTTGGACGCTTTTTATGTTCATTGTGATTTTTTGTTTTCGTTTTTGCATTGGATAGAAGTTCGTCATCATCATACTCAGTAAATCCCATCAATTGGATAGAAGTTACATGAGTTAAAAGGCAAATAATCAATACAAATGTAAAGGTAAAAAACTATGAAAACTAATTAGTTATATTAAAAAAAAATATATTATATGAATGAAAATGTAAAAAAGAAAGCTGAAAGGATATCTCACCATGAATCCACAAACATGCAAGTTTAACACGATGATATATACTAAAACAACATAATGAAGAATTTCTGAAGGGACATAGAATAGTAACAAAGTTTTAAAAGTGTTCTAATTAGGTCACTCATATCGTTTTTGTCTCAATTAGATAACCTAACATTTAAATCGAGTCATGTTCTTTTTTCCATGTGTCAAGAAAAAAATGAAACATAAGATGCTAGGGTCAGATTATTTTAATATATGAAATTATATTTATTAAAAATAAAAACACTTTAATTATATTAAAAATTTAAAAACAAGTTAAAATCCACGTCATCACTCGACATTAGCATCAAATAAAAGGGGGAAAAGAAACAAAAATCCACTTGACAACGGTTACCTATGAAATGGATGAAAAAACCTTTTATTTTAAAGGAAAATAAATGTTGAGTGACCTGATTTGAACATTTTTAAAACTCGATTACTATTCTACAAAGTTACCCTATTTCTAAACTACAAATTTATAATTTCTACATATTTAAAATTTGGGCTTTAAAGCCAACTAACGAATTACCTTGACTTGAGCTTGGCTTGTATACAAACGTGATGTTGAGCTTTCTTTGACAAGGCTAGAGCCATGAGCTTAGCCAAGTACATATAATAACATGAGTTAAATGTTTGGTTGGTCCCTGTGGTTTTCAAAAATTGCAGACTTGGTCCCAATGGTTTACTAATTACACGCGTGGTCCCTGTGGTTTTAACAAATGCACTCGGTTGGTCCCCAGCCCTAACATCAGTTAAATATCTCAGTCAAGTCCATGTTAAATGACCAAAATACCCTTGCTTATTAACTCTCTTTATAATCATCTTCATCACCATCATCATCCCCAGGTCTCTGCTCTCTCTCTCTAAAACAATATATCTTGACCCTACCAATTCTTCTTCTTCTACCCTACACCACCACCATTACAAGCACAACCACCATCTTCCCTCTCTCCGGCGACACCTCCATCACCGCAGCTGCTGCGTCGCCGTACACAGATCCGCCGTTACATACACCTCCGAAGGCCACCACTCCCTCTCCGCAGCTGCTGTTGTCGCCGTACACAGATCCGCCGTCCCTCACCGCAGCTGTTGTTGTCGCCGTCTCTCCGTCTCCGTACACAGATCCGCCGCCGTAGAGGGAGGCCGGAACCCGAATGTCACCGCCGTCGCTGCCCATCTTTCTCACTTCGCTGGTCTCTCTCTAGGAAATGCAGAGGTGAGTCGTTTTTGAGCGAAATTAAAGGTGGGGGACAGGGGTGTACGAAGGTTGGTGAGTTTAGAGGTGGGGTTGTGGGTGAAAATCAAAGTGAGAAGAGTGGTGTTTGGGGTGTAGTGTTGCCGGACAGAAGAGGTGGTGCCGGAATCATGGCTCTGGTCACTGGAATCGCGTAGATCAACCTCTGTGTACTGTGTTTTCATTGGAGACAGTCTTGTCTTGTGGTCACCCAAAGTTCTACTTTGTCGGAGGGTGCGTCTGTCGGAGGAAATTGTCGGAGGGTGCCGTCCGATCAGACGAGCATACCTCGTAACTATGAGTTGAAGATAAGGTGGGTTTGTCTGCGGTGGTGTTAGAGGTTGAAGAAGATGATTAGGGCATTCAGGGTAAGAGGTTGAAGAAGATGATTAGGTTTCAGGGGTAATATAGTCATTTCACACATAGTTGACTGAGATATTTAACTGATGTTAGGGCTGGGGACCAACCGAGTGCATTTTTTAAAACCACAGGGACCACGCGTGTAATTAGTAAACCATTGGGACCAAGTCTGCAATTTTTGAAAACCACAGGGACCAACCAAGCATTTAACTCTAATAACATTGGTCACAAAGTAGTACATATACTTCTACTCAGTACAGCTATGGTAAATGAAGTTTAAAATTGTGTGTTTCCATCTAACAGAAAAATGATTTTCATTTTGACACTGGCTTCAAACTATCGATGATATGGTGCTTACATGATTATTTCCATGAGTTTGTTGGCTTTTCCTTTCATATATCTAGCATCTCATTAGTTTAACAATGTTTTTCCTTCGTCTTTTGTTCTTCTCCCCCTAACTTAGACGAGGTTTAACAATGTTTTTTCATCGTCTTTTATTTTTCTCCCCCTAAATCTAAACGAAGGTGGAGCAAGATGTTGCATGAGCTTTCAGGTAAGCGTGATTGTTCGTTACGTGTGAAATAGAGCAAATCTTGGACACATAATTGCCCAACTTCATTGTATCTTTTAAATTCTCTACATCCTATGCTTCTTTTTAAACTTTCACTATGAATAATTCTGTCGGAGGCACTCTTGTGTCGCAACATCTTTGACATAATGAATGTCATCATAATCTCTAGCCCTTGAACATCCATATCAGCACTTTGGAAAGGAATACAAAAACAACACATGGACACAAAAACATGTTTTTAGGTCATGCCATTAGTTTGTTTCAAGTGTTTGGGCGCATATGCATTACATCACAAATTCAACTAGATTTTGTTATAGATAAAATTCACAAGATAAACTTATTGTTTTTGAACTAACTCAAAATAAACATCGACTCTTCAACTTCAAAAAATGAGCATGTGTTCTTAGTCCGAAAATGACCAAATGTCGGCCACATGAAAAACTTTGTGTAAACTCGCACTTTGAAGGACACAAAGAAATCAATGACCGCCGGTGAGAGGCACAAAAACACACATGTACACGTCACGTATCTAAGGTGTACACGTGTTGCACAATTTTTTTTCCAATGTCGTTTTCACACAAATAATACACGTGTCAAGCAGCTAATGTGTCCATTTGGAGCGCGTTTTGCACAAAGTTTGACATGTGGAGTATGGTTTCACTGACATAGAGAGTGCATTTTCATTTTTGAAATGTCAAAAGTTAGTGATTATTTTGTGGTAGCTGTAAAGTAATGTTTATTTTGTGAATTTACCTTTTTAAATCTACATTTTGTCTCAGTTGATCTTTTATTATGCCATTTTAGGCTATGAAAGCAACTTCATTTGCAACTCGATCATCTAACTAACATAGATGGATTTTATTAATGTTTTTCTTACAAGTTCATTTGGTTTTCAGCACAAGATTATGAGTTTGGAATTAAGCTTAAGCTAGGGTTTACAACATTCATTATGACTACTATAGCAGTTGTTACAACACCACCGATCTTGACTGGTACCGTGGGAGGTATACTCACAAACTAATCAACCAAGTTTCCTTGACGAGCTTAAAACTCACATCTTTAGACCTTCAAAGCAAGTTAATCAATATTAACTTAACCATGACCATCAATTCAACCTTGCTTTAGAGCTTCACAATTTAAACATAATTAACTAACAAGGAACAAAGGAAAAGAATATGCCTAGTAAACAAGTCAACATTATCACAAAATACTCATTTTTAACAATGTCACAAATAAAACCACCACCATAATTATCTATTATCTAATTATTTAAAAACCAACTCTAAGAATAGTAAAATGATTTCGTTGGTGGAGCTTGGCGGTGTTCGAATGGTGGATACCATGTGCCATCCACTAAGGTGCTTTTCTTTCCTAAATCGTGTTTTTAAATATATGGGACGAACTAATTATATACCCAATCGGAATTGTATCGTTTGGTAACGCACTATTTGACGGATTCCGTAAACGTTTAGGTGAAACCGATCACTCCCGAAATTTTATTTTTGAAAGTGGAGGGATTTGAGAATAAAGGTTGCCAAATTTAACCAACTCTTCAACGTCGTGATGGATCGTAGTGACGGGGGATGGAGGCGGAAGTGATTGACGAGGCCCTTTGCGAGTACCAAACGCTCTACGGTGGAAGATTTACGCACATGTCGGCCTGGCAAATACTAAGAAAGCATCCTAGTTGGTAGCCAGTTTCGTGTCCCAATTTCGACTTCAACGATTACGAGGTTGATAGATTAGATGATTTATGTAGTTTTTTAATTTTAATTATGTATTAGTTTAAATTTTAATTATGTGTTTGTTTAATATCAATTATGTATTGGTTTAAAGATAATTTTATTAAAGTGAAATATAATTTTCTTAATTTTCAATATAACTTAAAAAATAAAAAAAATAATTAAATATTCCAACGGCTATATCCAAACGGTTATATCCTACGCCTATATTTTGGTGCTTATAAATTCACTTCGTCTTCCAACCTTCACTTACACTTCTCAATTCACATTTCACACCAAAGACTATATTCAAACAGCTAAATATAGATGGTTATAATCAACTTCCAATGGAACCAATTGGATCTTCAAACACTAGATGCTCAAATCGTCGACGCTTAAACCCTCCACCTACAAACCCTACTCCTCCTTCAACTGATGAACAATATAGATGGACAGACAAGCATTTGACTATTCTTTTAGTGAACTAAGAATTGGGCAGGGGTAAACCCATGATTCAAATGCACTTAACCGACTGCAAATTGGGGAGGATCATATTCGCAATTAAGAGAGGGGGGGGGGGGGGGGGTATATAGTCGATGAAACCCCATAACCCCTGACCAGTGATCCAAAATATCAAAACTCTCGCCATTGTTTCCGTTATACTCATCACGGGAATCGAAAAAAACAGCCCATAGCGCCTAGGGCCGGTATGGCCCGGCGCTATGGTGGGGATCACGGCTGGATTGCGCTCCAGTATGCAAGGCCTTACACATAGCCCAACTAGTTGCGCTAACATGATCACAACTAGGAGCCTAATACAAATAAAAAAACAAGATAAAAGATAAAGAACAAAGTGAGGATACCGTTGAACTGCTAGAACTTATATGAGATAAGCGTGTATGTAAAGCAAATTTGTCACGAAATTTGATTGCCCGTTAGCCCCTCACCTAGTCGGTGATAGTGGGCTTCCCCCTGGATGGTCTTAACTAATGCAAGTCGAATAATCATTTTGAGTCCGGTTGACCACTGGACTAACCCTCTCAAGGTTTGCGATGCCATGATAAAGTAGTTAACAAGATTTAACAATAAAAAAAATATATCCATGTGACAAAGATACATGGTGAAGATGAACACGATGAAGATTATGATAAGACAAAGAGGGAAACTAACCCAATCTTCTGCGTTCTTTCTAAATTTAATCCAGTTGAAAGAGTGAATTTTAATATCTTCTACTATTTTCCTTGGCGAACAAGAGTCCGAATTAAACACCAAGATCAGATTCCAATGTTTTAAGAGTTTTGCATCAATGTTTTAAGAGTTTCGCATCATGCGTCATAATTCTGAAATAATCATTGATCAAGAAAATGGACAAAAAGTGTTTGCGAGTCAACCCAACCGTTTGAAGATGATCATGTTGACAAGTTATCAACACGCATCCTGCCACCTCTAACACGAAAAAAAATACAGTTGATATCCATTACGAAATTAAGAAATGAAGAAACATTCAGCCTCTTGAATCATTAAGATTTGATTGCTCGGATTTTGCTACAGTTAACATCAAATTTTTAATATTTATTCATAAAGATAAATTATGCTGTTAGACCTACACAATGTTCGAGTGGTTATTGATTGTTGTAATCATGATCTTTCTTTCTTAGGTTATACAGTTTATTAAACGGTTCTTAAGACCATTTAGCATCTACGATTCCTTGTTCCATAATTCCAGACTAAGGTTTTTCGTTTCATTACATGTGTTGTAATCACCAACTCTATGATGGATACTAGGTACCTAGGTTTTAAGAAGAGCGAGGCGGTGTTCATGGACGCCAGACGTTGCTCTTTTTGTACGACTAGAAGTTACATCTCTCCCGTCTCTTTTACATATCAGCCAGCATTCATAATTTCTTCATCCATTTTGGCTGTCTTCACATATAAGCCTCCTACAAACCTTGATGTTGACCAGTTTTGACGCTCAAGCCCCTGAGGCGCTTTCTAGATAATCGCTTGCTTTTTAGAACCGAGCTAGGTACTATAGTGTTTTTCTTCATATTTTTTCTATATCTAGATTCTATAACGCATTCTGCATCATGGTAATTTCCTTCCAACCAAAGCGACACCAGATTAAGAGAATACACGGATCGGGAGAAGTATGCTCCGCTCTGGAAGTGCAACTCTACGGTTTAGAGAATGAGAATCAAGAAAAACAGTTTCAGTTCCAGCACTAGGACTCGTGCTCCAATGCTATTGTTAAAAAAACATTTTTAACCAACCCGACCCGAAACCCGTTCTGACCCAAACCCGTACAACTGCTTTCTTAATTGACCCGTTTTGACCCGTGACCCGACCCAACGCGAACCGTTTGCCAGGTCTAATAAATAGCAAATTACTTAATATAATTACTTAAATTTAGTCAGTAATCAATATTCAATATGCCCCCTCATCTGTACTTAACACTTGAAAAAAAGAAGAAGAAGAAGAATAGTGATCACAGTGGGATTCGAACCCACGACCTTTAGATTCGGAATCTAACGCGATATCCACTTCGCTATGCGACCTTTTGTAACAAACTCTCCACACAGAAGCTACAGAAACGTTTACGCCAGACAAACTGACGAAATCAACTGAAAACTCAAAAGGAGTATTGAAGATCACGAATCAAAACGCTGAATTAGATCTTAACAACAATCTATCTATCTCAAATAGAAATCGCAGATCATCAGATTAAAACAGGCCTAAATAAAAAGCTAGATCGCGAATCGTTGAAGAAAAAGCAATCAATATTAAAGTAAAGTAAAACTAAATTGAGAAATCACATACCTCTGAGGTTAGGTACTCGAATATCAACCGATAAACTAAAGCCCTTGATCTCGTAAATGACTAACTTGGGACCTCTGATCGGGGACGTGAAGACTGGAGTGACACACGGTGTTTGTTTAACTTGGGCATGTTTGGCTTAGCTTATTTTCAACTTCTAGAGAAGGACTTTTGGAAAAAATAAGTTAGAAAAACCTGACTTTTGGCTTTTTGCAAAGGACTTTTGCCTTAAAAGGAAAGCCAAACACCCTCAAAAGTCATTTTTCCCCCCTCAAAAGTCCTTTTCCCTTCAAAAAAAGGAACCCCAAACACCCACCTTATTGAATTTTATAAGACCCCAATTAGGGTTTTCCTAATCCCATTCTTTTGTTTTTTTTATGGGACTTTACAACTTCTTAACGAGACTTTTAATGGTTCAGATCTCTCACTGGTTCAGCACTTAATGGTTCAGACTGTTTGTTTCACGAGCAGATGTCTGAATGGTTAAGATTTATACAGAATCTGAATGGTTAAGACCTCTAATCTGAATTTGTCAGATATTTACCTATGAACGGTTAAGCATTATACAGGCACTTAATGGTTCAGACCTCTTACTGGTTCAGCACTTAACCATTCAGATGTTGCCAAACAGCCCCTGAGTTAAATTTCTTTTTAGTGGTTTGGATCATTTTGTCAGTTCAGTCTAAAGGTTTCATTTTTTGTCTGTAAGTCCAAAAAGGTTTTACAGTTGCTACTTTAGTACACTGAGTTAACTTCATCCATTATTTATGTTAACGAGAAGGGCAATTCGGTCATTTTATATGTAATTCTGTTAACTAAAAGGGCAGTTCGGTCATATAAAATAACCGAATTGCCCTTCTCGTTTACAGAAATAATGGATGAAGTTAACTCAGTGGACTAAAATGGCAAACGGTGAAACATTTTTGGACGCACAGGCAAAAAATAAAACCTTTGGACTAAACTGGCAAAATGGTCTAAACCAAAAGGACTAAAATGACATTTAACTCTTCTTTCTTTTTAGAGGTTTTTGCTTTTTCTTTCTTTTTAAAGGTTTTACTTCTTGTATTGGAGACACACAATACTACATAGTAATAGGTCTTTACAAATTGCTCGACGCTCGATCAGAAAAAGCTTGTTCAGTTTTATGCCTCGTTGTAAATGAGCATATCGGCTCGGTTCAGTTTGAAAACAAGCCAAACATGTGCAAAGGTTCGCTCGCTCGCTTGCCTTGAAATGTTTTTTTAATATATATTTATACACACATTTATATTTATACTTAGCTTAATGCCCCAATTAGCCCAATAATAAATAGTATGTAGCTCAAATACACACAGCTCTAGTACATCGCAAGTGTAACACCCGTGTTTTCGAGAAGTCAAAGTCAAAGTCAAGGTCAAAGTCAACGACCGATTTCGTGCGACTTGACTTGTAGTAGATTTCTTTTGTATGCTTATTTTAGCTGTATTATGTGGAGTAAGTGTCAATAATTACAATAATCGACGTGTGTTATTCGCAATCTAATCGACTTACGACTGTGAACTGTAGGAAGTTTCAATGCGATAAAGTTAACCAAACAATAATCAAACTATGCTAATCAACATCGAATCGCAACTCGAACTACGCATTTGGAATATTGTTATACGTGTGTGTGTGCCTTACGTGTTACCTGTGCATGTTAAATTTTGTATGTTGTGGAAACCAATCGAAACTCGAAATGCAATCGAACTCAATCGACATCGAACTCGAATCACAATCGAACTATGATAATTAGTGGAGAAGGGATAGTGCAAGATATGAGTGGTTGGGATTAAAAGTAATTTGACTAGGAAACCCTATCGTATCGAACCGCTCGCAACCGAAATTGAAATATAAAAAATCGTTGCACCGAACACTCGAGGCGTGCAGCTGATCGATCAGGCTACCAGCCGATCGAACAACCAGCCGATCGGACAGGCTGTCCGATCGAGCTGCCTGGCCGATCGGCCAGCACTTTCCTCATTTGGCATCTTATAAATACCCCTGTCATTGTCATCCTTTCCACTTTTGGAAACCTCTGTCCGACCAGCACGCTTAGTTCATCCTTTTCTCAGATTTCTCTCGATTCCGGTAAGATTTCGTCCTAAATCTTGTACTTTCTTGATCTACACGCACTCCTACACCTTTCTATCTTTCAAATCTTAACTTTTAACCGTGAAATCATCAAGATTCAAGTGTTCTAAGATGATGTCATCATGGGTTCTTGAAGAACTTCATGTTTTGGCCTCAATCCACCAAGAATAACTTGGATCTAGCCGATTTCCACATAAGCAAACAAAGATCTTTCATAGATCTAAACATATACACGGTAAAAAGGATTGAAAGATGGATTTTCCAACTTTCTTTCAACTCTTTTTCACTCAATACCTTCAAACCGATAGAAACGGAGCATGTGCCGGCTTACGAATCACTCCAGTAGTTGCATGGCTCAAGATCCGGATTCTATCCACGAGGTTAACCGATTTCGGGTTAAACGTTAAACCCCGTTCCGAACAGCTCACCGGCCGGATTTGGGTGATTCCTGTCCGACCAGGGGAACCAAGTAAGGACGAGGGATCTATGGTTCGACTCGTTGTCAAAATACCTCAATAAAACGACAAACAATCAGAACAACCAAGTGTTAGACGAATAGGCTGATCAGGTCAGGATGCTGACCGATCGGACTGTTGTCCGAACGGACAGCCAGTCGATCGGACAGTCAGCCGATCGACTGGCCAGCCGATCGGTTAACACATGGTCCCACACTTAATCACTTTATTTTGAAGAGTAGTATTGAACGAACTGTTGTTCGATCGGACTACTGTCCGATCGGATTACTCTTCGGATCATGAGATACTATACTTCAACACTTAATCGATTTTTCAACATGTTCGATGCACTCGGAGTGCCACCCGATTGAACAGCCGTCCGATCAGGTGACACCCTGCTGGGAACTTGTCTTGCTAAAAGTACCTAACCGATCGGGCTGCCGGCCGATCGAACAGACGTCCGATCGACTGACCTGAAGGGTAAGGATACTTCAATGTTTTCAAAATACTACAACGAAAACTTCAAAAGACAAGCCATCATACACAAACACATCCTTCTCAAAGGAAGAAACAATCCACTCGAACAGCCATCCGATCGGCCTACCGACCGACCGGACAGCGGTCCGAACGGACTGTCAACCGAACGGTCAACCGTCCGATCGAACTACCGTCCGATCGACCAGTTGTCCGACTCTCCAGCACTTGATTTTCCGTTTTACACGTCGCTTATTATTATGCTATCAAACTATTCAGGCTAACTTTACTCGCCAAGCGCTCCCTTCAATCCATCAATCGCTGTGAGTATACTCGATCCCTTTTTGCTTTACGCACTTTTGGGTGTTACATACGTTACGAATAATCAAACTACAACAATCACACTACCCAATACTATTTGAACGCTAACCGTTAATGCATGTTATACGTGGCTTATGAATGCTTGTTTGTTATGTTTACACATGGAATGCTGTCTACCTGCCTTAGCAACGATAGTACTATAGTTTGGACTCAGCACCCGTTCGCGGGGGTTGTTAAGGACAATTACTTGCATGGATACGGTGGTAATCATGTATTGCGAACTGCATTTGGCAGTCAACCCGCAGTCATTGGTATCGATGGATCTATGTCGATAACTAACGTGCTTCATTTCACTATGTGTACGTGCTGGTTATGCGTAAACGAATTCGAACTCTATATGCTATTATCAAACTTGTATGCTCACCTTTACATTATATGTATTGACTTTATTTTAACGTATGTGACAGGTGCTTAGGATGCACACGTGGTAGGAAATTGAAGCTAGAATAAAGCTTTAGAGCCCAACAAATAGTTGTATGTAGTAATTGAACCAAGGGTCTCTAGAAGCAGATAAACAATTGCTCTATTTAAATCTGAGTTGTCGGAACAGAATGATTTGCCTAGACTTTATCTGTAATAATTTGTTTACTGTTTGAGACATGGTATGGGACATGTTATTTTAAATTAAATAGTAATGATAATTGTTATGGAAACTTCTGGACAATCTGTTTCGCTCAGTGCCATGCCCTGATGATTCTGCCATCGGTTGGGGTGTGACAGATTGGTATCAGAGCCATAACTATAGGGAATTAGGCAAGACGCGACCTAGTCCGGGTCGATGTCTCAGAGACCTAGTCTATAGTTAGGAACTAACAGACCGACTCGTGCATATCCGGTAGGGATTATGTACGAGCTTGTCTCTCGATATTCTCGCTTATGCTACACTATCACTGCACTCAAATTTTCAACTATGAAAGAGTAACTAAGTTAAGATTAGGTGTGAAAACCGCAAACTCTCGACTAAAGTTGCTTGAACAACCCGTATTCTAGTTACAGACAAGGAGAATTATGCCAAATCAGGAGTGAAATCCGTATTTTGATGAATAATCTCCTCTATTTTATTAAAACAGGGACGAAGTTGTTAAGATAGGTGTGAAACCCTAACCTTGACGACTTGTTCCGTCCATTTTTACAAAACTCTCACCAAAGTCTCGACGGACTCCAATGACCTGAAGTCACGATACGACTAACGGGATGTGTACCCAACGCCCAAGAATCGAGGCAAAGGCACTGCCCGGTAGGTCGAACGTGTACAACAAGTCCTTGAGAATAGTCGAAACACTTTGGGTAGTCGAAGTCTAATAGCCGCAGACGATCTATTTCTCGATTTTTATGTGTTTAGATTCTGAGCCCGCGACTGCTGACTCTGATGATTCGTCGATTTTATGTGCTTGTATGTATGTTTACCTGTTTAGCTGTTTAAATTTTGAAGATTTACTCGATTTTGCTTTCACTTCGACCGACACACACGACTCGCACTGCATTTTTATCTCAATACGCTGACAAATCGCTGAACTATAGACAACCTTATGCTACGTTATACGCTTATACTACACGACTCGATATACTAAACGGGAACGCTATATTCGAACAAAACGCAGACTTTGAATGATAGGTTTCTGTATTCTGACTACCTCTTCAATGATAAAGGAACACGTATAATTATGATAAGGTGGATACACGCAAAATATGTGTTTGAGTGAGTTATGTGCTTATGTGCCTATGTGATCCTGTGCCTTACGCAATTATGTGCTTCTGTGTTTATGCAAATATGTGGTTATGTGTATGCGTAGTTACATGACTGTGTTCCTGAGCTTTAGTGAACGTTGGATGTGTGAGGTGAGATTCGAATACGTTGTGTTGAGTCCTGTGACGATGTCTATTCCAGACAATGTCGTCTGGATCCCGTCATCCCTTACTTTCTCGACAAGAAAAGAGAGACAAACGCCTTGCTGCCATCATCGCTAAAAGTGTAGCAAAGGCTGTGAGTGATGTTTACGAGAATGCCAGCAAATCATCTGAGGAATCAAGGATCAAAAATCCTAAAGCTACCGCCAAGGCTTTCAATTTCAAGCAATTCAAGTCGTGTGGGCCAAAAGAATTCACTGGCGAGGGAGGTCCTGCTGCACTATTCTAATGGTTTGATTCCATTGAGGTCACTCTACGACAGAGTGGTTGCCCCGATGACCTCCGAACTCTGAATACTACCGGCGTTTTCCAGTCCCGTGCACTAGACTGGTGGACGGCCGAGAGGAACAAGCGAGGGAACGATGCAGCCTACGGTCTGTCGTGGGACGAGCTCAAGGAAGTCATGCTGGAAGAATTATGCCCTTGATGTGTTCAAATATTAACATATAAATTTCATCAAATGAGGCATAAAACTAACCCCTTTTTAGTACTAATGTTGGAAAAAGTGTGCTTTTGTCTTCCTTTTGTATTTTCAGGATTAAATGAGCTCAAATTAACAAAAGAAGCAAAAAGACATCAAAATCTAACATAAATACAAGAAAAGGAACAAGACGTGACATGCCCGACCCCACGACAACATCTTCCCAAGCAAAACAAGAAGACAGAAGACTGAACACGCCCCGTGCTCAGCCAGCACGGGGGCGTGCCCAAGTGTCAGCAGAAAAGACAAAGTGGTAGAAGCTTCTATTGCCCACCACGAGGCCGTGCTCAGCGGACACGGGACCGTGGTCAACTATAAGATTCGCACAATCCAGCAAATCTGCATAGTACAAAGATTCTTCTGCACCAAGGGGTCGTGCTCAGCGGACACGGGGGCGTGGTCAACTAATAAGACAAAGCTGCATTTAATGAAGAAAGAGAAGGATGTGGACACGGGGCCGTGCCCACTGGACACGGGGCCGTGCCCGAGCTTCTGTTCAGCCTATAAATAGATGTGCTTGGCTCAAGCTCAAACCATCCCTTGGCACACCACCTCTCTCACACTTCACCCACCACCCACCACCACCATAACACCATCATCCACCACCATCATCCATTGTTCATCGTAGAGTGTGCGAGTCGTCTCGGGATCCAAGATTGATCGTAAGAGTTCTTGACAATCAAGGCCATGTTTGCCTAAGTCTCTTACATCACTTGGTGAAGACAAAGTGTCTAGTGTAATACTTTTTATTTCTAATCTTTTGCACTTTTTATTTGGTTTCGTATTAATGACTTTAATAACTAGTTGCTTATGTTGAAGGTGATCTTTCTTTATCGTTTGTCCGTGGTGTCTTGAAATTATTTTACTGTCTATATAAAATAAAAGATTTTCACCATTCATATCTCCACAGTCTATATAGAGGTATGTTGGCTACCTGGTCGGGGGTTAAGGGAACGGTTTGGTAAAGGTCTTGCCATTGTTCAGCGTTTAGAGGTCCTGCAATGGACCTGGGTCAAATTTAGTAGGACCTCCTTCAATACTTCACGGTATTGGATGGCGGGGGTCCAAACTCTTTGATCCCCTCATAAGTTAACTACTATTAATACTATAACCCGGCTATTTAGGACTGTATCTCTGCTGACTCAGACTACTTAGTCGAGGGTAACGTCACCTCCAAAAGAGGGGCCTACCATAATATTGCATTAATAACTTAATTCATTATCTTCCAATAATCCACCATTTTAGGATTGTATCCTTGCTGACTCAAACTACTGGGGTGAGGGTAACGTCACCTTCAAAAGAGGGACCTACTACAATAACTAAGATAATCTCTTAATTATGTGCAAAAGTGCGGAAATAATCAAAGGTTACACTAGATACGAGTCGGAACCAAGTGATTCATCTTGTCTATCTGTTTTTATTTTTATTTTTCTTTTCAGCATTTTAGTTAGTTTTTATTTTTCTTAGTTTAAAACATTTTTCTAAACTTTTTATTTTGATTAGACGTTGAGGATAAACCGGTACTAAAAGCTCTTGTGTCCTTGGACGACCTCGGTATCTTGCCAACACTATACTACGCTCACGATGGGTGCACTTGCCCATATGTGTGTTTAGTGTTAGTAAAATATCGTGTTTTATAAATTTAAAACTTGGCTAAAAATAAGTGTTAAAGGGGCTTAAAATATACACCTAATATATATAACACTTCACACGCATCAAGTTTTTGGCGCCGCTGCCGGGGACACAAGGATTTTAAGAAAGCTTAAAATCGACGGCCTAATCTGTTTTTTTTTTTCAAAAACCTTTTTAAAACGCGCGCATTTTTTCTGCATTTTAGTTTAGATTTGCATTTACAGTAACCTGTACACGGGGCCGTGTTCACTGAACACGGGGCCGTGCTGCAGATTTTTCAAAAACATCCAGTAACAGAAGCTTGAACACGGGCCGTGCTCACTGAACACGCCCCGTGCTCAACGAAATCAGTAAATTTAATTAAAACGCCCAGATACAGATCCTGAACACGGGGCCGTGCTCACTGAACACGGGGCCGTGTCCAGCCTCTGTTTCCGTTTTTATTTTTGTTTTCTGATCTCGAGACTCGGTTGTGGTCTGCTGAGTGATTCTTATGGATCAATACTCAGGAGGTTACAACTACACCTATGAGGATGATGATTATAGGGGTAATTATTGCACTAATTGTCGTAACTTACGCTCGGTTCAAAATAATCACTCATATCAACCATCCAATTCATACACCTACTATGAGGAGCCCAAGTACGAGCCATCAACTTCATACACATCCTATGAAGACCAAAGGTATGAACCTCCTCCCTCATACTCATATTTTGATGAACCAAGGTATGAGCCTTCGTACTCATACTTTGAGGAACCAAGATATGAGCCACCACCTTCGTATGCTTATTATGAGGAACCTTGGCGTGAACAACCCACCTCATATGAGTATTATGAAGAACAAAATTACGAACCTTATCCATCATATGCTTACAATGAAGAACAATGGTGCGAACCATCGACTTCATATGGGTATTATGAGGAACAAAGGGTCGAACAACCGGATTCAAGCTTAGAAAATCCCGATTCTTTTTCTATAACCGAAGTGACCGATAGGATATTAGAACACATTAGAGTTATCGATCGATGTATAAGAGAATCTCGTGCAAGGGAAGAGGAGTCCCGCGCAAGAGAAGAATTAAAAAAGGAAGAGATAACTGAAAATGTAAAAATGGAAGAACAAATAAGTGAAAAACCGACACATGAGTTAAACAACGAAATAGGTGAGACCGACAACGTTAAAATTCAAGAAGAGTCTAATTTGGAAGAAATTAATCTCTTGTCACCTTCTTTTGAAAATCATTGTTTAGTACCCACTCATGCTAAGTTTTTAAAAGAGTTAAGCACTAACACTAAAATTGACGAAACGGTAAGTGTTAAGTTAACTAATGATCAAACTTCGCTAATAAAAGAAGACCCATTTGAAATTAACATTACACCGGTTCCATGTTTCTTTCAAAATTCATTTATTAGTAACGTTACAATCGATAAAGATCTTTGTGTTAACATAATGCCTAATTACATTTTCGAAAAATTAAGTATTAGTGATTTTTCTCCACTTCAAATACCCATTTTTCTATCCAATCGGAAAGTAATAAAATCAATCGGTATAGTTGAAGATGTCTTGGTTCAAACAAATCAAATGGTAATCCCGACCGATTTTGTCATCCTCGATGACGCTCCTCTAGTGTTGGGTCGACCATTTGTAAAAACTCACGAAGCTTTGAAAAACCGGAAGTTCAACAATCTACCTCTTCAATTAGGGGCATTTAAAAGAAGTGTCGATCTCGAACGATCAATGAAATATCCATTCGGCAATAATGACCCCCTAATTGAAGATGAAGATGAACCACCCGATACAAGTGAAGAGATTGACCACTTTGTTGAAGAAGAGGTCGCCATAGAACAAACTTTTAAAGTTCTTGATCGAAATGAGCAACCAAATAAGGAGTCTCCTAAAGACCCACCACTTGAGCTCAAAGAACTTCCAAAAGGTTTGGAATATGCTTTTCTGGACAAAGAGGGAAATTTACCTGTAATTATTTCATCTAAATTAGACAGCTTAGAAAGAGAAAAATTAATTAGTCTTTTGAAAAAACATAAAAATGCAATAGCTTGGAAACTTGTAGACATAAAAGGAATTAGTCCTTCTATGTGCACACACAAAATTTTGATGAATGATGACTACAAATCGGTCATACAACCACAACGTCGAGTAAATCCAAATGTTCAAGAAGTGGTTAAAAACGAAGTCATCAAACTACTTGACGCCGGACTTATCTATCCTATCTCCGATAGTCCTTGGGTGAGTCCCGTCCAAGTAGTTCCAAAGAAAGGAGGTATGACGGTAATAACTAATGAAAAAAATGAATTAATACCAACGAGAACCGTCACAGGATGGAGAGTATGTATAGATTATAGACGATTAAATGAAGCAACAAGAAAAGACCACTTTCCTTTGCCCTTCATTGATCAAATGTTAGAAAGATTATCCGGTCATAAATTTTATTGTTTCTTGGATGGTTTTTCAGGTTACTTTCAA
Organism: Helianthus tuberosus; assembly: GCA_030545235.1. NCBI lineage: Eukaryota > Viridiplantae > Streptophyta > Magnoliopsida > Asterales > Asteraceae > Helianthus > Helianthus tuberosus. The sequence continues at coordinate 41,010,283 of CM060446.1, read as the reverse complement.
ATCCCGATAGCACCCGAAGACCAAGAAAAAACAACTTTCACATGTCCCTATGGAACTTTTGCTTATCGACGCATGTCGTTTGGTCTATGTAATGCCCCAGCAACATTCCAACGTTGCATGGTAGCCATCTTCCATGACATGATAGAAAAGACAATGGAAGTCTTCATGGATGACTTTTCTATCTTTGGGGATTCATACGACCAATGCCTCGATAACCTTGAACGAATACTATCCCGATGTGAGGAAACTAACCTCGCCCTTAATTGGGAGAAATGCCATTTCATGGTAACAGAGGGAATAGTGCTCGGTCACAAGATCTCGAGCGAAGGAATGGAGGTGGATCGAGCCAAAATAGATACCATTTCTAGATTACCACCTCCATCCTCCGTAAGAGCTATCAGAAGTTTCCTAGGGCATGCCGGATTTTATAGACGGTTTATCAAAGACTTTTCAAAAATCTCAAGGCCTCTAACGAAATTACTTGAAAAAGATGCCCCATTCATCTTTGACAAGGATTGCAATCAAACATTTCTAACCCTAAAGGAAATGTTAGTCAATGCACCTATCATGATAGCGCCTGATTGGAAATTTCCTTTCGAAATCATGTGTGATGCTAGTGACTTTGCAGTTGGAGCTGTCTTGGGACAAAGAAAAGAAAAGCATTTCTACCCAATCTATTATGCTAGTAAAACACTTAATGATGCACAAGAAAATTACACAACAACTGAAAAAGAATTACTAGCTGTGGTATTTGCTTTTGATAAATTTCGTTCTTATCTTGTTCTTTCTAAAACTATAGTCTATACAGATCATGCAGCCATTCGATATCTCTTCAAGAAGCAGGACGCAAAACCACGTTTGATTAGGTGGATTCTACTCCTCCAAGAATTTGACATTGAAATCAGAGACAAAAGAGGAGCAGAAAATACCGCAGCAGATCATCTTTCGCGCTTAGAAGACCCAGCTTTAGAGGCAACCAGGGACGAGCAAATCAACGAAAAATTTCCAACTGAGTCCCTGGAAATGGTGGAATGTAAGGAAGAACCATGGTACGCCGACTATGCTAACTACCTAGCTAGCAGTATAGTCACAAAAGGATGGTCACATTATCAAAGAAAAAATTTCTTTGCCAATGTTAAACACTATTTTTGGGAAGATCCATATCTTTTCAAAATGTGTGCCGACCAACTCGTCCGACGATGCGTACACGGTAGCGAAGCACGAAGAATCCTCCGCCATTGTCATGAAGGTCCATACGGAGGGCATCATGGTGCCGCTAGTACCGCACGAAAGGTATTTGATTCAGGATTTTATTGGCCAACCATTTACAAAGACGCCCAAAGTCTTGTCAAGACATGTGATGCTTGCCAAAGAACAGGTAATATTTCTTCCAAAAACGAAATGTCACAAAATGGCATTCTTGTTTGTGAAATTTTTGATGTGTGGGGACTTGACTTTATGGGACCTTTCCCACCATAAAAACGAAACAAATATATACTTGTGGCAGTAGACTATTTGTCTAAATGGACCGAGGCCGAGGCACTTCCAACAAATGATGGAAGAGTTGTGGTAAGATTTCTGAAAAAATTATTCTCTCGTTTTGGCACACCTAAAGCATTAATAAGTGATAGAGGTACCCATTTTTGCAACCATCAACTCGAAATTTTTTTAACAAGATATGGGGTCTATCACCGGGTCTCAACAGCATATCACCCTCAAACAAACGGACAAGCCGAAGTGACTAATAGAGGTTTAAAACGAATACTCGAAAAAACCGTAGGGTTAAATAAAAAGGAATGGGCAGATAAATTAGACGATGCTTTATGGGCTTTTCGAACTGCTTATAAAACAACAATAGGTACAACCCCGTATAAGCTAGTCTATGGAAAAAGTTGTCATTTGCCAGTAGAAATTGCACACAAAGCCTACTGGGCAATCAAAAATGTAAACTTAGATTTAGAAATTGCCGGTAAAAATAGATTTTGTCAATTAAATGAATTAGACGAGCTCAGGAATTATGCATACTCAAACTCTGAAATTTATAAGGAAAGAATGAAAAATTTGCATGACAAACATATTAAACCTAATGAATTTCGGGTAGGAGATCTAGTTCTTTTGTTTAATTCACAACTTCGATTATTTCCTGGTAAATTAAAGTCTAGGTGGTCAGGACCTTTTTCCATCACCCATATTTTTCCACACGGTGCAGTAGAAATTAAATCTCGAAATGGGCCCCCATTTAAAGTCAATGGCCAACGGCTGAAACTCTATCAAGGATTCATTGAGGATGAAGAAGAAGAGATCTCGCTTCAAACGGTGGAAGAATAAAAACATCATGCCTGGTAAGTTACGAACGATTGAGACAACAAAATAAAGCGGTAAGTTTTCTAACCATAGCTTATGGGAAAAAGAGGGCACTCAGACGAGCACTTAAAAAAAAAAATTCAAAAGCACTCTCGGCACGAGGCCGTGTCCGCTGGACACGGGGCCGTGTCCGCGCTGCAGTCGGGATAAATCCCCTTTTTCAAAACAGTTACTTCATTCCACACGCCCCGTTTCCCCGAAAAAGCTCTGGTTTCAGGCGATTTTTCGCAGAATTTCAACGTCTCCTATCGCTCTAACAACATCAAGGTATGATTCTATCACTTTTAGTAGTTAGATTAGTTACTTGCATGTAGTTAAAACACCAAAAATTTGGGGAAAAATCTAGGGTTCTTGAAGTTCATCCGGATCGAACCTCAAATTTTTGTTTAGATCTGTTTGCATTTAGTTAGATTAGTGTTAAGGGAAGTAGATACTCTTTTTTCGTCCTCGAAAAAGAATTATGCAAACGGAATCATAGTCGGAATAATTGAACGGGCCAAAGTATAAGTTATTTTATTAAAATCGAAACTCGTGTTAGCCGCGATTGCAAGTATATCGATCCACTTAAACCCAACCTGGTTCTGATCCCTTATCATGCAATTTAGTTCAAGTTCGGTCAATCTACCTAGGGTCTCACACTAAGAATCGCAAGTCCACCTAATCCCCCCTCAAGCTTATAGGACAAAAGGAACAACCACTGGGTTATTTCCTAACCGTTTTATACCAAGATAAAGAGAGTTTAAAATCAAATCTATTTTTCCATTTTTTTTTTCTTTTCTTTTTGCTTGCTTTTTCTCTTTTTTTTTTTTTTTTTATAAATGAGACTAGACGATGCTTTCCCTAACCAAGCGGTAATCCGACTGTAGAGTCGCTATCCCCAATCACAGACTACATAGGTTTCGGTACTTTTATTCGGCAAGTTGATTTCACACATCCCAGAGGCATTCCGGCTGTAGAGTCGCTATCCCCAACTCGGATTACATAGGCCTGTGTTACTTTCATTTAGTTTCTAGCTCACTTTTATTCTATTTTTTTTTCTTTTTCAGCGAGATATGATAAAAAACTCTAACTATCTTAGCTTATAACGGCATCCCTTATACTATTTTTGGCGGTTTCAATTTCCCCACTCTCCCTAGATGAGAACCCACTAGCAGACCGACAATTAGGTATATTTTAAATCAAAGGAACCTAGAACCGAACCGAGCCTACCCGCGCATCCCAAACTAGACACAAGCACGATTATTTATTCTCATATTATTATTATTTGAACCCGAACAAAAACCCAACTTTTCTATCATTTTCCGTTTTTATTTTGCAAACTTCTTATTTCAAAAGACATTTTTCTGTTTTTTCAATTTTTTTGGATTTTTCAATTTTTTAATTTTTTTTTTGTATTTTTCGATTTTTCTATGACTCAAGACTCACTAACTAATGACACTAAACGATAGCTCCCATCCCCACACTTAAACTCTACATTGCCCTCAATGTAGGATGGAAACCGACTCAAAAACTAAAAATAAATAAGAAATAAAAGACACAAGGGCAAAACGAAAAGGACTTAGCTGGTTTTATAACGCATATGCTCCAACAGTCTCGTCCAATCCAGCTCGATCGTATAGCATTTCATTCGCGATCGGCTTTTGACACTAACTGACATGCTTGATAAATGCCCGATATTTGAATAAACAGCTCCAAACTCACCCGAATGGAGATTGAGTACGGGTGGTACATATTCGAACCTGCATCAACAAAAACAAGCAAAATACCAAAGCAATACCGACTCTAAAAAAAACGACTCAAAAACCACTAATTTAGACGCATGGTACAAAATAAAAGACTCAAAATTACACCACCGAATTACCATCTTACCCCCTCCCAGCACTTTGCTCGCCCTAGAACAACCCAAGTGCCAAGACTAACCAAAATGTGGATGCAACGGATAACGGGTTGAAAATTTAGTGAAAAATCACATTTTAATGCCTAAAAAAAAAATATACAACCCGTTTCCCCACACTTAAGATGGAAATAAACCCGGTAACAAACGACTCACATACAACAACAACAAAATACAGGAAAACATACCCGAACGTCGACTCGAACCAACCCGAATGATGATGGATAAATGGATGAATGATGATAAGTATGGAAGATGGATCAAACTGACTGAAACCCTTGGGCCTGAATAGCCCAATGTCGATCTGTAGTGGGCTCGCGGCCCGCTTGGAAGTTATGAGTAAGTAGACGCGGGCCGCCTCAACTTAACCAACAGCCAACTATCTTGAGGTCCGCGCGGCCCGCTTGAAGAATACCCCTAAGTTAACGCGGGCCGTCTGGACAGCAACTATCAGCAACAGAACATGCAGCAGCAGCATAATGCGCAGAATTCAATTTTTTTCTATTCCCAAATTACCCCTGCACGTATTTTGTCGTTTTTTAACATTCGACAGATCTGGTAAGCTGCTCGGACGTCGATCTCGGCCTCGTGAAGGTGATGCAACCTGCAAAACACTTGACAAAACACATAAAAGACGCAAAAACACGACACTACGACAAATGACGCAAAAACACATAAACCACTAAAAATGACGCAATGATACTAAAACTCTGACTAACGACACGACGCAAACAACGACTCAATATACAAACTCTACAAATGGGTCACAACTATTTACGCACTCACGGAGGGTCATATACGCGGGGCTCACCTTCAAACATCACCCGCACCTTACGGGCTGTAGCACTATCATTCCTAACATCGCCCCTATCTCTTCTAACTCTCTCATACTCTCTTAGATCTCCATCGGGCGGTTTGAATCTGAACGTATCATCTCGGAACCTATCCCCACACTGAGCCTTACTCAGTGTCTCTATCCTAGACTCCAACCTCGACAATCTCTCTTCCAACTCTTCGACTCTTCCATCCAGCGGATCCCCACACTTGGGTTTTAACATCTCCTCTAAAGTCGGCTCACTCAACATCTCTTCCCCGTCTCTCTCACCCGTCTCACTCTCCTCTACCGATGCAATCGCCTCTACTCTCGCACTCGCCCCTCTCGCATTATTCACCTCAAACACTACCGACTCGTCCCCCGCTCTAAGTGTAATCGTGCCTAAGAAGACATCTATCAACGCTTTAGCCGTGTTCAAGAACGGGCGCCCTAAAATCAACGGAACTCTATCATCGGCCTCCATATCTAACACTACAAAATCAGCCGGAAACACAAACCTATCAACTTTCACTAACAGATTCTCAACTATCCCTCTAGGGTACTTAACTGACTTATCGGCTAATGAGAGGGTCGTACGAGTTGGCTTCAAATCACCAAGGCCTAGTTTTTCGTAAAATGAATATGGCATCAAATTAATACTAGCACCTAGGTCCGCTAATGCGTGGTTTTTAACATCACCACCAAACAAACAAGGGATCGTGAAAATGCCTGGATCGGTAAGTTTCTCAGGAAGTTTATTTAGGATCACTGCTGAACACTCTCCACTCACTGACTTACTTGAACACTCTCCTACCCCATCCTTACGCTTGAGAAAATCCTTAAGGAATTTGACGTATTTGGGCATGGATCTCAAGGCCTCTATAAACGGAAGATTCACCTTCAGCTGGGTGAACATGTCAAGGAATTTGTCATACTCCCTAGCATATATCTGCTGCCTAGCTCGAGCGGGAAACGGAAGACGAGAAATATCAATCACTCACGGTGGTGGCCGAACCTTCTTCGGCTGCTTCTCCTCTTTCTTCTCTACTGGTGACTTCTCGGCGTGTGCGGTACTTGCTGGGTCTAGCCTATGTTGCACCTTGCCTGGAGCCTCCAACTCGATCACCTCATCTACATAATCATCGTCTTCTTCCCCTACTCTCTCTCTCACAACCTCTCCTAGACTCAACCCACTACGAGTAGTAATTGCTTTCACAGAATGGTGGACTGGGTGAGTGGTACCTGAATACTGACCAGAAGGGGACTCTTTCAACTGCCTAGCTATATCCTCTACTGTTCTCTGAAGATCTAGAAGAGTGGACTCTTGATTTTTAAGCTGAAGTTCATGTCTTTGATTAATCTGCTCCTGATTCTTAGCTACAGTCTGATTATGCGTCATCATCTGAGCAAACATCTCCTCTAACCTACTCAAACTACCCTGTAAAGCCTTATCACTACCTTGACTCTCCTGATTCGACCCTCCACTCGCAAACTGACCACTCGAACCTGAACCACTACTCGTGTAAAGACCCGGCCCCCTATTTTGATACTGACCAGATGGGAAACCAGGGGGATTTCCAGAAGAACGATAACTACCACTATTACCGCTACCCTGCCAGCCAGGGTTAAAACTATTATTACTACCAAACTGACCCCTAGACTGACCTGCTATGTACTCTACCTGCTCTAATGTAAGTGTGGGACAATCAAGTGTGTCGTGACCTCCCCTACAAAGCTCACACCTATCAATTTTCTTCTTTAACTCATCAATCTCTCGCTTCAAAATCTCGACTTCAGCAACTACCGACGAATCCGAGCTAACTTGGTTTACCCCTCGACCGGCCGAGGAGGTACGAACAGGAATGGAAGTCCTGCTGGTAGAGCTGTAGTCCATATCAGAATGTGCAAAACTCTCAAACAAATCATTGCACTCAACCACCGTCTTCTTTCCCATAAGCTGTCCTCCTGCTGAAGTATCGAATCGCGCTCTAATCTCAGGAGTAAGTCCGTTATAGAACTTTTCAACTAACGCCCAGTCGGACAAACCATGCTGTGAGCAACGAGAGAGAAGCGTCTGGAAACGCTCCCAAGCTAAATGATATGGCTCATCAGGCTCCATACGGAAGGAGTGTATCTGATCACGAAGGCGAGACGCCTTCGCTGGCGGAAAATACTTGGCTAAGAATGCATCGCGAAGACCAGCCCAAGTAGTGAAAGTGCCTGCGGGCTGAGAATCAAACCAGACGGCTGCGCGTCCAGCGAGAGAGAATGGGAAGACCTGAAGGTACCTAGCATCTAGATTGACACCCTCAATGGAGTAGGTGCCACAAAGACGAGTGATGCGATTTATGTGAGCGGGTGCATCCTCGTCATCACGACCATGGAACTGGCAGGAATTGGTGATGGAGGTCATAATGTAGGAAGGGATCTGCCAGGACCGATCGTTCGCTATGTCGGGAAGGGTGATGTGTGGTGTAGCACCGGTGAAACCGGTGGTAGCCTGCTGGTAAACGGTGCGGTTCGCCATGACTAGTGGAGGACTAGGCGAACGAGAACGGGAGGGTGGTGAGGAAACGTGTGGTGAAACGTGTGGTGAAACGTGTGGTGATGGCTTTGGTGTAAAATCGAAGGCGGGGGTGGAATGCGGAACTGAAGAAGACGAAACAGACGACTCAACTGTAAACAGAAGTGGCGGAGGTCCCTGTGAACGCGTATGGGGCATCCACCAAAGACGAACTACGAAGAGACTCTAACAAAGACTCACTAACCTAGAAAAGACACTAAAGCAAATATATTTTTTTGATTTTTAAAATTTTAAGACTCCTACGACTCAACGAACACAAATAGCACGTAAAATGTCAAACAAGTCCAAACAAAGCAATTAACGCAATCGCCAAGAGTCCCCGGCAACGGCGCCAAAAACTTGATGTGCTCGAAACGGGTTAACTAAACTAACTAAATTTACCCTAATTCTAGACTCTCTAAGCTTTAAATTTATAAGACTAAGACTCTCTAAACCCTAAAACACACAACCGGCAAGTGTACCGATCGAATGTAGTATAGCCTAAGGAAGTCCGAGTATCGAACCCAAGAGACTCTACTGATTACGCTAAGACTCTATCTAGACTTAAATTGACACGACTTAACTAAATGGTTGTTGATGGGGGGGGGGGGGGTTTCTAAAAATCCTAAGAATGCAAATAACGAATACTAACTAGACTAGACGAACTAGACACGAACTCACACGAAGGCTGAACTCAAGGATGATGAAGGAACTACCTAGACAGGAATCCTGATTGCTTTTAGTTATGATTATAATTGGAAGTTGTCTGCTATGGAACCGGGATCTTGAAATTCTCACCTATCGGGAAATCTAAGGACCTTTTTAAGAGCACGCTAAGATCCCCTAAAGGTTGTTAAACTACCGGTTTTAGACTCTCTTACAAGACATCTAATGGTGTTTATAAAAGTATCCTACAAGGCTCACTCCCTTACGAGACCTAAACCTAGGATAGGTTTGTTTTCTCAGTTAGACTTGCTAGACAGCAGCAAATAGGTTAACTTTCTAAGAAGGACCCACCTTGCGGTTTAATCACTTAGACCTAGCAATAATCTCGCACCTTACAGCTATTGATGATTAGTAGAACACTTGATTTTATAAAATTACCAACTATTACTTCTAAGGTTACTTACTAGATTTTCACCCTAAAGGATCTAAGGTTTATTATGTGATATAGACACTCACCAAAACCTAAAACCCTAGCCTGACTCTATTCCATGATAAAGACCGTCACCAAGATTCAAGCGAAGCAATAATCAATAATAAAATAACATCAAGCACGCAAACACATCCAACTGATAGAACAAACCGTTTACAATTTATAAACTATCCATAGCTTCCATAAATCCAAAAATAATCAAACTTAAACAATCATTCATCCATGTCTAGGTAGTAACAGAAATTTAGCCAATAATCATGTCTAAAAACATAGTATCAATCAAGATCAAAACAGAATTCATCATCAAATAACAAGAAACAAACGAAAAACGAATGAACAAGATTGTAAAACCCGTTTACTTCGATCCCGTGTGCTCCCGCGCTTCAACGATGATTCCCAGCAATCCCGAGCCTTCCAAACACCTTAAATCAGCCTCCAAGATGTCCAAAGTTCGTTCCAATTCATAATTATGATGTTCTGTTCGGCTGATGATCGATGATGATTCTTAAATACTCCAAAACCCTAAATTCTCCTGCACGTAACATCTGTTTCGCGTAATCAACCTTCTCGCGGCCCGCTTGAGGTTTCAGCATAAGTTAACGCGGGCCGCGCGCCATTCAAACTCGGAAACATATTGTAAGCTGATGCGGCCCGCGTGAAGATGTCATATAAGTGTAAGCGGGCCGCCTGAACCCTTCAGATGTGTGTTTCGGCTCCGTTTCGCTCCCGAACTCCTCGACTTCCGTTCCAGACTTTCGCCTTTCCAGATTTTAACTCATATCTGCTCCTTTTTGCTACAAAAACCTGAAAAACACAAAATATCAAACGTATATACATTCTAAACTAAAACGACACAAAATCTAACTAAAACCGAACAAACCTAGACGCGAATAAAGATGTATTTTACAATACATCAACGGGGTAGCTTTCCGATGTGGCGGAACGAAGTATTCGATCTCTATGGCACAATTTGGGTCGATTATCGGGTTGTATGCGGAAGAGGATGCGGGAAACGAAGAAAATACCGGGGGAATGAGAGAGATAGGTGACAACGAACGCCAAGCCATGTGGGCTTAGATTGGAGAGGGGTTCTACAATCCGAGCAGCACTAAGAGTACAAAGCTGAGGGATCCGCTATACAGATACATCCATAGGCTCCTCGGCTACTCTCTTAGCCAAAGGCATGACAGTAGTGGCGTCGTTGGGTTAAGAGATTTGGTTGTCCTCCACTGCATCCTGTTGGATCTGAGTTTGTTTCTGATTGTATTTTCGTTTGAACTTAAGATGGAAATGAAAGAGTTCTGCAGTGGAATTAATATGGAAACAAACTTTGCATACAATCAAACGAGAGTATTGCTTTGATCAAGACATTTTTAACAAGGAACCGAATGATTGAATTATCTTTCAACAACGATTACAAGTAATGCTTGAATACAAACTCCCCCTCAGCCAGAGCTCAGCGTTTGTTCGTGCAAAGAAGACGGTATTGCAAGAGCTAATAGAACAGTACAAAGTACTGAACTATTTATAGGCACTAGCAAACCTCTGAGCATCTTAGCTGACGTCACCATGAAAGTGACATCTAATCTCCTAACAAACTCTAACCTCTGATCTATACAAACACTGATGTACTAACTACTGCTATTACAATTCATTACATAAAAGACACTTAAACAGCTGCTGCATCCTTCCACTGCTGTGAACCCAGCAGTGCTTGTCCGGATCAGCAGTACTAAACAAAAGGCAGTAGATTGAATCAGCAGAGCTTTGGTCTTTCATCAGTCTTTGACATTGGGCAGTAGATGCAAGGCAGCAGTTGTAGGTCAGCACTTAGTAAGATCAGCAGATAGGAGGTCAGTAGATAAGAAACCACTTTCAAGGGGAGAGATTTGTATGTAAACATCTGCTTATTCTGGATCCACTGCTCTGATCCAGTTTTGGCTTTAATTATCTGTTCCTCTGATAGGGTTCAATCCCAACACATCCACAACCGCAGGCCGCTCGATGTTCCGTTCCTCATGCTCCGAAACATGCATCACAACCGCCTTGCTAGTGCACCGACTCCTATTTTCTTTGGGGGATGGGTGTACCGTCTCTTCAAGCACTTCGCCCACATACCTAGGTCATTTGAGAGGAGCCCATGGTCGGGTACGGTGGATATTCACATATGCCGATCCATGAACCTGATTTATGAGGCAGAAGACGGGACGGTAACCTTTCAAAGGATGCAAGGTCATGCATGGAACCCGCAAGAAGCGCTTGTCCTCCAAGCTCTGCAACATCATCAGTACCAATACCAACCCCACGGTGATCCGGGCCAATCATCCTCCTCGGGAGGCGGTTTTCCTAACTTTCAAAGTTTGCATGATTTGTTGCAGGAAAACCTTATGTGCACTAGGAACACCTATAACATGGCGAGCAACACCTACCACCGGGTCGGAGCTATCGAGAGAAACCTATCCGAGATCCAAGACGATGTTGGATACATACGAGACCACATTGCACGCCATGGAGGGGATGATGACGATGATGATGATGACGATGCTATGGAGTAGGCGAGAGGAGCAGAGGAGGAAGCGGTTGGTTGATGATTCCCCAGGTTAACCCTTTTTAATCTTGAGCAATTGATGGCCTGCGTGCCAAGTGTTGAACAATTTACTTTCCCTAACTCCTTTTATTTTTCCTGCATTTTTTTTTCTTTTAACTTTGACATGGATGTTAACTTTGGTAAAAGTAGGATGTTTGCTATGTTTTGGTGGAGTGTTTGTTGACTAAGAAGGTACATACGAGGCTTAAAGTACTAAGCATTAGTACTCTTAAAGCCGGGACTGGAAAAACGAAGAAAGAAACCTGTTTTTCAACTTTGCAGACTGTCCACACGGGGTCGTGTCCAGCCGACACGCCCCCGTGCCCATTCCCCTGAACCTGCTGTTTGTTTAAATTCTGCAAACCTTGACAGACACGGGGTCGTGTCCAGCCAACACGCCCCCGTGTTTACCTTCTGTAAGTTTTCGTTACTGGCACCTGAACACGGGGTCGTGTTCACTCAACACGGGGTCGTGTCTAGGTTGCCAGTAACACAAAATTTTTGCTTTTCACACCTTTTTACACATTCAATCAACCTAAAAACTTATTTTTGGGACACATTGAGGACAATGTGTAATTTAAGTGTGGGGGGATGCTAAAACCTTGAAACTTGAAAGTCCTAAATACAAGCCTTACACAAAACTCTATTGGAACCGCTAATCACCCCAAATTTTTTTCAAAAATTTTCATTTTTTTACTTGTCTAGGTTTAATTCGGGAAATTCAAGTTCTTAAAAAGGTTATATTTTTATGAATTTACAACCGATGGCGTCGTGATAAAAAGAACCAACATAAGAAAATTATGAAAAGGCATGACAAGCTTAGTTAAAATTTAATTATATATACTTGATCACATAAAAACCCATTCCCACAAAAGTGAGTTTTGAGCCTTTATTGAGCAAACACTTACATATCATTTGACTAAATGCTCATTTTCGTTTCTTGTGTGAATAGCCGCTTGGTTCTTACGACTCTAGAACTTGCCATGACGATACATTCCCGGTCCTTACCAACTTAAACCCGAGTAAGTAAATGATGGAGGCATTAGGACTAACCCTTTTTATTTCTACACCATTATTTTTCTTTTACCACCTACCCAAAATCCTCCTAGTTAGCCCCTTTAAGCCTAAACCTTTTCATTTCATAACCCAAACCAAACACCCTTTTTACCCACCAAAACCTTTTTCATTTTTACCCCTTTGTTTTAGTAACAAGTTCGGTTCTTTATATGACTTTTGAAAAAAAAAAATTGTTGTTGATGATGAAGCAAAAGAAAATAAACAAACAAGTTCATCAAAAATAACTTTGTTTGAAGAAATAGCTTCATCAAAATAAAAGTTACAAAAATAGAAAGTCATATGAAAACCGACACTTGTTACGCTTTTCGCCCTTTTTACTAACCACTAACCACCAACCCAACCACCTACCTTTAACCCAAGCCTAACCCTTAACCCACAAAGTCCTCTTGATATTTACAAAGGTATATAAGTTAAAAAGGAGGAGGATTGATTGCTTGGCAAGCCTATGGTAGGAATAAGTTCCATGCCGCTCTCGAGTGATCCACAAAAATACATTTTCGGCCGAGTGTTGAGTGATCCCCGTGAGGTATGTGAACTTATATATAAATAGAATTTTACAAAGGCATGTTATACCCTAATAAGTAATTTATCTTATGAAAATTTTTAAATAAATCATGACGAATAGGATTGTAAATAAATAAAGATAAAATTAAATAAAGAATCTTGGAAATCCCGACACTCTACGACAAGCCCAAAAACCTTCTTCTCTACCCATTCCATTTGGGTGTGTAATAGCCACAAATTAAAGAGTTTTGCTTGAGGACAAGCAAAGATTCAAGTGTGGGGGTATTTGATGTGTTCAAATATTAACATATAAATTTCATCAAATGAGGCATAAAACTAACCCCTTTTTAGTACTAATGTTGGAAAAAGTGTGCTTTTGTCTTCCTTTTGTATTTTCAGGATTAAATGAGCTCAAATTAACAAAAGAAGCAAAAAGACATCAAAATCTAACATAAATACAAGAAAAGGAACAAGACGTGACATGCCCGACCCCACGACAGCATCTTCCCAAGCAAAACAAGAAGACAGAAGACTGAACACGCCCCGTGCTCAGCCAGCACGGGGGCGTGCCCAAGTGTCAGCAGAAAAGACAAAGTGGTAGAAGCTTCTATTGCCCACCACGGGGCCGTGCTCAGCGGACACGGGGCCGTGGTCAACTATAAGATTCGCACAATCCAGCAAATCTGCATAGTACAAAGATTCTTCTGCACCACGGAGTCGTGCTCAGCGGACACGGGGGCGTAGTCAACTAATAAGACAAAACTGCATTTAATGAAGAAAGAGAAGGATGTGGACACGGGGCCGTGCCCACTGGACATGGGGCCGTGCCCGAGCTTCTGTTCAACCTATAAATAGATGTGCTTGGCTCAAGCTCAAACCATCCCTTGGCACACCACCTCTCTCACACTTCACCCACCACCCACCACCACCATAACACCATCATCCACCACCATCATCCATTGTCCATCGTAGAGTGTGTGAGTCGTCTCGGGATCCAAGATTGATCGTAAGAGTTCTTGACAATCAAGGCCATGTTTGCCTAAGTCTCTTACATCACTTGGTGAAGACAAAGTGTCTAGTGTAATACTTTTTATTTCTAATCTTTTGCACTTTTTATTTGGTTTCGTATTAATGACTTTAATAACTAGTTGCTTATGTTGAAGGTGATCTTTCTTTATCGTTTGTCCGTGGTGTCTTGAAATTATTTTACTGTCTATATAAAATAAAAGATTTTCACCATTCATATCTCCACGGTCTATATGGAGGTATGTTGGCTACCTGGTCGGGGGTTAAGGGAACGGTTTGGTAAAGGTCTTGCCATTGTTCAGCGTTTAGAGGTCCTGCAATGGACCTGGGTCAAATTTAGTAGGACCTCCTTCAATACTTCACGGTATTGGATGGCGGGGGTCCAAACTCTTTAATCCCCTCATAAGTTAACTACTATTAATACTATAACCCGGCTATTTAGGACTGTATCCCTGCTGACTCAGACTACTTAGTCGAGGGTAACGTCACCTCCAAAAGAGGGGCCTACCATAATATTGCATTAATAACTTAATTCATTATCTTCCAATAATCCACCCTTTTAGGATTGTATCCTTGCTGACTCAAACTACTGGGGTGAGGGTAACGTCACCTTCAAAAGAGGGGCCTACTGCAATAACTAAGATAATCTCTTAATTATGTGCAAAAGTGCGGAAATAATCAAAGGTTACACTAGATACGAGTCGGAACCAAGTGATTCATCTTGTCTATCTGTTTTTATTTTTATTTTTCTTTTCAGCATTTTAGTTAGTTTTTATTTTTCTTAGTTTAAAACATTTTTCTAAACTTTTTATTTTGATTAGACGTTGAGGATAAACCGGTACTAAAAGCTCTTGTGTCCTTGGACGACCTCGGTATCTTGCCAACACTATACTAAGCTCACGATGGGTGCACTTGCCCATATGTGTGTTTAGTGTTAGTAAAATATCGTGTTTTATAAATTTAAAACTTGGCTAAAAATAAGTGTTAAAGGGGCTTAAAATATACACCTAATATATATAACACTTCACACACATCAGCCCTCCTCATGAACGTCAGAAGCTAGAGGATGAATTTTGGCACATACATCAAAAGGATGGTGACAACGCTACTCTCACTACTCGCTTCAAGCAGCTCAGCATCATCTGCCCTGATCAAGTCAAGACTCCGGAGATCACAATCAAGAAATACATCCGAGCCTTGCCCGACTGCGTCGCAGATTTCGTGCAAGCGACTAAGACTAAGACGATCAAAGAGACTTACCTACTGGCCGCCGAAATCAACGACAAGAGGATCAAGGCTGGTGTCTGGGATAAAACTTCGAAGCACCTGCATCAAGCTACCACCGCCGCACCAACTGTTGAAACCACTACCTCATTGAGTAACAAGAGGAAGAACAAGAGAAAGAACAGCTCCAACAACAAGAACCGGCGCCTGTGGCAAATGCACCGCCTGCAAAGCGTGCATACACTGGGCCACACCCGCTCTGCCCTACTTGTACCTACCACCACCCGACTTCCATTGCTTGCCGTTTTTGTACTCATTGCAATATGTACGGCCATTTTACTACCAACTGTCGTGTTCGACAAGCTCCTGCTCATCAAGCTCTACTCACCGCCCCTCAGGGTCAACAAGCTCCTCCGGTACCCACGGTCAACGCCAGAGTCTGCTTCGCATGTGGCGATCCTAACCATTTCGCCAACATGTGCCCAAACAGGGTTGTGAAACAAGAGCCCCAGCAGCAGCAGCAACACCAGCAACAACAGCAGCAGCAGCAACAACAGGCCGCACGCGCCAGAACTTTCAACATCAACGTGCGTCAAGCCCAAGCCGACAACAACGAGGTCAATGGTACGTTCCTTATGAATGGTATTTATGCTTCATGTTTGTTTGATACTGGAGACGATAATTGCTTTGTGTTGTTCGAATTCGAGAAGTTCCTTAGTCGTAAACGCTCCCAACTCTCCTCAACGTTCGATGTTGAAGTCGCTACCGGAAGAACTGTCGCCGTCAATTCTGTTCTTCGTGATTGTACTCTTGAGCTCAACAATCACATCTTTCCAATCGACCTTATTCCGATGCAACTCGGAAGTTTCGATGTCATAGTAGGCATAGACTTTCTTCGCGAAAACCATGCTGAAGTTGTGTGCTTCGACAAGATGATCCGATTCTCGCTTGCGAATGGTGATTTATTGTGTGTTTTCAGTGATACTACTTCGAAGGGTCTCAAGCTCATGTCATGTGTTCAAGCTAGCAAGTATCTCCGTAAGGAATACAGGGCTTTCTTGGCTAACATTGTGGTAGCGGAGAAGGAAAAGAAAAAGAAGAAGGAAGTGAAAGACGTTCCTGTGGTTTGAGAATTTCCTAATGTTTTCCAGAGGATCTTCTCGGACTACCGCCAAGTCGTGATATCGACTTTCGTATCGACCTCATTCCTGGAGCCAACCCTATTGACAAAGCTCCTTATCGACTCGCGCCGTCTGAAAAGCGTGAACTTTCAAACCAACTCCAGGAATTACTTGAGAAAGGCTTCATTTGCCCGAGCACCTCTCCTTGGGGCGCGCCGGTCCTTTTCGTCAAAAAGATGGATGGGTCGTTCCGGATGTGCATCGACTATCGGGAATTGAATAAGTTAACTATCAAGAACCGCTATCCCCTACCTCGCATCGATGATTTTTTTGACCAACTACAAGGTGCCACGTGTTTCTCGAAGATCGATCTACGTTCAGGCTATTACCAGCTGCGTATTCAAGAAGAGGATATACCTAAAACCGCTTTCCGCACTCGCTACGGCCACTACGAATTCGTTGTTATGCCCTTTGGTTTAACCAACGCACCTGCGGTTTTCATGGATCTGATGAATCGCGTGTGTAAACCATATCTGGACCGTTTCGTCATCGTGTTTATCGATGATGTCTTTATTTATTCCAAGTCGAAAGCCGAACACGCGCAACATCTACGTTTGGTTCTCGAATTGCTCCAGGGGAACCAACTCTACGCCAAGTTCTCCAAGTGTGAATTCTGGCTGGAGCAGGTTCAATTTCTGGGTCACATCGTTAATAGTCAAGGTATTCATGTCGATCCCGCGAAGATTGAAACAGTCAAGAGTTCGGTTATGCCTTAGAACCCGTCCGAAGTTCGTTCTTTTCTCGGATTAGCGGGCTATTACCGACGATTTATCGAAGGATTCTCAAAGATCGTTGTACCACTTACCGCTCTTACGCATAAAGACAAACCTTTTGTTTGGGGAACCAAACAGGAGTCTGCTTTCAAAACCCTTAAGCATATGCTTTGCAATGCTCCCATTCTCACATTGCCCGACGGAAACAACGATTTCATTGTCTATTGTGATGCTTCCAACCTTGGTCTTGGTTGTGTCCTTATGCAGCAGGACAAGGTTATAGCTTACGCATCTCGTCAGCTCAAAATCCACGAGAAGAACTATACAACCCATGACCTCGAGCTAGGCGCAGTTGTTTTTGCGTTAAAGATTTGGCGACACTACCTGTACGGTACCAAGTGTACGATCTTCACCGATCATAGGAGCCTACAACATATCTTTAATCAGAAAGAACTTAATATGCGTCAACGCCGATGGGTAGAACTTCTCAACCATTACTACTGTGAGATTCGTTATCACCCAGGCAAAGCAAATGTTGTTGCCGACGCACTCAGCAGACGGAGTTATCTGGTTAGCACTCGTAATGTTCAAGCCCAATACGATCTCTGTTGGTGCATTTTGTCTAAAGCCTGTGTCTTAGTCTTGTTAGATTAATGTATAGGGTCTAGATGGGTTGATTATGTATGGTACAGGGGTTAATTATGTAATTTTGTGATGTTAGTGGATGAGGTCCGCTTATATGGTCACATGTCATAAAAGCGGATCTACATGTTAGAGGTCCGCTCATATGGACATGTCCATATAAGCGAACCTGTCACTCCTATAAATACCCCAAGTAGTTTTCTCATTACGTACGTTGATGTCAAGTGTGGAGCCGAACTGCTGCCCGACTATTTTCAGAAAGTTTAATGAGAAAATCGTATTAAAGTGATACGCATCTGTTTCTACTCATTTCTAATACGTTTTTACTTTGATTCATGCCAAATATGTATTTCCGCTACATGTTCGGTAGGTACTAGCTCGAATTGACTCACACGACTGTCAAATTCGGTCCTACAATTGGTATCAGAGCCAGTTGTGAGCTAGTTTCCACGAATCAAAGCTGTTTACCTACACATTTTGAGTTTCTGATACTTCCGACGGACAGAATGGATTGAAAACTTGTCACATAGTGTAAAACTGCTAAATATCAAACCCTTGAGAAGTTCAGGCTTAAAATCGGACTAAAAATGACCTAAAACTGCTCTTGAATAGGTTCCGATTTTATGTCACTATAGAGGTTCGCTTTTTAGGTCCGCTTATAAGATCAGGTTTGTTGTAGGTTCGCTCTAGAGGTCCGCTCATAGGGACTTGTTTATTGAGGGTTCGCTCTAGAGGTTCGCTTTAAGGAACATATTTGTTGTAGGTTCGCTCTAGAGGTCCGCTCATAGGGACTTGTTTGTTGAGGGTTCGCTCTAGAGGTTCGCTTTTAGGAACATAGTTGTTGTAGGTTCGCTCAAGAGGTCCGCTTGTAGTGACATATAGTTGAGGTCCGCTTTTGTGGTTCGCTCATTGTGACTGTGTAGAGGTTCGTTCGTGTGGTTCGCTTATACTGACAACACTTAGGAGGCAGTTCCACTTATACGTACACTTAGAGTATAGGTTCGCTTATTTGACCTGTTAGTGTGTGATATTCATATTTTGAACATTCAAGTCCGTTTTGTACGTGATCAAGTGTTGGAAGTTCAATTTGTGTTAAAAGTTTTTGATAAAAACAACCTGTTAATCAAAAAGTTAAACATTTTTGGAAATTTTGTCACTAAAATGGAAAACCAAGAGTTTTATAATTTCTTCTCGGGCAGTGGTATGGTAGCAGGACAAACCTCGGGTAGTCTTATGCAAAATGACAACATGGAGAATGAATTGGGAACAATGCAAAAGCCTCCCAAGTTGATGAACATAGATGAATATGCGGGATGGTCAAGCAGATTTAAAAACTGGGTCCAGGCTAATTACTTTGAGTCCTGGATGAAGATAGAAGCGAAGTATGTTCCACCGGTTGATGGGAGAGGTCATGCAAAGGGTATTGGAAGTTTAACAGAGTCAGAGCAGATTGATTTCAAAGCCGAGAAAAAGATGATTAGTATCCTTCAGCAGGCTATCAAAGAAGACATTTTAGTGTTATTACAACATGAAGATAATGCTCATTCTATGTGGGAAGCATTGAAATTGAAGTTTCAAGGTAGTGTGTCAATGGTCAAGAATAAAAAGGCTTTATTAAAGAAGGAGTTTGATATTTTTACCAGCATGAAGGGTGAAACAACAAAGCAATTGCTCGATAGATATTGCCATTTAGTACTTGAAATGAAGAGATTAGAAATTGAAAAGAAAAATGATGAATTGATTGATAAGTTGTGTGATGCATTACCATATGAAGAGTGGGGCACATATTTGATGATGTTGAAAAATCATTCAGATTTTGGGAATCTAAATCTTAGTGCATTCATAGAAAAGGTTGAAGCTCAAGAGTTGGAGTTGCTAAAAATTAGAAAGATGAACTCAATAAATGTTCAACAAGATGTATCTTTGTATTACAAAGGCAACCCTTCAGTTTCAACCAATCAAAGCCCAAAAATACAGACAGGGTTCATTTCTGACAACACCTCAAGTGTTTCTTCAAACATTCCTCAATCTGGCAATTTTTCACCATTCGCGAACTACGATCCAAACTTCAAAGTTCAAGAGCAGTCTTCACCACAAAGCTCTACAAGTTCAAATAATCAGGCTTATGTTTCTGGGGTGCATTGCAACATCGCGGTGAATATAAAGAATGGAAACGAGATCACAGAAAAAGCCGCAAAACAACACATAGCAATGATTGCTTCCGTTCTTGAGGCATATGAGGGCTTAGTAGCAGGTAAAATCGGAAATCCTGACATGACCAAAGAGGATTACGATCAGATCGATCCGGAGGAGCTTGAGCTGATAGATATTAAATGGGGCATGGCTAGTCTGGTGAGGAGAGCACAGCGCTTCATGGAAATCACTGGCAGAAACAGCCTTTCTGGACCTGATCAGAAGTTAGGATTCGATAAATCGAAGGTTACATGTTTTAAATGTAAAGAACGTGGTCACTTCAAACGAGAATGTCCCAACCGTGAAGTAAACAATCATCAAAACCCGTTCACCAAGGACTACTACTGGCAAGCAATTTATCACCGACCAAATCAACAGACAACTGTTCAAAGGCCACAAATTGAGAATAAACCAGAAAAAGCAATGATCGTGAATCAAGACGATGAGAAGGTAGCTGCAGGTTTCAGTTGGGATAAATATATCCCCGGTAGTGATGAACAGGCAATGATGGCTGAAGTTGTTGAAATTTCTGAGATGGTGTCTGAACCGGAAACAGTTACTGAAGATGTTTCTGCAGTTGTTGAAGAGGTTTCTGTTGAAAAGTCAGACAATTTTGAAGAAATAGCTGCTGAAGTGTATTATTATCAGTCTGAGCAGGAGGTTTTGGGAAATTTAATGAAATCTGTATTGTCTCCTAACATTTCTGAATCTTTTGCAGGTTACTTTGAAGAACCAAGGACCGGATTGTGTCCAAGATATGAGGAGAAGAAAGAATTTGTTGAAGAAATGATCGATGTGACAAAGGAAATGACCGAAGACACTTTGAAAGAAATTGCTGACAAGGCTCTCATGACGAAACTGAGAGAGGTAGACTCAGAATCCGAGGAGTCTAAGTCTGTCAGTAGTGAGTCTGTCAAATGAGAGGAATCTGGAGTTCAGGAAAACGAATCAGTCAAACTGTCTGAGTCAGAGTCGAAAGATGTCGGTAAACAGGAAGTGAAAACTGCTCATGAAGCAGAGGTTGTTGAGAAATTGGATTCAATCTCTGAAACACCATGCCAAAAGTGTTTACAACCATGCATGGAGTGTCTTGAAAAAGATACTAAGTTTCAGGAATTGAAAGAACATGCTGACATGTTAAAATTTGATCTAGGACAAGTCAAAGAAGCATATGATACACTAGCCAGATCAGTTAAAATGATTAAAGAAGAAAGTGTCGAAAATGATAAAGCCACAAAACTAGCAAAAGCAACACTTTTTGATAAACAAGTGGAAGTTAATTTTCATCTTGACACAATCGCATCATTAAAGAAAGAGTTAGAATTAACTAAAATTGAAAATGAGCGAATCGATAATAAATTGATGAGCTATGTTGCATCGTCCTATGTCCTTGAACAGATTATTCCACAGCAGATCAATGCAACACCAGTTTTTAAAAGCATTCCACCCCCAATGTGGAATCATTATACTCAAAAGTATCCAGATGGGGTGGAAGCTGCATTGAATCTCAAACTGAGGACAATTGAGGATGAGTTGCCAGAGAGCATAGATGTTACATTCTCTGCGTCTGACACTGACAGCGAGTCACAGGTCATCAAGACTGTTGTCGATCAGGTGTTAGATGAAGAGAGTGATAACTCTGATGTTGAAGTTATGAAATCTCATTCTGAGAAGTCTGTTACTGATTCTGAAGATGAGGGTAATTTTTTAGAACGTTTCATACCGAAATCAGACAAGAGTACGAATGATGATCCGATTATGGTGGTTTACACTATGATTGGAACTGACAAGTTTTATTCTGATTTTGAGTATCCTCTTCAGAATGTTAAGATTGAAAATGTCAAGAAAGTTTTCAAATTGGTTGAAATGGACATTAATGTGGTAAACAACAAAGAATTCTTTGCAAGAGCTAAAAAGTCATTTGTTACAACACGTGTCAACAACTCGGGGAAAAAGGAATGTGAAGGTAATAGTAACAAGAAAAATGGTAACAACTTTAAAAACAAAGGAATTGGTTTTGAGAAAAAGATGGCTAAGAAGGTTGTCAAGCCAAAAGATAAAATGAATGATGTTTTTGTTGTTGGACCAAGTGTGGATGATGAGAAGGAATATATTTTTAGTCAAAAAGCAGTTGACGATTTCAATGCGGCTAAGAAACTGAAAGTAGAGTCATTCAAGTCAACTTTTGTCGAGTATGAAAAAAGAGTTTGTTATCGCTGCAATGAAATCAAGCACATGGCAAAACAATGCAAGAAAGTTTTCGAAAAACCTGTCATTAAACCTGTTGTTCAAAAACTTCGACCTAAGTCACCAGATGACAAAAAGGGTAAAAAACCAATGGTTTCACCAATCCGCATCTTGAAAAGGGGTGAATCGTTGAAGTCGGAAGATAAGCCGAATCGACATTCGAGATTGGCGAATCTTCAAAGTCTCAAAAGACTTCAAAGATTTATCCAAAAACAAAAATTTTTGAAAATCAATCATGGGTTGCAAAGTCGAAACCATCGGTCGAGGAGAAAAGGATGGAAAACATTTTGAAGAATGAAACAAAGGTTTTTGAAACTCAATCATGGGTGGTTAAACCAAAACAATCAGTTGAGGTGAAGAAAATGGAGAATGAGTTAAAGTTTGAATCAAAAGCTTTTAATCCAAATGTTTTAAATATTTTTGGAAAAATGGTTGACAGAAAAGTCAAAGGGGCAAAGGAATTTTATGCATCAAAAGTGAGTGCTAATGATAAACAAGAATTTGAATTTGAACTTGATAGATTTCTTGCAGAGTTTCCCCCGATAAAAAATGAAGTAAAACCAAAAGCTAAAATTGATGTTCCAAATGTCACATTTACTTTTCCAAAGACTGATGAAAAATGTGATGTAGAGTTTGGAAGTGTGTCAACAGTTAAGAAGCCATGGGTTTCATTGTTTGAATAAATTTGTTTTGATGTTTGCAGGGGCTGCCCAAGTCTATACTGTCAAAGTGGATTATGGATAGTGGCGCTTCAAGGCATATGACCGGGACGCTCGCTTTGCTATATGATGTCAAATCCATAAACGGAAGCTATGTTGGATTTGCCGGGAATCAAGGTGGAAGGATTGTTGGTCAAGGAACGTTGACAAATGGCGTGATTTCATTCGACAAAGTGAACTACATAGTCGAGTTAACAAACAATTTACTCAGTATTTCGCAAATCTGTGATAAAGAGTTTAGTGTACATTTTATAAAAACTGAATGTGTGGTTTTGAAACCAGGGTTTAAAATCCCTGATGAGATGGTGTTGTTGCGTGCTCCACGAGAACACGACTTGTACTATCTTGATATGAGAGTAGCAACACCAACAACTCATCAGAAACAGTGTTTTGTGTCAAAGACTAAAGCGACGGAAAAAGATTCAATAATGTGGCATCGTAAGATGGGCCACATTCATGTTCGCAAAATGAACTTTTTAGTACAAAATGATTTAGTTGATGGTGTAAATTTGAAGAATTTTCACTTAAATGATGATTGTGTAGCGTGTAAGAAAGGAAAGCAGATTCGGAAGTCACACCCATTGAAGATGATGAATACAATCAGGTTACCTCTTGAGAGATTGCACATGGATCTCTTCGGGCCTGTTAACGTAAAGAGCATCAGCGGAGACTTATATTGTGTAACACCCCAACCCGGAAGGGCTGACGTGTCACAATAACAGTAGTATCATAAACAAAAGTCATAATTCCATTTATTTATTTGACAAGGATACAATCACATAACAACTAAACTTAAGGTTTATATACAAGCGGAGACATTCGACTTAATTAACTAACATCTTCAGATTTTATTCCTAGGCTTTATTCTTCTCTCTCTTTCCCACCCAAAGTAACCTGCTGACCTGTATACACAACAATTTTACGGAATGAGCCGAATGCTCAGTACGGAATAATAGGCTCAAATAACAAATAACGCTTTATGCGAAAATGATACGATGCAAGAACATAATTTCATAATCATATCTTACGTATGTACCCATGAGTAACTTAAAACGTGACAATACACAGGTAGCTACTCCTGCATAATTATCACATGAGATGGCGAATTGGCATACCCGTTATCCACCTCCTTATACTTAAATCCTAGGATCGATCCATACGCCTCCTAATAGCTTATATGTACCACACTTGTACTTAAGAGACGCCGTGAACTGATCTCTCCGTCACGGATAGAGCACATGATGTCGATGCCGCAACAACATGCTCGTGGGACACTCCACGAGAAGCGATACTTAGGGTAACAGAGTACAAATGGTCTTATTTACATAACTTATCAAAATACTTTTCATAACAAAACGTAACTTATATTTGAACATGCGATAATGAGTACAACTTAACAGAAAACTATCGCATGACATGAAAGCTAAATTCAAAGTTTAGAATAGGAATTCAACGGACTGTCAAATGAATCGATAATCAAAGACGTGAAGAGTTTTTAAAAGATATAGTAATTTAGTGCTTTATAACAATTTAACTATGAAGCAATAAAGAGTGGGGTAAGGATCCGTACCTTAATAACTCCAAAGTGAAGCTACCTTGTGCTAATATTTTAGATTTATACGGGCAGAGTTTAGACTACTGATTAGTCTTTTAACCTAATTTAAATAACATGCACATAAACTAGGTTAGTAACTTAATACAGCATTTACGATAACTCACGAGATCAAATTCTCACAACGAACGACAAAGTGCGATACTTAAACATCCATCGAATTAATGACGAACGACAAAGTACGATACTTAAACTCATCCATCGAATTAACGACGAATGACAAAGTACGATACTTAAACTCATTCATCGAATTAATGACGAACGACAAAGTATAACCCTAATGTGGGCAGCACTTAAACATCCATTGGATATATTGATCGATCGGACAATGAATCGTAATAGCGATCGAGTTATTACCCTGTTCTGCAGCACCCCTCTATACTTAATTAGTGTTTCGTGTGTGTTAATTGTGATAATCAGACGATAACTCGAAGAATTTTACGAATTTTTTCGTCGTTTCAGCGTTCAGAAGCAAGTGCCAATGTCTGCTATTTATACACAATTTTTGGCATAGCTTACGGACCGTAACAAATAATGCTTACGGTCCGTAAGGGTCATGTAATTCGTATAGGGTGGCCACGTGTGGGACTAGCTCAGCTGAGTCGACAGTTTTATAATATTCAATTTAGACAGCGAGTTAAATGGATAATCATCACTAGAAAATACTCCCCCCCCCCCCCTGAGTTTTAGGGGCCCTGATCCTGATTCTGAAAATTCTGAAAATTTTAGGGTTGGTGCAGAATCACTTGGGTGTCTTAATTAGGGTGTCTTAATTAGGGTTTCCTAGTGAGTAATTTATAAATACTAATAATAGTTTTGGTTGATATATAGAAAGATGGATTATAAGATAATTGTTAATTTATTATTATTCTTTTATTTTTAGAATAATGATTTTTAAATTTATGGGTATTACATATTGCTTGGTGGTGACTAATGACTTTACGAGATTTTCTTGGGTAGTGTGCTTGGAACGAAAAGATCAAACTTTTGAGTCTTTGATGGTGCTTTTCAAGAAAATGGAAACGGTGTATAAACTGCCAATCCGGAGGATTCGAAGCGACAACGGAACGGAATTCAAGAACAACAAGATGTACGAGTTCTGCAACGAGAAGGGAATTCTTCATGAATTCAGTGCGCCGTATACACCTCAGCAAAACGGCGTAGCTGAAAGAAAGAATCGGACTCTGATAGAAACAGCCCGTACAATGTTAGACGATTCCAAGCTACCAATCTTTTTCTGGAGTGAAGCAGTATCAGCAGCCTGTTACACATTGAATAGAGTTCTAACTATCAAGAAGTACAAAAAGACTTGCTTTGATTTGCTGCACCGTTATAAGCCAAATCTTGAATTTTTGGAGCCTTTCGGTTCTCCTTGCACTTTTATTGATGAAAACGGTAAATTTGGCGCTAAAGCTAATGAGGGTTTCTTTGTAGGTTACGCTAGCCCACTCAAGAGGGTGTTCGTACCATGCCTGGGTAAGGTGATTCAAGTTCAACACGTGGATTGTCAGAAGCACACTCCATCATCACAACTTCTCGGACAAAGATTCTTGTTCGACTACGATAAGCTCTGGGAGTCGTTTCATTTGCCGGTCGAGCCGAGTGAGGAGGAACTAGCTCTTATGTACCTGTATCAGCAAAATGTGTCACAGGAGCAAGAATCTAGACCGCTAGAATTTTCTCAACCCATTGTGGGTACTCACGATGATGAAGTAGGACCAAGTGGAACAGCTCACCAACCACCAGAGGAACCAGCTCCATCGTTTGACGAATCTGACGACTCAGAAGCGGAACCCGCTCCGACTTTTGACGAGGATCCAACGGAAGCTGAGGATCAAACCGTTGATCTTGACATATCGAGCTTGGAATCGGAAGTGAATGTGCCTGACAATGCTATGCCACGGATGTTGTCTTATCATCCCTCATAACAGATTATTGGCGATCTACAAAGTGGTGTCAAATAGACCGAGCTCTTACATGTTTCTATTCATCTATTGCTGATATGCAGAAAGAAGTCTCATTAAAATGTTTTATTTCGCAGATAGAGCCCAGAACTTACAAAGAGGCATTGACCAGGATAGCTGGGTGAATGCAATGCAGGAGGAGCTGCAACAGTTCGAAAAGCTGGGCGTCTGGAGACTTGTCGATTTGCCACAAAATCAGAAGTTAATCAAGACGAAATGGGTTTTTAAATGTAAGCGTGATGACAGAGGTGTCGTGGTGAGAAACAAAGCACGACTTGTGGTTCAAGGTTTCAGTCAACAAGAAGGAATAGATTATGATGAAGTTTACGCGCCGGTTGCCAGACTTGAGGCAATTCGGATTTTTCTAGCCTTCGCGTCTTGGAAAGACTTTAAAGTATATCAACTTGACGTCAAATCTGCCTTTCTTTACGGAACTATCAGAGAAGAAGTGTATGTGGGGCAACCGCCGGGGTTTATAGACCCACTGCACAAAAACAAGGTGTATCT
Organism: Helianthus tuberosus; assembly: GCA_030545235.1. Taxonomy (NCBI): domain Eukaryota; kingdom Viridiplantae; phylum Streptophyta; class Magnoliopsida; order Asterales; family Asteraceae; genus Helianthus; species Helianthus tuberosus. Next base: position 40,983,296 of record CM060446.1, on the reverse strand, counting down.
ACTGGACAAAGCGTTGTACGGACTTCACCAGGCCCTGAGTGCCTGGTACGAGACGCTTTCAACATATTTGCTGGACAACGGGTTCACAAGAGGGACAGTAGACAGCACTTTGTTCATCAAGGAAGAGGCAGGCCACTTGTTGATTGTGCAGATATATGTTGACGATATCATTTTTGGATCCACCAATGACGACATGTGCAAAGAATTTGAGAAGGTGATGAAAAAGAAGTTCGAGATGAGTTCAATGGGGGAGATGAAGTTCTTCCTCGGGCTGCAGGTAGAACAAATGCCCGATGGAATCTTCATTCACCAAACAAAGTATGTGAAGGACGTGCTAGACAAGTTTGACATGACAGATTGCAGTCCTGCATCCACCCCCCTCGCGCAGAATCATGGAATTTGTCCAGATGAGAATGGTGTGAAGATGGACGAGACATTGTACCGATCAATCATTGGATCTCTGATGTATCTCACGGCTTCCCGTCCAGACATCATGTACCCGACGTGTCTCTGTGCCAGATATCAGTCAAATCCAAAGAAGTCACACCTAACCATTGTGAAATGTATCTTACGGTATTTGAAAGGCTGCCCAAGCATTGGCTTGTGGTATCCTCGATCGGGTGACTTTACTTTATATGGTTTTGCTGATTCTGATTTTGGGAGCTGCAAGCAAAACGCAAAGTCCACCACTGCTGGGTGTCAGTTCTTTGGAACTCGACTCATCACCTGGCAGTGTAAGAAACAAACCGCAATAGCGCTCTCTACTTGTGAGGCTGAATACGTTTCAGCCTCCAGCTGTTGTTCGCAGATCCTTTGGATCCAACAGCAAATGCGAGACTTCGGTTTGCAGTTCTTAGATACTCCGATCTATGTGGACAATGAAGCAGCTATTAACATCACTAAGAATCCGGTTCACCATTAAAAAACAAAACATATTGAGATCCGTCATCATTTTATCCGTGATTGTCACGAGAAAAAGTTAATTCGGATTGAACACGTGCACACCGATGATCAGAAAGCGGATTTTTATACTAAACCATTTGACAAAAAGAGATTTTATTATCTTTTAAAATTGAACGGGATGAAAAATCTGCAATCTGGGAGGGTTATTGAATGTGAAGCCGAATTGGGCGGCGATCTGACGTGAACTTTTGTCGTGTTGTCAATTTTGTTTGTACAGTTTATTTTCTGCTTTTCGATAAAAACAAAAACACAAAAATATGTTTTAGTTTTAGGGGGAGAAATTTGCAGAAAAATACAAAAACATGATAAAATTAGAAAAACCAAAAACATTTGAAAAAGTAAAAAAAGAGTTGTGTAGAATAGGGGAAATGATAGTACATCAGCTAGACGGACACAGTACGCTAAAGAATTGTAATGTATAAAATGCAATTAAGCAGTCTCGCTAAAGATGTGCCGATAGGTTTTCACAAAATCAGTAGATCAGTTTGGGATATAAACATAAAATTTACTTGCGTCTACGTGGGGAACACCTCCAGGATATATAGGTAACCCCTGAAATCCTGTTTGAAGGGTCCCGTATTCTGAGATACTAGGTATTTATGCTTAGTGATATCTGGGGTATTATCCCGGGACTTCTGATTTTGCGGAAGCAATGGCCTAGTCCCCGGAGAATACTTTATGCTGCTTTGAAATATAAGCCTCCCCTCAGCATAAAAAATGATAACACATTGCAAAATGGTTAATCATGTGCTGTTGAAAAGAAGATCCCCAAAGGGGACCCACCAAAAGTCGAAGCCGTCATCTCTCTGCGTATCAAAAGATCGACCTGAGCTCTCACGGCCCTCGCAATTAACCCCTTACAGATATCATCTAGGTATACTCACCTGTAAGACTGAATACTGGGGTCTGGATACGGGAGTATATACTGAGGTGGGACACATGTAGATGTTTAAGTCCTAAAACACTATTTCTGTATCCCGAGCAGATTGAAAGTTTTGTGAGAATTTAAGAGGATCAGTATATCGGCAATCTACGTGAATTGTTTAATGCTTAATATGAAATTATAGCTTAACGGTGCTTGTGTCTTGTCGGCAGCTGATATGATCCTCTAACACACTCACAAAAAGATTGTGTGTACAGTTTTCAGTTTATCCAGTTAAAAATCCAAAAAGATTTTAGTTTCTCATTTTATTTTCGACAACTGACATTGGGAATCGGAAGATCAAAGCCTAAGTGCAGAACATGTCAGTGTTTGATGAGGGATGGGTAAGCTGGAGATTGCTTTACAGTGATTGGTATATTGGTTGAAAGTTAAAATGTGTTTGAAAATTTGAAATTTTCAAAAGTTCATTCATTTGAACTGTTTTCAGAAATAAAAGTCAGCAAACGTCATATATCTGATCATCCAAGGTCATTAACTTGGACTTGGTGAATCAAACAGTTGACCAAGGTCATTGACTTGGACTTGGTCAGCTGGGTGTAACTGTGTTTAATCTGAAAAATAAAAAAATGAAATTTTTGAAAAAGATCATCATAGGTTCGCTTATTTGTCAGCATTTCAAAAGGGGTCCGCTTATATGTCATTTGTCTTAAAAGCGGATCTTCTTCTCATATATAAAGCCAGAGCTCCGCTTTTAAGTCACTTATTACCTTTCGCTTATTTGTCACTCTCTCACCGGCGATTTGAAGCGGATCTCATACACGACCAAATTCAGACGTTGTGTTGCCCAATTTTCACCAGATTTTGTTAATTTCTTAGTGTTTCAATCATGGGCAAGGTAAATCTTCGCTTAATTTGATCATGATCATGCTTATTTCATGATGTCGGCATACCTGTTTGAACGAAGCATAGTTATCGAAGCTTTAACTGTTAAAATGTACAATAAAACAAGTCTGTGTAGTCATCTGAGTATATAGATGATGATGGTGTGTGTTAATTGTTTCGAATTTGATGATTGATAGTTTTAGTCGAGTCTCAGATGTTTCAATCTCAGATCTAGGGTTTTAAAGATGTAAAAATTGAAATCAAAACATACCCCAAGTCTCGGAATCATAAGTTTAACTTGATTACATGTTTAAGTTTGAGATTTGATTAGTGTTGAATGGTTGATGATAGGTCCGCTCATTCGATCATATTCAGGTCCGCTTTTAGTGAACATGTACAGGTCCGCTTTTAGTGAACATGTACAGATCTGCTTTTAGTGAACATGTACAGGTCCGCTCATGTGAACATGTGTAGGTCCGCTTGTACGAACATGATTAGGTCCGCTTTTGTTAACCTGTATAGGTCCGTTTGTGTGTACATTAAGCTGGTTCGCTCTTATGAACATAATGTGATTCGCTTTTATGAACATGTTGCACAAGTTTGATGTTTGAAAATTCTTCTAAGTATCTGATTGTGTGTATATGTTTGATGTGCAGGCTTCTCATGTTATATTTGATCCTATTCACAACAGCTGTTGTGATTTGGATATTGAGAAAAATCCAGAACTGGAGAGTTTCAGGAGCATTTTGGAGTTTATGGGTCGTATACCCATCCTGAAGGCATTGACTGAACAAAGGCCTTTATACAAATCTCACATCAAGCGTTTCTGGAGCAATGCAAGTTATGACGATCAAAGCAAAGAGATTTCATCAGTTGTTGAAGTTCATGGCAAGTTAGAAAAGATTTTAGTCACAGAAGCACTGATTCGTGAAGTCATTAACTTTCCTGACGAACCAAATTATCCAACGAGATTTCCAGATAGAATGGTGAAAGGGTGTATGTTGAGAATGGGATATACTGGAGCTTTAAATGCCGGAAAATTTTTAAAGTCAAAGTTTCAGAAATCTTACAAGTTTTTGATTCACTGTGTACTGATTTCATTAAGTCATGCTAAAGGAGGATTTGATGCAATGCGCGATTACCAAATGAATATGATTACAGCATTGGTGTTGAACAAAAAGTATAATTTCTCACATATAATATTCCACTATATGGCTGAGAATAGCAAGTCAGATCTCAAGACCTGGATGTATCCAAGATTTGTACAGATGTTGATTGACCATGTGTATCCAGAAATTGATCGAGATATCAAAGATGATTTGTTGATACAATCTCACATGACCAATAATACACTGAAGCAGCTTGTGAAATATCATCAGAATCATCCAGAGCCAACACTTGTTGTTGAGCATTTCGGTTTTATTAAAGATGTTAAATATGTTGATCCAGATCCAGTTAATCATCAGAACTGGAGAAATGAAGTGGAAATGAAAGAAGCTAGATATGCTGACGAGCTGAAAATTCTCAAAGATTTCAAAACTATTAAGAATGAGTGGTATGTGAAAGAAACTGGAAGAAGACGTAGAATGGCAACTCCTATTGTTCGAGAAGGTGAAGGATCTTCTTCGCAACCTAAGAAGAAACAAAAGAAAGCTGCTCAAACATTGTTAATAGATGAACCTGAAGAAGATAGTCCTGTGATCGCTGTGGAAAAACAACAAGTTGTAACTGCTGAAGATGATTCGTTTAATTTTGATATGATGTTTGATATAGATGTCTTAGAAACAGGACCTTTTGTTGAGGTGGAAGCTGAGCAGGTAGCAAATGTTGAAGCTCAGAAAGGCAAAGAAAAGGTAATTGATGATATTGAGGGTGACGATGTGGATAAAGATACAACAAGTTCCTCAAGTTCTTCAGATGAAGAGGTTGTAGATGAAACTGAACGTCGAAAAAGAATTCAAGAGGAGATAGAAAAAGAAAAGTTGTTAAGAAAGAGAAAGAGACAGGAAAAGGACGATGATGATGTTTACATTCCTTCTCCAGAGCATGTCTCTCAATCACAATCTCCTAAAGGCGGCAAAAAGAAAGCTGGTAAGAGAAAGAAAGTGGTTTCTCCAAAAGCTCGCAAAGTCACTCCAAAGATCAAAATTCCGAAGATTGTGTTAAAGAAGAAACAAACAAAAGAAAGCAAGAAGCCACCTACTCCACCACATGAACCAACACCACCATAATTACCAATTCAATCTCCACTTCGACAACCTACACCACCACAACCATCCTCTCCACCACAACCATCCTCTCCACCACAACCATCCTCTCCACCAAAACAACCAACTCCACCAAGACAACTTTCACCATTACATCTATCACCGCCTCCACAACAAACTTTATTCACCTCTCAAGAACTTTTCCAAACACCACCTCGCACACAAATACAACTAACACCTGGTTCTTCTAGCAAAGGTCTTCATATTCCTCATGACAATCTTGAATATATTGGTGTTGGATATTTTGGTTTTATAAACGATGAACAAGTGAAGAAGTTGGAGAAGAAAGTGGTTGAAGTGTTGGATGATAACAAGAAATTAGCTGCTAAGAACAAAAAGGTTTCTGATCGTGAACGAATTCTTGAAATGCGAGTAAAGAAGTTGGAAGTTGATAACAAAGAATTGATGAAGAAGGTTGACAGTGATCAATCAGATATAGATATTTTGAAAGTAAGAATTGTAGAGTTAGAAGAAGAAAATATTCGTCGTGATGAACAAAATAAAGAACTGCGAGCAATCAAGGCTAGAAATGAACACGAGAATTATATGTTGAAAAAGGTATTAGAAAGTGTAGTTGGTATGCCTTTAGAGCAAAGATTTGAAGAGCTGCAATTTGAAGAGCTTAGAGCAGAACGTCAGGCAGAGAAAGATAAAGGTAAGGGTGTTGAAGGAAGTTCTGCAGTGTTAGAAAGATCAATAGTACCTTCTATGGTGGTTGATAATCTCGAGCCTATTTCTGCTATTTCTGGTTTGTTTGAAGATGATACTCCTATGAATGAGTTGATTGGAGATAATGATGAAGATGATGAAGAGGAGGATGAAGAGGAAGATGAAAAAGATGAGAAAGTGTTTTCTGCGAGTAGTCATGGTTCTGATGATGATGATGACGATGCTGCAGGCGGTACAAGTTTGAAAGTTACAGAAGCTTCCATTGAGAAAACAGTTGATGATCTGATGAATGATTTGGTAAATGAAGAATCAGGGGAAGCAAGTGGAAAGGGGGAGTCTAGTAAAACTCAGATCGTTGAACATACTGAGAAGTTAATCTTGGGATTGGATGCTTACAGAGAAATGATGCATACTGTGGATCCTGAATTCAAGTTCGATTTTGAAGAAGAGTTGAATACTTTTGACATAAATCACCAGCCTGAATACACGTATAAGTATGTTGAAGAGGCTGATAAGTATGACAGAGTTGAAGTAGAAGACTGGACGGATGATGAAGATGTGGTTGAAGATACTTCTAAGTTTCCTACGCTTATGGAGTTCTTTGCTGAGGAAAATAGAGAAGAGTTGAGGCAAAAAGTAGCTGAGGCGGTAAAAGATAAGAATCTTGAAAGCACTCAAAAAGATATGGAAAAGGAAGAAAAGAAAAAGTGGTTCAAAGTCAGTCATGAGAGGAAGTTTAAAAGACCGTTAAAGTACTATCAACGTGATCGAAGTGTGTCTCTTGGTGACATTCTTAGCTGAGGTTTCTTACCTCAAGTGAATGCTTATGCAATCAGAAGAGAGTGTGGAGTTCAGTACTTTGAACGTTTATATGACATCATGTCATTACCATGGTGGGATGTGGATGAATTACCGAAGGTTAAATGTTTGGATTATACTGTTCGAAAGAATGATGTTGCTATGTGGGGCTACATTAAATATGAATCATTGAAAGAGTTTCGTAAATGGAAGCCACAGCATCCTAAGAAAGTGCAGAGGGTTAATCCTGAGACAGGAATTGAAGAAACTATTTTGAATGTCAAACCGCCAAGAACGATGAAAACAATACCAATGCCTCAGATGGAACAAGACTTTTATAAAGGCTTCATAGATTGGGTTTATAGTTGTATTTCAACCGAAGCCATAATTACTTACAGAGCAGGAGGGGAGATTCGAGAAATACATGTTTATGATCCTATGTGGCTTGTAAATTGCTCTGCGAAGGATATTGAATGTCTTTTCATCAACAAGATTCATTATCAACCAGAAGATAGAGAACAAGCGCAGCAGTTTCAACGTGTTGTTGCCCTTTGCTTTCAGAAAGGTATCAATTCTGAAAGTAAATGGAAATCATCTTGGTGGTCGCTTGATGAGAAGATGAAAAGGAAAGCTAAACATGAACGTCAAAAGCTTGAAGAAAAGAAAGGTACATTTTTGAAGATTCAAGCTGAAGAAGAAAAAGCGAGGAAGAAAGAGAATGAAAGAATAAGGATTGCGCTTAGTAGGAAGCCGAATCCAAGGGAAGAGACGTTTAGAGCTGTTTGAAGACCTAAAGACAAGACAAAGACTGCAGCTGTATCCAAGGGGGAGTTTGTTGGTGCATTTTGTCTAAAGCCTGCGTCTTAGTCTTGTTAGATTAATGTATAGGGTCTAGATGGGTTGATTATGTATGGTACAGGGGTTAATTATGTAATTTTGTGATGTTAGTGGATGAGGTCCGCTTATATGGTCACATGTCATAAAAGCGGATCTACATGTTAGAGGTCCGCTCATATGGACATGTCCATATAAGCGAACATGTCACTCCTATAAATACCCCAAGTAGTTTTCTCATTACGTACGTTGATGTCAAGTGTGGAGCCGAACTGCTGCCCGACTATTTTCAGAAAGTTTAATGAGAAAACCGTATTAAAGTGATACGCATATGTTTCTACTCATTTCTAATACGTTTTTACTTTGATTCATGCCAAATATGTATTTCCGCTACATGTTCGGTAGGTACTAGCTCGAATTGACTCACACGATTGTCAAATTCGGTCCTACAATCTCGAATCCCTCATCCGCGAAGCTCAGCACGCGTGTTTCAACGAACGCACTCTGAAGAAAGAAAGAATCTACCACGATGGAGCCCAACTTATGATCAAGTCAAATGGGATATTCCACTTTCTGGACCGAATTTGGATCCCTAAACGGACCGATTTGCGACAGATTTTGATGGACGAAGCCCACAAATCCCGGTATTCTATTCATCCCGGTGCCGACAAAATGTACCAGGACCTTCGCTACAAGTACTGGTGGCCTGGCATGAAGAGGGATATTGCTCTCTATGTTGGAAAATGCCTAACTTGTGCAAGAGTCAAGGCTGAACACCAAAGACCCTCTGGCTTACTCGAACAACCACCAATCCCTATGTGGAAGTGGGAGAGTATAGCCATGGACTTTATAACAAAGCTACCGCACACGTCATCAGGTCACGACAGCATTTGGGTTGTGGTTGACCGTCTGACTAAATCAGCCCACCTTTTGCCAATACGGGAAGACTACAAGGTAGAAGATTAGCCCGAATTTACACCGACGAGATCATTTGTAATCATGGGACGCCTCGTGATATCATCTCTGATCGTGACGCTCGGTTTACCTCGCGACTGTGGGAAACGTTTCAAACGGCACTCGGTACATCGCTCAATCTAAGTACCGTTTTCCACCCCCAAACCGACGGTCAGACTGAAAGAACGATTCGTACTCTTGAAGACATGCTCCGTTCGTGTGTCACAGACTTCGGTGGTAATTGGGATAAATAACTGCCGTTAGTCGAATTCTCGTATAACAACAGCTATCATTCCAGTATTCAAATGGCACCATTCGAGGCTTTATACGGAAGAAGATGTCGATCGCCTATTGTGTGGCACGAGATCGGTCATTCGCAATTAACCGGTCCTGAGCTATTACAAGAAACGACAGACATAATTTTCCAAATTCGAGACAACCTGGTAAAAGCTCGGAATCGACAGAAAAGTTATGCCGATAGACGACGCAAGCCCCTTGAATTTGACGTTGGCGACTACGTACTCCTAAAGGTATCACCTTGGAAGGGCGTGGTCCGATTCGGCAAGAAAGGAAAGCTCGCGCCTCGATATGTTGGACTTTTTAAGATTCTGGAAAGGATCGGAAAAGTTGCCTACAGACTCGAACTACCGGAGGAACTTAGCAACATCCACCCGACTTTCCACGTGTCAAACCTCCGAAAGTGCCTAGCCGACCACGACTTACATGTTCCTCTCGATGACCTTCAGGTGAATGAAACATTACACTTCGTGGAGAAGCCTGTCGAAATCATGGATCGCCAAACCAAGCAGCTCAGAAGCTCGCGCATTCCTATTGTGAAAGTCCGATGGGAAGGCAAACGAGGCGCAGAGTTCACTTGGGAACTCGAAAGCGACATGAAGGCGAAGTACCCGCAGTTGTTTAAGGAGAAAGTCTAGAGAGAGAAAGTGATTCACGGAGATGTACAACTTTCAGCCTAATTTCGGGACGAAATTCCCTAAACTAGGGGAGGCTGTAACACCCCGTGTTTTCGAGAAGTCAAATTCAAAGTCAAGGTCAAAGTCAACGAGCGATTTCGCGCGACTTGACTTGTAGTAGATTTCTTTTGTATGATTATTTTAGTTGTATTATGTGGAGTATGTGTCAATAATTACAATAATCGACGTGTGTTATTCGCAATCTAATCGACTTACGACTGTGAACTGTAGGAAGTAACAATGCGATAAAGTTAACCAAACAATAATCAAACTATGCTAATCAACATCGAATCACAACTCGAACTACGCATTTGGAATATTGTTATACGTGTGTGTGTGTGTGTGTGCCTTACGTGTTACCTGTGCATGTTAAATTTTGTATGTTGTGGAAACCAATCGAAACTCGAAATGCAATCGAACTCGAATCACAATCGAACTATGATAATTAGTGGAGAAGGGATAGTGCGAGATATGAGTGGTTGGGATTAAAAGTAATTTGACTAGGAAACCCTATCGTATCGAACCGCTTGCAACCGAAATCGAAATATCAAAAATCATTGCACCGAACACTCAAGGCGTGCAGCTGATCGATCAGGCTACCAGCCGATCGAACAGCCAGCTGATCGGACAGGCTGTCCGATAGAGCTGCCTGGCCGATCGGCCAGCACTTTCCTCATTTGGCATCCTATAAATACCCCTGTCATTGTCATCCTTTCCACTTTTGGAAACCTCTGTCCGACCAGCACGCTTAGTTCATCCTTTTCTCAGATTTCTCTCGATTCCGGTAAGATTTCGTCCTAAATCTTGTACTTTCTTGATCTACACACACTCCTACACCTTTCTATCTTTCAAATCTTAACTTTTAACCATGAAATCATCAAGATTCAAGTGTTCTAGGATGATGTCATCATGGTTTCTTGAAGAACTTCATGTTTTGGCCTCAATCCACCAAGAATAACTTGGATCTAGCCGATTTCCTCATAAGCAAACAAAGATCTTTCATAGATCTAAACATATATGTAACAACCCGCACTTTCGTGCGTTGTTACTACTCGATACACTCATTACGCCTAGCACCAGAGATTCGGATCATAATGTAACTATATCGCAAACTTCGCTATTCGAAGGATAAATCGCATATTTTCGCAATACACTATTATCACAAACACTAACACTCACGGAGGCATTGAGTGAGGACCTATTCTACCCTCCTCAGTGGCCGTGATGTGTCGAACGTAAACAACTAACGCTAAGAAGGACTCTCGGGTGAGTGTTATAGCTCCGGTCGTCGTGACGATGATGACAATACGAGTGAGTGGTACCCCATCAATCATTGTGGCACAACACACAATAACGTTCACAATAACATCAAGAAAGGACCTATATTACCCCCTTGATGGCCATGAAACGTCGCTAATAATCGCATACTCAAATCGAAAACCGATTGTTAATTATCGAAACTGTGGGTTATGGATATGTAAATACGACCCCTAGTGATATCTATAGGTATATATAATAATAATATAAAAAGCACACACTTCAACGTCGATCGCAACGCTCAAAAATGGAGAAGTCCATCCGGACGGATGGGCATCCGGACGGATGGCCATCCGACCCAAAACCCCCTTCAGCCTTTTCTGTGCCTATGAATAGCATGTCACACCACTGTTTAAGTGATGTGACAGCTCCCACTCGACCAGACACGCACCAGGACCCTTTTCTCTCGATTCCTCGCGATTCCGGTAAGATTTCAGCCTAAAACTTGTACTTCTATGATCTACACTCAATTCTCCATCATTCTATCTTTCAAAACTCAATTTCCAACCGCGAAATCTACTGATTTGAGGTGTTTTAAGGTGATGTCACCAAGAGTTCATATGAACTTCAAGTTGTGACCTCATCCCACCATAAGCGCCTCAGATCTGAGTGATTTCCACATGTTTTGATAACGAATCTCACCTAAATCTATGTATTCAACCAAGGAACTGTTCGATTTCGAGCTAAACTGGAGAAACCGTCAAAAACGGCCAGTTCCGATGGAGCGGGGTGATTCCCGGCCGTTAGAGCGGGTCGGAACTGATGGAATTTCAAGTGTTAGTGCGAAATTGCACTGTCCCGGTAACTCCGCACGTATTCCTTCCGATAAACACTCAAAAACAGTGTTCAGAATGCGAAACAGACGTGTCATCCGCACGGATCACGTGTCATCCGCACGGATCACGTGTCATCCGGACGGATCACGTGTCATCCGGACGGATAACATGTCATCCGGACGGATGAGCACCACCCGACCAAATAAATGACTTTACAAGGCTATTCTCGCTTAACCGTACATCGTTTACTCTATTCTTCAATGATTAACGTAGACATACTCGCAACCGACCCTATCAAGTTGTATTCCCGCTAAATACGCACTGTGAGTATACTTGACCCCTTTTTAATCGTATTTTGGGTGTAACATACGTTTCTAGCAAATCGAACTTATCAAACGAATTATTCAATCAATCGAATTATCACTTGCGAATAACTGTTATGCATAGATATACGTGATGCTAGTTGCATATGTGCTAGGGCTTATACTCGCGACGTCCCACCATGACTAGTATAGTACTATTGCGCCCGACGGGGTCTAGTTTGCCATCGCATATTCGAACATCGAGGACTTAGTTGGTAGTATCAGCTTTGTGAGTATATATGTCGTGTGTTACGTTCTTGCATATGGAAATTCGCTACACTTTTTATCTATCATGCTATACATATCAAACCTGTATACTCGCCAATACTTTTGTATTGACAAATATTTTAACGTATGTTGCAGGTTAGATCGCAGACTATATCAAATCAAGCTAAGAAGTCTAGAAACTCAACTAAAACCTAGGTTGACGGATTTGTGTTGTTCGAGAGGACAAGAAATCTGTGATAACTTATGTGATTGTATTATTTGTTAGTATGGGATAACGAATGTATTAAATATTATCGCAATATAGTTGTTATGGATTCTCTCGAGCAATCTGATTCGCCTAGTGCCGCGCCCCGATGATTCCGCCATCGGTTGGGGTGTGACAGATTGGTATCAGAGCCATAACTATAGGGAATTAGGTAAATTTTGGTGACTCGACCTAGTCCGGGTCGACGTCTTAGAAATTGACCTAGTCTATAGTCTAAGTACCAACAGGCCGACTCGTACAAACCAGTAGGGTTTGTATCGGGCCTACTTGATACTCTCGATTGAAATTGCTAAAAGCTACAACTTTGTGTGAACACCGCGTACTACAACTTCACACGAAGAAGCCTTTCCTAAGGCTGAAATACTACTTAGCCTTTCCTAAGGCCGACATAATACACATGTTTTCGAAAATACTCGCATAACGAAACCGAGCGATCCAGTCGAGATCAGGTGTGAAAACCAAGAACTCTCGACAGGATTGCTCACTCAGCGCATTTTTCTAGCATGAGAACCTTTCATCGAGTTAGGAGTGACATCCACATCTCGACGAAAGTCTCCATTTCGAAATCTAGTGGAACTCACGAATTTATTCGAAGAGCATAACCACAATTAGGAACGAAACTGTTAAGACAGGGGTGAAACTCGTACCTTAATAAGCCGTTCCACTCTCTATAAACTGGTTTACAAAAGCTCTCACCAAGGACTCGACTAACACGATAACTCGAGCCACGTGATGACTAGGAAGACGAATGCCATGAGCTGCATCCCAGTGGAAGCATGAAGTTTTCTAGGTCAACGTGCGCGCACGAACTTGTCGAATACAGTTGGGTTACCTCGGGTAGTCGACGCCTAAACACCCAAGGCACTCTATTATACGATCCGCCAATTCCACAACTGGCTGGAACTTAATTACATGTTGAACCTTTATGTGTTATCAATTCCTTGACTTAACGATTTTCACTCCCTGTTTTACAAAACGCACAACTCGCACAGCCATCGCAATCTAAAACGCAATCCGAATGTTCGCAACAAAACTAATGCATAATCTATCGTCTATGCTCTCGTTTTCTCACCTCAACGCGTCCTCGCATATTCTAAATCGACCTGTATGTGTATGATTACAAATTACAATTATACAAATATATATATACGTATAAACAAACAAGTCGGTGTGAGAGAACTTAGGGAATTCGTGTCTCCTATGTGGCTCCTATGTGATTCATATTACTACTATACTATCGCAACAAGTTTTGAACGCGCTCAATCGCATCGCAAAACTCAAAAATCATTATGATCGAATCTCATTCCAAGTCTCTTCCTGTCTAGATGCCTTCCAACAACTCTACCTCGAGACGGTCAGCTAGGAGAAGAGCCAAACGAAGCGCCGATAAGAGGATTGCATCACTTGTGACTAAGGAAGTGGTTAAGCTTATTCCTTAAATTGCCGCTCGAGTGCACTCTCTCAGCCACTCTCGAGCCTCGGAAGACTCCAAGACGGAAGCGCCTCAATCTGCTTTTCTCTACAAACACTTCAAAGCCTGTGACCCGATGGAATTCACGGGTGAAGGAGGTGTGACTCAACTACTCCAGTGGTTCGATTCTATCGAAGTTACCCTTCGTCAAAGTGGGTGTCCCGATAGTTTCCGTACTACTTGCGCTACCGGAGTATTTCAATCGCGAGCACTCGACTGGTGGACCGCTGAACGTAACAAGCGCGGGATCTCCGCAGCTTACGCTCTCTCTTGGAATGAGCTGAAAGAGCTTATGAAGAAAGAGTACTGCCCTCCCCATGAAATCCAGAAACTAGAAAACGAATTTTGGGAAATCAAGCAAACCAAAGGTGACAATGCTGGCTACACCACAAGGTTCAAACAGCCTAGCGTAATCTGCCCAGGTCAAGTCAACACTTCAAAAAAGGCCATCGCGAAGTACATTCGTGGCTTGCCTGAGTGTGTGGGTGATTTTGTCGAAGCTGCAAGACCAACTACCATCGAAGAAACCTACCGCTTAGCCGCAGAAATCAACAACAAACGACTCATGGAAGGGTTATTCTCAAGGAATCCTGTCAAGCAAGCTCATCAAGCAATCGCCATTAATCCTTCAGGCGAACATGTTGACGAATCTTCTGATGAATCTACTGACGAATCTTCTGACAAATCTGCTGGCGATTCTTCTAACGAATCTGCGAGCGATTCTTCAGACGAATCTGCTGCCGATTCTTCTGACGAATCTGCCGACGGATCTTCCGGCAAATCAGCCAAAGACTCTGCAAGTGAGTCCTCAGACGAATCCTCCAACGACGACATCTCTTCGCAAGACTCCGACAAACCCAGCCGCAAACGAAAGACTTCAAGCCCGAGCTCATCAACAACCGAACTGCTGCAACCGAAACCTCTTCGAAAAGTTCCGATGTTTCCAAAACGAGCCTACACTGGAGCTCATCCTCAGTGTTACTCATGTACCTATCATCATCCAGTTGGGGCTGACTGTCGCTATTGCAATAACTGCGATCGTTACGGACACTTAACCCACAACTGCCGCATCGAACCGTGAAGTTGAGTACAACAACAACAGCTCCAGCAAAAGCCTTGAGCATCAGACATCTAGCAAGCGTAGGATAAAGTTGTAATGATACGATTTTCGACGTTAATTTCTAATTTTTGAACCTACTCCGGTACTCGATATTGCCACTATGCGTAACACTAACTCTCGCTTTCGTATTCTCCTTCACACTCTAGTCGTCACACCTAGACTAGATTCGCGCACATACTATATACTATATCACGAAATAATGTGTTTTACCCTCACTACACTCTTAGAACGAGGTACGATAAACGTGCAAAGAACGACTAATCACGGGTGCACACGGGATTATTTGGGTCAGTGCACAGAGATCGTAGTAAATTCTAAGGTGCCATAAGCGTTACGACGAAGTATGACACCAAATCACGGGATCTAAGTAGTAGGGGTCAGGCAAGGTGTGCTTTATCATACTACCAAAGTTCCGTGAAGAAAGTGCCATGTGGAGTTGAACGTTATTAGACCTATATACTATTGTGATTATTTTCAACACACTGCACTCAATCGCAAGGCGTAACAACTGAAATTGCATCATCGCAAGACTTGTCGTAAGTCTGCAAACGCAATGCAATCGCCTCATCGATGGACTCTGGAGAGTCTACCTCGCAGGACAATTGCATCAACGCAGGACTGGTCGTAAGTCTATAGCAATCAATCTCACCAAGCACATTAACGCTCACGATGTTGTCAGGTGAGGACCTATTCTACCCTCCTCGATAAACGTGATGCGTCGAAACGTAACGTTAAGCTTATTCGGAACAAAACCTGACTAATCGCAATCGCTTAACATGTGTATCTCGTAATCTCTATCGCTTATTATGTGAATCTATATCGTTTGCTGTGTATCAATCTATCGCTATACCGCTATCTGTGATATTTGTGTTAAGTTAGCACGCATGACCTCGCTTCACGAGACAAAGCTCATATGGTTAAAGCAAAGTGTTTTAGTCATATCAGCGGGCTTTCGTGGAAACAGGCCATGTGGGGCCTGATGTTAGTGAACTCGGTGGTGTCAATCAATCAAATCGAATCGCATAAATCGCGTATACCTCCATCGATTGCAACGCAATAACTGCCGATTTTCGTAATTCGTTATCACCGCCGTCATTACTGGTGTTGTGGTGTGTTATTCGCTTAATCTCTTATCGTGTGTAGCCTACCACTTATTCGTGTATCACGTACCGCCTATCGCTCGCTTGGTGTTCATTGCAGTCTGTGTGGTATTAGTACACATGACACCGCTCCACGAGGCAAAACTAACCTGGTTAAACATCGAGTTTCGTCATGTTAGCAAACTCTCATGGAAACGTGCCATGTGGGTGTAATGTGAAATCAAATCGAAAACGCACTATTCGCTTATCGCTTGTCACTCGACGCCTACCCAGACACGACACATAAATATTTCGTGTCATCAGGCTACTCGCGCACGCTGCTACAACTACGATCGCAATTCAACCCGCCGTTTTAACCTTTTCGATTCTACCTTATACTCGGTCCGACTTCCTATCGATTGGGCCGAGTAAGCGCAAATTCTATCCATGTCACATCGGCTAACCTGACACCGCCTCACGAAACGGGAGTAATATGAGCAAAACATGGTGCATACATCGCTGGTACTTCCTATATAAAAATGTTTTAAACATATTAACAAACTTTCGTGGGAAAGTGCCAAGTGGGGCTCGGTGATTAACTACCTTCTGTACTATTAAAACTGATTTTATAAAACTTTTGTTAAAACCATGGGATAAGTGAAATTCCTCACAATGTGGAGGTAACATCGAACCAGCTTAACTCCATGTCCAAGGGGAGCTTTCACGAGTCCAATTTTTTTCCTTAAAACCTTTTTAAATATGAAAAACAAGACTTTCTTGAGACGTAGGTTCAGCATCAAGTTCAGCTGAACCCATATCATAGGAAAGTTTTCGTAACCCCAGTTTTCATCTTCAAATTCCTTAGAATGTGTACGACTTAAACTTCCTTGCACCATTGGTTAACACCAACTCAGTTGGCCATACGTTAAAAGGAAAACCTCTCGAGATTTCCGTCCAAGATCCCTTTTGGATTATCTAGAAAGGAATGCCTCTTGTAACGCTGGTTAACGATCGACTCAGTTAATTCTACGTCATGAGAAACCTTTCAAGATTTTAATCGCATCAAACTAACAAATCCCCGTGACACGAGGTACTTTGGAACGCAAACTTGTGGAATATTACTTTTGTCTTTACGTCGCCATCCCACTATTACAATCGATCTCTCTTATTCGAAACGCCCCCATTTGTCAACTCTCGTTCAAATCACTCGCTGTATCGCTACTCATACAAGATCAACTCTCAAAGGTCTACCTAATGGATTAATTTCGGGACGAAATTTCCTAAAGTAGGGGAGACTGTAACAACCCGCACTTTCGTGCGTTGTTACTACTCGATACACTCGTTACGCCTAGCACCAGAGATTCGGATCATAATGTAACTATATCGCATACTTCGCTATTCGAAGGATAAATCGCATATTTTCGCAATACACTATTATCACAAACACTAACACTCACGGAGGCATTGAGTGAGGACCTATTCTACCCTCCTCAGTGGCCGTGATGTGTCGAACGTAAACAACTAACGCTAACAAGGACTCTCGGGTGAGTGTTATAGCTCCAGTCGTCGTGACGATGATGACAATACGAGTGAGTGGTACCCCGTCAGTCATTGTGGCACAACACACAATAACGTTCATAATAACATCAAGAAAGGACCTATACTACCCTCCTTGATGGCCGTGAAACGTCGCTAATAATCGCATACTCAAATCGAAAACCGATTGTTAATTATCAAAACTGTGGGTTATGGATATGTAAATACGACCCCTAGTGATATCTATAGGTATATATAATAATAATATAAAAAGCACACACTTCAAAGTCGATCGCAACGCTCAAAATGGAGAACTCCATCGCGTTGGAGTGGCCATCCGGACGGATAGCCATCCGACCCAAAACCCCCTTCAGCCTTCTCTGTGCCTATAAATAGCATGTCACACCACTGTTTAAGTGATGTGACAGCTCCCACTCGACCAGACACGCTCCAGGACCCTTTTCTCTCGATTCCTCGCGATTCCGGTAAGATTTCAGCCTAAAACTTGTACTTCTATTATCTACACTCAATTCTACATCATTCTGTCTTTCAAAACTCAATTTCCAACCGTGAAATCTACTGATTTGAGGTGTTTTAAGGTGATGTCACCAAGAGTTCATATGAACTTCAAGTTGTGACCTCATCCCACCATAAGCGCCTCAGATCTGAGTGATTTCCACATGTTTTGATAACGAATCTCACCTAAATCTATGTATTCAACCAAGGAACTGTGCGATTTCGAGCTAAACTGGAGAAACCGTCAAGAACGGCCAGTTCCGATGGAGCGGGGTGATTCCCGGCCGTTAGAGCGGGTCAGAACTGATGGAATTTCAAGTGTTAGTGCGAAATTGCACTGTCCCGGTAACTCCGCACGTATTCCTTCCGATAAACACTCAAAAACAGTGTTCAGAATGCGAAACAGACGTGTCATCCGCACGGATCACGTGTCATCCGCACGGATCACGTGTCATCCGCACGGATCACGTGTCATCCGCACGGATCACGTGTCATCCGCACGGATCACGTGTCATCCGCACGGATAACATGTCATCCAGACGGATGAGCACCACCCGACCAAATAAATGACTTTACAAGGCTATTCTCGCTTAACCGTACATCGTTTACTCTATTCTTCAATGATTAACGCAGACATACTCGCAACCGACCCTATCAAGCTGTATTCCCGCTAAATACGCACTGTGAGTATACTTGACCCCTTTTTAATCGTATTTTGGGTGTAACATACGTTTCTAGCAAATCGAACTTATCAAACGAATTATTCAATCAATCGAATTATCACTTGCGAATAACTGTTATGCATAGATATACGTGATGCTAGTTGCATATGTGCTAGGGCTTATACTCGCGACCTCCCACCATGACTAGTATAGTACTATTGCGCCCGACGGGGTCTAGTTTGCCATCGCATATTCGAGCATCGAGGACTTAGTTGGTAGTATCATCTTTGTGAGTATATATGTCATATGTTACGTTCTTGCATATGGAAATTCGATACACTTTTTATCTATCATGTTATACATATCAAACCTGTATGCTCGCCAATACTTTTGTATTGACAAATATTTTAACGTATGTTGCAGGTTAGATCGCAGACTATATCAAATCAAGCTAGGAAGTCTAGAAACTCAACTAAAACCTAGGTTGACGGATTTGTGTTGTTCGAGAGGACAAGAAATCTGTGATAACTTATGTGATTGTATTATTTGTTAGTATGGGATAACGAATGTATTAAATATTGTCGCAATATAGTTGTTATGGATTCTCTCGAGCAATCTGATTCGCCTAGTGCCGCGCCCCGATGATTCCGCCATCGGTTGGGGTGTGACAATATACACGGTAAAAAGGATTGAAAGATGGATTTTCCAACTTGCTTTCAACTCTTTTTCACTCAACACCTTCAAACCGATAGAAACGGAGCATGTGCCAGCTTACGAATCACTCCACTAGTTGCATGGCTCAAGATCCGGATTCTATCCACGAGGTTAACCGATTTCGGGTTAAACGTTAAACCCCGTTCCGAACAGCTCACCGGCCGGATTTGGGTGATTCCTGTCCGACCAGGGGAACCAAGTAAGGACGAGGGATCTATGGTTCGACTCGTTGTCAAAATACCTCAATAAAACGACAAACAATCAGAACAACCAAGTGTTAGACGAATAGGCTGATCAGGTCAGGATGCTGACCAATCGGACTGTTGTCCGAACGGACAGCCAGCCGATCGGTTAACACATGGTCCCACACTTAATCACTTTATTTTGAAGACTAGTATTGAACGAACTGTTGTTCGATCGGACTACTGTCCGATCGGATTACTCTTCGGATCATGAGATACTATACTTCAACACTTAATCGATTTTTCAACATGTTCGATGCACTCGGAGTGCCACCCGATCGAACAGCCATCCGATCAGGTGACACCCTGCTGGGAACTTGTCTTGCTAAAAGTACCTAACCGATCGGGCTGCCGGCCGATCGAACAGACGTCCGATCGACCGACCTGAAGGGTAAGGATACTTCAATGTTTTCAAAATACTACAACGAAAACTTCAAAAGACAAGCCATCATACACAAACACATCCTTCTCAAAGGAAGAAACAATCCACTCGAACAGCCATCTGATCGGCCTACCGACCGAACGGTCAGCCGTCCGATCGACCAGCTGTCCGACTCTCCAACACTTGATTTTCCGTTTTACGTGTCGCTTATTATTATGCTATCAAACTATTCAGGCTAACTTTACTCGCCAAGCGCTCCCTTCAATCCATCAACCGCTGTGAGTATACTCGATCCCTTTTTGCTTTACGCACTTTTGGGTGTTACATACGTTACGAATATTCAAACTACAACAATCACACTACCCAATACTATTTGAACGCTAACCGTTAATGCATGTTATACGTGGCTTATGAATGCTTGTTTGTTATACTTACACATGGAATGTTGTCTACCTGCCTTAGCAACGATAGTACTATAGTTTGGACTAAGCACCCGTTCGCGGGGGTTGTTAAGGACAATTACTTGCATGGATACGATGGTAATCATGTATTGCGAACTGCATTTGGCAGTCAACCCGCAGTCATTGGTATCGATGGATCTATGTCGATAACTAACGTGCTTCATTTCACTATGTGTACGTGATGGTTATGCGTAAACGAATTCGAACTCTATATGCTATTATCAAACTTGTATGCTCACCTTTACATTATATGTATTGACTTTATTTTAACGTATGTGACAGGTGCTTAGGATGCACACGTGGTAGGAAATTGAAGCTAGAATAAAGCTTTAGAGCCCAACAAATAATTGTCTGTAGTAATTGAACCAAGGGTCTCTAGAAGCAGATAAACAATTGCTTTATTTAAATCTGAGTTGTCGGAACAGAATGATTTGCCTAGACTTTATCTGTAATAATTTGTTTACTGTTTGAGACATGGTATGGGACATGTTATTTTAAATTAAATAGTAATGATAATTGTTATGGAAACTTCTGGACAATCTGTTTCGCTCAGTGCGATGCCCCGATGATTCCGCCATCGGTTGGGGTGTGACAGCAAGTCTCCTAATCGTTTATGCCAGACTGCCCTAATTCCCTAATACACCCGGATTCGATTTCGAGTCACGCACTTCTGTTGCTTCTCTCATTCTCTGCTTATCGGACTCAGCCTCATCCTTGGACATTCGGCTCGTTCTCTCCCTTAATCAATTCACATGTACGCTGACGCCTCATTCACTACTCGGTTTTTTGTAATTTGTTGATTTTGTTTGTTGATCAAGCTTGGAATCTGATGTTGATAGGAAGCTTTTAAACAACTCGATCATGAGACCTGTGAACAACTGTTTGAAAAGGCCGTAAATCATCAACAAGAAAGGAAGTACATCATAATTAAATACCGAACCCGGATCAGTACGTCGTGACACAAGGTTAGAATTCTAGCTCTTCCAGAGTGGTATCTCATTGATGGCTCGGACCCCCCCCCCCCCCGGAAGGAGGCCTTCTTCGCCTTCCACCTAAGCTGCGCAGGAAAAGCCCAAAGCCAATCCCAGGGAACAGTGAAGCTTCATAGGGTCTTTCTGTCCAGGTACAGGTAGTCCGCGTCTTCACAGACATGTCTATTTCACCGAGCCTCTCTCCGATACAGTGCCCATATAGAAATTTATGAACCATTCCCCTTTAACAAGTAAACATTGATGTTTAAACTTCAATTTATGTATTATTTTCGTACCATTAACTCACTCGGAAATTTTAATGCACGGAAAATTCTCGTTCGATTTTCTACTCGATTGTAAATGAGCCAATTAGCTTGGTTTGGTTTGTAAACGAGCCAAGCACAAACAAAGGTTTGTTCGATTCGACTCTGCTTGTAAACAACTTAAGCTAAGTTCCAGTCCTTCTAAGCTTAAGCTCGTTTCAATCTTTATTTTTAAAGCTCGGGCGCAACATGTAAGTTTTTTTTTTTTAAATCGAGTTCTACTCGGACTCGATTCATATATTATTTAATAACTAATTTATATACATCTATAATTGTGTAATATGTACGTCTTAAATTATCAAAGAAATACTATTGAGAATTAGGATTATAGTTTAGCAATTATTGTATATGATATGTTCTCATTTGTACGTTTTGAATTATTATGAAAGAAATATCATTGAGAATTGATAGAGAGAACATAGGTGGTCTTTGGCGATATCAAACTTGTAGACCAGAGCCCACCGGCAACTTGTTCTAAGTTTTTTTCCCAAAAGGGTGTTGGTGGAAAAGTTATTTATCAAAATTGGTGATTTGAAAAATAGTTACTAAAATGGGTGTTTTTCTATATTTCTTTATTTTTAACTAATATGTTACAATTCTTCTATTTTTATTTAATCAACCTATCACATTTGTATTATATAGATTTTTTAACTAACTTAATAATTATTATATATATTTTTTTCTTTTTTATAATGAAACCCATGTTAAAACAAGCTGAAATCGTTGAATTCATTTTATTTTTAAATGCTAATACCTTTCATCTACTGTTGTAATTTAATTTTTTTGAGAGTAATTTTTCATTTACTATTGTACGTGTAGTTGATTATCAATTCAAATGAAAATCCATAATATAGTGTTTCCTAAAGTTACATAAATTTTATTAACAACCAGTGGACAAAATATTAATTAGATTGATTGGTTCATAATTTTATTGGCCAACTCGATACTTATTATTATATTTTATTATCAACTTATTTTTTAAGTCATGAACAACATTTATTTCATTCAGTTAATCTAAACATGAACACATGTCTCGTTTACAAAAAAGAAAATCATGTTTGTGTTCGATTGTTTGTTCGGTTAAATTAAAGGGTTAATGGATTTAAACACCCCCAACTATGCCCATTTGGCCGATGGCACTCTCAACTTTCACTTTGGCTCAGAACACTCCCAACTTAACACATCGATTGTCATGGCACCCCTTCGTTAAATATTCACTAACCAGGTTACTAAAATTGGCCTATGTGGCAATTTAATCTGATGTGGCATTCCTACGTGTCAAGTATACTCATTCACCATCTTTAAAACCCCCAGTCACTAACAAACTCATTCTGTAAACCCTAATCCTAACTCATAGAGAAATCAGACGCACCTTGGAGCAAAGCCATCATCAACATACGATCCGGTCGATTTTCGTGAAGAACAAGCCCTAATCTTGAATCAAAATGAGCTCCTCTTCTACGTCTTCATCCACAGTATCCAGAAACCCTAAATTGTTTAAGGTTGATTTGGAGGGTAATGTGTACTGCCATCATGATGTTGTAGCAGTTGTTCGAGTTGTTGGACGGAAAAGTGTGCGGCAAGGTCAACAATTCTATGGATGCTCTCATTGGCCGGTATGTTCCACCTTAACTCCAAGTATTTTTCTTGAATTGAATTGATTGATTAACAGAGGTGTTGTTGGCTTTTGCAGAGATCAGACTGCAAGTTCTTCTTATGGAAAGAAGATGTCGACAAAATGTTCAACCAACATGCATCCCAGTGCAGGTTCAGTTCAGAAGACCTGAAATATGAAAACATGGTCTTAGTAGAAGAGAATAGGTGGTTGAAAGCAAAGATATCTGGAACAGAGTCGAAATGGAACAAGCAACATGTGTTAACCTTGTTTATTGGCATTAGCATAGTGTTGTATATGTTTAGGTAGTATGAACTGTGTTCTTGTTGTAATTGTACACTTTTGACTTTTGATGGAATTTAATGCAAAATCCTACTCCTTGATTGTATATATATGCACATGTGTTGATATTACCAGATTAGTCAACATATCCAAACTTTAATTTGACCAACAAATGTCAAAGGTCATGATATAATAAGAAACATACCTCTAATGGGTCTGCACATATAGCTGCACATCTGCATATGGGTCAAAACTGCAAGTGTCCAAAACTGCACAATGCATATGGGTCAAAACTGCAAGTGTCCAAACTGCACAATGCATATGGGTCAAAACTGCAAGTGTCCAAACTGCACAATGCATATGGGTCAAACTGCAAGTGTCCAAATCTGTGTATGTTGTCCAAGCTGTAATGACCAAATCTGCACTATATAATGACCAAAACTGCATAGTATAATGACCAATCAACCAAAATGCATAAAGACCATAAACAAGACTTATACCATTACATAACCAACAGTTATAACATTACCAAAAGTTACCCTAAAGAGTTATAACATCACCACAAGTTATCCTAGAGAGTTATTACATAACTTAAAGTTGTCCAAACAGCCAACAACACAAAAAGGTCATAAAGACCACAAAAAAGTCAAACATGTCCATTTATCACAAAAAAGTCAAACTATGACTTTTTAACTGCTGCCTTGTATGTTCCCTTTCCATTTGACATTTGACTTGACAGTTGACTTTTTAGCTGACTTCTGGCTGGAAATTTTGCTTCTCTCCTGGGTAGATTGCTGAGTTGTTCCTTGTGAAGGTACTGGAGTAGATTGCTCAGTTGTTCCTTGTGAAGGTAGTAGAGCAGATTGCTGAGTTGACTTCTGGCTTGACTTTTTTGTTCCCTTCTGTCTCTTTTTAGCAGACCCTACAACATACAAAACAAAAGTAGTTAAAGCCTACAATATACACAGACAACTGTCACTAAAACAAGTAATTCACCTGCAGTAGATTGCTGATTTCCCTGTTCAGTACATTTTCTCTTGTTGTGACCTCTACCCCCACAATTACCACAAGTCATTATCACCCCATGCTTGGTAAGTTTCCCTGGTCTCTTTGGATCCTCATGAGGATCCCTCTTTCTATTCTTCTTAGGCCTCCCAGGTTGAGATCTTATTGGTGGTGGATCCATAGGGTGGTGAATCTTGGGCCAATACCTTTCACTAGGTATTGGAGGGATTGAGAATTCATAAGCCTTCATGTATGTGTCTTTGTGGTAACACACATCAACATACTCTTCTGCATTTTTATGCAAAAACCCAGCTACTGCACAAACATGTTTACATGGATACCCCCTCAAATCCCATTTCCTACATGTGCATGTTCTTTTATCTAGATCAACTGAAACATCATCAAAATCCCTGACTTGAAACACATGGTATGATGAGGGATACACCTCACATCTATATGCAGCCTGTTTTGAAAAATCAAGCTTTTCTTGGATTTTAGGGCATATAACAACATCCCTGGCACTCATTTCTGTTCTTTTAGTAACCAGCCTACTCATGACCTGAATCCTTATGTCCTCTAACATGTGTATAATGTGTTTTGACCTTGCATTGATGATAAAGCCATTAAAAGTTTCAGCCATGTTGTTTACTATAACATCACATTTTGTGTGAGTGTTCAAATAGCACCTGTTGAACCAATTGGGATTTTGCTTGAGTAAGGCCTCTACTGCATCAGGGTTTATGCTCCTCATCTCTTCAATGGCTTGCAAGTAATCAGCTTCACAATAGGCCCTAGTTGATTTCCAATATAGCTCCTTTAACTCTTCATCTTTGTATGTCTTGTGCCAGTTAGCATAGATGTGTCTTGCACAGTTTCTATGCTCTGCCTTTGGCCATACCATTGCAATAGCATTCAACAGACCCTGCAAAACCAATACAACAGTGTCACATATAAGTGATGAGGGTTACCACTTTTGTCAGATGCCCTACTCACTCTACTGACATGGACTACTTTCTTTTTTGACTGGGTTACAAGTTTTTTGGGCCGGCCTCTTCGTTTAATGGGTTGGGAACTGGATTGGGCTTGTGGTTTACTGGGTGGTGAATAAGATTGGGCTTTGGGTTTACTGGGCTGGGACATGAATTGGACTTCTTGTTCATGGCTAATTGGAGCGACTTGAATAAAGACCTCCATGAATGGTTCAGACCATGTTAGAGCCTTCAATGCAATCTCCAAAACATCATTATCATCCCCAAACCACTTGAATTCACCAGTATCAGAGTTTAATCCATACATGTAAAAATCCCTACTTTCATAACACCCAGAATCCATTGCATACTCTAACAACTCAAAGTATGCAATGTGATCAACATCCATACGTATCAACTTTGATTCACCTCCAACATATTGAGGTTGATCAAAACTAAAATCCAATGTTCCACCATACCATAGCATCACATCGATAATCTCCATCAGTGCAATCAGTGAACAATACCAATATATTGAGAGAAAACGTACCTCTGATCGATTAGGGTTTGATCGCCATTGATGAACTTGAGAGCTTCTGATATGTTCTTAACTTGGTTTGAGTGAAGTGATGGTGTGTTTTGGGGATTATAAACTTCACGAATGAGGGGTTATCCACATCAGTTAATGCATGACACGTAGGAATGCCACATCAGATTAAATTGCCACATAGGCCAATTTTAGTAACCTGGTTAGTGAATATTTAACGAAGGGTGCCATGACAATCGATGTGTTAAGTTGGGAGTGTTCTGAGCCAAAGTGAAAGTTGAGAGTGCCATCGGCCAAATGGGCATAGTTGGGGGTGTTTAAATCCATTAACCCTAAATTAAATAAATGAACATGAACGTGCTACTTTAGTGATCGTTTACATCTCTAAAATTAGAATGATTTACCTTACATAAATGTAAAAGGAAATAAAAGAAAAGGCGTTAAAAAAGTATATTTCGATTGGTTAAAAAGTAAATACAATATAAAGATTAATCGTTTGGAGAAAATAAATTAAAAACATATTAGGTTAATTGAAAAAAATATAATAGATTAGTTAATAATAAAGAAATAACACTCATTTTAATATTTTTTTTTTAAATCACTCATTTTGATAAATATTTTTTCCACCCTCACCAATTTGGGAAAAAAGTCACTGCAAAACACCTATATTGGTAATTATTTTTCAAATCATCCATTTTGGTAAATAATTTTTCTACCAACACTCTTTTGGGAAAAAACTTAACTTGTTCTCCTGCATCTCATGTTAACTGAGCAAAGCCTAAGGAAATATACATTGAGTTACAACCAGACATTTTATGCTAAGCCAAAATACAATATTGACATAGTGTTTTTCCTTGTTGCAATCTATGGTAACGTGTTCATCGTTGATTGGATGGGGATATAGCCAGGAAAAAGAGAAATTGGAGTTCAAAAGGATTCCGAGTTCACCAACCTAAGACCAGGTTTGTGAACCCCTTCAAATCCAGAACACAAATGCTAGAATTTTACACGCACCAGTACTGATAAATATCTTCAACCAGGTTTTTTTAACTAAAATCAACAAACTTTTCAGTTTGATTCCATTAAAATCAAATTCATTTCACCAATTACATATTCCAGAAACCAAACTGTGAAATAAACATATAGCAACATCACAGACTTGACAACAATCATATTATTAACCTCCAAAACCGTACAAAGTCCTTCCTTGCCTCTTCAAAGCATAGACAACATCCATCGCCGTCACCGTCTTCCGGCGAGCGTGCTCCGTGTAAGTAACAGCGTCACGAATCACATTCTCCAAAAATATCTTCAGAACGCCACGTGTCTCTTCATATATGAGACCGCTGATCCTTTTGACTCCACCTCTTCTGGCCAGCCTCCTGATGGCGGGTTTGGTGATACCCTGAATGTTATCCCGGAGAACTTTCCGGTGACGCTTTGCTCCTCCCTTTCCCAACCCCTTTCCTCCCTTTCCACGTCCAGACATTGATGAAGTAGGATTTCGATTTGAAGAAAGCTAATTGGGTTTATGATATTTTGAAAGAAATAGTTTGAATGAAATTGGGTTGTGGATTAGGGTTTATAAAGGGATTGGGAATTTTGAATTTTAAGCGGTCAATGGGATGATGAAATGATCGACGGTGGAGATTAAAGATCCGTGTTATGTGGTTTAACCCTTTGTGAGACGTCAGATGGAGTTAGGATCGACGAACTGGAGTTTCTTTTGGGGTAAGTGGTGGATCGATGACGTGGCATTTATATCAGATGGAGTTATTCGTTTTTTTTTTTTTTTTTTAAATGCCCGGATAGTTCCTGTGGTTTCGCTTTTTTTCACCTATAGTCCCCAACTTTCTAAAACTACCTGAATAGTCCCCAAGTTTTGCAATTTTGTTCTCGGAAAGTCCCTGGCGCGTAACTGGGTTAGTTTTTAATGTTAGATAGGTGTGAAATAACTATAATGCCCTTACTAATAAATTTTTTTAATTTTTAATATTAAAAGAAATATTTAAATAGGTCCCACTATCATCATCTTCATCACCCCAAACCTTATCTCACCATTATTATCTTCTTTACCCAACCCACCTCCAATCTTACCCCATCATCAACTCAACCCAGTACATACATATATAATTGAGAGACAATTTCAATTTAAAGCCTGCATACATATATCAGACAATTCAATTTAAAACCGAACACATACATACATTGAACCACCACTGTGGAAAATCTCCAAAACTTGAGGCGGTGGTGAGTATCAAACCGCCATGGAACCTGCAACCAAACTCTCCGCCACTGCCGCATTTCCTCCGCCACCGCCCCTGTTCACAATCTTCCGCCGCTCGATCCCGATCCACCTGCACCAGATCCCGGATACTCCACACTTTTCAGGCGCTTTCTGCACCGGAATCCGGTCGGCCGAGGGGAATAGAACTGACAGAATGTGTAATATTTGAAATTTCAGTAGACATGGTGAAGGGAGAAAGTAGACATGGTGAAGGGAGAACTCGATCAAGTTGGATAGCCGGAAAATTAAGGGAAGCAGGGGTGTCGATGGAGGCTTGGTTGATACCATATAAAGATCTTAGATTTTGTTGCTAAAACTTCACGAAGCTCGACGATGTGTGGATGACGGAGGAGACGTGTGGCGGAGATTTCTCGCTGGATCTGGTCAACCATGCCTTGATCTTTGTTGATGACTTTAATGGCGACGCTTTCACCGGTGGCGAGTTCTCTGCCGTGGTAAACCTTGGCGAAGGTGCCGGTTCCGATGAGTTTTCCTTTTTCATACCTGCCTCCTGGTAGTATGAGTCTTTGTTCCTCCATTGATGATGAAGGTGAAGAGTTACATGAATGAGTTGGTTGAGTTCATGATGGATGGAAGAAGAGGTTAGGGTTTGTTTATTGGGTTGAAAGTGGTGGTCGGTGGTGATGGCTGCGGCGGAGGTGATGGTGGTACCAGGGAGAAAGAGTAGGGAGAGAGAGAAAGGGAAAACTGGTGATGGTGATTTGGTCATCGGTCGGAGAGAAGAAAAGGGGAAAGGGAAAGGGGTGGGGGTGGGGGTGGGTAAAAGGTTAGGTTTTCTTATTAATTATTAAGGGTATTTTTGTAATTTCACACCCATCTAACATTAAAAACTAACCCAGTTACACGCCAGGGACTATCCGAGAACAAAATTGCAAAACTTGGGGACTATTCAGGTATGAAGAAACACTAACTAAATGGTCGGAACCGAGATAGTTAGGGGGTTTGAATCCGCATAAAAGGGTTAGCTCTCTCTCGGTTAGTTCAGTTGCAGCTGAACTTCTTCTCCGGTGATTCTGCAAAAGAGAACACCGTTAGCCTCGCCAAGGGGAGAAGAAGGTTCTCCCCTTGACCCGACTCCGGTGTGAGAATAAGTATTGGTAATGGAGAAGAGAAAGTATTTGAGAAGTGAGTGTGATCTGAGTTTATACCTGAACAGTTCTTATATTTATAACCGGGAGTTTGGGAGGGAAAACCTGTTACTGAAAAGATGACGGAAGATGCTAACGCCGTAGCGGTTATATTTCTTTCCGTTAAGTTCTTTGATCCTTCGTTAAGTTGTCTCGATCCGATGTGAATGCACACGGATCGTGGTTTGATCTATGGCTGGGGGGCTGCCACGTGGAAAGTGATTAAGTGGAGATTACTCTCCAATTGCATGCCTTCATTGTGATTCCAGGGTTGCTTGTGGTGATGACATGTGTCCAGACGGTTATAACCGTCTGGGTGGTGCACGATTGTATTTCTTTCTAGAAGATTACTGTTGTAATCTGGTGTGACACATTGCTGTGTGGACACAGACGAATAAATCCCAAGTCTTGGTAAAATAATATCCAAGTCTGGATATTTAGGCGGAGGTATTTGAACAAAGGATTTTGATCCTTTAAATGGGAGAAGGCGCAAGGATTTATGTTTTCCTTTGGGCGCGCGACTATAAATTACTGATTGCTTTCTTCCTTGTGTAAGACCAATGCGCGGCCGCGCAGGGTTAAAAAAGGTTGAAAAGCTAGTTTGTGGTATGGTCTCAAATCCTTTTTATGAGGTTTTTGGGACCTTACCCCTTCAAGTCCCCCCAGTCTAGTGTTGTACTTATGCAAATAAGTGGAGCACTGGACTTATGAGAGAGAAATGTTTTTGGGCGCGAAAAGATAAGAAAGCTTCTATGAGAAGATTGAGTTTGTTGAAGAAAGTGACAAAATGTGACTTTGTAATCGTACTCTGACGTGTAATGACGTCAGCTGGCAGTAAGAGTGGGTATTTTTCTCCTTTGTCTTGATATTTGTAATGGCGCTTGTCAGTCTTTATTAATGGGGAAATGACCCTGGTTCCTGTAGCGCCGTTTGGATGTGACATAATTCTGACAATTAATGATGAGTAGGTTTCTCCTTTCCCGAGGTTGAGTTCTTTTATATATATGCATATTCCAGATACCTTATCTTCCGATTGGTTTTTTGAGCAAGAAGGATGAAGCGTTCGTACCAAACTCGCCGTTTGCTGGATATTTTTAGGGTGTACGAGGCTGCTAAAGGCCTTGTGCTTCTATCCCGTTCTCCCCCTTTAGCTGCTGCTGTAGCAGAAAGTCCGGTGAAAACTGATATTCCGGCAACTGTTGGTTCTGACCGTAAATTTCTTCAGTCTATGGATGTTATTGATGGTGCCGGTGTTGTGCTGGATGCTGATGGCTTGACGGCTCGGTTCCTGCTGCTTCGGAAAGGGGAATGCCGGCTGATGTATCAACGCCGGAAAACTCGTCGGTGTGAGCAGATGTTTGTTGTTGATGATGATTCCGATGCTGGTTAGGTTTGGGAGTTGTATATCCCTTCTTTTGATGTTTATGTCCTTCTACAAACCTCTTTTTTGAATCTCACCGGTGTGACTATTGTATATGGCTGTCGTCCTGCTACTAGTTGAAACAATGTTTTTTGTTGTTTGTGAATATTCTAGTCTTTGGGACCAATCTTTTTTGAAGATCATTGCCATGATCTTGTTTATGAAGTGTTTGTGTTACACTTTTTGTATATTGTGATGCACTGCTATTCTTGTGGATTGTTTGTTTAAATTACAATATGTTGCATGTTTTTAATTGCTTTTGGATAGGTAAGGCGAATGAGAGATGGTATTGTGCTCATGTGTGAACGTTTGCCTAAAAGGCGCAACAGCTTGCCTTGTTTTTAGACTGTTCATGAGGTATACAATGTTTGACCATATTGTTTTCGCGCGAACCAAAGAAATTACATGCAATTTGTAATAAACAATGATATAAGTAAAAATGATGTTTGTATTGATAAGAGCGTAAGGCTTGCGATACAAGACATAATAAAGAAATACATTGCCTGTATGTTCTTTCCGCTTCTGAAGACTTAGTTCATATGTAACACCTGCGCAACTGTTGTTCGTTCCAGGTGCGGGGGACTATGGTCCCATCGATCCTTTTTAGGGTATATGCCCCCTTGCCTAGGACCTCATTAATGACGTATGGTCCTTCCCATCTTGGCGCTAATTTGCCCGGCTTTTCAGCGTTTGAAGCCTCATTGTCGCGCAAGACGAAATCACCGGGGACAAATGTGCAAACGCGGACGCGCGCATTGTAATATTTTTCGAGTTTGGATTTGTACCTTGCTTCTGTTATAGCGGCGTTCTCGCGCCTTTCTTCCAGAAGATCCAAATCCATTCTTCGCTCTTGTTCATTGTTCTGTTTTTCCATGGCCATCATGCGCGGTGATGGTAAACCTATCTCAGCTGGAATGACGGCCTCAGACCCATAGACTAGACTGAACGGAGTTTCACCGGTGCTAGTCTTTGGCATTGTTCGGTGCGCCCAGAGGATGCTGGGAAGTTCGTCAACCCACCCTCTGCGTGCTGTCCCGAGTCGCGCTTTTATGCCGTCAACGATTTGTTTGTTTACGCTTTCCACCTGACCGTTCGCTTGAGGATGCGCGACGGAGGCAAAGTTGTGCTCGATCTTCATTTCTTTAAACCATTTTTGAAGATCTTCTGCGGCGAAGTTTGTACCATTGTCGGAAATAATGCGCAATGGTAATCCAAATCTGCAAATGATATGTTCCCATATAAATTTGCGGATTACCATTGCTGTTGTTGAGGCCAAAGCTTTAGCTTCCACCCATTTTGTGAAGTAATCCACCGCGACGATGATGAACTTTACTGCACCTGGCGCGTCAGGAAATGGCCCAACAAGATCGATGCCCCATTGTTGGAATGGCCAGGCGGAAGTAACGGGAATTAGCGGATTTTTGGGTCGGAGTGTCTTTGGTGCGTGGCGTTGACATGCCTCGCATCTTCTTAATAGATCGACTGCATCCATGTGCATTCCTGGCCAGTAGTATCCGGCGCTCATTATTTTTGCTACGACCATGCGCGGTCCCGCGTGTATCCCACATAATCCCTCGTGGATTTCTCTGACAAGGTATTGGGCGTCTGTTTTATCGACACAGCGTAGTAATGGGCCCATGAATGATTTTCGGTAAAGGACGCCATCCGCCATTTCGTAATTTATTGCTTTGTGTTGTATTTTTCGAGCTTCTGATTTTCCTTCCGGAAGTTTTCCGTGTTGAAGGTACAAGATAATCGGAGACATCCAGGATGGATTTCCCATTTCTATGACGCTTACTTGCTTGAAATGAATAGAAGGGTTGGATAGTACCTCTATACGTACTTCCTTTGCTAAGTGTTTGAAGCTGGTAGCGGCTAATTTGCTTAGCGCATCTGCGTGCTTGTTCTCGCTTCTGTTTATATGGTTAACTTTGAATGTTTGGAATTGGCTGATTAGAACTCGCGCTTGTTCAAGGTATAATGCCATTGCTTCTTTTGCATCGTAATTGCCATTAACTTGCTCGGCTACCAGTTTTGAATCAACATTAGCTTCAAGATTTCTTGCCCCCATTTTTAGCGCTAAGGGAAGACCTGCCAAGAAGGCTTCATATTCAACTTCGTTATTCGTGCTTTTGAAATCTAAGCGTATAGCATAAGTGAGCTCGTGGTTGTCTGGGCTGATTAATCGGAGACCTGCTCCAGCTCCGTCATCATTGGACGCTCCATCTGTGTGCAAGGTCCAGACTCTATCGTCGAAAACGGGTGTAGGATTCTGGATTGCCTCGCACTCTTGAACTTTTTCGATGGGGACTTCAGTGGCGAAGTCTGCTAAAACTTGCCCTTTGATTGCTGGTCTTGGTCTGTAGAAAATGTTGTATCCTCCCAGTTCAATTGCCCATTTGGCCAGTCGTCCCGCCACGTTGGGTTTAGATAAGATCTGGCCTAAGTGGTAATTGGTAAGAACTGTGATGACGTGACCCGAGAAATACCTGCGTAGGCGTCGGGATGCATGTACTAGTGCTAGGACTAGCTTTTCTATCATTGAGTAACGAGTTTCCGGGCCGGTAAGCATTTTGCTGATGTAATAGATTGGAGTCTGGATGTTCTCGCGTTCTACCATCAATACAGCACTAACCGCTACTTCCGCGGCAGATAGATATAAAATCAGTGGTTCTTTTTCTTTTGGTGCGGTCAGCGTTGGCAGCTGAATTAAACATTCTTTCATTTGTTTGAATGCGGTTTTCGCTTCAGATGTCCACTGAAAGTCAGTTTTCTTTGCGCAGTTTCGTAGCGTGCTGATGAATGGATAAGACTTTGCTGCGTGATTAGCCAAAAATCTGTTCAAAGCCGCTAGGCGTCCGGCGAGCCTTTGCATTTCTTTAACTGTTGCGGGTGACGGCATTAGCTGAATAGCCTGCACTTTTTCTGGGTTTACTTTAAAGCCATCTCTTGTGACGATGAATCTCAAAAATTTTCCTTCTTCCATGCCGAAGGAGCATTTAGTTGGGTTGAGCTTTAAATTCACGTTGCGCAAAGAGTCGAATGTGCGCTGAATATTATCGAGCATTGTGCCTTCCTCATGGCTCATGATGACGAGGTCATTCATGTATACTTCGACAGTCTTGCCAATATCATCGTTGAAAATTGTGTCCATTAGGCGTTGATAAGTTGCGCCTGCGTTGCGTAGGCCGAACGGCATTTTGGTGTAACAGAAAATGCCTTTATCTGTGCGGAACGCCGTTTTGTCTTCGTCTTCTTCTTTCATCTGGACCTGATGATAACCCTTGTAACAGTCAAGGAAACATTTCCATCTGAATGATGCTAGAGAGTCGACTTTTTTGTCTATCTCTGGAAGCGCGTAGCAATCTTTTGGGCATGCTTTATTCAGGTCTTTGAAGTCAACGCACATTCTCCATCCACCGCTATGTTTTTGCACCATTACTGGGTTAGCCACCCATGTATGGTATTTTACTTCGCGTAAGATTTCCGCATTCAGTAATTCTGCCACTTGCTCGTCCATGGCTTTTGCTTTTTCTTCACTAAAACTGCGTCTCCCCTGAGCAACAGGTTCCGCGGATGGTTTGATGTTTAGACAATGTTGTGCGATGTCGCGTGGAACTCCAGTCATGTCTGCTGGGCACCAGGCAAATATATCTTTGTTGTTAGACAATAATTCTTTCAGTTGTATGCGTGTTGCTGGTGAAATGGCTGGTCCTAGCAGAATGGTCTGCTGTGGGTATTCGTTGTTCAGAACCCATTTCTCTGGTTCGTTTGGTGCCGAAGGTTTGACTACCTTTGCTGGTGGTTCGTCATCCACGTACATGACTTCTTTGCTTGAATAGAGGATTGCAACTCCGGTCTTTGTCGGAAATCCGCAAGCAGCATGTGGAATGGAAGTAATCATGCTGAATTCCCTTTGTGACCTTCTTCCGAGCAGGACATCATGACGTGATGTTGCTGGCATGACCATGAAATTGACTGTAACTGTTCGTGAATGTTCGCCATCTGATAAAGTCACCGGGAAAGCGATTTGCCCTAATGGGAATACCGCTTCATTACAGAATCCGGTGAGGGGAAAATCGACCGGTTCTAGACGTGCTTTATCTTCTGAATCGAGCTGCTTAAAGCACTGTTCGTATATGATGTCCATCGAGCTTCCTGGATCTATGAACATATAGTCTGTCCGGTAATGACCGAAAATACCAGTAATAATTACTGGTCGTTCTTCCTGAGGGCCCCCAGGAACAACAGGAAATACGACTTGCTGTTCTCTCCAATGTTGATCATAATTTCGTTTATTTGACCTCCGTGATGCACCTCCCTGAATCATGTGTATTTGTTTTCGATAACTGCTATATTGGTTGGATTGGATGTCCCCCCTACATGGTGTTGGTGGGTCCAATACTGTGGTATTAATTTCTTTTCCAGATCTGATGTTTAGCAAATCAGATCTGGCGATTTGAATAACGTTTGTGTTTAGGGCAGCTTGGCATCTGCTAAACCAATGTTCTGGAGATTCTTCTACTTGTAAATTGTTTCCGACGTTTGGTTGAGGACCAGGTTGCCGGTGAGATGACGAATTTTCTGCCATGTGCAAAAACAGAAAATGGAATGAACTGAATCAAAACGAGATAGAAACTAGAAAACTGAGGAATCGGTGGGCGCCAATGAAGAAACACTAACTCAATGGTCGGAACCGAGATAGTTAGGGGGTTTGAATCCGCATAAAAGGGTTAGCTCTCTCTCGGTTAATTCAGTTGCAGCTGAACTTCTTCTCCGGTGATTCTGCAAAAGAGAACACCGTTAGCCTCGCCAAGGGGAGAAGAAGGTTCTCCCCTTGACCCGACTCCGGTGTTAGAATAAGTATTGGTAATGGAGAAGAGAAAGTATTTGAGAAGTGAGTGTGATCTGAGTTTATACCTGAACAGTTCTTATATTTATAACCGGGAGTTTGGGAGGGAAAACCTGTTACTGAAAAGATGACGGAAGATGCTAACGCCGTAGCGGTTATATTTCTTTCCGTTAAGTTCTTTGATCCTTCGTTAAGTTGTCTCGATCCGATGTGAATGCACACGGATCGTGGTTTGATCTATGGCTGGGGGGCTGCCACGTGGAAAGTGATTAAGTGGAGATTACTCTCCAATTGCATGCCTTCATTGTGATTCCAGGGTTGCTTGTGGTGATGACATGTGTCCAGACGGTTATAACCGTCTGGGTGGTGCACGATTGTATTTCTTTCTAGAAGATTACTGCTGTAATCTGGTGTGACACATTGCTGTGTGGACACAGACGAATAAATCCCAAGTCTTGGTAAAATAATATCCAAGTCTGGATATTTAGGCGGAGGTATTTGAACAAAGGATTTTGATCCTTTAAATGGGAGAAGGCGCAAGGATTTATGTTTTCCTTTGGGCGCGTGACTATAAATTACTGATTGCTTTCTTCCTTGTGTAAGACCAATGCGCGGCCGCGCAGGGTTAAAAAAGGTTGAAAAGCTAGTTTGTGGTATGGTCTCAAATCCTTTTTATGAGGTTTTTGGGACCTTACCCCTTCAAGGTAGTTTTAGAAAGTTGAGGACTATAGGTGAAAAAAAGGCAAAACCACAGGGACTATCCGGGCATTTTTCTCTTTTTTTTTCTTCACAAAACTAATATTAAATAAAAACAATTAATTTAACAAACTAAATTAAAAAAATACTACAAAATACATTAGTAAATAATAATAAAAAGGGTTATTGGATTTTATCACCCCCAACTATTAGCTGTTGGCTGCTGCCACCCACAACTATCACTTTGACGCCCGCCACCCCCAACTTAACACTTAGTATGTTCTGTCACCACGTCGTTAACCGATCACTAACTTTTGATCCTGTTACTATACTTTTGGGGGTGTCATAGGAATCTTAGGAAGGTTTTAGGGATCTTAGGACACCCCCAAAAGTATAGTAACATGATCAAAAGTTAGTGATCAGTTAACGACATGGTGACAGAATACACTAAGTGTTAAGTTGGGGGTGGCGGACATCAAAGTGATAGTTAGGGGTGGCAGCGGCCAATAGCCAATAGTTTAGGGTGATAAAATCCAATAACCCTAATAAAAAATACAATTAAAATAAAACGGGCCAATGCCTTAGCATCCAGCGGTCTTTGGCTCAGTGGGGTGATCGTGAGGGTTTTGCCACTCTTGTCCAGTCGTTGTTTGATCAACCCGCGAGCGGGGTTACGGATGGAATAAAAAAGGGCACTGAGGATGATAATGAGTGTAGGGGGACCAATATGAAACAATGTTTACGTAAGGTTGTTGATGGTCATTTCACTGCAGCGGTTAAGGTTTTATGCTCCTCGGGGGTCGCCTCTCTCAATAAGAATACTCTGGAGGCTTTAGTGGCTAAGAAACCATGTATGCCCCCTCCTTCAATGCCTGCCTCCTTGCCTTCTTAGTCTCCTCTTGTGGTGGAGTCCGATTGTGTGCTCGGGTGCATTAAATCTTTCCCCAAATGTACGTCGTGCGGGAGAGACGGCTTAAGGGCCTAACTTCTTTTAGATGCTTTTTGTGGGGAGGGATCTGTGATTGCTGATAGCCTGCTTAGGGCTACTTCAGCTATGGTTAATTTGTGCTTGGGGGGAGGTGCCCGAGGAGTCTGGCGGAGTTTGTTGCTTCTGCTCCTCTTACACCTCTTCTCAAACCGGATAATGGGATTAGGCCTATCACTGTTTGGTCGATTTGGAGGAGGGTGATCTCCAAGGTGGCTATGAAAGGTGTTGGGAAGGAGATGGCCAAATACCTTGGCGATTTCCAGTTCGGGATAGGGATTTCGTGTGGGGCAGAGGCCGTTCTTCATAGTGCGAACAGGTTCCTTAATGAGTACCACCAAGATAGGTCTCTTGCAATGCTTACTGTTGATTTTTCGAACGCTTTTAATTTGGTTGATAGGACAACCCTACTGTACGAGGTAAGGAAAAGGTGTCCTTCTATTTCTACATGGATCGATTTTTTATATGGTCAACCAGCTAGATTATATGTGGGGGATGAGTATATTTGGTCTACTATTGGCGTTCAGCAGGGGAACCCCTTGGGGCCCCTCCTTTTTGCCCTTGTTCTACACCCTCTTGTTCATCGAATAAGGGATCGCTGCAAACTTCTATTTCACGCCTGGTACCTAGATGACGGAACGCTTATTGGAGATGCCACCCAAGTGGCTAATGCTTTAGATATCATCAAAGCTGAGGACCCTTCCTTAGGGCTTCAACTTAATATAAAGAAAACTGAAGTTTTCTGGCCAACCTGCAATGGTGTAAAGGTTCAGGAGGGCTTATTCCTTCGGGGGATTGGGTGTGAAACTCCTGGGGGTGCCGTTAGTCGTGATGCAGAGTTTATTAGTAGTATGGCTCTTAAAAGAGCGAACTGTGCAATCGAGCTGATGAGGTGCCTTAAACGCCTACGGGACCCTCAGAGCGAGCTCCTCTTGCTTCGTTCTTGTATGGGTGTTGCTAAATTACTGTTTGGTCTTCGAACGTGTTAACCTTCTTTGGTCGGGGGAGCTGTCTCTGTTTTTTATGAAGGCCTCCGGGGAGCATTAGAGGATATTATTGTTTGTGGGGGTGCCTTTTTTGGAGATCTCCAGTGGAGGTTGGCTTCTCTCCCGACCCGGTTCGGAGGCTTAGGGATTTGTACGGCCGAGGATGCCTCTTCATATGCTTTCGTGGCTTCAAGGGCCCAATCTTGGGGGTTACAAGACCACATACTCCGAGAATATGGGGGGATGTTTTAGACTCCGATTACAGGAGTGTGTTGGACCTTTTGCATAGTTTTCTTCCCGACCTTGATATTGGCGGTTTCTACATTAAAGACACCGCCCCTCCTAAATCCAAGAAAATTCTGGCGAATGCCTTATATGGCGAAATTGTCAAGAGATTTGAAGAGAAGTTTGTTTTATCCCCTCGGCAAAGAGCTGTGTTTGAATGTCTACGTGCCCCACATGCTCAGGATTTTTTGTCTGTCGCACCTATTGAAGGCTTGGGGCAACACATGTCGGCTGTGGAATACCGTGCTATCCTTAGATACCGACTGATGATTCCTTTGTTCCCAGTTGATGAGCCATGTCCGGTATGCCGCAAAGCGTGTTTGGATTCTTTCGGCGAGCACGCGATCCACTGTAAAGAGCTACCAGGGTTTAAATATCGGCATGATTGGGTGAGAGATGTGTTATGTGATGTTCTTAAGCGGGACGGGATCTCTACCAAAAAGGAGGCTCCAGTTAATTTCCTGACTGACCCCTTAGAGGGGAGGTCCACTTTACTCCCGGCGGACATCCTTGTGTTTGGATGGGAAGGGGGAAACACGCTTGTGTAGATCTAACTGGAGTCTCCCCCCTTGTCGGGCTCAAGGACAAGGGCTTTGTCGTAGGGCAAGCGGTGCTCAAGGCAGAGGCGAGCAAAGTGGCAAAACATGAGAAAGCCTGCCTGGAGAATCAACATGTGTTTGTCCCGTTTGCGTTTGATACCTTTGGTGGTCTCGCTCCTGACGCTGTGCGACTTTTGAATCGGGTTCAAAAAGTCGTTAATAGTAATTCTTCGTCGCTAAAGGTTTCAAACTTTGTATTTAGTAGAATTGGTTTTGCTATTCAAAAGGGGGTGGCGGCGCAACTTGTTGCCCGACTACCTGCCATTGCTTTGTAATTGCCCTTTTTTTCATATGGAATGACTAACAAACTTTGTTTGAAAAAAAAAACATTACATGATAAACCGATAAAAAACTTTACATAATAAACATAATTAAACATAACGTAAACCAAATAAAACATTGCATAATAACTCACTTCGACAGAGGGATAAGCTCGGTACCGATATCGAAAATCCCAAAAATGGGTACCGGTACCGGTAACGAATATACCCGGTACGGTACGGTTCGGTAGAGTTGAAGGTCCCTTTTTATGTTCTCTGAGAGCTGCAAATATGTCATTTGGAACAAAACAGTGTATAGCTATTGAAACAAGTAGAGCAGGTGACTTTTAAAATCCTAAGTTCTTAGTTTGCGTACTTTCAAATGCCTAAAAATTGTATTCGATTATAACTCTTCAAACGTGAAGGGGTAAGGTCCCAAAAACCCCATAAAAAGGATTTGAGACCATACCACAAACCAACCTTTTAACCTTTTGACCTTGCGCGGCCGCGCATTGGTCTTACAAAAGGAAGAAAGTAATCAGCAATCTATAGTCGCGCGCCCAAAGGAAAACATAAATCCTTGCGCCTTCTCCCATTAACAAAGGATTAAAATCCTTTGATCAATACCTCCGCCTAAATATCCAGACTTGGATAATTTAGACTTAGGATTTATTCAGTGGCCTCCACACAGTAAGGTGCCACACTAGATTACAGCAGTAATCTTCTAGAAAGAATATGATCGTGCACCACCCAGACGGTTATAACCGTCTGGACACGTGTCATTACCACAGGCATCCCTGAAATCACAACGAAGGCATGCAATTGAAGAATAATCTTCACTTAATCACTTTCCACGTGGCAACTCCCTAGCCATAGATCAAACCACGATCCGTGTGCATTCACATCGGATCGAGACAACTTAACGCTGGATCAAAGAACTTAACGGAAGAAAAATTAACCGCTACGGCGTTAGCATCTTCCGTCATCTTTTCAATAACAGGTTTTCCCTCCCAAACTCCCGGTTATAAATACGAGAACTGTTCAGGTATGAACTCAGATTACACCCACTTCT
The DNA here is from genome assembly GCA_030545235.1 of Helianthus tuberosus. Taxonomy (NCBI): domain Eukaryota; kingdom Viridiplantae; phylum Streptophyta; class Magnoliopsida; order Asterales; family Asteraceae; genus Helianthus; species Helianthus tuberosus. Next base: position 40,942,640 of record CM060446.1, on the reverse strand, counting down.
CAAATACTTTCTGTAACGCCCCAAAATCTGAATGTTAATAATTGTCGTATGTTCTTATGTGACACGTTATGAAATAAATAACTAGGCTATTTAACCTAGTTAAGGGTATGGTCAAAAGTATTAAATAATGAAGGTAGTGTCAGTTAGGTTTTAAAGGCAAAACCCGAGGGGCTAAAGTGGAACTAATGAAAAGTTGGGTTATTAAAAGAAAAAGAACACACACACACACACACTTTCGTGTGTGTTCTGGATAGATCGATCAGGGACTCTCAAGAGCCCCAAAACCCTAGTTCTTCAAAAGCTTCAATTTGAAGGATGAATCAAGGCCCAAATCCATAACCGAGCATGGATTAATGATCACCAACACGAGAGGATCATAAGGTATGTTTTAAATCTAAGATTGGTGATCATGGGTGAAGTGGGTTATGTTCTAATCCGTGAGTTAATATGAAATTAATCATGTACAAGGGTTAGAATCCTCGTGTAGAACATGGGTTATGAAAGGTTTGCGTTAATTTGATGTTTAGAGGTGACAACCGTTAGTTAGGGTGAAGATGATGACTAGAATCACCTCCTATGTTCAAGTCTTGTTAAATGATTGATGTATTATGTGGGTATGATGAATTATTGTTAGATGAAAGTATAGGAATATGATGATGTTATGTTTAATGTTCATTTGGAATGATACATGATGATTAGTAGTTAGTTTTGATGGGTTATGTATGAGTTTAGAAGAATTGTGCATGAAATAGTTGTACGTTATGCTTAAAGGGTAGTACTCACATCAAGTGTATGATGAAATGTATATAGTGTCGTCCGTATAGTCGATTATGATGTTACGGGTATATGATGATAAGTCGATAGTTAAGTTTGGTTAATAGTTGACTTTTGAAAGTCAACTAAGTATAAGAAACATGATTTGACTCATTAAGTAAATGTAGGTTGATGGGAAGTCGTATGGTACATGTTATAGCAATCCGTGTTAAATGTAATGACATGATGAGTTACATGAGTTTAACGTATACGGATGTGATTATGTGAAGTTGATTATGTATTTTAATGCTTGTTAGAAATGACTAAGGAAAGTTAAGTGTGAATTATGCGAGTGATATGATTGTTACATGTACAAAGGTGTATGCTAATAAGAGCGTGATTTTGATGAAATGAAAGTATAGGAATCACGTCGAGACGGACTCAAGCATGAGGTGTTAACGGGTCAAGAAGAGGCAAGGAATCGGATACGAGCACGGACGCATAAGGTAAGTGATTTCTGTAATCACTTCGTAGTACAAGTAAGTAATAAAGTGTTGTAATGAATTAAACATGATGTTTGAGGTCAAATATGTGTTTAAGGTCTTTCGTCGTAAATGATGGGTTAAGGTTGACCAAAATGCCCTTGATGGGTATTTTGGGGTAAACGATCTTAAAAGTAGCTTAGAAACAAGTTATTCGATTCGTGTAATGTTTTGGACAAGTATGGAAGTGGGGATGATGGTTTGGTTAGTCATAGACCAATTAATGTGTGAATACCCTTAACGGGTCGAAATGAGCATATGAATGATAATGTGTTAAAAGGATGCGAGACATCCAAGAATTTAGTAATTTATTATAGACATCATTGATATCATTATGTTTATAAGAGGTTATGGTAAAACGAACAAGTTACGTTGATGAATGCATGAACGGGTCAAGGTTGGGTAAAAGGGTAATAAGCCGAAGAGATAAAAGTCTGAAATTTTATTAAGTCGGATGTTGGATTTTAGTTCCATTAGATGGAGAATTAAATTACGGACGTGTAGGAAAAAGAATCGGGTAAAACGGATAAAAAACGAGAGAGTTATGCTCGTTTCCGTGAAACGGGATCATGCTGAAAATATGCAGCAACCAGCTGCGATGTTTCTGATGTTTTAGGGGGGTCGCGTAGCGCGACGGCCCGTCGCGTCGCGCGACGGGTCTTATTTCTTCGAAAATTGTTTTCAAGCCACGTTTTGCCTTGGGAACTCGCTTAAACGCGTTTTAAGTTGCGTATGATTAGTTTAACTCATGTTTTGTGACCAATAGGGTAAACGCACGTGTGGATAGGCATGTATGGATGTTGTATATCTCTATACACGTATGTAGAAGTGTATGTAAGCGTGTATGCGCGAATGTATGTAAGATTATAGTGTGTAAGCAAGTATATAAGGATATATGAAGACGTATATGAATAGGTAAGTATGAGTTGAGTATGTTGAACATGTGATTATAAGTATATATGTAAGTAAGTATGTAGGTATGTACGTATGTATGTTTCATAAACCTAAGTGTGTGTATGTAGGGGTGTATGTAGGTAGCATGTATATGTACGCAAGTGAGTATGTACGAATGTATGCACGTATGTAGGTTTGTGTGAAGGCATGTAATAAGGTGTATGTAGGTATGTACGTATGTATGTATGTGTGAATGTATATATGGGGAATGACATGATCGTACATGACGATGTAGGTATGTATATATGTAGATACATATGGAATGATTGATATGTATTTATATGTAAGGTTGTATGTAGGTTGACATTTATGTGTGTACGTATGTATGTATGGAGATAGTGAGTATGAAGTTTGGGTATGTATGTAAGTCTTTTGGTACGATCAACTGTTACATTGTTTATTCGTGTACCTGGAGTTATAAGTGAAATGCAGGAATGGCAAAGAAGTCTCACCACGAATGGTATGACAGGATGAAAAGGCTGGAATGTAAAGAGATAATGAAACGAGAAGTAAACGTGAACAAACCTTGTATGTTTATAATGCGTACTAATGTGTGAATTTAATGTGGTGAGCGCAGGTAGTACCAGTCATGAGGATGTCCAAGGATTGGAGATCGAGGATCGAGTCACAAGACAGATTGTACGGGAATGTTTAAATATGTAATGTAGTGTCGATAAGTTATGTTCTTATATTATAAAATGAATTTTTAGAACGTCAAGATGTATGTCATGAAAGAAATTTTCAGACTCGAATTTCCGCTGCGTCGTTTTAAGGTCAAACGTGTTAGGGTGTTACACTTTCTCTTCTCCATTACCAATACTTATTCTCACACCGGAGTCGGGTCAAGGAGAGAACCCTCTTCTCCCCTTGGCGAGGCTAACGGTGTTCTTTTTTGCAGAATCACCGGAGAAGAAGATCAGCTGCAACTGAATCAACCGAGAGAGAGCTAACCCTTTTATGCGGATTCAAACCCCCTAGATATTTCGGTTCCGACCATTTATCTAGTGTTTCTTCATTGGCGCCCACCGTTTTCTCAGTTTTTCTAGTTTCTACCTCGTTTCGATTCAGTTCATTCCATTTTCTGTTTTTGTACATGACATAAAATTCGTCATCTCACCGGCAACCTGGTCCTCGACCAAACGTCGGAAACAATTTACAAATAGAAGAATCTCCAGAACATTGGTTTAGCAGATGCCAAGCTGCTTTAGACACAATCGTTATTCAAATCGCCAGATCTGATTTCCCAAACATCAGATCTGGAAAAGAAATCAACACCACAGTATTGGACCCACCAACACCACGTAGGGGGGACATCCAATTCAGCCAATACAGATGTAGCAGTTATCAGAAACAAATACACATGGTTCAGGGAGGTCCGTCACGAAGACCAAATAAACGAAACTATGATCAACATTGGAGAGAACAGCAAGTCGTATTTCCTGTTGTTCCTGGGGGCCCTCAGGAAGAATGACCAGTGATTATTACTGGTATTTTCGGTCATTACCGGACGGACTATATGTTCATAGATCCAGGAAGCTCGATGGATATCATATACGAGCAGTGTTTTAAACAACTCAACCCAGAGGATAAAGCACGTCTAGAACCGGTTGATTTTCCCCTCACCGGATTCTGCAATGAAGCTGTATTCCTGTTAGGGCAAATAGTTTTCCCGGTAACTCTATCAGACGGCGAGCATTCACGAACAGTCACAGTCAATTTCATGGTCATGCCAGCAATCTCACGCCATGATGTCTTACTCGGAAGAAGGTCACAGAGAGAATTTAGTATGATCACTTCTATTCCACACGCTGCATGCGGATTTCCAACGGAAACCGGAGTTGCAATTCTATACTCAAGTAAAGAAGTTATGTACGTGGACGACGAGCCACCAACAAAGGTAGTCAAACCTTCGACACCAAACGAACCAGAGAAATGGGTCCTGAACAACGAATACCCAGAGCAGACTATTCTGCTAGGACATGCCATTTCACCGGCAACACGAATACAACTGAAAGAATTGTTGTCTAACAACAAAGATATATTTGCTTGGTGTCCAGCAGACATGACTGGAGTTCCACGCGACATCGCGCAGCATTGTCTAAACATCAAACCATCAGTAGAACCTGTTGCTCAGGGGAGGCGCAGCTTCAGTGAAGAAAAAGCAAAAGCCATGGACGAGCAAGTAGCAGAGTTACTTAATGCGGGAATCCTGCGCGAAGTAAAATACCATACATGGGTTGCCAACCCAGTCATGGTACAAAAACATAGTGGCGGATGGAGAATGTGCGTCGATTTCAAAGACCTGAATAAAGCATGCCCAAAAGATTGTTACGCGCTGCCAGAAATAGACAAAAAAGTCGATTCTCTAGCATCGTTCAGATGGAAGTGTTTTCTAGACTGTTACAAAGGATACCATCAGGTCCAGATGAAGAAAGAAGATGAAGATAAAACTGCTTTCCGCACAGACAAAGGCATTTTCTGCTACACTAAAATGCCCTTTGGCTTGCGCAATGCCGGCGCAACTTATCAGCGTCTAATGGACACAGTTTTCAATAGTGACATTGGCAAGACAGTCGAAGTATACATGGATGACCTCGTCATCATGAGCCATGAAGAAGACTCAATGCTCAACAATATCCAGCGCACATTCGACTCTCTGCGCAGCGTAAATTTAAAGCTCAACCCAACAAAATGCTCCTTCGGCATGGAGGAGGGAAATTTTTTGGGTTTCATAGTCACAAGAGATGGCTTTAAAGTAAATCCAGAAAAAGTACAGACCATCCAGCTAATGCCTTCACCCGCAACTATGAAAGAAATGCAAAGGCTCGCCGGACGCTTAGCAGCCTTGAACAGATTTTTGGCTAATCATGCGGCAAAATCTTATCCATTTATCAGTACGCTACGAAACTGCGGAAAGAAAACTCCCTTTCAATGGACGCCTGAAGCAGAAGCAGCATTCAAGCAAATGAAAGAATGTTTAATTCAGTTGCCAACGCTGACCGCGCCAAAAGAAAAAGAATCGTTAATCTTATATCTATCAGCCGCGGAAGTAGCGGTAGGCGCAGTATTAATGGTAGAACGGGAAAACATCCAGACTCCAATCTACTATATCAGCAAAATGCTCACCGGCCCCGAAACTCGTTACTCAATGATAGAAAAATTGGTTCTAGCACTAGTACACTCATCCCGACGCTTGCGCAGGTACTTCTCAGGTCATGTCATCACAGTTCTCACGAATTATCATTTAGGCCAAATCTTGTCAAAACCTAATGTGGCGGGAAGATTGGCTAAATGGGCCATTGAGCTGGGAGGATACAACATTTTTTACAAACCAAGACCAGTAATCAAAGGGCAAGTTCTAGCAGACTTCGCCACTGAAGTTCCCATCGATAAAATACAAGAATGTGAGGCGATCCAGAACCCAACACCTGTTTTCGACGACAGAGTCTGGACCTTACACACAGATGGTGCTTCCAATGATGATGGAGCAGGAGCAGGCCTCCGATTGATCAGTCCGGATGATCACGAACTTACATATGCCATACGCTTAGATTTCCAAAGTACCAACAATGAAGCAGAATACGAAGCATTTTTAGCATGCCTCCGTCTAGCACTCAAAATGGGGGCAAGAAACCTTGAAGCCAACGTTGACTCAAAGCTAGTAGCCGAACAAGTTAACGGTCGTTATGATGCAAAAGGGGAAGCTATGGCGTTATACCTTGAACAAGCGCGAATGTTAATCAGCCAATTTCAAACGTTCAAAGTTAACCACATAAACAGAAGCGAGAACAAGCACGCTGACGCGCTAAGCAAGTTAGCTGCTACCAGCTTTAAGCACTTAGCAAAGGAGGTACGCATAGAGGTATTATCCAACCCTTCCATTCATCTCAAGCAAGTAAGCGTCATTGAAATGGGAGATCCATCCTGGATGTCTCCAATTATCTTGTACCTTCAACACGGAAAACTTCCGGAAGGAAAGGCAGAAGCTCGAAAGATACAACACAAAGCGATAAATTACGAAATGGCGGATGGCGTCCTTTACCGAAAATCATTCATGGGCCCATTACTACGCTGTGTTGATAAAACAGACGCCCAATACTTAGTCAGAGAAATCCACGAGGGATTATGCGGGATACACGCGGGACCGCGCATGGTTGTGGCAAAGATAATGAGCGCCGGATACTACTGGCCAGGAATGCACATGGACGCAGTGGATCTATTAAGAAGATGCGCGGCATGTCAACGCCACGCACCAAAGACACTCCGACCCAAAAATCCGCTAATTCCCGTTACTTCCGCCTGGCCTTTCCAACAGTGGGGCATCGATCTTGTCGGCCCATTTCCTGACGCGCCAGGTGCAGTGAAATTCATCATCGTCGTGGTGGATTACTTCACAAAATGGGTGGAAGCTAAAGCTTTGGCCTCAACAACAGCAATGGTAATCCGCAAATTTATATGGGAACATATCATTTGCAGATTTGGATTACCATTACGCATTATTTCCGACAATGGTACAAACTTCGCCGCAGAAGATCTTCAAAAATGGTTCAAAGAAATGAAGATCGAGCACAACTTTGCCTCCGTCGCTCATCCTCAAGCGAACGGTCAGGTAGAAAGTGTAAACAAACAAATCGTTGACGGCATAAAAGCGCGACTCGGAACGGCACGCAGAGGGTGGGTTGACGAACTTCCCAGCATCCTCTGGGCACATCGAACAATGCCAAAGACTAGCACTGGCGAAACTCCGTTCAGTCTAGTCTATGGGTCTGAGGCCGTCATTCCAGCTGAGATCGGTTTACCATCACCGCGCATGATAGCCATAGAAAAACAGAACAATGAACAAGAGCGAAGAATAGATTTGGATCTTCTGGAAGAAAGGCGCGAAAACGCCGCCATAACGGAAGCAAGGTACAAATCCAAGCTCGAAAAATATTACAATGCGCGCGTCCGCGTTTGCACCTTTGTCCCCGGAGATTTCGTCTTGCGCGACAATGAAGCTTCAAACGCTGAAAAGCCGGGCAAATTAGCGCCAAGATGGGAAGGACCATACGTCATTAACGAGGTCCTAGGCAAGGGGGCATATACCCTAAAAAGAATTGACGGAACTCTAGTTCCGCGCACCTGGAACGCGCAACAGCTGCGCAGGTGTTACATGTAGGTCAAATCATTCACAAGCAATGTATTTCCTATTTACACTTGTATTATAAGCCTCACGCGCTATCAATACAAACGCTATTTCTATACTTGTTACTGTTTATTACAAATTGCATGAAATTCTTTTGGTTTACGCGAAAACGGAATGCAAATATTGTACAACTCATGAACAGTCTGAGAAAAAAGCGCAACAAAAGCGCAGATTCTGACAAACGTTCACACATGAGCACAATGCCATCTCTAAATTCGCTCTACCTGATCAAAACAATTAAAGCACATGCAACATATTGTAATCCAAACATGCAAAAACGTACAGCAATTTACAAGCACGGCAGTGCATCAAAACATACAACACTTCTTAAAGAAGATCATGACAATGATCTGTAGAAATTTTTAGTACGAAAAACTAAAGAATATTTACAATAATCACACCGGTGATCTTCAAAAAAGAGGTCTATGCTAACAGACTAACATAAACATCAAAGAAAGGGGAATACACAAATCCCAAATCCAACCTAATCAACGGCAAGTTCATCTTCAACATCCATGTTCACCGGAGGTTCCTTCCGACGACGATGATACACCAACTTACACTTACTCGGACGGAGAGTTGGGAAACGAGCCATTAAAGCCTCAACCGACAGCACAACAGTCTCTTTATTAGCCTCCGGTAAACGAAGATCGGCATCAACAGGCCCAACAGCAGACGCCACCTCATCAGTTCCGGTAAGAGGCGGTGACGGAGAGTCGGCAAGCAACATCAAGCTCTCAGCGGCATCGTAAAAATTCAAGATATCGTGAAGTCGACGGGTACGATATAAACCCTTTATCTCCATAATTTCCAAAATAAGAGGATAGAATACACATCCTACAGATATATAAAGGGGATAACACCTTGGAGAAAGGGAAACTGGATCGTTATGATTAACTGTCAGAAAGATATCACATCCAAGCGGCGCTACTGAAACAAGAGTCATTTCCTCATTAATAAAGCCTGACAAAGCGCCACTACAAATCCCAAGAGAGAAGAAAAAATGCACATTCTTACTGACAGATGACATCATCACACGCCAATACGTAAGTACAATTTCCCCTTAAAAGCTTTTTCAGCAACATTCAAACTTCTCACAAAAGATTCCCTACTCAGATAAATTCAATCTTCTCATAGAAGATTTCTTATTTTTTCGCGCCCAAAAACATTTCCCTCTCATAAGTCCAGTGCTCCACTTATTTGCATAAATACAACACTAGACTGGGGGGACTTGAAGGGGTAAGGTCCCAAAAACCCCATAAAAAGGATTTGAGACCATACCACAAACCAACCTTTTAACCTTTTGACCTTGCGCGGCCGCGCATTGGTCTTACAAAAGGAAGAAAGTAATCAGCAATCTATAGTCGCGCGCCCAAAGGAAAACATAAATCCTTGCGCCTTCTCCCATTAACAAAGGATTAAAATCCTTTGATCAATACCTCCGCCTAAATATCTAGACTTGGATAATTTAGACTTAGGATTTATTCAGTGGCCTCCACACAGTAAGGTGCCACACTAGATTACAGCAGTAATCTTCTAGAAAGAATATGATCGTGCACCACCCAGACGGTTATAACCGTCTGGACACGTGTCATTACCACAGGCATCCCTGAAATCACAACGAAGGCATGCAATTGAAGAATAATCTTCACTTAATCACTTTCCACGTGGCAACTCCCTAGCCATAGATCAAACCACGATCCGTGTGCATTCACATCGGATCGAGACAACTTAACGTTGGATCAAAGAACTTAACGGAAGAAAAAATAACCGCTACGGCGTTAGCATCTTCCGTCATCTTTTCAATAACAGGTTTTCCCTCCCAAACTCCTGGTTATAAATACGAGAACTGTTCAGGTATGAACTCAGATTACACCCACTTCTCAAATACTTTCTCTTCTCCATTACCAATACTTATTCTCACACCGGAGTCGGGTCAAGGAGAGAACCCTCTTCTCCCCTTGGCGAGGCTAACGGTGTTCTTTTTTGCAGAATCACCGGAGAAGAAGATCAGCTGCAACTGAATCAACCGAGAGAGAGCTAACCCTTTTATGCGGATTCAAACCCCCTAGATATTTCGGTTTCGACCATTTATCTAGTGTTTCTTCAAAACGTGTTGCGTCAAATGACATTAGGGAAAAAGAGTATCCCGCCGCGAAGCGCGGGCAAATCCACCTAGTTAGTATAAATTGGGTTTTATTTAAATTTAATAGAGTTTATATAGTTTATAAATAAAAATAATAAAAAAATATGTGTCACGTGTCGGATAACGCCCCTCTTCCACGCCCCTTCCCACCCCTCCCTTTTTTCCACCACGTCACTTTCCTGAGATGCGTTGACACCCATTTTTCATGCCCATCTACATTGTGTGGTCTAAAGGTGAAAAATGACAAACCAAAGAAATCATCCACGCAATTTACTCTTTTTATTTTTTAGTTAATGGTTTTGTGACCATGGTCGTTGTACAGTTCACAATGGGATGCCTAACACCGTGAGTAAGCCCCTTGGACCGGTGTTTGACACCAGGGTAAAAGCCATACGAAGGAGCTTTACCCATTACACCTGGCGTTAATTCAAAAGTGGTGGTACACGCCCTAAGTTGGTCATAAGTTTTCCAGGTTTTTAGACATTTTTATATATTGACAAAAAAAAAAAGTTTATCTAGTTTCACAAAGAAATACAAGTTTTGAGACTTTATTTTATATTAAAATTTTTGCTTTGGTATTTTTTACATTAAAATATGAACCATAAAAAGTATATATAATGATGGTTGAAAACTTAAACTAGATAATTGATAGAGTAAACTGTCATAACGGTCCTGAGGTTTGGTCACTTTTGTCACTTTAGTTCAAAACTTAAAACTTTTGAATTTGGGTCCTTGTTGTTTCAATTGTATTGTCATTTTCATCCAAAATCAAAATTGAGCATATTTTTTAGTTAGCATCCATTTTTTTTAAAATCTTTTTCATCCCTTTTAATGAAGGGCAAAAATAGTCTTTTAATGTTTTATTATAACAAATTAAAAGTGAGGAAAATGACAAAAAAAGTTGGATGTTAACTAAAAAAATCTGACCAGATTTTTATTTTGGATGAAAATGACAACAAAATTGAAACAACAGAAACTCAGATTCAAAAGGTTCGAGTTTTGGACTAAAGTGACCAAACCTCAGGGACCAGCTGTTTATTCTAATTCGTATGAAACGAAAATGAGATTAAACCGTTTGGAATGGTTATGGTAATAACTGATACTTATTGTGAATTATCTGAAATTGACCTTAGGCTCCACGGTATGGAGGTCCGTCCCCCTTCGTCGTCGATCCTCCAGCCATTTCACCCACCTCGTCGCCGATCCTCCAGCGTCCTCCTCGTCGACTTGTGGACGTTTTGGATGATCCACTACAAGACAAAACACACTCACACACATATACATACAGCTTATATATATATTTTAGGATCATCCCCCCATTTTCTTACCTCTATCCTCTTTGCCCCATCCTTACGCCCATTCTACGTGGCGGATCATCCTCCAAGGGAGGACCATCATCATACCGTATAGCCTTATATTGTTTAACCATTAAAAGATATAAAACTGCAAACCCAGTTGTTATTGACCAACGGAGTAACTGGTAGTCGGGTACCCAATAACTTTGCTATGGTAGAGAGTTTTACAATCAATATAGGAGTAGAATTGCAAAAATCCATCTCATGCATGAGTCGTTTTTTTTAAATGGCCAACCGAAAACTTTATTCAAACTAGCAAGAAACTAGACATCAAAATTACATACACCGGGCACCAAACAAGCAAAAAAAAAAAAAACAACTAAAACACATCAAACCTTTTCCAGCCTTCCCATGTATTAGCCGAGTCTTTCTAGCGATTCTTTATCCATAGAAAACCCATAGATTTCACCTCCTGGATGACCTTAATTAAAAACAACCTCGTTTCGCATTCTCCAAATACACCATATTGTAGTGAGGAGGACTATGGCATGAAAAGCCTTCTTCTCTCTATTCGAACCTTAGACATAATCATCTAACATTTGGAGATCTTTGCTACTAAAAGCAAAGTAATTTGGAAGCCTACACCATTGAGTTACAATCTACCAGAGTGTTTGAGTGTATTGACAAGCAACTAACAGTCCTGTCCGGTGGAACTTGGAAACGCCAACGCAGCCCTCATCAGAAGTCTCTTTCTCAGCCCTCCACTCCATACCACAATCCCAACCTTTTTCGGGACCCAACTGTTCCAGTTAAACACATACTCCAGCACAGTTCTATTAAAGCCTTCAATCACACGTTTTACACTATTAACAGAGAAACTCCCCGAAGGATGCGACTCCCAGACCCAACGGTCCTCAGCATGAGATATTGTAACCAGATGACCCTCTCAATTCAGCCATATCCAATAAAGGACGGGACCATTCCCAACTCCAAACCGTAAAAGATCCAACCCGGGATATTCGGTCCAAAACCGGTTTTAAACCAAAATGGTTAGTACCAGTTCGGGTCCTCATCATATAAAACCGATTAAAAATCTGGTTAATTGTTTTTTTTTTTTTAAACCGGGGTTTTCCCCCAAACCAATTTGTACATCTTTCTTTACCCACCCTTTATCTTCATCAAAATCATTATCGTATTCGCATACATAAAGTGCAGTCAATTATTCATATAATCACATCAAATTATGAAACGACGTATTACCTTTAATTTTGCAAATCAAGAAAGAAACATGTTTTTTGAACATTTAAGATTACCCACATATCACAAAACAATAAATTAAGAATTCATCAAGCAAACATCACATTGCAACACCTGATTGAAACAATTATTAGGAAAACAAGCAAGTTCTTTCAACAGTAATAAACAAATTTAGGTTTGCAAGGTCCATCTGGATCAAATCGGATTCACTTTCATTTCTCTGAAATCACTTCAACTTTTTCACAAATTTTCAAACAATTCAATTCCAAATCGTTCTACGATAACAGAATTCATTACAATGATCTATTAACCTCCGAATCCGTACAAAGTCCTTCCTTGCCTCTTCAAAGCATAGACAACATCCATCGCCGTCACTGTCTTCCGGCGAGCGTGCTCCGTGTAGGTAACGGCGTCACGAATCACATTCTCCAAAAATATCTTCAGAACGCCACGTGTCTCTTCATATATCAGACCGCTGATTCTCTTGACTCCACCTCTTCTGGCCAGCCTCCTGATGGCGGGTTTGGTGATACCCTGAATGTTATCCCGGAGAACTTTCCGGTGACGCTTTGCTCCTCCCTTTCCCAACCCCTTTCCTCCCTTTCCGCGACCAGACATTGTCAAATGTCAAATTAGTGTTTCGATTGAACTATTTGTTGAGGGAGATTGGTTGATTTGATGAGATATGAGTGGTAGGGTTTATATAGGGGGTGATAGATTTGGGGATTTTGAATTTTGAGCGGTCAAAATTGAAAGGATGGATTGGGATCCGGGTGATGAGGGATAAATTGATGTGAGACGTTGATTGAATTGTAATCGATGGACAGAAGAAGTGATTTTGTGCGAAGTGAGATCGATGACGTGGCATGTTGGGTGAAAGTTTTATTTTTAGCACTTAGGAAATGGATAATGAACAGAGAACCCCTGTTGAATGTAAAACTTTGTCCAAAACACCCCTTCTTTTTGTTTTTTGGAGCATGCTTGGGGTTGTATTTATCCCTATCACATTAATTGAAATTATATTTTCTTAATTTAATATCTAAAATTTATTTATCGTCTTAAACGTATTATACATCATTCCTCATAGTAATCTTTGCTCTATAAAATAGTAGCTTCATGTTTTCAATGTATCGTTTTTCACCCCATGCACTCATATTCAACCTCTGACATCTTCTACCATCATTAATGATCAATTGTGGTCACCACCGTCTGCCGCTACTTTCGACCACCAACTCATCTTTAGTATCTATTGTTTTTTTCCCATGGTTATATGCTATTAACACTGGCTAATTGATTTGATCCGTCATGACTCCATTCGCAACCAACAATCTCAATCATTAATAGCCTTAAACACATAATCATAAAACCCGTTAACATAATAGATAAGCTTCAAAATCTATAAATTTGTACAACCTGCAAGCCCTTTTAAATCCAAATATGTTCGGGAACATAACTCTAATTCCTGCAAAGTTAACTCTCCATCTAATTTGGTAAGTCATAGCATTTCCATTTGTGATTTAAAATTAAGATCAATCCTCAGTTGTTATATACCTGTTAACTTGAACCAATATAGAAAAGAACAGACATTGGCGGGAGTGGAAATCAACACCGATCAAACCAACCAGTTTTAATCATTACTCGGTCTCATTTAATCACTTGCAGTGCTCTTAAATCATCGGTGGTAATCTCCTTTATTGAGTACACTAAAAAGGTGGGGAACCGACTCAAACAAACTCTGATTGGACTCATTCCAAGTTCCAACAACGTTGGTACCGGCTAATAGAACCCTAACTAGGATTTCTTAACCCTAAACCCTAAATCTTAACCCCTAAATATATTAGGGTTTGGCTTTTAGGGTCGTGTATTAGAGTTTTTTGCTTTAGGGTTAATCATTAATATTCAGAGTTTAGCTTTTCGGGTCTATATTTTAAATTTTACGGTATAGCTTAGATTTTAGCATTATTAATAGCTTTAGAGGCTTTAGCTAATAGGGTTTGTACATATATATTCAATGAAAAGTTAGAATGAAGTGGCATAACATCTTATTTAGTACTAGGGGTTGGTTAGTTAAAAAAAGTATGTTGTAAATCATTGTTTTAATTGTTTTTTTATAAAACATTATTTAATTGTGTTTTATAACATAATGATAAACATATTTTATCGTGTTTTAGTTCCTTGCGTTTTATAACACAATGATAAAACACAATTTATTGTGTGTTTAGTCCATTGTGTTTTTTAAATTGTATTTTAATCTAATGTTCATTGTTTTATAGTGTGTTTATGATGTCCATTGTGTTTTATTTTCTAGGTTTTCGTTTTTTTTAAAGTATAGCAACAATATACTCGTTTTAAAGATTAAAAAAACGTTCGTTTTTACGTTGCATTTAAAAAAATTAATGTCGTTTGAAAGAGTTGTCAACGTTTTTAATAAATGGAGGAAATGAAAGAGAGATAAACTATTGTCTTGGATGAACTAGAATACCTCCACGGAAACCCACGCGCCTCCAATTTGATCAATTTTACCCACTTAATCCAAACCTAATGCTATGCGGTATGGTAGAGGTCCATCATTGGAGGATGACCCGCTACGTAAGCGCCACGTATAATGGGTGTGAGAATGGGGCAAAGGGGATGAAACTAAGAAAATGGTGGGATGAGCCTAATATATATATATATAAGTTGTATGTATATGTGTGTGTGAGATGAGAGAGGCATCAATTTTTGTCTTTAGCGACCATCCCCATCGTCCCAGGGTCGCCGATTGAGACAACGACCCCGGAGGGGTGGGGGGGGGTGGAACTGGTGTGCAGGGCCGTGACGGGCCACGACGGTCCGGGGACGGTCCCCATACCGTCCAGCCTTAATTACTCAATAAATAGTCAAGATTCAAGAATACTTTCAAACCTTTCTACATTAACACATTTACCTATTATATCCTAACTCTTATTATGAATTATAGCATACAAAATTTTCAAGATTTTCAACTTTTCTTTATACTACAAAAAATACATCAAAAATTCAAAACTTATAGATTAAGACGACATTTTCAATGGAGATTGAATCTATAAAACGGCTCATTTAATTTGATGAATGCATAAAAAACGATAAACAGACGAATCTATAAAAACAACTTTGAATGAAATGGAAATTTACTTTGATTTAATCTTAGCCTTTCGAAGTCCGTATTATGTGTGTCTTGTCTTCTAAAAAGAAATATACGATAATAGCTAAAATCCTATGTATAATAAACAATTGCAATATAATATATCCACACCATATCAGTTTATGTGTTTTCCTTTTAGATAAATCATCGATAAAATCGGTATATTTAATTTACCAATGTTGAACTCCAATTATAAAACGTCTTAAATGTCTTACCCTTTACGGCATCTAAATATACCACTCAAATTTGGATCATATATTAAAACAATAATAATATGGTAATTACAGTTTCTTAATTCATACTATAATATTCATGATTCTAACAAGAAAGTGTTGGCCCATCTTGTACTAATCGCCCCTTTCCATATGTTCCTAGTAACAATATAGTAATTACAACTTAATTCCTATTAAAAATTCATGATGCAAACAATATTAGTATTTACAACTTAATTCCTACTAAAAACCAAGCCTATTTGCTATTACCATTTTCCCAACCCTCCCCTCCCAAACCAATGGCGGATAATAATAGCAGTTTTTTAACCGAATTATATATTATGCTTCTTATTATCGCGTCTGGAGCTTTATTGATCGCGTTATACCACTGTGCCTCGATGCTTTCGTGGGATTTCCGTCATCGTAGGCGACATCGAGGCCCCGTTGAGATAGAACTGCGAGAAAATGACGTGAGCACTGAGCATTCGGTGGCCGGACTCATCCCATCGCATAAGCACAAAAAGGTCATGGGCTTAGAAGATGATGATGAACCCATGTGCGCCGTGTGTCTATGTGAGTTTGAGGAAGGAGACGAGTTGCGCACTTTGCCCGAGTGTATGCATTCTTTTCATGTCCCTTGTATCGACATGTGGTTGTACTCACATCGTAGTTGTCCCATTTGTCGACTAGATGCAGCGCGGCCTTCGGTTGAGGTTATATGTGTAGTTGATCCACAACCACAACAAGAGGAAGAGGTAACAAGACCACAACATTCCGATGCACCACAAGATTTAGTCAATCAAAGTAGGGTTGTTTAATGGTAAGAAAATGCTTTAGGATGTTAAATGCCATTAGTTAGTTACTCTTTTGGGGATTATTGAGTTTTGTGCAAAAATGGATCTTTTACATAAATTTATAAATTATCGAGCCGGAGGTCTCACTGAAAGCAGTCTTTCTATTCCTTCGGGGTAGAGGTAAGGCTGTCTACATCCTACCCTTCACAGACCGTACCTTTGCTTTGCTATTGGTGGAATTTACTGAGTACGATGATGATGATGACATAAATTTATAAATTACACATTTGTTTTTGCAGCTTTAGTTTGTATCTTTTTGCTTTACAAACGAGTCAACGGATATTAGGAAATAATAGATTACTCACCAAATAAGTTTCGTTGGTACATTTGTGGGTAAGTCTATAATTACTAACATATTACAAATGTTGGCTTTTTTATTTTTTTTATAATTTATGCCGAAGCATTTGTTAAATTTCATAAACCAAATTTTTTATGTAGCTTCGTAGTTTAAAGGTATGTCTATATCAACGTTCACACGTTGCCTTTCAAACTCCTTTTTGACTAATTAATACGAAGAGAAATGATTTTACATGATATCGTTGCATAAACTCTTATACTAGTAATTTACCTGTCCGGTGAAGAGAACTTTAACGTCATAATGTCAGCACTATATTGCATTGCATTATAAACAAAAATAATTTTGTTTATATAAATCTACAACTCAATAAGATAATGATGTTTTTTTTTCTACTTTACCCCCATGGCCCATTGTATGCTTTGCATAATAAGGCCCAAATAATTGTTAGCATTTTTATACCGCTAGATGATCTCATTCACTTACCGACTCCCAGGCCCAAACTTTCATACTCAGCCCATTCCAGAAGAAACAAAGGACATTCATTTACCATATATTTTAGGCACAGCCTAATAAAATCCAATCATATTCCAATCGGCCCAAATAATTGTTGGCCTTTTGAATTAAAACATAACTATTAGTTTGAGCCCAATGCCTTAACAAGTAACAACCATCTCTAATCCCACTACCATATCCGATTACATTTTAAACCTTTTAACAACCATCTCACTCGACCCAACATACCAATAACTATTAGGCCTATGATAGCACTTTGGGTCGTAAATT
Organism: Helianthus tuberosus; assembly: GCA_030545235.1. NCBI lineage: Eukaryota > Viridiplantae > Streptophyta > Magnoliopsida > Asterales > Asteraceae > Helianthus > Helianthus tuberosus. The sequence continues at coordinate 40,925,198 of CM060446.1, read as the reverse complement.
TCAGTACTCATTAGCATACCGGAAAATCTCTGTTGGGTCAACGGACCCTCCTGACACCCCTATACATCGGCGAAACTTTTAAGGGGCGGGAGGGGACGGCCGACCCTCCGAACTTTTCACTCATTAGTGGAGAGTATGTAGTTTTTGTATAGAAATTATTGGGTATATACGTTTTCGATCTCCCGGTTTTTATAGAAATTTTTAGGTCCGGTGACTTCCGTCTCCCGGTTGGAAATTTCAACTTTTCAAGCTTCGCCACTGCCCCTATAATTCCACCGCTGCCTAGCTATGGTCATCAACTTCATCATTATACCTTCAAATTAGAACTATCCACCTAATCATATAATGGTGCAAACTCGGACATTTAATATAAGGTTGTGGGATGTTTTAGGTTGTATATTATTTATAAGGGTTCTTAATGAGCATATTTGAAAAGTAATAAAACAAAGCACTAGTCTAAACCAAACCAAAATGAACATTTAAAAAAAAAAAAAATAGTGTTTCGACCCGTACCCAATTTTGACAAAACCCGCTCTCAACCGAACCGTTTTTTTATTTATTATTTTTTATTAAACGACTGGTTACCCACCCGATAAACTATTCAATCTAGAAAGTGACAAGGTTGTTACTCCACACAAAAATACCAGTCCATCATGCCGAAAACAGAGAACCTTCAAATAAACACACAACAGACTACTTACTTATGAGACATACAGAAATATAATTAGAAAATTAAAGAAGTTGAGAAGCCGAGAGGAGAACTGCAATGATTATGCAAAATGAAAAAAAAGCAGCTAAATGATCATAAACAAATTAATTTATCTTTTGCCTCTAGTGTCTTAGAACATTCAACTATTCATACTTGTTAGAAATTTAGAACTATAGACGATTACTATTTAAATATTTCAACCTAAACAACAAAAGGTATATACAAATAATGAGCTTCCTTACAACTAGGCCGGTCCCCAAACCGAGTAGCCTAAGAAAGTGTTTAGTCATAATAATGAACTGTCATTATTGAATCCGACGTCCATATTCGCTAAAGTAAGAATTATTAGCCATTTACTTGACATGTTTGTTTGTTTGTCCAATGCATCTACATCTTATTCCCCTCAAAGGCAGCCCCAAACGAAATCAACCTAATAACATTCAAACTCAACAAACATTTTTGTTCGGGTTTATGAAATTAATAAAATTCAAACTCAAGAAACATGTTTGAGCAGGTACCCCACCCCCATCTCATACGCACACACTAAAAAAAAAAAAAAAAAAGCAATTTTCTTCCATATTATGTGTTTCAACATTTTCGGTTTCATCTTTGCACATGATAATTCAAGCAATGGCAACTGCATGAGAACAACTTACAAAGTTACAAGATTTCTCCCCATGTAATAAACTTAGAACCGAATCAGGTTATTAAATTGGATCATTTTATGAGTAAATCATTGAAAAAAGGCTATAAGATTCGGACTTTAAATTATCTTTCTTTTTTAATTTCGGTGTATGATGATGGTGATACAATTTAGAGTTAAGAAAACCAAGTTTTTTGATTTGAAGTTGGCTTCTGCAGCCAAATGGTGTTCTTTTTTTTTTTTTTTTTTTTAAAATTAGACATGAAAGTTGGTTTTTGGCCATATTGTATAATTACTATTTGCTTTGAAACATCTTATTGGGCATATTGATACATTTCATGTAAGTTTTCCTGGTGTGATCATGGTTAATGTAGGTCTACAGATCCTCGCAATATTTGAAAAAAGAACTTACACCGTGTATCGATCCTGATTCTAACCGTATACCGGGTATTATGGCTTGGTACTTATGTTTAAGTAATTCATGCCATACCTGCCAGATACTCGTAATATGCTGATATGATCTTGGAACCGGGTCAATCCGGTAAACGGTGGAGGAGCTTGACCAAAAGTTTCGAGGGGGCGAAAAGTCATGGGACCAAATTTATATATTGTATAAATATTTAGGCAAAATAATTGGGAGTACGATCCTATATAATTTTAAATTTTTCGGACGACAAATAGGAAATTTTACACTTCTAACCGAAACATTAGGGGGGGTACCCCCCACTTCACACTAAGTTACGCCCCTGCCTGTAAAGACCCACGATCCAAAGGGAGCCCACAAACCAATGAGGAATTACCTGACCCGGTGGGAGTACGTTACTACTAGAAAACTACATTTTTTCCTACAAAAGTTTCCCACAACTCAATTTTTATTACAATTTTCCTACAGTTTTTTGGCAAAAAAAAAAAAATCCAAAACTTTTCCACAATTTTCCGACAAAATTGCCACACAACAAGCATTTGTAGAAATTTCGTCACAAAATTTATAACCTTTTTGACAAAATAAATAATTTAAAAAATAAAACATTAATTTGGTCAGAAATTTGTAGCGAATTGACACCAGTTGCTTCAGATTTCATACAAAAGGAGTTACTTTATTTTTTAGGGGAATTCTATTCCCACACCTCATTATCTATTTGCATACCCTGGATTTTCAATACACATCGTATAGCGCTATACGATGCGTATTGAAAAAGTTAAAAAACATTGCAGACTGACAGGTGCAGGTGTTGTCTGGCGGCTGGCATCATACGCATCGTATAGGCCTATACGATGCGTATTGACACCCTGAATTTTTGAAGTTTATTTTTTGTGTGTTGTGTTAGGATTTTGGTGTTTTGGTGTTTATTATTAGATATTTTTAATAAGTTTTAAAATCTTTATTAATTTATATCGCTAAGTATCGTATTATTTTTATATCGTACCGTATCACATTTTTAAGTTAATATCGTATTATCGATTGTACGTAACCAAGCATACCAATCTAAACAGTTAAAATAAACAATCACAAATACAAATAAACTGAAACTGCAAATTTAATTACATAATAAGTTTGTACATACAAAGACAATTGTTCAAAATACATAAACCGTCAAAATACAACAAAAGTACAACGATCCTAAACCTATGGATCCTGAGTGGTGCCTGAGGCCCCCCCCCCCCCCCCGGTAGTGCCTGAGGTCCCCGCCCCCTGATCTGAACCGGACTGCTCACCACGCCGGAATGCCTCGATCGCCTCCATGAGAAGACGCTCCATACGGCCGTGAGCGGCCTCCATCCGCGCCTGCATCTGGTCCTCCAACTCAGCCAACGCACGTGCCACAGCTGGATCGAGCTCGTCGTTGAAAACGTGCTGGGGGTACTGAGGCACCCTATGTGGCTGCGGCTGCTGTGCCGGAGCACCTAACGGAAATGGAGGCGGCGGCGGAGGTGGTGGTGGCTCAACGTGGACACCATCGTCGTCATCGGAGCCGTCGCCATCGTCGCCCTCTGCGGCATCACCATCTGCCGGCTGACCCTCACCATGTGGCGGCTCTGGAAGCAACTCCGGTCGCTCGTCTAGGAGAGCGACGGGGGCGAAGACCTGCCCGTTCCCTCCTGTAAGTCGCAGACCGAGCCCCGGGAAGTCACGCGTCATGTGCATGCCGATCAGGGTAGCACGGGTCAACAAGCTCGGCTCCACCACGCCCCCATCCGAGAATAAATGGTCCTGCTGGGGAACAAGGCCCAAGGAGACGGCGATACGTGAGATGTACGCCCCTCCGTACAGCACAGACCTGTCCTGCCTGTGGAACGCCATCAAGAACCACTGGGCTAGGCAGCGATGGAGGGCACACCTCTCCCCCCATATAAGACAGTACAGGTAAAAGAGATCCCCCTGAGTGCACCACTCGCGACTCAGCTCGCGTGGTGCTATAGATGTGGCAATAAGCTTGTGCAGGTAGCGATAGAGGGGATCGGTGATAAAGGAGGCCCTCTGCTTCGACGTCGTGCCGAAGCGATGCGTGCTGATCACCTGCCAGAACCTCATCAGAGTCGTACGGGGGGCCATCCATATGCCGTCGGTGTAGATGGGGGTGTCTAACTCCTCCACCCTGTAAAGTCCGGAGTGCTCGGCAAACTGTCTGAGTGACATCAAATGCCACTGCCCCGCTAGACGAAAGCTGACCTCTATCCACGGGTCGTCCTCGTCGTCATCCTCCTCCGGACGATCTGCAGGCTGGGAGCGTAGTCGAAACTCGACAAAAACTCGCACGTCATGACCCTGTAAGACGGGCGTGTATGCAATATCGAACAACCTGTCACACAGTGTGGTTAGTATGCATTTCATATACAAAACAAAGAAAAAACAGTAACAAATAGTATACCTCGACCATGGAGTATCGTGTCCGATGAACTCTCAGGCTCTCGCCGCCTCCTCGACCTCTTCTAGAGCTCCCCAATCAAGGGCACAGTGGCCGCCTATCTCCATACGACGAAACTTTTCACATCTGTGATCAGCCTCGCTCCCCTCCTCGAACCTCAGATAATCATTCTCCAACAGGGGATCCTCTCCAGGGTCAGCACCACAGCCGCGCCCACGTCCAGCGCCACGGCCGCGTCCACGTCCACGCCCACCAGGCATCGCCATCGCGATCAACGCCCCCGCCGCTCCATGTGCGCGACCACGTCCACCTCCACCGCCACCGCCACCTAGACCGCCACCTCCACCGCCACCTTCCCGGCCTCTCCCTCTACCCATAGCGACTTCCATATCTGCAAGATTAAACAATTTTAATCCATTTTTTTTTCAAAATATAACAATTTTTATTTAATTTTAAAAAAAATATAACACCGCCACCTCCCCGGACGACCCCGACTATATATTACAACTATTATCTATCTACGACGTATTAGGTTTCGAGGCTCGTTACGGACCTACGCGCGATACGGATGTTTTGACTAAAAAAAATAAAAAAAAGTATTTTTTTACGACGTCTTAGGTTTCGACGCTCGAAATGGACCTAATCGCGTTACGGACGAACCGAACAGTATATTATAACTATTATCTATCTACGACGTATTAGGTTTCGAGGCTCGCTACGGACCTACGCGCGATACGGACGTTTCGACTAAAAAATAAAAAAAACAATATATTTACGACGTATTAGGTTTCGACGCTCGAAATGGACCTAATCGCGTTACGGACGACCCGAACGGTATATTATAACTATTATCTATCTAAGACGTATTAGGTTTCGAGGCTCGTTACGGACCTACGCGTGATACGGACGTTTCGAATAAAAAATAAAAAAAGTATATATTTACGACGTCTTAGGTTTCGACGCTCGAAATGGACCTAATTGCGTTACGGACGACCCGAACGGTATATTATAACTATTATCTATCTACGACGTATTAGATTTCGAGGCTCGTTACGGACCTACGCTCGATACGGACGTTTCGACTAAAAATAAAAAAAAAACAATATATTTACGACGTATTAGGTTTTGATGCTTGAAATTGACCTAATCGCGTTACGGACGACCCAAACGGTATATTATAACTATTATCTATCTACGAAGTATTAGGTTTCGAAGCTCGTTACGGACCTACGCGCGATACGGACGTTTCGACTAAAAAATAAAAAAAAGTATATATTTACGACGTCTTAGGTTTGACGCTCGAAATGGACCTAATCGCGTTACGGATGACCCGAACGGTATATTATAACTATTATCTATCTACGACGTATTAGGATTCGAGGCTCGTTACCGACCTACGCGCGATACGGACAGTTTAAATGTTCTTGAAAAACCACTGAAATTATGAACTGATACGATGCATATAGGCTGATACGTATCGTATTAGTTCATATGTTCTTGAAAAAACCCTGAAATTATCAATCGATACGCATCTGTAACATCCCTAAAATACAAAACTTTATATTAGAATTATAAAGTGTAAAATAAACAAGAATAAGCTAACTAGGATAAATAACCCAGTTAGTTAGGAGTCTTGTAGTAACACATGAATGAGTTAAAAAGCCAAAGATATAAACTAAATAAGAGTGGAGGGGCCTAGGTTGTCAAAATTGAAACTTGTATTACTAATATTTGATAAAAACAAAACCAAATACCCCATTAGAGGGCTCTGGTCGATCAAGAACAACAGGGGGCGACACCCTCACTCTCAAAAACCCTAACTTCCACTAAAACTCTCAATTGAAGGCCTAAATCAAGCTAAAATCGAAATCTGAACATGGAATCGTGATCACCTCGTCAAGGGGATCATAAGGTATGTCAAATTAGGTTATTTGAGTTCAACCCAAATTCTTGCATGTGATTGAAATCGAGTGTTGAGCTTGATTATGTGTTGTAAACACGAAATTGGAGGTGATATAAGGTTTAGGGACAAATCCTAGATGATTTCTTGTCAAAATCTTGCATGATAATTGTAAGAGTCAAAGTCACCATAGTGGATGGTTAATAAGCTAGTAGAACTTGATAAACACTAGGATTAAGACTCTTGTTCTAGTGTAAACTGAAATTGTGAGATAATCTCTAAAATTATTGATGTTAAAATATGGGTATATTGTCTTTTTGAAGTTAATTTGGGTGGTAAATTCAAGTTGTGAACTTGGTTTAGATCATGTAGAAATTTGACCCGCAAGGTGTTTGATAAAACGCCTAAATGAGGGCTAAAATGTTATAAGTTGGATGAAAACGCAGATTTGACTATGTTAAGAAACAATGCGTTAAAGCTTATGAAAGAGTTCTAAAACTTGTTATGAATTGAACTCTATAGGCAAGGAATCCGGAACGTCAAGCGGACACACCGGAGGGGATACGCGTGGAAAAGGAGTGCTTTGAAGGTACGTGGCTTAAGCCCCGTTAAATTATGTGTGAATGTTTACTTTTGTTGTGTGAATGATGTTGTAGTGTAATGGATGCGTTTGATGCGTTGTTAAAGTGGCGAAGTACACTCGACCATCAAACGGGTCAAAGTAAAGACTTGGAATTTAGTTTGGCTAGTAAATGAAGTGATGGTTTTCACTAAATAGCCAAACGGGTCAAAATGATGTTTTTAAAAGAATCACGAGAGTAGAGACTTGAAAGTCTTATACTTCGTTAAATGATGAATTGTACCATACCAATGATTTGGTGATATTAATCTAAGTATAAGAACCCGGAATATGGGTCAAACAATATATGTTAAATGAAAAAGGGTCGTTTGAACGGAATGCTTGAATTCCGAAGAAACAAGTATTTAGCCCTAAGGAAACGCAAAGCCATGGAATGGCGCGAATACACCAAGTATGTGAGCCCGGGAAATTGGGTGATTATGTCTAAAAGGTCTTAAGAATGGAAAAGAGGTGCTATGCACTTACACTAATGGGTTGGATAATTGAAATAAGGAAATTGTGAACCAATTGTCGGTATCTCGGTTTCCGCGATGTGAAATTTACATGGTTGAATCCGAAATTTTATTACGGACTCATAGGAAAAAGAATCGGTTAAAACGGACTAGCGAGTGAAAAGTTATGACCGGTTAAAGTTAGAATTTTGATGATTTTCGGAGCTGGGCAAAAATGCAGAATTTAACCTGCACCTGCTGGAAAAAGCGTTCCCCCGCGCCATGCGGAGGAATACATGAATACCCCCGCGACACGCGGAAGCCGTCGCGAGTCGCGACGGATTTAACGTTTCCTGCCGCGACACGCGGGAGGATCAAAGTCAGAATTTTTTTTTATTAAATTAATGCTGGAACTTGTTTATACGTATTCAGTCAATGCCAAAACTAATGTTTTTAGTGGTTTTGACCTTAGGTGACTATGGTGGGATTCCGGATGGCGGTCAAGCAATGTCGAAGAACCGAACACGTATTTTGTAGCTTCCGCGTTAACTTAACTTTGTTTAGACAATGATTTTGATGTAAATGAATTGTTAACCATGTCCTAAAGTTTTAAACTAGTCGGTAGTTGACTAGTAGAAGTTACTTTAAACTTTTGTTTTGTACTTAACATGATCATGTTTGGTATTTCGAATTAAAAATCTTTTGTAAATTGAGATTTTAGTATAAACTCAGGTAATATATTAAGTAATCTCATTATCATAAAAAGGGTGTTACAAGTTGGTAATCAGAGCTCAAGGTTGTTAACAAGTGTGTTCGGTTCAAGCTTGATCAAACATCCGGTAAGAGTTAATTGTTCTTAGTAGAGTTATTAAGTATAAAGAGGGAATAATGAATAGACATGCATGGGAAGAGTGTGTTAACACACTCAAACACGGAAAGTGCATTAAATAAGAACGGTGAAAACAAGTCACGAACTTGAATAAACCGAAGTAAATAAATCACATGTTATAGATGAAATGTTAACGCTCGATGTAAACATTTCAGTTAAAGATGGCGAATAAAGGTAATGATGATGCGGTGCCAAGAGTCACCGAGCAAATGAGAGAAGTGATTGCTGAGGAGGTAGGAAAAGCAATCGAAAACAGTTTGTCGGGTTTTATCGACAAAATCCAAAACACGGTATTATCAGTGGTGGAAGAAAGGATCAAGAAATTGGAGGATAATACCAATTTAGCAAAGGAGAAGTCGGGAGGATGAAAATCTTGTTCTTATAAAGAGTTCATGGCGTGTAAACCTCCAATCTACAATGGGGAGGTTGACCCGATAATATGCCAACGGTGGCTAAGTGATATGGAGGGAGTATTTGAAAGGACCCATTGCGATGAGGATGACTTCGTGGCTTATGGCACGGGTCAGTTAAGGGGTCAGGCGAAAGATTGGTGGGATAACAAGAAGAAAGAGATCGGAAGTGAAGCGGCTAAGGCTATGACATGGGACGAGTTTAAGACGCCGTTTCTTAAACATCATAGTCCCAAGGCAATCATTAACAAAATCAAGGAAGAATTTATGCAGCTTCGACACAAGGGTGAATCTATTGATAAAATCACGGGAACGTTCATGGATAAAATGAAGTTTTGTGATGATCTCATAACGAATGAAGAGCAGAAAATATATTATTATTATAATATGCTGAGCGCCGAGTATAGGGAGTTTCTGACTCCTTTGAAGTATGAGACTCTCACCGAGATTATAAACGTGGCTTGGGAACGGGAGATAGAATTGAAGAAACAGATAGAAAGAGGCGAAAGAAGGGCACAGGTAGTCAACCCAAGCCCGACGAAAAAGGCACGTCCAAACGAATCCTCAAAGAAACAAGAAGGAAAAAGCGGGTCATCAAGCTGCAAGATATGCGGGAAAGGGCACAAGGGTGAGTGCCGGTTTAAGGACAAGCCGTGTCCTATTTGTGGGAAAACCGGGCACACGGCTGCGTTTGTGCTCGGGGAAGGTGTCGGTATGTTACAAATGTTATCAGCCGGGTCACAAGAAATCGGAGTGTCCGGAATTGATCGGGAAGAAAGATGACAAGGATACACGTACTGAGACACCAAGAGCAAAAGCAAGATCCTTCCAGTTAACGGCAACCGAGGCAAAGGTGGAACCCGATGTGGTTTCAGGTATATTTGCTATAAACTCGATTCCCGCACATGTGTTATTTGATACGGGTGCGAATAAATCCTTTGTTTCACATGGATTTATTCGACATCCTTCTTTTGTACTAACGAAATTGCCTATGCCATTAGAGGTAGAAATAGGTGATAACAAAAGTTTCCTTGTATGTGATATATGTCGAGACTGCAAAATAAACATTGATGACGAGGAATATCTAATAGACTTGATCCCTATGTCAATAGGAGAATTCCAAGTAGTGGTCGGGATGGATTGGTTATCTCGACATCATGCAGAAGTGATATGTTTCCGTAAGGAGATAAAATTGACATCTCCAAGCGGAAAGCAAGTTACCATCTATGGCGAAAAAGGGGGCAGTCCCGTTATGTGCTCAATACTAAAAGCTCATAAACTTATGAGGCGCGGATGTAAAGCATTTATGATATACGCAAACGAACCTGATAAAGAGACGCCGAAGATTGAAGACGTACCAGTGGTACGCGAATACGCTGATGTATTTCCGGAAGATTTACCGGGAATACCGCTAGAACGGGAGGTAGAGTTCGGAATTGAATTGATTCCGGGCGCGAAACCTGTGGCTAAGGTGCCGTATCGGTTAGCGCCATCAGAATTGCAAGAATTGATGTCCCAAATCCAAGAATTGCTCGACAAGGGATTTATTCGGCCAAGTGTGTCTCCATGGGGCGCACCAGTATTATTCGTGAGAAAGAAGGACGGAAGCATGCGTATGTGCATTGATTACCGGGAGTTGAATAAACTCATGGCAAAGAATCGATATTCGCTTCCAAGAATTGATGACCTATTTGACCAATTACAAGGTGCAAGTTGGTTCTCAAAAATCGACCTCAGATCGGGGTATCATCAGTTAAAAGTCAAAGAGGAGGATGTACCGAAAACGGTCTTCCGTACACGGTACGGACATTACGAGTTTCTCGTGATGTCCTTTGGGTTAACTAATGCACCCGCGGCTTTCATGGATCTCATGAACCGGGTTTGCAAACCCATGCTAGACAAGTCAGTGATAGTGTTTATTGATGACTTCTTGATATACTCCAAGAATGAAGCAGAACACGCAAGTCATTTGCGTGAAGTGTTGGAGAAGCTCAGGAAAGAGAAATTGTATGCAAAATTCTCAAAATGTGCCTTCTGGTTACGAGAGGTGCAATTTCTTGGGCACATTATTAGTGCAAACGGGGTGTTAGTAGATCCGTCAAAGATAGAAGCTGTGTCAAGATGGACTCCACCAAAGAATCCTTCGGAAATCAGAAGCTTTTTGGGGCTTGCGGGTTATTATCGGAGATTCATACAAGATTTCTCCAAAATTGCTATGCCGTTGACCAAACTAACCCGTAAGGATGAAAAGTTTATTTGGGCCGAGGATCAAGAAAGGGCGTTCCAAACGCTCAAGGAAAAATTGACCCATGCACCGGTATTGTCATTACCGGACGGAACGGAGGATATGGTAGTTTACTCGGATGCATCGCATTCGGGACTTGGCTGCGTTTTGATGCAGCGGGGCAAGGTTATAGCCTATGCCTCGAGGCAGCTAAAGACTCATGAGAAGAGATATCCTACCCATGACCTCGAGTTGGCGGCAGTGGTGTTCGCCTTGAAAATATGGAGGCATTATTTGTATGGAGTGAAGTGCACTATCTTTACCGACCATAAAAGCTTAAAGTATTTCTTCGATCAGAAGGAATTAAATATGAGGCAGAGGCGGTGGTTAGAAACTGTCAAAGACTTTGATTGTGAAATACATTACCACCCCGGGAAGGCTAATGTAGTGGCAGACGCGTTGAGCCGAAAGACATATTATACGCCTATTCGAGTACGATCGATGCAACTAATTGTGACATCGGGTTCGCTTGAACAAATCCGGAAATCTCAAATTGAAGCAATCAAGGAAGAAAATGTGAAGAAGGAAAGGATAGTTGGGCAGCTAAAAGACCTAGAGGATGATAACCAAGGATTGAAAACTCGATTTGGGAGAATTTGGGTTCCGAATACGTGTGGGGCCAAGGTGCGTCTACTTGACGAGGCCCATAAATCTCATTATTCAATTCATCCGTGGGCGACCAAAATGTATAATGACTTAAAACAAAACTATTGGTGGCCCGGAATGAAACGATTTATTGTGAAATATGTGGAGAAGTGTTTGACTTGTTTACAAGTCAAAGCGGAGCACCAAAAGCCATATGGTAAGTTGCAACCATTGGATATCCCAGTTTGGAAATGGGAACAAATCACGATGGATTTGTTAACCAAATTGCCCAAAACCAATCGCGGATTTGATGCTATATGGGTAGTCGTGGATAGATTGACAAAGAGTGCTCACTTTATTCCGATTCGTGAGACTTATACATCTGAGAAGATGTCGGAGGTGTACACCAATGAAATCATAGCACGTCATGGAGTGCCGATATCCATTGTATCAGACAGAGATACCCGGTTTACTTCGAAATTTTGGCACGAATTCCAAGAGCAAATGGGAACTAAATTGTTCATTAGCACTGCTTACCATCTACAAACGGATGGGCAAAGTGAGAGAACGATACAAACGTTGGAAGATATGTTGCGGGCTTGCATTATCAACTTCGGGGGTAGTTGGGATGTCTATCTACCCTTGGTCGAATTCTCATATAACAACAGCTATCACACGAGCATTAAAATGGCCCCTTACGAAATGTTATATGGAAGAAAGTGTCGAACCCCGGTATGTTGGGGAGAAGTGGGTCCACGAGGACTAGCTCCTACTGATATAATCCGGACCACGAATGGGAAGATCGACTTGGTCCGAGCTAACCTAAAGGCGGCTCAGGATCGACAAAAAGCGTACGCAGATAAACGGAATAGACCAATTGAATTTCAAATCGGCGATAAAGTAATGCTAAAAGTATCGCCATGGAAAGGAATTATACGGTTCAGAAAAAGAGGAAAGTTGAGTCCGAGGTTCATTGGGCCATTCAGGATAACTGAACGGGTTGGTAAGGTAGCATATCGCCTTGAACTACCCGAGGAGTTGAATGGAATTCATAGCACATTCCATGTGTCACATCTCCGAAAATGCTTAGCAGACGAAACTGCTCGTATCCGCTATGATGACATCGAGGTGGATAACAGCCTCAACTATGCAGTGAGTCCAATTACAATTTTAGATCGAAAAGAGAAGAGTCTGAGGAACAAAGTAATTAACCAAGTGAAGGTTAAATGGGAGCACAGGAAGGGTGCGGATACCACGTGGGAATCCGAAGAAGAGATGCAACGGCTCTACCCTAAACTATTTGGTACGTATTACGGTTTCGGGGACGAAACCCTTTTTAAGGGGGGTGGACTTGTAACATCCCGAAAATACAAAACTTTATATTAGAATTATAAAGTGTAAAATAAACAAGAATAAGCTAACTAGGATAAATAACCCAGTTAGTTAGGAGTCTTGTAGTAACACATGAATGAGTTAAAAAGCCAAAGATATAAACTAAATAAGAGTGGAGGGGCCTAGGTTGTCAAAATTGAAACTTGTATTACTAATATTTGATAAAAACAAAACCAAATACCCCATTAGAGGGCTCTGGTCGATCAAGAACAACAGGGGGCGACACCCTCACTCTCAAAAACCCTAACTTCCACTAAAACTCTCAATTGAAGGCCTAAATCAAGCTAAAATCGAAATCTGAACATGGAATCGTGATCACCTCGTCAAGGGGATCATAAGGTATGTCAAATTAGGTTATTTGAGTTCAACCCAAATTCTTGCATGTGATTGAAATCGAGTGTTGAGCTTGATTATGTGTTGTAAACACGAAATTGGAGGTGATATAAGGTTTAGGGACAAATCCTAGATGATTTCTTGTCAAAATCTTGCATGATAATTGTAAGAGTCAAAGTCACCATAGTGGATGGTTAATAAGCTAGTAGAACTTGATAAACACTAGGATTAAGACTCTTGTTCTAGTGTAAACTGAAATTGTGAGATAATCTCTAAAATTATTGATGTTAAAATATGGGTATATTGTCTTTTTGAAGTTAATTTGGGTGGTAAATTCAAGTTGTGAACTTGGTTTAGATCATGTAGAAATTTGACCCGCAAGGTGTTTGATAAAACGCCTAAATGAGGGCTAAAATGTTATAAGTTGGATGAAAACGCAGATTTGACTATGTTAAGAAACAATGCGTTAAAGCTTATGAAAGAGTTCTAAAACTTGTTATGAATTGAACTCTATAGGCAAGGAATCCGGAACGTCAAGCGGACACACCGGAGGGGATACGCGTGGAAAAGGAGTGCTTTGAAGGTACGTGGCTTAAGCCCCGTTAAATTATGTGTGAATGTTTACTTTTGTTGTGTGAATGATGTTGTAGTGTAATGGATGCGTTTGATGCGTTGTTAAAGTGGCGAAGTACACTCGACCATCAAACGGGTCAAAGTAAAGACTTGGAATTTAGTTTGGCTAGTAAATGAAGTGATGGTTTTCACTAAATAGCCAAACGGGTCAAAATGATGTTTTTAAAAGAATCACGAGAGTAGAGACTTGAAAGTCTTATACTTCGTTAAATGATGAATTGTACCATACCAATGATTTGGTGATATTAATCTAAGTATAAGAACCCGGAATATGGGTCAAACAATAGATGTTAAATGAAAAGGGGTCGTTTGAACGGAATGCTTGAATTCCGAAGAAACAAGTATTTAGCCCTAAGGAAACGCAAAGCCATGGAATGGCGCGAATACACCAAGTATGTGAGCCCGGGAAATTGGGTGATTATGTCTAAAAGGTCTTAAGAATGGAAAAGAGGTGCTATGCACTTACACTAATGGGTTGGATAATTGAAATAAGGAAATTGTGAACCAATTGTCGGTATCTCGGTTTCCGTGATGTGAAATTTACATGGTTGAATCCGAAATTTTATTACCGACTCATAGGAAAAAGAATCGGTTAAAACGGACTAGCGAGTGAAAAGTTATGACCGGTTAAAGTTAGAATTTTTATTTTCTTTTATTAAATTAATGCTGGGACTTGTTTATACGTATTCAGTCAATGCCAAAACTAATGTTTTTAGTGGTTTTGACCTTAGGTGACTATGGTGGGATTCCGGATGGCGGTCAAGCAATGTCGAAGAACCGAACACGTATTTTGTAACTTCCGCGTTAACTTAACTTTGTTTAGACAATGATTTTGATGTAAATGAATTGTGAACCATGTCCTAAAGTTTTAAACTAGTCGGTAGTTGACTAGTAGAAGTTACTTTAAACTTTCGTTTTGTACTTAACATGATCATGTTTGGTATTTCGAATTAAAAATCTTTTGTAAATTGGGATTTTAGTATAAACTCAGGTAATATATTAAGTAATCTCATTATCATAAAAAGAGTGTTACAGCATCGTACAGGCCGATACGCATCGTATGAACCCATGTGTTCTTGAAAAAAATTTGAAATTTTGAATCGATACGTATCGTATAGGTCGATACGTATCGTATCGATTCAAAAGTTCATGAAAAAACCCCAGTTTTCAACCCAAAAATCACACTAAACCTACGGCTAAAATGCAAAATTGAAAACGTTAAAATGATGAGGGTTTCGAGATGAATACCGTACTAGTCTTCGATCTTGAAATCTCGACCGTATGACGACCGTATGTATACCACCGTATGTGTCTGTATTTGGGTGTATTTTGAGTTTTGTTTGTTTTTGGATCGTATCAACCCCCTGTGTTTTAAGGGGTTATATCGTTTTCTCATTCTATACGAATCGTATAGATCTATACGATGGCTAGTAAATTACCAATATACCCCTGTTTTTAAATAAATCTAGGGGATAATACGCATAGTATAGATCTATACGATGCGTTTTTAAGTGTAATAAGATACAACTTTGGCCTATACGATCGTATATGCCATATTTTGAAAATTTGGTTTTTCGTGTTTTCCTCGGTTCGACGCGTATACGAGTCATTTTTTGTCGAACTTTCGCATATTTTGTCGTTTTATAACGTATGACTTCAACATACATCGTTTCGTTGACGTTCGGTTGCGTGCGAATATCGCATTTGACGATTACGTGCTGTTTTGTTTGAAGTCCACTTGTACTCCGGAGTGCCGTGTTATATGTATACGCTCGTGGAAATATCATTAGTCGCGTATTTTAGAGCATTATAGCATATTTTAAGGTATTTTAACATATTTTCGTGTATCTTAGGGTATTTTAAGGTATTTTAGCGCATTTTAGCGTATTTAAGCATATTTAATTGTACTTTGAAGTATTTTACCGTATTTTCGAACATTTTAGCGTACTTTAGAGCATTACATCGTATTTTAAGGTATTTTAACATATTTTCTTGTATCTTAGGGTATTTTAAGGTATTTTAGCGCATTTTAGCGTATTTTAGCGCATTTTAGCGTATTTTAGCGTATTTAATTGTACTTTGACGTATTTTACCGTATTTTCGAACATTTTAGCGTACTTTAGAGCATTAAATCGTATTTTAAGGTATTTTAACATATTTTCTTGTATCTTAGGGTATTTTAAGGTATTTTAGCGCATTTAAGCGTATTTTAGCGTATTTAATTGTACTTTGACGTATTTTACCGTATTTTCGAACATTTTAGCGTACTTTAGAGCATTATATCGTATTTTAAGGTATTTTAACATATTTTCTTGTATCTTAGGGTATTTTAAGGTATTTTAGCGCATTTTAGCGTATTTTAGCATATTTAATAGTACTTTGACGTATTTTACCGTATTTTCGAACATTTTAGCGTACTTTAGAGCATTACATCGTATTTTAAGGTATTTTAACATATTTTCTTGTATCTTAGGGTATTTTAAGGTATTTTAGCGCATTTTAGCGTATTTTAGCGCATTTTAGCGTATTTTAGCGTATTTAATTGTACTTTGACGTATTTTACCGTATTTTCGAACATTTTAGCGTACTTTAGAGCATTAAATCGTATTTTAAGGTATTTTAACATATTTTCTTGTATCTTAGGGTATTTTAAGGTATTTTAGCGCATTTAAGCGTATTTTAGCGTATTTAATTGTACTTTGACGTATTTTACCGTATTTTCAAACATTTTAGCGTACTTTAGAGCATTATATCGTATTTTAAGGTATTTTAACATATTTTCTTGTATCTTAGGGTATTTTAAGGTATTTTAGCGCATTTTAGCGTATTTTAGCATATTTAATAGTACTTTGACGTATTTTACCGTATTTTCAAACATTTTAGCGTACTTTAGAGCATTACATCGTATTTTAAGGTATTTTAACATATTTTCTTGTATCTTAGGGTATTTTAAGGTATTTTAGCGTATTTAATTGTACTTTAACGTATTTTACCGTATTTTTAAACATTTTAGCGTACTTTAGAGCATTATATCGTATTTTAAGGTATTTTAACATATTTTCTTGTATCTTAGGGTAGTTTAAGGTATTTTAGCCCATTTTAGCGTATTTTAGCGTATTATATTGTACTTTGACGTATTTTACCGTATTTTAGCATATTTTAGCGTATTTTAGCGCATATTAGCGTATTTTAGCGTATTTTAGCATATTTTAGCGTATTTAATTGTACTTAACGTATTTTGACGTTTTTAGCGCATTTTCGAATATTTTACCGTATTTTCGTATTACAAATTAATCAATATAATGCATTGATTTGGCAATAAACAAATGGAAGATTGTACATGTTAGTCTTGTAGGTAGCGTCGATCATAAGCACATGCGGGAATGCCCTCCACATTTCAAAGGACTTATCGTGACAGAAAAATACATGCTGAACGACGTTGGTGGAAGGTTCCGCCTGTATGTAATAGGTCATCTTTTTTTCCTGGAGGATTAGTTCTAGTCGCTGCATGGGAGACGGTTTTTTATCGAACTTCCCGACCCTAATCTTTTGGCGAGCGTTGTGTTTGTCTTTCGGAACACATTTGTTCTCAGGGTTCTGTTCGGTTACGGCCTTCCAGATTGTATGGGGCTGTATGTCTTGATCTGTCAGCTCTTGCACCAGCCTAAACTCATTAGGAGTAAGCCTCCTGGCATACGCGTAACCCTCCAGATGTTCAGCAGGGCCGTGGTTGTGCGCCTCGTTAAAATTTTTGTTCAGATAATTTATCCGCCAAGCCCGACGACTCTGGTCGAGACGACCTATCACCATAAAAGGGCACGCGCATTTTTTGCTGCCGGTTTTCCTAACCGTGGCCTTACTCTCATGCTCGCCGCTACGACAACAATGGAGCCACACCCGGTTATCCTTGGACCGTCTGGTAACAATTATGTATCCGTTGGCTAAACCCCTTCGTTTTACCCAACTTTCCAAATCATCGCGGGATAAAAAATCCTAAAAATATAACAAGTAATTTAAAAAAATATAACAATTTTGAATGTACTTTTTTAAAAATTCTTAAAAAAATATAACAATTTTAATTAATTTTATAAAAACATAACATTTTAATTAATTTTATAAAAATATAACATTTTTAATTAATTTTTTATCCTATTTACAAAATATAACAATTTTGAATGTATTTTTTCTTTACAATTTTTTATTATTGTGCAAATTATTATTGTTTTTTATTGTGAGGAACGTGCGAATTGTGCATCGGTTTTGAAATGAACGAGGTAACAAGTATTAAAACACATAGAAATTGAGATAAAGTAAAAGAGAGGCTTGATAAAACATCGGATTGTTTCGGGTTTAGAAACTTCGACTATTCCAAAGTGAATCGAAAGTCCTTTCAAATTAGGGAAACGTGCTTTGGCCTATAGGTAAAATACTCTCGTCGAGAAGCGATTAACGGTACTTTACCCTTCCAGTTACTACACGTCCCTAATTGATTGAAAAATCGAAACTTTGGCGGGATTGAAAATCGAGGAACGGGACTAGTCGACAAGATGCGGGTTTCACCCGTAACTTGAAGATTTCGTGCCATAAGTGTGGTTGGTATTCGTCGGGTCAAGAAAGTTAATTCCGACACTTTGACGAGGGTCCACTAGAGTTTGAATTGGAAACTTACCGTCAAGATGTGGATCTCACTCCTAACTTGATGGCGTAATTTCGTGCAAAATTGAATAAGCGGACTGAGAGTCATTCACCAAATTATGGGTTTCACGCCTATTTTGGTGAAATCATCTCGTTTGTATAATACGAGTGTCTTCAACTCTTCAACGAATATTTTAATTAATATTTAAAAAACATTTTAATGTATTTTTTTTATAATATTTAAAAAAATATAACAGGTTTAATTAGTTTTATAAAAATATTTCATATAACATTTATTAATTAATTTTTATCCTATTTGAAAAATATAATAATTTTAATGTATTTTGTATTAACAATTGTATAATAATTTAACAGAAAAATATAACATTTAACAAAAATATATATCGTTCGTACCTGATCAGTTTTGTACGAAACTTCAGGGTAAGCGGGTGTCTCGTCACCCAATGACTCTTGCACGGGTGGCTCGTCACCCAATGACTCTTGCACGGGTGGATCGTCACCCAATGGCTCTTGCACGTAAGAAGGGTGACTAAGGTCTCCTTGTACTCCAGAGGGACCACTAACGAAAACGTTATTGCCATATTCTTCCGGTCCGTACGAGGGAACGTAACCGGGTTCATAAAACGGAGACCTATAACCTTGATCATGGGTACACACGTTCAAATCTGGTAGCAACGGTTGGCGGGTCATAGCAGACTAAAAAAAACCAACGGGTATAAGGTAATGGTAAGTTTAACGCCGAATAGAAAAAAGTACATTTATATACTTACCTCGTTGAGGTCTGGCAACGACGATTCATTATGATGGGGACGATAGCCGGACACGACCTCGTGTGCGTGATCATCGTTTCCACCCAAATAGTAAGAATCAGGGAGATTAGACCCCGCCTAATACAAACGGTGTGCTAAGTATTTCATAAACAAAAAAAAAAACAGAATAAGTTAAAAATATGATATACCACACTGCTATCCGAAATAAACGTGCTCGTGTCCGCCTCAGACGGTTCACCGAAAACATAGCTGTACCAAGACATGTTTGTTAGTGAATGTGAATATATAACGAAGACGATATATATATATATATCGTCTTCTTCGTCATTTAAATAGGGGAAGAATAATTCAAATTCAGAAAAGAATACGAGTCGTATAGCCCTATACGATGCGTATAGGGCATACATCAATCACTTTACGTCACTCAACAGTAACAGAAAGCTGGTCGTCCTTTCTAAAAAAAACAATACGCATCGTATAGGCCTATACGATGCGTATTAATTTAACCCCCGTGAGACAGTGTCAGCCTTTGACTGACACAAAATTAATTAACCAACTCAATACGCATTGTATAGGTCTATACGATGCGTATTGAGGGTGTCGATTTAATAAGCCAAGGAGTGCCAATAATACGACCCATTTTTTATTCATCAAATTTAAAAATATATATAATTTTAAAAATAAAACATTAAATTTGTAGAAAAGTTGTAGCAAATTGACACCAACTCCTACAAATTCCCTACAAAAAAAAGATAATTTATTTGTTATTTATCAATTTTAGTAAAAAGCATAATTTTAAAAAATAAAATGTCAAATTTGTCAGAAATTTGTGGCAAATTGACACCAGTTGCTACACATTTCCTACAAAACGAGTTACTTTATTTTTTATTCACCAATTTTAAAAAATAGATAATTTAAAAAAATAAAATGTTAAATTTGTTGGAAAGTTGTAGCAAATTGACACCAGCTGCTACAAATTTCCTACAAAAAGACTAATTTATTTGTTATTTATTAATTTTAGAAAAAAAAACATAATTTTAAAAAGTAAAATGTCAAATTTGCAGGCAATTAACATCAGTTGCTACAAATTTTCTACAAAACAAGTTACTTTATTTTTTATTCATCTATTTGAAAAAAATTAGTGATTTTAAAAAATAAATTGTTAAATTTATAGCAAAATTGTAGCAAATTGACGCCATTTGCTACAAATTTCCTAAAAAAAAAGAGTTATTCATCAATTTAAAAAAAAACTAATAACTTTAAAAAATAAAATGTTTAACCTCTCAAAAATTTGTAGCAAATTAACATTAGTTGTTACAGATTTCCTACAAAAAAAAGTTATTTTATTTATTATTTATCAATTTTAGAAAAGTAGATAATTTAAAAAAATAAAATGTAAAATTTGTCAGATTTGTAGCAAATTAACTATACTATGCTATGCTATGCCATACTATACTATACTATAATCATACCATACCATGCTACATGATATAGTATACGATACTATACTATGTTGTATGATACTATACTATGCTATGCTATACTACATATTACGATACGACACGATACGAACGATACGACAAGATACGACACGATACGATACTACACTACACTATACTATTATATACTATACTATAATATTAATAGGTTTACGCTTATCTTCATCAAACACAATTATAAGTTATTTGGACTTTTAGTTGTCTAGTGGGCTTGGGTTTGGCCATGTGAGCCAAGTTCTTTGTGGACCCTATATAATGATTTGTTTTGCTCATTATTAGGGTTGAGCATATTTTAGCACATTAGAAACATTAGAATACGAATTAGAGTGGTTGTTGATTGTTTTGCTTGTTCTTGTAATCGTGTACCAGACAACTCTTAGAAGTTGTGTGCACTTTTGATAATCTAATCAACATAGCCTTTCTTCTTCTACACTTTTCTTGCTATTCCGCATCTTGATTAGTGTTTTGTGTTATCCGATTGGAGTTCCTGGACTTACAATTGGTATCAGAGCCTAAGAAGTCTTTCAAAGGCTCGGTTTCATCGAATATACATCAAAGAACAAGAAAATCTTAGTTTGCAGTTTCATCAGTTCGAAACAGGTTGAATTTTTGAAGAACAGTTTGAAGATTGGATTTTTTTAAGAATTCGTATTTTGATATGTTTTGATTAGAAAAATATTGTGTTTGCATTTTTTGGGGATATTGGTGGAAAGAATCATCAGAAACTGAATTTCAAAATCATTCCTTGATTTTCGGGATTTAATTTTTGAAAAGGCGGTTAGTGTACGAGATTAGAGGTGTGCTAATTGGAGTGTGCGACATGGAATGTGTAGATTCTTAGTGTGCGACCTGAGTTAAGTGTGGGACCTGAGATTACAAGTTAATTTTACTTAGTGTGCGACTTGAAGGTTTTCTGGATATTACTTAAGTGTGCGACCTGAGATTACACGTTGATTTTACTTAGTGTGCGACCAAAGTACAAGTGTACGACCCAAATAGACAGTCATTGTGCAGTCCAATTAACAGTGTGCGACCCAATAGAAGTGTGTGCGACCTACTTTGGAGTGTGCGATCTCATTGTGTGCAAAGGCACAAAAATCCCGAAAAAGTGTTTGGACATTATATATCATTGGACTCGAAATTTCGAGACGAGTCTAACGCTATGATTTGGTAAAAACAGTTTTCGGTCAGTTTTCGAACGGTTTTAACTGTCCGGTTCGGTAAAACAGACATTTTTGGGGGATCACAATGTAGCATCTTAGAAATGTCTTCTCAAAGTGATGTGCTTGAGCAGAAACTCGAGTGAATCTGTAGAAGCATTAACTGGCTGGTTTGCTGAAGTGCTCCCTGAAATGAAGAAGGCAGAAGTTGTGGTGTCTACCTTTTGGGGCAACAGGAAACTTCTGGATGCTCTAAAAAGTATTCCAGATCAGGCAAAGTGCAGCTGGTTTAGAAATGTCAATCAGATCTTGTTGACAACCAACTGTTACAGAATGAAGCCTGGTGAGCTGATCTCACTTACCAAATCATATGATAAGGCTGGCAAGCAGAAGGCTTAAGGCAATACATCTGCAGTACTTTGCTCATCCTCTCCTGCTGCTCAATTAGCTGATGTAGTTTGCTCATCCACATCTGCTGATTCATTGTCGAATTCAGAATCGGGTTGCTATACAGGTACTCAGATTCATGACTTCACTCCCACTATAGTAGAGGTATGTGTAGATAATATTTGCTGTACTACTATCTGTAGAGAGAAGGTAAGAGGGTACAAAGAACATGCAAACTCATTAATTATGCAACTGCAATTATCCAAATCTAATTTCTATCATATTAAAAAGAAAATCAACGGATATAAGGATATGGTGGAGGCACAAAAGCGTGATACCCGCTAGTTGCATAATGATTTGAGTCAAGAAAAGTGTAGGCATCTCCACTTTAAGGAACTTTCTGAAAAACTAATTGCTGAACTTAATTCTCAAATTAACTTTTGAAAACACAGAATTTAATTTTAAAAAATTTGATGTTCCTAGTGAAAAAGTTGAAAACATGATAAATAAGCAGTTACAGCCCAGTAAGAAAGAAGTTAGGAATAAGGGTTTGGGATATGTGTGCATACCTCCACTATACAATCATTCCTATACCTTTATCTGTATGACTGAAGAGGAGATTGCTAACATGCCTGACATGGTCTATGGGCGGGCTAGTGATGTCAAGGTTGAGCCAGCAAAACTCGTAAAAATTAAAATCTCAAAATCTAAAAAAGAATGAAAAAAAAAACAACCAAACCAGCTGTCACACCCCAACCAATGATGGAATCATCGGAGTGGGACTTGTTCAAGATTGCAAGAGACTTCATAACACTAATTGTGACAATATTTAATTCAACCATTTTCATTTCATAGATAAATTGTCAAAGCATTACAAGAAATTCGAATAACAACATTGTTCAACATAACATAACAAAGTTTATACAACACTTTAAACCTAAACGTCTAAATGAGTATCTAGGCATCTTTGCTAATCCATTTTCGTAGCATCATCAATCCTCAACCTGTAACATGTTTAAAATACAATTCAATGCAAAAGCAAAGGCGAGTATACAAGTTTAAGTATAAGTATAAGTATAAAAGTTTAAAACGAATCCACATGGCAACTTAGTTTATACAAGATCAACCTAACATGGCATGCAATATTTCTAGCCAATCCTCTGTTTACGCAAGAAAGTTTAGTTAATTCGACATGACCACAAGTTTAAGGGGGGCGGTGCGTTACTCCTATAGCGCTATACATGTCGAATGGAGGCTCGTGAAAGCTAATGACTAAAACATATCACATAAGTATGGTCCACATAAGCATCAAGTATCACAACATAGTATTCATGTATAAGGATTGTTTTCGTGCATTGCATAAAGAATAAGTTTAAGTGTAGTTTTAATAAGGTAACATGTTACACCCCAAAAAGTGATAAACATGAAAAGGGGGTTGCGAGTATACTCACAAATTTCCATATGCTTTCCGATTATCCAATGTGACGAAGTTGATGAGGTTAGAAGGTTAAATATGTTCGTGTAGGGATTTAGAAAGTTAAAACACAAGAATATAGGTATTCGAAAGTAATCATCCTTTAACACCAAGTACTTGTTCTTGACACTATAAAACCTCAAGGGTTAATGTTTTCATGAGTAATATACTCATTAGAATCGTAACAAGTCTTATGTCTTAGATGATGTTATTCTAATATCTTGACGAATGAACACAAGTCCATCATCAAGGGTTCGAATAGTATATATATGTATAAGTATTATATGTATTTTTTATTCCATTAGTCAAGCATGAGGTAGAAGATAAATCTTCATTTAGGTACCTCTGTTGTGTGATAGAATTCATATAGGAGGTAGGAAGAACAAGCTTCCATTTAGGTACCTCTTATGGTTTACCACTACTCTTGATGTAAAAACATACAAGGAGGGTCATGAACTAATATCAATACAAGAATAAGAAACAACTATACTAAGAGAAATCATCAAGTAATGTGGGGATTCTATGTTGGACAACCTAAGTTGGTCCATAATCACACCTTCATCAAGCTCGAAGCTTGAACATGACTTGTGCGTTAAAAACCCTAAATAAAACAGAAAGTATTTGAGGATTAACCTCTGATTTTGTATGTCTCAGCCCCGTTTTTAAGCTTAACTAACCATAGAAGTAGTTATAAGCATAAGGGCGTGGGTTTGAGTGAGTTAGACTCAAGTTTAAACAAGGATTAGTAAAGATTAATGAAAACAGTGAACTTTGGAGCCTTTTTGCCAGAGTTCCAGGGACTTATTTGCTGTGAATCACCATTGGAATCGAAGCTAAGGAAAATCCAAGCACATAGGAAAAAGAATGAGCTAAAACGGACAAGAAACGAATAAGTTATGCTAGTTTTAGTGAAGGAAGGTGGTTCTACTCGAACTTCAGATTGGCAGCTGCGTTTTTGGTTGATTTGAGAGTGATTAGAGTGTTGCAAAAGTGGTAGGGAGGCTGAGATTAAGTTGTATTTATAGGGGGGAAGGATTAGGGTTAAGTTGGTTGGCAATTAATGCAAGTAGTTGAGGTTTAAAACAATAAAAAAAGGAATAAAGAAAAACTAAATGTTGCTAGCCGAATTGGCTGTGTGATAGCCATTAGACATCTTTATTTTATTGGTGAGACATATTAGATTTAAGTATTGAACAATTTAATTATCTAACCAACAAAACATCATGTGTTTTATGTATTAAACCATGAAGAAAGCAAGGAATTCAGCCCTACAGGCTTGTCCGATCGGTATTGGCAGCCCAATTAAGTTCCTTTATTTTTTTGTCATCTTAAGTTGACATTAGTATGTATACTAATGTTACTAATATATGAAGTGTACATTACATTAATATTAATATTATAAGATCAACCGCAAGTTTTCGCATTTTAAGTTTGATTCTATTTTTAGGCATATTATAACGTATAATATATAAGGTTAAGTAATTTATTAAATATAGCATATAGTCTAATGTTTAATTTATATGAAATTTAGTAATACGCTTGTATAAAAATAAAAGTATAGGTTGTATATTGTGAACGTATAACCAAGTGTTTGCACGTATAGCATATCTAGAAGCACGTATTGATTGTAAGTTACGCATGGGTTTACAACGGTAAATGTATAGAATGTCTAAGCATGTAAAAATAAGCGAAGTATAGTTTGTATGAAATAATTAATTTTATTACGATCGAAGTCTCGGATTACAAGGGTACGAAACGAAATACGATAACAAGAATTACAAATTTCCAAAAAAAAAAGAAATACAAGACGAGCTTTCTAATTAAGGAAAGTTACGAAAAAGCGGAGCGTTACACCAGCATCTGCACCAGTTTACGTTAAATCAGAAAATGTCTCTAAGCAAACAGGGACATTGAGTTTAAAGAAAAATGAAGACTTGGCAAATGAACTGACTGAGTCAGCTGCACCATCTAACTCCAAATATGAATCACCTGGAGCAATTGATTATGAGAAACTGGAATCATTTGAATCTAGTGAATCTAGCTGTGAGTCCTCTGGAGTAGCTGGCTCAAGCAGTGAAACACTGACTGAGCCCACAACATCTGAAATTGATACACCAAGGCCAGTCAAAATGTAGAAAACTGTGTGAATGATACTGATGCTTCTACTTCATGTGCAGATGAGGTAAAAGTAGAGGATTGGGTTGAGGGGGATGATATTATTTTCCAAGAAACCATCGATGTTTGCTTAAAAACATCAAATTTGTCTGTTCTTACTCAACCATATGTGAAAAAGACTGTTTCTGAGCCAGTTTTGAGAGGCCCTTCAAATAAATATGTGTCTCCAAAGCCAACAGTTAGAAATGAAAATGCTAAATCTAACACTATTTTTAGAAAGAAAAACAGTGAATAGTCTGCAAACAAATCATCCAACAGATCTTAACAATCAAATTTATCCTCGGTTGGGTCAAATGGATCGGGATATCCTCCTTATGTAAAGAAGCAAACATGCTACAATTGCGGCATACCTGGTCACATTGCTAGGAATTGCACACATCGTACCTATGTGCTATATTATACAAAGAATCAGAGGGTTATACCAAGGGATAAATCTTATTCTAAGCCAATGAAGGTTGAAAAGCCCAAGGCAATGATGAATAAGCATCCCAAGGTTAAACCATCTGATGGGGACTGGAATGCTGCGAAAGTTAAACGAAAACAAGCTTTGAAACCTAAACAAGTTTTGAAAAATAAAAAGGTTGAAAAGCAACCAGTTTTGCAAAAGGCACCCAAGAAATTAGAAAGGCCTAAACAAATTTGGAAAGCAAAACTTAAAGCAGCAACAACACCAGTTCCTGATACAAAAGGGGACATGTGCTTACAGGAAGTATCTTATGTTGATGCTTCAGGAAATCCCAGGACCACGATGGCCTGGGTACCAATGTCTTGCTGATCTCCTTATTTTTCAGTGACAACCAAGGAGGACCTATTGAAAATCCTTGGAATGTTGATGGCGGTTGTTCCAGAGATAAAATGGGTAACATTTCACTGTTGCGAAAAGTTCAATTTTTTTTACAGATGATATGTTTCCTTTGGAGGAAATAAGAAAGGTAAGACACGATTAACAAAAAGGAACAATTTAAATTTCGTGATTTAATTCTAATATTAATTAGTCTTAGATCTGATGACGGAACGGTCAAGCAAAAACAACAAAAATATTTTCATTTTCTTTCGCTTTTCTTTGTACATAAAGCTTTCTTTATAAGGTAAATTTGCGCATAAGTTTTATGCACAAATTTCACTTATGCGCAAATTTAGTGGGATAGAGAGAGATATCTGTAAACAAATTTAAAATGAGAAAAATGAGAAAATACAGAAACAGTTGAAAAACAGAAAATTCAAAAAAAATTTATTGAATCAAATGGGAAATGAAATGAGTTTTCACTATGTGGATTAAGGCTGACTCATGTAAGACCAATATTGAATTGGTCTGACTCTAGAGCGATATGTTGGTAGGCTTTATCCTGATGGCTAGAAACTTTGGCTGGTTCTGTGCAGAACTTAAAATTACATTATGACCTCAAGAAAGAACGTCACTTGGAATTAGTACATTTCTATTTGAATGCTTGTGTGATGTCCCGATACACACAATTTTGGTCTAGTTCTGAAATTTTGTCTGACAAACTCGTGTATCTCCTCTGTTTTGCGTGAGCAAAGACCTGGAGGTGTTAGACAACGGCAACTTCTGCTGCATCCAGATACATGCTGACCTAGCTACACGTTATCGTGCTATAGATCAGTTACACCCGAAAGAGGCCCTCTAGTGCCCAAAAGAAATCCCAAAAACCTATATCAAATTGAAAAATTCATTTTATCTGTATATTATATCCATCTTTCTGCTAATGATCTATTCTGTTCTCTTCTGAACCAAGTCCCAGTCAAGGTTTCAGAATCCTAGAACAAACTTGTGAAAATATATGGTAGGGAAACTGTAGGCATGATAGAGTGTACTGATTAAAATTCGAGGATTTTATTGCGATTTGTTTGGGTGTTCATATTAAATAAACTAAAACATGATAAATCAGTTACATATCGTTATATGGAAAAAGCCTAAGGAGATAAGTTTAAGTGGACAAACATACTGATATCGCTCAGATCACCCAAAGTAAATTAGTGTTGATAAGTGTAGTCTGACCCGAAACACTGTGATTTGATCTCATTGCAATTGCAATTATATATTAGTTTCTTTATTTATTTGCATTTCAGTTCATATTCTTATATTTAAAATCAAAAATCCAAAAATAGAGTGTTTATTTGTTAGTGCAGTATGTCTATCGCCTCCGTCATCTCAAGATCGTAGAAGAAACAGTTTATTTCTAGTGCTTATATTGTAATAGTTAGAAATATCTAGAAAAAGGAAAGATGGCATTTATGTAAATAATGAGATCTCTCATTATATCCCTTGGCCTATAAATAGGAGCCTTAGGGTTTCATTTAGGAACTTTTGCCACATTTGAGACTTGGAGCTTCCAAGGTTAGAGAGAGGAAGTAGAGAGAGAAAGGCAAAAGGTGATTCGTGTTTCTTTGTACGGTTTCATATCAATCAATAGAATCACAGTTTATATTACGTCTCGTGTGTTTCGGTCTCGTTCGTGCACGGATTCCACACGTCGCACGGTCGGTTCGCAATCGAAACGGAGTCAAAACCGGGACCTACAAGTGGTATCAGAGCAGGTGCTCGGTTGCGAAGATCAAACACACAAATTCGTACAGAAATTCATCAGATTCAGATCCAAATTCATACAGATTTGTCAAAATTTCTTCATCTTTTCATCTATTCACGTTTTTCTCTGAATTTTGCAAAATTCACAGGGTTTTTACGGTCCAATTTCGCTAATTTTTTGATATGTTATGCGAAATTGTCTGATCTATAACCCTACAAATTTTCAGGTCAAAATTCCATGTCGTTTGAGAGAAATCTGAGTTTTCGTGATTGAGATCGCTGAACTGTTCATCTTCATCCGGACGGATCATCACATCTGCACGGATTACCTATCCGCACGGATTACCTATCCGCACGGATTACCCACTCGCACGGATTACCTTCAGCGAAATCCCACTCGCGCGGATAGCAATTCGTGTTGACTTGTTGACTGATTGTTCGCGCGGATAACACTGATTGTTCGTGCGGATAACACTGATTGTTCGCGCGGATAACAATCCGTGGCATTACATTTTCATTTAAAAGCTTTGACTTTAGTTGACCTATCAGAACGAATTATTACTCGCACGGATAACAATCCGTGTTGACTATTTGTTGACCTATCCGAGCGAATTACTTGTCCTCACGGATAGCAATCCGCGTCACAGCAATCCGTGTTGACTGGTTGACCACTCGCACGGATAACAATACGTGTCACAACATCTCACCCGATCAAGTCGCTTAGTCAACATTGATAATCATTGAAATCATTGTGCATGTGATCTTCATTACAATTGTATCGTCCTCATTAATTGCTGTTACGTGATTATCAAGTATAAATAGAATTCATATCTTCGGTCAAATAAGCATATAGATATATCTGAAGTTTGTCGGCCATTTATTCATACATTGCATGTGAAGTATTGTGATAAGTCAGTGTGCATGTGATATAATAATTCATATTGATTGTGATTGCATGTGATTTGATTCAGGATTGTATATGTAAGTTGATAAGTTGTCGGCCACTTAATTGTTTGTTAAAATCAGACTTTCACGTGAATAAAGGGTTATTGTCAGGTTGCAAGTGAGATTGTCGTTCATTAATTGTGGTCAAAAGGTCAACAAGTAATCCGGATGAATCACCACTATCCGCACGGATCCCCATCCGCACGGATCCCCATCCGGATACTATCTCACCCGAACGGATTCAGTCTCATCCGAACGGACAGCGTTGTCACGAGATTATCTTCACTGTTGAGTTGTGTTGACTCACTCAATCGGATATCCGTCCGATTCATTTGTTTGATATTGATTAAATTCATTGTGTTTGTTTGTTTGTGATTCAAGTCTCCAGGTAATTCAAGAATTTCAAGTCATGGCTGATTTTGATCATGATAAATGGTGGAGAAGGGATTACGCGAGATGGGAAATTGATAAATATAGAGAACCATTCAAAGAAGCTAAGAGAGCCAAGAGATGGAATGCAGAACTAGAGTGTTACATGGACCCACAGGGTAATCCAGTAGTTGATCCGTCAAAAGTGGATTTTGATGCAGTAACCAATTTGTTTCCAAATGAGGGCACTTTCAACACAAGAAGGCTTTCTGATAAAAGTTACTTGCCGGATTTAATGAACAAGATAAGAGAAGTTTTTGAAGCAAGTCTACCAAAGGTAGTGGAAATGAAAAAGAGGAAGGAAGAAGAGTTGAAAAAGCTGATTGAAGAAGTGAAGATTACTGCAAAGCTTGCTGCTGAGGAGGAGCAGAAGATTGAAGAAGAACGGAAAGAAGAAGAAGAGAACAAAAAGGAAGATCAGACAGACGAACTGGTGCTGAAAGAGACAGAGGTAAATGAATCTTCTGATCTAACGAGTGTTGAAATTGTTGACAAAAATGAGAACAAATGCAGGAATTGCATAGAAATGTGCAAAGCCTATATTGAAAAAGATGAAACAATCAAAACAAAAGATATTGAAACAAGCAAACTTGAAAATATTTTCAAAACAAAATGTAAAGAAATGATTGAAAAAGAAGAAATTTTGAAACTAAAAGTTGAAAAGCTGACACAGAAATATCAAGATCTTGAAAAAGAAAATGATGTGTATAAACAAATGTGTACAACAAAATGTGTTGGTTGTGTTGAAAAAGAAAATAAGTTTCAAGATTTTCAAAAAGAGTATGATGTTTTAAAGTGGTCGAGTCAGAGAGTACAAGAGGCTTATGATACTTTGAAGAGCCAAGTTAAATGTTTTGATCAAAGATTGTCTGAAACTTTGGTAACTAAAGAAATGTATGAGAGAAAGTTTAAAGAAAAGCAACTTGAATTAAACAAGTGTGTTGATGAAATTGCTAATCTCAAACAAGTTCTGGTTGAAAAAGAAAAGATTGTTACCAAACTTCAAAGTTATCATAACTCTTCGTACATTCTCGAACGCATTTTCAACATCACACCAGATGACAAAGATACTGACAAGAACAAAAAGGGTATTGGTTCAGAATTTCATCAGGTACCACCACCATTGAGAAACAATTATACTTTTTATGATGAGGAAAAGGTGGCAAAAGGTCTGAACATAGTTGACCAATTACCTGAAAGTATCGATGTGACTTACGCCAAATCTGATGAGGCTAATGATTCAGAGGTGGTAAGTAAGGTTGTTGAAAGCGTTTTGAAAGATGAGTCAACCAAAGGCAAGTCCGAATCACATGATGAAAATGAGGGAAATTTTCATGATGGTTATCTCAAACATTCAAAATCTGAGAAAGTTGTGAATGATGATTCAAAAGGATTGGTTTACACCATGATTGGATTGGACAAATTATTCTTAGATGTTGTATTCCCGATTCAGAATGTGATTTCAGAAAAGGTTGATAAAGTTTTTAAAATGGTTGAAATTGAGAAATCGGAAATTTCAAAGTTTGCTGGTAAAGGTCATAAAACTTTTTATAACAAACCTGGTTTTAAAAAGAAAAACATGAAGGCTGGGTTGGGTTATAAAAAGAAACAGAATTGGAAACAAAATGAAAAATTGAATTTGCAACAAAAGATGAATTTTGTTCAAGGGAAAAGTTTGAAAGAAGAGTAAAAACTCAAATTTGGACAACAGTCTAATGAGGAGTTTGATGCTAAGAAAAAGAAACAGCAACAGGCCAAGGATGTTTCAAAAAAAGTGTGTTTTAAATGTGATCAAATTGGACATGTAGCACGAAAGTGTCCAAATCCAAAGCCTGTTGATGTTGACAAAAAGACGCCTGAAAATATTGAGAAACAAAAATCTGAGGGTGTGAAACAAAGGTCAGCTAAATTTGATTCAAAACAAACTTGGAGGTACAACACAAACAAGTTTGCTTCGAATCAAACTTGGAAACCAAAACAGACTAGGTCTGATTCAAAACAAACACAGATTTTTCACACACCCAGAGTCAGAACAACTCAAAGTTGGAAAACAACTGTTGATATGACAAAACCACAAGAGTTTTGGAAACCAAAAGTTGTTGATCAAAAACAAAATGTTCAAAAAGATTCACATTTTTACAAAAGAGGTACTCCGAAAGGTCAAAAATGGAGTGCTAAGAAACAAGTAATTTTGGTAAAAGATGAAAAAGCTGAAGTTAAAGTTGAAAAAGTTTTTGATGAGAAAGATTTTCCGAAATTGAATGATACATATTGTGTTGAAATGCCTAAGGTTCAACAGACCTGGGCTAAATTGTTTAAGTAATTGAAATAGTTTGAATGTACAGGTGCTCAACAAAACCGAAGATTGTGAGAATGGAAGTTGGGGCAGCCTGGCACAGGAAGAAGCTGCTGAACCCTGGTTTGGTTGAACAGGGAGTTTAACATTTTCTGTAAATAAATAAACAATATTTCAAAAACCCTAAAAATTGAAAAATTTTGAAAAACCAAAAATATGTTTTTGTTTTGTCAAAAATTTGAAAAATTCAAAAATATGTTGATTGAATATGCCGAAACCCTCACGGCTGAACAAACATGATTACTTTCACAAGATTGAAAAACGGTTTTCAAACTGTCGAAAATCAATGGGTTGTAAATCATGGGGGTACTTTATATTTGTTTTTCTGCAAATCAGTACACTTGAAGCAGAAAATGGATGGCGAGACAAAGCTATCTACATTGGGTTGTCAAATTTTTTTTAAATGGTTTTGCATTTTAGGGGGAGTAATATTGTTAGAAAATACAAAAACATTTGAAAAATTTGAAAATGACAAAAACATGATAAAATTCAAAATTGAGTTTTTGTGTAAAAAGAGGAAATGATAGTACATCAGTAGACAGTTACAGTATGCTAAAGAAATGTATTGATTATATAGCGTTAAACAGTCTCACTGATGATATGCCGATAGATTTTTATACATTTAGTAAACTTTTTCGGGATATAAACCTAAATTCAAACTTGCTTATTTCGTGGGGAACACTACTTGGATATATAGGTAACCCCTGAAATCTCGTTTGAATGGCAAGTGTGCCCAAACCTCAGGGGCGAAAATGGCAATTAACTCTTTCATTTTTTAACGTTTGGAGGTATTAACGTTATTTGTAGGTTTAAAATCACATTATACTAGTACCCATAGTTGTAAAACAAGGTCTCCAAGGCCGAGTACTCCCCGAGTAAGCGCTACAAGGTAGCCTGCCGAGGTGACTTTCTTCAACTCCGCCTAATTACTCGGAATCGATCAAACGTGGTCAACCTTGGTCAGAATCAGATCTAGTAGGTCAAATCGGGCTGAGTTTGACTTTAAAAAAACAATAAAACATAATATCTATGTCTATCATATTAATGAATGAATATCATTCTCACGTATTTTGTTATAGATATTAGTAAATTTATGTTATATGACATATATTTAATTTTCGAAAACTAATTTCTTCATAATTAACATGTCCGAGTACTCCCCGAGTACTCTCCGGCTATGCCGAGTACTCTCAACTCCCCGGTCGACCGACTAGGAGGCGCCTAGCGACTTTTGCAACCATGCTAGTACCTAAGTATGTTATTTTATGTAAACCACAGGGACTAACTATGTTAATATCGTAGAAGTTAATACCTCCAAACGTTACATAATGAAAAGTTAATACCCTAGAAGGTGATTTTAAACTATTAGTACATAAGTATGTTATTTTGTGCAAACCACATGGACTAACTATGTAATTAAATCTTGTGGGAAATTTGTAGCTTATTTAAAATAAACTGAAAAATAGATTTTGTAGCAAAATTGTCGTAGAATTTGTGACATTTGTTTTTTGTGGAAATTTTGTAGAAAGTTTTGTCGAAAATTTGTCAATAAACTGATTTCCGACTAGTATATTTCACACCAAAATTTTTATAGCAAAATTGTTGAAACAACCATTTTCCTACAGATTTCCTACTAATATGGGTGTCACAAAAAAATCTAATTTTTAGTGTGTGATGGAGTTCAGTAACTTTAGAAGGAGTCAAACCCCACTCAAGTTTCCATGTTCACTTGCATATAGAGTAGATATATAGTTGTAGTTGTGTAACACCCCGAAAACGGGTTTGGTAATCAAACCACGTTAATACTGAAAGACGGGTAAAATATCGTTAGTGGTAAAATTAACCCGGTGAATATTAGGATTTTTAAATAAATAAGCCTAATATTAAATAAAAGCTGAAAGAAAGATTTTGGGGAAAAATAAAGTTTATAAAAGCCCGAGTTAACGGGACTTAAAATAAACTTAGTCATAAATCTCCCCGAAACCACTAAGTTAACTAGGAATGTTTGACCTAGTTAATAAGTGAGAATATTATTAGAAATTAAGTGGGTTGTAGCCTACTTAATAAACTAACCAAACATGAGGGGCCAAAGTGGATAAACTTGAAAGTTTAATTATAAAATAAACTTAAAAACTAAAATACACATTTAGTGTGTGTTTAAGGTGTTCTGTTCGAACACCGGAGAAGCTCCCCAGGAGCTTAAACCCTAGCTCCAACAAAATCATCCAATTAAAGGGCCAAATGAAGTCTAAATTCACAATGGAACTTGAATTAATGATCACCCAAGCTAGGGGATCATAAGGTATGTCAAATTTTGATGATTTGTGAAGTTGAGAAATTTGAATAATCATCATAATCGCGAATTATGAATGAATTATTGAAGCTATGATTGAATTAGTGATGTATACTTGCTTAGGAACCAAACCCTAAGTGAAAATTATACATATGATGCTATAATTTGAATGATTTGATGATTTACCATACTAGGATAAGTGGGTATTAATCATATGATGAATATGATGATATAATTATGATTAGAATCATCATACAAGATAGTAATCAGGAAATACTTAAACAAATTTTATGTTTGAGTATATAAGCATACTTACTATGGAATGAGTTTAGTATGATATGATAAAAATTGATGATATGTTCATGTTAAATGATGTTTAAGATCATCAATTATTAATTCGGTAACTTATGGTTACAAGAATTTGTTACATGAGTGATTAAAACGGTAGCATAATAGGGATGCTCATTGTATAGTGGCAAAGTAATAAAACGAGTAGTTAAGCTACATCGTGTAATTACTTTTGTCAATAGACAATTTGACTTTTTTAAAGTCAAAATGACCTTTTATATGATCGAATGATAAATTCGACATAAGAATCGTAGGATGGAATAGTCGTAAATGATTATGACTAATCTAACCATCTTACAAATTACAATGATAGTTTGACGCTTGACAAGCTAGGTGAAAGCTTGGGAAGGAAGCGGGTCAAACGAATCAAGAATGACGGAAAAACATAATCTGGATGCTAGGTAAGTAAAGCTTACACTCTATTTATTTAATACCTATTGGTTTTATAGGTTATGAATAGTAAAAAGTCATAATTGACTTATGATGTTCCGACACGACATGTGCGGTTCAGAACAAAATACAATAATGATAAACCATGTTGAATGGTTAAAAAGAGTTAATACAATTATTTAGTCATGCAATGACTAATTAAATAACGAGTTTTGAATGATTACCTTCTAAGGTAAATCAATACAAGTAATAAGGGTAAAACGGTAATTAGATCACTCGTTGACGATAACCGTTAGTTTTGAAAGACACTTTATGGAGTAAGACATGAAGGAGTCAAAATAATCAAGAAATAGGTTTATAAGTAAATTGATCGTACGGTGTAAACCGGTACGAGTCATGTAGATGAGATGGTAATAAATACCCTCTCGCAAAGATACCCGGTCATTTAGACCAAACAGGTCAAATGGTGAAAATATCACCATTTGAAAATAACGACTAATGAATATTGTCGAGTCTTATGTTCACAGGACTGAATACGAGAAGGATAATTTGCATCGCTATTAAGTAGCGATTATTAAGGCAAGGTATTAAAAAGGGTCAATATATTGATCCGAGCCAGGTATGTGTAATAGGTTAACTACTCAATTAGAACGAAAGGTTCATTGAGAGTTAGATGAAGTCAAAATAGACATTTGGTTACTCTAATAGGTAAACCGAATGATTTAAATGATGGTCATGGTGTTTTGAAAACACAATGACCTTTCAAACAAGATCATAGTTTTAAAAGTGGGATTTTGGTCAAATATGGCTTTAAAAGTCCTTCATCCTAAAAGGAGGGTTAAAAGTGACCAAAATGCCCTTATAAGCTAAATAGAGCAAATGAAAAAAAAAGGTTGTTTGGAAATGAGTTTTGTGATCAAATAAATACTTGGAATAAGTATAAAAAGCGAAAGATGTAAATCTTTGGGTCAAATGATAATCCGAGGGGTAAAACTCGGAATGTATAGATCTCCACATTTAATCCACCACACATATAGTTGTGGTGGAAGATCAATTGATAAATAATGTGGAAATAAGATGCTAAAAGCGAATGAGCATGAATTATGTGGAAAAATGCTTAAATACCCTTAACGGGTCAAAATAAGCATTTAAGTAAAAACGGGTTTAAGAATGTATATAAACCCGGGATTTTGAATCTAGTATGATAGATAACATTGACTTTATAAAGTTTATGGGAAATTGAAATCAAACAAACAGGTTTGTTGGATTAATACATGAATGGGTCAAAAGTTCATAATTACATTTTTAAGCCGAAGGCTTAAAAGTCTAAAATTTTGTTAATCCGAATGACGGATTTTACTCCATATGATGGAGGATTAATTTACGATCACGTAGGAAGAAACGTGACCTAAATCGGATCAATAACGAATGAGTTATGTCCGTTTTCGTAAACTTTGGTTTGGCTGAAAATATGCAGCAACAACTGATAAACATTCTGTCGATAACAGGGCGTCGCGGCACGCGATGGGAAGAAGTAATCACCGTCGCGCAACGCGACAGCTGTCGCGCCCCATGACCCATCTACTTAAAGCTCTCGCGGCCCGCGAGAGCCACCAGAACTGGCCAAACAGTTGCTGTTGACTGTTTTGTCTTGCGTTTTCGTTTAAACATGTTTTAAACACCATATAACTAACTCATTTCATGTTTTATGAAATGTAGATATGCTAGATGTACCGGATGACGATCAAGCTCGACGAAGAACCGAACACGATCAAGAATCAAGCTTCCGTGAAAAGTTTCGTCGTCATTTGTAAACGACGAATTTATACATGTTATGTTAAAATGTTTTAAAGTTTAAAATGTTTTAACAAACTCGTATTTTTAAGTGTGTGTTTAACTATAACTACACTATTATAGTCGGAATTTATATGATAATCGTATAAAAATGGTGTAAGGGTGTTACAAGTTCATTTTTTAGTTAGTTGCATGCATATAGGAAAGTAGTGGCCCACGTTTTGTTTTAGCTCATGCATTCACGTTTCCATTTCAAGGAAATGTTTTGTTATTTAGGCACTTGTTACCATTAATATAATATAGAAGAAAATTGTTTCAGTTCTCGTTTTCGTTTTTGTGCTTTTGGAGCTTGACCCCCTCTAAGGGCTATACTATCAATTGGTGCTTTCATTGCATCGTACCCCATGCCTCCTCGTAAGGAATCCACGTACACCGAGGAACCCATCCAATCACTATGTAAGAAGTTCGACCAATTTCTCTAACGAACCTCGGAAACCACAACTCAAACAACTGTTAGATCTGATGCTCAACTTCAAGCCCTCCAAACTACAATTCAACAACAAATGGAGTTGTCCAACAAACTGTTGGCCACTCTCTTGAATGACAAAGAAAAAGAAATCCCCCAAAACCTTTCCTTTGCTTCTTTCAGACCCTCCAACATCAACCCACCCAACCATTGCCAACCAAAAATCTTGTTGCCCATGTTCGACGGGTAAACCCTTTGGATTGGATATTCCCAGCCAACAACTTCTTCAAGCACTATCACATTCCCGAACCGGAACATAACTCTCTAGCGCAATTTTATTTCTCTGGCGAGGCCTTAAGTTGGTATAAATATCTCGATAACAATGGTCTGCTCGGATTTTGGCCTGAATTCTCCTGCGAATTGGAACTCCATTTTGGTCCCTCAACATATGCAGATTATCAAGCTGCTCTTTTTAAATTGAAACAATCCACTGTTGTCACCGCTTATTAATCGGGGTTTGAGAAACTATGTAATTGTGTGGTAGGTCTACCCAAGGAAGCACTCTTAAATTGTTATATTTTCGTCCTAAAAACATATTCAATCTGAGCTTGCTATCCACAAACTAACTTTCCTACACCAAGCATATCGCCTTTCAAAATTAGTGGAAGACAAACTCAGGCTAGCTAACCCCAATGCCAACCCTTCTCCATCTACACCTGTTGTGCTTTCCGACCTTGTACCCTTGTCGACTTTGCCACCACTTGTAACAATTCCCAAAACACCCTAGAAGGAATCGTAACCGAAACCCCGAACCTGCATGACAAAACCCAGCGTGAAAAACAAAGAATCCGAATCTTGGCATCCCAGGCTCCAAACGGGGGATACCCCTGCATCTCCCACGATACGCGAGGGAGTACCAGACCACGTGGAACCTTTTCGCGACAAGTGGCAAGGCTATGCAGTTGACAAGGCTGTCCTTGCCCTAATAGGTAGTTGTCACGCCACACGGGGGAGACCCCTAATCCTCCCGCGACGCGCATGAGAATTCAGCCTGGGCTATATATAAGTCGGGTCTAGGACGAATTCAGTGCACATCTTCGATCGAAAAATCGATACTCTTTCTCTCGAAACACTGTTCTAATACCCGAAGCCCCTAAAACCCTAAACTGTACTCCGTAATCAGCGTGCTAACCCTGATCACTGGTACGATACCCTGTCCGATTGATCTGAAACCAAATCAATTGTTGTCAAAGTGCTACCTGAATAAGGCTATACTGTGTTAACTACGTTGAGGTTTTGATCTCATGATTATCATTAAAGTTTGAATTAGGTTAATACACTAATACGTGTTGCATTGTGTGTTTAATTAGGAACCCAAGACTTAGACCAGAAGGCTATTGCTAAAAACCCTAAATCTGCAAAGTGAGTCATTCTCTTTTATCAAATGCTTTCAAAACCCTAAATGTTTTCCAAGTTGTACTTACAGTGATTAAGTCTTTGTATTATGGAATTACTGCCAGTATGTGGGGTTTTGTATACATTACTTGTTATGCGTCACTATTGGACAACGAGTTAGCCAAATAGTGATATGACCACTAATCACCCAAATGGGCGAGTGACAAATACTATTAAAATTAATTTCTTTACTATTGGACAACGAGTTAGCCAATAGTAGATAAACAAATGTAAAAACTCTTAATATTGTAATTATAAGAATGTGTTTTTATACAAATGAACGAACTCACCAGTATTTTTGGCTAATCAAATGTTTATAAACGCGTTTCAGGTGATTTACTGTGAAGAGAAGAAAAAGTGTTATGAGGCACTTAAAGCTTAAATAAATGGCTATGTAACCTGAATAAAACGTGTTTTGTAA
Source organism: Helianthus tuberosus (assembly GCA_030545235.1). Classification (NCBI taxonomy): domain Eukaryota; kingdom Viridiplantae; phylum Streptophyta; class Magnoliopsida; order Asterales; family Asteraceae; genus Helianthus; species Helianthus tuberosus. The sequence continues at coordinate 40,885,919 of CM060446.1, read as the reverse complement.
TTAAGGGTTTATCCCTGTGAAAATCCTTTATGTAAATACGAGTTTCATCCCACAGTTTATGAAATGAAAACTACAGTGGTTTGAAAACTCTGATATTTTCCTGACACCCGGTCCTAATGAATTTTCCACTGCGATAATTTTAATAAACACTTGTATCACTTGTATCTGCTCACAGCTTCCGCCCAGGGTGGGGTCAGGGGTTATGACACCACCGGCTACCTCAGCCTTGTTATTTGCTACAACCACTCAGCCCACTGCTCATTTATCGCTGGAGCAACTACAACGCCGCACTACCGGTCTATGCTTCCGGTGTCCCGAGAAATACGTACCCGGTCACCAGTGCAATCCACCTCAGTTTCTTCTTATAGCCGATAATCTAGCCGATGTTCCACCCATTACTCAACTTTCCTTGCTCAAAGATGACACTACTGTCCCCCGTTTTCTCACCTTAACCCCAACAATTTTTTCGGTTTTATTCTGACAACTTCGTTGCACTTCACCAGATTCATCCATAATCACTCGGTTAGCATTTTTGTCGACTTAGGCAGTACCTACAACCTCATCCAACCTCATGTCGCCTCATTGTTGCCCTTAGCCATTCAACCCACTCCACCTTTTCCGGTTCTCGTTGGCAATGGTGAACCTATTCAATGTCTAGGTTTTTGCCCCGCTGTTCTCGTTTTCTTGGAAAAAGTTTATTTTCAAGTTCAATTGTTTCTTTTTCCATTCAAGGGATTTGAACTCATTTTGGGTTCGATTGGCTATGCTCCTTAGGGCCAATCAACGCTGATTTTTTGGTTCCACCGCTTAATTTTCGTCACAAATATCGCACTGTTACTTTGCCAAGCAACCAATCGACAATCTCCGCCACTCCATCAGGTGTTACTATTGCCGACCTTGGGAACAAGGTCTTTTCTCAAGGGGTGAGGATTGATACGATCTTGGAAGCGGGTCAACCCAGTAAAGACCCACGACCCAAAGGGAACCCACAAACCAATGAGGAATTACCCGACCCGGTAGGAGTACGTGTGTGTGATGGAGTTCAGTAACTGTAGAGGAAGTCAAACCCAAAGACTCATGTTTAGTCTCATTCATGGTGACGTCACCTGTATATCTCTTCTCCTACATATACTTCTTCACTTTCAATGTAACAGTGAGAGAGAGAGATCACCTAGTGAGGGAGAGTACACTCTCTACTTTTGATTGTATTGTAAGCATTTGAATGAACAAAAATCATTATGCAATCATTCCAAAATCCAGTTGTGTTGATGATGTTGTGTTTATATTAACTGTTTTAGCTTGAATTTTCATATTTGTTCAATTGATTAATAAAAGACACACACATAACACTCTCTCACATCCAACAATAAAAGACTAATTTAGGGGTATCGAATACTATTTTTTAGTCCTAAAAGGTCTTTTTTATAGTGTATTGTCCCCAGTGGCGGATCCAGCCGGAGAAATCACTGGGTTCCTTTTTCCAAATCATACAAGGTTTACACTACAAAAAAAACGTTTTTTTCCAAATCATACAAGATTTACACTACAAAAAAACGTTTTTTCCGAAAAGACTGGGTTCCTGGGAACCCGGTGAATGGGTCTAAATCCGCCCCTGATTGTCCCAATGTGCTCACTTGCATGCATAAAAAAGAAAATATAGATAAAAAGTGGCGTGAAAGAAAAATAAATAAAAAATCCCTTGTTTGGAATTGAGTTTTCCCCGTGTGGCGAGTGTACAAAATTTCCTATTCCATACCAACATAATGATCAACCTGTAAAAAGATAGCCTATTCCATACCAACATAATAATCATACAAACACAATATCCTAGAGTTAAAATGATACGATCAGACAAAAATGAAAATAGTTTAGTGCAGAAAAATAAATTATTGTCTGAGGAACCATGCACTTCAAAACACACAAACCTGCTAGCCGTCCTCCTCATCACCAACCCGTACTGCCTGTAGAAAGCCTGATCATACAGATAGGTGACATCCTATTGAATGCTACCAATGTCTCCCTCGCTCACCCTCACCATGTTATCAATGTTTTCCATAAGCGTGTAAATCTGTTGCGTGTAGCGGATAGAGTCTTGGAGGCTCGTATACAAGTCCATCACCAAAAGAAAGCCCGGCTAGACCTGGGGTTGGTGCGACGGGCTGGCTCTCTGACTAGAGAACGAGGGGTGGCTTTGTGGGGGTGGTTCCTGGGCTGGGATCCCTAATGTTTCATTCCTGTCTTGGAACCTAACATCCCCATTGGGCAAATTTGTAATGATACCCAAAGACCTATAATACGCAAGGTTTGCCAAATGTGGGTGAATTCCTTGGTTTAGGCCTTGTGGTATATCAACAAGGTATGCCTTGTACAAATGAGCAGTCAGAGGCCTGAAGAATATTGGTGTAGCTTGGCCCACCTTGGCATTGGCTTTTAGTTGTTGGCAAAGGAGGTAGCCCAAGTTTAGAGGGGTTTCGGTGAAAATGCAATAAAGGACAAAAAGTTCCCGAAGGTTGACCACCCCGACATTTCCTCACTAAATATCGAGTTACTAAGAAGGCGGTGGACATACCTTAGTAGTGGGCCCATGATCGGAGTGTACTAGGGTTATCTTTCCCGGAAGCTATCTGAGCCCAAAAGTTTTTTCTAATTAAACCTGGTCTGTTTTTGTCAGCCTCATCTGGGAACTAGAATAGTGAGCCATTCCATCCCCCTAGCCTTAGTTTTCAGCAGTGTATATCCCTAAAGACACCCCAAATTTGGCCACCGAAGTGGACCTCCATTCCCCCTAGTCTGAACTGGACACGACTATTTCATATGTGGCTTCAATTTCGAAATAGAAGGATGCCAAGAATTCATATGTGCACTTGTCAATGGACTCATCATTTCCAAGAACCTCCTTAAATGGTCAGGGACCATATCCAAGAATCTCCATGCTTGATTCACTCACTATAGAGTTTCATAGCAAATGATACTAGGGGCTTCTTCTCTATAGGTGAGGAAAGTGTTTAGTCTTGCCGGACATCAATCTTCATTGTTTTTGGGAAATTGCAACCATGGGTGATCTTCAAATGCCATGCAAAAGCATATTCTAGAATCAAATTATTCAAAACAGAATACTGAAACTGCTGTTGGAAGTAGGCACGGGCCGTGCCTACTAGGCACGCCCCGTATTGGTTCACTGTAGCAATTCGAAACCAGTTTCTTGTTCAGGTTGAAATTTAGATTTTTTTTTTGCATGGAAAGGTGTGGTTTAACCCGAATATCAATTCCCCAAAACCGGTTTTTCCAAAATCTTACCCACTTGTTCAAGATCTAGTCTAGAGTGAGTTAAATGGGTTAAGAACTTTTTGACCCAAGAAGGGTATAAAACCTTGAAATTAATGGATGTTAAGTCTTCCTAATCATTAATCTAGTCATATGGATGTAGATTCAACAACAAATTTCAATAAATTCAGGCTAAATCTCAAAAACCCCAAATTTTTTCCCTAGGTATAAACATGGTGAAGAACACAATCATAAATCTTCAAAGATTAGTGTTAGGAAACTTACATTGATGACAAAAACGAGTACAAATCATGTGGTGGTCTTGGAACTTTAAATACCGAGAGAGAAACGGGGTGTGTGAATAAAATGAAGTTTCAAGAGGGTTTTATAATTTTGGTCGCGACTGCAGGTTTGCAAACCAAGCGTGCCTCCCGGACACAACTCATGTCTAATTTTTGCCAAGCATTTTGTTTTTCTTGAAAAATTAAAATGATAATTTGCCTTAGTTTAAGCTGGACGATAATAGGTATGAGGCGTTTGAGGATAAGATCGGATAGGTTGCCCTTGTTGAAGTTTGTTATATGCTTACGCATTTCATTTGCACATATGTATTAGGTTGCTGGGAAATTTCTCATCTTTTTCTTTTCCTTCTTATGATAATTTTTTTTTAAAAGAAAACTTACCTTTATCATAATCCTTTGGAGCTTACCTAATGACTTAGTTGTTTGCTACCTTTCCAGATTTTTGTGTGCCTTGTGGGAGAGGTAATTTTTTTTGCTTTTGATATTGCTTTGTTAGGTGGTTCTTTCTATGGTCGGTCATTTTTAACCTGGTGTGGTGAATTAGGTTGTTTCTTTATCTCCAGTGAGGTTGGTTTTGAGCGCTCTTCTGAAGATAAAGTGACTACCAACCCACCACTCTAGGTTTAAGATAGCTGGCCAAAAAATGATTTGCTCCTCATCCCTGATGGCAGTCTGCTAGGCTGAGGAGCGGATAACTTGTAAAGAAGAAAATGATTTAGATATTTTCGCAGCATCCTCGGCTGCAAAAAAATTAAGGAGCTTTTGTTCTAAAGCTTGAAGGCTTTGGATGAGACATTCAGCTTCAGATTTTTGCGGCTCTCGTACGAGCGGTAGAGTTCTTTCTTCTTGAAAATCCGTGGGGTTAGTTTGGAAATATAGCAGTTTTGTTCTGAATGTAACCCCCACAAATCATACACATGTTGAAAATAATGACTCATTTGCAAAAATAGAAATAAAAGACTAGGCCGTTAACTTTAATTCTTCCTAAAATTTGTGTATCCTGACAACTGCGTCAAAAAATTGACGCGTGTTGGAGTATATATAAAAATTATTTATTTTTAGCATATTTTTGCATGAAATCAAGTCTTAAATTTGTAAAACATGATAAGATACTATTACTTAAAACATCATACTAGGGCAAGTGCACCTATCGTTGGCGTAATATAGTGATGATAAGATACCGAGATGCCACGTCACCATCTGTATAACAAACTCATGATGTCACCTCGTCTCCCACTGGAGATAAATGATACAGGGGAAGTGTACCAATGCCAAGTCGGGCTTATGTGGTGGTTTTTTATTTAATTATGGAGATGCAGAATATTCGGCCCATCGACTCATGCTTTTTGGGTATGCAATTCCTCGACCAGAGATGGATCTGGGTCTATAGCTCTTCAATGGCTAAAGGCTAATTTCTTGATTTGTAACTCGTTGGCCTTATTTTTAACCGAGTTTGAATAACAATAAAACAGGTTGAAGTTGTAAATGTTTAAAGTATGTTTAGAGTCACTTATGCAACTATGTAAAGTCAAAGGGTGCATATATATGGAAGTATGTAACCGTGTATTGTATGAAACAATGAGACAAATCAAATAGTCACGCCAGTTTATATCTAGGGTTATATATTGGCTTGTCCATCGAGTGTTCAAACACAACGATCGTTAATACATATGTACATTCATATGAAATCCAAGTTTCTAGTAAATTTGATTGTTTGAATATTTTGATATACTGGGCAAAATAACTTCAGTTCTCCCTAAGAATCAAATTCTTTATCTCCCTTGATTCTTGTCAACGATTTCTTCACCAACACATCTATTTCAACAAAGGAATAATGGATTTTAATAATATTAGCCGTTGGCCAGAAATGGTCTCAACTTAAAAAATAACCAGTGGTGATCCTACCTTTTAATATATTGTAAACTAATGGACCTTTACTAACAGAATCTTAATTTCTTTTTGTCCTCTTATCATTTTCGGTTTAGTAAAGGTCTATTGGTTTACAATATATGAAAAGATGAGACCACCGTTAGCTATTTTTGAAGTTGAAACCGTTGCCGACCAATGACTAATAATTGGTATTACTAAAATCCATTATTACTTCACTAAAATACATGTCTTCCGATCCATTATCCTTTACACCTCAAACAAGTTTTCAATAATTAATACTCTACCTTGTTAATTTTATATATTCATACTTTATTAAACTTAGGTTTTTTTATTAAAACCCCAAGCCTCAAGGTTGACTATTATTGTTCCAACAAACTTATTAAAAAAAATTACCAACTAATATACATATGATTATGTATATATAACATTTCAACATTTCTTGTCTATAAACTAGTTAAAGCCATAGTCTTTAACAATACTCTTAATTATTCATTTATTTAGATATAAAGTAAAATTTCGGGATGTTATAGATATGCTCCCTTATTTTTTAATCAAAGAAATGATTAGATTATAATTCATCCCTTTCTTGGTAGCTAGATGATCAACCACATGCTCTTGGTACTTTTTAAATAATACGTCCATTATGGAATATCCAAAATGAGTTGCTATCAGTGGTTCGCTAATAGCCCTTATGAATTTTGCAGTGTTTATCCCTGGTGTGGGCCAACTAAGCGCAAAACCATTCACACTGTGAAGAGAAAACGAACCCTCTTTTTGAATAACATCCCGAACCTGGCCCTCATATGGTGTATATTGTGGGATATTAAATGAACTGACTTTAGATTCTTCAACTAGGCCCTGTATGTAGTAGAATATATATGGTAAATCACAAGTAGTTATTATAGGCAACAAAAGAAACATGAGAATACCTAAAATTGTATATACCTCTTTGACCATGTCTACAAGTGATTTGGCTAGAAGCTCCCAAATAACGCAACAATCTTCGCTAGTTGGATCAGGTTTACTCCGACCTGCAAACGTTAGAATCATATGCCCACCACTTATCATTTCGTGAGAACGTAAGACTAAAAGTTTTGTGAAGTCTTTCTCAAATTGTTTCCTATATGCTTCAAACACATTTGTTGGACTGGTTTTCGCCATGTATATATTGAGCTTGTTGTTTTCAAGGCCTTGAGGTACCTACAAATAAGATAAATGCACCTTATCTTCAAAATGGTTTAGGTTACAAGGCTGCTTGCTATATATCCAAACTAACGTATATATGTATATAATATAGAGTGAACCTCGTTACAAAACACTAAATTGTTGCAAAAATAACAGGAACAAACTTAAATCATTTAATTTTCTCATCAATAGTTCGTATTATTAAAAAAATATTTCTTACTTCATGTATACTATGTACATAGAAAATCATTAAACTAAATTATTCATGTGTATTTTATGCTTTTATCTACACGTGTAACTTCTAGCTTTAGGAGAGATGAATTAAATCAACATTTTGAAAACTTTTAAGACTGAAAAATGAAATATTTATTTTTTTCCTTCTGTTCTCCAAAAAGAACTATGTTTTGTCTAGAACCTATGTCGCACGGGAACGGGTATGAGACTGGAGTACATGGACAATACGAGTACAGGGAACGGTAAAACTGAAAAATCCAAGATACGGGTACGGTAAAGGTACAACAAAAAAATATAAAAAAATAAAAATATATTAAACAAAAGTCCAAAATATATTAAACAAAGTCCATATAATGTGGTACGATCTTAAACTTTGTGCTATTTTTATAAACTTAAAAGTTTAGGGACCAAATGTAAACTAGTCAAGATAGAAGGGTTAAATGGAAAAAAAAAACTAACTTTTTACTAAACTATTCCTTAAAAGTTAGTGCTAAGAGTGTAATAAAAGAAAGCCCTACAAAAATGAGAGCCCCGACCCTTTCTTTCTATCTTCCAACATCTGTGGCTGCTATACAGAACTACTATTCCGGCGAGATTCTTTAGTCCAGAATGACCAGAGCTGCGGTTTCTCCGGAGAGATAATCTGGAAATAATGGATACGCTTAATTGCCGTCCCAGAAACGTTTGGCTGCCGTCCCCTGATTTCAGGATACGTTTTGGAAACGTCCCTAGCCGTCCCCAAACCGTCCCCAGGACGGGTACTAGAGGCTCATAGCCGTCCCCGTGCTTCATAGTCTAGAACTCTCCCCTCTACAAGTATATGTATATTTGTATATGTAAGCATATCAATAAAATTTAAGGGGAGGTCATGGGCTAACCCGAGAAAGCCAGTGAACAGCATAGGATGAATGAAAAAGGTGGATATTCTCGTCTGGAAAAAGTCTACTATAAAAGGAACCGGGGACAGCATAAACATAACAAGGTCCACGTTTATCTCCCTTCTTCTTCTTCTTCTTCTTCTTCTTCAACTTTGAATAGAATGCTGGCAGTGATCTGAAAACTGTATTGAAGTCGTTTTCAACAAGATCGTTTAAGAATACTTGGAATTGTGGCACTTGAGAATTATTTTCTGAACATATGTCATGGACTATATCAAGTATATTGGTTACAACGAATAAGGTGTTTGGCCCAGAAGAACAACCCAGGTCTGCTATCTTGAAGCATCGTGGGAAGCCATTAAGATCTTTAGCGATTCGGTTAATTGCTTCTTGTAATACAGGAAGCGATCTTTGTAAACCAGTTCCCTGAAATTTTGATTTGAACACAATCTTTAAACATGAACAACACAATGTTACCACACGCACAACATGTTTTTTCTGGTGAAGGCGTACCTGAAGATGAGAGTTGCTTGCATAGCTGGAGTCGCCATTGCCTGTGTTCATGTGGAAGACCGCTTCGATCGACATGGTTTCCTGTTTATTGGAATGGAAGTAGGTTGTTTTCCTTTGTTAACGTTGTGTTGAAATGCCTTCAAATAAACAATTGTTTATAACCTACCATCAGGTGAGACATTAGGCCATAGGGTGTACTCTAATATTTAAAGTGTTAACAATGACATGACATGTTAACTAACATTGCAAAACACTCCCTCCTTGTGTTAAAGAGCATTAAATGGGTTATGTGTTAACATGTTAACCAAATGTTAAGAGATTGAATTAATTATTCTTTTCTTTTTTAAACCAAAAACCATTAAAAGATAGGGTTAGATGAAGTTAATGGAATTAAACTATTTCTTTGGAGTGAGACAAAGTAAAATGGGCAAAAAAGGTTGATGTGACACTTATATAGAGTTAAGATAGGTTAAAGTATACCCAAAGCCTTCAATCAACCTTATGACATGCAAAAACAAACAGGTGGTCCATACTATAACTTTTTTTTTTTTTTTTTTTTTTTGAGATTTTTTCAGATCGGGAGAGGACAAAAATCAAATAATGAGTGCTGGATGGTTCACATGTTGTTCGGCTGGTTTATAAATCAATCATTAATTGGACTTTTATTTTCGTTCACATGTCCACAATCATATCAATAGTGGATGAGTGCTGGATGGTAATTTGCGCTGGTCTTGATGATAAATCAAGCATTACATTCACAACGCACAACAATTAAGCTAACCTAGGCGGGTTCTTCGCGCTTCGCAGCAGACTTTCAATCGGTATATGTTCAATTCATTACGGTATATGTACAATATTGGCATTTGGTATAGCACCAGAGAGAGTTCAAGGAAAAATTGACACGCCTTTACGTTGATCCAAACAATTAAAAAGAATACCAGTACCAACACTGATGTTGTTCGGCTGGTATTGATTCGGTTCTTACTGATACCATTAGCAGTGGCGGATCTAGGATTCCGACCAAGCGGGAACGTTTTATAAATAAGCGGTAACGAAATCGAAAAAACGTCAAATTTTTCCAAAATTTACACTAAAAACGTCAAAAATTTTCCGACCAAGCGGTAGCGGAGGCTACCCCTTGGTCTAATATATATCCGCCCCTGACCGTTAGTGTCCTGACACTCGCTATAGCTTACATAACCACAAACATATTGTTTATAAAACCACTATGGTAGCAGTACCAATATATATATATATAGGAAGAAGATCATGCGAGAACCACCTCTTATTGCGAGAACCGTGAGAACCAATGTGAACACAACCAAAAATGCCTAAAAATAGCTAAAAACACTACTAGAAAAATGAAACTTTTTAACATGTTTTTCCGTCACAAATGTGTTGCAAAACTGAGTTTGCAACGCATTTGTAACAAAAACCTAATGTTGGAAAAAGCCCCGTGGAAAACTTTTTGCAACGCATTTACTACGCAAATTTCAACTTATTTGCAACGGAAATATTGTGTTGGAAATTTGTAACGCATTTCCTACGATTCCCTAATTCCATGAAAAAATTATTTGCAACGCATTTCCTACACATCCCCTAAAGAAGTTGCAACGCATTTGTAACGAAACATTAATAAAAAAAATAAAAACTGGAATTTTTTTTTTTGAAAAAACCTGTTTTTTTTCTTTTGAAAATTGCATAAAAATCAGCAAAAAAAAAAATACACAGAAAATATTAATAAACCTGTTTTAAAATCAACGTACTCGAAAACAGTACATTACGCCATTTCTAGTGTTTCTAAACCACAAAACTAACAAACGTTTAACGTGCGTGTATGTCTAAAAAGATAAATGCGATCTAATTATTAGGAGGATGCCAATTCTTCATAAAGTCTTGTAATTCTCTTTTCATGTGTTGTTGGAGGTCTTCTCTCGCTTTTCTCTCGGTTTCAAGATGAACTCTAAGATCTTCCCTCTCCTTCGTCTCAGCTTCGAGGCGAGCTTCAAGCTTTGCCAGTTGTGTTCGCATTGCGTGAGCCTAAAAATTTGTTCAAAGGTATATTTAATTAATAAACAATACATCATCAGTAAACTAAATGTACCTTACACTACAAATATACTATTTCACCAATCAATCAAAGTCCTAATATCTAGTAATTCAAACAAGATAAACATGCAATTAAATCGAACAATTAAACATGAAAACATACAAGATAAATTAAACCTATCTCTTGACTCTTTTACAGGGTTCAATCCCTCTACTTTCACATGACTAATTAGGATTAACTTCTAATATTATCTACACAGTTAAAGTATCAAAAGTGACCCAAGTTTCAATTTCAAAGACAATAATATCTAAATCTAAATACTCCAATAAATTAACCTCTTCTATGGCCTCTAGTACAACTTCTAGCCCTAATTTTATCTATCCTCTTAACAAAGTAATCAAAACCTTATCTCAAATATACATTAAAAACAAATAGATCAACATAACAAATATCTTGAAATTGAACATGATACCTCTTCTACGGATCGTTGGTACTCAACAGATGAGGGTGCACACCCACTAGAAGATGATGATGTCCCACTCACCATGTAATGCAGATCTGAAGATCCTACCCCAAATACCCGGGTGGTCCTATGACCTCTTGACTGTACACGAACCCACACCTCAGGGTCATCAGGACAATCAGTGAGGTCCGACCCATGAATATCATGCATCGCCTCCAAGTAACCCCCCTGAAATATATAAAATAGTGCAGTTTTTATTGTACTAAATGTTTAAACGAAAATTGTAAGAAAATAAACAAGGATAACTTACATATATGCTAATCTCACCTTTCCTTAACTTTTCTTTGCATTCTTTGGTGAGGTGGGTTTGCAGGAAGAGTTCTTTCCAAGTAGGTTCACGACCATATGTCCTTCTCTACATACACATAGAGTATAATTATTGTTATAAGATTTACAGTACATACAATACAATTACTGAAATTCGTAAATATAAATAGCTTACCCAGTTTTCACGATGCTCATCGAAACCCATAGATCCACCGGTGTGTCGAGATGAGCTGCCATTGATATTGGCACTGTTGCGATTTGATGACCCGCACTTTGACTTACTAAGCCATGCTTTTGTGTTCCAAGCCTGCAAAGACACAATACTTCGCGTTCATTTTTGTTCATTTACATATTTCTTTAAACAATTAACTCGTAATAATACTAGTAAAGTGGATCCAACCCGATTTAAGGCACTGTTATGATCGGAGGCTCTCATGATTGTGTTTGTTTGTTTAAAATGAATAATCAATGACAATGAAAACATGTAAAGTGCAGCGGAAATGAAAACAAACTTTGTAAACACAGTCAAAAAGGAGAAAAATAGTTTGATAAACAATTGCTTCTCATAAAGTCGAATGATTTACAAATCAAAGCAAAAGATTACAGACATGCTTACAAACTAAGCTCCCCCTCAGCCTGATGCCTCAAGGTTGGATTGCACAAGATGAAAGGATTAGACATGAGAAGAGAAAACCAGCTCAGTCAATCAAATGTAACAGTACAGGGTACTGTTACATTTATAGGCAAACCAAACCACGGAGGTATCTCAGCTGACGTCACCATGAAAGCGACGTCTAACAGCCTAACAACCTGTATCTACTGACCTTACACAAACACTGCTAACCTAACCACTGACTATACATAAGACAAACAATTTACTAAGCAGCTGCTCTCCCTATATGTCAGTGCTTTCCTCAAGGTTGATCAGTCCTTGACTGGGCAGTGCTTTAACATCAGTAGATAGGACCAGCAGTGTTGAATACTTCAGGGTTTTCATCAGCAGTTGAAAGGACAGCAGCAGTTGAATATGAGCAGCAGATAGAGACCATCAGTTGTTATAAATCACTTTCAAGAGGAGAGCAAAGTGTAAACCGCTGCTTATTGTGAATCCACTGTTGTGACCTGGTTTTGGCTTTACATTATCTGTTCCTTTGGTAGGGTTCAATCCCAACAGGCACCCACAACAATAATCAACCATAACATCAGATAAAACAGATTATATGCAACAACAATAATAAGCCATAAGAAAAACAGAAAAGAATATATTAAATTTGCCTACCGAACACATGTCACGCCATATGTTGATAGGTATTGATTCAGGCGGATATTTACGAATAATGCGGAATTGATTAGAATTACTTAGGTCGACATTTTCTCCAGCTTTATATGCAAGTCTTGTAGCTTTTTTTCTCAATTGCATCATAATCTCCCGTTTCTTTAGCATGTTAAGAAAGCCTTCATATATTGCTTGTTCGTTCGATGGATCCCACGTCCAACAAGTATGCAAAAATAAAAAATAAGCTAAAGATATGTAAATATATAATAAATATGTTACCCTAAATCGATCATACATATGAGCCACTTCATCCCGCGGAACCTGTTTGAACGTTAGCCAAGCTCCATCACGATGCTCATGCAGTATACGAGAGATACTCTTATGAACATCACCATGCACATTCACAAACCTACAATATTTTGTAATAACCAAATAAGTATATTTATTATATTATTATATTATAATTGTTATATAATGATTATTAATATTTACAAACCCGTCCCCCGATGAACGCTTGATCAATCTCCTTCGAGAGGTATTATGTAGTGCATCTCCGACATACGCTACTTTAAATCATACAAATTTTTTTTCTTTTTTTAATATTTTTTATATAAAAATCGCTACTTTTCGAAGCAAAAAAAAAAAAAAAAATTAAATTTTTTTTTGACCACTAAAAGTAGCGATTTGAGCATAAAAAAATATTAAAAAAAAAATTGTTAGATTTTTTTTTTTATTTTTTATGTTTTTTGGGGGTTTAGTTTTTAGCATTTTAGCTTGGGGGGGTGGGGGGTTTAGGTTTTTTTTTTTGGGGGGCGGGGGGGGGGGGGTGGGGGTTAGGTTTTTTTAGCTATTTTAGGTTGTGTTCACATTGGTTCTCGCGGTTCTCGCAATAAGGGTGGTTCTCGCATGAACTCCTCCCTATATATATATATATATATATATATAGGGTAAGGTTCATGCGAGAACCACCCTTTTGCGAGAACCACCCTTATTGCGAGAACCGCGAGAACCAATGTGAACACAACCTAAAATGGCTAAAAAAAACCTAACCCCCACCCCCTCCCAAAAAAACCTAAACCCCCCCACCCCCCTCCTCCACCCCCGAAAAACCTAAACCCCGCAAGCTAAAATGCTAAAAACTAAACCCCCAAAAAACCTAAAAAAATCTAAAAAAAATCTAAATTTTTTTTATGTTAAAATCGCTACTTTAAATTTAAAAAAAATTTTTTTTTTTTTTTTTTTGGCTTCGAAAAGTAGCGATTTTTTTTATAAAAAAATATTACAAAAAAAAATTTGTGTGATTTTTAGCTATTTTTAGGCATTTTTGGTTGTGTTGACATTGGTTCTCGCGGTTCTCGCAATAAGAGGTGGTTCCTAACGGATCTTTGTCCTATATATATATATATATATATATATAGGGGAAGGTTCAAATGAAAACCACTAGTTATTGTGAAAACTTGAAAACTAATTAAAAAAGCAAAAAAAACATACCAATTTTTTTTTTGCATACCAATTTTCGTCATTTTATATATATAAAAAAAAATTTCAAATTTTTTTTTTGTAGTGCACATGTGTAATAATACTACACATGTGTTTGTGTACTACACAATGTGTAATACACATGTGTACTACAATTTTTTTTTAATTTTTTTTCATATAAAAAAACATGCAATTTTTATAAAAAGATTGAAAAAACAAAATTTGGTGTGTTTTGTAGGCCTTTTTTAGTTAGTTTTTGAGTTTTCACGTTAAAAGTGGTTTTCATTTGAACCTTCCCCTATATATATATATATATATATAGAGGTCAGTTAACGTACAATAGGGCTTATCGTACGATACGTACGCGATCATCCCAGCTGTACGACCTGGTGCGAATTCAATCTTTCACATGCGATTTTGTCCATCTACACACCTCATGCCATTTTTCACATTACCCCATGCTAGCCATTTTTCACATGCGGTATTCAATCTTCCACGTGCGATTTTGTCCATCTACAACACCCCATGTCATTTTTCACATTACCCCATGCTAGCCATTTTTTCACATGCAATATTCAATCTTCCACATGTGATTTTGTCCATCTACACACCCCATGCGATTTTTCACATTACCCCCATGCTAGCCATTTTTTCACATGCGATTTCATTTGCATGGGATTTCAAAAATGCGATTTCATTGCATTTTCAAGCCATGCGATTTCATTATGCCTTTTTATAACATGCGAAGATTGAATTCGCCAAATCGTACGGCTGGATGATCGCGTACGTATCGTACGATAAGCCCTATTGTACGTTACACTTTTTCTATATATATATATATATATATAGGGAGGGGCTCATGCGAGAACCACCCTTATTGTGAGAACCTTGAGAACCAATGTGAACACAACCTAAAATAGCTAAAAAAACCTAACCCCTACCCCCCCACCCCCCAAAAACCTAAACCCCCCCACCCCCCCCCCCCCCCCAAAAAAAAACCTAACCCCCCCCCAAGCTAAATGCTAAAAAAAACCTAACCCCCCCCCCCCCCAAAAAAAAAACCTAAACCCCCCTCCCCCACCCCCCAAAAACCTAAGCCCCCCCCCCCACCCCCCCAAGCTAAAATGCTAAAAACTAAACCCCCAAAAAACCTAAAAAATCTAAAAAAAATCTAAATTTTTTTTTTTGATTTTTTTAATATTTTTTAGGTTAAAATCGCTACTTTTCGAAACAAAAAAAAAAAAATTTAAATATATTTTAAATTTTTTTTTTTTGGCTTCGAAAAGTAGCGATTTTTTTTATAAAAAATATTAAAAAATTCAAAAAAAAAATTTTTGTGTGATTTTTAGCTATTTTTAGGCATTTTTGGTGTGTTCACATTGGTTCTCGCGGTTCTCACAATAAGAGGTGGTTCTCGCATGATCTTCTCCCTATATATATATATATATATTTAGAGGCTGGTTATCATACAAATCCCCTAATCGTACATTATGTACGCTATAACCACAACCGTCAAATCATCTCATTTAAACCGCGTGTTTAACTATTAAATTAATCAAATTAAAATAAATAGCTGAAACCGCCAAGGTTAAAATCGTCCATATCAGTACTTTCGTAATATCATTAGTTTATGTGAGCATATATACGATTGTTCACTTTCTTTCTATTCATACGTTAATCGACTTTCGTTAGTAGAATTTCGTATAAGTGAGACGTTCATTAATAGTTATCTCATTTCAAATCCATACAACTAAACTATCATCCATCATAACACGTAATTCATCTAGTACGTAACACATTAACTTTTTACTTAAACAATTGTGTCTAATGGCCATCTCGTGATATTCCTATACTGTTGACCTAAAGAAAGTCAACTGTCTCGGTTACACACTTCAAACCTTTGGACATGTATTCATCTAAATATGGTAGGTCATAATAATAATATCCTGCATATCTCATACTCGTATTGTACGACATGTACGATTTACGTGATCCTCTAAACAATACACATATACCTGCACATACACGTATTTTCACATGCTAATGCTCCATGATTCTACAATTAGCAAATTTCATTCAAAACAACTATATAACATAATTTCAACATATCCTTTACTAATTAGCTCGTACAATTCACATTTAGCACATATTCGCCTCTTAATCATACTAAAGAAAATCATTAAATACATATAAGCATCACACCATTCATGTACAAGGTACAAGCCTCTAACGCATAATTCTATCAAAGCATACATTCATCCGAATTCTCATACGAATTCCAACTCCACTTTATACATTCGTCATTCATTTCGTGCCATTCCATACGTTACATTCGACTTTTATAAATTTTACTTTATCGCCGACGATCTACATAACTTTACATAACTTATTATATCTTCTTATAACTTGACAGGAACATAAAACGGGCATTTCTGAGAAGTATGGGAACTTAAATCATAATTCACAAGCTTCAATACATCCTAGTTCATTAGTCCATAATTACTTCGTTCGCATTCTTATATTTTAAACTTTACTCGCTTTTTCAGCTTTCATCATTCTTTTGTGTCATTCGACACATTACTTTCAAATTTTCATAATTCCGTCTATCTTATCCACTAATCGTGGTCACATATATCGTACTAGGCCTTATATAGATCTTACACGAACATTCATTAAGCTTTTAAACAATTTAGAAACTCAAAATACGAAAACAAAACAAAATAAAAGTTTCAGCGGATTTGATTTCCGCTGGCCGTCGGCGACGGCTTTACACCCCGTCGGCGACGGGCTTTGTAAACGTGCGTCGCCCACAAAAGTCCGTAGACACGAAAATAGGCCGTCGGCAAGCATGGGGCGTCGGCGACGGCATCACAGCCCGTCGGCGACGGCCCCTCCTTTGTAAAAACACTGCTGAATTTTTTTTTACTGTTCCGACTATTTTCCAGATCCGTTTTCAGCTACACGGGTCCAGGGACTTCTCATTATACCCGTTTTATCACTTCTTAGCATATTTAATCTTAAAACTTATACCGTATCACACTATGCATACTCATATTAAACAAATATTTAAAAATTTACCTCATTGGCGATCTCGGAGCGAGCACACTTTTGCACGAGCCATCGGTTTGAGTTCAAGCACTATTACTCTTGCTCGAATCCCTCAAACCTAGGCTCTGATACCAACTTGAAAGGACCGCTTTTTCGTCTTTATAAAATAACTTACAAGAGTGATTTAAAGACTTCAAACTAACAACTTTAATACATAATTTTACAAAATTTGGCCATGACCCGTTCGTAAAACGAGTATACCCCTGTTTTAACCATAATCAAGACAATACCATTCTACAAGATACTACTAAAACCAAAACATCAAATACTAAAAGGTGTGTCTACCAACAAATTTTACAAAAAGTATTTTGACCCAAAACATTAACATAAACTAGCGGAATCGCTTGGTAAGACATATTTTGATCACGTGCTCGCTCCAATTCGCCGAGTCGCCTAAGTCGAGGATTTACCTACATTTAACAACAAGATTTAGAAAGTTAGTCATAATACTTGTTTCACTTACAACACCAACCTTTTTAATTGCATTCCTTTATCTACTTTCATTACTCTCACGCATTCGATTACCCCATTAAATGGGTATGGCATATACTCTCATAATGAGATTCAAGCATATCACTTACGACCCGGTAACATCGGGTTAATAGCTTACAACATAAATCTTTCGTTCTATCCGTATAACGGATTGAACTTCATACATTCTTTATTGCATTCATGACCACCCGTTCTAAACGGATGGTACCATATTCTTACTCGACATGGTTCGACTCGAACCGGTCGACTTGCATAGCTTAATGTAACCTTCGTTAACATAACCAAATCCGCAAGGGATTTGCTATCTACTTACTAATCACCATAATCATTGTAACAAGGGTTGTTTTTCATAATATAAACAAAATTTAAATAAGGCTTTGTATGCAACGGAACATACCTCGGTCTTGTGAACCTTCCGATTTCTTAGTATTTGAACCTTCTACCTTCACGCCTATATCAACACATTCATTCATTCGTTTAGTACCCGAATTTCATTCCTTTATGTTCCAAATTACACATAATTATTCTTTCAAGCATTTCATCAAACACCTAGTGTGCGTTACATTAATAAAGCATAATGTACAAGCATTTAAAGCGTGACTTTGCTAATTCATCCTATATGTCATCAATAATCAATCTAGTTCTTGTAATTCCTTTATTCTACATCAAATTATCTAGCATTCAAGTATTACAACCAGGATCACATATCAAGATTACATACAATCATAATCCCTAATAATCTTCTTAATCATAACACAATTTTACAAAGTGGGTTTTCATTACAATCTTCCATATAACCCAAAATCAATCATGATTCTTGTTCTAGAAAGCAATTCTAACTCAGAATTCCCACATTTGATACAAGAAATCGAGTTTGGGTTGAACCCCTCATTCACAAATCATAATTTCAGAAAATTTAACTTACCACTTCGGAAATTAAGGTTTGCCATTCGAATTTATAGACTCATGCACTGAATTTCCCTATGAATTTCACTTCAATTCTTGAGTTCTTGAGGTTAGGGTTTTACCTCCCCTTTCCTGCTCTTCCTGATCGATCGACCAAACCCAGATGTGGGTGTTTTTAATTTTTTGTTTATTAATTAAAACCCTTCTAGTTTACTAATTACACATTGAACCCTTCCATTTTGAAAGAGTGTTTAAATTAGGTTTTCCCCCATAAACTAACTACCATGTTGCCATATTTCATTAACTAAGTTAAATTCTTTATTTATTTGAACTTATCATAATACTAAACATTTTTGGGGTGTTACAACTTATGCCTAGTTAACGTTTTTGGGGTGTTACATACTGTCATGGATACATTCAATAGTCAATGGGGGGGGGGGGGGGGGGAAACGCGAGAATTACCCATGGCTTGATTGCAACTGCAATAGATAATCAAAGAGATGGGGGCAACCTGTTTAGATTAAATTTCCTGGTGTACTGGATGACGTTTTTTGCGGAGATTACAAAGGCAACAACTGCAAATGATAGATGTTTGCTTGGTGTAGAGACAGTTGAGGACATACCGCATCTAGATTGGTGCTCATATCTACTTGACACTTTGCGTCGTACACGAGCGGGCTAGAAGAACTATAAAATACATTTCGTGGGACCTGTTGCCTTTCTTACGGTATGCATTACTACATTTGATAACATATTTACAAGACTAGTTTGTTTTATTATATAATTAAATGATACATGCGATTTTAAAAATAATTTTGTTTGAGCTTGCGATTTATGAGATTATATAGTTTTAGTGATGGTTAACTGATATATGCGAAATAATAACTAATTCATGCGATTTTATCAGATTAGTGGCTTTGGTAAAATGGTATAAGAATACATGCTATTTCATACTTTTTTGTGTTCATATCATGCGATTTTGTAGAAAAGAGTATGATGATGACTTTAAATATAAAATAAATACACATTTTAAGAAAAATATTAACTCCTTTGTATATTTATACAGCTTCTATACACAAATGAGTACAACAAGAGGCTTAAACTGTTTGAGAAAGTCGTGGAGATACCGGTTATTCGTTATATCACATTGATATGCTCTAAAATATACATATTTTATGTAATTATTACTACACTTTTGAGTGGCTTTATTGTTGTTTTTTATTAAAATCCACTCATAGTTGGTTCGTAGTTGAAGTTGGAGGATTTTTAGTGAAAACTGAGCTAAAATGATGAATTTTATAATAAATGTGATGATGTTGTCTCAAAGAGAAAATTATACTTAATAAATGAATATTTCATTGATTTGTTAACATGTTTAGTATTTGCAAATTCTAAAAGTGCAATTAAATGAGAAATTGAATGATGCATTTATTATTTTTTTATTCATCGTAGGTGATGAATTGAATTGAAAGAACTTAAATTATTGTTATGAAGTTCTTGGTGGAATTGAAGGGGATTTATGAGACTACACTTATCACTTGGGCTTTGGAGCTAAAAGGAATACATATTAGTAGTTGGGTATTAGTTTGCTAAATTAAAGTCATGGACTCCAACATCAAAGAAGCAAACACAAAGGGCGACACAGAGAAAAAAAAAAGGATCAGATGTGCATGTTGGGTGGAAAAGATAGGCTAGGCCCACTAAGGGATGAAGACCTATATACATGATACGCAAACTTGGAGGCATTAATATATAGGGTGGAGATACAATTGGAAGTTTATTTTGCTAGGAAGGCTAGGAAGTAATCTTGACCATCAATTTGCTTAATCAATGGCTGAGATTAAATGGGTGAAATTGAACAAGAAAAAAGAGGCGCGTGAGTTAATTTGAGGGTATTCTAGTCCATTCAAATCAATAGTTTCTCTCTCCTCCAATTCCCCATTATTTTTAAATCGTTAATAACTTTTTCATACGACAATATTTTTTTTATAAAAATTACACCATAAAAACGAACGTTTTTTATCTTTAAAACGAGCACACTATTGCTATACTTTTGAAAAAAAAATCAAAAACCTAGATGCGTAAAACGCAATGGATAGAACAACACACTATAACCCAGGTTCTAAAACGCAATAGGTTTTAACATGGTCATGTTTATGTTTTAACATGGTCATGTCTTTGTTCCAACATGATCATGCTTCCCTTTTAACATGATCATGTTCTTTGATGTTATTTTACACTCCAGTTCTAAAACGCAATGAAACCCAAAATCAATATTTTGCACTCCAGTTCTAAAAAGCAATGAAGTTTTAACATGGTCATGTTCATGTTTTAACATGGTCATGCTTTTGTTCCAACATGACCATGCTTTAATTTTGGCATGATCATGTTCTTTGCACCCCAGATTGTAAAACGCAATGAAACCAAAAATCAATATTTTGCACAATGGAGTTTTAACATGACCATGTTTAAGTTTTAACATGGTCATGCTTTTGTTCCAACATGACCATGCTTCTATTTTAGCATGATCATGTTCTTTGCTTGTAAAACGCAATGAAACCAAAAATCAATATTTTGCACTGTAGTTCTAAAAAGCAATTAAGTTTTAACATGGCCATGTTTATGTTTTAACATGGTCATGCTTTTGTTCCAACATGACCATGCTTCTGTTTTGGCATGATCATGTTCTTTGCACCTCAGGTTGTAAAACGCAATGAAAACAAAAATCAATATTTTGCACTGTAGGTTCTAAAAAGCAATGGAGTTTTAACATGGCCATGTTTATGCTTTAACATGGCCATGTTTATGCTTTAACATGGCCATGCTTTTGTTCCAACATGACCATGCTTCTATTTTAGCATGATCATGATATTTGCTTGTAAAACGCAATAAAACTAAAAATCAATATCAATGAAGTTTTAACATGGCCACGCTTTTGTTCCAACATGACCATGTTTCTACATGTTCTTTACACTCCAAGTTGTAAGACGCAATGAAACCAAAATTAAAATTTTGTACTACAGGTTCTAAAAAGCAATGGAGTTTTAACATAGGTTCTAAAAAGCAATGTAGTTTTAACATGGGTATGCCTTAGTTCCAACATGATCATGCCTCTGTCCAAGCTTATCATGTTCTTTGCACTGCAGGTTCTAAAACGCAATGAGTTTAAACGTGGCCATACCTTTATTCCAACATGATCATGCTTCTATTTTAGCATGGTCATGTCTCTATTTTAACATCCAGAAGAACAAAATGAAAAGAACTCTAACTAAAACATAATGATGTGAAAAACGCAATTGAGGTTTGATAACTAAAACGCAATGAAAATAAAATATAACATAACTTACAAAAGAACTCTGATTAACGACGGTGGACGGAAAAAGAACTCTGATACACCGTGGGGAAACTGGTGGCGGTGGAGCGGTGGCGGTGGATGATGGAATGATGGTGTCAGATCTGAAAAACCCAACAGGTGGTTGAAGGTGGTGGTTTCAGATCTAGTTTCCGGCAAGATGGTGGCAATCGTAGGTCGTAGTGGTGGTGGTGGTGGTGGTGGTGGTGGAGGTGGTGGTGGTGGTTGTGATGTGGTAGTTTATAGTTTTGAAAATGGTGGATTTGAGTATACGGGTAAGAGAAATGAATTGCAGATGCTGGGTTTTTTTTGAAGATGGTGAGTTTTGACCAAAATGCCCCTCCTTATGTTTTTCATCTTTGCCACATGTCATCCTCTTATTGCTTCCTATCCTTCCTAGCGAAATTAATCTTCCTATTTGATCTTTTCCCTTAATATATATATATCTATTTTTTGAAAAGAGGGGACGATACCAAAGGAAAGAGGCGACAGAAGCTACAGGAGGGACGATTTCAAGAAGGAAAAAAGCTTAGTTTAAGATTCAAGGCTAAGGAACGGGATCCTAGTTCAGTTCGTAAACGTGTTAGTTCGGTTTAATTTACTTTGTGTTATTAGACTCTATGAACATATTTTCATTACTGTTTGAGACCTATTTATCGTTCTTGACTATGATTATTGGCTAGTTATTTTTCTACCCAGGTTTGTGATGAATAATCGTTTTTAATCAATAATTTTTCGGTTTTGGTAATTTTGTGATGGATAAATATTAAAGTAAAAGACCTAAATATTTTTTACTAGATGTGTGAGTATACTTTATTCTAATTTATTAGAGTAAACTGCCATTTTGGTCCCTGTGGTTTGGGCATTTTTGCCATTTTAGTCCAAATCTCAAACTTTTTAAATCTGGGTCCCTGTGGTTTCACTTTTGTTGCCATTTTAGTCCAAAATCCAAAAACCCTCTTTTTTTACTGTTGAAAGCTGGTTCTTTTGTCTTTTTGTACAGGGGCAAAATTGTCCATTTAAATTTAATATAACATATTATTAATTAAATTAATTAACTTAAATATCTATTTACCCATTAAAAGCAGTTCATCACCCCACCCCAGTTCATCACTTCAAGTTCATCTTCATCATCTTCACCCCACCCCACACCAAACCCTAACCCAAACACCGTAGTCCGGCGCTCCGGCATCCTGTTTCTCCCCTGGATTCTTCTCCACCACACCGCTGGCCGATCCCTTTTTTTTTGGTGGTGAGGAATTCTTCACAAAATCAACACCAGTTAAAATCATAACAAAATCAACAGAAATAAACAAACAAACAACCATAACCACCACTCAACAATCAACATCAATACACATTATCCATGAAAAAACACTCATTCAAAACCCAAATTCTCCTAAAATTCACCATAATAATACTTACAGAATGTAGAGATAGCCTAGGGAATGAATCAAAGGATCAATTCGAGTAAGACATGTCGCAAGCGTTGCGGCCTGTGATCGAATTACGTCCTCTGATTGTTTCAAACGGTTGTTTAAGTGACCTAAATCCTGAGAACTGCCTGATAACCCTTGGATTTCGGTCACTAGTGAATCCACTGAGTTTACGTTCATGTTTATCCTCTCTTCTTGGATTTCAGAGAGGGTTTGGGGGTTTGAGATTGGCGGTGCTTGTCGGCTATATCTGGTGTTGCAGGTTTAATGGTGGTGTAATAGTGAAGGGTTTGGGGAAGGGTGGGGATGGTGGTGGTGGAGAGGAATCCAGTGGAGGGGATGTGGTGGTAGTAGGTGGGGGTAGCGGTGGTGCTAGCGGTGGTTGGTGGAGGTGATGCGGTGGTGGCTGATGGTTTATGGCAGCGGTGGTGGCTGATGGTTATGGTGGATAACGGTGGTGTGTGGTCGGAGATGACGGTGGTTTACAGTGGTTGGTTGTTGCAGGTTGTGGTTGCAGCTTTCATCCTCCATTGAAGTTGCAGGTTTTGAAATAAAATTAGGGTTTTGGTAGAGAAGATGAAGATGCAGATGTGTAGAGGTAGAGAGAGAGAGATGAATTGAGGGTTTTGGTAGAGAAGAGGAAGATGCAGCTTTCATCTGTCTCTTTTTTAGTTTATTAATAATAATTAATATGTTATAAAAAACCTGAGATGGACCAAAATGCCCCTGCACAAAAAGACAAAAGAACCAGCTTTCAACAGTAAAAAAACAGGTTTTTTGGATTTTGGACTAAAATGACAACAAAAGTGAAACCACAGGGACCTAGATTTAAAAAGTTTAAGATTTGGACTAAAATGGCAAAAATGTTCAAACCACAGGGACCAAAATGGCAGTTTACTCAATTTATTATCTTATAAATGTTCCTCGTGTGTCTTTGTGAATGTCTTTCATGTATAGATGCATGTTAGGTTACCTACTTTGTGTTTGTAACTATTTTATGGTTTATGGTGCACCTATTCCATAGGAACATTGTTTGATAATTTAGAGGAGTTAAGTGTTCTACCTATTCTTGAGACCGTGAGGAGATAGATAGTTAGGATTATCTTTGGTGCTAGGTATTTAGGTGCAGTGAGATCGGGAGGAGATCTGTCTAAGGGGCCTAGTATTATTTGTTTTCCTAAGTCTTGTAAAGTGTTTTTAGGTTACCCCGTGCACTCTAGGGTGTATTGTGATTAGTGAGACCGAGAGGAGATCTAGTCTTTGGGTACTTTAGTATTGTTGGAGAGACCGGGAGGTGATCCAACCCATACCAGTGAGCTTTATTTGACCTTTAGGACCTTAGGAGAAGTTGATGAGACCGGGAGGAGATTCAACTTATCTTTAGCCTTAGAGTGTCGTATTATTAGAACTTGGTTCCATCATAGTTACCATTGCCGAGAGAAAACCGATAGTCACGAATAGGATTCCAAACCTGGGTAGTACCTTCTCATCTTTGATTTCACCTTAGTAGCCTTCAGCCTGCGTCGAGGTAGTCTAGTTCGTCTTAGTTAATTCCTTTAGTGTAATTAGTTAAAACCCCAAAACCTCAAATCAAAACCAAATAAACCAGTTAAGTAATTAGTTGAGTCAGAGTCTAGTGTAGCGTCCCTAGTATCTCGTGGGTTCGATACTCAGACTTCATTAGGCTTTACTACGTACGATAGGTACACTTGCCTGTCCGTGGTCTAGCATTTAGAGAGTCTTAGTTTATAAATTTAAAACTAGGGTGTCTAGATTAGGTTAGTTTTTATTAGACCATAATTCAGTACATCAAGTTTTTGGCGCCGTTGCCGGAGACACTTAGGCGATTGCGTTATTAGTTTGACTGAGCTTATTTGTTTAATTGGTCTTATTTGTAATTTGGGTCTTACGGTTTGAGTCCTAGAGTTTGTGTCTAGTAGTAGTGTGTCGAGTCATTATTTTTGTAAATTTTTTTTATTAATTAGTTTGTTTTTTTCTTTCCACTACAAAAAAGTAACCATTAGAGACTATTTTATTAGGGACTGATATATCAGTCTCGAATACATAATATTTAGGGCTGATTTTTCAGTCACTAATAATATTGGGGACTGATTTTTACGCGACTTATGTTAGGGACCGATAATCAGTGGCTAATGTATCTCCATCTTATCTGAGACTAATTTTTAGTCATAAATATGTCTAAGTAATATAAGGTTTTCGAGGGAAACTTATTTGCAACTGAACTTTAGTCCCAAATAATTCCCATCTATAATGAAAAATGGCATAAATGTATTGGCGACTACTTTTCAGTCTATAATATGAATGGAACATATTAAAGACTAAAAATCAGTTATTAATATTCTAAAAGATTGACTGAATTAGGAACTGATATTCAGTCATGGATGCATTTTGTATATTAAAGGATTAATGACTGATTTTTAGTATCCAAATATTTGGCTCAAGTTTTAACATTTTGAAGGAACTACGAGAGACTGAAAGTTAGTCTCAAATATCTTGTAAGTGACCTTATTTGAAACTAAAATTTCGTTTACTAAATGGTATACGAAAGTCATTAGGGACTAATATATAGTCTCCAAAACTCAATTAAAATTCTACTGTTATGATGAATTATATCTGAGACTAAAACTTAGTCCTCACAATTCTTGTAAGAGGTCGTATTAGGGACTCATAGTATCGGATGTGTTTTGTATATGAAATGAGTATTATTTGATTATTAGTTTATTATTCCACATCGTGAGTTCAACATTACAATAGTAACTAAAGTATGAATGACTTATGTATTAGTTTCGAATTACAATAGTAACGCTCAATTAGCATTTATGGTCCAATAAGTTCATTTTATGGCCAATGAGCTATTGTTCAACTGACATTGGAGGGAAGTGTTATTTGGGGTTGAAGGTCGCAGGTTTCAAGTTCGAATCCAATCCCAACAGGGTTTTACCACAGTGGGCCTTCAGGCGACGGGTTTTCCTCGGAACTGGAGATGGTGTGCTTGGACTACCCAACGCTGTCTACGTGCCCGAGCGTATGGGGTCTCCCTTTTCCATTGGATTACCCCAAGTAGTCGGAGTTTTATTCATTGGTCATTCAAAAAGAAACTACGACTAAGTAAAGGTATTAATGATCAGTGATGATCAATTTGAGTCATTAGTGGTCAATTATGGTTGTTGATGTCATTTAGGGTCTATAATTTTTAATTAGATTATGAGAGTTTCTATTACACCATACTCTATTTATAGTTACATCATACTCTATTATATTATTTAGAACTAACTTTGGAGTCCAATAAAATCAAAGCATGGGTTTTTAGTCTTTCAAGTATCCCAGTATATGAGTAACTCTATTAATAAGAAGTGAAAAAAAAAAACATTATATTATACTACATATACATTTGTAAGTTGGGGGAATAGTGTCAGACAGCTGCCTGACACTTCTCCATTGGACCAACACATTTATTGTTTTATATCCATTTTAAAATTACGTTTTAGCCCCAGCTCAAAATAAAATTACGCTTTTTGTCCTCATCTCAAAATTACGATCTTGCCCTCAATTCAAAATTACGACTTTGCCTGGCACTCTCCCATTGGACCAACCAGTTTATTATTTTATATTCATTCTAAAATCACGTTTTTGTCCCTCTTTAAAACGGTTTTGTCCTCAGCTCAAAATAAAATTACGCTTTTGTCCCCAGCTCAAAATTACGATTTTTCCCTCCATTCAAAATAAAATTGTGGTTTTACCCTGAGCTCAGAATTACGAATTTGCCCCTGTGAAAATTTACAAATTTGCCCCTGGGACAAATTTACAGTACTGCCATTACTTTAGCTTTTGGCAAATTACGATTTACCCCAGTCAAAAAATACAACTTTCCCTCAGTTAAAAATTACAATATTGCCATTGTTTTAGTTTTTTTTAATCAAAACTATAAAAGTGTTTTGTTTTAATTGGTTTACTCGATTTAATTGTTTTTCGTGTCAATGAGCTAACTAACACTCGCTCATTATTCGGCCATCGCCCCGCAACGCGGGCGGGGGCAACACCTAGTTATAAACATTCACCCTTCTAGAAATGATTTTCTTAAAGCAATAAATAAAATGAAAAAAAAAAAAACATTATAAACATTCACCCTTCTAGACATGGCTTTGATGTGGGTGGTGATAAGACCGTGGGGTATGGTTAGGGGTGCAAACGAGCCGAGCCAAGCCCGAGCTCGACCAGGCTCGAGCTCGTTTAACATATAAAAGCTCGAGCTCGGCTCGAAGGTAATTTTTCAAGCTCGAGCTCGGCTCGGGCTCGACTCGTTTAATATTTTTTTAATTAATTTATATTAATTATAATAATTATTATTATAAATATAATTTAGTTATTTTTTTATATTTATATAAATGGTAATTATTATTATATAAATATATGTTTAATATATTAATAAAAAATATATAAATAGAAAGCTCGATTAGGCTCGCGAGCCGGCTCGAGCTCGATAGGCGAAGCTCGGGCTCGGGCTCGTTTACTAAACGAGCTTGTTTTTAGGCTCGGGCTCGAACGAGCCGAGCTCGAGTAGCTCGCGAGTAGCTCGGCTCATTTGCACCCTAGGTATGGTGGGGCGGGGGTTTGGGGCATGGGTTGACACGTGGATATGGGGCACTCAATACACAAACCCAAGTTTCATAGGGGTATGGTGGGCGTGGCTGGGCTGGCGTGGCCAAGCCACATCATTTTTTTTAAATTTAAAATGGCCCGCTATGCCCTAGCCAACAAGCCAATAAGAGCCAGCCACATAGGATCGCTAGCATGCCCCACGCCCGGCTTTAAACTCTCGCCCAAGCGGCCACGCCCAAATCCAAGCCCACCCGAGGTGGTGACTTGGGCGTTTCTCTCCACAGTCACTAAACGACAAAAGTGCCACGTCAGCATTTGGAGTATTATTTTCCAAAAATGGACGAGGTGGGATTATTGGTGGCTAATTCCTGACTTGGGATTATTATTGGCCAATTTCACAATGGTGGGATTATTATTTTCCAATTTGCCTAGAAAATATAGTGTTTTTTAGTGTAATTTAAGGTGGAAATATGATGGAATGGATATGAATGCTCTTAAACGCCCCTTAAGCGAATAATGACCCATTTAAGTTTATTTTTTATATATAATTTTTTATATGTACTTAAATATTTATTATTTTGTTTTACACTAAAAGCTAGTTTTAATTTTATTTTATCAATCTAAAACGTAGAATTTTAATTTAATTTTTATAATTACACTTAAACATGATCTAATGTTTAAATAAATGATAGTTGAACTAAAAACTTTCAAAATTCTCAAAAATGGAATGATCAAGATTTTAAAATTTAAAAAATATGTAAACTTTTGTTAAAAATCGAAAATCCCTCCATTTTAATTCCCGCTCCATCTTATAATTTGATTCCCCCACAACCAATCAAATTAATTTCCCCTAACCCTAATCTACTCATCATTAGTGTGCCTCTAAACCTCCCGTCCATGAATCACTTTGACTCTCTATCAGAGCTAGCAATGCCGGTCAGTGGCGGATCCGGCCAGTTTTTTCACTGGGTTCCTTTTTCCAAATCATAAAAGGTTTACACTACAAAAAAACGTTCTTTTCCAAATCATACAAGGTTTACACTACAAAAAAAACGTTTTTTTCCAAATCGACTGGGTTCCTGGGAACCCGGTAAACCCCTCTAAATCCGCCCCTGATGCCGGTGGAAGCTGTTCTCTTCACCCTTTATCGGTTCTTGTTTGTAAAGGTCCGTTCAATCCCTGTTTCTGATTTCTTTTTTCTTTTTTGGTTCTGAAAGTTTCTGTTGCAGGGGCTTTATTTTTGTGTGATTTGCTCTATTTTTTTTTTTTTTACTTTTGGATCGTGTTATGCTAATAAGCGTTCTTTGCTCACAACATGTTTGATGAAATGCCACATAGAGAGCATGTTGTCTTGACCCTAAATTAATTGGGAGAAAGTTCTTTCAGTGCTATATCAAGGAGGTACATTGCTACGACGTCAATTTACCAACTATCTCGATGTAAATTTCTAATTAATACATTTTCCAAACATTTAACCATCGGTATCAACAGAATTTGTTCAAGTTTTGAGAGTAAGATAATGATCATGGTTTCTTTTTAAATTTCGTTCATAACTCAGTTGAATAGTTACGTTATTGGTTGCAGAATGACTTCATCTTTTTTATTAGCATCTGTTTTATTTGGCATCGACTAGAGCCTAGGTGCAAGCCGCTTAAAAAGTGAGTGTTTTTTTAAGCAAGGCAAATAGTATGAAAATACCATTTTTAGTATGAAAATACCATTTTACTTTAAAGTTTGAATTGTAATCCGATGATTTTTTTTTTGTTTTATATACTATGGATTTCATATTTCTCATTGCAATATTAAGATAGAATCAGATTGTGATTAGAATAATTGTAATTTGTACCGGATGACCTGAATATAAACTTACCAAATGAACAATATGCTTATAGTAATATCTAACTTTACTCTTCATGATTAGTAATATCTAACTTTACTCTTCATGATTCTTATATGAATGGATTATAAGTCGCTTTTTATTGAACACTAGTGCCTTCTAAATTATGTCAAAAGGAGGATATTCATTTGTAGGTATGTTCTAAAGTTGAAATTTATAACAAATTTTTATTGTGCTTATTTCTTCAGGTTATTTTGTGCTTGCTATGAGTCTACTCACACCTTTCTAACAGGGCAGATCAACTCTCATTCATGGGAACTGCTTGCTCTTCTCTATTCTCACGTATTTCACTCGACTCTCTTTATGGGGTAATGTTTCGGATTCATAATTTTTTTATGATTAAGATATCTTGATGGTATAATCTCATTCCTTTCAAGAAACCAAGTGTTTGGAATTTATAGGAAGTGCATGTTTGGGTTTAATTAGTAAGTGCAGCAAATAAATATATCCATTTCAGTACTTACATTTTGAATTATCCTTGAACACCATATCTAGTAAGAATAGATCATAAATGTGAGTTAAAAAAATAGTCAGCTGTTATCATATATAATAGATCCAATTAAATCTAACATGTCAAGAAGAAAAAGAAAAGGCTTACCAAAATGCTAGTTTCACTAGATGAGGCTAACCAAGAAACAAGGATGGCTAAACGATCACTCATGCATTGAATATGTAAGTGTCTCCTTGTTAAAAGCTTTTAATTTTGAATTTTATTTTTGTGAAATATTGATTTTGGGTCGCTATTGGTTTTAAATGTTGATTTCATACCTTCAATTATTTTAGGAAAATAGTATTCAACATAAAGAGGTCATCGTGGATAAATTAAAATTTTGGAGGAACTGCATTACTATTGATATGGAACAACAAGATTGAGAAAGAAGCCATAAATCTTCAGCCTAATCATCTCAACAAGATACAAGTGAGATTGGAGATATGAGAAATATGGTTATTGCACTTGGGGAGAAACTTCAACATGATAGGGAGAAATATGAAAAAAAAAAAAAAAATGCCAGAGTTCATGATCACAAAGTTTCGAGAATTCAAGTGCACAATATTCACACCTACAAGTAATGAAGCTGATACTTTAGATGGATTACTCAGGCATAGTGACAACACGATCTATGGCGTTAGTAAAGACATTTATTACTTCTTTTATCTAAAAGCCTTTAAGCTTTAGAGTTGATTAATTGGTATTATTTCGATTGGCTCTTGTTATGATATAATGCTTGAATGTATTCTGATTGTGGACAAGCAAGAGACATATTTATGAATGATATTACTGTTGGGGGCTGAATTAAATTGTACTGGAACAGTTTGTAAAACAAATAAGAAAAAAATTGGAGTTGAGACATAGTATTAAAGACTAAAAAATAGTCATAAAAACAATGGACTAGTTTAGGAGACTGATTTTTAAACCCTAAATAAACATATTCAAGACTAAAAATAAATGTTATTTTAGACTGTTAATTAGACTTTAAAAGTACATATTAGGGACTAAAATCACATGCTATCTGCGATTAATTTTCGGTCCCTAAAAGAGCATATTTAGGACTGAAATTGCATGGTACTAGGGACTAATTCTAAGTCTTTAAAACCTCTTATTTGAGACTAATTCGGTATGGAATCACAAACGTAACGAAGCGTATTAAGGACAATATAGATATGTATAGAGGACTGATTTTTAATCTCTAAAGTTATACATTAAGAACTGAAATATCATAGTATCCAAGACTCATTTACAGTCACTGAAGAAATGTATTAGGGACTGTAATGATGTGGTACCAGGGGTAAATTAAGGACTAAATTTTTATGTATTGAAGACTGAATGTTAGTCGCCATTGTTGTCGTACAACGGGGACTAATTTTTAGTTACTAAAACCACTATCTAGTACTAGGTATCCGAGACTAGCAAATCAGTCCCTGATAATCATTAAGGACTGATTTGGATGTATCAGATACTGATTTTTTAGTCCCTAATACTCAATTTTTTTGTAGTGTTCCTTTCTCTACTTTGTACTGTTTTTGCTACTCTATTCATGGCAGGTTATGTAAGGACGTGCAAAAATGTCCCACAACACACCGTAAGTAAAAACCCGGACCCCTAAAACCCTAATTCTTATGAAAAATCAAGAAATTCAATTTTTCTGATCGCTCGCGGGTCGCGTAAGAGATAGCCGAAGCTTACGCGGGGCGTGACAGCCTGAAAACTCTCCGGATAAGATTTAGGCCACGTGTAAAACACGTGGCAAGCCTACACGTGACACGGTAGCCCTAGTTGTAGCTAGGGTGGCCCTCGCGGGCCGCGTAGGATTCCCCTTAGGTTTACGCGAGCTGCGAGAGACTCAAAAATCAGCTATATAACGAGCAGTGCATGGCCTTTCTTCTGTGTTCGCAATATACTTTCAAAACAGCAAATTTATGCTTAGATTCGTGTGTTTTAATAGGGAAACGCTGCTACGATTACAGGGTAATAACTCGATCACTGCTACGATACAATGTCCGATCGATTGAAACCGATCCGATAGATGTTTAAGTGCTGCCCGAATTTGGACTATACTTTGTCATTCGTCGTGAGGGTTTTGATTTCGTGAAGGTGCAAAGATGGTGCAAACAGAAGCATAAGGAGAAACTGAAGTGCAACGACAACCATCTTTTGCATTACATGTCTTGTATCAGGTTTGGTCCAGGTAAATTTAAAGTTTGGTGTTTGACCTGGTTGAACGCTTAAAAATATTTTCTAGTTTCATCATTAATTTTTTAATAAACAATGATGAACAATTAAAACTAAATGGGTTGGATAGAGGTTGGATAAAGGAGAAGCCTCCTGATTGAGGTTTTGGATGTGACTGAGTTGTAGAGTTTGTATAGAGTCGTAGTTTTTCTATATCGAGTCTAAGTTAGTATCGTTTGAGTCGGGTTTTTTTAGTCGGTCCTGCTTTTGTTTTTGCTTGTTTTTGTTTATGCAGGTTTGAATCGTACCACCCGTACTCAATCTCCATTCGGGTGATTTTGGAGCTGCTTTTCAAACTTCAAGCCATTTACTAAGCATACCAGTTGTAGTCAAAGCCGACCGCGACCGAAATGCTATACGATCGAGCTGGATTGGACGAGAGTTTTGGAGCTTACATATTAGATTACAGGTAAGTCCTTTCCAATTTGCCCTTTGTCTTTTAGTTCTTATTTATTTAGTTTTTTAGTCGGTTTCCATCCTACATTGAGGGCAATGTAGATTTTAAGTGTGGGGATGAGAAACTATCGTTTAGTGTCTAGTTAGTGAGTCATTGAGTCATAAAATTTGAAAAAAAAATACAAAAACAATTAAAAAATTTTAAAAAGTCCAAAAAAAAATTGAAAATGTTCCTGTTTTAGATGTTTGCAAAATAAATACGGAAAATGATAGAAAAATCAGTTTTGTTCGGGTTTCAAATAATAATAATGTGAGAATAAAAGTTGAACCTAAGCAGTTAATAGCGGTTAGCGGACGTCTGGGGTTGTAGCGGTCCAAATAGCGGTGGCTCATAGCGGTTCCGCTATTAGCGGCTCTATAGCCCGCTATTTGGCCGCTATTTGCCGCTATTTGGAAACCGGTAAAGCGGCCATAGTCAAATTAGGTCAAAGTTTGAAAAAATCGGTCAAAAGTCGCCTATAATCGGACCAAATCGGTCAAAACTGGATCAGATATTAGTAAAAAATTGACCAAATCGGTTAAGTGAAACGAATTGTTACCTTAATTTGAACAAAAATCAGTTGTTGCTCCATGATTTTGAACCATTGTAGAGATAACTGGGTACGCCTGATGGAGAAGAGAAGGGGAGCGGGAAAGAAAACGGCGTATGATGAAAGTGGGGATAATTAGGGTTATTTAAGTTTGGGTATTTTAACATATAACCCCCCTCCATCTTCATTAGTTTATATTTAGTCCTCATACTTGTGAATTTATATATAAACAATATAAAATTAATGGTATATGAATATAATATATATAAAAATACATAAATTATGCATGGTATAAAAATTACCGCTATATCACCGCTATACCTCCGCTATAACCTATATATCGTATAGCGGACCGTGACCGCTATCCGCTATTTTACCGCTTTAACTGCTTAGAGTTGAACTTGTGTCTAACTTGGGATGTGTGAGTAGGCCTGATCCGGTTTTTAGGTTTCTTTTAAGCTAAAAATATACCTAATTGTTGATTTACTAGTGGGTTCTCATCTAGGAAAAGCGGAGAAGCCGAAACCGCCAAAAATAGTATAAGGAATGCCGTTATAAGCTAAAATTATTAGAATTTTTTATCAAAGAAAAAAAATAATAATAAAAAGAGCTAGACTAAAATGACAAGGCCTACGTAATCTCTGTTGGGGATAGTGACTCTGACTTAGAATGCCTCTGGGATTGTTAAAAAGAAAAATGCAAAAATTATCGACGCCTACGTTGTCGCTCTTGGGGATAGTGACTCTGGTTGAGACAACCTCTAGGTTAGGTATGCATAGTCTAAAGCTCAAAAGAAAAAAAAAGAAAAAATAAAAAAAGAGAAAAAAATTTGATGTTAAATTCTTTTGATTTTAGTATAAAACGGTTAGGAAATAGTCCAGTGACTATTCCTTTTGTTCTATAAGCTTGAGACGGTATTAGGTGAAACTACGGTTTCTAGTGTGAGACCCTAGGTAAATTAATTAAACTTGAACCTAAATTACATGAAAAGGGCTTGGAACCGGGTTTGGGTTTAAGTGGACACCTATACTTGCAATCGCGGTTAATACAAGTTTTAATTTTAATAAGTAATCTAGACTTTTGAACTTGAATACTTATCTTATTATGATTCCGTTTGCATAAGTCTTTTTCAGTGACGAAAAATGTTTAAGTGTAGGGATATTTGATATGCTCTAAAATATACATATTTTATGTAATTATTCCTAAACTTTTGAGTGGCTTTATTGTTGTTTTTTTATTAAAATCCACTCATAGTTAGTTCATAGTTGAAGTTGGATGATTTTTAGTGAAAACTGAGCTAAAATGATAAATTTTATAATAAATGTGATGATGTTGTCTCAAAGAGAAAATTATACTTAATAAATGAATATTTATTGGTGATTGATTTGTGAACATGTTTAGTATTTGTAAATTCTAAAAGTGCAACTAAATGAGAAATTGAATGATGCATTTATTATTTTTTTTATTCATCGTAGGTGATGAATTGAATTGAAAGAACTTAAATTATTGTTATGAAGTTGTTGGTGGAATTGAAGGGGATTTATGGTACTACACTTAATACTCACTTGGTTTTTTTTTTTTAAGTAACTATCATTAACACAAACGCTAACCCAAGACGGGCCAGCAACAATACAACCAATAACTTACACATTTACAAAAAAAATCCAATCTCTCCAATCTACCCCTTTATACTTCGATATACTAGAAAACCATAAAAAACATATCGCTTTAATCTCACTAATGATACCATCGATTCGAACAGAGGCATTAGAAAATTTAGCATTGTTTCTAGCACGCTAAATACTCCAACAAACAATCAAAATAATTCCTTGAACCGCATCTTTCTTCTTCTCTGATCCGTTGAGCTCTTTGTAGAAGGAAAGAAGATCCTTGATGGAAAAAGCAAAAATTTAGAGATTTTACACCAAGAGCTTATGCCATTCCAGACATTCGCGGCAATGAAGCAAGAGTTAAAAACGTGATCGATAGTCTCCTCCTCCGAGTTGCATAGATGGCAAGTAGGATCTCCAATATTGACATTTCTTTTCCTTAGCGCCTCAGCTGTCGGAATTTTGTCCATTTCCGACCTCCACGCATGTATGTTAACTTTTGCAGGGACCCACCAACACCAGTTCATAACGAAAGAATTATCGAAACTTGTTTCATCTTTCAGCAAGCGTTTTACTGATTTAACCGAGAACTTACCCTCCGAATCCGCTCCCCACTTCCAGCAATCCAACTCAGCCGATATTTGCACCGAGTTTAGCGCATTTGACAGTTGATCGAGGTTTGCCAGCGTATCTGCATCGATAATTTCTGATCTCCAGCGCCAAAGCAGCCGTATTTCGCTGCCATCCTGATGAATTTTATCAGCCACCAAGCATTTCTTATTGACCTCGAGACTAAAAAGATCCGAGAACTTGGTTTTTAACGACTCGTTGAAGAGCCAGGAATCAAGCCAAAAAGCGATCTTTTCTCCATTACCTACAGTGCCTACCAAGAAGTTCCTAAGAGGCTTCCCTTCAACCTTTGTGTTGATGAAATTTTTAGCAATGCTAACCCATACTCCGTTAAACGCTTTTTTGCAAGGAAGACATTCCCATCCCACCCGGCTCGTGTGGATAGCGTCAATGACTTTTTTCCAAAGGCTATTATTTTCCGTCTTGTACCTCCATCCCCATTTGGCTAATAAGGACGTGTTCACAACTTGTAGTTTATATAAACCCAAACCACCATTTTTCTTGGACCGGGTGACCTTATCCCACGTGACCCAATGCATCTTTCTTTCTTCCAACGAACCGCCCCACAAGAATTTTTTCACCAAAGACTCTAAAACGGTTATCACTTTCTTAGGCGCTCTATATAACGAGAAGCAGTAGTATGGAAGACTCTCCATTACCTACTTAATTAGGACAACCCTACAGCCTATAGAAAGAAGGTGGGACCTCCATTTAGCGAGCCGAGAACGAAACACATCAATGACCGGTTGCCAATTGGCAACACGATTCATATTAGCACTGATGCGTGTGTGGTGTGTATATATATATTTAAGTATATTTTAAGCCATTTTTTCACGTTAGTCAAGTTTTAAATTTATAAAACACGATATTTTACTAACACCAAACACACATATGGGCAAGTGCACCCATCGTGAGCGTAGTATAGTGTTGGCAAGATACCGAGGTCGTCCAAGGACACAAGAGCTTTTAATACCGGTTTATCCTCAACGTCTAATCAAATCAAAAAGTTAGAAAAAATGTCTTTAAACTAGAAAAATAAAAACTAACTAAAATGCTGAAAAAATAAAATAAAAATAAAACAGATAGACAAGATAAATCACTTGGCTCTGACTCGTGTTTAGTGTAACCTTTGATTATTTCCGCACTTTTGCACTTTTTAAGAGATTATCTTAGTTATTGTAGTAGGCCCCTCTTTTGAAGGTGACGTTACCCTCAACCCAGTAGTTTGAGTCAGCAAGGATACAATCCTAAAGGGTCGGATTATTGAAAGATAATTAATTAAGTTATTAATGCATATTATGGTAGGCCCCTCTTTTGAAGGTGACGTTACCCTCGGCTAAGTAGTCTGAGTCAGCAGGGATAAAGTCCTAAGTAGCCGGGTTAAAGTATTAATAGTAGCTTA
Organism: Helianthus tuberosus; assembly: GCA_030545235.1. Lineage (NCBI taxonomy): Eukaryota > Viridiplantae > Streptophyta > Magnoliopsida > Asterales > Asteraceae > Helianthus > Helianthus tuberosus. The sequence goes on along the minus strand of CM060446.1, from coordinate 40,848,888 downwards.
CATATGAGGGGATCAAAGAGTTTGGACCCCCGCCATCCAATATCGGTGGGTATTAGAGGAGGTCCTACTGAATTTGACCCAGGTCCTTGCAGGATTTATACACTGAACAAGGCAAGACTCTTACCAAACCGTTCCCTTAACCCCCGACCAGGTAGCCAACATACCTCCATCTAGACCGTGGAGATATGAATGGTGAAAATCTTTTATTTTATATAGACAGTAAAATAATGCCAAGACACAACGGACAAACGATAAGGAAGAATCACCTTCAACATAAGAAACTAGTTATTAAAGTCATTAATACATAACCAAATAAAAAGTGCGAAAAGATTAAAAATAAAAAGTATTACACTAGACACTTGTCTTCACCAAGTGATGTAAGAGACTTAGGCAAACATGGCCTTTGATTGTCAAGAACTCTTACGATCAATCTCAGATCCCGAGACGACTCACACACTCTATGATGGACAATGGATGATGGTGGTGGATGATGGTGTTGTGATGGTGGTGGGTGGTGGGTGACGTGTGAGAGAGGTGGTGTGCCAAGGGATGGTTTGAAAATGAGCCAAGCACCCCTATTTATAGCCTGAACAGCAGCTCGGGCACGGCCCTGTGTCCATTGGGCACGGCCCAGTGTCCATCATCCTTCTCTTTCTTCATTAATTGCAGTTTGTCTGCATTAGTTGACCACACCCCCGTGTCCGCTGGGCACACCCCCGGGTGCAGAAGCGTATCTGTACTATCAAGATTTCCCCAGATTCTACGAATCTTAGAGTTGACCACGGCCCCGTGTCCGCTGGGCACGCCCCCGTGGTGGGTGATAGAAGCTTCTATAGCTTTGTCTTTTCTGCTGAAGAAAAGGAACAAACGTGGCATGCCCGACCCCCCGACAACATATTCCCAAGCAAAAACAAGAAGACAGATGGCTGAACACGCCCCCGTGCTCACTGAGCACGGGGCGTGTTCAGCCTTCTGTCTTCTTGTTTTTGCTTGGGAAGATGCTATCGGGGGGTCGGGCATGCCACGTTTGTTCCTTTTCTTGTATTTATGTTAAATTTAGCTGTCTTTTTGCTTCTTTTGTTCATTTGAGCTCATTTAATCCTGAAAATACAAAAGGAAGACAAAAACACACCTTTTCCAACATTAGTACTAAAAAAGGGTTAGTTTTATGCCACATTTGATGTAATATATATGTTGCATTTTGCACACATCAAGCACCAACAATGAGACCGAGGTATTTAAAAGGAGGGCAACCCGGCTTACATCCAACAACATTGGCCATTCCCCCAACTACGTCAAGCCCCACTCCTAACCCAAAAGATTCGACTTGTCAATATTTATTTTCAAACCTGAACTCAAGAAGTGTAACACCTTGTAAAATCACGTCCAATGATGTATTGACACGTGTAATAAACCCTAATGAAGTCAAATATTGAATTTAAGGGACTAATTTTTCGAAAAATCGAAAACCTTGATTATGAAAGGACTGGAAGTGTTTGTATACCTAAAATAAGTTCTGAATCACCTCGTACGGTATTTATATTCACAAATGAGCCTCTTGTTGATCAAGTGTAACCGTTCGCGTAATTAATTGAAAGTTTGAAAATGAAGGGATAAAAGCGTCAACATGTAAATTCTCATCTCTGAGTGACCTTTTACCAAACCGGGAGCTTCATGATATTTGATTATACTCTCGGGAATGCCAAACATTGGCCGTCTAAAGTTTTTATGCCTATAAGTAAAGATATGCGCAACTTTGCAAGTTAGAAGGACTAAAAGTGTCAATATGTTTAATTACACCTCTGAATGACCTTTTAGCGAACCCGAAGCATCGTGATGTTTAATAATACTCTCAAGAATGCCTAATATGGATTAGATGAGGCTTCGATGATATTAAACAACGAAATGCGCAAGTTTGCGCATTAGAAGGACCTAAAGCGTCAACTTTTGAATCTACGCCTTTGGTGACCATTTAAGCGATCGAGAGTGTAGCAATAATTAAACTCATGCTTGGGAATGCCCATTATGGGCCATGGAAGGCTTGGATATCATTAAACGACATTTCGCGCTACCTTGTGTGATTAAAGGACTATTTGCGTCAAACTGCAAAAGTTTGTTGATTCGTACGGTATCGGACCTTCTGAAATATGACCATGAGTTAAACATAGCCTATTTATCCTTTATATAGCTCAGATATAGGCTTAGAGGTGTTTCGTGCGCAAAAATAAACTTTTAAGTCAAGCAGGGACTAAAAGCGTCAAAAAGTGCACAAGTTTGCATTTTCGCGCATATCTTACATTCTGGATATATCCGGACATCCAAAAATTTATGTAACCACTAAAATATTTTATTTTAGTGTTCGGAATGATAAAATTCCATTCGTCGCGTAGTTTGGATCGTTTTTCGCGTCCGTTCGTGTTTCGTCGTAATTAGACGAACAACGTGACCGTACGACCAAACGAACCGACATCCGACATGTTTGTGAACATGTTTCATGTCCCCTATGTTTAAACATCAGGGTGGAGCCTTGAAATGAGGTTAACGGGCCTTATACGCATCAGAAATGACCTTTAAGCAAGTACAGGGACTGAAACTTCAATTCTGAAACTTAATTGCTGAACTGAGCAGCCCAGGCGGGCCGCGTAGACCCCCCTTGGGTCTTACGCGGGGCGTGTGAGCCTTAAAGACCTGCAGAATGTGGTTTACAGCCTATTACAGCCTGTTCCAGTTTGATCCAGCACTTGCAAATGGTATTTCTTCAATCCTTGGGCACCCATAGTATTAGAAAACAGTGGGTATGAGGTGTACGATCCAGATCAAGGCTCGTTTATCAAGGAACAATCTTAATGGTTCTCAAAATCCTATAAATACCCCTTGATCTTGGCTTTCATTTGCACCTTCATTCCTTTCTGCTTATTCTCTGAATTATTGGAGGATCTTGAGCTTCTTGAGAACCTCCTTCTGTCCATTGGACTCTTGTAAGTATCCTTTCGTGCTTAGTTTAATTGTTTAGCGATTAAAAACCAAAAAGTCAAGCGTTTGCTATAAACGCTTTGACTTTCAAACGGTTGAGCCATTGTTCACAACGAACATGGCTACGTGATCGTAATTAGGTAGGTATTAAACCCTCAAAAGGGCACCTCCTAATTTCCACGTTTGCTTAGTTAATTGTCGGGTCAAAGTAATTAAAATAAAAGTCAAACGAGTCAACTTTTACTAATAAATTCATAACTGATAATTCATAAGTTATGGAACATGTTTTAACACTTAAATAACTTGGTAATTAACATAAGAACATGTTTAAGCATGTACAACCCGACAAATTCTAAGTATAGGCTCGGTTCGGAACCGAAAGTCGCAAAAGTAGACTTTTGCTTTGACTTTCAGTTCTGACATGATTTAACTTAGTTTAGACATACCTTAGGACTCTTTTAGGACCAGGTTATAGATTAGTGTAACCCTGTGAGGTTATACAACTTGGTTCCTTAGTTATCCGATTCGTATGCATGTTTCCGTTATATGCCTAAATGTTGACTATTATGCCCTTTTGACCTTAAAACGAGATTTTTGAAAACATGAGAGGATAGAAACCCTTATTACTGATTTATAAACTTGCCCTAAAAATTTGACATCAGTTTGAGGTCTAGATTAGGAGTTATGCTCATTAGCGTAAATGAAAAGCTATTTATTAATTAAACGGCGTAATTAGCATATAGCCTATCTAAACCCAATTTTTGATACCAAACTTTATATGCACTGATATAATATAATATTTTGGGATTTTTGAAGATTTTTATTCATTTTTAGGCTTAGCATAACATAGGGTTCTAGCTTTGATTCGGTTATTGTCGGTTTTGCCCTTATGGCCATAAAATGAGTTTTACAAATCCTTTTGACACCAAACCTTTTTCTACTGATCTTATATGATAAATAAAATATTTTGAACCTTCTGGAATAATAAAAGTATCAGCTTTTCTTATAAAACCCGGAAATCACTTAAAACTGTCTTTTTACGCGTTTTAAACGCATAGTATGTATTAAAACCATTTTAAACATATAAGACAAGATACCTACTGATATATTAAGTAAATTTTTATACTTTAACAGTAAGCAAAAGTTTTAAACTCAGATTTCCAGATTTGACCTTTAAACCTTATGTGAAATTACCAAAATGCCCTTTCGGTGCATAGTTTGAATATAAATGATAAATTTCACATATATGTAATACCCTAATGATATAACTTATTAAATTAAAGTATTTTTACTGATTATATCAGACCTGAAACTCAGACTTATATCTCTTTTATGACCTTTTAAATGACCAAAATACCCCTGCGGGGCATAATTTGAGTTTAAATCCGTTTTGGGCATAATAGAAGATATCTTACTGATGTCACAACATATTTAAGGCATATTAACTTAGGAAACCTGTACATGACTCTTTTGGTTACCCGTTACGCACTTTTCGCTTTCGGATCGGCTTGTGTAACTAGTTTGCATAAATTAGCCGAAACGGGTCAAACCTTATCATTTTTATCTCAAAATACAGAATGTGTTTAGTTTACCCTTATTACACAAGTATACAAGCTTGTCGGGTCTAAACTGCATTCTAATCCGGTGTTCGCTTAATCATGCGTTTTGAACCGTATCCTCCTTTAAAACTAACCGGTCTAAGCATAGGCTTAATTAAGACCCGTTAGGAATCTAATAGGTTATTAAAAACCTTCGTTCCAGATTAAGAGCCCCAGTAAAGGTACTTGCACATGCCGATTAGGATATACGGCTGAGTATAAATTGCATTTTTAAGCTCAGGTAAATACTTTTAACTTATTTTCCCTATACGGCTTAGGGTACGGTATATAAAATACCGCTTGGTCCGGCATTGAATTTTTGATCGTATGAAGGTTAATTTATTGATATGACCCGTTTAAATTGTTTTGTTTGCTTAAAGCCTTTGGGGGGTTAATGACCATGTCCCAGATATCCTTGGCATCATTTTAAGAAATGGCCACGACCTAGGCACGGGGTGTAGGCGTACACCCGACAGTGCATATATAAATAATAAGGTATAACCGCCGGTTTCGGGAATAACTCGCCACGGGACTATATCATGTGGTGTGTCTATTAATTTTTAACCCGGTGCCAATCCGGGCTACTGAACGTATAACGAACATGTAATTCTTTTACAAGTTTATATATAAATAATTATCCCAAGTTATAAAATGTTTTGTGCCTTGTGCATTCAAATAAATTTTCCTAAACCTTTTCAAAATGAGTCAATTAATTGTATTTACCAGTGTAAACTGACGTATTTTTCCAAAAAGATTAAGTGACAGGTACTGTACGTAATTGGCTGGAAGCTCAGGGCGTTAATAGGGAATATCGGAAGTTCTAGATGCCTAAAGTCTGTTGAACAATGTTATCTTTCGGTTTTAAGATCCGCCTGTGGATCCATCTTACATTCTGTTGTAATATTTAATATTACTTTTGAATCAGATTGTAATATATTTAACCTTTGCTTCCGCTATGCATTTAAATTGTGTTGTTTGACTACGATGATATCAACTACGTCACGATACTCCCCACCGGTAATACGTTGAAATATCGGGGTGTGACAGGTTGGTATCAGAGCCAACATTGAGTGAATTAAACACTAGCCTTTTGTGTTTAATCTCAATGACACAATAGCACATTCCTCGACCTTCTGAGTCTAGACTTAACATAGGAATACTCTCAGCTCTATTCGGAGAATTATTGCTTTCACTTCTATATTTTAATACGCCGCCAAGCAAAGAAGCCGTAATGGAAATTTTCCCCATTCGAAGCCTAGGAAAGGCCGAGCTTCGTACTGCGACTAGGATAAACGTGCAACCAAAGAGAAAACATTCAGAAATAAAATGAAGAAGAAACTCCTTTCGCTAAAGTTCATTTCCTTAGTGAGTCCTTATAAGGGCATACGTATCTTTCAATCCCTTCATGGACAATATCATTTCTTTCAAGTCCCATTTAGGGCAATTCTGTACCTCCTTTGGAATCATTGGAATGTTTTATCTAAATTTTATTTATATCATTATATATGAACATAATAATAACATTCCTTTTATGAGATCTGCCATTATAATAAAATGGCAAAATCTAAAAAGGGCAAGACCTAGCCCATGTGTCATTTTAAGTCAGGGCCAAGATGGTAGTTCCTCAAATTAGATTCAGATCCTTATTAACATCTCAATTTAGGATTGTTCTACGTTAAATATTAAAAAGAATGTTAAAGGCAAACCTAGCCACATGTCATTTCAGACAAGGCCAAGATGGTAAAACCTATTCAAAGGATTCAAATCCTTGTTAACATTTGTAAACATGTTAACACTCCCGACAACAGTGATGCGATAAAATCACACTTGTCATCTTCATATTAGGAATTTCCAAACCCCTTATTAGCGTAAATGATCAAGAGGAATCATGGCTAATATACGTCGAACATGATGAACACATCAAAACATCCATTGGGATGAATACCTTCGGGCAAAGATGTATACATGAAAAAGATAATTTTATTTCATAACTTCTTGTCAAGACAATGAACTATGAAATTTTCCGATCCAAAGGAATCATCGATTATGTTTTAAAATTTCCCTAGTGACAAGGCATCTATGCCATCAAAAAGTCCTTTGGAACAAGCCCTGGTGCTATATATAAAATGTCAGTACGACATTGACAGTCGTGACTTATGTCCCCTGTCTAATAAATATGAAGGAATATATTACGTTTAAACGCCAAAGATGGTTTATTTAAAAACCTAGGCAAAACATAATCAAATAAATTAAATACTATCTATTGGCCTATATGGTTTATTTGCACCATGGCTATTTAATCATCAAATTCGACAATTCACTATATAATTAAACAAATTATTACTACTTGGTTTGTAGCCTCCAAAGCTTCACCATGGCTGACTCATCTGAAGCTCACAATCATCCAGTTGATCAGAATGATAATGGAAGACTGAACTTAACGAGCACCGAGTTACAGGCTATGTTGGATACAGCCGTAAACAAAGCCGTGGACCGTGCATTAAAGGATCATAAGCGAAAGTGCGATAATACCCCAAATAAAGGTTACAAAAAGGTTAAGACTGGTTCAAACTATGACCAGTCCAAACCAAAGGAGGCAAAACCCAAATGTAAAACCTGTGGGAAGAAGCACTTCGGAAAATGTTTCTATGAGCAGACCAGGGGATGTGTCATCTGTAAAGAGATGGATCACAAGACCCACGAATGCAAGGACTTGAAGGACGCCACATGCTATGGTTGTGGCGAGAAAGGGCACATAAAGACCCACTGCCCAAAGAAGGCAACTAAAAGGAAATGCACTCTGGAGTCACAAGCTAGGCCTTGTGGGATTTGTAATAAGGAAGGGCACAAGACCTTGGAGTGCCAAGACATAAAGGACGCAACCTGCTATGGTTGCAATGAAATAGGGCACATCAAGACAAATTGCCCAAATAAAACCAAGAAGCATGGGGAGGCTAAGAAGACCAAAGCTGGAAGCTCTCAAATGGATGCTCAAGAGGCTATTCAGGATGAAAATGTCATAACAGGTACTTTCTTTATCAATAACGCTCATGCTAGAGTATTATTTGATTCAGGTTCAGATAAGTCTTTCGTAGACAATAGATTTTGTAAATCATTAAATCTGCCTGTTAAAACTCTAAGCGTTAAGTATAAAGTAGAATTGGCCGATAGTACCTCAGAAACTGCTTCAGCAATATTAGATGGATGTTTTATATCCATTAGGAATCATTCTTTTCTGTTGTCCTTGTTTCCATTAAAATAAGAGGGACTCAATATAGTGATAGGAATGAATTGGCCGTCTTAAAAATAAGCCCATATTGTGTGTGATAAGAAGCAAGTAGTTATCAAGACTCCTTACGGTGAGCCTTTGACAATTCAAGGAGACACTGGGTATGGATTGCCTAAGCACTTGTTGAATATGGTATTTAATACCAAAGATTCGAGTGTGGAAAACTCAGAAGAGACAAACAACAGTCGCGGTGCTGGAGATGCGACAAATGTTAATGGTGCATCCAATGTGAACCTCAATGTTAATGGAGTTAATCTCCAAAAATGTAATTAACACAACTGTTAGAAAGGCTATGAGAAAAGTCATGAAAATGTTCAAGAAGCCGAATGCTGTTTCCTCTAAAACACATGTCACGGCTCATGAGAAGAGCTTTATTCATACTTCAAATACGAAGAATAAACCAAACAAAATCATATATGGCAAGGAACCCCATTTTTAGGATGTACTTAAAAGTACTTCGTCTCTTGGAAGTCAAGAAACTTCAATAGTAAAAAGGGGCCATCGATGCGGGAAATTGTTGGATGAAGTAGAAACCATTAGGTGTATCAGCAGTTATGCTGGAAAGGACACGGTGAGGTATGCATCACAGTCATTCGATGGCAATACCCTTAATTAGTGAGGACATCAATGAAGTCCACAAGAAAGATCCTCCTATACAATATGGGATGGTCCAAGTTTTAAGGACCCTATTAGAAAAACCTATTATCCGCATCACGAAATGGAAAAAGATGGAATAAGAATTTTCTGACTCTCACCATAAAAGTTCTAGACTGTCGACAATATGTTGCAAATTTTAATTCATTGGCTGGAATAGTACCCTATTCCATTTACCCAAAATCTAAGCTTAATGCAAATAATTATTGGTGGTTAGCATCGGCAATAAGAGGGCATATTAAAGTTTCAAAGCCTGCTCATTATAAATCCATTATGGATCTACCTCAGCTACTCACGTTATATAGATTAAGAAATAACCAGTCAAAGCTGAGACTGCCCAAAAATTTGTCAAAGATTTTGCAGCTAAGTTTAAAAGGATTAAGAATGGAGGCGTATAACCCTCCTGTTGAATGATTAGAGGCAGTTCACATTAATAAGGACACAAGATAAATCCCTTATTGTGATTTTATTGCTAGGAGTTACGTTTGATTTCAGGTGCTGCTAAGTCTTTCATAAGACCATAAGCTTAGCAAACTTTTAGGAATTTTCCCGTAAGAACCCCAGATATTAAGTGTAAGGTAAAACTTACAGGCGAAATCATAAGAACCATTTCTTCTGTTCCTGTCAGAAACCTTCAGTCGTAGAATTTTAGAAGTATCCTCTCTCTAGAGGAAGTGCGTCAGCATATATAGTTGATATCTCCTTAATCACTATCGATTACGAATACCAGATGGTATGATAAAAGCGCCATATGAGGATTGGTGTATCTTAATATGTTCCATAGATTGCTTCCATGCCTGATCAGTATGGAGGTTTAATGCATGGGACCACAAAGATATTCTGATGGTCATACGGTACTAAAGTCAGCTAATGGTATTCAAAGAAGATATCCAGAATGGAATTGTCCAAGTAAGGGTCTTCGATTAAGGGATTCGTGGACTCGTAACATAAATGTGTCACTTATCTTACACAGAATATGATAGACGAACTGGAGCCCGAGATTTGGAAAATCTATGCAACCTCCTTGTATCTTGATTTTCTTCTCCTAGGACTACCCTGTTTACCTCCTGAAAGGCAAGTGGAGTTAAGATTTATATCCCATTTAGGGCTGTATTATTATGAAATCTCCAGGACGGCTACTACCATCATTGGAAGAATCGAAGCCCTGATTAAGTGAGTTTTAAAATAGAGGATTCATATAGCCTAACTCAATATTCTGAGAATTCGGTATAGTTAATTAAGAAAGACGGTTCATTTTTCTTATGCATTGATTACCGCAACCCTAATTAGGCAACAATTAAGAATTTCCATCAGCTGCCCAGGATCGTCGATTTGTTCGACTAATGGCAAGGATTAGCTATTCCTTAAGATTAGTTTTAAGCAGTGGTTGGAATAACCATCTCACCTTAAAATAAGCTTTTCTATAATAGTTGTTATATAAGTATCAAGGCTGCTTCTTTGGAGACCTTGTATAGATGGAATGTTAAACATTTATTGTTGGACAAAAGATCGGTAAGTCCAATTATCAGGATCTGAAAGTTGCCTTGAAAAAAACGAATAAGATCATACAAATCCATAATCTTCTGTAAGTTGCCAGTATTGGGCAGAAAATCAAGGATTAATGATAGTAGCAACCCTCTTAAGTTCTTGTTAAGGAATAAGGTTCAATAAAAGATATCACCCTGAAAGGGTGTGCCAATTTGTTAATTATCAGGCTAGCTAAGCTCTGAATATATAGAATCATTCGAGGGAATCGAATGTATCAAGATCAAATAGCTTATAAGCTAAAACCTATTTAAGGAACTTGGCGGAGCTCGCAATGCATTACACACTAATGATTTAAGGATGTGTTTCACCAATAAGTCGAGGAGCATTATCACATAATGATATGCAGAATTATGATATGATGAGAAACTTGTATCGATTGAGGATCGACAGGTTAAGAAGCTCCAAAAGGGATACATGTACCTATTATAGAGGTCAACTTGGGAGCTTGGAGAGGCTCCAGATATGCAATAGAAGTTAAGTCCCTTATGCGATGAAAAGCACTTCCAGCATTTTAGCAAATCTCGAGGTCGAGATTTATTTTAAGGGGGTGAGGATGTAACACCTCGTAAAATCACGTCCAATGATGTATTGACACGTGTAATAAACCCTAATGAAGTCAAATATTGAATTTAAGGGACTAATTTTTCGAAAAATCGAAAACCTTGATTATGAAAGGACTGGAAGTGTTTGTATACCTAAAATAAGTTCTAAATCACCTCGTACAGTATTTATATTCACAAATGAGCCTCTTGTTGATCAAGTGTAACCGTTCGCGTAATTAATTGAAAGTTTGCGCAATGAAGGGATAAAAGCGTCAACATGTAAATTCTCATCTCTGAGTGACCTTTTACCAAACCGGGAGCTTCATGATATTTTATTATACTCTCTGGAATGCCAAACATTGTCCGTCTAAAATTTTTATGCCTATAAGTAAAGATATGCGCAACTTTGCAAGTTAGAAGGACTAAAAGTGTCAATATGTTTAATTACACCTCTGAATGACCTTTTAGCGAACCCAAAGCATCGTGATGTTTAATAATACTCTCAAGAATGCCTAATATGGATTAGATGAGGCTTCGATGATATTAAACAACGAAATGCGCAAGTTTGCACATTAGAAGGACCTAAAGCGTCAGCTTTTGAATCTACGCCTTTGGTGACCATTTAAGCGATTGAGAGCATAGAAATAATTAAAATCATGCTTGGGAATGCCCATTATGGGCCATGGAAGGCTTGGATATCATTAAACGACATTTCGCGCTACCTTATGCGATTAAAGGACTATTTGCGTCAAACTGCAAAAGTTTGTTGATTCGTAGGGTATCGGACCTTCCGGAATATGACCATGAGTTAAACATACCCTATTTATCCTTTATATATCTTAGATATAGGCTTAGAGGTGTTTCGTGTGCAAAAATAAACTTTTAAGTCAAGCAGGGACTAAAAGCGTCAAAAAGTGCACAAGTTTGCATTTTCGCGCATATCTTACATTCTGGATATATCCGGACATCCAAATATTTATGTAACCACTAAAATATTTTATTTTAGTGTTCGGCATGATAAAATTCCATTCGTCGCGTAGTTTGGATCGTTTTTTGTGTCCGTTCGTGTTTCGTCGTAATTAGACGAACAACGTGACCGTACGGCCAAACGAACCGACATCTGACATGTTTGTGAACATGTTTCATGTCCCCTATGTTTAAACATCAGGGTGGAGCCTTGAAATGAGGTTAACGGGCCTTATACGCATCAGAAATGACCTTTAAGCAAGTACGGGGACTGAAACTGCAATTCTGAAACTTAATTGTTGAACTGAGCAGCCCATGCGGGCCGCGTAGACCCCGCTTGGGTCTTACGCGGGGCGTGGGAGCCTGCCAGACCTGCAGAATGTGGTTTACAACCTATTACAGCCTGTTCCAGCTTGATCCAGCACTTGCAAATGGTATTTCTTCAATCCTTGGGCACCCATAGTATTAGAAAACAGTGGGTATGAGGTGTACGGTCCAGATCAAGGCTCGTTTATCAAGGAACGATCTTAACGGTCCTCAAAATCCTATAAATGCCCCTTGATCTTGGCTTTCATTTGCACCTTCATTCCTTTCTGCTTATTCTCTGAATTATTGGAGGATCTTGAGCTTCTTGAGAACCTCCTTCTATCCATTGGACTCTTGTAAGTATCCTTTCGTGCTTAATTTAATTGTTTAGCGATTAAAAACCAAAAAGTCAAGCATTTGCTATAAACGCTTTGACTTTCAAACGGTTGAGCCATTGTTCGCAACGAACATGGCTACGTGATCGTAATTAGGTAGGTATTAAACCCTCAAAAGGGCACCTCCTAATTTCCACGTTTGCTTAGTTAATTTTCGGGTCAAAGTAATTAAAATAAAAGTCAAACGAGTCAGTTTTTACTAATAAATTCATAACTGATAATTCAGAAGTTATGGAACATGTTTTAACACTTAAATAACTTGGTAATTAACATAAGAACATGTTTAAGCATGTTCAACCCGACAAATTCTAAGTATAGGCTCGGTTCGGAACCGAAAGTCGCAAAAGTAGACTTTTGCTTTGACTTTCAGTTCGGACCAGATTTAACTTAGTTTAGACATACCTTAGGACTCTTTTAGGACCAGGTTATAGATTAGTGTAACCCTCTGAGGTTATACAACTTGGTTCCTTAGTTATCCGATTCATATGCATGTTTTCGTTATATGCCTAAATGTTGACTATTATGCCCTTTTGACCTTAAAACAAGATTTTTGAAAACATGAGAGGATAGAAACCTTTATTACTGATTTATAAACTTGCCCTAAAAATTTGACATCAGTTTGAGGTCTAGATTAGGAGTTATGCTCATTAGCGTAAATGAAAAGCTCTTTATTAATTAAACGGCGTATTTAGCATATAGCCTATCTAAACCCAATTTTTGATACCAAACTTTGTACCCACTGATATAATATAATATTTTGGGATTTTGAAGATTTTTATTTATTTTTAGGCTGAGCATAACATAGGGTTCTAGCTTTGATTCGGTTATTGTCGGTTTTGCCCTTTTGGCCATAAAATGAGTTTTACAAATCCTTTTGACGCCAAACCTTTTTCTACTGATCCTATATGATAAATAAAATATTTTGAACCTTCTGGAATAATAAAAGTATCAGCTTTTCTTATAAAACCTGGAAATCACTTAAAACTGTCTTTTTACGCGTTTTAAACGCATAGTATGTATTAAAACCATTTTAAACATATAAGACTAGATACCTACTGATATATTAAGTAAATTTTTATACTTTAAGAGTAAGCAAAAGTTTTAAACTCAGATTTCCAGATTTGACCTTTAAACCTTATGTGAAATTACCAAAATGCCCTTTCGGTGCATAGTTTGAATATAAATGATAAATTTCACATATATGTAATACCCTACTGATATAACTTATTAAATTAAAGTATTTTTACTAATTATATCAGACCTGAAACTCAGACTTATATCTCTTTTATGACCTTTTAAATGACCAAAATACCCCTGCGGGGCATAATTTGAGTTTAAATCCGTTTTGGGCATAATAGAAGATATCTTACTGATGTCACAACATATTTAAGGCATATTAACTTAGGAAACCTGTACATGACTCTTTTGGTTACCCGTTACGCACTTTTCGTGTTTGGATCGGCTTATGTAACTAGTTTGCATAAATTAGCCGAAACGGGTCAAACCATATCATTTTTATCTCAAAATCCAGAATGTGTTTAGTTTACCCTTATTACACAAGTATACAAGCTTGTCGGGTCTAAACCTCATTCTAATCCGGTCTTCGCTTAATCATGTGTTTTGAACCGTATCCTCCTTTAAAACTAACCGGTCTAAGCATAGGCTTAATTAAGACCCGCTAGGAATCTAATATGTTATTAAAAACCTTCGTTCCAGATTAAGAGCCCCAGTAAAGGTACTTGCACTTGCCGATTAGGATATACGGCTGAGTATAAATTGCATTTTTAAGCTCAGGTAAATACTTTTAACTTATTTTCCCTATACGGGCTTGGGGTTCGGTATATAAAATACCGCTTGGTCGGGCATTGAATTTTTGATCGTATGAAGGTTAATTTTTTGATATGATCCGTTTAAATTGTTTTGTTTGCTTAAAGCCTTTGGGAGGTTAATGACCATGTCCCGGATATCCTTGGCATCATTTTAAGAAATGGCCACGACCAAAGCACGGGGTGTAGGCGTACACCCGACAGTGCATATATAAATAAGTAACTGCCGGTTTCGGGAATAACTCGCCGCGGGACTATATCCTGTGGTGTGTCTATTAATCTTTAACCCGGTGCCAATCCGGGCTACTGAACGTATAACGAACATGTAATTCTTTTACAAGTTTATATATATAAATAATTATCCCAAGTTATAAAATGTTTTGTGCCTTGTGCATTCAAATCAATTTTCCTAAACCTTTTCAAAATGAGTCAGTTAATTGTATTTACCAGTGTAAACTGACGTATTTTTTCTAAAAAGATTAAGTGACAGGTACTGTACGTAATTGGCTGGAAGCTCAGGGCGTTAATAGGGAATCTCGCAAGTTCTAGATGCCTAAAGTCTGTTGAATAATGTTATCTTTCGGTTTTAAGATCCGCCTGTGGATCCATCTTACATTCCGTTGTAATATCTAATATTACTTTTGAATCGGATTGTAATATATTTAACCTTTGCTTCCACTATGCATTTAAATTGTGTTGTATGACTATGATGATATCAACTACGTCACGATACTCCCCACCGGGCCCACCGGTAATACGTGGAAATATCGGGGTGTGACAAGAAGAAACATCGAAGGATACGGACCACATTAACCACTTCATTTCTTGACCATTCTCCCATCATAATAGCATCATCCGCGTAGAAAAGATGAGAAATAGAAGGCCCATTATTGTGAATCTTGATACCTCTTATAACCTCCGCCTCTTTGGCTTTATCGATCATACAAGAGAGAGCCTCTATTACGACTAAGAAAAGGAAAGGAGAAAGGGGATCCCCTTGTCTCATACCTTTTTCACATCTAAAAGTGTAAGTCGGCGATCCATTAACCAACACCGACGAATTGGCCGATTTAAGAATCCCCAAAATCCAAGAGCACCATTTCTCATGAAATCCCATTTGTTGAAGAATGTTCACCATGAAGCACCAATTTACATTATCGTACACTTTATCAAAATCTAACTTAAGAATAAAAGCTTTCGACTTCTTCTTTTTAATCCATGAGATGATCTCATTGACAATGAGAGGACCATTGAGAATATACCCCCCTAGAAAAGCCGATTGGGATTCAGAGATGACATCATTTAACACCGTTCTCATTCTATTAGCAATGACTTTTGATACCACTTTGCTAATCACCCCGACAAGGTTAATGGGTCTATAGTTGTGAAGAGACACCGGATCATCAACCTTAGGAACAAGAGCAATGAAAGAAGTCCCACTACCAAGAGAAATGTCGCCATGAGCATGGAACCAGTCAAAAACTTTAGCAAAATCTTCTTTGAATAACTCCTAAAAATGTTTGATGAACCTAAAATTCATCCCATCTGGACCCGGGGCCCTATCGTCTCCACATTCAAAAACGGATCTTTTGATTTCGAGCTCCGAAAACGGCTCAATTAAAAGAAGGTTGTCCGCTTCCGAAAGTCTTTTCAAGTTACCACAAACCGCCACCGGGCGAATAGAATGAGAATCCTTAAATTTGTCACGAAAGAATGAGAGAACTTGTCTCTTAATTATTTGGGGTTTCGTGCACCAAACTCCATTAATATCAAGGCCATGAATAGAATTAACCGCTTTTCTAGAGTTGACCGAAGCATGAAAGAACTTAGAGTTCTCGTCTCCTTCAAAATCCCACTTAGTACGCGCTCTTTGTTTAAGATCCGAACACTTTCTAAATTCAACCTCTTTGATTATCTTTTTGTTTTCCGCCATTATCCATTCTTCTTTTTCCGAAAGGTCTCTTGATTCCATCTCAGATTCCAAAACCTCTAGTTCCGCGAGAACCAAATTTTTGGTTTCTTTTTCTTTAGACAAAAACTCGTCCCTCCATAACTTTAACCGAGATCTAATATGAGCAAACTTCAGAGAAAGGCTAACGTCCGGGGGAGAGGTCGGGACGAAACTATCCGAAGCCTCTCTCACCGCTTCTTCAAAACCAGCCTGCCCAATCCAAGAACTGAAAACCCGAAATGGCCTAGGACCAAATCTCAAATCCACTACCTCTAAAATGATGGGGCAGTGATCTGAGAGTCTAGCCGGGAGAACTCTCACACAAGCGGACGGCCACTTGTTGAAGAATTTCAGACAAACAAGGAAACGGTCCAACTTGCTAAGTTTCCTACCATTGTCCCTTATTCACGTAAACTTACGGCCATGCATCGGATATTCCAATAACCCATTCTCATAAATAAAGTTATTAAAATTTTCTGCACAGACTACTTTGAAATTGGAGTGCTTCCGTTCTTCCTGAGATCGAACCGCATTAAAGTCGCCTGCTAATAGCCATAGACCATCCGCAGAGGATAACAAAGAAGTAAGATCATCCCATAATTGTCTTTTTGCCGATACGCTTTGGGGAGCATAAATGTTGACTAAATTTATCGGCACCCCGCTACCCACCATCGACCCACTGATCAGAAGATAATTCTTATTCTGAACCACTGTCACAATCTTAACTAATTTTGGATCCCACATCCATATAAGACCCCCGGACAGACCAACAGAGGCCTCAAAGGCAAATTCAAAATTGTTGTTTCCCCAAAATCCAATTAGACCCTGTTTCGAGAGAGATTCCACCTTAGATTCTTGAGCAACAGCCCCGATGTTATTAGCCGATCTAACCTCCCTAACCCAACTGGCTTTGGCTCCCCCCATGATACCCCTTATGTTTAAAGAGAGAATGTTCATTGATAAACCGCATACATGCCTTCACCTCTGATTATATCTCTGATTAAGTCTTCATGGTTATCCAGCTCCACTCCCACCACTTTACCGATGTTAATCGTTGCCGCTATCTCTTCGTTAGACTGATGGACTTAAGAATCAGCCACCACTTTCGCCGTAGGATCGATCGAGTTATCCTCTCCAATGACATCTACACGAACATTGAGTGTCTGGGTTAGAGTATCGACTGAAAGGGGAGATCCCATCTCAGATTCCAAGTGGGGTGATATGTCCTTCTCGAGAACCTTCTCCTGTGGGATATTATCTCTAATTGGGTCAGCAACTTTATTAAGGTCAAAGGCAAACTCTCCCTCATCCCTGGCCCGCTTCTTGGGTCTCTCCAAAGAGTTCGGACTTAAATGCCCACGTTGTGTTTGGGCGTAATCTTTTGCAATCTTTTGCAATCTTTTGTTGGGCCTACACACTTGATTAACGCAAGAAAAATAAAAAACCTCCTTATCTTGAGTGACCTCCTTATTTTGATTGGGCACCACATTGTTGGAACCGAGGGCCCCACCCAGCACTGAAGGAGGCATCTGTCCCAAAACTGGATCAGGAACTAAAGGGACTGGCTGTTCCAAGGGTCTAAGGACGAGAACCATGGTTTCCATCTGTTATGGTCAAGCATGAAATTAACACAAGCCTCTTCTGAGTCAAATTTCATTAACATCGAAATGCCGCCCATATAGCTAAGCGAAATCCCCGACGATTTGTTCTCCGATAAAATTACGTCTAGCTTCCTCAAGGTGGTCAAATCTTTACACCTCCCAACCAAAGCTCTCCCAATAATATCACTGAACGCTAACGTTCCGTCCGCTATGTCGATGTTAATACCAGCCTCCATAACCGGGAGTCTCGAGAGGTCTGTCTCTGAATCAACGTTCCTGAATAGATCACTGAAGAGCTTGACATTACCTTGCGAGAAGCTAGTGTGAGTAGGTTTAGACTTCTCCTGAGCAGGGATATGCTGCATCTTCTCTTTACCTTTAACAGCAACATGAGAACCTCCGAAAGAACCTGCATTTTCTTTCGCAAACCTATCCAGGTTAGCAATGAGTTTCAACCCCCCCATCTTGGTGTCGTTAAGTGCACGTTCCATCTCTTTAACATCCACCACATTTCTGAAACTAACAAACCCGAATCTCCTACCCACTTTGTCGAATTTTCGAGCAATATATACCCCTACCACCTCACCAAAGACCTTAACGAAGTCTGCAACGTCCCAAGGGTTACAACCCTTTGGCAGATTCGTGATGTAGAACTTTGTGATATTTCCTCTAGAATTCTTATCGCCTGAAACTCCGATATTCCTGGAACTCTTCTTGACGGGCACGTCTTTCCAACTCCCTCCTTCATCCCCCACGTTCATGATTGGAGAACGAGATCTAAAACTTGAATAAGGAGCGAATGGATGGGATCTAATCCTGTTAGGATGAACGGACTAATCAAGATTGTTCCGAAGAACTAAGCGATTTATCACCGCACACTGTTGGGATTTTGACATGTTTATCAAAGCAATTTCATCCATATGAAATAAAAACGCAGCGGAAATAATATTTAAAACATGTTATTTTTAAGACATAAATATCATTTATATACAAAATCCCAAAACCCGGATCCATATATGAAGATGTACACTATCTAACATATCCATAGGATGTTTAGAATACTACCTTCTTGGAGTAATAGGATGATGAAAAGAATGATGTTTCTTGAACGGTTGTCCTCAAGAGTAGAAGACCTCAAGCTTGTATACCCCAAGCTTCCAACAAACACCACGAGTTTAGCTAGGATTTTTAACACTAAAGATAAAAAACCGAACACTTGAGAAATCCTTATGATGACCGAAAATTAGAGAGCAATTTCTCAAGTCTGCCAAGTTTATCTACTTGTCATCTAAATATTTATAGAACCATGAGAGAGAACTGCCACCCACCTTGACCAATCTTGTGCCATCTTACACATGCAAGTGCATGAAAGGTGATTGGACCAAAATGGTCTTGGGAAGACCACCCAATCAAGACCCTTCTAACCATGCAAATTGCATGTATTGTGATTGGACCAAAATGTTTGGGAAGAACACCAAGGGGGGGGGGGGCACCCTTTTATTTTATATAAAAAAAATTATTTTATAAAATTTAAGTCTTGTTTAATTTTATAACTTTTATAAAATTATAACTTCACATATATAAGACTTATACTATTTTTTATTATGTTATTTAACCCATTAAATAACAAAATAAATTATTCTCTCAAAATAAATTATCCATATAATTTATTAGTTTCTCAAGTGTAATTATTTAGAAAACCAATTTCTAAATATTGTAAGTGTTAATATTTATTTGTTTGATCATATCATAAATATTATAAGTGTTTGTCTAGCTTGTATTTGGGTATGACTCGACTTGGATCATAACGTACTAGCCACATCAATTTAATATGTGTCGTGGGCATACAGAGTCCAACAATCTCCCACTTGCACAAGATACATAGAAGATTGATGCAAGCAGTAAATAACGCCTAACTACGGTTTACTACCCCTAATACGTATGACTATATGTGCCTAACATTATCCCTTTCAAGTCCCTTACTCGAATGTGATTTAGGTGAATGTATCATTTATCCTTTCGTTACAGATATCATGTTGAATCCAGAGACATAGAGTGATCACTCTCTGTTGATTTAACTTTAGCAGGCCTTAGACATCTTACTCTCAACGAATAAGAGGAACAAATCCCTTCTCGACTACATACGTCTCTCACAATCACCTTGTATCACACCTTAGCTTAGCCTTGTGTACTGTCATATTACTGACAGCGAAGAAATAAGTCAAGGTACAATATTTGGTGAATATCAAGACCCAATATGTATCTCAGGTCAGAGGATACTATGATATTCGACTTTACTCAAAATTTACTTATGATCAATCACAAATGATTCCATGCAGTAATATTTGAGAGCGAGTCAGTCCAATATTTGTATCCCACAAATATCTATGAACTTTGGTAGCAACACTTTGCTCTATATTCATATCTAATGAATATCCACCAATCCAAATTCATAATAGTCTTACATTCATATTTTTTCCCACAAGTATGATCGACTACGGACATTTAGAATAATTAACTTATTCATGGATTTAAACATGCTAATATGAAACGTAACTCAAAATACCATAAAAGAGTTAAATTAACAATTGTTCCAATATCCAAATACAAAATTGATCAAATCCAATCACTAGAATATCGAAGTCCTAAGGCACATGTATGACCCTCATGTTTTGCCCAGTCAAGGAGCTTCGTGAGTGGATCCGCAATGTTTTGATCGGTGTGAACTTGGCCGATACATATCTTTCCTTTTTCAACTGCATCCCTTATGTAGTTGAATCCCCGCTCGATATGTCTAGTCTTTTGGTGTGCACGAGGTTCCTTGATTTGAGCAATCGCACCCTCATTATCACAAAAGATCTCTAGGGGGTCTTGAATGGTAGGGACCACCCCTAGGTCGGCTATGAATTTATTCAACCATGCAGCTTCCTGGGCTGCCAATGAAGCGGCGATGTATTCTGATTCTGTAGTGGACAATGCTACTACGTCTTGTTTTGAGCTTTTCCAAGAGACTGCTCCACCATTTAAAATGAAGACATACCCTGATTGCGATCGAGAATCACTTCGATCGGTTTGGAAACTCGCGTCTATGTAACCCTTTACAACGAGTTCCTCCTCACCAGATCCATATATTAATAACATATCCTTAGTCCTCCTAAGATATTTCAATATGCTTTTAACAGCCATCCAATGACTGTTACCTGGATTTTGTTGGTATCTACTCGTCATGCTCAAGGCGCATGAGATGTCCGGTCTGGTGCATATCATTGCATACATGATGGATCCTATAGCTGACGCATATGGGATTCTTTTCATTTTCTCTTGCTCATCCTTTCAGCTTGGACATTGAGATGTATTCAATATTGTCCCCTTTTGAATAGGTACAAAACCTCTCTTAGAGTTCTCCATTTGAAACCTATTTAAGACTTTGTCAATGTATGCACTTTGGTTTAAACCTATCAAGCGCCTTGATCTATCCCTATAGACCTTTATTCCCAGAATGTAGGCTACTTCACCAAGATCCTTAATGGAAAAACAACTTCCAAGCCAGGTTTTTACACCTTCCATGGTTGGAATGCCATTCCCAAATAGTAGAATGTCATTGACATATAGTACTAAGAAAGGGATGATGCTCCCACTAGCCTTCTTATACACACAAGCTTCATCGCCGTTCTTGATGAATCCAAAATTCTTAATTTCTTCATCAAAACGGTGATTCCAACTTCTAGATGCTTGTTTCAATCCATAGATTGATTTCTTTTACTTGCATACTTTGTCAGGATGTTTTGGATCGACAAAACCTTCAGGCTGAACCATATAGACATCTTCATCAAGATATCCATTAAGAAAAGCCGTTTTGACATCCAATTGCCAGATCTCATAGTCATAATATGCAGCTATGGCAAATAATATCCTTATTGACTTTAGCATCGCCACAGGCGAGAAGGTCTCATCATAATCAATTCCTTGAGTTTGAGTGAAACCTTTTGCTACAAGTCTTGCTTTATAAGTATCCAAGTTACCATGCATATCAGTTTTCTTCTTGAAAACCCACTTACTACCAACTACTTTAGAGTTAAGTGGTGGCACAACCAATTCCCAAACTTGGTTGTCATACATGGATTGCATCTCTATGTTCATGGATTCAAGCCATTTATCGCAATCGGATTTTGACATTGCATCATGGTATGTGGTTGGTTCATCTGAATCTACCACGTAGCATCCATCCATGAAAAATCCATATCTTTTAGGTGGACTACTAATTCTACCAGATCTGCGAACATTTTGTGTGTTCTGATCAATCTCTTGATCGTTTTCAACCACCTCTTGTTGAGTGCTAGTATCGACCAAACGTGTATCGTCTTGTGGTTCTTGATCCTCCTCAAGTTCCACTGTTCTACCGCTAGTTCCTTCCATAAGGAACTTAGCTTCCAAGAACTTACCCTTTCGAGCAATAAATACCTTTTACTCGGTTGGATCGTAGAAATAATATCCTATATCATCTTTAGGATATCCTACAAAGATACACTTAGTGGATCGGACTTCCAATTTATTTGGGGTGTATTGCTTAACATAAGCTTCACAACCCCAAACCCTTAAGAATGATAATGATGGAGGGTTTCCATGCCATATTTCAAAAGGTGTCTTTTCCACTTTCTTGGTTGGGGCCATATTTAGTATGCGAACTGCTGAGAGCAAAGCGTAACCCCAAAATGATAGAGGTAATGTGCTTCTAGCCATCATAGACCGAACCATATCTAATAGAGTTCGATTTCTCCTTTCGGACACACCATTGTGTTGTGGTGTTCCAGGTGGAGTAAGTTGTGAGATGATTCCATAACTTCTAAGATGATCTTGAAAGGCACCACTTAGGTATTCACCTCCTCTATCGGTACAAAGGACTTTAATTGTTTTCTTGAGTTGATTTTCTACTTCACTTTTGAAGTCTTTGAACATTTCAAATGCTTCATCCTTGTGTCTTAGTAAGTACACATATCCATAACGACTATAGTCGTCGGTAAAGGTAATGAAGTATCTTTCACCATTCCTAGTCATCGGCTTAAAAGGACCACATACATCTGAATGTATGATACCTAGTAAGTCTTTAGTCCTTTCAAAAGTTCCACTAAAGGGTGTCTTGGTCATTTTTCCTTGTAAACAAGATTCGCATACATCAAATGAATTATCTTCATTTGTATTCAGAAGACCATTTCTCTGAAGTGTATGCATGCGATTCTTGCTTATATGTCCAAGGCGACAATGCCAAAGATAGGAATCACTCAAATCCATTTTGAGTTTCTTGTTGGTTACTTGGTACATTGAGCTATCATATGATGTGTTATCATGATCTAATTCATAAATACCATTTAAAGACATAGCTTTATAATTAAACACATCATTCTTAGAAACATAAATGTCTTGGTTAATAAATTCAAAATTAAAACCACATTGTCTTAAAAGGGAAACGGAAATTATGTTCCTAGTTAAACTAGGAGCTTACAAAACATTTTTCAAAATAACTTCCAAACCACTTGGAAGCTCTAAAACGTAGTCTCCTTGAGCTTCGACTTCAACCTTTGCTCCGTTGCCCATGAAGAGACCAGCGTCTCCCTTCTTATAATGTTTATTTCTTTTGAACCCCTGCAACAAATTGCAAATGTGAGTTCCACATCCGGTATCTAGTACCCATGTGTTAGAAGAAATAACATTAAGCTCAACATGTATCATAAAGATAGTACCTGAGGTTTGCCCTACATCCCTCTTGTTTTTCAACTCTTTGAGATAGGTTGGACAATTTCTCTTCCAATGTCCTATCTCACCACATTCAAAACATGGGTCATTTGTAGCAACCTTTTGCTTCTTCTCTTTTGGTTTGGCGGGTTCTGCTTTAGCTTTTCCCTTTCCCTTTCCCTTGACGTGTCCCTTTCTTTTAGCATAGTTTGCTTTAGAGTCGGGGTGGGGCCTCTTCTTGTTGCCTCCTTCATTGATCGCTAGGACGGGTAAAGCCTTTTTGCCCATTCCTGCTTCGGCCATTTTAAGCATTGCATGAAGTTCACCAATGCTCTTGTCCCATCCATTCATGTTGTAATTCATTACAAAGCTTTCAAATTTCTTTGTTAAAGAGTTGAGGATCAAATCCATAGCCAACTCTTTAGAGACGGGACAATTTAGCCTTTCGAGGCGATCAATGTGGCTTTTCATCTTAAGGACATAAGATGATACCGATTGGGTTTCCTCCATTCGACATGCATGAAGCGCTCAAACAGTTTCGAAGCGTTCTACCCTTGCTTGTTGTAGGAACATTTCCTTTAACTGGGTAATCATGTCGTATGCCCCGTGATGTTCAAAATCCTTTTGAATTTCGAGAATCATAGTTCCCAACATGAGGCATGAGGCTTGCATGAAGTCCTCGGTATACTTAACCCAATCGTTGTAGGCTTCCACATCTTCCACGTTAGGTTCATCGGGAATAGGATCGTCCAATACATAGGATATCTTCTCTTGCTTGAGAACGATTCTCAAGTTTCGAAACCAATCCATGAAGTTGTTATGGTTGAGACGATCCTTTTCAAGGATGGTTCTTAGTGATAGGTTTCGGACGGTTTGGTTAATCGGGTTTGCATTGTTAGCGGCCATCTACAAAATTTAACAAGTTCAATTTTAGTATTTTCGATATTATTATATTTTAATCATTAATACCCTTTTATGTCTTAAAGACAATTAATAATTAAAATCTAGAATCCAACGTTACATTTAAATATTGGTTAGGTGACCTTTATCCCTCTATTTAAATTAACAAGGTAGTCAACGTTTGACAATTGCAACTCTTTGCAATTTCTAGCCATATGGGATCGGTTAAACATCTTTATGTTTAGTTGGCATGTTTAATCCTATCAACACCTTTGTCCGCCATGCTTTGGTGACCCTAAGCACATGGTTTCCAAATCAAGTCGTCCAACTTACACACACGTGTGAGTTTATACACATAAGTGGTTAGGTGACCTTTATCCCACAAACATGGTAAACTCACCTCGAACATACAAGTTCCCTCAAATGTGGTTAGGTGACCTTTATCCCACAATAAGAGTTCCCAAGTGTTTCGAGTGTTGTATAAAAGGATGGTGTTTGACTTGTTTTATAAAAGGGTTTTCAATATTTTAAAATTCTAGTTTAGAAAATGTTATGTACCATACATTTGCATGCATTCAAATCAATGGTACTTTAGTGAAAACAAATTTTCAAGGTTCTTTTTAATAAAACCCATTTTATTATAAAATCATTAATTTTTAATAAAACCTTTATTAAACATTTTAATGATTTTGTCAAGAACCAATTTTACGCTTGTTGTTGATTATTAGTTTGTTAAGTCATGCATATCTTCATATCATCTAAACAACAAAATAAACAACCACACAAGCATAACATACATAACAATAGGTGCATAACCATAGCCAACTATTTTGACAACACTTGTTAGCCGAAACAAGTGTGCCAAAAGGTCCTTCCTAAGGGGTGAAAAATGACACAAGCGATGTGTCGTTGAACTCCCACTTGATCCCGCATCCAAATGCTTCAAGTCTCCTTCTTGTGTTGTGATTTTTCCACCTTCTTTGAGCTTCCAAAAGTCTTATATATTCAGCTCCAAACTCCTTTGGACTTCAAAAATGTGTTTTGGTTATCGGGTTAAAATCCCGTTGAGAACCTTGAAGTTCTTTGGACCGAATATGCCCAAACCAAAACCGCATTTTTTTTGTGTGCATCTTCTTTTACAAAATATATCCTAATACATTTTTTCTAGTAAAATAAAATGCACCTAATCTATTTATTTTACATACCAAATGAAAATTAATAAATTACATTTCTTACAAATGGAAGAACAAAAAAAAAATAATTATTACAACCCATTGAATAATTAATAAAATAAATCACAACACAATCATTCAACACAAGGTCATGGCTAGGTTATATGCACCAAAATATATATCCACATATATATGTAAATTACAAGAAGCATAAAAATGGTTCCCTTTTATGACCATTTTCGGTTATGTACAAAAAACCGAAAAGGTAAGTTTTGTCCAAACAAACAAATCATCCATATGAAATTATTTTTCAAGATTCCCTTATGCATGTTAGAAAATAATCTGGAAAAACCAAGGGATAACCATATTAAAATTTTCGGCCATAGGGTTTTATTCAAACCCCCCTGAAATTTTTTAATCTATTGAAGCATGCACTCATATAAGCGGCTCTAGATGCCATTGTTGGGATTTTGACATGTTTATCAAAGCAATTTCATCCATATGAAATAAAAACACAGCGGAAATAATATTTAAAACATGTTATTTTTAAGATATAAATATCATTTATATACAAAATCCCAAAACCCGGATCCATATATGAAGATGCACACTATCTAACATAACCATAGGATGTTTAGAATACTACCTTCTTGGAGTAATAGGATGATGAAAAGAATGATGTTACTTGAACGGTTGTCCTCAAGAGTAGAAGAACTCAAGCTTGTATACCCCAAGCTTCCAACAAACACCACGAGTTTAGCTAGGATTTTTAACACTAAAGATAAAAAACCGAACACTTGAGAAATCCTTATGATGACCGAAAATTAGAGAGCAATTTCTCAAGTCTTCCAAGTTCATCTACTTGTCATCTAAATATTTATAGAACCACGAGAGAGAATTGCCACCCACCTTGACCAATCTTGTGCCATCTTACACATGCAAGTGCATGAAAGGTGATTGGACCAAAATGGTCTTGGGAAGACCACCCAATCAAGACCCTTCTAACCATGCAAATTGCATGTATTGTGATTGGACCAAAATGTTTGGGAAGAACACCAGGGGGGGCGGCCCACCCTTTTATTTTATAAAAAAATAATTTCTTTTATAAAATTTAAGTCTTGTTTAATTTTATAACTTTTATAAAATTATAACATCACATGTTATAAGACTTATACTATTTTTATTATGTTATTTAACCCATTAAATAACAAAATAAATTATTCTCTCAAAATAAATTATCCATATAATTTATTAGTTTCTCAAGTGTAATTATTTAGAAAACCAATTTCTAAATATTGTAAGTGTTAATATTTATTTGTTTGATCATATCATAAATATTATAAGTGTTTGTCTAGCTTGTATTTGGGTATGACTCGACTTGGATCATAACGTACTAGCCACATCAATTTAATATGTGTCTTGGGCATACAGAGTCCAACACACACTAACCGGAATTAAACCGTCATCGTCGAGAACCTTACCCCAAGATTAGAGAGAAAAGGAGAGAGAGATAATCACATACTCACTTGGGCTTTGGAGCTAAAAGGAATACATATTAGTAGTTGGGTATTAGCTTTGTTTTGGAGATTAACTTTTCTCTATAGGAGGAAGATTAACTTTGATTAACTCTGTTTTGGAGAGTTTACCTATTTATTACTTTTCTCTATATAAAGCTCCAGCCGGTATAATTAAAAGCCTTGAAGCTAAGATGAGAAAGTTCCTATGGGCGGGGTCTATTGATAAAAACAAAATAAATTGGGTGGCTTGGGATTGGATTACATGGCCAAAGAAAATAGGGGGTTGAAACAGATTAAAAGTAGTTAATGATGCCCTTCTTTATAAGTGAGGTTGGAGATATAGAGTCGAAAAACTAAGTTTATGGAGGAAAGCGGTGGATGCTTGTCATAAGAAAAACAATCAAAGGAGCTTCCTGCCTTTAAACAGAAAGTCTACGGGGTGCTGGAATAATATTGCTAAATTGATTTCCAATCTTAAATTAAATGGGAAAAATATTAATCAAGTGATTATGGGAAAAGTGGGAAACGGGGAGGAAATTCGGTTTTGGATTGATACATGGGTGGGTGATCTTCCATTCTTAGAAAGATGGCCACATATTTTTTCTTTGGATCCTAATAATCTTGCAGGATTTCATAGAAAATAGGGAGGGGTTAAGGAAACGACGGACTTTGTTGGAGTTGGGTTAGATTGCCCGAGTCTGATAATGAACGTAAAGAATGGCAGGAATGTCAAGAAGTTATTAACATGGTGAGATTGTCTAATGAAGATGACACATGGATATGGAGCATTGACAGAAAGGATGGATTTTCGGTGAAATCAGTTAAAAAGATGTTAATTTCAGATAGGGGATCTAGTCACCTTCCTACTTATGAATGGAGTAAATGGGTCCCTATCAAATGCAATATCATGATGTGGAGAGGTAACCTGGGTCGTCTTGCTACTAGAGTCAATCTGAGTAGAAGGTATGTTGATATAACATCGGTTATGTGCCCTTTCTGCGATGAGTATGAGGAATCTCTAGATCATCTATTTACAGCATGCTCGTTGGCAATTCGTGTTTGGGCGGCTTTCAGTGATTGGTGTAACATCCCTCCGATTTTCGCATTCGAATTCAAAGACTTTATGGATATTCATAACTCCAATCAAGAAAGGAAAAAAACGAAGAATATTTTACGGGGATCGGTAATTATCGCGTGTTGGTGTTTATGGAAGGCTAGGAATGATTTGGTATTTAATCAACACAGGAGAAGTTCTCAAGAGATCTTGATAGATATTAAATCGAGAGGGTTTGCATGGCTTAAAAATAGATCAGCATGTAAATTTATTAGTTGGAAGGATTGGTGTAAATACCCTATGTATATGGTATAATTTTGGCCTTTACCCGTTTGGGTCGGGGCTCCTGTTTTGTATTGGCCTTTTGCCCGTTTGGGTCGGAGGCAGTTTCTAATGATAGTTTATTTAAAAAAAAGTAGTTGGGTATTAGTTTGCTAAATTAAAGTCATGGACTCCAACATCAAAGAAGCAAACACAAAGGGTGACACAAAGAAAAAAAAAGATCAGATGTGCATGTTGGGTGGAAAAGATAGGGCTAGGCCCACTAAGGGACGAAGACATATATACATGATACGCAAACTTGGAGGCATTAATATATATATCTATTATTTGAAAAGAGGGGACGATACCAAAGGAAAGAGGCGACAGAAGCTACAGGAGGGACGATTTCAAGAACGAAAAAGACTAAGTTCAAGATTCAAGGCTAAGGAACGGGATTCCAGTTTAGTTCGTAAACATGTTAGTTCGGTTTAATTTACTTTGTGTTATTAGACTCTATGAACATGTTTTCATTACTGTTTGAGACCTATTTATCGTTGTTGACTATGATTATTGGCTAGTTATTGTCCTACTCAGGTTTGTGACGAATATTCGTTTTTAATCAATAATTTCTCGGTTTTGGTAATTTTGTGATGGATAAATATTAAAGTAAAAGACCTAAATATTTTTGACTAGATGTGTTTGCATACTTTATTCTAATTTATTATCTTATAAATGTTCATCGTGTGTCTTTGTGAATGTCTTTCATGTATAGATGCATGTTAGGTTACCTACTTTGTGTTTGTAACTATTTTATGCCGGTTTATGGTGCACCTATTCCATAGGAACATTGTTTGATAATTTAGAGGAGTTAAGTTTTCTACCTAATCTTGAGACCGGGATGAGATAGATGGTTAGGATTGTCTTTGGTGCTAGGTATTTAGGTGCAGTGAGACCGGGAGGAGATCTGTCTAAGGGGCCTAGTATTATTTGTTTTCCTAAGTCTTGTCAAGTGTTTTTAGGTTACCCCGTGCACTCTAGGGTGTATTGTGATTAGTGAGACCGAGAGGAGATCTAGTCTTTGGGTACTTTAGTATTGTTGGAGAGACCGGGAGGTGATCCAACCCATACCAGTGAGCTTTATATGACCTTTAGGACCTTAGGAGAAGTTGATGAGACCGGGAGGAGATTCAACTTATCTTTAGTCTTAGAGTGTCGTATTATTAGAACTTGGTTCCATCATAGTTACCATTGCCGAGAGAAAACCGATAGTCACGAATAGGATTCCAAACCTGGGTAGTACCTTCTCATCCTTGATTTCACCTTAGTAGCCTTCAGCCAGCGTCTAGGTAGTCTAGTTCGTCTTAGTTAATTCCTTTAGTTTAATTAGTTAAAACCCCAAAACCTCAAATCAAAACCAAATAAACCAGTTAAGTAATTAATTGAGTCAGAGTCTAGTGTAGCGTCGCTAGTGTCTCGTGGGTTCTATACTCGGACTTCATTAGGCTTTACTACGTACGATAAGTACACTTGCATGGCAGTGGTCTAGCATTTAGAGAGTCTTAGTTTATAAATTTAAAACTAGGGTGTCTAGATTAGGTTAGTTTTTATTAGACCATAATTTAGTACATCAAGTTTTTGGCGCCGTTGCCGGGGACACTTAGGCGATTGCGTTATTAGTTTT
Organism: Helianthus tuberosus; assembly: GCA_030545235.1. Taxonomy (NCBI): domain Eukaryota; kingdom Viridiplantae; phylum Streptophyta; class Magnoliopsida; order Asterales; family Asteraceae; genus Helianthus; species Helianthus tuberosus. The sequence continues at coordinate 40,818,924 of CM060446.1, read as the reverse complement.
ACTGGGCTTATTTGTTTAATTGGTCTTATTTGTAATTTGGGTCTTACGGTTTGAGTCCTAGAGTTTGTGTCTAGTAGTAGTGTGTCGAGTCATTATTTTTGTAAATATTTTTTATTAATTAGTTTGTTTTTTTTCTTTCCTTTCTCTACTTTGTACTATTTTTGCTACTCTATTCATGGCAGGTTATCATAGCTACTACCCTCCCTATGTTTGGGCATTCGTGGAATCATGTCAAGTGTTCGCTCAGATAACGTCAACAGCACAAGACCAAGGAGATCCAAGGTTTCCTAAAATGCTCGCCATTCTTGAGCGAATGTTTGAGACATTAAGTCAGATGTTGAGGGAAGGAATGAATCAACATGTATATCCAAGGTGTCAGGACTGTGGTGGACCGCACTTGTATGAAGATTTTCCTGTTTACGTGAATCAAAAGAAAAATCAAAGTACAATACGGTCTACATGGGATGATTACTATGATAATGATAATGATATTGGCTTTGAGAGCTATGTGGGAGAAGAAGAAGAAGTAGTAGAGATAAAAGAGGTTGAAGAGTAGCTTCCCAATAATCTAGAGTTGTCTGATATAGGACTGGAGACGACAACGGACGATTCAGTCCCACCTCCAGTTCAACAGGACGTGACACCTAATTGGTATTCCACGCCATGATATTATGGTCCTGAACCTATTGATGACGACTTCTGGAATGATGGTGAGGGGGAAGACGTGGATGAGCAACTTGACAAGATGGAAAATGAGAGAGGGATGCATATACCATCTTGGGAAGATGAGTTGGTTGGTTTACCAACACTTATAGATGAAGAATTTGACCCGGTTGGTGATCTAGCATATCTAGAGACATTACTTGAAGAGAAGCCAACCATGGAGATCAAACAAATACCAAATGTGGAAGAAGAGAAAATGGCTGAAGAATTGGATAACTGACCCGTAGAGAAGTTAGTAGTTGGATTGCCACTCACACCAACAAGAACATGGGAGAAGGCGCGAAGAAAACGCTTGGATCAACATATCGTGAAGGTGCAAAGATGGTGCAAACAGAAGCATAAGGAGAAACTGAAGTGCAGCGACAACCATCTTCCGCATTACATGTCTTGTATCAGGTTTGGTCCAGGTAAATTTAAAGTTTGCTGGTTTGACCCGGTTGAACGCTTAAAAATATTTTCTAGTTTCATCATTAATTTTTTAATAAACAATGATGAACAATTAAAACTAAACGGGTTGGATAGAGGTTGGATAAAGGAGAAGCCTCCTGATTGAGGTTTTGGATGTGACCGAGTTGTAGAGTTTGTATAGAGTCGTAGTTTTTCTATATCGAGTCTAAGTTAGTATCGTTTGAGTCGGGTTTTTTTTTAGTCGGTACTGCTTTGGTTTTTGCTTGTTTTTGTTTATGCAGGTTTGAATCGTACCACCCGTACTCAATCTCCATTCGGGTGATTTTGGAGCTGCTTTTCAAACTTCAAGTCATTTACTAAGCATACCAGTTACAGTCAAAGCCGATCGCGACCGAAATGCTATACGATCGAGCTGGATTGGACGAGAGTTTTGGAGCTTACACATTAGATTACCAGCTAAGTCCTTTCCAATTTGCCCTTTGTCTTTTAGTTCTTATTTATTTTTAGTTTTTGAGTCGGTTTACATCCAACATTGAGGACAATGTAGAGTTTAAGTGTGTGGATGGGAAACTATCGTTTAGTGTCTAGTTAGTGAGTCATTGAGTCATAAAATTTGAAAAAATACAAAAAAATTTAAAAAGTCCAAAAAAATTGAAAAAATTGAAAATGTTCCTGTTTTAGATGTTTGCAAAATAAATACGGAAAATGATAGAAAAATAAGTTTTGTTCGGGTTTCAAATAATAATAATATGAGAATAAAAGTTGAGCTTGTGTCTAACTTGTGATGTGTGAGTAGGCCTGATCCGGTTTTTAGGTACCTTTGAGCTAAAAATATACCTAATTGTTGATTTACTAGTGGGCTCTCATCTAGGAAAAGTGGAGAAGCCGAAACCGCTAAAAATAGTATAAGGAATGCCGTTATAAGCTAAAATTATTAGAATTTTTTATCAAAGAAAAAAAATAAAATAATAAAAAGAACTAGACTGAAAAAAAATGACAAGGCCTACGTAATCTCTGTTGGGGATAGTGACTCTGACTTAGAATGCCTCTGGGATTGTTAAAAAGAAAAAATGCAAAAATTATCGACGCCTACGTTGTCGCTCTCGGGGATAGTGACTCTGGTTGAGACAACCTCTGGGTTAGGTATGCATAGTTTAAAGCTCAAAAGAAGAAAAAAGAAAAATGAGAAAAAAATTTGATGTTAAATTCTTTTTGATTTTGGTATAAAACGGTTAAGAAATAGTCCAGTGACTATTCCTTTTGTTCTATAAGCTTGAGACAAGATTAGGTGAAACTACGGTTTCTAGTGTGAGACCCTAGGTAAATTAATTAAACTTGAACCTAAATTACATGATAAGGGCTTGGAACCGGATTTGGGTTTAAGTGGACACCTATACTTGCAATCGCGGTTAATACAAGTTTTAATTTTAATAAGTAATCTAGACTTTTGAACTTGAATACCTATCTGATTATGTTTCCGTTTGCACAAGTCTTTTTCAGGGACGAAAAATGTTTAAGTGTGGGGATATTTGATATGCTCTAAAATATACATATTTTATGTAATTATTCCTACACTTTTGAGTGGCTTTATTGTTGTTTTTTTATTAAACTCCACTCATAGTTGGTTCGTAGTTGAAGTTGGATGATTTTTAGTGAAAACTGAGCTAAAATGATGAATTTTATAATAAATGTAATGATGTTGTCTCAAAGAGAAAATTATACTTAATAAATGAATATTTCATTGATTGGTGATTGTAAATTTTAAAAGTGCAATTAAATGAGAAATTGAATGATGCATTTATTATTTTTTTATTCATAGTAGGTGATGAATTGAATTGAAAGAACTTAAATTATTGTTATGAAGTTGGTGGAATTGAAGGGGATTTATGGGACTACACTTATCACTTGGGCTTTGGAGTAAAAGGAATACATAATAGTAGTTGGGTATTAACCCATGGCATTATAGCCTAGTGGTATCTTTGGGGTGGGATAAGGCTTATGACCATTAGGTCATGGGTTCGATTTCCACAAACGGAGGTTTTTCCAAGATTATTGGGTTTCCTCCTGAATTGGTGTATAGGAATTTTTGCCTAGTGGGGATGGATATAATCGGGTGGTTCTGCTCGTGGCACGATAATACTTCAGTGATCCGTCAGTGATCCAAATTTGCCGTTAAAAAAAAAGTAGTTGGGTATTAGTTTGCTAAATTAAAGTCATGGACTGCAACATCAAAGAAGCAAACACAAAGGGCGACACAAAGAAAAAAAAAGGATCAGATGTGCATGTTGGGTGGAAAAGATAGGGCTAGGCCCACTAAGGGACGAAGACCTATATACATGATACGCAAACTTGGAGGCATTAATATATATATATCTATTTTTTTGAAAAGAGGGTACGATACCAAAGGAAAGAGGCGACAGAAGCTACAGGAGGGACGATTTCAAGAAGGAAAAAAGCTTAGTTTAAGATTCAAGGCTAAGGAACGGGATCCTAGTTCAGTTCGTAAACGTGTTAGTTTGGTTTAATTTACTTTGTGTTATTAGACTCTATGAACATATTTTCATTACTGTTTGAGACCTATTTATCGTTCTTGACTATGATTATTGGCTAGTTATTTTTCTACCCAGGTTTGTGATGAATAATCGTTTTTAATCAATAATTTTTCGGTTTTGGTAATTTTGTGATGGATAAATATTAAAGTAAAAGTGTTGGACCCAGTATGGCCTTAAAACAACTTCTTTTCACGTAATATGGCAAGTGATTTCAGTAGATGTGAAAAAGATGTGCGGAAATGGAAATCAGACTTTCAAGAAACAAGACCTACAGAATTATCAAGTTTATATCACTTTGAAACAAAATGGTTTACAAGGTGATTGTAAGATTATTATCTAGTACAAATGAATTTTGAATTCTGTGGGTGAGAGGGCAATGGAGTTTTGATGTATGTATGAATGATAAGCTTCAAACTCACTTTGCTTCTCCTGGTTGAGCCTTCTATTTATAGAAGGCTGGGTGCATGAATAAACAATAGTTTATTCATGCAATAAGTCCTGCAAAAAGTGGCCAATTGACATATTCATTGAATCCAACGTTCAAGTTGCCTTTTTCATCATGATATCTAATAATGTCAACTTGCATCGGTAATTGTGGTAGGATAGAGCCAATTTCAGACAAGTGGGGTACTTCATCAGAATTCTGATAAACCACTTCATCAGAAATTCTGATGAACAAATCATCAGAAACTGATGATATTTCATCAGAAATTTCATCAGATCCATCAGAATTGACCTTCTCTGATAATCCAATTCGGCTCTTAATCAACCTGTGTTTCTTTGAAGTAGATGCGGTGCATTTCAATTGTCCCATCTAATCTTCTTGTTCTTGTTTGTGATCTTTAGGACTGTGATCTCTTCATAGATCTAGTTGATTGTGATTTTCTTCAATACTTACAAATAAAGTTTCCTAACAGTTTCCCCCTAAGTATTGTAAGAAAATGAACTACCTTATGAACAGAAAATTTCCAAACAATGGAAACATAAAGTTTCCTTTGCAAAATTAAACAAAACAGTTACTGATGTTTTTGAAAAACAAATTACATAAAAGATGAAAATTCAAATGAACAAGTTCTTCAAGTCAGCTTCACTCTTTTGTGCACATCTCCTGTCTTTAACTGCTTTTTGTAGGAGATATACTTGTTGCAGCTGACATACATGTCTTTGTACCATTCCCTTGCTTGGATCCATTCTTCAATCATTTGCTCAATTTCTTTTCTGTTTTCCTCCAAGTTCTTTCCTATCTTCTGAAGATGTTCTTGTCTTTTGTTCATGGTTTTCAAGATATACTTCAGAGTTTGATTTGAGTACTTACAAATGTCAACACTTCTGAACAGAGCTTTGTTATTCTCATGATCTCTGAAGATTACACCATAGTCCTGTTCTCCCTTTTTACTTGTCAGCATAATGATGTCTCCAGATCTTGCATCTTCTAATATTATCTGAGGGAACTTTTGTCTTTGGTGATCTGACATACACCTTTTTGTTGTGTACATGCTCAAAATTGATGCATAGATCAAAGTCTGAAAAAGCCATTCTTTCAAACAGCAGTATTCCAGCCTTTGATATGCCATTTAGCGCCACCTCTTGGTTATTTTTCTTTTCCTTTTCATAGTAATCCTTTATAAACAGAATGTCTATAGGATGCAACTGGTCAGCTAGTTCTTCATCAGTCACCTTTTGTTCTTCCCCATTTGCTCTCAGAAGTGTGTATCTGTTTTGCACATGAGTTCCTCCAATATCATCGGTTGCAACTTTCACTTCATCCACTTTTAAAATTCTCCTTACTGGATTCTCATTCTGTTTGTGAATGCTATCTGACCCTCTTTTTATCCTTTCTTCTCTTAAACCCAGTCTGGTAGGAGACAGTGATCTTGGTATTTCATCTTCTTTTGTTAAATAATAGCTCACCAGATTGTACTCAGGGAATATCATTACATCCCTGGCAATCTCTTTAACCATGACAGACCTGGTTTCAGAGATTTTTCTCTTAACAATCTTTGATTTTGTTGATGAATCACCTTCTTGTTCCCATTCATTCATTGTTTGTATATTCATATACTTACTTATGGCTTTTCAGCATTTCATCTCTTGGGACATTTGGAGGTGGACCCATCATTGTGGTTCCAGCTTTGGTGATTGGTGTGGTTGATGTTTGTTGAGGAGTTGACTTTGGAGCTTCTTGATGTGATCTTTCAGCAGGAATTTCTTTCATGAGTTCATGGGGCTCCACTTTGGCCAATCTTGCAATGTTGAATTGCATCTTCTCTATTAGCTGTTTCACTTCTTTTACCTTTTTTGAGTTGGTGGTTATGTTTTTCTGAACATTTGTGAATTCAGTTTGAGCTTTTGTCTGAATTACAGCCCATTCTTTTGAGAGCTTCTCAAGGGCATCTGTGATACTGTTATTGCTTGCCCTTAGCATGGGAACTTCCTCCAAAACTTTGTTTGAACTGCTTCATTGCCTTGATTCTACTGCATTTGCAACTTGTGCCTTGATCTTTTCTATTTCAGTGAGAATCTTCTGGATTTCTGATGCAGAGATGGTGGATTCTGGTGCCTTTTCTTTCATCTTTTGAAGAGACTTTAGTGCTTCAGTTTTTTCTTCAGTTTGTTTCTTTATTGCCTCCACTGATTCTGACAAAGTCTTCATATCAGCCCTTTGACCTTGTATTTCTGACAGCAACATATCAAGTTTATCTTCAACTGGATTTCTTTTGCAGACTTTATAAACATTTTCCAGCACTGTTTCTAAATTTTCTTGGTTCATGGGTGTTTCAGGGATATTGGGAACAATAGATGTTCCTCGTAACATACCAGCTGCAAACACATTGGCTGCTGTTTTGGAAATGATTGGGTCACTTTTGGCTTTACCAGATTTTGGTGCAGCTTTAAGTTTACCAGAATCATCTCCACCAGTGATGAAAAACTCATTTTCATCCTGGATTTCCTTGTGTCCTTGAACCATATCAACATATGATTCTCCACAAGTTTTTGAGGTAAACAAATTACCTTTAGCCAGATTTCCTTGATCAGTTTCCTGATCTCTATCTGTTGGGATCTCATCCTCTTCCTCATTTTCTGATTCAGAGTTGAGATTAATGGAACTAGTAACCTCCTCATCAACCTTAGTTGTTCTGTATTCTATCTTGTAGGATACATTAACTGAGCTTTCTGATTTTGTTTCTTCTCTTTGAGACTCAACTAAAACAGTGTTTAAAAGAGATGTACCAGCAATGTGAGATTCATCAAAATGAATGACTTCAGTGGCTTCAATTTCAGCAGTATGTGTTTCTCCTGCAATATGTGATTCTGCATAATGTTCTTGATGAATTTCAAATTCATGATGAGTTCCTGCTTCATGAATTTGTTGACTTTCAGCATGTTCTTTCTTGCTTTCTGGTGAGTTGGCTATCTCTAAGTTAGCTATCACCTGAATTCTTTTTCCTTCTGCACCCTCCTTTTCTGATGGCGACGACTTCTCATCATCTCCTTTTTCTGTTGATGAAGAACAGTTCACAACTTCTCTGCTGGGTTCTTCTGTTGGAGAATCTGATTTTGTCAGAAGTTTTTCATGTTGTATTCTGTATTGTGAGTCTGGTGCAATGAAGCATAACATGCTTTCTGGTAACACAGGGACATCTTTGTCTGATTCCCATCCATGATTGGAACTCCAGGCCTTCATGGTTTTTGATCTCCAGACATCTTCCAAGATTGGAATTTCCATATTTCTTTCAATAAATGCTTTAGAAATGAAAATTGAGATTAACCTTGGATATGGCAGATGAGAGGTTATTTTTCCATTTCTGGTGATGATTGATCTTTTTAGAAGGTTAAAAATTTCTGACCCATAATCGATTTTGAACCCATTTATGAGTCCAAACATGATTGTCAGAATAGCTTGACTGTTTTGATCAGTTCCTCCTATCTTTGAGGTGAGACATTTGTTTAGCACTTCCATCATCACTTGCCAGATGGCTGGCAATTCACTTCTTCTTATTGCTCCAATTTTGTTGATATCCCTTTTCTTGTAGCCAAGCCCAATGGCGAAGCTTATTAAATCTTCTCTGCTTGGAGCTTCAGTGTAACCATCAAGAATAGGCAGTTCAAGCCATTCTCTTACTCTTGCAGGGGTTAACGTTACATAAACACTTCCCCATACATGAGCAGACACCTGATTTTCTTCAACTTCATTAAAGGTATGAACAAATTGCTGTAGTAGCCTTTCTGGTACTTCTCTTCCTTTTGTTAGTGCTCCTGAGATTGGACATTTTGTGAGATATTCTACCAGAAGTTGACATATTTTATCATACTCTGAATGCTCTGTATTCATCAGCAGATTGTTTTCCTTCATTGGTAGAAATTCTACTTCCTCAACAAAAGGTACTTCGTGTTGAGCAATTGGGATGTTGAGGTTAACTTCTGCCATTGTTGATCTCTATGAGTTAGGGTTTGAAATTTAGGGATTTTTGAATTGTGAGTGAAAGACAGGGGATTTTCAGGGTTTAAGTTTTTGTGAGTGATTTTTGAGTTTCTGCTAAGTGTGTGTTATATAGAAGTGTTTCAGCAGAGTATTGTGGGTGTATGGAGTTGAAAGGGTATAGAACGTGGTATGAAATAGTGATTAAGAGATCATTAATTGTATTTATAACCGTTAGATCGTGTATGGTGAATTTTTGGTTAAAAATGTAACCGTTGGATCGTGGGTGATAAGACATTAATGACATGGTTTATCATGGAATCGTGGTTATGCCCTTTCAACTTGACTCTTCAATTTGTAGTTTCTTCAATCATTCCTTCTTGAAAATGTTGCACTGATTTATGATAGGAGAAAGCTATCGGTTCTATGACACCCTTTTTTTTATCTTTGTAGACCCCATTAGATAATAGGTCCAATCACTTTTCTTCAAATGGATCCTCTTTTCTTTGTAAGTCAAAGTCTCATTCTGATGAAGTCATCAGAAAGTCAACATAAATTCTGTTGAAAATATGTATTTTTTTTCTGTCTTCTGTTGACCTTTTAGATGTGGTTAACAGAAGTCAACAGATTTCAACAGAATTTCTTGGTTGAGTTTTTCCCCCTAAAATTGAGATCCTCTTCAACAGATTTTGTTGGACCCAGTATGGCCTTAAAACAACTTCTTTTCACGTAATATGGCAAGTGATTACAGTTTTCAACAGAATTTCTTGGTTGATACCAATTGTTGGACCCAATATGGCCTTAAAACAACTTCTTTTCACGTAATATGGCAAGTGATTTCAGTAGATGTGAAAAAGATGTGCGGAAATGGAAATCAGACTTTCAAGAAACAAGACCTACAGAATTATCAAGTTTATATCACTTTGAAACAAAATGGTTTACAAGGTGATTGTAAGATTATTATCTAGTACAAATGAATCTTGAATTCTGTGGGTGAGAGGGCAATGGAGTTTTGATGTATGTATGAATGATAAGCTTCAAACTCACTTTGCTTCTCCTGGTTGAGCCTTCTATTTATAGATGGTTGGGTGCATAAATAAACAATAGTTTATTCATGCAATAAGTCCTGCAAAAAGTGGCCAATTGACATATTCATTGAATCCAACGTTCAAGTTGCCTTTTTCATCATGATATCCAATAATGTCAACTTGCATTGGTAATTATGGTAGGATAGAGCCAATTTCAGACAAGTGGGGTACTTCATCAGAATTCTGATAAACCACTTCATCAGAAATTCTGATAAACCACTTCATCAGAAATTCTGATGAACAAATCATCAGAAAAGTCCTGATGATCAGAATCGTCAGAAACTGGTGATATTTCATCAGATCCATCAGAATTGACCTTCTCTGATAATCCAATTGAGCTCTTGATCAACCTGTGTTTCTTTGAAGTAGATGCTGTCCATTTCAATTATCCCATCTGATCTTCTTGTTCTTGTTTGTGATCTTCAGGACTGTGATCTCTTCATAGATCCAGGTGATTGTGATTTTCTTCAATACTTACAAATAAAGTTTCCTAACAGTTTCCCCCTAAGTATTGTAAGAAAATGAACTATCTCTACATCTAACATAAACAACTTTCTTGAAAGAGAAATTTAAAAATAACTAAGTTCAGAAACATAGAACATAGTCAAACCAACCATAAATCAGACAAAAATAAAATATTTTTCAAAAACAGGAATTTAATCTCATCAATTCATTAATTGATCTTCACTCCACTTCTGTATTTGTCTCCTGGTTTCAGCCTTTTCTTGTGATCTATTGCCTTTTGAGTTTCCTTGTACATTTCTTTGTACCATCCTCTTGCTTCCATCCAGTTTTCAATGCATTCTTCAATTGTTTTTCTCAGTTGTTCATTGTTCTTTCCCTTCTTCTTGAGCTGCTCTTGTTTTTCATTCATGCAGTTCCTTATATATTTTAGAGTTTGATTTGAATACCTGCATATATCACTGATTCTGAACAGAGCTTTCTCTTCATTAGCATCTTTGAAGATTACACCCATTTCTTGTTGTTGTACTCAAAATTGATACATAGATCAAAGTCTGCCAGTGCAGCCCTTTTGTATAGCTTTGCTCCTGCACTCTTGGGGCTTTTAAGGGCTCTTCTGATCACAGCTGAATTGCCTTTCATTTCATCAATGATTTTCTTCATTTTGACTATTCCCATTGGGTGAATATCATCAGCCAGATTTGCATCAGTAACCTTTTGTTCACTATTATCTTTTCTGATCAGTGTATACTTGTTTTATGCTTCATAACCTAAGATGCCTCCTCCAGTGTTCAAAGTATCAATTCTTTCAATTGATACTATTGGATTGGTCATGTGCTTGTGTAGAATTACCCAACCTCCATTGTTTCTGTTTTCAACAATACCTTTGCTCATTGGAGAGAGTGGTCTCTTTGGGTTGTCTTCTGGACTTTTCCAATAATAATGCTTTAGATATTCTTCAGGGTACATAATAGTGTGTAAATCACCTGTCAGCACATCCATTTCTCTTATGTCCCCTTCTGAATTTTCTATTATTTCTTTTCTTGGCCTTTTTGAGGAAGTCACTTCAAGTTCCATTCTTCTCTTCTCTCTTGTATCCATCCTTATGCTTAACTCTGTTTCTCCTGTGATGGCTGTAGAAGATGACTGACCTGGAACATGGTCTTTCTGCTGTACCCTTTATGTGTCTGGCTTTGGGACATTTGGTGAAGGACCCATGAGTAACTTTTGTTTATCTGGAGGTGGACCCATGGGTTGCTTCTGTTTTTGAACTGTTGAAGTTTCTTTTTGTTTGGTTTGAACTTGTTAAATGGTTTCTGGTTGTTGTTGAGGAGTTTCTGATCTCCTTATTTGTCTTTCTTGTGGAATTGAGGCTTTCAGCTCATGAAGATCAACTTTTGCTATTCTAGCAACATTATACTGCAATCTCTCTACTAACAAATGAACATTAGTGAGAAGTTGAGTATTTGCTTCTTCTTGTTTCTTCATTTTCTGAAACTCCTGGTTTTCTTGATTTCTTTGTGCAGTTAATTCCATCAACAGTTTCTCAAAAGCCCCAGCCATGCTGCTGTTGTTGGCTCTGAGGAACTGTATTTCTTCAAGAAGCTTCCCTGAACTTGAGCTTTCTCCTGCAGTTGCAACATCAGCCATCTTTTTCTTGATATCAAGCAGTTCCTTAAGAGCCTTCTCTAATTCTGATGAGCTCTTTTTGTTTTCTGATGACTTTTGCAATTTGTTGAGGGCTGCAACATTGTCTTCTGTTTGCTTCTGCACAGCTTTGACAATTTCTGACAAAACCTTGATATCTGACTTTTGATTTCTGATTTCTTCTAGTATCAGATCAAGTATGCCTTCTGTGGCTGTTTTCACAGTAGCAGTTGTGTCTTCAAGTTCCTTGTAAAGTTGTTTAGGGGACATAGATTGATGTCCTTGGGAAATAGGAGAAACAACTGATGTTCCCCTTCTAACACCAGCAGAAAACACATTCTCTGCTGTTATGAGGTTAAGAGGATTGGAAGAATCCAAATTCTCTATATCCTCACCAGAAAATTGAAACACATTCAAGTTCTGGTTTTTCTCATATCCTTGAACCTTTTCAGGTTCTCCATGAGTTGTTGAGAAACTCTTAGTTTTCTCATCCAGGTTTCCTTGATCAGCAGACTGATCTCCACCTGTTGCTACCATATTTTCCTCCTCAGAATCTGATTCAGATAATGGGTCAATGGTTTTACTCACATTCTGTTTTTCAGAAATGGTGCCTCTAATTAAAATTTCATGTTTTTCTTGAATTGATTCATCATAATCACTCTCAGAGAAATGAAATATGTTTAGCTTGGAGTGTTGTGCACCTGTTTCTCCCATATGTGAGATTTCAGCATGATGTTCTTCAGCCACAGGACTCATATTCACATTTTCATCAGCTGGATGAGGATCAGATTCACCCTGCTGTTCCATTCTTGGTGTACTTGACTCTTGTGCATCATGCTCCATGGGGGACACATTTTCAAAAACTCCTCTGTTCTCTGGCCTTTTGTTCAACATCTTCAGATATTCTGCTCTGTATGGTGAATCTTCTGGTATCAGATTCATCATTCTTTCTGATAGAGCAGGCACATCATAATCTGACTTCCAAGATCCTATGGCAGTCCAAGGTCTCATAATTTCTGTTTTCCACATATTTTCTGATGCTGGAATTTCTAGGTTCCTTTCAGAAAAGGCATCAAAAATTATGATTGACAGAAATATGGGAAAGGGTAGATGTGAATCTATCCTCCCAGTGTTTGTCAGAATTGATCTTCTGATCAGAATAAATATTTCTGTTCCAAAATCAATGTTCAACCCACTAATGAGACTGAACATGATTGTTAGAATATTCTTATTTATCTGATCTGTACCTCCAATCTTTGAAGATAGACACTTGTTCAGAATTTCCATTAGAACTTGCCAGAAGGCAGGTAGCTTGTTTCTCTTGAATTCATTGATCTTTGAAATCTTTGTCTTGTAACCCATTACAGCATCAAGTTGTGAGAACATATCTTCTTTTACTGGTGCTTCTTCATAGCTTTGGCTTAAGGGCAGTTCCAAACATTCCCTTATTTTCTCTGGTGAAATAGTAATAAAGATATTTCCCCACACATGTGCTGTTAGCTCGAGTTGATTTGAGACTTTGAGAGTTTTTACAACTTGTTGTAACAGTTCTTCTGGTACCTCTCTGGTCTTTGTGAGGGCTTGAGCTATAGGGCATCTGGTCAGAAATTCTATGAGAATTTGGCACTTCAAATCATACAGTTCAATGTTATCATTCATTGCTTCATTGTTGCTCTTTAATGGAAGAAATTCAGCTTTAGTGATGAAGGGAACAGAGTGTTCAGTTGGTTATATGTTGATGTTGATAGCTGCCATTGAGAATTTTGGTTTTTTGTTTCGGAGAAAGGTTTTAGGGTTTTGAATTTGAAGGTTGAAGATGGAAGACTCTGTTTTTGAATGAGGTATTTATAGTGTGTACAGACAGAGATTCTTGAGTGTTTGTCATGGGTTGTTTGTATTCAAGGTGGTTAATGACACCTTTATGATGTTTTAATCCTTTAAGGAAACAACCGTTTTTGTTAAACCTTTGGTTTATCTCTAATTTAATGTAAATCCTTTAAAGAGACTTAGAGATTCCAATGATTTTACGGATAAACACTAATGTCCAACTTGCACCTTTTCTCCATGTGGGGCCTTTTTAGTTTCAAAAAGGTCCAATAGAAACCTTTTCCGAGTTTATGTGTCTTCCCAGGTTTTCCTCTTTCTGATATATATCAGAAAATTTTGAATGAAACTTTTGAGAGTTGTATCTTCTTTATATATCATCAGAATTCATTTGATTCATTGACAGAGAATGAATCATCAGATTTTTTTTCTTTGAGATGAGAGGGAATAAGTAGAGTTCCGAGATTTTTACTTACATTGCATCTTGCAGTTCTGAACTCCACACCTTTGTTTTGATATACATGAAGTATTTTTCATACAGCTTGTTCCAGTCCTCAGAAATTTTTTTTAGAAAGAAACCTTTCTTTTAATTAAAATTTTAGATTTTCATAAGTTTCTTTAAATCTGGTTAAAAGTATTGTTTTTCTGATAATATGTCAAACTTCCTGGCTTTCAAGATATTTTTCTGATAAAAATTTGATTTTCTGATTTATTGTCAGATATTCTGGTTATTTTCAAAATTTTCTGGTGAATGATCAGACTCGTGTGGTTTAATGAGTTTTCTGAATAAATACCATATTTTCTGATTGATTATCAGATTTTCTGAGTTTTACTAAATCCTGTCAGATCTCATGTGAGTTTCACCAGATTTTCTTTGTTTTTATCAGACATGTTGTGTTAGTTCCCCTAGATCTATTAACATTAAGAAATGAAAAGAGATTAAAACAAACCTGATATATATAAAACAACAAAAAAACACAAAAAAAAAAAAAAAAAACAAATAACAACTACTCCTCCTCCTCTTCCAACACGTTGTAAATGCACTTCACATATAACCAAAGACTGGTTATTCGACCGGTGTGATTCGTTGATGGCGTCTGGGTGGCTTCACAAATGATTTCTTGAAGTACCAGCTCGGCCCTTGGATAGCAGCTTCTCACTCCTCCGAAGTCCAGCTGACTTGTGATCACCTTGGTTACGAATCGAGGGTAGATCAGAAAGGGTTGACGGTCGTGGATGTTTGCTTCTCGGTCTCTCATGAGAAACTTAGCATAGTTGTAAGGTTTTTCCTGTACAACAACATGAACCACTTCCATCATCTTATGAGACAACTCGTTGAAGTATCCAATCTTCTTGGAGAAGCAGACACTTAGCTGTGTTACCAAAAACTGGAAAGGTGGTATAAAACCTGATTTACTAACAGCCCTGGACGAGTTGTTTGTATGATAGCCCATTTCAGTCAAGGTCTGTTGCACATTTGCCTTATCCAGAAATTTGATTTCATGATCATTACCCAGTTTGAGGACATCTCTGATTGTTTCCTCTTTTAGGGTAATTTTTACCCCCATCACCTACTTTCAATCCATACGGAAGTGCCACTAAAAATGATATGAGAGTTCCACCAGAACTCTTGGAGAAGTTCTGGATAAATGGTGACATGTGATGATACAGCAAAGCCCAAAGGACTTCGCATGATCATATTGTACACAAACCTGCAGTCCTCCCATGCAGGTCCTTCCAAGTTGGATCTTAATCTAAGATTATGAAGTCTGTGAAATGGGAGAGGGAATTGAGTAGCTTTCATCAATTTTGGGCGACCCATTTTAAGATAAGAAAATTCTGTCGAAGGGCTATTGAAGAGATGTTTTTGGTATGAGGTAAGTTCTTTTCAGGTTGTTAATATTTATAGATGAAAGTGATGGTTCCCTATAAATGATATTAACAGCCAACCCTTTTCTCTTCAATTAAGACGATATCTGTTGCAGTGAATGTAACAGTGAATGTGACAGTCTACTAAGCCCCATGTGTGAGTAAGCATTTAATGACTAGGCGGCTACTTTCATAGCTCCTAATGATTCTAGTGCCTACGTGTCACTTAAGTTTCTTATGAAAAAATGACGTTGCATGCATTGTGCAGAAGAAAAATGAAATTCAATAATCTGGAAAAAAAATTTGAGACGGTTGATTATCACAGCTGTATGGAACTTCATCAGTATGCATGTTACTTTCCCCCTTTTTGTTTTTTTTTAATGAGAAAAGAAAAAAAATACAAAAACAAAATATACACAAATATAGATATATACAATTTGTTGTGGGATAAGCAAATTATGAAGATGGAAGATTATGATGATTTACAAATTATTCTGATGTTTCAACCTGGTTTCTGATTTTATATCAGAATTTCTGGTGATTTCACCAGATATTATGATATTTCTTCAGTATTTCTGATAAATCATCATTTATTGATGATCTGTCAGATTTTCTGATGTTCCATCCGATTGATGGATTGTTTTGTCAGAAACCAGTTGATTTGTTCTTTGATTATCAGAACTTTGATGATCATCAATTTGGTTTTCAATTTTTGTCCTTGTCTTTTCTGAAAAATCTTCATCATTTAAATTTACCATGCCAAGTTTGCTGATCAAAAAATTGTGTCTCTTTTCATCAAGAGGCTTTGTAAATATATCAACAATTTGGTTTTCAGTTGGAACAAAATACATTTCAATGTTACCTTTCTCCACATGATCTTCTATGAAGTGGTATCTGACATCTATGTGTTTGGTTCTTAAGTGATGAACAAGATTTTCTGTTATTGCAATAGCACTCTTTGAGTCACATAGAATAGGTATTCTTGTCAGAGTTACTCCATAATCTTTCAGTTGAGTTTGCATCCACAGCACTTGTGAATAGCAACTTGCTGCTGCTACATATTCTGATTCTGCTGTTGATGTGGCAACACAGTTTTGTTTCTTGCTTGCCCAACATACCAATTTTTCTCCCAAGAGTTGACAGGCACCAGATGTGCTTTTTCTGTCGATTTTACACCCTGCATAATCTGCATCTGTGTATGCAATTAATTCAAGGTTTGTATCCTTTGGATACTAGAGACCAATTTCTGATGTGCCTTTAAGATATTTGAAAACCCTTTTTACAACTTTTAGATGGGATTCTTTGGGATCACATTGATATCTGGCCAGAAAGCATGTTGCAAACATGATATCTGGTCTGCTTGCAGTTAAATATAGCAGTGATCCTATCATCCCTCTATAGGTTTTAATATCAACATTTATTCCATCTTTATCAGAATCTAACTTGTTCCCTGTTGCCATGAGAGTTTTTGAAACAGAGCAGTTTTCAAGTGAGTATTTTTGTAGAATTGTTTTCACATATTTTGATTGACTAAAAAATATTCCATCAATTCTTTGTTTTACTTGTAACCCTAAGAAAAAGGTTAACTCACCCATCATGCTCATTTCAAAGTGGCTGGTCATCAATTTTTGAAATTTGTCACAAAATTTTTCATTTGTTGATCCAAATATAATGTCATCAACATATATCTGGACCAGCAAAGTATGACCTTTGTGTGTTTTGAGAAAAAGAGTGGTGTCAATAGTTCCTTTGGTAAACCCAGAATTGAGTAAGAAGTTGGATAAAGTTTCATACCAGGCTCTAGGAGCTTGCTTCAACCCATACAAGGCTTTGTTTAATCTGTAAACATGATTTTGAAATTTTGGATCAACAAAGCCTTCTGGTTGCGGCACATAAACTTCTTCTTCAATTTTACCATTCAGAAAAGCTGATTTTACATCCATTTGATAAACTTTGAAATCCTTGGATGCAGTATAAGCAAGAAAAATTCTTACAGCTTCTAATCTAGCTACTGGTGCAAAAGTTTCGTCATAATCAATACCTTCTTGTTGACAGTAACCCTAGACCACTAACCTTGCTTTGTTTCTTGTGATTATGCCATTTTCATCAGATTTATTCCTGAATACCCATTTTGAGCCAATGACGGATTTGTCTTTTGGCCTGGGTACCAGATCCCATACCTTGCTCCTTTCAAACTGATCAATCTCTTCTTGCATGGCCTGAATCCAGTCTGGGTCACTTAGAGCTTCTTTGACAGATTTGGGTTCTACTTTGCTTAAAAACCCAGAAAATGCACACTCATGTGCAGTTGCAGATCTTGTTCTGACACCATCTGCAGGATTGCCAATGATGTCAGAATGAACATGTCCTTTGATCCACCTTAACTTGTTGTGAAAAGTTGTTGGTTCTGATGGATTTGAAGTTTCCCCCTTAACAGGTGCTTCAATTGTGTGTATGATATCAGAATTCGGAGGTTCTGATGTACTACACCTTTGTTTTGCAGAGTTAGTACATGAAGAATCTTTTGATTTGTTTTTGAAAGAATTATCATGTTCTAGGAAATCTTCATTTATCATTTCAAAGAGATGTTCATACTTTTCTTGATTGTCAGAAAAATTTATTTCTTTCATGTATTCATCAGAAACCTCTGTTTCTGATGAGTCATCAAATGAAAGATACAAACTTTCTCTGATTGTCCTTGTGTTGAGAATAAAAATTCTATATGCTTTTGATGACAAAGAGTAACCAAGAAAAGTACATTTTTCTGCTTTTCTGTCAAATTTTTCAAGGCTTTTAAAATCATTGAAAACAAAACATCTACACCCAAATGTATGCAAAAATTTTATACTTGGAATTCTTCCATTTATGATGTTGTAAGGTGTTTTGTTGTGCCTTTTGTTGATTATGGATCTGTTTTGGGTAAAGCATGCATTTGCTATAGCTTCTGCCCAAAAGTGAGTGGGCAACTTAGCATAAGCAAGCATGGTTCTGGCAGCTTCTACCAAGGTCCTATTCCTTCTTTCAACCACCCCATTCTGTTGGGGTGTTCTGGGAGCAGAAAAATCATGAGAGATTCCTTTACTTACAAGGAAATTCTCAATTTTTAAATTTTTAAATTCTGTCCCATTGTCTGGTCTGATCCTTCTTACTGTTAGTCTTAACAGATTTTCAATTTTCTTGATAAAATTTATAATCAGATCAGGAGTCTCACTTTTCTTTCTCAAAAATTCTACCCATGTGTACCTGGAAAAGTCATATACTATTACTAGTATGTATTTCTTTCCAGAAAAACTTTCTGTACTTTTGGGTCCACACAAATCCATGTGTAATAGTTCCAAATTTTGTGAAATAGAAGACTCATAAATTGATTTATGTGAGCTTCTCTTGGATTTACCCATCTCACATGCTTCACAAATATCCTTCTTTAAGGATATCAAAGGTAATCCTTTTACCAGACCTTTGCTTGCTAGTTTGCTTAGGTTTTTGAAATTTAAGTGGGCTAGCCTTTTGTGCCATAACCAACTACTACCTTTGTTGATTTTTGAAAATAAACATAGTTTTGGATGTTCACTTTCTTCTTTGAAGTCAAAATAGTAAATTGATTTTCTTATTCTTTTCCCACTTAAATAGATTTTATTATCATCTATACCTATTAACAAGCATATTTCTGGTAAAAAGGTTACCTAAAAACCTTTGTCACAGAATTGACCACAACTCAGCAAGTTATACTTTAAGCCTTCAACAAAGGCTACTTTCTCTATGGTCAGACATCCATACCTTATGCATCCATATCCCATAATCCTCCCTTTCACTCCATTTCCAAAATTTACCATTCTACCCAGCCTTGAAACAAAGTTGCTGAGTAAGCTCCTGTCCCCAGTCATGTGCTTGGAGCTTCCTGAGTCGCAGTACCAGATCTGCTGCACATGATGGCCCTGAAATGAAATGATTAGAGGGTTTTTGGTACCCAGGCATGCTTGGGTACTGTTTCTGATGGAATCCTAATAAGTTTATTTCTTCTTCTTGGTTTTGCATCAGAAACTCTGTTATATGCTGAGCCATTAACAAATTTTACATTTTCTTTTGAAGATGGTGTTGAACAAGCTTCAGTATGTCAACACACATACAAGAGTTATCAGAATTTTTTGATATTTCTTCTTGTGATGGAATGAGTGGATAATTTTGAAAAGATGAGTGAACTGCTTCTGGATTCTTTACAGATTCTTGACTGCATTCACTTTTGTTTGTTTTGAAGTTTGGTTTTTCAAAAGAGTATTCAGAACAGGTTGTTTTGCAAGATTCAGATTCAGATTCTGATGAAAAAGTTATCAGAATTCTGATGAGTTGCTTTTACAAAGACGGTGGGTTTATTTCCATTTGATCTTGTATAACCTAAACCCTCTCCTTTGTTCTTAGGTGTGGACTTAATAAAATTTATGAACTCTTTGGCCTGTTGAAAACCTCTTACATTGATTTCTTTGTCATTGATTTTCTTGCAAAGATCTTTTCTTTCATTTTCATAAAACTCAATTTTAGCTCTTTGATCTAAACTATCCTCTATAAGAAGTTGGTTTTCAAGAATGATTTTATTCAAAGTCCTTTGCAACTCATCAGATTTTCTAATATCTGATTGATGTTTTTCTTGCAGATTTAGAAAATCTGACATGAGCTTGTTTAGCTTGTGTTCAAGTTCAAGATTGTCTAAATTTACCTTTTGTTCTGAAGTTTCTGGTAGACCTTCAGAGAGTGCCATGAGGCAGAAATTTGCCAATTCTTCTTCTTCATCATCAGAAGAATCATCAGATAACCATGTATCTGTTCCAGCAATTAAGCTTACTTGTTGCTGTTTCTTTGCTTCTTCAAGCTTTTTCTCATAATAGGCAACATCCTTCAGCTTTTTGGTCTTGCATTCTGATGCATAATGACCTCTCTACTTGAACTTGTAACACACAACTTCAGCCTTCCCTTTATCCTTAGATCTAACCTCTTCTTTAGATCTTCCATCCATCCTTCCTCTGTCACTTCTCTGGTATCTCTGGTTACCTCCCCTCAACCTCTGCTCAAATGTTTTGGTGAGCAGTGCTATTGCTTCAGCAAAAGCTGAAAAGTCTGATGATGCATCAGAAGTTTCAAGATTTTGGCTGTTTGATGGTTGTGGATCATTGGTAGTTGTTGATCATTGTGAGTTTGAGATAAGAGCTAAAGATCCCCCTCTTTGAATGGTTTCTTCAAATATTTCTTCCTCTCTGGGGACCAAGATGCTGTATAAGTCATGAAGACTCATGTTTCCTAGTTCTAAGGTTGATGATAAAGTCATGGTTAGACTTCTCCATTCTCTAGGAAGGGCATCAAGAAATTTTATGTTTCTTTCATCATTTGACTTTGTTATTCCAAATTTCTTTAGCTCGTTTAAAATTTTTGTAAACCTTTGATATGTATCATTTAATCTTTCGTTTGGCAAACTTTTAAACCTTTCATAAGATGAGACATTGTTTGTTCTCTTGTTTCTTCTCATCCTTTCTCCTCCTTCACAAAGATTATCCAACTGATCCCATATTTCCTTGGCTGATGCACATGCATCAACTTGTGAAAATATGTCATTGGGGATGGCCATAATTAAAAGTGACTTTTCCCTTTCATCCCTAGCCACCTTTTCCTTGTCTTCCTCACTCCAAAGTATTTCACTTTTGAGAGCTTGGGAGGCAGGGATAGCAGGTGATTGGTCAGTTGCTGGAATAGTTGGTATTACAGCCATTGGTATATGTGGACCCCTTTCAATGGATTGAAACAGAGCTCGGTCATGACCATTAAGGAAATTGACCATCCTGATTTTCCATTGGGGGTATTCCTCTCTGACCAGAGTCGGAGGTTTGGACATAGAACCAATGTTAAAAGCATTATTCCAGGATTGAAAGCTGGCCATATTTAGAGAAAACAAGATGAGCGATTGATCGTTTGAAAATAGTTTATTCAATCTACTCTGATACCAATTGTTGGACCCAGTATGGCCTTAAAACAACTTCTTTTCACGTAATATGGCAAGTGATTTCAGTAGATGTGAAAAAGATGTGCGGAAATGGAAATCAGACTTTCAAGAAACAAGACCAACAGAATTATCAAGTTTATATCACTTTGAAACAAAATGGTTTACAAGGTGATTGTAAGATTATTATCTAGTACAAATGAATCTTGAATTCTATGGGTGAGAGGGCAATGGAGTTTTGATGTATGTATGAATGATAAGCTTCAAACTCACTTTGCTTCTCCTGGTTGAGCCTTCTATTTATAGAAGGCTGGGTGCATGAATAAACAATAGTTTATTCATGCAATAAGTCCTGCAAAAAGTGGCCAATTGACATATTCATTGAATCCAACGTTCAAGTTGCCTTTTTCATCATGATATCCAATAATGTCAACTTGCATCGGTAATTGTGGCAGGATAGAGCCAATTTCAGACAAGTGGGGTACTTCATCAGAATTATGATAAACCACTTCATCAAAAATTCTGATGAACAAATCATCAGAAAAGTCCTGATGACCAGAATCGTCAGAAACTGATGATATTTCATCAGAAATATCATCAGATCCATCAGAATTGACCTTCTCTGATAATCCAATTCGGCTCTTGATCAACCTGTGTTTCTTTGAAGTAGACGGTGTGCATTTCAATTGTCCCATCTGATCTTCTTGTTCTTGTTTGTGATCTTCGGGACTATGATCTCTTCATAGATCCAGTTGATTGTGATTTTCTTCAATACTTACAAATAAAGTTTTCTAACAAAAAGACCTAAATATTTTTGACTAGATGTGTGTGCATACTTTATTCTAATTTATTATCTTATAAATGTTCCTCGTGTGTCTTTGTGAATGTCTTTCATGTATAGATGCATGTTAGGTTACCTACTTTGTGTTTGTAACTATTTTATGGTTTATGGTGCACCTATTCCATAGGAACATTGTTTGATAATTTAGAGGAGTTAAGTGTTCTACCTATTCTTGAGACCGGGAGGAAATAGATAGTTAGGATTGTCTTTGGTGCTAGGTATTTAGGTGCAGTGAGACCGGGAGGAGATCTGTCTAAGGGGCCTAGTATTATTTGTTTTCCTAAGTCTTGTCAAGTGTTTTTAGGTTACCCCGTGCACTCTAGGGTGTATTGTGATTAGTGAGACCGAGAGGAGATCTAGTCTTTGGGTACTTTAGTATTGTTGGAGAGACCGGGAGGTGATCCAACCCATACCAGTGAGCTTTATTTGACCTTTAGGACCTTAGGAGAAGTTGATGAGACCGGGAGGAGATTCAACTTATCTTTAGTCTTAGAGTGTCGTATCATTAGAACTTGGTTCCATCATAGTTACCATTGCCTAGAAAAAACCGATAGTCACGAATAGGATTCCAAACCTGGGTAGTACCTTCTCATCCTTGATTTCACCTTAGTAGCCTTCAGCCTGCGTCTAGGTAGTCTAGGTAGTCTTAGTTAATTCCTTTAGTTTAATTAGTTAAAACCCCAAAACCTCAAATCAAAACCAAATAAACCAATTAAGTAATTATTTGAGTCAGAGTCTAGTGTAGCGTCGCTAATGTCTCGTGGGTTCGATACTCGGACTTCATTAGGCTTTACTACGTACGATAGGTACACTTGCCTGTCAGTGGTCTAGCATTTAGAGAGTCTTAGTTTATAAATTTAAAACTAGGGTGTCTAGATTAGGTTAGTTTTTATTAGACCATAATTTGCACATCACACATCTACGGAGATTGATAAAGTCGAGGAGCATATTTCGTATAACGGACCTGTGTGGACAGCAAATGAGAGTGAAAATGAAAAAGAAGAGGGTCGTTCAACGGAGGAGTATACACTACCACCACCCGTTGACACCACAATAAGGTCCAGAAGAAGGACTGCACGTGCAGTAAAAAACGTAGAAACCGAGGAAGACCCTAACGATAACAAGAACATTGATGATATGATGGATTTCAGTTTTGAACTCCATGAAATGTCTCAGTTGAACCTTGTGATGGGAGTTGGGACACAGACACAGAAAATGATGGACTATTGCAACACTCCTGTTCCACTTTCACCATCGGTAGTCTACGATTCAGCCCATCAACAAGATCGAGAGGCTTCGAAAATCAACAAAAAGGTAAGCCCAAAAAATATTAATTTCACTTAATCCATTTATTTTTAACATCTGGATTGATAATATCTTAACTCAGAAAATATTACAGAACCTGTTGAAAAAAATGAAAGCCAATGTCAAAAAATACATTAAAATGGTTCAAGATGTTCAAGGGATGAACAACTTAGTTTCAGAAGCAAAAACCAAGTGTTTTGGGATCCGGAGATTATGGAGGCCTGTAAGCAGTGGGATGAGACACTTAGGAATAATCTCATTTGTGTGCCACCTGATTCCGTTGAAGAGCCTGAAACTGCACCCTCCGATGTTCATCAACAACCTGAAAATGCAGCTTTTGAAGTTCAAGAACCTGGAACTGCACACTCTGATGTTCATCAACAACTTGAAAATGCAGCTTCTGAAATTCATCATGAAGATACTACAAACGAAGAAAGTAGACAGAATGAAGAAGCTCAACAAGTAATATCCAATGTTTTGGAACAAATGGCATCAGAAGGTAAAACATGCGATTTCAAATTAACACATGCGATTTTATGTAAAAATTGAATTTCCTATACACATGCGATACCTTAAAATACACATGTGATTTCATGTATACACTTGATATTTGATTTCGCATGCCATATCATGTATAACATGCGATTTTCAATATGATGTATTAAAATTCAATAATTTGTATCTATAGGAGTACTGCAGCCAGATGATGAAGGATTGACAAATAAAGATGATGGAGGAGTGAAAGACACCCTTATTGCAAACATTCAAACTGTCGAAACGGGTGTATACGCTTACAAACCACCTGTCAAAGGTAAAAAAACACTTTATATTAGTTAAAAAAGAACAAAATATTATATTTTTTAACTTACTCTGGCCTGCAGAAAGTGGTGAAAACGAAACTAGAATGGAAGAAACAGTTAACTTAGCCGAATCTACACAAAACATTCAAGAAAATGTTCAAGAAAAGGAGACAGAAGTGGAAGCAGTTTCTTTAGGAGAAACTACACAAAATGACCCTCAACAAACCGATTCAGGTATCGAAGTTAAGAAGGAACCAGAAGTTGAATGCCCTCAGGTGACGGCTGAGGAATTGCAATCAGTTGAGTCGCTTTTGAGCCTGGGACCCAGCCTGGTAGAAAATAAGGGAAAAAATACAGCTAAGGGGAGAAAAAACTCAAAACCAAAACAAGTTATACCAAAGGGGTTAAATGAACTCCTTTATAAGACAATAGAAACCGCCAAAATTCGAGGTGAGAAAAGATGTGCAGAGCTTGGAGACGTATTTTGTTCCCCTTTCTTCAACAGAGTGGTAAACATGCACGAAGCACTCTTGAATCAAGAATTGAGTGTGATCCGATATACATTTGCTACATTTGCAAACATAGAGTAAGTAAAACAATTATATCAACTAACAAACATCTAAATATATACACTTAAAATATTTAATTATTTAATTTTTTCCTGGCAGGGATGAATTTTACCGATCAAAAACTGAGGTTCACACGGTCAAAGTTATCTTTGAAAGCTTCTACAGGGGTCAGTACGTAGCATCAAACGGAATAGATGCATTTGTGGATGTTCTAAACCTTGAATAGAAGAAGAGGAATAGAAAATCATCACCATACATACTCTACTTGTTTAGCACAATGATTGTATGATTTTCTAAACATATTGGCATTTGAAATTAAAACAGAAAATGAATAATCAATGATTTCGCATACTAATTATATTTAAATCGCATATAGAATAGTAGATAGTTTTCCTATGAAAACAAAAACAACATTTTGCATACTATTGTAATTTCCCATACGGTATACATACAACTCGCATGTGAAAATTTTCACACATTATTTTGCATGTACTAATTTCGCATGTATAAATACCTTTCAATACATTACTTAACCTTGATTCTAATTACATAACATACAGTCGGATATCATGTACAATGAGGAGAAATACACAGACAACCAACGTCTAAACGTATTTGCCTCAAATTTAGAAGACATCATACTAAAATATGAGGTAAAAAAAGTTGATTCGGTTGACTTGGTGTTTATTCCGGTACTTCAAGGTGACCACTTCTATTTCTTGTGCTTCCACTTGAAAACCGACAAAATTGAGCTGATTGACAATTCAGCAGCTGAACATGAGTTTAAGGATAGATACAAGGGGCTTCCAGACACACTGGTAATACAAAAACTTATTCATATACATGTTATATTTTATGTAAAAGCTACTGACACAATGTTGCTATGTTACAGAGAAGGGTATTGGTTTTATACCTACAAAAGGCTTTAAAACCAACACCAGCTGTAAAAGAACTTGAAACATCAGTGATAGAAAGAAAAGTGATGGAATGGAGGACGGAGAATAACGGCGTAGACTGTGGAGTGTTTACGATGCGTCACATGGAAACATACAAAGGAGAGAAAACACCATGGGTGACTGGGTTTGTGAAAGAAAAGGAAGTAAACAACAGACAGAATTCACAATTTCATCTCCTGAGGCACATATATCTAAGTAAAATCATTCTATCCGAACACAATGTGGAGCATGAAAAAATTATTAAACTGGCAAATGCTTTCGATAAAAGGACAGACAAAGAAAAGTATATGAAAGATTTGGAAAAAATAATCCCAGATAAGTTGAGAGCATTTATTGGAAAGGACTAGTAAACTTGTTTGATGTTGGATTTCTGTTGCATATTTAGACTTGTTAGATAACATTAATGTTTTTAATTTCGCATGTTTTATGTATAAAATCGCATGTTTGACATTGAATTGCTTAAAATATGCAAAATGGGGAATATAAACATGCGAAATCAAAAATCCATGCCATAACACAACATGCGAATTTAATGGAACATGTAAACCTTGCATGTTTTATTAAAATAAAGCACTAAAATAAACAAGTTCATTCAAAAGATGAAAGAAACTCCATTTTCATCTTCATCGAGCATCTTAAGATAGTTATTGCATCCGCCAACTCTTTCAACTGCTTCTCATCCCTCTCACCCAGATCAACCATGAACATAACAACAATTTCTTGAAGACTACTCACTTGCATCTGAGATAGCAAGTTCATAATTTCTTGTCTTCTCTTCATGTTTTTTGTTACACGAGAAATGTTGGTTTCCAACATCTCTTGACATGATCGATCCTCTTAAATTTGTTCCTGTTCCTTTTTCTCAAAGACTGCTTGATACTTGATTCAGAAGAGGATGTTGGTAGGTCTGCCATTTTTAATAGGATGTTTGAAATGGTGATAAAAAGATAAACTTTATAGTAAAAGAAAAAAGCACTGAAAAATTATTGATACAAATTATTGAAATCAATTATTGAACTGAATTATAAAACACACTGTGTGAAATTACATATAATTACTTTTAAAGTGTGCGAAATATTGAGCTAAATATGTTAAATACTTTCTAGTCTGCGAAATGAATAACTTAAACATGCGAAATTTCATATTAAACTTCATTGTGTGCGAAATGTCCAACTTAAACATGCGAAATTATTCATATGATCCAATCTTAAATACCTGCGATATGGTAAAAACAACACATGCGATATTTAAAAAAAACACATGCGATATGATAAACTCAACAAGTAAAACTAGAAACATCTTATCTTCAACCTCGTTACAATCTAATAAAATGAAAATACCTTCAAATCAAATAAACCCAAACCTCAACCGTAACCCTTTGATGAAAAACCCAAAATAAACATCCTAAATGATGAATCCAACATTTTCGGAATCGCTAATTTGTGTTCGGTACAGGAATCAACCAAAAAACCTACAAATCGAATTGATACGAACAATAATTAGATGGACGGTTATGAAACGAACTCGTAATCTACTTCCTTGTTGACGGAATTCCCTAATTAGCCCTCAGATGTTTAAACAGAATGTCTGATATACCCTTATATAATTAAATTGAATCAGGACACGTGTATGGCTATGGGCATCGCGTACGTAATGTACGATTAAGGGATTTGTATCCTACACTTTACATATATATATATATATATATATAGTGGAGAGTTCAAATGAGAAGAATTTTTTTGTAAGATATAAATAAGAAGAAATTTCAACCAATAAGAATCCTTCATTTTACTTCATTTAATTTTTGTATTTAATATTAGTGTAAGGGTATATTGGTAAAACTAGATAGATCATTAATTGGTAGTCTTCCTTTTTAATAGCTAACTACATTAAATTTGTAACTTATTTTCAAAAAATATTTTTTTTTCAAAGAAGAAAAAAATTAATTTAAAGTGTGGGATGAATTACGATGTGTGTAGGATGAATTACAAGCTGTGTAAGATAAATTTTAATATGTGTAAGATAAATTTCAAAACGTGTAGAATCAATTTTGATGTGTGGAGGCTGATAGTCTTTATGACTAATTAATTAGTCAAAGATAATAATAAATGAAATGAGAGAAAAAACAATTTAATGCTTTACAATTGTACCCATTGTTCTTTTTTTTCTCAATTTAATTTTCTTCTCAAATGAACCTCCACCTATATATATATATGGGACCGCTAAAATGAAAACCACCTTCGGTTGTGAAAACCGTAAGAACCATTGGATCTTAGAGATGGAAGGATGAGATTAAAAGTAATTAAAACTAATATTAAATCCTTTTTGTCTTGTTATGTTTTTAATATTTTAATTTTAAAAGGGTAAATTTGTAATTTTTTTTGTTTTATTTGTATTTAATGTTTTTTATTACTTTTTAATCTCATTATATTAATTGTTTTTTGTTAAAACAGATTTTTTATTAAAAAACATTTTAAAATCAGATTTTTTTTTTACAAAAAAACAATCTTTTTAAAGATTTTTTACAAAAAAAAAAAAAAAAGTTTTTACGAGCTGTTTTTTTTACGCCCCGTTTTTTACACGCCGTTTTACGCCCCTTTTTTACACCTCGTTTTTACGCCCGGTTTTTTACGCGCCCTTTTTTACGCCCCGTTTTCACTCACTGTTTTTTTACGCGCCGTGTTTTTTTACACCCCGTATCTTTTTTTACTCGCTGTTTTTTACGCACCGTTTTTTTTACGCGCCGTGTTTTTTTATGGACAACTTTTTTTTACGAAAATCTTTTTTTCAAAAAGTTACGACTTTTTATATGAAAGTAAAAACGACGTGTAAAAAACGGCGCGTTAAAAAAATAGGGCGTAAAACGGCTCGTAAAAAAACCGGGTGATAAAACAGCGCGTAAATGCGGGGCGTAAAAACGGGGCATAAAACGGCCTGTAAAAAAACCACGCGTAAAAACGAGGTGCAAAAACGGGGCGTAAAAAAAAAAACGGCTCATAAAAACGTTTTTTTTTTTAATCTTTAAAAATTTTGATTTTAAAATATTGTTTAATAAAAAATTGATTTATAATAAAAAAATAATTAATGTAATGAGACAAAAAAGAAAATAAAAACAATCTATCTTTACTATAAAAGGAGAAAACTCAATGACATAAGAAAAACTTACGTGGCAGCCATAGAGGCTGTCCAACAAGACTTTTCTTATGTAATTATCACATCACAAATCAAAATATATAAATCAATTTAATTTTCGAAGATCTGGCCCACATCCAAATCTCAAAGGTCTACCCACTAACAAAAGGCCAAAAGTATGCCCATATACAAAAGGCAAAGCTCTGCCCACATACAAAAGGGCAGAGCTCTGCCTATCATTCAAAATTCAAAAGCTCTACACACATTCAAAATTATGGCTCCAGATTCAAAATTCAAAATTATGGCTCCAGATATATAAGATACCATCTCCTTCAATCAATTACTCTCTCTCTCTCTCTCTCTCTCTATTCATTTACCACTTTCTCTCTCTATTCAATCAATTTCTCTCTCTCTCTTTCATAACAAAAGCTACCATTTCCCTCTTTTGCTCACTTTCTTCTTCAACAATCACCCAAACCCAAATCCTAACCCTAGCCGCTGCAACTGCTCATAACAAAAATGGCGGAGCATTTAGCATACATATTCGGAACTGAGAAGGACAGAGTCAACTGTCCGTTCTACCTCAAGATCGGAGCATGCCGCCATGGCGATCGGAGCATGCCGCCATGGAAATCAAAGTGAGCAAAAGGGATTAGATAAGGAGAAAAATGTTCAAGTCGAGTAGATTGAGGAGCGACAAGAACTGGGTGTAAGTTTACAGGACAGGGTTAGTTACTGTTACTTAAGTCCACTGATTACTGTTAATTTGTTCCACATCATATGGTAAATTAGAATATGCTAAATGTTGGTTTAAATTTATATTTATGGAATATATATATCATGCTTTTTGTTGCTTTTTGTTGAAAAATGAATATTGATTATATTCGTACTTATTGGATTCGCATGAGCAAGCATATAGTTGCTGACTTATTGGAAATTTATATTTGCACCAACTGTTAACAAGTTGTATTGTCATTTAACTCATTAAATGTTGTTATTTAATTGATTACATGTAGTCGGAGCATGCTGCCATGGCGATCGGAGTATGCCGCCATGGAAAACAAAGTGAGCAAAAGGGAATAGATAAGGAGAAAAAAATGTTCAAGTCGAGTAGATTGAGGAGCGACAAGAACAGGGTGTAAGTTTACCGGACAGGGTTAGTTACTGTTACTTAAGCCCACTGATTACTGTTAATTTTTTCCACATCATATGGTAAATTAGAATATGCTAAATGTTGGTTTAAATTTATATTTATGGAATATATATATCATGCTTTTTGTTGAAAAATGAATATTGATTATAGTTCGACTTATTGGATTCGCAAAAGCAAGCATATAGTTGCTGACCTATTGGAAATTTATATTGCACCAACTGTTAACAAGTTGTATTGTCATTTAACTCATTATATGTCGTTATTTAATTGATTACATGTAGTCGAAGCATGCCGCCATGGCGATCGGAGCATGCCGCCATGGAAAACAAAGTGAGCAAAAGGGAATAGATAAGGAGAAAAAATGTTCAAGTTGAGTAGATTGAGGAGCGACAAGAACAGGGTGTAAGTTTACAGGACATGGTTAGTTACTGTTACTTAAGTCCACTGGTTACTGTTAATTTGTTCCACATCATATGATAAATTAGAATCTGCTAAATGTTGGTTTAAATTTATATTTATGGAATTACCTCTTTTTTAAAATAAAGACGTATTTTTAAATAAAAACGGTCCAATTGGTTGAAGCATGCTACTCATCGCATTTGTACACTCTTATATTGGAGACTACAATTGGTTCAGTTGGGGTTAACACTCCTATAGTGGAGACTACAATTGGTTTTAATAATTTCTTTTACTTGTGCTTTGCCCGGAGTTCTCATAATCAAGGTAAATATTGGCAAATCAATTATATCAAAAGCATCAAGGCATCAACATTTTACATCTTTACCCAATGGTAGTATCATGCGTTGTTCATATATCGATTACAAAGTAAAGTAGCTCAGCGATGGTATAATTTCATTTTTATAGCTTAATTTTTTTATTATGTGAATCAGTTGCGTTATTTATTGTACCAGTGTAACGATCCTTTGAGTTTAATTGAATTGTTGTTGTTTGTTCAGGGAGAATTGAATTAGTTGCGTTGGCAGGACTGCAAGCTAAGGTATGTTATTTCATTACTTCAATAACCATCTTTATTGTAGTTGGAACGCAACCGTAAAATAAATAAGTTGAACGTGAGACCCTTATATTTAAATGACCCAATTTTTAGCACTTCCAAGTTTGTATTCTTGACTCTGTTTGATTTGGTTTTGATTCTTTCTCTCATAACAAGTGATCTTTAGACCCTTAGAAGGTTGAGCTCATCTTTATATATATTATTTTCTGTAACTGATTATTATTTTGTTTCTTTCTTTTTTGATAAACATGTACACAGGGGATGGCATTGACGAGAGTACCGAATGTCGGATTTCTAATCAGGTAAATATCCGGTAGTTCTCGTATCTGCAACTTAGAAATGAGTATTGAATATTGCGGAAGATTTATTTGTACTTATCATGGTTCATAGTGTGTGTACAATGTACTAAATTGTTTTTCTCTTTATAACCCTATCATAAACATAAAACTATAAGAAATATTATAGATGATAAATTAGTGGTCTAATGTTACTTTTATGAAACGACGATGCCAACCCTCCTTCTCAAATCAGACTAGGTCAGAGCTCCAGTGTCTTCTGAAGATGACCACTTTGGATTATAACGGTGATTTTATATGGGCCTTAAGAAACGGAGATGCCGGTTTTTGGCTTATTTAGTCAATATCACTGAATCGATTATATCCCGAGCGTCATCCTAATTCAAGATGCCGCCGGATTCTAGATGGGGGTTACTAAATCGTTCAAATCTCGATTGTCTTTAGGTAGAACGTCGGTGCTTTAGATTAGGCGGCGTCGTTCTGTTTTTGTTATCTTGGTAGAAAGGTTTTCATTAATTTTATTGATTTTAAAACATGTATTGTGAATTTCAATAAGGTTTTAGATTTAGTGTATATGTGTAATCGTAACTGCATATAGAATTTTGCTTTATGTTATATAGTTGTTTACTGTTTGATTTGATATTTAACCCAATACTGTTGTTTTTTCTCAAATTTTAAAGCAAAATAATACTTATGTCATGTGCAAACCATTATAAGTGTACTTATTAAACTCATCTAATTATATGAAGCATTTGAAATATTGAAATGTTAGGTTAGATATCTGTTCATATGATTATGAGTATGTTCATATGATTATGATTCTCATAACCAGTTTCATCTTATTTCTTTTGTAGGATCATGTGGTGAAGGTTGTATTTTAAAAAAACGAAGATGAAAAATTTATGGAACGATAT
This sequence comes from Helianthus tuberosus, assembly GCA_030545235.1. Classification (NCBI taxonomy): domain Eukaryota; kingdom Viridiplantae; phylum Streptophyta; class Magnoliopsida; order Asterales; family Asteraceae; genus Helianthus; species Helianthus tuberosus. Next base: position 40,786,970 of record CM060446.1, on the reverse strand, counting down.
ACCCCAAAAAAGAAGGATCTTGTATCAAGAGATGTTTAAAGATTTACGATCATAGAATATAGAACAATGAAAGCAAATATGATTTTGTATTATTTTTTCAATATGATTTTGTATTATTTTTTCATAACTAATGCTCATCAATTTAAAACCATTGTTGTTGATACATCTGTTGATACATCGGTTGATACATCTGTTGATTTGGTCAACAGATGGATGAAAACAGATGTTTGAAACCACGGTTGGGTTAAACACTGTTTTGTGAAGAAAACAGTGGTTGCATTTTTTGCAAACAGTGGTTTGACTTTGGTCAAACAGACTTTTGAACCACTAAGAATTATAGTTTTGCAAACAGTTGTTTAACTTTGGTCAAACAGACTTTGTTCAAACAGTTTTTTTTTTTTTTTTTTTTTTTGCAAACAGTGGTTTGACTTTGGTCAAACAGTGGTTGCATACTAATGCTATTTCCTTTCATCATGTCCTCTCAGTTACTTACCATCATTCATTAATTTAATTACATTACATGGAACTTATATGAGTTTCAATTCTAATCTTGATTTCTTGGTGGAAAACAGTACCTAGCTTTAAACTAGAAATTACACATGGGTATCACTACTAGCCTTAAACTAAAAATTACAATATCTATACACCTATCTATACTTTCTATTAAAATGTGTTATACATGGTTTTCTAAAAACCACCCGTGTTTGCACACGGGTTTCACTACTAGTAAATATAATAAGACAAAAAATCAAATTATGAGAGAAGGGAGAGAAACTGATTGATGTTGTTGATGTGTGATGGAGAGAGAAAGACATAAAAATTTAAAAAAGATTTGACATATTGAGTAAATTACTATATTACCCTTTATGTTTTAAAATAATAGTGCATATGTGTCATAGTCTGATTGGTGGAGGGGAGTTCTCGTGGTTCTCGCAACTGGGGATGGTTTTCATTTTAGCGATCCCTTATATATATATATATATATATATATATAGGAGAAGAATTCGTTAGGAATCACCCTTTATTGCGAGAACCGCGAGAACCAATGTGAACACAACCAACAATACCAAAAAAATAGCTTAAAAACACACAATTTTTTTTTAATATTTTTTTAGCTAAAAATCGCAAATTTTCGTTACCAATTTTTTTTAATAAAAAAAAATTGGCTAATAAAAGTAGCGATTTTTAGCTAAAAATCACAATTTTTCTCAAATAATATATATATATATATATATATATATATATATATATATATATATATATGTGGTAAGGATTATTTGAAAACCACCTTTATTGTGAGAACCATGAGAACCAATATGAACACACCAAAAAAAAACCTGACCCCCAGCCCCCCACCCCCCAAAACCTAAACCCCCACCCAAGCTAAAATGCTAAAAACTAAACCCCCCCAAAACCTAAAAAAATCTAAAAACACACAAACTTTTTTTTTTAATATTTTTTACCTCAAAATCGCTACTTTTAGTAGCAAAAAAAAAATTACATTTTTTTTGGTAACGCCTACATTAGCGATTTTGAGGTAAAAAATTGTGTGTTTTTTAGCTACTTTTAGGTATTTTTGATTGTGTTCACATTGGTTCTCGTGGTTCTCGCAATAAAGGGTGGTTCTTAACGGATCCTTATATACATATATATATATATATATAGGGGATGGATCATGAGAAAACTAGTTTAAATGAGAAAACCAAAAAACTAACCAAAAAAGCCTAAAAAAACCTAAAAACATACCAATTTTTTTTTTTTTACAATTTTTTATATAAAAATCTCTACTTTTTATGTATGAAAAAAAAATTTCAAAAAAAAAAAATTTTTTTTTTTGGTTGTACTGCACATGTGCACTAATACATAAAGCTTAAACCAGTTAACCCGAAAAAAACCTAAACCCCCCACCCCCACCCCCCAAAAACCTAAACCCCCCCTCCCCCCCACACCCAAAAACCTAATCCTAATCCTAAACCTCCAAAAAACTAACCCTAAAAGCTAAACTAAACTCAAAAAGCTAATTTTAAGCATGTAATGCAATTGTAAACCCGAAAAAAACCTAAACCCCCCACCCCCACCCCCCAAAAACCTAAACCCACCCTCCCCCCCCCCCCTACCCAAAAACCTAATCCTAATCCTAAACCTCCAAAAAAACTAACCCTAAAAGCTAAACTAGACTCAAAAAGCTAATTTTAAGCATGTAATGCAATTGTAGTACATGTTATATTGTACATGTGCACTACTATAATAATAGTATTGAAAACAAGACGACACCATAAATCTTTTTTTATGTCATAAAAAAATATGCTCGAATATACTTGAATGAAAGATACAAAAAATTTGTGATCTTATGGTGCCATTTTTGTTTTAAAATGATAACGTATGGAGAAATGGGAAATGTTTGAAAAGTTATATATTTTTTTTTCAATTTTACCCCTCCTTCATTAAAAGTCCCCCCCCCCCCCCCTCCTTCATTAAAAGTCTCCCCCTCCTTTTTTAGTGGTTTTTAGTTAGTTTTCTAGTTTTCTCATTTATATCTAGTTTTCTCATGATCCTCTCCCTATATATATATATGATTAGGTTCAAGAGTGAACAATTTTTTGAGAGTGAACTAATCTTGACCCTTGATCATTTTTTAGATTAAAAGGGTAAGATTGACACTAGACAAATATGTTTAATTAAAATCCCTTAATTTTCTCCTCTCTTAACAATCTCTCTCTCTCTCTCATTTTTAATTATTTCTCCATCATTTTTTTATCCACAGATTTTGTTTCAGTTTCAACTTTAATATTGTTTTTCTTTTATTATCCATATATATTTATATATATCATAATATACTGTTTTTAAATTTTTATAAATTTCGATAAATATTAAAAAATTTCTCTGAGATTGAAATTGTAATTATTATTGGGCATTAACTTTTTTTTAATATGTGATCAAGTTATTTATTTTTGCATACATGTGATATGTTTCGTTTTCATTAATTTCATAATTTTTATATGAATCTACTCGTATGCATGCATAATATACTATATGTTGTTAATATACACATATGTAACCGTTTTTGAATATAATACACAGGTGTATAAAAGACTGTACAAATATATATAAACTAACAGCTGTGTATTTTGTATAAACTAATAGTTAGCGAGACTGTACACATGTGTGTATACTAACAGTTGTGCATCATGTATAAACTGATAGTTAGCGAGACTGTACACATGTGTATAAACTAACATCTGTGTATCTTGTATAAACTAATACTAGCGAGACTTTACACATGTGTATACACTAACAGCCGTGTATCTTGTAATGCGAAAACTAGCGAGATTTTAGGGATTTTGATTATATTATTTAATAAATGCAATTTTACAAAAGACGCAAATACCCTTTTATCAATTAATTGAAAGGGAAGTTACAACATTATAATTACAATCTTGCCATTGTTTAAATCTCTAGATGATGTAATCCAATGGCCCAGATTAGTTCACACAGTTCACTCTCAACCTGGTGTTCACTCCAGAACCCTACCCTATATATATATATATATATATTGACACCCATCCCCCACACCCTAGGTCCATCCCCTTCCGACTCATCCTCACAACCGCTTACGTGAACGCCTACATGGCAGAGTATCCTTTATTGGTAATTTTATTGTTATCGACAAATTTTAGTGGTATTGGATTAACTTGTCGACTAAATTAATATTACTGATTAGAGAAAATGCATGGATAGTCCCTGTGGTTTGCCCATTTTCCACCTATACTCCCTAACTTTCTAAAATTACAGCTATAGTCCCCAACTTTTGTAATTCCGTTCTCGGATAGTCCCTAGCGCGGATGGGGGTTAGTTTTTGGTGTTAAGTGGATGTGAAATTACTAAAATGCCCCTACTACAAAACAAAATAATAAAAACAATAAAAATGCATAAATTCAATGGGCCCCACCAAACCCCTCACCCAATCAAACACCTCCAATCTTTCTTTATGGGACCCACCATCGCCATCTTCAACCTATTCGACCCACCTTTGCAGCCTCACCCTTCCGCCACCACACTCCACCGGAACCAACATCGCCACCACAACATCACTCTCTCACCACCACGATACCACCCTCTATAGTACTTCTTCAAGATAACGGGCCAGTCAACACAGTCAAACATAAGGTCTAAATCCGGTAACTTCCCAGGATACCTTCGTAACAACTGCAAGATTCCCCATAGCGTAAACACATCTCTAGACTGAAACAATTTCTCATACGTCTCCACATAAGCCCGCCCGTTTAATATCACTAAACGAAAATTAGCTGTTCGTTTCGCACTCAACACCATCTCTTCGGTTATCCTTGTTTCCTTCCACGATTTCAAATCTTTGTGAATCCAACGAAAGTACTCCGGGCAGTTTTGCGATGCATCCGATGTGAATTCGTCATCTTGTGGTTTGAATTTTTTCGGGTAGTAGCCTGTTGGACACGTTTTAGTTAGATTACCCGATATACATTTTAACAACGGAATCTCTATTTTCTTCAGAGGCTTCTTGGCAATCACTTGAGTGATGGTAGGTTTGGGTTTTACTGTTTCGGTAGTTTGATCATTTTCAGACGGTTTTTTCGATATTAGTGGATCTACGGTTGGTTACTGTGTTGGTAGGGTCTAACGAACTCGAAGATGGGTTTTTCAATAATCGTCTGCGACAAGGAAAATTAAATTCGAAGATCTCTTTCCCTGGGTGGAGAGGGTGGTGTCGTGGTAGTGAGAGGGTGATGTTGTGGTGGCGATGGTGGTTCTGGAGGAGTGTGGTGGCGGAAGGGTGAGGCTGCAAAGGTGGGTGGAATAGGTTGAAGATGGAGATGGTGGGTCCCACAAAGAAAGATTGGAGGTGTTTGATTGGGTGAGGGGTTGGGTGGGGCCCATTGAATTTATAGATGTTTTATTGTTTTTATTATTTTATTTTGTAGTAAGGGCATTTTAGTAATTTCACATCCACTTAACACCAAAAACTAACCCTCATCCGCGCCAGGGACTATCCGGGAACGAAATTGCAAAAGTTGGGACTATAGCTGTAATTTTAGAAAGTTAAGGATTAAAGGTGAAAAATGGGCAAACCACATAGACTATCCATACATTTTCTCTATTGATTATTATATTGAGTTAGGAGACGCGGGAGTGCATGCTCGTATGATATTAATAATATTTAGATTATCTATCGGTTTCAGTTTTATAAAATATCTATACTATATAATAAAAGAAACATGTTTTGGGACACTTGTCATTCTCTCATTTAATTGATTAAAATTATTAATAATACTAATAATAATAATAATAATAATAATATTTAATCTAAATTAATACAAATTCTTATTATTGCAAGCTTTTTAAAATGTGTTATTTTTCTTCCGAAGCCTAATCCACCGTTTTAACTTTTAATTAATGAAAATGGTCCATGTGAGCATGAATATTATATAGACACCATATAAATAGATGTATTCGAATGTAAAAAGAAATATAAAACCTTAATATATCAAAATTTTTATAATCAAAATAATGGATCAAGAGTCTTGTGAGCATGAATATTATGTATACACATCATGTAGTTAGATATTTACTCGAATGTAACAGAAAATATAATAAAAACATGATATATCAAGATTTTATGATCAAAATAATGGATCAAGAGTCTTGCGAGCATCTATATCTTTTATATATATCTATACTTTCTATAAAAGGAGAAATCCCAATGACATAAGAAAAGCTGATGTGTCAGCAGGAGAGGCTGTCCAACAAGGCTTTTCTTATGTCATTTTTACATCACAAAGCCTAATATAAAATATCATTTAAAATTTTGTCTAAACATCTGCCCTCAACATTTTATAATCAAACATCTGTTCCCAATAAACATCTGTCTTGATTCAAAATTCTGGCTCCACATTCAAAATTCAAACCATATATTCTAATCCTATAAATAAGATATAATTATCTGGCTGCACATTCAAATCTCTCTCGCTCATATCTGCGAGCGTATCTCTCTCTCTCTCAAATGCATCTTTCTCGTGATTCAGCCGCTAATCTCCGATTACACTTCTTTGTTCGGATGTTTGTTGATTCTGTTTACATGTTATCGTTCCAGTATCATTGTTCCAACATCGTCGTTTCAATGAAGCTTCCCATCACACATCAACCTTTCAATATCGATGTTGCAGTATCATTGTTGCAACATCGTGAAAAATTGCATGTGCTACCTTCTTTGATGAGAGAGTTGCATTGTTCGATTTTAGTTAAATCGAAAGTCAGGTTTTCTTGCGTTAGTAAGATTTTATCCTTTTATAGAAAGTATAGATTCGTGCAATATCGTGAAAAGTCAGATGTGCTACAACAGTTGTGAGGAGACCTTTGCATTTTAGGTTTATTTCTTATTTTGATTAACTATTGATGATGTTGAGAGTTTTTATTGACACTGACATTTTAGAATATGTTAAGATGCATGTTGCTATTATTAAAATGAACTACTACATAGAAAAATAGAAATTTAGTGAAATATTTATAAAGTATTACACGCTAGAGTTAACACTTGCTAGGATTTCATAGACTCTGGCCTTTCTCCATGTGATTTCATGCTCTCTTTTGAATTTCAGGTCAGTTAGCATGTTGCAGATTTTCTGATCCTGTTTTAGAAGTTGTGTCAGAAACTCTTCTGCATTCTTCTCGAACTCTGATGGAGGAGAGTGGAGGACTTCATCGAGCAATGCTATGCTGTTCCAGGTTTTGTTGTAATTAGTGTCATTGATTATGTCGACGTTCCTATTTAGTTCTTCGTCTGTTCTTTGTTCTTTGAGTGACCACATCGAGAATTGTGTTTTAACATCGCTGGTGTCTGACCACTGGTAGAAGTTGAAGTTTGCCATGTAGATTTTTTGTTGGTTTTTCTGATTTGGAACAATTTTTGACAGAAAGTGATTTGTAGGACAATTTGTTAATGTTTTGAATCAAAAGTAATCATCGGTCTTTTATAGAGTTTAAAAACGCGTCTACATGGTAAATGAAGAGGTTAATTGTAATTGTGATAATCTGCTTTTGTTCTTTGAACTTTGAAATTTTGTCCCTTGGGTTTCTTGTTATTTAATTTTATAGTTTTCCCATAAAAGTTGGGGTTTGAAAAGGTTTTTGCATTAAAAGACTGCCGTTTTGATTTATACATTAATATGTTTATATTAAATCTACATGTTTTCACTGTTAGATATTTCAGTATATAAACTCATAGTCACTTCACCTGTTTTTCATCACGTTTTCCTACGAAGATATCATACTTTCAGGAAAGTCGAGTAATATAGTTTATTCAAATGGCGCCATTCACTTCTGTAAAATCAGATGATTTAAAGCAGCGTTTTGTCAGGCAAATCGAGGAACAGGTGTATGAAGATAGGGCTACTCTTCAAGAGCTGAAGAGATGTTTTGATGGATTGCAAGTTGGCCTGTTCACGAGAGAGCATGTTTCCAGAAATCTTATGCGGATGCCTTCAACTTCTGTTCGTGAACTTTGTGTTGTCAGTAATATAGAGTGCGGTGATAGAGACGTGGAGTTCATGGCAATGCTGGAGGACATACATCGAGAGGTTCAGCAATCGATGGAGTTGAAGCTAAAGTTTCTTAATTCTTGCTGTTATTGTTAGATTTGAACTTTAATGTTGTTCAGTATGTTATGTAATTATTGGACTTTTAATGTCATGAATAAATTTTAATCTTATGAATCTATGTTGCGTTTTAGTTTTACTTATTTAGTGTTTGAGTTTGATTTAGATTATGTTGATGTTGAATTGTGTCTGAACATCTGTTGGGTAAGTCAACATGTTGGGATTGAACCCTACCAAAGGAACAGTTGATAAAGCCAAAACTGGATCAGATCAGTGGATTCACAATAAGCAGTTATTTGCAACAGTTCTTTCCCCTTGAAAGTGTCCTAACATCTGATGACCTCTATCTACTGTCCTTCTACAACAACTGATGATCTTCAACAACTGCTGAGACCTAAAGACTGTTAAAGATGAAACACTGATGCTTAATCTACTGTCATGGTTCAAGTACTGCTGAAGACACAAAGCACTGCTAGGAGTATAACAGTGGAATGAGAAGCAGTAGTTTAGTTTATCTTTTGTATTCATTGTAATCAGTAGTTTGTTAAAGAAGTAGTTGTATAGGTTAGTGGTTATAAGTTGTTAGGAGGTTAGATGTCACTTTCATGGTGACGTCAGCAAAGATGCTTCAGTGGTTTGTTCTGTACTATAAATAGAACAGTACCCTGTACTGTTCTATTAGCTCTCTTCATCACAAAGTCATTTTGTACAAACATTCACTGTGAGCTCAGGCTGAGGGGAGATTGTATGCATGCATGCATTGTAATTGAAGGTTGTAATAAATATAATCATTCGATTTCATGTTAAACATGTTTGTTGAAAACAATTCTCTCTTTGATTGTGTGTTGAAAGTTTGTTCCATTTAGTTTATGCTGCACTTTACCTTAATTCATCTTCATTATAATCAAACAAGCACAATCATAAGAAACTCAGATCCTAACAATTGGTATCAGAGCGAGGACAGTCAAACTTGATCTAACAATCATTTTGACGTAAAAGTTCAGCTCAAAATCGTTGATACTTTTAAATTGTTCATTTCATTGAAAAACAGAGTAAGGGTTAATCACGAGCAAAGTTGATTAATCAGTGCCTGTAAAACAACCAGGATGACGTCACAATCATAGGATATCAATAATAACATTGGTTCTCTCTTCAAACCACCTATGTTGAAGAGAAATGAGTACAACATCTGGGAGCAGAGGATGAGTCACATCTTAGCTCAACAGAATACCGGATGTTGGAAGTTGGTTATCTTTGGACCACATGTTCCAATGGTGCCAAGTGCCGAGGATCTAAAGGTTTTTGTTCCTAAGAAAATTGAGAACTATACTGACCAAGATTTTCAGAAAATTGAACTGGATGCCAAGGCATTTAGCATCGTTGCATCTGCACTACCAAATGAGATTTATGCTGGACTGTTACACTGTAACGGTGCCAAGGAATTATGGGATGCACTTAAGGAACAGTTTGGGGGAGCTAAAGAAGTAACTGAAAATAACAGGGAAATTCTGAACCAACAGTATGAAACCTTTTGTCACATTAAGGGTGAAACATTAACACAGCAGCTTGAGCGATTTAGTTGTCTCATAAGTGAACTTAAGCTTGTTAAAACTGAATTTCCTAAATCAACTGTAAACAGCAGGTTTTTAAGGTCACTTCCTGAAAAATGGGACACAATTGCTTTTGTAACCAGAAACTCTGTTGAGTTCAAATATCTGACCCTAACCCAACTTCATGGTAGACTCCTGACCTATGAAAGGGAGTTGAACCAGAGAAAGAAGTTACAAGAGTCTGGAAAAGTTGCAGATGATTTTTCATTTGGCAGCACAGTTCTTTTGGGTCAGGAAGAATCTGGCAGTAGTAAGGATCAGAGTTATGATCATTATATTGACATAACTGCTGGTGGAGCCTTTAATAACTCTGATTCTTACTCAAACAACTACGCTTTTCAAGCTAGTAGTGAAAACCAGAATTCTGACAATCTGTGCTTTGAACTCAATGATCTGCAGCATTTTGATCCAACTGACTTAGAGGAAATGGACATTTTGCACCAACTTGCACTGCTGAGTGTTAGAATCAACAAGTTTTACAAAAGGACAGGGAGAAAATTTCCAGGGTTACATGGGAACTTAAAAGTAGGGCTAGATAAGTCAAAGATTAAATGCAATAAGTGTAATAGGTTAGGTCATTTTGCTAAGGAGTGCAGGAGTCAAACCAATGGACCAATTATTACACATCCTAGCTCAAACCCTAGACCACAAAATAACCAAAACACTGTGCATTATGCCCAATATGCCCCTGCTGCTCATGTAAACACTGCTCACTATGCACACCCTGCAACCCCTGTTCCTGTGCATTATGTTCAAACCACCGTTCCTCAGATACAGTATGTCCAGGCCCTGCTCCTCAGGTTCAGGTGCAACAAGTTGCACGCCAACAAGTTGTACCAGCAGTGGTTCAACCAGATCAGCAAAGCTTTTTCACCCAAGGCCTTGTTGACTGGAGCAGCTTACCTGAAGAGTTAGGAGATGAAAATTTTGCACTCTATGCTCAAAATAATGTTTCTAGTGATGATGTTTGTTTTGTAGCATTGGAGTCTATACCAGAAGGGCTGGAAACTGAAGAAGGACAGTCAAGTGATGAAACAGTGGATACAATTGCTGAAGCAGTGGTTACTGCTGTTGCTGATGAAATACTGCTGGGAGAAAGTTCAGAACCCCTGTTGGAACCACTGTCTGACCCCTGGTCTGAAAAAGAAGAAAAGAAGAAACAAGGTGAAAAAGAAGAGAAAGCTCAAAAAGAAAGTGATCATACCTGTGATTGTGCCATGATGGCTGCAACTAAGGTATCACCCCAGGTTCTTAAAAACCTTTGTTCAGACAAATGCATCATAGCATTTGCAAACATTAAGGAGGTGAATGAAAACCTTAGAGATAGGTTATTAACTGGTGAAGTACAATTTGAAAAGTCTTTAAAAGAACTGAAAATCAAATTGACTGAAAAAGAGAATGAAATTTGCAGCATCAAACAAGAGCATAGCATAACCAAGGACCAACTCCAGACAATGATAGAAAAATATCAAGTCTGCAAAAAGGAGTTGGAAGACACCGAAATCACTTGTGAAAAATGGGTGGAGTCCTGCAAAGGTTATGAGATTATGCTTGAAAAACAGCTTGAAAGTAATGTAAAATTTGGCATAGGGTTTAGAAAAAATGACCAAGTTGAAAACATTGCTGCAAATCAAACTGGTTCTGTTGAAATCATACCAACCAACAAGAATGGCCAAGAAGTTAAAATAACTGATAAACTTGGTAACAAAATCACTTTGGAAAGATATGTGGGGTCCTCAACTTTTGAGGAGATTGAGAAATACCAATTCAAGCCCACATGGTCTGATGAGTGTGACATTCTTGAAAACTTCAAACCAATGGACTTCACAACTGTGGATGGTGTCAAAGCTCCTAAGGCAAAGGTCATTCCTCTTAAGGACATCCCAACAGTGGTTCAAAACTCTGTTGCAAAGGAGTCTGAAAAGAAGAAAAGAAAAGAAAAGGTTAAAAACTTGTTTTGTGATTTCTGTGAAAAGAAAAATCATTTGACCAAAGATTGTTTTCATCTTAAAGCATATGATATCAACAAAACAAGCATAATTGTGCCTTCTCAGGGCTGCACCATCCGTGGTAAAACAAACCACCTCACTCAGGAATGTGTGTATCTCAAATCCTTTGATGTAAAAAAGAATGAGTACACTTCAAAAACATCCATGAGTTCATCAAAACCACAAGTCAAAAAACAACCACTGTTTGTGCCAGTTCAAATAGCTGTTACCAAACAGCTGAACCAAACCTCTGTTAAAAGAGATGTTCAGGTGACTGATGCACCCCTTGCTAACCAATACCGAAGAGGTAAAGGTTAACCACCATATCCTAGGGTCCCACATGTTTATGAAGCCTACAAAAGACCTTCTAAACCAAGAGTGAACAGGCATCCCTATGGATATCAAGAATTGAATGGAAATGGCCCCCAACAGTGGTTAAAGAAACAAACTGCAAAAATTAATCAATCCCCTGATCTAACCACTGTCCATCTTCCTGACCTTAACATAGACACTGTTGAGACCCCATCCAAAGCCTTATTGGCTTTGGAGACCCTCCTGAACTAATTATTTACTTGATGTGCAGGGAGCTTCTGCATGCTTAGATAGTCTTTGGTATGTAGATAGTGGAGGCTCCAGGTACATGACTGGATGTAGAGCCCTACTCAAAGAATTCAAAACTCATGGAGGGGGTGATATATCTTTTAGTAATAATAGTAAAGGGAAGGTGATGGGTTCTGGTACAGTACAGTATGGAAATGTTAAGTTTGAAAATGTCAATCTGATAGACAATCTAAAATTCAACCTCCTTAGTGTCTCTCAAATGAGTGACAAAGGTTATGGTTCTTTCTTTACTAAGGAGTGTTGTAGGATTGTTGGACCAGAAATGGTTGAAAAGATTGAAGAAATAATAAAATATGGAATAACTAAACTTGTTGCTCAAAGAAGTGGCAATGTTTATGTAGTTGATTTGTCAAAAGAGAACCCAAGAACTGATGTCTGTCTGTTCTCAGCTGCCTCTAACAAATAGACAGAACTTTGGCACAGGAGATTGGGACATACAAATCTCAAGAAAATCACTGCTTTGTCAAAACAGGGGTTATTAAGAGGTCTTCCTCAAAAACTGTTAACTTGTCCTGAGTATTGTGTTTCCTGCTTAAAAGGAAAACAACATAAAAGCTCATTTTAGTCCATTGAAGAGTCCAAAACAACCAAGTGCTTGCAAATGCTTCACATGGATCTGTTTGGCCCAGTTAAAGTCATGAGTCTTAGAAAGAAGAGATATTGTTTGGTAATTGTAGATGACTTTTCTAGGTTTACATGGACTTATTTCTTAAATTCCAAAGATGAGACTGCATGTATTCTGCAAGACTTTGTCACACAGGTTGAAAAGCAGTTTGACTTGCCAGTAAAAATCTTCAGGAGTGACAATGGCACAGAATTCAGAAATAGGGAGTTGGATGAGTTTTGTGTGTCCAAAGGAATTGTAAGGCAGTACAGCATTCCAAGGACACCAGAACAAAATGGGGTAGTGGAAAGAAATAACAGAACTTTGATAGAGGCTGCCAGGACCATGCTTGCTGATTCAGGTTTGCCATTAACTTTCTGGGCAGAGGCTGTAAACACTGCCTGCTATGTCCAGAACAGAGTTTTAATAAACCCCAGGCATCAAAAGACTTCCTTTGAAATTCTGTATAAAATAAAACCACTGATCTCATATTTCAAAGTTTTTAGCTGCCCATGCATCATTTTAAACTTAAAAGATTCCATCTCAAAGTTTGCAGCCAAAATTGATTGTGGTTATCATTTGGGATACTCAACCACTGCTAAGGCCTACAAAGTGTTCAACACTAGGACTAAGATAGTAGAAGAGACTTTGAATGTGAAGTTCAATGAACTCTCTTCAATGAAAATCCCTGCAAATCCTGCATAATTATTTGATCTTGATAAATTTACCTTTGAAAATGTTTCTATCAAGACTAATAGTGCAGGTCCATCTCAAAGTCCTCCATCAGACTATGGATATGAAGTCATCATTCCACGACAAAAGTCTGCATCAATTGGTAGAGCAGCAGGTGTTCAAAACAGCTGTCAAAGCTCAACCACTGCTACCTCAACAGTTGTTGACCAAAGTAGCGCTTTAACCCCTGCTTCCACATCCTCAAGCACTATTGATAAAAATCCCCAAACAGTGGATAAAAATCAACATGTTTCCACACCACTTCCTCCTATTCCTCCACCTCCATTTCAGGACCCTGTTGGATCCTCAAAGTCACCAACAGTGGTTAGCTCAGATGATTCACATCTGCAGCCTTCACCTTTAAATGCCATTGTTCCATACAAAGGAGATCTAATCTTCTTGAAGTCTCATCCACCTGACCAAATCATTGGCAACATCAGTGAAGGGGTGCTCACAAGAAGTCAATCCCAAAACATCTGTCTTTTTGTTGGTTTCCTATCACTTCATCAGCCAGTCAAGTACCAAGAGGCACTGAAAGACAACAGCTGGGTAGAGGCCATGCAAGAGGAGCTCCAACAGTTTAAAAGACAACAAGTATGGGAGCTTGTACCACTGCCAGAGGGTGTGAGTCCTATTGGCACAAAGTGGGTCTTTAAAAATAAAACTGATGAAAGGGGTATTGTTGTCAAGAATAAAGAAAGGCTAGTGGTTCAAGGGTTTAGACAGGAAGAGGGCATTGATTATGATGAAACTTTTGCCCCTGTAGCAAGATTAGAAGCTATCAGATTATTTCTGGCCTTTGCTATCAACCACAATATAAAGGTGTTTCAAATGGATATTAAATGTGCATTCCTCTATGGTAAAATACAAGAAGAGGTATATGTTTGTCAACCTCCAGGTTTTGAGGATCCATTTAATCCAAATCATGTCTACAAGCTAAATTAAGCTTTGTATGGCTTGAAACAAGCACCTAGAGCCTAGTATGAAACTTTTTCCACCTTTCTTCTCTCTATTGGTTTCACAAGAGGTAAAATAGACAAAACACTGTTTTTAAAATGGAGAGGGAAAGACTTGATGATTGTCTAGATTTATGTGGATGACAACATTTTTGGAAGCACGTGTTCTAAAATGTGTGAAGAGTGCAGACAACTCATGACAGCTGAGTTTGAGATGAGTGCAATGGGTGAACTACAGTGCTTTCTTGGTCTCCAAGTAAGGCAACTGCAAAATGGTACTTTCATCCATCAAGGCAAATATGCCAAAGAACTTTTAAAGAAATTTGAGATGGATGATTGCAAGCCATGTAGTACACCCATAGCAACCACAAAAATAGTCATGTCTGATGAAAAGGATGATTTGGTTGATCAAACTCTTTATAGAAGCATGATTGGGTCCTTATTGTACCTGACTGCATCTAGGCCAGACATCATGTTTGCAACATGTGTTTGTGCAAGATCCCAATCAGCCCCTAGAAAGTCAAACCTTATTGCTGTAAAAAGGATATTCAGATACCTAAAAGGTGCTCCCACACTTGGTATCTGGTATCCAGCTGATGTAAATATCAAGCTTTCAAGTTTCTCAGATAGTGACTTTGCTGGATGTAATACAACAAGGAAGTCCACTTCAGGAGGGTGCCAATTCCTAGGCAGTTGCTTAGTGTCTTGGCAAAGCAAAAAGCAAGCATCTGTTTCAACATCCACTATTGAAGTAGAGTATATAGCTGCTGCAAGCTGTATAGCCCAACTGCTATGTCTTCAAAATCAATTGCTGGATTTTGGTATCACTGCCTTAAAGACACCTTTCATGTTGGACAGTTAGGCAGCAGAAAATATCATCAAAAATCCAGTCTCCCATTCAACCACCAAGCACATTGATATCAGACATCACTTTGTGAGGGATTGCTATGAAAAAGGTTTGATTTCTCTGCACCATGTTCCAACTAAAGATCAGCTAGCAGATGTGCTAACAAAAGCTTTAGACACATCCACCTTTGAAAGCTTGATCTCTAGGATTGGTATGCTGAACATAGAATAACAGGCAACATCCTGTTTTTCTTTGAATAAAAGCATTAAAATGTTTTCAGAAAATCAAAAATTCATCCTTAAAAATAGCTAAAAATGAAAATTTTTCATTAATCCTTAAAAGTCTGCCATAACCAATGTTTTGGCTCAAACATCTGTCATGCGGATTATTGTCCACTGCTGAAAGTCAACCTCTGTTCCTTCATTTCCTTGTTAATCATTGTTGTCTAAAATCAGTGTTTTAACCCACTGATGGCTATCCACTGATAGTTTAAAGTCAGCCATTGTTTCATTTTTACCGTTGTAAACCACTAATATTGCTCCATCAGTGGTTCCCTAACAACTGTCATCCATTTTCATCAGAGGTTGGCACGTGGACAGTACTTAGCGGTCAGATCCTTTGTAACCGCTGCCACGTCAGCATACACTTTTTCTTCCTATAAAACCCTGATCAAAAACCCAAACAGGGTTTTCACTGTCGAATCGAATTCAAAATTCCTTTCTCAAAGCAGTTACCATCAATTTCTCTCAAAATCTTTCATCGTCTTCTTCCTCTCGCATTCACACTCAAATCACCATGGCCCTTCCTTTCAAAACCCGTCATAATTACCTGTGCATACTTGAAAAACCAAGTCAAAGCACAACTTTCAACTCTGTCATTGATACTCTTTCGACCACAAAGTACAAAACTTTGTTGACTTGTAATGCTCCTATCTACCTGGATACCTAAAGAGAATTCTGGAAAAATGCCAAACTTGATGTTAAGGACAAAAGGCCCTTAGCAATAAATTCATCCATCCGGGGTATTCCAGTTACCATCACACCTCAAACTCTTTCAGAGGTCTTTGAAATCAATGATCTTACAGGTAAAAGCTCTTTCCCAAAAACAGAGTACCAAACTTATTTTCTTGAGAGAGGGTATGGAGAGGAAATGAAAAAAGACACTTTACAAAAGGGCAGTTTTCCTCCTGC
Organism: Helianthus tuberosus; assembly: GCA_030545235.1. NCBI lineage: Eukaryota > Viridiplantae > Streptophyta > Magnoliopsida > Asterales > Asteraceae > Helianthus > Helianthus tuberosus. The sequence continues at coordinate 40,770,794 of CM060446.1, read as the reverse complement.
CATGAGGTTTTTATTCCATACCCTCCTCATGTGTGTGTCAAATAAAACCACTGCTTTCAATGAGATACCATTGAAAATTCAATATCTGGATTATGCTATAATGAATGAAGAAAATTTTAACTACTCCCAGGAAATTTTCAATGACATGGTCAAAAATATTAATAATATTAAAGATAATAAGAAACCATTTCTTTTGTTTCCAAGGTTTTTAAGTTTTTACTTACAAAAGAAATTTTCCAAGGATAATGCCCATGTGCTAATCCAATGAAATCCTTTTCAAATATCCATCCTATCTTCTGAAACATTTACAAGGCTGTCAAAACCTTCAAAAACAAAAACAGAGGCTCTTGAGCATAATTTAGCAGCAACCACTGCTCCTCAGGCTCCAGCTGTTGAGCCCACTGCTCAAGGTGATCACAGCAGCACAACCACTACTGTGAAACCCGCACCTAAAATCACAAAAAGACCCAAAAAGAAAAATATCCAAAAGCCCCCCAAACCCACTAAAAAGGTAACCCTGGAAGATGAGATCCCAGAGATTATACCTGTGACAACATAAAAGTCACCAATAACCACTGCTGCTACTTTCTCACAGCAGTTGGATGAAAGATCTCAACCTGAGCCTAAAACTCCTCCTGCTTCCTCTCAAAAGGATCAGGTTGTATCCACAGGGACACCACATTATGATGCTCTGGAATCACTTGATTCCATCATCCACAGCCCTCCTCCCGGGGCAAACTCTCTTTCTACCCCTATTCTCACTGCACAACTTCCACCATCTATGATACCTCTATTGGATGCACTTGATATAGCCCAGACACAAATCAGTTCTTCTCAATCACCTGTCAATGAGAATATGCCACAACAAGTGACTGAGTCTGGTGTCTCTATCTCTGCTAACCCACCAATAGTTGAGGAGGCTACACTGCAGGAATTACAAGTAATTCCTGTCAGTAGTTCAAGTGGAGTAGCTACTACAAGTGTTGAACCCACTGGTTTACACTTGGACTGTAGTTTCATAAGTCAGACTCCCTTGAAGGCAATTTCTTCTTTGGGAACCATAGTGTCCACTGGTGTGTTTCCATTATACACTGGTACACTTAAAATGGTAACCTCTGCTGAAGAAAGAAGTCCCCAGTACCAAGAAAAAGGGGCATCAGTGGATAATTTTTGGGAAACTTTCCCTAAGTCAACCACTGATACAACCACCACTGGTGGGAAATCAGATGATCCCATTAACTTGGGTGATGGTTTAAAATACAGAGAATTGACGGAGAGGGTTGATAATCTTGACACATCTGTTGCAGAAATCAAAACCATGCTGCAACAGTTGTTACAAGCTCAAAAGGCTACACCCACTGCTGCAGCATCTGCAACATCTGCTTCATTTCCTGCTGAGCTCTCGAATTTATTTCAACCTAAGCTTCATCAACAAAGACACTATGCTGATCAACAACATGAAGTTCAAATTCAAAAGATCAGAAATTTGATGGAAGCTAGGTTCAAGGATACACAAGCAGATATCAAGACAATTAAGGCCCATTTACTACAAACCACTAGCACTGCTCCTCCTTCAATCATCTTTGCTGACAATCCTCCTGATGATGCCAAAAAGGGGGAGAAAAAGAAGAAGGGATATGAAGATGGCCTATACATGAAACCAGATCCATTGTCAAAACTGGTTGCAGAAATCCCTAGGCCAGATGGTTCCAAAAAGGTTGATGAGACTCAAAATGCTTTTGCTGCATTAAAAACAAACATGAAAGAGTTAATGGAAATAAAAGGGTCTAAAAGATTTGCTCAGGAGAAGAAAGTTTTGATGGAAAAGGAAGAGCATGGTACTTCTGAACCAAAGAAAGAGCAGGAAAGTTCTAAACCTAAAAGAAGATAGCCTACTAGAAAAGTAAGGCAACCCAAAACCACACCTTCCAGACCACAAAACACACTCCTCAAATCCCCAAAAGTTCCTCTCATCAAACCTCCAAACCAACAGATATTGAGACACCTGTTGTATCAATAGTTGTTAGTACTTCAGTGGTTTCAACAGATATTACCCCTACAACTGCCATCACTACCACATTAACACACACTCAATCCACTACTTTCCCAAAAACAACCTCACCACCACAAAAGCCACCTGCCAAAAACCAGAAGACATCAGATGACACATCATCTGTTTTAATGACAACAGTGGTTGAAACGACTTCTGCTTGCCTAAAAATGCCTCCACTGCTAAAGGGTACCGTCTGTTGTCATAATTTCTGTTTATCCTAATGACTGTTGATTTACTATACTGCTGACTGTCATCCATTATGACAACAGAGGTTCTGACATGGACAGATGTTAGCTAAAAATAAAACAACTGCTGAAAGTTATCATCTGTTCTCATAACTTCTGTTTCTCTAACGACTGTTTGATTCACACTGTTCCCAAGGACCAACAGAGGTTTCCAAACAACTGTCATCGGTTGTCGCAAGAGAGGTTCTGACGTGGACACATCTTAGCCATCAAATATTTTTAACTTCTGCCACGTCAGCATTCACTTCTTCTCTCTATATAAAAGTTGTTTCATCCCTAAATCGAGGTTCTACTACTGCCGTCTCGAATTCAAAATTCTCAAAAACAGTTTCCAACATATTAAAAACCCTCCAACTTAAACCCTGTTTCATCCCCAAATCACCTTCTTCTCTGATCATGTCTCTGAACATCAAAAACCCTCACAACAACCTCCCCATCTGCGAGAAAACCAGCAAAAATACCAGCTATCACTCAATAATTGACCTTTTAACGTCATCAAAATACAAATCAATTCTTATCTGGATTATGCTATAATGAATGAAGAAAATTTTAACTACTCCCAAGAAATTTTCAATGACATGGTCAAAAATATTAATAATATTAAAGATAATAAGAAACCATTTCTTTTGTTTCCAAGGTTTTTAAGTTTTTACTTACAAAAGAAATTTTCCAAGGATAATGCCCATGTGCTAATCCAAGGAAATCCTTTTCAAATATCCAGCCTATCTTTTGAAACATTTATAAGGCTGTCAAAACCTTCAAAAACACAAACAGAGGCTCCTGAGGAGAATTTAGCAGCAACCACTGCTCCTCAGGCTCCTGCTATTGAGCCCACTGCTCAAGGTGATCACAGCAGCATAACCACTACTGTGAAACCCACACCTAAAATCACAAAAAGACCCAAAAAGAAAAATATCCAAAAGCCCCCCAAACCCACTAAAAAGGTAACCCTGGAAGATAAGATCCCAAAGATTATACCTGTGACAACACAAAAGTCACCAATAACCACTGCTACTACTTTCTCACAGCAGTTGGATGAAAGATCTCAACCTGAGCCTAAAACTCCTCTGGCTTCCTCTGAAAAGGATCAGGTTGTATCCACAGGGACACCACATTATGATGCACTGGAATCACTTGATTCCATCATCCACAGCCCTCCTCCCGGGGCAAACTCTCTTTCTACCCATATTCTCACTACACAACTTCCACCATCTTTGATACCTCTATTGGATGCACTTGATATAGCCCAAACACAAATCAGTTCTTCTCAATCACCTGTCAATGAGAATATGCCACAACAAGTGACTGAGTCTGGTGTCTCTATCTCTGTTAACCCACCAATAGTTGAGGAGGCTACACTGTAGGAATTACAAGTAATTACTGTCAGTAGTTCAAGTGGAGCAGCTACTACAAGTGTTGAACCCACTGGTTTACACTTGGACTGTAGTTTCATAAGTCAGACTCCCTTGAAGGCAATTTCTTCTTTGGGAACCATAGTGTCCACTGGTGTGTTTCCATTATACACTGGTACACTTAAAATGGTAACCTCTGCTGAAGAAAGAAGTCCCCAGTACTAAGAAAAAGGGGCATCAGTGGATGATTTTTGGGAAACTTTCCCTAAGTCAACCACTGATACAACCACCACCGGTGGGAAATCAGATGATCCCATTAACTTGGGTGATGGTTTAAAATACAGAGAATTAACGGAGAGGGTTGATAATCTTGACACATCTGTTGCAGAAAACAAAACCATGCTGCAACAGTTGTTAAAAGCTCAAAAGGCTACACCCACTGCTGCAGCATCTGCAACATCTGCTTCATCTCCTGCTGAGCTCTGGAATTTATTTCAACCTATGCTTCATCAACAAAGACAATATGCTGATCAACAACATGAAATTCAAATTCAAAAGATCAGAAATTTGATGGAAGCTAGGTTCAAGGATACAGAAGCAGATATCAAGGCAATTATGGCCCATTTACTACAAACCACTGGCACTGCTCCTCCTTCAATCATCTTTGTTGACAATCCTCCTGATGATGCCAAAAAGGGGGAGAAAAAGAAGAAGGGATATAAAGATTGCCTATACATGAAACCAGATCCATTGTCAAAACTGGTTGCAGAAATCCCTAGGCCAGATGGTTCCAAAAAGGTGGATGAGACTCAAAATGCTTTTGCTACATTAAAAGCAAACATGAAAGAGTTAATGGAAATAAAAAGGTCTAAAAGATTTGCTCAGGAGAAGAAAGTTTTGATGGAAAAGGAAGAGCAGGGTACTTCTGAACCAAAGGAAGAGCAGGAAAGTTCTAAACCTAAAAGAAGACAGCCTACTAGAAAAGTAAGGCAACCCAAAACCACACCTTCCAGACCACAAAACACACTCCTCAAATCCCCAAAAGTTCCTCTCATCAAACCTCCAAACCAACAGATATTGAGACACCTGTTGTATCAACAGTTGTTGGTACTTCAGTGGTTTCAACAGATGTTACCCCAACAACTGCCATCACTACCACATTAACACACACTCAATCCACTACTTTCCCAAAAACAACCTCACCACCACAAAAGCCACCTGCCAAAAATCAGAAGACATCAGATGACACATCATCTGTTTTAATGACAACAGTGGTTGAAACACCAGTTGTTTCAACAGCTGTTAGTCAAACGCCTACCATCTCAATCACCACCACTCAACCCACCAACACACCACCAACTTCTCCAAAGCATAAAAGGAGAAGGGTAACAAATATTATGCTGGAAGATGACACTTCCCCAACTCCAACATCTACACAACCACTGACACTTGTTACAATTCCAACCCCTGTTCCATTATCTTCATCTCAAGTTCTGAATTCAAACACTGCTATTGTTCCTGTGGGATTACAATACCCATTGGACCTTCCAGTAGTCAGGGAGGAGATTAAATCTTTTTACTCTGAAGATGACCCTGCAAAAAGGAAACTTCCTTCCATTCAAGGTTATCCTTTCCCTAGAAACATAGAAGAGTATCTCAAGATAAAGGCCCAACAAGTAGAAGATATATCTAAAAGAGATACAGAGGGAAAGTCTGACAAAGAGATTCAGAGAAATCTGCAATACCTGCTCACCAAGGTCAGAACTTTAGAACAGTTCTCAAAAGATCTTTGCCAGAAATTCTCTGAAAAGGATGATGAAAGTATGAGGCAAGACTACCTTGAATATGTCATGGCATACAAGAAGTACAGGGCAGAAAAGCATCAGTACAAAGAATGGACTATTAGTGAACTACAAGAAGAGATAGCCAGAATTCAAAAGATGCTTAAAGAAAAGGTAAAACAGACTCCTCCAGTATGGGCCAAGTACAAGAAAAATGTACCTGAAAGAACCCTGAAGCTAAAAAGAATGAAAGAAGAACTGATAGCTGCTGATTATGGGTCAAGGAACCAGGTTACAAGATGGTCAGAGGACAAAGTGTTAGCAACTTACAAAAGCTTGGAAGAGTTGAGGAAAAGAGATCCCACTGCTCCTCAAAAGCCTGATTATCCAGAAGCAGTGGTTCCAGTCAGAAAACAAAAATTACCAATCAGGAAACCCACTGTTCCAACTGCTGCCATCTATTATCAAAGAAGGAAACAACAGCAGATGGATACAGTAACCAAAGAAGACCAGGCTTCAGAAGAGTATATCATGAAGATGGTTCTTCAGACACTTATGGCAGAAAATCAAGACTCAACACAATCCCAAGACCCTGCCAAAGTTGTCATCACCAGGCCTCAATCTCCAAACTCATCTGCAATAAAAACTCTCCCAAGAAACCTATTGGATTCAAAGATACTAAAGTGGAAGTCTGATAAACAGAACCACGTATTGACTCTGCTCAAATCCAATGGTGAGGTGAAGCACATATCAAGGGAACAAGCACTTGGCCTGGGTGTTGAAGATCTACAAGATCTCCTTGAGCTTCCAATGTGCAGGGATGAGGATGATATAAGTTCCATGGACTTTGAATTACAAATCAAAGGACAAGTCAGGGAATTTTTGATGAGGCAATAAAAATCCAGAATAATGAAGAGTTTTGGCATCATCTGTTCCAGGGGGAGATTGTTGGGATTGAACCCTACCAAAGGAACAGTTGATAAAGCCAAAACTGGATCATATCAGTGGATTCACAATAAGCAGTTGTTTGCAACAATTCTTTCCCCTTGAAAGTGTCCTAACATATGATGACCTCTATCTACTGTCCTTCTACAACAACTGTTGAGACTTAAAGACTGTTGAAGATGAAGCACTGATGCTCAATCCACTGTCATGGTTCAAGTACTACTGAAGACACAAAGCACTGCTAGGAGTATAACAGTGGAATGAGAAGCAGTAGTTTAGTTATCTTTTGTATTCATTGTAATCAGTAGTTTGTTAAAGCAGTAGTTGTATAGGTCAGTGGTTATAAGTTGTTAGGAGGTTAGATGTCACTTTCGTGGTGACGTCAGCAAAGATGCTTCAGTGGTTTGTTCTGTACTATAAATAGAACACTACCCTGTACAGTTCTATTAGCTCTCTTCATCACAAAGTCATTATGTACAAACATTCACTGTGAGCTCAGGCTGAGGGGGAGATTGTATGCATGCATGCATTGTAATTGAAGATTGTAATAAATATAATCATTCGATTTAATGTTAAACATGTTTGTTGAAAACAATTCTCTCTTTGATTGTGTGTTAAAAGTTTGTTCCATTTAGTTTCCGCTGCACTTTACCTTAATTCATCTTCATTATAATCAAACAAGCACAATCATAAGAAACTCAGATCCTAACACAACAGAAGTTTAGTAGTATCAAGGGTTGGTTTGATGGTGAACATATAATGTTTATGTTGAATTGTGTCTGGACATCTGTTTGGTAAGTCAACAGAGGTTTAATAGTATCAAGGGTTGGTTTGATGGTGAACAGATTATGTTGATGTTGAACTGTGTCTGAACATCTGTTTGGTAAGTCAACAGAGGTTTAATAGTATCATGGGTTGGTTTGATGGTGAACAGATGAGTGCAAAGATAAAACAAATGTTCGGAATTTGATCATTGATAGTAGTTTTTTGAAGAATCTGTGCTCCTGCAAATTACATAGAGTCAATATTTGGAGTTGTAAAAGGTCTGTTGTAGTTAAAGTTTGGTAAAAGAGAACATCTGCTGATGATGAAACAACTGTGTATGCTAACGACTGTTGATTTACCACTGTTGACTAAATGAATAAATTTTAATAGTATTAATCTTTGTTGTCGCACTTCATTTTAATTATTTCAGTCATTCCTAAGTATTATTATATAATTTTGTTTATTAATAACAGTTTTTTTTGAAGAATTTACCGTATATTTTGGTGTAATAAAAGGTGTGTTTTAGCTAAAGTCTGAGAAAAGAGAGCATCTGCTGATGAATAAATGTCTGAAGATGCAAAGGTCTGCTATGGGTCAACAGATGTTAACAAACAACAGATGATATTCAATCTTAAAATGCTTAACAGAGGATTTGATACTAATAGTGGTTGGGGTAATGATGAATAAGTATTATTATATAAGGTCTGCTATAAGTATTATTATATAATTTTGTTTATCAATAACAGTTTTTTAGAAGAATTTCCGGTATATTTTGTTGTTATAAAAGGTGTGTTGTAGCTAAAGTCTGACAAAAGAGAGCATCTGCTGACGAATAAATGTCTGAAGATGCAAAGGTCTGCTATGGGTCAACAGATGTTAACGAACAACAGATGATATTCAATCTTAAAATGTTTAACAGAGGATTTGATACTAACAGTGGTTGGGCTAATAGCAGATGTTAGACTTACGACTGTTGAGTTACACTGATTGAAAACAACTGTTTTTTAAACTTCTGCTTGCCTAAAAATGCCTCCACTGCTAAAGGGTACCGTCTGTTGTCATAATTTCTGTTTATCCTAATGACTGTTGATTTACTATACTGCTGACTGTCATCCATTATGACAACAGAGGTTCTGACATGGACAGATGTTAGCTAAAAATAAAACAACTGCTGAAAGTTATCATCTGTTCTCATAACTTCTGTTTCTCTAACGACTGTTTGATTCACACTGTTCCCAAGGACCAACAGAGGTTTCCAAACAACTGTCATCGGTTGTCGCAAGAGAGGTTCTGACGTGGACACATCTTAGCCATCAAATATTTTTAACTTCTGCCACGTCAGCATTCACTTCTTCTCTCTATATAAAAGTTGTTTCATCCCTAAATCGAGGTTCTACTACTGCCGTCTCGAATTCAAAATTCTCAAAAACAGTTTCCAACATATTAAAAACCCTCCAACTTAAACCCTGTTTCATCCCCAAATCACCTTCTTCTCTGATCATGTCTCTGAACATCAAAAACCCTCACAACAACCTCCCCATCTGCGAGAAAACCAGCAAAAATACCAGCTATCACTCAATAATTGACCTTTTAACGTCATCAAAATACAAATCAATTCTTATCTGGATTATGCTATAATGAATGAAGAAAATTTTAACTACTCCCAAGAAATTTTCAATGACATGGTCAAAAATATTAATAATATTAAAGATAATAAGAAACCATTTCTTTTGTTTCCAAGGTTTTTAAGTTTTTACTTACAAAAGAAATTTTCCAAGGATAATGCCCATGTGCTAATCCAAGGAAATCCTTTTCAAATATCCAGCCTATCTTTTGAAACATTTATAAGGCTGTCAAAACCTTCAAAAACACAAACAGAGGCTCCTGAGGAGAATTTAGCAGCAACCACTGCTCCTCAGGCTCCTGCTATTGAGCCCACTGCTCAAGGTGATCACAGCAGCATAACCACTACTGTGAAACCCACACCTAAAATCACAAAAAGACCCAAAAAGAAAAATATCCAAAAGCCCCCCAAACCCACTAAAAAGGTAACCCTGGAAGATAAGATCCCAAAGATTATACCTGTGACAACACAAAAGTCACCAATAACCACTGCTACTACTTTCTCACAGCAGTTGGATGAAAGATCTCAACCTGAGCCTAAAACTCCTCTGGCTTCCTCTGAAAAGGATCAGGTTGTATCCACAGGGACACCACATTATGATGCACTGGAATCACTTGATTCCATCATCCACAGCCCTCCTCCCGGGGCAAACTCTCTTTCTACCCATATTCTCACTACACAACTTCCACCATCTTTGATACCTCTATTGGATGCACTTGATATAGCCCAAACACAAATCAGTTCTTCTCAATCACCTGTCAATGAGAATATGCCACAACAAGTGACTGAGTCTGGTGTCTCTATCTCTGTTAACCCACCAATAGTTGAGGAGGCTACACTGTAGGAATTACAAGTAATTACTGTCAGTAGTTCAAGTGGAGCAGCTACTACAAGTGTTGAACCCACTGGTTTACACTTGGACTGTAGTTTCATAAGTCAGACTCCCTTGAAGGCAATTTCTTCTTTGGGAACCATAGTGTCCACTGGTGTGTTTCCATTATACACTGGTACACTTAAAATGGTAACCTCTGCTGAAGAAAGAAGTCCCCAGTACTAAGAAAAAGGGGCATCAGTGGATGATTTTTGGGAAACTTTCCCTAAGTCAACCACTGATACAACCACCACCGGTGGGAAATCAGATGATCCCATTAACTTGGGTGATGGTTTAAAATACAGAGAATTAACGGAGAGGGTTGATAATCTTGACACATCTGTTGCAGAAAACAAAACCATGCTGCAACAGTTGTTAAAAGCTCAAAAGGCTACACCCACTGCTGCAGCATCTGCAACATCTGCTTCATCTCCTGCTGAGCTCTGGAATTTATTTCAACCTATGCTTCATCAACAAAGACAATATGCTGATCAACAACATGAAATTCAAATTCAAAAGATCAGAAATTTGATGGAAGCTAGGTTCAAGGATACAGAAGCAGATATCAAGGCAATTATGGCCCATTTACTACAAACCACTGGCACTGCTCCTCCTTCAATCATCTTTGTTGACAATCCTCCTGATGATGCCAAAAAGGGGGAGAAAAAGAAGAAGGGATATAAAGATTGCCTATACATGAAACCAGATCCATTGTCAAAACTGGTTGCAGAAATCCCTAGGCCAGATGGTTCCAAAAAGGTGGATGAGACTCAAAATGCTTTTGCTACATTAAAAGCAAACATGAAAGAGTTAATGGAAATAAAAAGGTCTAAAAGATTTGCTCAGGAGAAGAAAGTTTTGATGGAAAAGGAAGAGCAGGGTACTTCTGAACCAAAGGAAGAGCAGGAAAGTTCTAAACCTAAAAGAAGACAGCCTACTAGAAAAGTAAGGCAACCCAAAACCACACCTTCCAGACCACAAAACACACTCCTCAAATCCCCAAAAGTTCCTCTCATCAAACCTCCAAACCAACAGATATTGAGACACCTGTTGTATCAACAGTTGTTGGTACTTCAGTGGTTTCAACAGATGTTACCCCAACAACTGCCATCACTACCACATTAACACACACTCAATCCACTACTTTCCCAAAAACAACCTCACCACCACAAAAGCCACCTGCCAAAAATCAGAAGACATCAGATGACACATCATCTGTTTTAATGACAACAGTGGTTGAAACACCAGTTGTTTCAACAGCTGTTAGTCAAACGCCTACCATCTCAATCACCACCACTCAACCCACCAACACACCACCAACTTCTCCAAAGCATAAAAGGAGAAGGGTAACAAATATTATGCTGGAAGATGACACTTTCCCAACTCCAACATCTACACAACCACTGACACTTGTTACAATTCCAACCCCTGTTCCATTATCTTCATCTCAAGTTCTGAATTCAAACACTGCTATTGTTCCTGTGGGATTACAATACCCATTGGACCTTCCAGTAGTCAGGGAGGAGATTAAATCTTTTTACTCTGAAGATGACCCTGCAAAAAGGAAACTTCCTTCCATTCAAGGTTATCCTTTCCCTAGAAACATAGAAGAGTATCTCAAGATAAAGGCCCAACAAGTAGAAGATATATCTAAAAGAGATACAGAGGGAAAGTCTGACAAAGAGATTCAGAGAAATCTGCAATACCTGCTCACCAAGGTCAGAACTTTAGAACAGTTCTCAAAAGATCTTTGCCAGAAATTCTCTGAAAAGGATGATGAAAGTATGAGGCAAGACTACCTTGAATATGTCATGGCATACAAGAAGTACAGGGCAGAAAAGCATCAGTACAAAGAATGGACTATTAGTGAACTACAAGAAGAGATAGCCAGAATTCAAAAGATGCTTAAAGAAAAGGTAAAACAGACTCCTCCAGTATGGGCCAAGTACAAGAAAAATGTACCTGAAAGAACCCTGAAGCTAAAAAGAATGAAAGAAGAACTGATAGCTGCTGATTATGGGTCAAGGAACCAGGTTACAAGATGGTCAGAGGACAAAGTGTTAGCAACTTACAAAAGCTTGGAAGAGTTGAGGAAAAGAGATCCCACTGCTCCTCAAAAGCCTGATTATCCAGAAGCAGTGGTTCCAGTCAGAAAACAAAAATTACCAATCAGGAAACCCACTGTTCCAACTGCTGCCATCTATTATCAAAGAAGGAAACAACAGCAGATGGATACAGTAACCAAAGAAGACCAGGCTTCAGAAGAGTATATCATGAAGATGGTTCTTCAGACACTTATGGCAGAAAATCAAGACTCAACACAATCCCAAGACCCTGCCAAAGTTGTCATCACCAGGCCTCAATCTCCAAACTCATCTGCAATAAAAACTCTCCCAAGAAACCTATTGGATTCAAAGATACTAAAGTGGAAGTCTGATAAACAGAACCACGTATTGACTCTGCTCAAATCCAATGGTGAGGTGAAGCACATATCAAGGGAACAAGCACTTGGCCTGGGTGTTGAAGATCTACAAGATCTCCTTGAGCTTCCAATGTGCAGGGATGAGGATGATATAAGTTCCATGGACTTTGAATTACAAATCAAAGGACAAGTCAGGGAATTTTTGATGAGGCAATAAAAATCCAGAATAATGAAGAGTTTTGGCATCATCTGTTCCAGGGGGAGATTGTTGGGATTGAACCCTACCAAAGGAACAGTTGATAAAGCCAAAACTGGATCATATCAGTGGATTCACAATAAGCAGTTGTTTGCAACAATTCTTTCCCCTTGAAAGTGTCCTAACATATGATGACCTCTATCTACTGTCCTTCTACAACAACTGTTGAGACTTAAAGACTGTTGAAGATGAAGCACTGATGCTCAATCCACTGTCATGGTTCAAGTACTACTGAAGACACAAAGCACTGCTAGGAGTATAACAGTGGAATGAGAAGCAGTAGTTTAGTTATCTTTTGTATTCATTGTAATCAGTAGTTTGTTAAAGCAGTAGTTGTATAGGTCAGTGGTTATAAGTTGTTAGGAGGTTAGATGTCACTTTCGTGGTGACGTCAGCAAAGATGCTTCAGTGGTTTGTTCTGTACTATAAATAGAACACTACCCTGTACAGTTCTATTAGCTCTCTTCATCACAAAGTCATTATGTACAAACATTCACTGTGAGCTCAGGCTGAGGGGGAGATTGTATGCATGCATGCATTGTAATTGAAGATTGTAATAAATATAATCATTCGATTTAATGTTAAACATGTTTGTTGAAAACAATTCTCTCTTTGATTGTGTGTTAAAAGTTTGTTCCATTTAGTTTCCGCTGCACTTTACCTTAATTCATCTTCATTATAATCAAACAAGCACAATCATAAGAAACTCAGATCCTAACACAACAGAAGTTTAGTAGTATCAAGGGTTGGTTTGATGGTGAACATATAATGTTTATGTTGAATTGTGTCTGGACATCTGTTTGGTAAGTCAACAGAGGTTTAATAGTATCAAGGGTTGGTTTGATGGTGAACAGATTATGTTGATGTTGAACTGTGTCTGAACATCTGTTTGGTAAGTCAACAGAGGTTTAATAGTATCATGGGTTGGTTTGATGGTGAACAGATGAGTGCAAAGATAAAACAAATGTTCGGAATTTGATCATTGATAGTAGTTTTTTGAAGAATCTGTGCTCCTGCAAATTACATAGAGTCAATATTTGGAGTTGTAAAAGGTCTGTTGTAGTTAAAGTTTGGTAAAAGAGAACATCTGCTGATGATGAAACAACTGTGTATGCTAACGACTGTTGATTTACCACTGTTGACTAAATGAATAAATTTTAATAGTATTAATCTTTGTTGTCGCACTTCATTTTAATTATTTCAGTCATTCCTAAGTATTATTATATAATTTTGTTTATTAATAACAGTTTTTTTTTTGAAGAATTTACCGTATATTTTGGTGTAATAAAAGGTGTGTTTTAGCTAAAGTCTGAGAAAAGAGAGCATCTGCTGATGAATAAATGTCTGAAGATGCAAAGGTCTGCTATGGGTCAACAGATGTTAACAAACAACAGATGATATTCAATCTTAAAATGCTTAACAGAGGATTTGATACTAATAGTGGTTGGGGTAATGATGAATAAGTATTATTATATAAGGTCTGCTATAAGTATTATTATATAATTTTGTTTATCAATAACAGTTTTTTAGAAGAATTTCCGGTATATTTTGTTGTTATAAAAGGTGTGTTGTAGCTAAAGTCTGACAAAAGAGAGCATCTGCTGACGAATAAATGTCTGAAGATGCAAAGGTCTGCTATGGGTCAACAGATGTTAACGAACAACAGATGATATTCAATCTTAAAATGTTTAACAGAGGATTTGATACTAACAGTGGTTGGGCTAATAGCAGATGTTAGACTTACGACTGTTGAGTTACACTGATTGAAAACAACTGTTTTTTAAACTTCTGCTTGCCTAAAAATGCCTCCACTGCTAAAGGGTACCGTCTGTTGTCATAATTTCTGTTTATCCTAATGACTGTTGATTTACTATACTGCTGACTGTCATCCATTATGACAACAGAGGTTCTGACATGGACAGATGTTAGCTAAAAATAAAACAACTGCTGAAAGTTATCATCTGTTCTCATAACTTCTGTTTCTCTAACGACTGTTTGATTCACACTGTTCCCAAGGACCAACAGAGGTTTCCAAACAACTGTCATCGGTTGTCGCAAGAGAGGTTCTGACGTGGACACATCTTAGCCATCAAATATTTTTAACTTCTGCCACGTCAGCATTCACTTCTTCTCTCTATATAAAAGTTGTTTCATCCCTAAATCGAGGTTCTACTACTGCCGTCTCGAATTCAAAATTCTCAAAAACAGTTTCCAACATATTAAAAACCCTCCAACTTAAACCCTGTTTCATCCCCAAATCACCTTCTTCTCTGATCATGTCTCTGAACATCAAAAACCCTCACAACAACCTCCCCATCTGCGAGAAAACCAGCAAAAATACCAGCTATCACTCAATAATTGACCTTTTAACGTCATCAAAATACAAATCAATTCTTATCTGGATTATGCTATAATGAATGAAGAAAATTTTAACTACTCCCAAGAAAATTTCAATGACATGGTCAAAAATATTAATAATATTAAAGATAATAAGAAACCATTTCTTTTGTTTCCAAGGTTTTTAAGTTTTTACTTACAAAAGAAATTTTCCAAGGATAATGCCCATGTGCTAATCCAAGGAAATCCTTTTCAAATATCCAGCCTATCTTTTGAAACATTTATAAGGCTGTCAAAACCTTCAAAAACACAAACAGAGGCTCCTGAGGAGAATTTAGCAGCAACCACTGCTCCTCAGGCTCCTGCTATTGAGCCCACTGCTCAAGGTGATCACAGCAGCATAACCACTACTGTGAAACCCACACCTAAAATCACAAAAAGACCCAAAAAGAAAAATATCCAAAAGCCCCCCAAACCCACTAAAAAGGTAACCCTGGAAGATAAGATCCCAAAGATTATACCTGTGACAACACAAAAGTCACCAATAACCACTGCTACTACTTTCTCACAGCAGTTGGATGAAAGATCTCAACCTGAGCCTAAAACTCCTCTGGCTTCCTCTGAAAAGGATCAGGTTGTATCCACAGGGACACCACATTATGATGCACTGGAATCACTTGATTCCATCATCCACAGCCCTCCTCCCGGGGCAAACTCTCTTTCTACCCATATTCTCACTACACAACTTCCACCATCTTTGATACCTCTATTGGATGCACTTGATATAGCCCAAACACAAATCAGTTCTTCTCAATCACCTGTCAATGAGAATATGCCACAACAAGTGACTGAGTCTGGTGTCTCTATCTCTGTTAACCCACCAATAGTTGAGGAGGCTACACTGTAGGAATTACAAGTAATTACTGTCAGTAGTTCAAGTGGAGCAGCTACTACAAGTGTTGAACCCACTGGTTTACACTTGGACTGTAGTTTCATAAGTCAGACTCCCTTGAAGGCAATTTCTTCTTTGGGAACCATAGTGTCCACTGGTGTGTTTCCATTATACACTGGTACACTTAAAATGGTAACCTCTGCTGAAGAAAGAAGTCCCCAGTACTAAGAAAAAGGGGCATCAGTGGATGATTTTTGGGAAACTTTCCCTAAGTCAACCACTGATACAACCACCACCGGTGGGAAATCAGATGATCCCATTAACTTGGGTGATGGTTTAAAATACAGAGAATTAACGGAGAGGGTTGATAATCTTGACACATCTGTTGCAGAAAACAAAACCATGCTGCAACAGTTGTTAAAAGCTCAAAAGGCTACACCCACTGCTGCAGCATCTGCAACATCTGCTTCATCTCCTGCTGAGCTCTGGAATTTATTTCAACCTATGCTTCATCAACAAAGACAATATGCTGATCAACAACATGAAATTCAAATTCAAAAGATCAGAAATTTGATGGAAGCTAGGTTCAAGGATACAGAAGCAGATATCAAGGCAATTATGGCCCATTTACTACAAACCACTGGCACTGCTCCTCCTTCAATCATCTTTGTTGACAATCCTCCTGATGATGCCAAAAAGGGGGAGAAAAAGAAGAAGGGATATAAAGATTGCCTATACATGAAACCAGATCCATTGTCAAAACTGGTTGCAGAAATCCCTAGGCCAGATGGTTCCAAAAAGGTGGATGAGACTCAAAATGCTTTTGCTACATTAAAAGCAAACATGAAAGAGTTAATGGAAATAAAAAGGTCTAAAAGATTTGCTCAGGAGAAGAAAGTTTTGATGGAAAAGGAAGAGCAGGGTACTTCTGAACCAAAGGAAGAGCAGGAAAGTTCTAAACCTAAAAGAAGACAGCCTACTAGAAAAGTAAGGCAACCCAAAACCACACCTTCCAGACCACAAAACACACTCCTCAAATCCCCAAAAGTTCCTCTCATCAAACCTCCAAACCAACAGATATTGAGACACCTGTTGTATCAACAGTTGTTGGTACTTCAGTGGTTTCAACAGATGTTACCCCAACAACTGCCATCACTACCACATTAACACACACTCAATCCACTACTTTCCCAAAAACAACCTCACCACCACAAAAGCCACCTGCCAAAAATCAGAAGACATCAGATGACACATCATCTGTTTTAATGACAACAGTGGTTGAAACACCAGTTGTTTCAACAGCTGTTAGTCAAACGCCTACCATCTCAATCACCACCACTCAACCCACCAACACACCACCAACTTCTCCAAAGCATAAAAGGAGAAGGGTAACAAATATTATGCTGGAAGATGACACTTCCCCAACTCCAACATCTACACAACCACTGACACTTGTTACAATTCCAACCCCTGTTCCATTATCTTCATCTCAAGTTCTGAATTCAAACACTGCTATTGTTCCTGTGGGATTACAATACCCATTGGACCTTCCAGCAGTCAGGGAGGAGATCAAATATTTTTACTCTGAAGATGACCCTGCAAAAAGGAAACTTCCTTCCATTCAAGGTTATCCTTTCCCTAGAAACATAGAAGAGTATCTCAAGATAAAGGCCCAACAAGCAGAAGATATATCTAAAAGAGATACAGAGGGAAAGTCTGACAAAGAGATTCTGAGAAATTTGCAATACCTGCTCACCAAGGTCAGAACTTTAGAACAGTTCTCAAAAGATCTTTGCCAAAAATTGTCTGAAAAGGATGATGAAAGTATGAGGCATGACTACCTTGAATATGTAACGACATACAAGAAGTACAGGGCAGAAAAGCATCAGTACAAAGAATGGACTATCAGTGAACTACAAGAAGAGATCGCCAAAATTCAAAAGATGCTTAAAGAAAAGGTAAAACAGACTCCTCCAGTATGGGCCAAGTACAAGAAAAATGTACCTGAAAGAACCCTGAAGCTAAAAAGAATGAAAGAAGAACTGATAGCTACTGATTATGGGTCAAGGAACCAGGTTACAAGATGGTCAAAGGACAAAGTGTTAGCAACTTACAAAAGCTTGGAATAGTTGAGGAAAAGAGATCCCACTGCTCCTCAAAAGCCTGATTATCTAGAAGCAGTGGTTCCAGTCAGAAAACAAAAATTACCAATCAGGAGACCCACTGTTCCAACTGTTGCCATCTATTATCAAATAAGGAAACAACAGCAGATGGATACAGTAACCAAAGAAGACCAGGCTTCAGAAGAGTATATCATGAAGATGGTTCTTCAGACACTTATGGCAGAAAATCAAGACTCAACACAATCCCAAGACCCTGCCAAAGTTGTCATCACCAGGCCTCAATCTCCAAACTCATCTGCAATAAAAACTCTCCCAAGAAACCTATTGGATTCAAAGATACCAAAGTGGAAGTCTGATAAACAGACCCACGTATTGACTATGCTCAAATCCAATGGTGAGGTAAAGCACATATCAAGGGAACAAGCACTTGGCCTGGGTGTTGAAGATCTACAGGATCTCCTTGAGCTTCCACTGTGCAGGGATGAGGATGATATAAATTCTATGGACTTTGAATTACAATTCAAAGGACAAGTCAGGGAATTTTTGATGAGGCAATAAAAATCCAGAATAATGAAGAGTTTTGGCATCATCTGTTCCAGGGGGAGATTGTTGGGATTGAACCCTACCAAAGGAACAGTTGATAAAGCCAAAACTGGATCAGATCAGTGGATTAACAATAAGCAGTTGTTTGCAACAATTCTTTCCCCTTGAAAGTGTCCTAACATCTGATGACCTCTATCTACTGTCCTTCTACAACAACTGATGATCTTCAACAACTGCTGAGACTTAAAGACTGTTGAAGATGAAGCACTGATGCTCAATCCACTGTCATGGTTCATGTACTGCTGAAGACACAAAGCACTGCTAGGAGTATAACAGTGGAATGAGAAGCAGTAGTTTAGTTTATCTTTTGTATTCATTGTAATCAGTAGTTTGTTAAAGCATTAGTTGTATAGGTCAGTGGTTATAAGTTGTTAGGAGGTTAGATGTCACTTTCATGGTGACGTCAGCAAATATGCTTCAGTGGTTTGTTCTGTACTATAAATAGAACACTACCCGGTACTGTTCTATTAGCTCTCTTTATCACAAAGTCATTTTGTACAAACATTCACTGTGAGCTCAGGCTGAGGGGGAGATTGTATGCATGCATGCATTGTAATTGAAGATTGTAATAAATATAATCATTCGATTTAATGTTAAACATGTTTGTTGAAAACAATTCTCTCTTTGTTTGTGTGTTAAAAGTTTGTTCCATTTAGTTTCCGCTGCACTTTACCTTAATTCATCTTCATTATAATCAAACAAGCACAATCATAAGAAACTCAGATCCTAACACAACAGAAGTTTAATAGTATCAAGGGTTGGTTTAATGGTGAACATATAATGTTGATGTTGAATTGTGTCTGGACATCTGTTTGGTAAGTCAACAGAGGTTTAATAGTATCAAGGGTTGGTTTGATGGTGAACAGATTATGTTGATGTTGAATTGTGTCTGAACATCTGTTTGGTAAGTTAACAGAGGTTTAATAGTATCAAGGGTTGGTTTGATGGTGAACAGATGAGTGCAAAGATAAAACAAATGTTCAGAATTTGATCATTGATAGTAGTTTTTTGAAGAATCTGTGCTCCTGCAAATTACATAGAATCAATATTTGGAGTTGTAAAAGGTCTGTTGTAGTTAAAGTTTGGTAAAAGAGAACATCTACTGATGATGAAACAACTGTGTATGCTAACGACTGTTGATTTACCACTGTTGACTAAATGAATAAATTTTAATTGTATTAATCTTTGTTGCCGCATCTTCATTTTAATTATTTCAGTCATTCCTAAGTATTATTATATAATTTTGTTAATTAATAACAGTTTTTTGGAAGAATTTACCGTATATTTTGGTGTTATAAAAGGTGTGTTGAAGCTAAAGTCTGACAAAAGAGAGCATCTGCTGATGAATAAATGTCTGAAGATGCAAAGGTCTGCTATGGGTCAACAGATGTTAACAAACAACAGATGATATTCAATCTTAAAATGCTTAACAGAGGATTTGATACTAACAGTGGTTGGGCTAATGATGAATAAGTATTATTATATAAGGTCTGCTATAAGTATTATTATATAATTTTGTTTATCAATAACAGTTTTTTAGAAGAATTTACGGTATATTTTGTTGTTATAAAAGGTGTGTGGTAGCTAAAGTCTGACAAAAGAGAGCATCTGCTGATGAATAAATGTCTGAAGATGCAAAGGTCTGCTATGGGCAACAGATGTTAATGAACAACAGATGATATTCAATCTTAAAATGTTTAACAGAGGATTTTATACTAACAGTGGTTGGGCTAATAGCAGATGTTAGACTTACGACTGTTGAGTTACACTGATTGAAAACAACTGTTTTTTAAACTTCTGCTTGCCTAAAAATACCTCCACTGCTAAAGGGTACCGTGTGTTGTCATAATTTATGTTTATCCTAATGACTGTTGATTTACTATACTGCTGAATGTCATCCATTATGACAATAGAGGTTCTGACATGGACAGATGTTAGCTAAAAATAAAACAACTGCTGAAAGTTATCATCTGTTCTCATAACTTCTGTTTCTCTAACGACTGTTTGACTCACAGTGTTCCCAAGGACCAACAGAGGTTTCCAAACAACTGTCATCGGTTGTCGCAAGAGAGGTTCTGACGTTGACAGATCTTAGCCATCAAATATTTGTAACTACTGCCACGTCAGCATTCACTTCTTTTCTCTATATAAAAGTTGTTTCATCCCTAAATCGAGGTTCTACTACTGCCATCTCGAATTCAAAATTCTCAAAAACAGTTTCCAACATATTAAAAACCCTCCAACTTAAACCCTGTTTCATCCCCAAATCACCTTCTTCTCCGATCATGTCTCTGAACATCAAAAACCCTCACAACTACCTCCCCATCTTCGAGAAAACCAGCAAAAATACCAGCTATCACTCAATAATTGACCTTTTAACGTCATCAAAATACAAATCAATTCTTACTGCTGATGCTCCAGTTCATACAGAAACACTCCGACAATTTTGGTTTAATGCTGAAATAGAGTCTGAAGATAATAATCCAGTTGCCATCACATCTAAGGTCAGGGAAAGTGTGGTACGAATTTCTCCCTTTACAATTTCCACTACATTTGCATTGGACGACTTGGGAGGTAATACCAACTTTGAAAAACTTGAATTTCATACAGAGTTCATTAAGAGGGTATGATGCACAATTAAAGGAAGTTACTATTTACAAACCAAACTTCCCTCCGCCAATGAAATTTTTGTTTCATACTCTTTTAACTTGTCTCTCAGCCAAGACCACCGCATTTAGTGAGATACCTTTAAACATTCAGTATTTTGGTTATGCTATTTTAACAAAATCTTATTACAATTTATCACAAGCACTGTTTTCTGATTTGTTGAATAATGTGAAAAATTTGAAAAAAGGTGTTCGTAGTAATGCTTTTCTGTTGTATCCAAGACTTCTAAGCTACTACCTACAAAAACAAGTGTCACAAACAGATTTTGAACAAGGTGTAGCTTTTCAAATAAATAGTCTTACAAGTAAAACTTTTACTAAACTTATGGATAAAGAGTCAAAAGTTTCAACAATGGAAACAAAGGGGGATGAGTCGGTTTTAGATGCGTCCGCATCAGTTGCTCAAACTTCTGTTGTTGAGCAAACTGCTCCTGGTGATCATGACACCACAACCGGTGTTGTGAAACACACACCAGGAAAACGCAAAAAGAAAGTTGTCACATCCAAAAAACCCACCAAAACAAAAAAAAAAGGTTCCTCTGGAAGATGAGATCCCAGAAGTTAATACAGTGACAACACAAATGTCACTTGAAACCACTGCTGCTACTTCCTCACAGTTGTTGGAAAGATCTCAACCCATCCAAACTCCTCATGTATCCTCACAAAAGGATCATGTTGTAAGAACAGGGACACCACAACATGAAGTAGACCTTTCATATGAAAGTATGTTTAAAAGTCCCTATCCCAGGGCAATCACGCTTTCTACACCACAACCCTCGACTCAAGTTCCATCAACAATATTACCTCTGTTTAAAGCAATTGAATTTCAGAAAGAAAACAGTTCCTCTAATGCACACATTATTGAGAGTAGATCGCAACAAATGACTGTGTCTGAACTAATTCAATCTCTTATCCTACAAACAGTTGAGGAGGTTATCCCCGTTGAGTACTACGAAACTCTTGGTGGTAGTTCAAGTGGAGCAGCCACTACAACTGTTGAACCCATTGGTGATCAGTTGGACAATGGTTACATCATTAAGACTCCATTGAAGGCAACCACTAATGAGGTTACAACTGTAATCTCTGCTTCAGTGGGAAGTCCCCAGAACGAAGAAAAAGGGGTATCTGTTTCTGATGATATGGAGACTTCTCCTATTATCAAAACAAATACAACCACTACAGGTGGGAATTCAGATGATCCTATTAAAGTAGGTGATGAATTAACTTATAAGGATTTGACGGTTAGAGTGTCTACCATTGAAACAGATGTTGCTGAAATGAAAGAATTGATTAAGTAGATGATAGAGCTTTTTAAAAGTCAACCTACCAGACAGGAAATTGCTAATGAGCTTTAGAATTCTATGCAACCCATCCTTCAAGCTTAGAGGAATTTAGCTGAAAGTAACCGCAATTTCAGTTTGGAATTTTATCAGAAATTTGGTTGATGCCAGGTATAAAGACACACAAGCAGACATTATGAACATTAAGGAACATCTGTTGAAACTTACTGGCTCCACCTCTACATCAATCTTTGAGAAAGATGATGATGATGATAATGATGCCAAAAAGGGGGAGAAAGATTCACTGAGAAAGTTGCCACCAGATTCAAAAGCTAATCCTACAGAAATTGTATCCCTTGTTCAACCTAAATCTCAACCTTCTCCAAAAAAACCACCACAAAAGAAGGAGAAAATACATTCCACACCATCATCACCCATTTTGTCAATAGATACTGAGAACACAAAAGTATCAGCAGATGTTTACCAAACAGCTGCTGAGACACCAGTTGTTTCAGCAGAAGTTTGTCAAACATCTGCCATGATCATTTTCACTACACCAACCACAATCCCACCATCTCCAACGTCACAAAGATTTCCCATACATTCATCTTCACTACCAAAACATTCTCCTTCACCAGAAATCATCTCCACACGTAAGAGAAAAACTCATATCGATAGAATCACAAAAATGAACAATGACCCTCTAGTAAAGCCAACTCCACCTAATTGGAAGAAAGTCAAAACAGTGGATTCAGTTGAGGTATTGAAGTTTAAAAGAATAAGAGCAGAGCTTGTGGCTATTGGTTATGGTCCAGTTAGATCCATTGCTAGATGGTCTAAACTGAAGATAGTTGAGACCTACAAAAAGCTGGAAGAAGTTAGAGCTGAACATTCAAATGTTCTTCAAAACCCAGTCTATCCTACAACTGCTGCTCTGTCTCTAAAAATCGGTACTCTGAAAAACCTTCTCTCATCATCTGATTTGTCTGAATCAATTGCAAATTTAGTTAGAAGACCACAATCACCAAACTCATCTTTAATAATTCTTTGCCCAAGAAAACCAACTGATCCAAAAATAGTAAAGTGGAAGTCATGCTCAAAAACCCAAGTATTGACTTTGATCAGATCAGATGGTAGTGTTGAAGAGATTAAAATGGATAGTGTATATAATCTGAATGCATACGATCTCCAGGATTTGTTGGACCTTCAACTTGAGAGGGATGATGAAGAAGACATGTTCTCCCTGACTTTGAACTACAATTCAAAGGACAAATCAGGGAGATGTTGATGAGAAATAAAAATCAGTAATAAAGAAGGGTTTTTGTATCATCTGTTGTATAGGGAGATTGTTGGATCAGCAGCTGTTACATTGTTTGCAGTAGCATATTTAACCAGATCACAACATGTAGCAAAGGACATGTTGTTGCGTAACAAATTCTTGAGTGAGGTTTGATGTGTGTTGTTTAGGCAGGTGATCGTATGTTCTTAGTTAATGCTTGTTAAAGTTAAGTTGTATTCAAATTTTATTAAGTTTGTTATACATCTTTTATATGTACTTATGTTTATAACAATTTACATTGTCAATGGGTGGATACTCTCTTTTTTGAATAAGAGAATGGAAATAATCAAGAAGTTGAAAGATGAGAAGCAATTTGATGAAAAATAGATTCTTGTTTTGCAAGAAAATTTTGAGAAGTCGAAATCTGAAAATGTCAAACTGTTGAGTGGTTTGGACAGTTTGACATTAGAAAACAAAATTTTGAAAGAAAAAGAAAAAGATTTTGAAAAAGAAAAATCGAAGATTGAAAAAGTTTTTCAAAGTCAAATAAAAATTTTAGAAGATGAGAGAGATATGTTTGGTAAAAACAATCTTGAAAAACAAATTGCAATCAATTCTCATCTTGACAAGATTATTCGACTTGAAAAGGAAGCAGAGTGTGCTCAAAAGAAAATCAAAGAATGGGAAGAAAAGTTGAAGGTGTTTGTGAATACTTCAAATATTCCTTGTCCTAAACCAGTTAATTCTGTTCCAATAAGTGACAATGTCACAAACTTTGACAAAGTCAAAGTTGAAGATTGTGATGAGAAATCTGATGATGAAAATAAAAAATTCGAAAAACAAAAATTGTTTTTGAAATTAAAAGAAAAGTTTCAAGAAACTGTTCCACAATCAACTGAAAAGGGAGAATGCTCTAAGCAAAAACCTTTGAAGAAGAAAATGGAACAAAAACAAAAAGAGAAAATTTTGAAAAATGTTCAAAAAGATAATAAAAGCTCATCAGATCGATCATTCAATCGCAATGAAAAATTACAAAAAGTAAAAAATGAAAATTCTAAAATTGTTGGCAATAAGTGGTGCAGGTCGGACCACAGTGCTCAAAAGTCAAATCCAGCAAACAAGAGGAGCAAGGATTATCACCAAGCCAAACAGTGTTATGATCTGAATGTTTGGACTGAAAATGGTGATTGGTACGATAACAGAGTGTGTTACCGATGTGGTTATCAAGGACATATTGCTGTTAACTGCCAGAGTTGGAGATTTGAGTCAAGAAGATGCTTTAACTGCAACATCATTGGCCATATTGCTAGAGATTGCTCAATGAGATCAATGAGAAGATCGAGGGCTGAATCTCAGAAGCAGGTGAAGAAACCAGTCAATGTCAAGCCCAAAGAACCTAAAGTTCAAGAACAGAAAGTTCTAAAACCGAAAGTGAAGCTTTCTCAGGGGCAAAAAGACAGACTGAGGAAGAAGGCGAGAGAGTATCTCGAGAAGATTTTGTCCTCGGATACAACTGGTAAAACAGATAAAAGTTCTGATAAATCGTCTTGCTCTCCAAAGAATGACAAATCAAGCAAAACGCATTCATCAGATACAAATCTGAGGACGAAAGAGGATAAGAAGAAGAAGAAAATGGTTGGCGATGAATCTGCTGTGTCAAAGTCAGACAAGCCACCATCAGGTGATAAATCTGACAGGTCAAAGTCAGACAAGCCATGTGCAGGCAATGATTCTGGTTCGTCAAAGCCAGAGGAGCCATTGGTTGAGGTAAAAGTTGAGAATTATGGTCTAACAATGGATGATGCAAATTTTCCATCATTGTTGAACAAGAATTCAAAATCACCCAAGGACCGTCAGGCTTGGGTGAATCTGTTTAAATGAAAAACCTGACTTGCCGGAGATCCCAAGTTGGTAATCGTGGATCATGAATCGGCATCATTCTTTATCATGTTAAATGAGTTTTTTTTTTAAAAGCAGGACTTGCCGGAACTCCCAGGTTTGTAAGCGAGGAGTAGGAATCGGCACCTTGAGAATTCAACCAAAAGATGATAAATTGGTTGAAAAACAGGTTTGAGTTGTATGTTTGTGATGGTTACAAGTGGTTCAGAATTTAGATCAGATTGATCTTACAAGTGGTAAATCAGGGACATTAAGTTGTATCTGATTTTCTACAAATGGTTGGTAAAACAATGTGATGATTTGATCCCCAATTTTACAAGTGGTAAAATCAACAAAGCTTATTTTCCGGAAAAACCATTTTGATTAAAACAAACTTAAGTGTTTTGAGATCACAATGGGAAAATAGTTTGTTGTGAGGGGGAGTTCTGATTGTTTATGCCAAGTGGATGGCGAATTGAAGTGATTCGATATCAGTTGTCATGTTACTTGTACAGTTTGTTTTCAAATTTCCTAAAATGTGTTTGCATTTTAGGGGGAGTAAATTTTTAGAAAATCCAAAAACATTTGAAAATTTGAAAAAGCCAAAAACATGATAAAATTCAAAAATGAGTTTTGTTGTAAAAAAGAGGAAATGATAGTAGATCAGTTGGACTGTCACAGCACGCTAAAGAAATGGAAAGTTATAATGTGATAAACGGTCTCACTAAAGATGTGACGATAGGCTCAGCTAGACTAGTAGATTTGCGAGAACGATACAAACCTAAATGAAAAAGCCCAGTTCTAGTGGGAAACATGGTCGAAAGCATAGTACTTAGTTTTGTCCTTCTTGACTGTGTACCTACTCAGTAATCGCTGATTGTCGAAAGACATAAAACTGGTTAAGTTTGTGAACTTTCACAACTTTGCTAAAAAGTCGCTGTGATTGTGCATTTTATTTTGCAAAGATTTAAACTTGTTTGATTTCTTTATTTTGTTTAAGCATCGGACATCCTCTGCGTATACGTGAGTATCGACCTGGATGTTGTTGCCTAAACGTTCTGCTTTATTTTCTTTGGTGTTTCGTTTAAGCTTTGGATCACCTCTGCGTATACGGGAGTATCGACCTGGTGGTTAAAGCCTAAACAACTTCAACTTATTTTTATTTTCTTATTTTGTTTAAACATTGGACTTTCTCTGCGTATACGGAAGTATCGACCTGATTGTTAATGTTTAAACATTCTGCTTTGTTTTCGCACAAATCACAGTTGATAAAAGTTTAAAGGCATTACTTGAGTTAGTGTATTGCATGATGAGGGGATATGCTGAGATCGTGGGGTCCATAAGAACTTAGTGCTATCTTAATATATCTTAAAGTATCGGTAAGCAGATTGAAAGTTTTTAGATTGAGTTTAAGTGGACAACAATATCGTCAGTCAACGTGAATCGTTTAGAGCTGAAAATGTTTAAAGCTTAACGGTGTTAGTGATTGGTCACATAAACTGATATGATCCTCTTACACAAACTCACAAAAATATTGTCTGTAAATATTTCTTTATTGCATTTCTGTTATATTTAAAAATCCAAAAAGATTTTAGTGTGTTTTAGCATAAATTTTGAAAAATTCAAAAAGATTTTCGACAACTGGTGTTGATAGCTGATATTCAAAATTTCAAGTGCTGAACAAGATGAACTGGTTTGGGAGTGTGCGTTTAAAAGAAGAAACTGAATTTGAGAAAGAAATTGAGTTTAGTTAATCAGGGTCATTAATTTGAACTTGATGTAACTATTTCTAGTAAGTTTTTCTTATTGATTTAAGTGAAAACTTATGTTGTGATGAGAAAATGTGTGCAGGAAATGAGCTTAAACAGAGATAAAGTCAGGGATTAATCTCAAGGTGATAGCTAATTCCAGACGGCGATCCCATCATGATGAGAGGGGGAGTCTGACGAGGTTAGAGCCAAAGAGAAGATCCTGGTTTATGTTAAGAAAGAAAAAAGACCGATAAAGACTGAAGATTGAGAATACTCGACATTTAAGACTCGTCAACATCTGAGGGGGAGTCTGTTGGTGCATTCATCTGTCGTCTTCGTCTTATGTCGAGTCTCAGATTAGAATTGTTAGATTAGATCTTGTTATACAAGAGTATAAGAGGTTTTAGAATGTGTTTAAGGTAATTTAGCTTGAACGTGGTGATTTCCCTTGAAAGTGTCACTTGACAGTTTCAAGCTAAATCAACATGTTGATTTCCCTTGAAAGTGGCATGTGTCATTTCAAGCTAAATCAACACAACTATAAATAGCCTTCAAGCTAAATCATTTGTAACAATTTTAGAATTCCATACCGAGGTGCTGCCGGTGTGAAGACTGATTGTATTCGTGTTATTATCAATCAAATCAGTAGTTAAAGTGATACGCAAGCTGTTTCACAATCGGTTTCTTAGTTTCCGCCTCTGAAACTGATAAATCTCTTCTGAACGACTCGTTCGGGTCGCAAACCGATTCTACAAAATATCTTTTATATTTACTTATAGTTGTCTTTTAGCTATAATAGATAACACATTTTCGTACAATATCTATACATGTATCTATATGTTCTATCAATATGTGTTATGCATGGTTTTCTAAGAAACGACCAGTATTTGCACACGGGTCTTACTGCTAGTACTTTCTATAAAAGGAGAAATCTGAGTGACATAAGAAAAGCTGAGGTGGCAGCCATAGAGGTTGTCCAACAAGGCTTTTCTTATGTCATTATCGCATTATAATCCTTAATATATAAAATCACTTTAATTTTCAAAGGTCTGGCCCACATATACAAAATCACTTTAAAATCAATTTAAACATCTACCCACATACAAAAGGTCTGCTGATGTTGAACAGAAACGCCTCAAACCTCTGCCCATATTCAAAATTTAAAATCCTGGCTCCAAATTCAAAATTCAAACTACATATGAATTTGTCTCCCTATAAATAACATATATGAATTTGGCTCCACATTCAAATTTTAATTTATCTTTGTCACTCATATTTGCGATCATATCTCTCTCACTCAAATGCATAGCTCTCATGATTGATCCGGTTAATCTTCGATTGTAGTTATTTGTTCTAACATTTGTTGACTCTGTTTACACATTATCATTGTTCCAACATAGTTGTTTTACTTGAAGCTCTATTTCACACACCAACATTTCACCTCAGCTTTTCTTATGTCACTCAAATTTCTCCTTTTATAGAAAGTATAGATAGATAGATTGTTAAAGGATGCAGAAATTGCATATTCAGTCTGTTCATCTGCGGTTACAGCTTTTTTGAACTTCACGTAATTTTTCTAACATCGTTGAGGGTATGTTTTTTTCTCTGATTTTGAATCTTAAATTTTGAACTGATCTATTCTAATTGTCGCTTTATATTTCAGCCTAATCAGAGTTGTTTAAAATTTAAACAATCAGTTGCGGGTTATTTTAGGTTTGTGGATTCTTTTAAACTGTTTATATATGTTGATAATATTTATTTTAAGGTGTTGATATATTTTAGCTTTGTTTTTTCCGAGCGAGCAGTGGGGAGTTCTTCTGCACTGTTTTTGAAGTCTGAAGTGCAGAAAGTGGAGTACTTCATGAAGCGCCGATGTTATTCCAGGTTTTCTTGTATTTATTATCACTGATGATGTCCATTTTATATATTAGTTCTTCAATCAGCCTAATCGTCAGCCTGTTAGCTATTTCACTATATAGTATGATTGTCAGTTCAGAAGCTTTTCATCACGTTTTACTACCATTATATCCTTCTTTTACATCAGACTTGAAAAAATATACAAGTTAAAAATGTCATCATACCCTTCTGTAGATTCTTATGATTTAAAGTATCGCTTTATCAAGCAACTTGAGGATGAAGTATATGAGGAGAGGGCTACTGTTCAACAGCTGAAGAGGTGTTTTGATGGACTGCATCTTGGTCTGTTTACGAGAGACCAAATGTCCAGAAACCTGACGGTGATGTCTTTCTGCACTTCAGACTTCAAAAACAGTGTAGAAGCTTTTCATCACGTTTTACTACCATTATATCCTTCTTTTACATCAGACTTGAAGAAATATACAAGTTAAAAATGTCATCATACCCTTCTGTAGGCTCTTATGATTTAAAGTATCGCTTTATCAATCAAGGATTATGATCAAGTATATGAGGATAGGCTACTGTTCAAGAGCTGAAGATTATTAAATTTCGTTGTTCAGTTCTCAATGTAATTGTTGATCTATCGTCATATGTAATATGTAAATTTTAATTCTATTAATCTTTGTAGAGCATTTTATTTTTACTAATTTGAGCATCAACAGTTGTTAGAGTTGATACCTGCTATTGTAAATGTTGAGTTGCTACTGTTGCCAACATCTGTTATTCCCAACAGCAGTTTCCAAAGGAGAAATCAACCATTAACACAATAGAAGTTCTGAACATTCTTATAAAATAGGTATTTTTTAAAAAATTGACAAAAATCTTTAAAAGTCTGTTGAAAACAGCTATTTTTAAAACATCTATTTGGCAAAAGATTCATCCACTATTTAAAGGTATTGTCTGTTCTCATAATTTCTGTTTTTGTAACGACTGTTGAGTTGCTACTGTTGCAACATCTGTTATTCCTAACAGCAGTTTCCAAAGGAAAAATCAACCATTAAAACAATAGAAGTTCTGAACATTCTTAAAAAATAGGTATTTTTAAAAAAATTAACAAAAATCTTTAAAAGTCTGGTGGAAACAGCTGTTTTTAAAACATCTGTTTGGCAAAAGATTCATCCACTATTTAAAGGTATTGTCTGTTCTCATAATTTCTGTTTTTTGTAACGACTGTTGAGTTGCTACTGTTGCAACATCTGTTATTCCCAACAGCAGTTTCCAAAGGAGAAATCAACCATTAAAACAATATAAGTTCTGAACATTCTTAAAAAATAGGTATTTTTAAAAAATTTGACAAAAATCTTTAAAAGTCTGGTTGAAACAGTTGTTTTTAAAACATCTGTTTGGCAAAAGATTCATCCACTGTTTAAAGGTATTGTCTGTTCTCATAATTTCTGTTTTTTGTAACGACTGTTGAGTTGCTACTGTTGCCAACATCTGTTATTCCCAACAGAATTGTCAACGATTAACACAATAGAAGTTCTGAACTTATGTTATTGTTCAACAGATCTTTGTCAACCAACAGTTTCCAAAGAATTGTCAACCATTAACACAATAGAAGTTCTGAACATTCTTAAAAAATAGGTATTTTTAAAAAATTTGACAAAAATCTTTAAAAGTCTGTTGAAAACAGCTGTTTTAAAAACATTTGTTTGGCAAAAGATTCATCCACTGTTTAAAGGTATTGTCTGTTCTCATAATTTCTGTTTTTTGTAACGACTGTTGAGTTGCTATTGTTGCCAACATCTGTTATTCCCAACATCAGTTTCCAAATAATTGTCAACGATTAACACAATAGAAATTATGAACATCTGTTATTGCTCAATTGATCTTTGTAAAATGTCTTTAGAACATGAAAACTCCATTCTTAAAAAATAGCTATTTTTTTAAATATTGGAAAAAACTCTCAAAAATAGTTATTTTTTTTTAATATTGGAAAACTCCATCAACAATGCTTTTTTTAGGTTATTATTGCATCATAATCATAAGTCTTAATATATAATATCAATTTAAAACTGATTATCGGTGTTTTCATAGTATTTGTTGATGTTTTGAATCAACTTCTGTTTGGATAAAAATTCATTCACTGCTGAAAGGTATTGTCTGTTTTAATAAGTGTTGTTTATCCTAGCGACTGTTGATTTACCACTGTTTACAACATTTGTGTCCGATGAAGTGGTAGTAGCCTTTGTTTGCCATGTAGATTATTGTTGGTGTTTAAATGAAGAGGTTTTTTTTAATTTTTTTATGGCACAGGTTTAAAATTTGTGCTTTCAGTTTCTTGATATTTAATTTTATAGTTTTCCCATGAAAATTTATTTTTTAAATTTTTTGCATTAAATGGCTGCTAATATTTAATATCAATTTATTTGTTTATATTAAAAGTCTGTTGAAAACAACTATTTTCCAAACTTGTGTTTGACTAAGGACTGCTGACTTACTATTGTTGCATAAGATCTGTTGTTGCCCAACAGTGGTTTCCAAACACTGTTGAAGGGTATTGTCTGTTCTCATAGGTTCTGTTTAATCTAAAGACTGTTGAGTTACTAATGTTTCCTAACATCTGTTGTTGGCCAACAGTGGTTTTCAAACAACTGTCATCCATTATCAGAGCAGAGGTTCTGACGTGGACAAATGTTAGCCATCAGATCTTTGTAACTTCTGACACGTCAGAATTCACTTTTTCACTTTATAAACCCCTGTTTCATCCCCAAACAGAGGTTTTACTTTCGTCTCGGGTTTAAAATTCATCAGAGCGGTTTCCACCTTCTTCTTCAACACTTCTTTGTCAACCTCTCGCAACTTTCAATTCCGATCATGGCTTTGATGATGAAAAATTCGCATAACTATCTGGCTATTTTTGAGAAAACCGAGAACAATACTCTCTATCATTCAATGATTTATGTTCTTACATCATCAAAATATAAGGTCATTCTTACCGCCGATGCACCCATTTACCAAGAGACGCTCCGCGATTTTTGGGCAAATGCGAATATTGAAGAACAAAACAATGTGGCCGTAAGTATAACATCAAAAGTCGGAGGTGAATCGGTTGCTATTACCCCCAGTACCATATCAACAACATTTGAGGTAAACGACTTGGCAGGTAAGACCTCTTTGCCGAAAAATGAGATTCAAACATACTTGATTGGGAGGGGATATGATGGACAGTTGAATCAGGAAACTATGTTTAAAGGTAATTTTCCACCAGCAATGAAATTCCTATTCCATACTCTCTTAATCTTTCTCTCAAATAAAACTACTTCTTTTAATGAAATACCTTTGAAAATTCAGTCACTGGGGTATGCAATTTTGACAAATACTGATTTTAACTACTCCCAGGCACTGTTTGTTGATTAAACATTAAAAAGGGGAAAACTGCTGCTATTAAAAAGGGGAAAATTGCTGCTATTAAAAAGGGGAAAACTGTTGCTATTAAAAGGGGATAACTGCTGGTTTTCTTATGTTTCCTAGACTATTAAGCTACTACCTGCAAAAACATGTTTCTCAAAAAGCTTTTGAAAATGGTAAAGATATTAAAATGAATAGTCTAACATCTTAAACTTTTACTCGCCTTATGGCTTATGTTTCCAAAACTGAAGCAGAGGGGAATGAGGAAATTTTAGATGAGTCCACAACTGCTCCTCAAACCTCTGTTGCTGAGCCCGCTACTCTTGGTGATCACAGCACTACAACCACTGCTCTGAAACCCTCACTAATAAAACTCAAAAAGACCAAAACAAAATCCAAAAAGCCCACCGAAACCAGCAAAATGGGTCCTCTGGAAGATGAGATCCCAGAGGTTAACCCTGTGACAACACAGATGTCACTACAAACCACTGTTGCTACTTCCTCACAACATGTGGAAAGATCTCAACCCATAAACCAAATTCCTCATGATTCCTCACAAAAGGAACATGTTGAATCCACAGGGACACCACAATATGATGTCATACCCTCATATGAGAGTATACTTAAAAGCCCTTCTCCCGGGGCAATGTCTCTTTCGACAGCAATTCCTTCATCTTCTATTCCACCAAAGTTTGTAACACTGCTTCAAGCTATTGACATTCAGACTGATAGCAATCCCTCCCACGAACACTTTACTGAGAGTTTAACTTCAACAATAGCTAGGTCTGAACCTTTTCAATTACCTAACCTAGAAATAGTTGAGGATGCTACACCTCTTGAATTTCAGCAAATTCTTGATGGTATTTCAAGTGGAGCAGCTACTACAAATGTCAAATCCACTAATTTACATTTGGACAGTAGTTTCATCAGTTAGACTCCCTTGAAGGCAACCACTGCTGTGTCTATCAAGGTATCCACTGGTGAGTTCAAGTTAACCATGGGTGAGATCACTAAGGTAACCACTGATGTAGAGGGAAGTCCCCAGAACCAAGAACAAGGGGCATCTGCTAATGAAAATTTGGAGATACCTCCTCTTTCAAAAGCAGATACAACCACCTCTGGTGGGAATTCAGGTGATCCTATTAAATTAGGTGATGGATTAAAATACCATGATTTGACGGACAGGATATCTAACTTGGTAACAACCGTTGCTGATATGAAAGATCAATTGAAGCAGTTAGTGGGATGCTTTCAAAAGTCGACCTTCTCATCAGCAGTTATGCCAAGAACTTTGGAATTCGGTACAACCCATTCTTGCAGGTCAAAGGGAACTGGCTGAGATTCAACTTAATTCCCACATGAAGCTAATTAGAGTTATTGTTGAAGCAAGATACAAAGACACACAGGCTGACATCAAGGGCATAAAAGAATGCATTGCAAAGTTAACTGGTACTACCCCTGCACCTATATTTGAAAAAGATGATGAAGCTGATGCTGAAAAGAGGGAAAAGGATTCCATGAAAAACTTTGGGAAACCAACACCAAGGAATCAGCCAAAACAAAATCCAAATCCTGCCAAGCAAACTTCTGCAAAATCTCCTGGAAAATCTGATATTGGTAAGAAAAATGGAATTGATGATACTGTTAACAAACAGACAGATAAGGAGATTGAACGAAAGTAGAAGAGGAAGCATACAAAAGAGGAAGATGAAGTGCTCAACATTGGAACGTCAAATAGAAGAAAATCACACAAACACAGCGAATCTCCTATTGTCATGTTTCCTAAACCAATATCACCACCAGAAAAACCAACCACTGCTGTGAAACTTAAAAGCACCGCTGAACCTAAGAAGCCAGATTCTGATACACCTAAAACAAAACTCTCGCCAGAAAAACCACCTGTCAAAAAGCAGAATACAAAATCCTCATCACCACTGCCAACCTCCACTGAAACAATTATTGATACAACAAATGTTTCAACACATGTTAAGACAACAACGGTTGAGACACCAGTTGTTTCAACAGTTGTTAGTCAATCCACTGATTCTACCCAATTTCAATTCCCATCACAATCAACCCTTACACTCATAGCACATTTTTCTTCCCTAACTCCTCCTTCTCCAAAATCTGTTTACACAAGAAAGAGAAAATTCATGGTGCATGAAGAAGAGAAGGAAGAAAAAGATATACCCGCACCAATTCCGTTATCAGCTACTCCATTCATCCAAACTTCACCCAAACCATTCGTCCCATCTCGATCAACAAAGATCAACCCGTTGGCAGTAACTTTCCCTCTGGAACTGCTTGCAGTTCAAGATGAAATGACCCAATTTTACATAAAGGATGATCCATCCAAAAGAACCTTCCCATCTCTTCATGGATTCGAAACTCCAAAGAATATTTATGAACATCTGAAGCTAAAGGGCAAACAAGCAGAAGATAAGGCAAAAGAAGAGTGTAAAGGGCTAGGAGACATTAACTTATGTAACACCCCGAAAACGGGTTTGGCAATCAAACCACGTTAATAAGAATGAACGGGTAAAATACCGCTAGTGGTAAAATTAACCCGGTGAATATAAGGATTTAAATAAAAAAAATCTTATGTTAATCAAAAAGAAGAATAAACGCTTTGAGAAAACAAAGCCTACAAGAAACCCGAGTTAACGAGACTTAAAAATAAAACGGATTATGACTTTTTTCGAAACCACTAAGTAACTAGGAATATCAACCTAGTTAGTTAAGTGTGGTTAAAACAATAATGAAAACAAAATTAGTTAAACTTTTATGAAAGTCAAAAACTTGAGGAAAGTTGAGGGGCCAAGTATGAAAAACTGAAAACTAGTTTTAATTAAATAAAATCCTACACCACACACACTAAGGGTGTGTTCAGGTCGAGACTTCCAGAAGAGCCAGGAGCTCTCACCTTCAAACCCTAGATTGCTTAAATTGATCAAATTGAAAGGTTCAATCAGACCCAAATCGAAATCCAAGCTTATATCAGTGGTCACCTAAGTGAGGGGATCACGAGGTATGTTAAATTTTGTCTTTTGATTACATCTTGAAATTATGATGAACATTAGAAATCGAAATTTGAGCTTGATTGATTGATGCTTAGATGAAATTAGTAATGAAAAGATGTCTAGGAGTAAACCCTAGTCAATAACTTGTTGAATTAATGTTAAATTATGAAGTTCATGATCATCCATTATGTGTGTTTAATAGGTTTTGTAGAAACATGATGAACACTAGAATCATGACTATCAAACTAGTGTTATTTGAACTCTATGAAGTTAATCTTGACATTGAACCATGAATTAGATGATTATTTAGTAAAAGATGTTGAAATTGGCAAGATAAGTAATCATGGAGTTTGATTATTAATTTTATAAAATTATGCTCATTAGGTGTTTGTTAAAATGCCTAAGAGAAAACTAAATGTTGAAATTCGGAACAAAACGCATATTTAAATGATGTTGTGAATTATGCGTTATATGACATGAAAAGAGTGCTAAACGAACCGTTGATTGAACTCTATAGACAAAGGAATCGAGTCTCCAAGCGGATAAGCCGGAGCGGACACACGCTTGAAGGGAATGCTTTAAAGGTACGCGACTTGTCGTCTCGTTACATTTATGTAGACAAGCTTAGTTAAAATATATTTAAGGTTGATATAGCGAAAATGGTTGAGTTGGTATGTCAATGAAGTGATGGAATTCACTCGACAACCAAATGGGTCAAGTTAATGGTTAAAACAATAGTGACCAAAATAAAGACACCATTTGGTAAAAGTTATAACGGGTCAGACAATCTAAGGAAATGTCTTTTAAGTAGTAAAAACTCACGGTGCGAACCGGAATTGGTCCAAGGGACATGATGGTATTAATATACCATCATACGTAGATAAATGGCCATGTTGACTAAACGGGTCAAATGGCGTGTAAATACCATTTGACAATAATAACTGACGACTACTTGTTGAGTTTTGTGATTACAGGAAATATCATATGTTGCCTTGCTTTAATTAGAAAATTTAAAGCAAGAGGTATGTAAACGGGTCAATGCTATGACCCGAGCCAGGTACATATAGTTAGATTTATAGTTAAAAGTGGTATTGTGGTCAATTAATTAGTGGAAGTCCCTCGTCGTAAATTGATGGACTAAAATTGACCAAAAAACCCTTGATGGATATATTGGGCAAACGACCCATATGGGGTGTTTGGAAACTTACATTATGATTATGAGATATAGGTTTGAATGCGGAATTATGAAGTGTGAAAGGAAAAGAACGAGTTTTAGACTAAAATGCTTAATATTCTCTAAATGGGTCGAAAGGGTTTTATGTGCATACGTAAATCATAATAAAATTTCGAACCTGAGCAAAGGACTTTGGGTTAAATACATTGGTGTATATATTTTGTTGTTTAAAAACCAAGTGGGTGGTTTTAAATACAAACGGGTCAAAAAGTGTCAAAACTGAATTTCAAGCCGAGAGCTTGAAATCTAAAATTTTGTGAGTTCAGATGTCGGGTTTTTACTCCATGAGATGGAGAATTAAATTACGATCGCGTAGGAAAAAGAATCACGCGAATCGGATAAGTAGAACAAAAGTTATGGCAATTATAAGTTTTTAAGTTGGATAAAAATTGAGCTGGGCATCTGCAGCATCAGCCAAATGATCATTCTGTCAAAAATAGGGCTAGGTGTAGCGCGACGCCCCTTAGCGTACGGCGGCGCCCTAAATTACGAAAATTGTTGAATTTTGTTGTTTTGAACCATATGACTTGTTTAAACATGTTATTTAACTACCAAAGCTAACTTTTATGTTGGTTTTGGTCATAGGTGAATGTCAAGGGATTCCCGGATGAAGATCAAGCTCAACGAAGAACCGAACACACGAGATTAAACCTTCCGCACGGCGTTACGTCGTAACTTTTAAACGACGAACTCAATTAAATTATGTTGTACTATTTTTAAACTGTAAAAGTTTTAGTAAACCCGTATTTTATTTGTATGTGTATTTGTAAGTACACAGTTAATTGTCATTATTAGTACAAAAACCCTTATATAACAGTAAGGGTGTTACAACTTATCAGCTCTCATGCAACATTGGCTTGGTGAAGTCAAGAAATTGGAAGATTTTGCTAGAGACCTGAGTAAGAATATGTCAAATCTGTCACCAAATCCTGAGCTACAAAAGACATTAAGGAATGATTTTAATTGAACACTATCATGGATACCAAGCCCTACGAAGCCTACAGGTCTGATTTCAAAGACTGGCCCCTTGAAGCTCTTAATGAGGAAGTTAATAGAATTGAAAAGACGAATAAAGATCCCCAAATGCAAAAATCTGCTCCCAACTGGAAACAATACAAAAAAGGTTGAAGTGGATGAAGTGTTGAAGTACAAGAGAATGAAGGCAGAACTTGTAGCAGCTAAGGTTGGGACTGCTAGACAAATTGGAAAATGGTCTAGGCAGTAGATTGATCGAGCTTACAATAAGTTAGAAGAGCGAAGAAAGACAGATCCATCTCTTCCTAAAAAGCCAGTATACAAAGATGAAACCACTGTTAGACGTCGGCAGACCATTACATCTAAAAAGCTGTTCTCATCAGCAGATGTATCCATCGCTGCCTTGAACCAAAGAAAAAGACAACAACTGATGGATGAGGAAGATGAAAATAGGTATGCTGAGTACAGAAAAGAGTCTATCAGAAATCAGTTACGATATGGATTGGATGATGCTTCATTGCAATTACAAGCTCAAGTTGCTCAAGCACTTCAGAAGTTGGCAAGCAGGCCTCAATCGCCAAACTCCTCTCAAATAAAACTTCTCCCAAGAAACCCATCAGATCCAAAAATAGTAAAGTGGAGGTTTGACAAACAGACCCATGAATTAACTTTGATCAAGTCTGATGGTAGTGTTGAAAAGATATCAAGGGAGAATGCACTTGGTCTGAATCCAGTTGACCTCCAAGATCTTTTTAACCTTCAGCTTGATAGGGATGAAGATGATACTGATTCCTTGGATTTTGAGCTCCAATTCAAAGGGCAAATATGGGAAATGTTGATGAGAGAATAAAGATCTGCTGATTTCTAAAGTCTGCTGATTCCTTGATTTAGTTTTGCTGAAAGTTGTTGAGGCAGGTGATTGTGTGTTTGTAGTTAACGTTTGTTGAACTTTAAGTTGTATTCAAATTCTATTAAGTACTTATGTCTATAAACAGTTTATATTGTCTTTTTGGCAAGCTTCCACTTTACATCTGATACTTACTATCTATTCATCTCGCAAGCTCTGTTGGAGATAATGGATAACAGTTTTTAGTAAAGTCTGTTGGAAAGCAACAAAGGTTTTTAACAGTTAATAGATAACAGTGGTTTGCTATCAACATAATGGAATTGCTGTTGAATAAACCTATTGACCATTAGTTTATATCAATTTTGTAAGTCTGCACTAATTATTTTTTTACTCTCTGTCAATATGTGTTATGCATGGTTTTCTAAGAAACGACCCGTGTTTGCACACGGGTCTTACCGCTAGTACTATATAATAAAAGAAACCTGTTTTGAGACACTTGTCATTCTCTCATTTAATTGATTAAAATTATTAATAATATTTAATCAAATCTAAAATCTAATCTAATACAAATTTTTATTATCAATAATATTTAATCAAATCTAATAAGAATTCATACGAATTCCAAAGTTGATATTAACTTTCAAATAATTAAAAAAATCCACCTAACATCACAAATGTTTCTGTTAAATTCGATTAATTAATTTGTTCAACAATCACTATTATCGTTATCATTCAGTACGGTTAACCGATTTATCATCATACAACCTCCCACCTATTCAATCATATGATTTTTCAATCTTATATTAACTAAATAAATAAAGATTAATATTCAAGCTTATCATACTTTAAATATAAAAAAAATCCGTTAGTTCAGATTAATAATATTCAATCTTATCCTACTTTAAATATAAAAAAAATCCGTTAGCTTTTTAAATATATATTTTTTATTATTTGGTATATAAAATCTTATTTATTCAACCTATGTAATACACGGGGGTTTTTTAAAATATAACTTTTTTATTATTTGGTAAACAATATTACATTTATTCAACCCGTGTAATACAATGGTTTTAAAGATATATTTTTTTATTATTTGGTATATAATATTACATTTATTCAACCCGTACAATACATATGGTTCTTATAGATATAACTTATTTTATTATTTAATATATAAAATTACATTTCTTCAACCCGTGCAATAAAGGAGGCTTTTAAAAAGATAATGTTTTATTATTTGGTATATAAAATTCATTTATTCAACCCATGTAATACATGGGGTTATAACCTAGTATAAATTTACTACATATACATTTTGAAGTTGAAGGAATAGTGTCAGACAGCTTGTCTGGCACTTCCCTATTGGACCAACCCATTTTTAATTTAATTTTATTCCCAGCATAAAATTACGGTTTCATCATTTGTAAAAAGATTACGTTTTTGGCCCTAATTCAAAATAAAATTATATTTTTTCCCTGGCTCAAAATTTACGCTTTTGCCCTGGGTCCAAAAACCCATTTCTAATTCTACTCGCAGCTTAAGTTTACGGTTTCGCCCTCCGTCTAAAATTACGCTTTTACCCCCTGTTCAAAATAAAAATATGTTTTTGCCCCTAGCTCAAAATTACGATTTTGCCCCCAAGTTAAAATTACGTTTTCGCCCACAATTCAAAATGAAATTATGTTTTTCCCCATAGCTCAAAATTATGATTTTGCCCTCAGTTTAAAATTATGATTTCGCTCCCAGTTCAAAATATTTTTACGATTTTGCCCTATGTTCAAAATTATGAGTTTGTTCCCATTTCAAAAATTACGATTTCTCGTCCAGTTAAAAATTATGATCTTGCCATCGTTTTGCCTTTTTTTTTTTTGCAAAACTATAGTACTGTTTTATTTTGCTTGGTTGACTCAATGTAACTTTTATTGTGTTAAGCAGGTGTCTAACACTCGCTCATTGGTCCTGACAAATTAGTATTTTAGCCCTAGCTAAAAATTACAGACCTGTTATTGTTTTATTTTTTTTAGCAAAACTATGGTAGTGTTTTCGTTTAATTGGTTGTCTCGATGTATTTTTTTTTAGATCGTGTTATAAGTAGTATGTACAAGTAACCTAAATACATGCATACATGTTATAAAATTAAGAAATATTTGATTTAACGCCCTGCAACGCGTGCGGACATAAGTGTAATTTGTCCTGAAAAATTACAATTTTGCTCCCAGTTTAAAATTATAGACTTTTCATCGTATTAGTTTTTTTTAGTAAAAGTATGGTAGTGTTTTTGTTTTAATTGGTTGACTCGATGTAATTTTTTTTTTTTTTTTTTTTGAGATCGTGTTATGAGTAGTATGTACAAGTAACCGAAACACGGACATACATTTTATAAGAGAGAAATATTCGGCTTATTGCCCTGCAACGCGGGCGGGGCAAAAGCTAATTATATACATAATTTATATATGATCTTGGGCTTATTTGCTATACATTTAATTGGGCTTCTCATTAATTGAGATGGTTTAGTTATTATTGGGCCAATATCAAATGGGTCATCCAAT
The DNA here is from genome assembly GCA_030545235.1 of Helianthus tuberosus. NCBI lineage: Eukaryota > Viridiplantae > Streptophyta > Magnoliopsida > Asterales > Asteraceae > Helianthus > Helianthus tuberosus. Next base: position 40,729,778 of record CM060446.1, on the reverse strand, counting down.
TGCTATGAGTTGATCGATTAGGAGATAAGGATCCAATTGGATTATCCAAATGGAAGATCGATCACCCAAAATAATACCAAGAAACAAATAGGCATGGTATGTGATGCACAGTATCACAAAAAAAAAAAAAAAAACTGGCAGTTTTTTTTGGTCGACATCAAGTCTGGTCGGAAAGATCAGGGGTTATGGCTATACTCTCATTCAAAAATCAACTTCGTTCTTGTAAAACCTTTTGGTCTTGTCCGATTAAACATTTGTGTGTACCGACAAATAGTTTGATCCGAAAGTGATTCGTACACGATTCCAAGAGAAATCCAAGTTTGTTTTCTGAAATTTCATCTCGTGTTTAGGCCGGAGGGTATGGAGGGCGCCATCTCTGCCACCTCACCTCCGATAGCGCCGGAGGGGCGCCACCGCCCATACCCAGGCAATTAAAAGGGGGCGCCATGGTGCCTTCGCCAACATGTTAACGGAAGAAAAGGGGGGTGCAGGTGGGGCCCACCTCTTTTCAAACGATGAATTTTTTTTTTTAATTTTGTTTAATAGGAGGGATTTATCGCATACCCTGCAAGTTAAAAGAAGGCGTGATAAAGCCCCCTGACTGACGTGGATCTGATGTGACGTTGACATGCCCACACCCAATATCCTTTTAGACTAAACGGTATGGGGGCCGGCCTTGGCCCGGCGAGGCCCGGCGCCGCCCCCCACACCGCCCCCCTATAGGGCGTCCCGGCTTCTCCGTCTCCCCAACGACGCTGACGACGGACCCATTTTTTGAAATAAAGCCGTTGGTAACGGCTAATTTAAAAAAAAAAAAAAAACGTTTTTTCACTTTAAATAAATACCCCCATCTCAATCCATTTTTTATATCCAAAATCTCTAACTTCTCCCTTCTCTCATCCATTTTTATAAAAAAACTCCATCTTTTTTATAAAATCATGAATTCGTTCAACCCAAACAATCCCAACCCGAACCCGAATCTAGCTAATTTTTTTCGACTCCCGCTTACACTCCGACTATCGATCCTTCATGGGTGTCTCCGCAATTTACGTTTTCGGGTTTCCAACAATCACCCAACGCGTTCAAACAAATGTCTCAAGTTCAACAAATGCAACATTACCAAGCACTCCAACAAATGATGCTTCGCAACTCGTTTGAATCTCAAGCGCAATTCCAATCGCAACCGCCAACATCCCTCCCCCCCCCCCGTTCCACTTGACGATGATGAAGAAGTCGTCCCCGAATCGCCACCTCAAAATCTCAAGCGCAAAAAAAACAAGGGGAAGGCGGTTGAAACCGTAGTCGAAACAAATGCGGGTCGAAACCAAAGGCGAGACCTTGGACAAAAATAGAAGAGGAGGCGCTAGCAATTGCGTGGGTTAAGTCCTCAACTTGCCCGATTGTCGGTATGAACCAAAGTTTATTTTTTTTAATTTAAATTTAAAAAGATTTTTTTTTAATTTTACTAAGGCATTTTTTTTAAATTTAGGGAACAACCAAACGGGTACCGGTTTTTGGAAGGCGCTAAAGGAAAAATTTAGCGCGCTTATGGAGCAAGGCCCGATGTGTGATATCGATTCCGTCTCTGGCAAGTGGCGTAAAATGAGCAAGGCCATTAACACCTTTAGCGGGTTTTATAACCAAATTTACACTAATCCTCCTAGTGGGAGTAACGACAAGGACATTCTCAACCTTGCTTTGGCTAAATGGGACTCTAAAAATTCAACGCCTTTCCAACACCCGAGCATGGAACGTTTTAAAGAAAGAAAACAAATGGAGGCCGGTTCCAAATGAGGTCGCAACCGCCAAACGGAGTAAAACTTCCGAGTCCGGAAGTTATAGTGCGGGAGGCTCCACCGCTCGTTGTCAAATCGACATAAACGACGACCCGGAATTTGAGGAGGAGGTGTTGCTCGTTCACGAGTCGGAACGTCCCCCCGGAAGGGACAAAGCAAAAAAAGAGGCGGCCGAAAAGAGAAAAGGGGGCGGCTCGAGCCAAACGTCTTCCAAGGCTGGTTCGAAAATGGACGAGTTGATATCCGAATTCCGTTCGTTTTAAAGAGCTCACGGCGGAAAAATATAGTTATAAGAAAAACTTGTCGGGCCGACTATGCTCGAGCAGAGGATTTTAGGATTATGAGGTTGGATCTCGACTTGGTTCCGGAGGATGAACGCGAGGTTTACCGGAAGATGAAAGAGGAAGTTAAAAAAAAATGGACGTTGTAGGTTGTTTCGTATTTTTTTTAGTCGTATCGTTATTTTTTTTTTTCGCTTTTATGTTTTCCGTTTCTAGGATTAGTAATTTTAATTTTTAGGAAATGTAATTTTTTTATGTTATGAAATGGATTTAATTATGTTGTTTTATGTTTTAATTTTATTTAATTTTTAAAAAGTTTTTATCAAGTTAACAAAAAGAAAGTTAAAAATTTATAAAATAATTGTGTGGGGTAGGCCCATCCTCCACCCACTTCAAAATGCTAGGAGGGCCATCCCATGAAGGATGGTGATGTGTCGTCCTACGTGGCGGCCCATCCTTATGGGATGACCCTCCCCATACCCTTTGGTCTTAGTCTTAGAACTACCCAGAGAGTACAAAACACATTTACTACATATACAATCTCAAATTTGAGGGGATAGCAGCTTGCTTGGCACTTCCCTTAGGCCAACACATTTTTAATTTAATTTTATTTCCAGTTTAAAATTATGGTTTCGTCCTTCGTTTAAAATTACGTTTTCGCCCCCAGTTTAAAATAAAATTATATTTTTGCCTCTAGCTTGAAATTACGCTTTTGCCCTCAGTTCAAAAACCATTTTTTTATTTTATTCCCAGTTTAAAATTACGGCTTTGCCCTCCGTTTAAAATTACGTTTTTGCACCCAGTTCAAAATAAAATTATGTTGTTCCCTTAGCTAAAAATTACGATTTTGCCCTCAGCTCAACATAACGTTTTCGCCCGCAGTTCAAAATAAAATTATGTCCCCCCTAGCTCAAAATTATGATTTTGCCCTTAGTTTAAAATTATAATGTTGCGCGCAGTTCAAAATATATTTACGCTTTTGCCCTCTGTTCAAAATTATGATTTTGTTCCCATTTCAAAAATTACGCTTTTGTTCCCATAGCTGTCTGGCACTTCCCCATTGGTCTAGCGAAATTAAGATTTTCCCCGTTTAAATTTACAGTTTTGCCATTTGTTTTGTTTTTTCCCATCCATCCTAATTACGATTTTCCCTCGGTTTCAAATTTATAGGTTTGCCATTGTTTTTGTTTTTCTGTCAAATTACAATTTTGTCCCCAGTGTAAAATTACAGTCATGCTATCGTTTTAGTTTTTTTTTTTTTTGACAAATCTATGGTAGTTTTTGTTTTAATTGTTGACTCGATGTAATTTTTATTCGTGTCAGGCGGTTGCGTAACACACGCTCATTTGTCCTAAAAAATTACAATTTTGCCCAAGTTAAAAATTAAAGTCTTTTATCGTTTTAGTTTTTTTTAACAAAAGTATTGATAGTGTTTTGTTTTAATTGGTTTTCTCGATGTAATGTTTTTTAAGATCGTGTTATAAGTAGCATGTACAAGTAACCGAAACACAGACGTATATGAACGAGAAATATTTGGCTTAGTGCCCCGCAACGCGGGCTGGGCAAAACCTAGTTTGATGTACAAAAATGCCTTGATATATTGTTCGAGAATCGAGGGGCAAAAACTGGCACTAATTATGTAAGACCGCCCGTAATGGGGCGTGTTTTGTAAAAAAATTTCGAAGAAAACGCCGGAAAACGCCCCATCGCCACTACACCCCGGCGTTATTGGGCGTTATTCGCGAAAAAATGGTTTGTGGCGTGTTTTGAAACACGCTGAAGGGGTAAATCTTCGACCAATCAGAACGAGATGCAACGGTCATGATTGGATGGCTAGATTTAATTTTTTTTTTCTTTTTTTTTAACCTCTCACCCACATATATTGTGTAATGATTGGATGGGGTGTTATTGGGCATTATTCTCACTACGCCTCTTTTGCAAAAACGCCCAATAATGCCCCCATGCTGACTGGACTGCCACATGGCAGAAAACGCCCCATGGTAAGGGCATTATTCATCAAACCACTACGCATAGTCTAAGACTGCGGGGTATGGTGGGGCGGGGGTTGGGCTTGGGTTGGGGCATTTGTTGACACGTGGCTTGGGGTGGCAGACATGGGGCGACCCACATTAAAACAGGGTATGGTGGGGCGGGGGTTGGGGGCGTGGGTTTGGTGGGCTTCGCTGGGCTGACCCGGCTGGGCTCTTTGTAATTAAAGAAAATTACATAAAAATTAAAGAAAATTACATAAAAAAAATTACATAAAAAAATTTCCTAACGTTTATATTTGTTTTTTATCTCTTCTCTCATCTCCAAGACTATTTCCAACTCGTCACCCTTTAGGTGATCAATCGGCTGGGATAGAATTTTCAAATCCTCCCGTCTTTGTCTCTGGGCTTCTCTAGCTTCTTTGCTCTTCCGAATTTCGGCCCTTTGTTGTTGGAAGACGTTGAATGTATCCATCTTGGATGAAATGTCATCCAACTGGTCGCTGTATATTCCTCTATGCAAGAGCGAACTCCCAGCTGAAGGTGATGCCGTAGCAGATCTTGATTTTTGAGCACGCCTTTTTGTGGCATCTCTTCCATACTCAGGCCGGTTTGGGCTTGGCGAATCATCAAAAAGGTCCTCAATCTCTTGATCTTGTGCATCAGATTGGGTTTGGGACGAGGCCCTCGACCTTTTGGAAGACGTGTTGCTTTCGCTACCACTAGGGATATTCGCCCACTTTGGATGAAACTTACAAATCTCCCAACAATGCATGAAACGGAAGTCGGTCCCCACATTTGTCTTGAATTGAACCAATGCATTCGTCACAATGTCGGCTTCGGTTTCACCACTTTTTGGGTTTTGTTTTGCTTTATTTAAAAAACCACTATATTTTGTAAGTTGGCCGCTTATCTCGGTCCACTTCGAGGATAAGCTATCGTTTTCACGATAAACCTCTTTTCCCAATTCTTGATGGAATATTTTACTAACCCCTTGCCACAAATAGGTTCGATGTTGAGAATTTCCTGTTTTTTTCTTATGGCTTCTCTTTTTTATGGGTTTCGGGGGACGGTTTCGTTTTGTGAAAGGTCGATGGAGGTTGGTGAAAGGTTGATGGCCGTTTGTGTAAACGGGGTAGGTATCGAATCATCGGTGTGTGGGAAGTTAGTAAACACACGATTCCCAATATACGATGCATAACTCGCTTCTTGGGGCATAGAAGAGTGTATGAAAAATGGACGGGGCATTGGACGATTGGGTGGTGGGCTAGGATTATTTTCTTGGAATGCATACGGGTTGTTCGGGTCAAAATGACGGTTATGAGGATGCATTTTTTCGTTTTGTAGATGGAGAATTGAAGATGAATGTGGTAAAAAAATGGAAGAAATTGTGAGGTTTTATAGTGGAAAAATAAAATTTTATTAGTTTTTTTTTTTAAGATAGCCGTTGGCCAACGGCTAGCCCAACAGCTAGCCCAACGGCTTCTTTGGTTTGTCCAATTAGAGCCCGCCATGTCAGCTTGGCCAGACCGCCCCACGCCCGGCTTGAAACCCATGCCCCAAGGGCCACGCCGAAACCCATGCCCACCCGGGGTGGTGGCTTGGGCGTTTTCCCCCTACCCACGCCCAAACTCCCGCCCCATACCCCGCAGTCTAATGCCGTGGGGTTTGGGGCGTCATTTTTCGAAGGAAGAGTCTCACTACCTTAAATTACTTACCCTTTTGGATTTGCTGGCTCTTTTCTGCACCTTCTCTGTGCACAACACAAAGTCAATTTTGGGAGACCAAAAAATACTAATTTACTCATTTTGATTTACTGGGTATAAAGCGAAAAGATGGAGGTGCATGAGTTCAATCACGTTTGATCATACAATAGTAATCACCAAGGTACAGTTTCTTTCTTTCTTTCTTTTGGGTAAACATCATGTAACCAAACAGTAATGCTATTGGGTTTGCACCATTGCACACCAACTGTTCGAGGAAAGTCCTGTGAGGTTCATAATTCTATAACTTGTAACTTTACTAGCTCAATTCTTGTGATGTGAGTGAAGCAGAAGATGAGAGGTTCGAGTAGTGTAGGACTTGGTTTGAGCCTTGTGTTTGGGTGTCTTTTACTAGCTCTTTTTGCTGAGCTTTTGTGACAACTCGAGTTTCCGACTTTCATTTTCGCATTAAGTGCACGTTGACTTTGACTGTGTAGTTGTTTGACTTGTTTAACTTGTAACTGTATACGTTATTTTGTAATGAACGCATTGTGGTTGCATGATTTTGTTTTTGGCTGTATAACATGAAACACCTGTTGAAAACTTAAACTGTTTAAAACATGAAAGGACCCGACGAAACAGACTGTTTCGTCATATACATCCCGACGAAACTAATGTGTTTCGCCATAGAACTTCACGACGAAACTGATGTGTTTCGTCGGCCCACTGATTCGCGAAGCCCATTAAGGGCCCAGAACGGTAATTCGTGTATATTAACGTGAACCGACTCCCTGTTTCACACTTTTAACAAAAATAGAAACCCTAGAACTCTCCCTTTTGAAAAGGCGATAACCATCTTCAACCATCATCTTTCTCTCTTGAATCCTCCCGTGTTCATCCCGGATATCTCGGTTAGTGCGTGCTCGTCTAATCGGTTTCTTTGTTCTTTGTTTTCTTTATACATGTTGTGTATATGCTTGATTTCTGGATTGTAGGAGGGTATGTTGATGATACTCGGTTCTGAATGTTGTTTATATGGCCTGATTCTGAATACACATTAGTATCTTGATAGGAATCGATGATATGATGTTGTATGTTAATCTATATGTTGTACACATAACTTAGGGTTCGTGCTAGATGTTAAGAACTGTGATGCTTTTGTTATGATGATGTTACGATGATTCTGCGTTGAATGATTACTGTATGATTGAGGAATTGCTGTTTTACGGCTGTTAGGGTTTATGTGTTTTTCGCATCTGCTGTAACTGATGTCTGCGAAACTGAACTGTTCGACGAAACAGAACTCTCGGCGAAACAGAATGTGTTTCGCCAAGAGTAGTCGACGAATCAGAAGTTCTGTTTCGCCAGGGGACACCTCGACGAAACAGAATGTGTTTCGCCAATATTGTGATTCGTCACTATATGTGTTTCGCCACTATCTGTGTTTCGCCAACATGCGTGTTTCGCCGAATAGCTGATCTGTGCAGTAACTTGAGTTAATTCTGTTAAATGCTAACTGGAATATTTAACTGCTGTTAAGAGTAGCCATCTTGTATATTATTGTGATTACGTGCTACATGTTTATACGTGCATAATTTGGTCACAAACTGATTTCACATACGTGCATACTTTAGGACGTGATTGACTTACTTTGAGCACATACCGAGCGAAACAAGGTGAGTTCACACACTTTCTAAGGCATGGGATTCCCGGTGGTTGGGAATGGGTTAAAGAAATTAAAACGGAACCTACATATTCTCCTTGGGTAGGATATGTACCGCCATCCTCCATGGGTAGGATGCCAATATAAATCCTATGTATTCTCCTTGGGTAGAATACATACGTTCGTCCGGTAGGACAACAACCTTAACATACGTTCGTCCGGTAGGACAACAACCTTAACATACGTTCGTCCGGTAGGACAACAACCTTAACATACGTTCGTCCGGTAGGACAACAACCTTAACATACGTTCGTCCTCCTTGGGTAGGACAACAAACATTAACGCATGCTCGTCCTCCTTGGGTAGGACAATCACACTCGCTACGGTCCTTGGATTAAGAAGGGCACGTACACATACGACTAGTCAACGCTATTTATCGCACGCATGCCTGGACTGGCAGCAAGGACTAACGCGATACAAATTTCTAAACTTCGCAAACATGCCTAGAGGGCCGCGATGCTATTACTTACGATTTACGAAACGAACATTATAACTAAATAACTAACAGTGAACTCGCTCAACTAGTTGTTGACTCTCTGTTACATGCCTTGCAGGACAATAGGTACTCTTGGAGCTTGCACGGGAGGCGCAGTCGTTGTGGGCACGGACGTGGATGTTTTGTTAAACATTATAACATTTTGTACTTAAACTTATGTTGGGTTTTACATTAATGCTTCCGCTATACACTTGTATATATTTGGTTTTGTAAACACCTATCGTATTGATGAATGACTTTTGATATAATTATGTTCAATATGATTGGTGGCTTGATCCTGGTCATGTCACGCCTCCAAGCGGTGGTACTCCGCGTGTGGATTTTGGGGGTGTGACAGATTGGTATCAGAGCCATTGGTTATAGAGAACTCGGTTTTAATAAGGGGAAAACATTTTTTTTTATTAAAACCAGACTATAACCGAAACAGTGCTCAACGATCCACAACGACGCCTCGCTCCACGTGCAAGACTCATCACTCTAGGTAATATGGTACATGTTTTATTTGCCTACTTGCTAGAATTGCATAGAACCTTGCTCCGGGTATGCTTAGGTTAACTTAACACTATTGCATGAGAACACTTGTGTGACTATTCCCTTTTGTTATCGCACTACTCTCGAACCTCTCTCACTTATGTCACATTTGCTATGAAGATCATGTCTGGACGTATTAACATGACGCAAGCCCAACTGACGGCTCTCATTAGCGAGCAAATTGCTGCGGCACTTGCAGCCGCACAAGCAGGAGGTCAGCACGCTCAGCCACCTGTTTGTACCTTCAAAACGTTCATGGACTGTCGTCCTACTACTTTTAGTGGCACAGAAGGAGCGGTTGGACTCCTCCATTGGTTTGAAAAGCTCGAGTCAGTATTTGAAATGTGCGAATGCCCTGAGGCTCGCAGGGTGAAGTACGCCACCGGTACACTAGAAGGCTTTGCGCTGACTTGGTGGAATGCGCAAGTGCAGATGTTAGGGTTGGCTGTTGCTAACGCCACACCCTGGAATGATTTCAAGGATTTGATTAAAGAGGAATACTGTAGCCGTGATGACATTCATAAGCTGGAGGTAGAGTTTTACCACTTGAAAATGACGGGGTCAGAAATTGAAGCATACACCAGAAGATCAAATGAATTGGCTATTCTGTGTCCTACTATGGTGGACCCTCCCATTAAGCGTATTGAACTGTATCTCAATGGTCTGGTGCCGGAGATTCAAAGCCACGTAACTTCAGCGAATCTGGGCACTATTCAACAGATCGTTAAGCTAGCTCATCGCCTCACTGATCAGGCGGTGGAACAGAACAGGCTGCCTAAACGTATCAACGCTACTACTACCGCTACCACTCCAATTACTCCTGCTATTCCCAGTGACAACAAGCGGAAATGGGAAGGGAATTCCAGCAGGGGTTCAGCTATTGTACAGTCTCAAGCACAGCAACAGCGCAAGACTAGTGATTATCAGAGTTCGAGTCAGCAATCGTCTGGTGGTCAGGGGCAGAGTGGATATCGGGGAATTCATCCACTGTGTAACAGGTGCAACAAACACCACAGTGGTCAGTGTCGTAGAGGCCGCTGTCAGAGATGTCTAAGAGTAGGTCATGAGGCTAAAGATTGCAGGAGCTTAAGGCCTGCGAATCAGAACCAGCAACAACAGTCACCCGTTCCACGAAACCAGTCACAGCAACAACAACAAGGAAATAAGACATGCTTTCAGTGTGGGGCTGAAGGTCATTTCAAGCGGAACTGTCCCCAATCAAACCAGAATCAAAGCAACAATAACAATAATCAGGGCAGTGGGAACATCAATGGGGGAAACAACAACAACAATGGTGCAAAAGGTCGTATGTTTGTGATTGGCCAGAGTGACGCAAGGAACGATCCTAATGTGGTTACGGGTAAGTTTCTTCTCGACGACTTTTATGTTACCGTATTATTTGATTCGGGTGCGGATACCAGTTATATGTCTCTGAATGTTAGTCAAATGCTTAAACGCGCACCAACCCTGTTGAACACCAAACATGTCGTAGAGTTAGCTAACGGTAAAAGTTTAGAAGCCACACACATAGTTCAGGGTTGTAATCTTATCCTCGCTGGTCAGACTTTCTCTATCGATCTCATTCCTATAACTCTGAGTAGTTTCGACATTGTCATCGGTATGGATTGGTTATCCCAACAGCAAGCGGAGATCCTATGCAAGGAGAAGATCATTCGTATTCCTCGTTCTGGCAAAGAACCTCTTGAAGTTCAAGGCGACAAGAGTGGTGTCGTGAGCGGCATCATCTCCTTCTTGAAGGCTCAGAAGTGTCTGCGAAAGGGCCACATAGCTATTTTAGCCATCGTTACTGATACATCGACGACAGAGAAAAAGATTTGGGATATTCCTGTAGTACGCGACTTTCCTCAAGTGTTTCCTGAAGAGTTACCTGGGTTACCGCCTCATCGCCAGGTCGAATTTCAGATCGAGCTAGCTCCAGGAGCAGCACCTATAGCTCGAGCGCCTTACCGCTTAGCTCCAACTGAACTGGAAGAACTGTCTAAGCAATTGCAAGAACTCTTGGAAAAGGGTTTCATACGTCCTAGCTCTTCGCCCTGGGGAGCTCCAGTATTATTTGTAAAGAAGAAAGACGGTACCTTTCGTATGTGCATAGATTACCGTGAACTAAACAAGGTGACCGTGAAGAATCGTTATCCACTCCCACGCATCGATGACTTATTCGACCAGTTACAAGGGTCGAGCTATTACTCAAAGATGGATCTAAGGTCAGGTTACCATCAACTGAGAGTCCGGGATGAGGACGTCTCCAAAACAGCATTCAGAACTCGCTACGGTCATTATGAGTTTTTGGTCATGCCATTCGGGCTAACGAACGCGCCTGCGGTTTTCATGGATCTTATGAACAGGGTGTGCAAACCTTATCTTGACAAGTTTGTTATTGTTTTCATTGATGACATTCTGATTTACTCGAAGAGTCGGGAGGAACATGAGCAACATTTACGACTTATTCTGGAACTCCTTCGAACGGAACAACTGTACGCTAAGTTTTCAAAATGCGACTTCTGGCTTCATGAAGTCCACTTTCTAGGCCACGTGGTAAACAGGGATGGGATACATGTTGATCCATCCAAGGTAGATTCGATCAAGAACTGGCCTGCACCTCGCACACCAACAGAAATACGCCAATTCTTGGGTTTGGCGGGTTATTACAGACGGTTTATCAAAGACTTCTCAAAGATTGCACAGCCACTTACATTACTGACACAGAAAGGTATTGCTTACCGTTGGAGTGATACACAGGATACAGCATTTCAGCACTTAAAGGATAGACTTTGTAGCGCACCTATCCTCTCATTGCCTGAAGGCACGGACGATTTTGTAGTCTACTGTGATGCATCTATCCAAGGTCTTGGATATGTGTTGATGCAGCGGGATTAAGTCATTGCTTATGCTTCGCGCCAACTTAAGATTCACGAACGGAATTACACTACACACGATTTAGAGCTTGGAGCTGTTGTTTTTGCGCTCAAGATATGGCGACATTATCTGTATGGCACTAAGTGCACCATCTACACCGATCACAGGAGCCTCGAATATATTTTCAAGCAGAAAGATTTGAACATGCGACAACGTCGATGGGTCGAGTTACTGAACGATTACGAATGTGCTATAAAGTACCATCCAGGCAAGGCCAATGTGGTGGCCGACGCCCTCAGTCGAAAGGATACTATACCTAGGCGTGTACGAGCGTTGCAACTCACTATTCAGTCTAGTCTTCCTTCACAGATACGAGATGCTCAGGTAGAAGCATTGAAACCAGGAAACGTCAGGGCTGAAGCCCTACGCGGCTCAAGGCAACGGTTAGAACAAAAGGCAGACGGAGCCTACTATGTAACAGGACGCATCTGGGTCCCACTCTATGGTAACTTACGCGAGCTTGTAATGGATGAAGCTCATAAGTCCCGTTACTCGGTACATCCAGGTGCAGATAAAATGTACCACGACATCAGAACTACATATTGGTGGCCTAGCATGAAGGCCCACATAGCAACCTACGTTAGCAAGTGTTTGACTTGTGCGAGAGTCAAAGCAGAATATCAGAAACCATCAGGCCCACTCCAACAACCTGAGATACCACAATGGAAATGGGAGCAAATTTCCATGGATTTTGTTACTGGCCTGCCTAGATCTCAGCGCGGAAATGATACTATTTGGGTGATCGTGGATCGACTCACAAAGTCTGCTCACTTCTTGGCTATCAAGGAAACGGATAAGTTCTCCACTCTAGCAGACGTATACCTTAAGGAAGTTGTCTCGAGGCACGGGGTGCCCACATCTATTATCTCTGATCGTGATGCACGTTTTACTTCAGAACTGTGGCAAGCAATGCACAAATCTTTTGGCTCTCGATTGGACATGAGCACAGCTTATCATCCTCAGACAGATGGGCAGTCTGAGCGCACTATTCAAACTCTAGAAGACATGCTTCGGGCGTGCGTAATTGACTTTGGCAAAGGCTGGGAAAAACATCTGCCACTTGTGGAATTTTCGTACAACAACAGTTACCACACCAGCATTAAAGCTGCTCCTTTTGAGGCATTGTACGGGCGTAAATGCCGATCACCTCTTTGTTGGGCAGAGGTGGGTGACAGTCAGATCACAGGTCCGGAAATGGTAGTTGATACTACTGAAAAGATTGCTCAAATACGACAACGCATGGCGGCAGCTCGTGACCGTCAGAAAGTATACGCTGATAAAGATAGGAAAATACTCGAATTCCAAGTTGGGGATCGAGCACTACTCAAAGTTTCACCCTGGAAGGGTGTTGTTCGTTTTGGCAAACGAGGCAAGCTCAATCCACGATACGTTGGACCATTTGAAGTCATAGAAAAGATAGGCAAAGTGGCCTACAGACTGAACTTACCAGCTGAACTCAGTGCAGTTCACAACGTCTTTCATGTGTCGAATCTGAAGAAGTGGCAGTCAGATGAGACCTTTATAGTTCCTTTGAAGGAGCTCACTATCGACGAACGGTTGCATTTCGTCGAAGAACCAGTTGAAATCACGGACCGGGATGTTAAGGTCCTCAAGAACACTAGAATACCTCTTGTTCGAGTTCGTTGGAACTCCCGTCGTGGCCCAGAGTTTACCTGGGAACGCGAAGACCAAATGGAACTCAAATATCCCCAGTTGTTCGAAAACAATGCAACTACTACTGAGGCTGAAGCTACTACAGAAGTTCGGGATGAAATCCCAACTCAACGGGGGGATGATGTGACACCCCAGGAAAACCAGTAAACGATAACTTACCTAGCTTCCTCAGTAACCGCATGCTAAATTTCGGGACGAAATTTCTTTCAAGTTGGGGATAATGTGACAACTCGAGTTTCCGACTTTCATTTTCGCATTAAGTGCACGTTGACTTTGACTGTGTAGTTGTTTGACTTGTTTAACTTGTAACTGTATACGTTATTTTGTAATGAACGCATTGTGGTTGCATGATTTTGTTTTTGGCTGTATAACATGAAACACCTGTTGAAAACTTAAACTGTTTAAAACATGAAAGGACCCGACGAAACAGACTGTTTCGTCATATACATCCCGACGAAACTAATGTGTTTCGCCATAGAACTTCACGACGAAACTGATGTGTTTCGTCGGCCCACTGATTCGCGAAGCCCATTAAGGGCCCAGAACGGTAATTCGTGTATATTAACGTGAACCGACTCCCTGTTTCACACTTTTAACAAAAATAGAAACCCTAGAACTCTCCCTTTTGAAAAGGCGATAACCATCTTCAACCATCATCTTTCTCTCTTGAATCCTCCCGTGTTCATCCCGGATATCTCGGTTAGTGCGTGCTCGTCTAATCGGTTTCTTTGTTCTTTGTTTTCTTTATACATGTTGTGTATATGCTTGATTTCTGGATTGTAGGAGGGTATGTTGATGATACTCGGTTCTGAATGTTGTTTATATGGCCTGATTCTGAATACACATTAGTATCTTGATAGGAATCGATGATATGATGTTGTATGTTAATCTATATGTTGTACACATAACTTAGGGTTCGTGCTAGATGTTAAGAACTGTGATGCTTTTGTTATGATGATGTTACGATGATTCTGCGTTGAATGATTACTGTATGATTGAGGAATTGCTGTTTTACGGCTGTTAGGGTTTATGTGTTTTTCGCATCTGCTGTAACTGATGTCTGCGAAACTGAACTGTTCGACGAAACAGAACTCTCGGCGAAACAGAATGTGTTTCGCCAAGAGTAGTCGACGAATCAGAAGTTCTGTTTCGCCAGGGGACACCTCGACGAAACAGAATGTGTTTCGCCAATATTGTGATTCGTCACTATATGTGTTTCGCCACTATCTGTGTTTCGCCAACATGCGTGTTTCGCCGAATAGCTGATCTGTGCAGTAACTTGAGTTAATTCTGTTAAATGCTAACTGGAATATTTAACTGCTGTTAAGAGTAGCCATCTTGTATATTATTGTGATTACGTGCTACATGTTTATACGTGCATAATTTGGTCACAAACTGATTTCACATACGTGCATACTTTAGGACGTGATTGACTTACTTTGAGCACATACCTAGCATACCGAGCGAAACAAGGTGAGTTCACACACTTTCTAAGGCATGGGATTCCCGGTGGTTGGGAATGGGTTAAAGAAATTAAAACGGAACCTACATATTCTCCTTGGGTAGGATATGTACCGCCATCCTCCATGGGTAGGATGCCAATATAAATCCTATGTATTCTCCTTGGGTAGAATACATACGTTCGTCCGGTAGGACAACAACCTTAACATACGTTCGTCCGGTAGGACAACAACCTTAACATACGTTCGTCCGGTAGGACAACAACCTTAACATACGTTCGTCCGGTAGGACAACAACCTTAACATACGTTCGTCCGGTAGGACAACAACCTTAACATACGTTCGTCCTCCTTGGGTAGGACAACAAACATTAACGCATGCTCGTCCTCCTTGGGTAGGACAATCACACTCGCTACGGTCCTTGGATTAAGAAGGGCACGTACACATACGACTAGTCAACGCTATTTATCGCACGCATGCCTGGACTGGCAGCAAGGACTAACGCGATACAAATTTCTAAACTTCGCAAACATGCCTAGAGGGCCGCGATGCTATTACTTACGATTTACGAAACGAACATTATAACTAAATAACTAACAGTGAACTCGCTCAACTAGTTGTTGACTCTCTGTTACATGCCTTGCAGGACAATAGGTACTCTTGGAGCTTGCACGGGAGGCGCAGTCGTTGTGGGCACGGACGTGGATGTTTTGTTAAACATTATAACATTTTGTACTTAAACTTATGTTGGGTTTTACATTAATGCTTCCGCTATACACTTGTATATATTTGGTTTTGTAAACACCTATCGTATTGATGAATGACTTTTGATATAATTATGTTCAATATGATTGGTGGCTTGATCCTGGTCATGTCACGCCTCCAAGCGGTGGTACTCCGCGTGTGGATTTTGGGGGTGTGACAGCTTTATTATCTCATATGGTGGAAGAAAAAGGCAAATAACAGAGACATTATTCAAGAAAGTTACACTAGTCCAGTAACAGAATCTTTCTACATGTTTTGTTGTAAAAAGCCCTCATCTTTGATCACCACAGGTCTAACCACAGACACCCAAGTTCATGAACCAATTTGGGTCAGACCATTTGGTCAAGAACAAGAAGTTTTGAGGCTGCAGAACATGAACCTCTCTGTGCCTCCAAGATTTCTCTTCACCATTAAAGAGGAAACAAAAGAAGATTTGGAATCAGATGATGTGAGTAGAAGGAGTTTTAGTGATGTGGGTTCAGTATTTTTTACTCCACTTGCTTCACCACCATTCTTGACTCCACCTATAACTCCTGTAAATTATTCATTTAGAGCTTTTAGTCCTCTGTTTCAGACATCAAGTGACTCTGAGTTTAACAGGATATGGGCTTCACCGCCTCCGAAGTTCAAGTTCTTGAGAGATGCTGAAGATAAACTTCAAAGGAAGCTGATGAAAGTTGATGATGTTGAGGGCATCAAGGATGAAGAAGATGGTTCTTATTTGTGCAGTAGTTAAAGTATTTTGTATGAGTTTTAGTGGAACTTTAATCTAACAAAAAGCCCATAACTTGTTCATTAGTGTTCAATTGTTGTATCTTAAAAGAAGCTCATTTGAATTGTTTAGTTCTATATGTTTAGAGATGAGTAAAGGTAGCAGTGATTTCTAATTATCTAAGTCAGAGCAAGCAATGCTAGATTAGATTGTAAAATAATGTACAACATTCTGAAGCATTTGTATAGTGCTCTGTAATGGTTTTAGTAAAAGAATATTGCCCAGACCATGTTTGTTATTTTTAATTCAGTGGCTTTTGATCAAAGTGATTCACCTGCTTTTAACATTACACATTTGTAAAATAGCATCCTGAGTGTGGGGCCATGGGAAGGGGAGTAAGCAGTTCTTGTTTTACAACAACCTTAAAGTTTTCATACTAAAATGCTAAAATGGTCACTAAGATTTGGTTACTTTTGTCATTTTATTTCAAAATTCAAACCTTTTGAATTTGGGTTCTTGTGGTTTTAATTTTATTGCCATTTTCATCCAAAATCAAAATCTGGTCAGATTTTTTCAGTTAACATCCAACTGTTTTGTCTTTTTCCTCCCTTTTAATGAATGGCAAAATGGTTTTTTTAACGTTTTATTATAACAATTTTAAAAAATCTGACCAGAATTTAACTAAAAAAGTTGGATGTTATCTGAAAAAATTTGACCATATTTTGCTTTTGGATGAAAATGGCAATAAAATTGAAATCACATGGACACAAATTCAAAAGATTTGAGTTTTGGACTAAGTGGTATAAGTGACCAAAACTCAGGGACCATTTTCACAGTTTACTCTTTCATATATTATCTTGATGTGCTTTACGAACTGTGTAATCTAATCACTAGCATTCTGCTCAGGGGCGGATCCAACCAATATTTGTGGGTTCCTAGGAACCCAGTGCGTTTAAAAAAAAATAGAAAAAATTAGTGAGAACCTTATAGAATTTAGAAAAAATAGTGAGAATTAAAGAGATTTTACCAAAAAGAACCCATTAGAATAAAATCATGGATCCGCCACTGATTCTGCTCCTTGGAATAATCATAGTCTTTGACCTTGAGATAAATTATTACTGATAAAATATGGTAAAATTAAAGGAATGTGTTATTTAATTATCTTTGTAGTTCTTTAGGGTTATTTAGTAATTATAAGAATTAAGAACAATGTAAGAGCTTGTAACCTAATGGTAGATGATGTTAGAAAGATGTACTTTCTCATGAGTTTCAATCCAAAAAACTGTTTTACATTCAGACGAACTCGACCATGAACACCCCTATATTTTCATTATCAAACTAGGTTTTTTCACAATCACCGCGTTGCGGCGAACTTATTTTGTTATTTAGTCTGTGTTTACATGTGTTTTGAAATCAATATGAGGGCGTTGCGCACGAAACCGCTGACAAGAATAAAAAGAAGACATAGAAAAAAAAACACTAAAAGATAACCGAAAGAAAATCAACCAAAAAAATTTTATGGTAATGATTTTGTTCGTATGAAACCCGTGGTCAGAGATAAGCAAATGGTACTGGGTTCCGGTACTGAATTTCCCAAACCGAAAGATCTTAAGTACAAATTCGGTACCGACTTTTGGCGCCTACCGGTTTTTACCTTCATATACCGGTACCGTAACCGGTATTTTCGGTATCGTTATCGGTTGGCACCGAACTCATCCCTACCCTTGAAACTGGAAAAAAGAAATCATTAAAAGTTGAAGAAAATCAACAAAAAAAAGTTGCACGATACCGTTGTTGTTCGTACGGTACCCATGATCAGAGATGAGCAAATGGTACCGGGTAGAAGTACCGAATTTCCCGAACTAAAAGATTTCAAAATCATTTCGGTACTGACTTTTGGGTTTTCTATACAAGGCTGGTGACGGTTTTTACCTTCGTGTATCGATAACTGTACCAGGCTGGTGCCGGTTTTTACTTTCACGTACCGATAACGAACCGAACCATACATGTATTTTCGATATAAGTATCGGTTGGCACAAAGCTTATTAAACTTTTATTATTATAATATCAAAATAATAAAAATATTAAAAACTATAATATTACTATAATATTAAAAACAAATTACTGTTCAAAAGGTTTGAAAATTAATATAAGGATAATTTCGGTACTGACTTTTGGGTTTTCTATACAAGGCTGGTGACGATTTTTACCTTCGTGTATCGATAACTGTACCAGGCTGGTGCCGGTTTTTACTTTCACGTACCGATAACGAACCGAACCATACATGTATTTTCGATACAAGTATCGGTTGGCACAAAGCTTATTAAACTTTTATTATTATAATATCAAAATAATAAAAATATTAAAAACTATAATATTAATATAATATTAAAAACAAATTACTGTTCAAAAGGTTTGAAAATTAATATAAAAAAAAAATAAATAAATAAATAGGTTTATTCGCTCACGCGCGCTGCACGTGGGAATCGGGTTACCCAACACTCGGATTGTGTGTTTATTCTCACCGTCTTAAATACCTAACCGATTGGGTTGAGACAGACGTGTCCACTATCACCACCACCAACAATACAAAGCAATAAAACAACCCTTAACATCAAAATCATCGACACATCATACGACTGATCACACACTAAAGAAAGCTTAATTAAATAGCTTAAAAAGCAAGTCTTTTGCAGCAAAGAAAGCTGAAGCTGGTATCTAAAATCTAATTTCAACATCAAGTACAATTATCAATTATTATCATATATGTTGCATCAACAATAAAACATGCAAAATCATGAAACTGATTATATCGCCTGATTAATTTTCAAAACAAATAAGTCGTAGTTGATTAAAATTCTTCAATCAACAAAAGATAATGCATCTATTACATTCACTTCAAAACAAATGAACAAAAAAATGTTTAAAGAAGCAAAGTAAATGGAGAAAAATGAGAGAATTAATAAAAAAAAGTCCTGCTAGGCAACCTTTGGGGTTTGGCCTCTCTCCTTACCTGCACATGCCATTGATCCGTGAACTTTACCTCTAATCAAATTGACACACATAAAACAAATTTATATAACGAAACATAGTTACGAAACAATGATATTACAGTAATCTTAATGGAATGGACTGACCTGGTTCGGTTTCGGTCGTGAAGGAGATGGTAGGCAACAGTGGTGAGGGGTAATGGGGTTGGGTTGTTTACAACGGCTACCGAAGACGACAACAATGGTGATCGGTGGCGAAGGTTGGTGGCGGCAGACGGTAGTGTTGGTGTTGCTATCGGGAACAAACGTCGGTTTAAATGGCTCTGTAAAGAGAATAGGCTAAAAATGTATCCATCGATGATGGTGCTGAGTCTTCGATACTCTCTTGGATGAACCGATGTACGCAAAAGATCGCCTCTGGTGCGGTCCCTTTCTCTTTCTATCGTCCCCTCTTTCTCTATTTCTTCTTGGAATTACCTTATCCGCTTGAAAGACACTTCCGGTCAATAAGCTTCATCATTAATACGGAACCCCCATCGTAAACACAAACACAATAAATTATAATCGTAAGAAACCTAATTTAAATCTAGATGCTTACCAGATTGCCGACGACACCCTTACAACCCACCATCAGCAATTGCCACTTACCAGCGTTCGAAGATCGTTTCCGACTTCGCCATCCGTAATGCCGACGTGCCTTCGATTTAAGGTGATTTTGAAACCATATTGTTCGATTAGGGTGTTTTGGATATGGCGAGCTTTAGCGATTGCAGTGACAACGAAGTAAAAACACCTCCTCACACTCTTGTCGATCCGGTCGGCGACCCTCTGCAGGCTCTCTCTCTCTCATCTCTTTCTATCCCCAAAATCCAAATACTGCATGTTTGGAAACAAATGAGAAACTAAAAGGAACTCAAACTTGACTGTAAGAAACAAACGAACATCACAAAAAGCATACAAAACAACATACCAATTCACAATAAAACATGAACGCAGCCTGTACAACCACCTAAAGCATTAGAATGTTGCAAATTAACTATAACAATCCTCATATTGCTACATTCACATTACCACCAACAACAATGTAAACTTCAAATATAAACCCTAAAACACCAAAATAAAAAGAATAAATTCTAAAACTGCTTACACTTTGAATCATATTCTGCCTTTGTGCTATTATATCTTCAATCTCCAAATGCCTTCTAATTGAAACCCCGCCCATATGCATGGTATTAGATTCAACCGCTCACCCCTTGCCTGGAAGCTGAAACAACAACAAATGCAATTTAATTTAAAATTAACATAAAAATTCTAATTAAGTAATCAACTTGTTGGGAATGTCTTAATACCGTTCATGTGCTTCGAGTTATGATCTTGTCGTGTTGAATGAGGTTGGCCATGATCTGAAACGATCTGTAACAGCCCCTGATGTACCATTTGAACTATCACCACCGTCATTCACTGCTCAACATCTTCTCGCAAAACCATTCGAGATCCAAAGGTTGTTGGCATTTAGTAGAACCATCGTATCAAAATCTAATCCAACAGAAATTAGTTCTTGCTTGTAGATCTAAATAGAAACGAAAGATGCAAGCCCGGAATTCTGATCGGATCTCAGTTGTTGTAGGTAAAACTGATCTACTCAGATAACATGCACACACCTTGAATCAGTTCGTAGGAACCCTAATCTAACCAAAAGAACACCAATAAAATCAAAATAAGATGAGTAAAGAACAAAAAAACATCAATATGAGGCTAAATTACAAATCCATTACAACAAAACCATTCAATCGAACTCTGATTGCCTCCACCCGGTGGATACCTCTTCACCATTGCCGACGCCGGAGAACCGACATAACCCCACCACCATGTACGGCGGACCCGTCTGTCATGTCGACGCCGGAGAGCCATGTGCGGTGCGTCCACCGTGTCGAAGCCGGAGACTTCTCTGTCTCTGTCTCACGTCTCTTCTCCCCTCTATCTCTCTCCAGAGTCTCTTTCATGTGTGGGTTAGTGTGTTAGAGCATTCACATCCAATCCATCAAATTATACATACATTCCACTAAAAAACAACTCCTATATCAATATATTTCCACTAAAAACAAATACTTTTTCTCTCTCCTTTCAATTAAATAATATTATCATTACATTTTTCTCTCACTTCCACTCACAACCACTTTCAAAATATATTAAACAATTATAACGGGTGAACAGTGTCCCCCCAAATATACAGATGAACAGTAACATTTTCTCTCTCCTCTACTCACAACCACTTTTTATACCCTTTATAATATAAAAACCACTCCTCACATAATTTGATGGTTAGGATGTGAATGCTCTTAGGGTTAGTTTTTGAAGACAGGAGAAGGGGCGGTGGGTATTTGGATGTGCGGAGAATGTGTTTCTTTGTAGCCATACAGGTGGCTTATTAAAACACCAGCTGTCAGATGTTGCTGCAACTGTTCATTGCGTTCGTTTATTAATATATAGGACAATTTATATAATAAGAAGTTGAGCCTAATGTTGGAAATTATTTTGAATAATTGAATGGAAATTTATCTTTTCATTAAATAGAAACAATCTAGAGAGAGCATTGGATTATTTGGAAAACTTGAATTTTAGTATTCAAGTTGTCCCACATAGGTGGGATGAAGAATAAGAGAGTGGTATATAATAAGGAGTGTAAGGAAGATGAGTGGACACACCCAGTGGCAAGCCTGAGGGCCCGTAGGGGCCTGAACGCGCCCGCGTCTGGGCTCGGGAGCGGGGCGTAATGTGGCGTTTTGATGGCGCACTTTGCACTTCACTCGCATCGCCGCGAGCCGCTTGAGAACCGCCTTATGATTTTTAACTGAAGTTGTTTGCTGAACTGCTGCATTATTGTTCAGACAAGACCCTCTTTAACTGCTGCATTATTGTTCAATTGCTGCACTATCAAAGTGTTGCATTATCTTATAGTGACTACTGAAGTGCTGCATTATGTTTATGCATTATTGAAGTGCTGAATTATTCAGTGCAATATCTCAGTTATGATGCCTATAAAACGAGATCAACTTCTTCAGTTAAAGACACACCAGAACATCTCCTTCTTCACTGAAAACCTCTCTTTCTGTTGCACGAGCTGCAGTATCAACAATCAATCATTCCCGTCACTGAAGGAACTCTACGTCCTTGTTTCAGGTACATCTTCAGGTGCTACGCTAGTCCCGGCAGTACTCGGACTTACTTAGGCTATACTGCATTGACCGGTACACTTGCCGGTTGTGTAGTCTTATAAATTTAGAACTTAGAGTGTCTAGTTTAGGGTTAAAATTAGTTAGTTTAATTAGACCACTTTTAGCACATCAAGTTTTTTGGCGCCGTTGCCGGGGACTCTTGGCGATTGCGTTCATTGGCTTTGATTAGACTTAATTGAAAATCTTTGCTACTTGTATAGTTGTGTAATTTTTTTAGTTAGTTTTCTTTTATTCTCTCTACCTTGTTCTGCTCTTTCTACTCTCTTAATGGCAGGTAATCCTATTGACGTAGATATCTCTGATGATGAGTCTTATCCCACTGAACCGATATGGGATTTGTCAGATGAAGAGGATGAGGAAAGTGAAGATGAGCTGTTTTGGGAGAGAGAATTTGCGAATGAGTTAGTGGGTTTGCCTGTAGATGAAGAAGTAGGTACGTTTGATCCGGAGGGGGACCTTGCTTACCTAGAAGCTTTACTTGCAAGAAACCCTATGACGAACATCAAACAAGAAGAAGTGGTGGTGGAAGAGGAAGAACACCACAGCTGGCCCGTGGTGCTAATAGCGAATGCAAGTAAAAGTTTAAAATCACGGGAGAAGGCTATGAGAAGAACACCTGGGATCGTGTTTCAGCGGCTCCTGCCAGGTAAGTTCAAATTTTTGTGTTCTAACCCGTTAAAAATTTTAAAATCATTTTATAATTCCACCGTTAAATTTTTAAATGTTTACGAGAAACGGGTGGAATTAAATGGGTTAGACCGGGTTCAAGTCAAGGAAAAGCCTCCTGATTAAATTCAAGTGTGGGGAGGTTTTGTAGAGTTTGTATAGAGGCGTACTTTTTGTATATTGAGTCTTTGTTAGTAGTTTTTGAGTCGGTTTTTGTTTTTAGTGTCGGTACTGCTTTGGTTTTTGCTTGTTTTTGTTTATGCAGGTTTGAATATGTACCACCCGTACTCGATCTCCATTCGGGTGATTTTGGAGCTGCTTATCAAATTCCAGGCATTTATCGAGTGTACTAGTCAGTGTCAAAAGCCGACCGCGAATGAAATGCTATACGATCGAGCTGGATTGGACGAGAGTTTGAAGCTTACGCGTTATTAACCAGCTAAGTCCTTTCCGATTTGCCCATTTTTTTATTTCTTATTTATTTTTTAGTTTTTTGAGTCGGTTTCCATCCTACATTGAGGGCAATGTAGATTTTAAGTGTGGGGATGGGAAACTATCGTTTAGCGTTTAGTGTCTAGTTAGTGTGTCGTTTGAGTCACAAAAAGTCGAAAAATACAAAAAAAAGTTAAAAATTTCAAAAATCCAAAAAAAGATTGAAAAAAAATCAGAAAATGTCTTTTGAAATAAGAAGTTTGCAAAATTAATACGGAAAATGATAGAAAAGATGAGTTTTTATTTGGGTTCAAATAATGATAATATGAGATTAATTAAGTTGAGCTTGTGTATGGTTTGGGATATGTGAATATTACCTTAAATGTCGGTCTACTAGTGGGTACTCATCTGGGAAAAATGGGAAATTGAAACCGCCAATAAGAGTATAAGGAACACCGTTATAAGTTAAAACCGTTAGAATTTTTAATCATGAAAAAAAAGAAAAAAGAAAAGAAAAAAAATGAGCTAGAAACTGAATGAAAGTAGCGCAGGCCTATGTAATCTTGGTTGGGGATAGCGACTCTACAACCGGAATACCTCTAGAATGTGTGAAATCGAACTTGCAAATAAAAAGTACCGAAGCCTAAGTAATCCGAGTTGGGGATGGTGACTTTACAGCCGGAATGCCTTTGGGTTAGGGAAAGCAACGTCTACGCTCGTTAAAAAGAAAAAAAAATGAAAAGAAAAAAAAAGTGATGAAAAAGAAAAAAAGTTTGATTTTAAATTTTCTTGGTTTTGGTATAAAACGGTTAGGAATTGGTCCAGTGATCGTTCCTTTTGTTCTATAAGCTTGAGGCGGGATTAGGTGGACCGTGGCTTCTAGCGTGAGACCCTAGGAAGATTGACCGCACTTGAACTAAATTTGCATGATAAGGAGCTTAGAACTGAGTTTGGGTTTAAAGGGACAAACATATTTGCAATCGCGGCTAACACAATTTTTGATTTTAACAAGTATAAATAAGTTTTTGACCCGAATAATTATTCCGTCTATGATTCCGTTTTGCATAACTCTTTTTCGGGGACGAAAAAAAGGTTAAGTGTGGGGATATTTGATGTGGGGTAAAATACACATAGTTGTCCCGTGTAAAGTGTATAATTTTTGTGTAAGTTTTAATTGTGTTTATTTAGTTTTAGTATTATATTATATTCTTTTGTGTTTTGCCAGGTTCTGGTGCAAATGGAGCGAAAAAGAGTAATAATTAAATGACCAGCCAGTTGGGCAGAGTAGAATACTAATGACCAAATAAAAATTGCAGCCATTTTCTATGATTGGGTCAAGCCCACTTATCTCTATATATTAAAAGGGAAGTGGGTTTCATAACAAAGAAAATACATATGGCAGGAGATATGCGGCTGGAGTGGAATTCTTTTCACGTGTGAGGTTGCCATATATTGAAAGAGATGAATGGTTTTGGAGGTTGCCAGAAGTGAACGAAAAAAAAAGGGAAATATTATTGTTGCTGTTCATGGGCCACCAAAGGGTATGTTAAGTCTACCATGGGCCGTGAGAGGCCTTAATGTCCATGCAGTTTACTACGTGAATATGAGGATTTTTAGTAGGCTTTTTGATATGAAAATAAATTAATTGTTATAAAACCCTAATGGGTATCTAACAATACATAAGGGGATGCACAACTTCAAATACGAACGGAGGACATCGACACAGACGTAGAAGAAGAACATTTGGCTACACAGTTGGTGAT
Organism: Helianthus tuberosus; assembly: GCA_030545235.1. NCBI lineage: Eukaryota > Viridiplantae > Streptophyta > Magnoliopsida > Asterales > Asteraceae > Helianthus > Helianthus tuberosus. The sequence goes on along the minus strand of CM060446.1, from coordinate 40,704,625 downwards.
CAAGAGAAAGAAGGTTTATTGGATCAAGCTTAAAGAGTGGGATTTAAGATTCGGGTTGATTAGGCAACGAGTTATTGTTCGGTTTGTTTTACTTTTTGTTTTCAAACTTGATACTATGACTTCTTTGTTATTTGAGACTTGTTTATTATTTTCGTTCTTGACTATGTTCCTTGGCTAATTTTCTAAACTACGTAGGTTAAGATGAATATTTAATAAAGTTTGGATTTCTATTCGTTTATTATCGTGTGTATGGGTTTTTCTTAAAAAGTAAAGAACTTTGGAATCTTTAATTTAGTGCGTATGCGTATCTAGTTTTGATTATTGATTGTTTATTCGTTTCACATGAACCTTGGTGAATGTCTTTCATAGGATAGTTTTGTGTTGATTGTTCGAGTCTTTGCGGGTTCGGGTAGTCTTTGGGTGAATTGGCCAATAACCTTAGAAACGGTAAATAAAATATATTTAGAACTTGATATTCTGCTAATCTTGTCGCTGAGAGGCTCGAGGTTATTAATAGGTCTCGGTTTGATATATAGCTAGGATTAGGTTTTGAGAGAAATCGGTCTTCGTTCCCTAATCTTATTCGTGTCTATTAAACTAAATTAAAATCCATAGTTGCCTTAGACTTTCGCGCTGAGAGGTAGATTGTCGGATTAAGGCACTTTTAAAGAAGTTAGAGGACTCAGAGGAAGTCTAACCAACCGGTAGTCATAACATCCCTGTAGAGTCTCACAGGTTTCTTCCTGAGAAGGGTCGGGAGGTTTTAGTATGGATTTCTTAGGGTTTAGCACACAAAGATCCCGGTTCCATACCACTTTAGTTTCAAATAGAAATCCATTCCTAGTTAAATAGGATTCCGGCCTAGGTAGTCGTTTATCACCTCTGAGTAAAACCTCCGCCCAAAGTCGCGTCTAGTTAGTCTAATTAATTAGTTTAAATTTAATTGCATTTTTTAGAATTGTTAGAAAACCCCCCGAAACAATAAAAACAAGTATTTCAGTTAGGTCAGTTAAGTTAGTCGAGTCTAGTCAACGTAATTAGAGAGTCTCGTGGGTTCGATACTCGGACTTACTTAGGCTATACTGCATTGACCGGTACACTTGCCGGTTGTGTGGTCTAGGTTTAGAGAGTCTTAGTCTTATAAATTTAGAACTTAGAGTGTCTAGTTTAGGGTTAAAATTAGTTAGTTTAATTAGACCACTTTTAGCACATCAAGTTTTTTGGCGCCGTTGCCGGGGACTCTTGGCGATTGCGTTCATTGGCTTTGATTAGACTTAATTGAAAATCTTTGCTACTTGTATAGTTGTGTAATTTTTTTAGTTAGTTTTCTTTTATTCTCTCTACCTTGTTCTGCTCTTTCTACTCTCTTAATGGCAGGTGATCCTATTGACGTAGATATCTCTGATGATGAGGTTTTGTAGAGTTTGTATAGAGGCGTACTTTTTGTATATTGAGTCTTTGTTAGTAGTTTTTGAGTCGGTTTTTGTTTTTAGTGTCGGTACTGCTTTGGTTTTTGCTTGTTTTTGTTTATGCAGGTTTGAATATGTACCACCCGTACTCGATCTCCATTCGGGTGATTTTGGAGCTGCTTATCAAATTCCAGGCATTTATCGAGTGTACTAGTCAGTGTCAAAAGCCAACCGCGAATGAAATGCTATACGATCGAGCTGGATTGGACGAGAGTTTGAAGCTTACGCGTTATTAACCAGCTAAGTCCTTTCCGATTTGCCCATTTTTTTATTTCTTATTTATTTTTTAGTTTTTTGAGTCGGTTTCCATCCTACATTAAGGGCAATGTAAATTTTAAGTGTGGGGATGAGAAACTATCGTTTAGTGACTATCGTTTAGTGTCTAGTTAGTGTGTCGTTTGAGTCACAAAAAGTCGAAAAATACAAAAAAAAGTTAAAAATTTCAAAAATCCAAAAAAAAAAATTGAAAAAAAATCAGAAAATGTCTTTTGAAATAAGAAGTTTGCAAAATTAATACGGAAAATGATAGAAAAGATGCGTTTTTATTTGGGTTCAAATAATGATAATATGAGATTAATTAAGTTGAGCTTGTGTATAGTTTGGGATATGTGAATATTACCTTAAATGTCGGTCTACTAGTGGGTACTCATCTGGGAAAAATGGGAAATTGAAACCGCCAATAAGAGTATAAGGAACACCGTTATAAGTTAAAACCGTTAGAATTTTTAATCATGAAAAAAAAAGAAAAAAGAAAAGAAAAAAAAAATGAGCTAGAAACTGAATGAAAGTAGCGCAGGCCTATGTAATCTTGGTTGGGGATAGCGACTCTACAACCGGAATACCTCTAGAATGTGTGAAATCGAACTTGCAAATAAAAAGTACCGAAGCCTAAGTAATCCGAGTTGGGGATAGTGACTTTACAGCCGGAATGCCTTTGGGTTAGGGAAAGCAACGTCTACGCTCGTTAAAAAGAAAAAAAAATGAAAAGAAAAAAAAAGTGATGAAAAAGAAAAAAAGTTTGATTTTAAATTTTCTTGGTTTGGATATAAAACGGTTAGGAATTGGTCCAGTGATCGTTCCTTTTGTTCTATAAGCTTGAGGCGGGATTAGGTTGACCGTGGCTTCTAGTGTGAGACCCTAGGAAGATTGACCGCACTTGAACTAAATTTGCATGATAAGGAGCTTAGAACTGAGTTTGGGTTTAAAGGGACAAACATATTTGCAATCGCGGCTAACACAATTTTTGATTTTAACAAGTATAAATAAGTTTTTGACCCGAATAATTATTCCGTCTATGATTCCGTTTTGCATAACTCTTTTTCGGGGACGAAAAAAATGTTAAGTGTGGGGATATTTGATGTGGGGTAAAATACACATAGTTGTCCCGTGTAAAGTGTATAATTTTTGTGTAAGTTTTAATTGTGTTTATTTAGTTTTAGTATTATATTATATTCTTTTGTGTTTTGCCAGGTTCTGGTGCAAATGGAGCGAAAAGAGTAATAATTAAATGACCAGCCAGATGGTCAGAGTAGAATACCAAGGACCGAATAAAAATTGCAGCCATTTTCTATGATTGGGTCAAGCCCACTTATCTCTATATATTAAAAGGGAAGTGGGTTTCATAACAAAGAAAATATATATGGCAGGAGATATGCGGCTGGAGTGGAATTCTTTTCACGTGTGAGGTTGCCATAATATTGAAAGAGATGAATGGTTTTGGAGGTTGCCAGAAGTGAACGAAAAAAAAGGGAAATATTATTGTTGCTGTTCATGGGCCACCAAAGGGTATGTTAAGTCTACCATGGGCCGTGAGAGGCCTTAATGTCCATGCAGTTTACTACGTGAATATGAGGATTTTTAGTAGGCTTTTTGATATGAAAATAAATTAATTGTTATAAAACCCTAATGGGTATCTAACAATACATAAGGGGATGCACAACTTCAAATACGAATGGAGGACATCGACACAGACGTAGAAGAAGAACATTTGGCTACACAGTTGGTGATCAAGAGAAAGAAGGTTTATTGGATCGAGCTTAAAGAGTGGGATTTAAGATTCGGGTCGATTAGGCAACGAGTTATTGTTCGGTTTGTTTTACTTTTTGTTTTCAAACTTGATACTATGACTTCTTTGTTATTTGAGACTTGTTTATTATTTTCGTTCTTGACTATGTTCCTTGGCTAATTTTCTAAACTACGTAGGTTAAGATGAATATTTAATAAAGTTTGGATTTCTATTCGTTTATTATCGTGTGTATGGGTTTTTCTTAAAAAGTAAAGAACTTTGGAATCTTTAATTTAGTGCGTATGCGTATCTAGTTTTGATTATTGATTGTTTATTCGTTTCACATGAACCTTGGTGAATGTCTTTCATAGGATAGTTTTGTGTTGATTGTTCGAGTCTTTGCGGGTTCGGGTAGTCTTTGGGTGAATTGGCCAATAACCTTAGAAACGGTAAATAAAATATATTTAGAACTTGATATTCTGCTAATCTTGTCGCTGAGAGGCTCGAGGTTATTAATAGGTCTCGGTTTGATATATAGCTAGGATTAGGTTTTGAGAGAAATCGGTCTTCGTTCCCTAATCTTATTCGTGTCTATTAAACTAAATTAAAATCCATAGTTGCCTTAGACTTTCGCGCTGAGAGGTAGATTGTCGGATTAAGGCACTTTTAAAGAAGTTAGAGGACTCAGAGGAAGTCTAACCAACCGGTAGTCATAACATCCCTGTAGAGTCTCACAGGTTTCTTCCTGAGAAGGGTCGGGAGGTTTTAGTATGGATTTCTTAGGGTTTAGCACACAAAGATCCCGGTTCCATACCACTTTAGTTTCAAATAGAAATCCATTCCTAGTTAAATAGGATTCCGGCCTAGGTAGTCGTTTATCACCTCTGAGTAAAACCTCCGCCCAAAGTCGCGTCTAGTTAGTCTAATTAATTAGTTTAAATTTAATTGCATTTTTTAGAATTGTTAGAAAACCCCCCGAAACAATAAAAACAAGTATTTCAGTTAGGTCAGTTAAGTTAGTCGAGTCTAGTCAACGTAATTAGAGAGTCTCGTGGGTTCGATACTCGGACTTACTTAGGCTATACTGCATTGACCGGTACACTTGCCGGTTGTGTGGTCTAGGTTTAGAGAGTCTTAGTCTTATAAATTTAGAACTTAGAGTGTCTAGTTTAGGGTTAAAATTAGTTAGTTTAATTAGACCACTTTTAGCACATCAAGTTTTTTGGCGCCGTTGCCGGGGACTCTTGGCGATTGCGTTCATTGGCTTTGATTAGACTTAATTGAAAATCTTTGCTACTTGTATAGTTGTGTAATTTTTTTAGTTAGTTTTCTTTTATTCTCTCTACCTTGTTCTGCTCTTTCTACTCTCTTAATGGCAGGTGATCCTATTGACGTAGATATCTCTGATGATGAGGTTTTGTAGAGTTTGTATAGAGGCGTACTTTTTGTATATTGAGTCTTTGTTAGTAGTTTTTGAGTCGGTTTTTGTTTTTAGTGTCGGTACTGCTTTGGTTTTTGCTTGTTTTTGTTTATGCAGGTTTGAATATGTACCACCCGTACTCGATCTCCATTCGGGTGATTTTGGAGCTGCTTATCAAATTCCAGGCATTTATCGAGTGTACTAGTCAGTGTCAAAAGCCAACCGCGAATGAAATGCTATACGATCGAGCTGGATTGGACGAGAGTTTGAAGCTTACGCGTTATTAACCAGCTAAGTCCTTTCCGATTTGCCCATTTTTTTATTTCTTATTTATTTTTTAGTTTTTTGAGTCGGTTTCCATCCTACATTAAGGGCAATGTAAATTTTAAGTGTGGGGATGAGAAACTATCGTTTAGTGACTATCGTTTAGTGTCTAGTTAGTGTGTCGTTTGAGTCACAAAAAGTCGAAAAATACAAAAAAAAGTTAAAAATTTCAAAAATCCAAAAAAAAAATTGAAAAAAAATCAGAAAATGTCTTTTGAAATAAGAAGTTTGCAAAATTAATACGGAAAATGATAGAAAAGATGCGTTTTTATTTGGGTTCAAATAATGATAATATGAGATTAATTAAGTTGAGCTTGTGTATAGTTTGGGATATGTGAATATTACCTTAAATGTCGGTCTACTAGTGGGTACTCATCTGGGAAAAATGGGAAATTGAAACCGCCAATAAGAGTATAAGGAACACCGTTATAAGTTAAAACCGTTAGAATTTTTAATCATGAAAAAAAAAAGAAAAAAGAAAAGAAAAAAAAAATGAGCTAGAAACTGAATGAAAGTAGCGCAGGCCTATGTAATCTTGGTTGGGGATAGCGACTCTACAACCGGAATACCTCTAGAATGTGTGAAATCGAACTTGCAAATAAAAAGTACCGAAGCCTAAGTAATCCGAGTTGGGGATAGTGACTTTACAGCCGGAATGCCTTTGGGTTAGGGAAAGCAACGTCTACGCTCGTTAAAAAGAAAAAAAAATGAAAAGAAAAAAAAAGTGATGAAAAAGAAAAAAAGTTTGATTTTAAATTTTCTTGGTTTGGATATAAAACGGTTAGGAATTGGTCCAGTGATCGTTCCTTTTGTTCTATAAGCTTGAGGCGGGATTAGGTTGACCGTGGCTTCTAGTGTGAGACCCTAGGAAGATTGACCGCACTTGAACTAAATTTGCATGATAAGGAGCTTAGAACTGAGTTTGGGTTTAAAGGGACAAACATATTTGCAATCGCGGCTAACACAATTTTTGATTTTAACAAGTATAAATAAGTTTTTGACCCGAATAATTATTCCGTCTATGATTCCGTTTTGCATAACTCTTTTTCGGGGACGAAAAAAATGTTAAGTGTGGGGATATTTGATGTGGGGTAAAATACACATAGTTGTCCCGTGTAAAGTGTATAATTTTTGTGTAAGTTTTAATTGTGTTTATTTAGTTTTAGTATTATATTATATTCTTTTGTGTTTTGCCAGGTTCTGGTGCAAATGGAGCGAAAAGAGTAATAATTAAATGACCAGCCAGATGGTCAGAGTAGAATACCAAGGACCGAATAAAAATTGCAGCCATTTTCTATGATTGGGTCAAGCCCACTTATCTCTATATATTAAAAGGGAAGTGGGTTTCATAACAAAGAAAATATATATGGCAGGAGATATGCGGCTGGAGTGGAATTCTTTTCACGTGTGAGGTTGCCATAATATTGAAAGAGATGAATGGTTTTGGAGGTTGCCAGAAGTGAACGAAAAAAAAGGGAAATATTATTGTTGCTGTTCATGGGCCACCAAAGGGTATGTTAAGTCTACCATGGGCCGTGAGAGGCCTTAATGTCCATGCAGTTTACTACGTGAATATGAGGATTTTTAGTAGGCTTTTTGATATGAAAATAAATTAATTGTTATAAAACCCTAATGGGTATCTAACAATACATAAGGGGATGCACAACTTCAAATACGAATGGAGGACATCGACACAGACGTAGAAGAAGAACATTTGGCTACACAGTTGGTGATCAAGAGAAAGAAGGTTTATTGGATCGAGCTTAAAGAGTGGGATTTAAGATTCGGGTCGATTAGGCAACGAGTTATTGTTCGGTTTGTTTTACTTTTTGTTTTCAAACTTGATACTATGACTTCTTTGTTATTTGAGACTTGTTTATTATTTTCGTTCTTGACTATGTTCCTTGGCTAATTTTCTAAACTACGTAGGTTAAGATGAATATTTAATAAAGTTTGGATTTCTATTCGTTTATTATCGTGTGTATGGGTTTTTCTTAAAAAGTAAAGAACTTTGGAATCTTTAATTTAGTGCGTATGCGTATCTAGTTTTGATTATTGATTGTTTATTCGTTTCACATGAACCTTGGTGAATGTCTTTCATAGGATAGTTTTGTGTTGATTGTTCGAGTCTTTGCGGGTTCGGGTAGTCTTTGGGTGAATTGGCCAATAACCTTAGAAACGGTAAATAAAATATATTTAGAACTTGATATTCTGCTAATCTTGTCGCTGAGAGGCTCGAGGTTATTAATAGGTCTCGGTTTGATATATAGCTAGGATTAGGTTTTGAGAGAAATCGGTCTTCGTTCCCTAATCTTATTCGTGTCTATTAAACTAAATTAAAATCCATAGTTGCCTTAGACTTTCGCGCTGAGAGGTAGATTGTCGGATTAAGGCACTTTTAAAGAAGTTAGAGGACTCAGAGGAAGTCTAACCAACCGGTAGTCATAACATCCCTGTAGAGTCTCACAGGTTTCTTCCTGAGAAGGGTCGGGAGGTTTTAGTATGGATTTCTTAGGGTTTAGCACACAAAGATCCCGGTTCCATACCACTTTAGTTTCAAATAGAAATCCATTCCTAGTTAAATAGGATTCCGGCCTAGGTAGTCGTTTATCACCTCTGAGTAAAACCTCCGCCCAAAGTCGCGTCTAGTTAGTCTAATTAATTAGTTTAAATTTAATTGCATTTTTTAGAATTGTTAGAAAACCCCCCGAAACAATAAAAACAAGTATTTCAGTTAGGTCAGTTAAGTTAGTCGAGTCTAGTCAACGTAATTAGAGAGTCTCGTGGGTTCGATACTCGGACTTACTTAGGCTATACTGCATTGACCGGTACACTTGCCGGTTGTGTGGTCTAGGTTTAGAGAGTCTTAGTCTTATAAATTTAGAACTTAGAGTGTCTAGTTTAGGGTTAAAATTAGTTAGTTTAATTAGACCACTTTTAGCACATCAAGTTTTTTGGCGCCGTTGCCGGGGACTCTTGGCGATTGCGTTCATTGGCTTTGATTAGACTTAATTGAAAATCTTTGCTACTTGTATAGTTGTGTAATTTTTTTAGTTAGTTTTCTTTTATTCTCTCTACCTTGTTCTGCTCTTTCTACTCTCTTAATGGCAGGTGATCCTATTGACGTAGATATCTCTGATGATGAGGTTTTGTAGAGTTTGTATAGAGGCGTACTTTTTGTATATTGAGTCTTTGTTAGTAGTTTTTGAGTCGGTTTTTGTTTTTAGTGTCGGTACTGCTTTGGTTTTTGCTTGTTTTTGTTTATGCAGGTTTGAATATGTACCACCCGTACTCGATCTCCATTCGGGTGATTTTGGAGCTGCTTATCAAATTCCAGGCATTTATCGAGTGTACTAGTCAGTGTCAAAAGCCAACCGCGAATGAAATGCTATACGATCGAGCTGGATTGGACGAGAGTTTGAAGCTTACGCGTTATTAACCAGCTAAGTCCTTTCCGATTTGCCCATTTTTTTATTTCTTATTTATTTTTTAGTTTTTTGAGTCGGTTTCCATCCTACATTAAGGGCAATGTAAATTTTAAGTGTGGGGATGAGAAACTATCGTTTAGTGACTATCGTTTAGTGTCTAGTTAGTGTGTCGTTTGAGTCACAAAAAGTCGAAAAATACAAAAAAAAGTTAAAAATTTCAAAAATCCAAAAAAAAAAATTGAAAAAAAATCAGAAAATGTCTTTTGAAATAAGAAGTTTGCAAAATTAATACGGAAAATTATAGAAAAGATGCGTTTTTATTTGGGTTCAAATAATGATAATATGAGATTAATTAAGTTGAGCTTGTGTATAGTTTGGGATATGTGAATATTACCTTAAATGTCGGTCTACTAGTGGGTACTCATCTGGGAAAAATGGGAAATTGAAACCGCCAATAAGAGTATAAGGAACACCGTTATAAGTTAAAACCGTTAGAATTTTTAATCATGAAAAAAAAAGAAAAAAGAAAAGAAAAAAAAATGAGCTAGAAACTGAATGAAAGTAGCGCAGGCCTATGTAATCTTGGTTGGGGATAGCGACTCTACAACCGGAATACCTCTAGAATGTGTGAAATCGAACTTGCAAATAAAAAGTACCGAAGCCTAAGTAATCCGAGTTGGGGATAGTGACTTTACAGCCGGAATGCCTTTGGGTTAGGGAAAGCAACGTCTACGCTCGTTAAAAAGAAAAAAAAATGAAAAGAAAAAAAAAGTGATGAAAAAGAAAAAAAGTTTGATTTTAAATTTTCTTGGTTTGGATATAAAACGGTTAGGAATTGGTCCAGTGATCGTTCCTTTTGTTCTATAAGCTTGAGGCGGGATTAGGTTGACCGTGGCTTCTAGTGTGAGACCCTAGGAAGATTGACCGCACTTGAACTAAATTTGCATGATAAGGAGCTTAGAACTGAGTTTGGGTTTAAAGGGACAAACATATTTGCAATCGCGGCTAACACAATTTTTGATTTTAACAAGTATAAATAAGTTTTTGACCCGAATAATTATTCCGTCTATGATTCCGTTTTGCATAACTCTTTTTCGGGGACGAAAAAAATGTTAAGTGTGGGGATATTTGATGTGGGGTAAAATACACATAGTTGTCCCGTGTAAAGTGTATAATTTTTGTGTAAGTTTTAATTGTGTTTATTTAGTTTTAGTATTATATTATATTCTTTTGTGTTTTGCCAGGTTCTGGTGCAAATGGAGCGAAAAGAGTAATAATTAAATGACCAGCCAGATGGTCAGAGTAGAATACCAAGGACCGAATAAAAATTGCAGCCATTTTCTATGATTGGGTCAAGCCCACTTATCTCTATATATTAAAAGGGAAGTGGGTTTCATAACAAAGAAAATATATATGGCAGGAGATATGCGGCTGGAGTGGAATTCTTTTCACGTGTGAGGTTGCCATAATATTGAAAGAGATGAATGGTTTTGGAGGTTGCCAGAAGTGAACGAAAAAAAAGGGAAATATTATTGTTGCTGTTCATGGGCCACCAAAGGGTATGTTAAGTCTACCATGGGCCGTGAGAGGCCTTAATGTCCATGCAGTTTACTACGTGAATATGAGGATTTTTAGTAGGCTTTTTGATATGAAAATAAATTAATTGTTATAAAACCCTAATGGGTATCTAACAATACATAAGGGGATGCACAACTTCAAATACGAATGGAGGACATCGACACAGACGTAGAAGAAGAACATTTGGCTACACAGTTGGTGATCAAGAGAAAGAAGGTTTATTGGATCGAGCTTAAAGAGTGGGATTTAAGATTCGGGTCGATTAGGCAACGAGTTATTGTTCGGTTTGTTTTACTTTTTGTTTTCAAACTTGATACTATGACTTCTTTGTTATTTGAGACTTGTTTATTATTTTCGTTCTTGACTATGTTCCTTGGCTAATTTTCTAAACTACCTAGGTTAAGATGAATATTTAATAAAGTTTGGATTTCTATTCGTTTATTATCGTGTGTATGGGTTTTTCTTAAAAAGTAAAGAACTTTGGAATCTTTAATTTAGTGCGTATGCGTATCTAGTTTTGATTATTGATTGTTTATTCGTTTCACATGAACCTTGGTGAATGTCTTTCATATGATAGTTTTGTGTTGATTGTTCGAGTCTTTGCGGGTTCGGGTAGTCTTTGGGTGAATTGGCCAATAACCTTAGAAACGGTAAATAAAATATATTTAGAACTTGATATTCTGCTAATCTTGTCGCTGAGAGGCTCGAGGTTATTAATAGGTCTCGGTTTGATATATAGCTAGGATTAGGTTTTGAGAGAAATCGGTCTTAGTTCCCTAATCTTATTCGTGTCTATTAAACTAAATTAAAATCCATAGTTGCCTTAGACTTTCGCGCTGAGAGGTAGATTGTCGGATTAAGGCACTTTTAAAGAAGTTAGAGGACTGAGAGGAAGTCTAACCAACCGGTAGTCATAACATCCCTGTAGAGTCTCACAGGTTTCTTCCTGAGAAGGGTCGGGAGGTTTTAGTAGGGATTTCTTAGGGTTTAGCACACAAAGATCCCGGTTCCATACCACTTTAGTTTCGAATAGAAATCCATTCCTAGTTAAATAGGATTCCGGCCTAGGTAGTCGTTTATCACCTCTGAGTAAAACCTCCGCCCAAAGTCGCGTCTAGTTAGTCTAATTAATTAGTTTAAATTTAATTGCATTTTTTAGAATTGTTAGAAAACACCCCGAAACAATAAAAAGAAGTAATTCAGTTAGGTCAGTTAAGTTAGTCGAGTCTAGTCAACGTAATTAGAGAGTCTCGTGGGTTCGATACTCGGACTTACTTAGGCTATACTGCATTGACCGGTACACTTGCCGGTTGTGTGGTCTAGGTTTAGAGAGTCTTAGTCTTATAAATTTAAAACTTAGAGTGTCTAGTTTAGGGTTAAAATTAGTTAGTTTAATTAGACCACTTTTAGCACATCAGCAAGCTCCAAAACAATGGCATCAAAAGTTTGTCCAAGTTATGCTTAACAATGGTTTCAAAATAAATGAATGCGATAAATGTGTCTATGTGAAAGACACTTCTAAAGGATATGTAATCTTATGCCTTTATGTAGATGATATGCTTATCATTGGGAGTGATGATAAAATGATCAAATCTACTAAAGACATGTTGAAATCAAGATTTGACATGAAAGATATGGGTCTATCAGATGTGATTCTTGGAGTAAAGATCATTAGAACCCAAACTGGTTTGGTACTGAGTCAATCTCATTATGTTGATAAGATCCTTGAGAAGTTCAATCCTGGGGACACGAGTGTAGCTCAAACTCCAATTGATACCTCTCAACATTTGTCAAAAAATAGAGGCGAGAGTGTTGCTCAATTGGAATACTCAAGGATCATTGGCAGTCTTATGTATCTCATGTCATGTACTCGACCAGACTTAGCATATGCTGTGAGTAGGCTAAGTAGATATACTAGTAATCCTAGTTCAGAGCACTGGAAGGGTATGACAAGATTATTAAGGTATTTGAGATACACGAGAAATTATGGACTGCATTATGGCCAAAATCCAGCTGTTGTGGAAGGATTCAGTGATGCCAACTGGATATCTGATATGAAAGATTCTAGATTTACAAGTGGTTATGTGTTTACCCTTGGAGGAGCAGCTATATCTTGGAAGTCGTCCAAACAAACTCTTATAGCTAGATCCACGATGGAATCTGAGTTTATCGCGTTAGATAAAGCTGGAGAAGAGGCAGAATGGTTGCGTCAATTCTTGGAATATGTTCCAAGATGGCCTAAGCCTGTGACTGCTATTTGCATACATTGTGATTGCCAATCAGCTATTGGTAGAGCTCAAAGTGCAATGTATAATGGCAGATCAAGGCACATGCGACGTCGGCATAACACGATACGACAACTACTCTCAACTGGAGTTATCACGATTGACTATGTGAGGTCAAAGGACAACATTGCGGATCCGCTTACGAAAGGCTTAAACAGAGAAGTAGTACATAAGTCGTCAATGGGAATGGGACTAAAGCCCTGTGAGTAAGTTTGTACAACGGTAAACCTATCCTAGAAGATTGGAGATCCCATGATCTAGGCTCAATAGGACCACCTAACTGTACGAACTGAGGTCACTGTGGGGGAGTACCTCAACATACAAAGGGAGTTACAAACTTCCTAGTCCATTCCTGATTAAAATCAGTCATATCAAGAGAGGTTAAGCATATGGCTTTTAATGATTTGTAAATCACCTATGTTAGAGAGAAGTGGGGTTGCTTCGAATGGAATTGGGGGGCACGATTCCTAGAGCTCTCGCAGAACCAGGATGGTGTTCCATGACCATAACGGACACATCTATGAGGGGTTAGCCAGACCAAGAAGAGTAATGTGTGATGTGTAATAACGTCTACGTAAAAAAGGGTTGGTTCAAGGACATCGCGTCTACTAATCGCTAGGAGACTAAGTACACATCACAACGGAAAGTTCAAGGGAAACACCTACTTATCCGGCAATACTCAACTGTTGAAGTTGTATCGAGAAACCTGGAAGTGGATTGATTTCCATTCATGTGGGGGATTGTTGGAAATTATTTTGAATAATTGAATGGAAATTTATCTTTTCATTAAATAGAAATAATCTAGAGAGAGCATTGGATTATTTGGAAAACTTGAATTTTAGTATTCAAGTTGTCCCACATAGGTGGGATGAAGAATAGGAGAGTGGTATATAATAAGGAGTGTAAGGAAGATGATATCTTCTATACAAGTGGACACACCCAGTGGCAAGCCTGAGGGCCCGTAAGGGCCCGAACGCGCCCGGGCGCGGGCTCGGGAGCGGGGCGATGGGCGTAATGTGGCGTTTTGATGGCGCACTTTGCACACTCGCATCGCCGCGAGCCGCTTGAGAGCCGCCTTATGATTTTTAACTGAAGTTGTTTGCTGAACTGCTGCATTATTGTTCAGACAAGACCCTCTTTAACTGCTGCATTATTGTTCAATTGTTGCACTATCAAAGTGCTGCATTATCTGATAGTGACTGCTGAAGTGCTGCATTATGTTTATGCATTATTGAAGTGCTGAATTATTCAGTGCAATATCTCAGTTATGATGCCTATAAAACGAGATCAACTTCTTCAGTTAAAGACACACCAGAACATCTCCTTCTTCACTGAAAACCTCTCTTTCTGTTGCATGAGCTGCAGTATCAACAATCAATCATTCCCGTCACTGAAGGAACTCTACGTCCTTGTTTCAGGTACATCTTCAGGTGCTACGCTAGTCCCGGCAGTACTAACTGCTTCGGCTGTTGTACCCTGGGAGACAGACGGTTCAACTGAGTGACTCGAAATCTGTTTTAAGGGAAGCGTGTTCTTCGCGTGCCTCAGTCACCATTCTTTCTATTTCATTTTTTCTTGTTTATATTCCCAGTTTTTTAAGTTAAGATAACTGTGATGAAATTAAAATTTGTTCTTGTTTATTTTTGTTATCATAATTTTGTGATCGGTGTTCCTACACCTAACATAGTTTTAAAAACAGCTTAAAGTTAAATCTATTAGAGAGAAAAAACAACGTGTACCAGTGTCCCAAGTCTTTTAAGATGTTTTTGTGATGTTTAACATAAAAAATACAAATACGAATTACTTTGACTACCCATTTCTTCTCCAATCTTTTGTTTGACAAATCTCAAATATGGAGCTTTGAGAAATGAAGATTTCCATACATATGAAACAACTGAAATCTCCTCTCCAAAAAGAACTGCAAAATCAAATCCAACTTGGATGATATTTTACAGGATAATCACGAAAATCAACATACCGAACACTATTCTAAAAAAAGACATTAATCTTTAGCAACATAAAAATAGACATCCAAAACCAACCAATCTAACAACGCCAAATAAGACCGCTAGCTAAGAAGGCTAAGCCCTTGGCTGACACAACAAAGCATGAAAAGTACTAAAATTCCATGAAAAGGGCCAGTCAAATATAGACGTGTAAAAGGCTGACTAAATTTTAGTCGTAGGCTAAAGGTTAGCCCCCGCTTTATCTGTCGACTAAGCCTTGGCTTCGAATTTTACACGTGTTGCCTTTTGATTGGTTAGATTGTGGCTTGTGAACCCCATGTACTTTAAGTGGGTTTCCGTGCCGGCTAATTCCAAGCTGGCTGAAACTTCATATCCCCTTTGTTAGTTTTTACACGTCTAATTTGGTGATTTCCCCATTTTTATTCTTTGGTATTTACAGTGATATACTCATATATACATACTTGTATAGTAACATAAAATGCTACGTCTCTACTGGAGTTTCGAATGAGTGTCCAATGTGCAATGAAGTGGATGAAAGCGCAGACCATCTATTCACCGCGTGCTCGTTCTCTACTGGAGTTTTTTCGGATATCGCTGAGTGGTGTCGGCTGCCTAGCATGTATGCTTTCTGCGCAAAGGACCTCTTGCAGGTCCATGACTTTCTCAGGTTAACGCAGCCCAAACAGAAAGTTGTTCAGTCCATTGTGCTCGTTTCGTGTTGGGCTATATGGAAGGCCCGAAATAACTTGGTTTTCAATGGCAAGACTTCGACGGTGAGCGGTATTGTTGGAGAGATTAAGGCGCAAAGTTTCTTATGGCTAAAGGCTCGGGTGAAGAATGTGAGACTGGATGAGAGTAGCTGGGCAACCTTTGATGTTATGTAATCTGTTTTTTACTTTATTTTTTATTTTTTCTCTTGTCTGTTTGTGTTTAGCCGTCTAGTTGCTTGCTAGTCGGTTTGCTCTAATGAAATGCCGCCTTTCAAAAAAAAAACATAAAATGCTACGTCAAATGAAAAAATTCATACAACTTTATTAATGCCACAACCAAAGAAATTTCCTTCAACACTTTATTTATTTATTTATAATTTTATATATTAAAATGAAACATAGAAACTAATATCTGAAATAATAATTTACAAATATTTGTAACAATTCCACACATGCATGACACACTCGAATTTCTTATTGTTTTAGTAATGCGCACCAAGAATATATGAACTTAAGAGCTGTACGTTGACAACTCCTAAATAATTATATATATAGGGAAAGATTAACATACAAAAAGCCTTATCGTACTTCATGTACGCGACGCGCGTAACCATCGGATCAGGGCAAAAATCACGCATGGATCAGTTAATCACGCATGGGAGCCAGTTAATCACGCATGGGAGCAGTTAATCACGCATGGAATCAGTTTTTTGGAGATAATCACGCATGGGATCGTAATTACGCAAGTTAAGTTGATAAAAAATGTGATAATGACGCATGGGATAATAATTACGCACGTTCTATTTCTGTCACGTACGTTAACGTACGTTAAGCCCTTTTGTACATTATACTTTCTCTCTCTCTCTCTCTATATATTTTAATTCTAATTATAATTCTAATTATATATCTTAAGTTTTTTTAATACATTTTTGTCACATCCCACCGAAGATGGAAACACAATGCATGACACGAAAGATTTTCAATCATCCTATTAGCAAACATCTATTATGAATAAAACCATCAATGCTCATAACCCTAATATAACATGTTTGGGTTTACATAACCCCAATAAAGATATCATGTCGAAAACATCAATTCCAAAATAATGTTCAAACAACTAAGGATTTGACTCATATATTCCAAAGTGTATGGAAAATACAAGGCAAAGCCCAACCAAAAGGGTATCGCCATAGGTGCATGCTAAAAATCCAAAGCTATTGAAACGTGGCTCACTCTGAAAAACATTAAATGTCAACATGATGTTGGCGAGTTCACAGGTTTAAATGACACAAATGAAACCATTAAACATTTGATAAAAATCAGTATGCATAGTCTAATGAAAGCCCGATGATCAAATCATTGCGTTGCAAGAACAATGACATATGTGTCGACAAAAACCCATAACTAAACAATAACAAAGTTGCCTCGTCACATCACCAATGAAGGCGACGAATAACAAGTAGGACACAATTGCACTCGAGGTTACGACTAACCAAGGGTGGAGCTTATTAAACCAATAGATATATTCGACTGTTCCGCGGTCATGCTGACTAATGGTCACTGAAATGAATATCACCACGAGAGCTTTCCGAGCTCAATGCAATAAACTTATGCACACATAATAGATCGGATGGATTTCATCCCCCACTATCATATCCCGTACCAAGTAAGTTTGTAACTTTGGCTTTTTAATTAATCAATTTTGACACATGTTCACTTTAGCCCTTACACTTTATTAGTTGCTTTACTATGTTCAAAACTCACCCAACACATCTAGTAATTACTAATCTTTTAACTAGATTAGAACATTCCTAGTTATTTTATTTACGGATTAACTTTTACCACTAACAGTATTTTACTCGCTCATCCCCAATTAATTTTAGTTTAATTATCAAGTCTGTTTTTTGGGAGTTACACTGGGCCTCCATTATCCTCCACCCTTAATAGTTTTTATTTTTATTTTTTTATTATTTAACTAATAGAAAAAATCGTAGCTTTTTATTATTTTGTTATAACAATTAATATTGAACATATTTTGTTTTCTTTTATAACTTTTAAAATATAGTGTACTAGGTTATAACCCCGTGTATTACACGGGTTGAAAAAAAAATGTAATTTTACATACTAAATAATAAAACAATATATTTTTAAAAACCTAAACACGGGTTGAATAAATGTAATTTTATATATTAAATAATAAAAAAAATATTATATTTTTAAGAACCTCGTATATTATAATTTATATATCAAATAATAAAAAAGTTAAATCTTTAAAAACTCTATGTATTACACGAGTTGAATAAATGTAATTTTAGATTAATAGTATATTAAATAAATATAATTTTGGATTAATAGTGTATTAAATAAATATAATTTTAGATAAATTCTTATATGTAAATTTTAAGTAATCAAATATATTTGATAAATAATAAAAATACTAATAATAGTAAAAAATCTAATTTATATACTAAATAATAAATACAAAAGAAAGGCGAAAAAACCAAAAAATAGGTGCCTCCAATGAATGATACGTGTCACATATTGGCATCTTTTATTATATAGTATAGATGTTCATATCATCGGTTGTTTCAATCGATAATATAATTTGTTTTCATACCATGGATCATGGATCGATAACCAACACTACAAATGTGACAAACAACACCACAAAAGGGGAGGTGAATATGAAATACCGAGTATAAAGTTAACCGAAAAGACTATAAAGAAATTGAACTAAAGTAGAGTATATGGTCTAAATATGGAGTAAAGTGAAATAACAAAGTAAAGTGTGCATGATCTAAATATGAAATGGTGAAATAAGTCGTTTTATATTTAAGATGTATGAATATATAAAACTCACTGAAATTAAACTAATAATATTTATCCATAAGATATTAAACTAATAATATTATAATTAATTAAAATAGATTAAACTAAAATAATAATTATCTATAAGAGATGGCCTAATATAATGACAAGTGTCCCTAAAATGCTTTCTTTTATTATATAGTATAGATTATAAAATTACAAGTATGTTTTTGTGATATGCCTATATATCTACGTTACGATAATTTTCGTTCAAAATCGAACGAACCAAATATAGTTAACCTTTTATCGGTACCAATGTTTGTTTCCATAGTTTTGGATCGAAATAAAACACGTGACAATATTCTTTTGGGCATATGTCTATAGATTTCTATACTAAGTGTCATTATAGTACCGTTATTATAAAGAACCAAAACCAGTATTGATCGAATACCCGTCGCAACGCAAGTGAAATTTACATAGTTAATATTATAATTTATGGATTGAGTTATAATACAAAGGATTTAAAAATAAGAAGTGTAAGAAGCCACTAGAGAGTGACAAGTATCCTATGAGGAATCAAGTGGGAACGGTAATTTTGTATACAAGAAGAAAAAAATATGCACATGCAAGTCACATGATATTTCCCCCATTTTTAAACGTCCGTAACTTTTTTATACATCATTTTTAAAAAAAATCACACCATAAAATTGAGCGTCTTTTTATCTTTAATATGATTACCATATTGTTATATTTAAAAAAAATTAAAAACCCAGTTGCTTATTACAAAATGGACATGACGTAAAACACAATGGAAAGTAGATTAAAAACACAATCAATGACAACAAATAAAGACACAATTGACAACAGCCTAAAACACAATGACCATAGCGTATAACACAATAAGTATCAAACTAAATAAAAACACAATTGATGACAATAAATAAAAGACACAATTGATGACAATAGATAAAAGACACAATGAAAAGCAGATGAAGGCACAATGGACAACAAATTAAAACACAATGAACAAAAGATTAAAACACAATGGACAACATAATAAACACAATGGTTAACAGATTAAACACAATGACCAGAACCAATAACACAATGTATAGAAAACCCATACATAACATCTTCATTGTGTTATATATTCTGTTATAGGTTCTTATAAAAACGCGATGGGTAGAACCCAAATTAACATTGTGTTATAGGTTTTGATAATAACACAATGTATAGAAACCCTACTAAAACGTAATAACCAAAACCCAGTTAAAAGACACAATGACCAGAACCTTTTAACACGATGCAAAAAAAAAAAAAACACTCAGTAAAAATGAATTTATTTTATTTTATTTTATTTTTATATGACAATATGATACTCATATTAAAGATAAAAAAAACGCCCGTTATTATGGTGAATTTTTTTAAATGTCATATTAAAAAGTTGTTGGCGTTTTAAAATTTGCATGTGGAGAGAAAAATCCATAAATGTAGGATTCCCTTTATGTCCTTCCATTATTTTCTTTTCCCTAAGACTGCGGAGAGTGATGGGGCTTGGGTTGGGGCTTTGAGCGACAAGTGGCAAGCTGGTGGGGTCACATGGATGGTGCGGCGTGGCGGGGCTGCTGGTTGGGTGTGGGTTGGCGTGGCCAGCCATGTGTCATTTGTTATTTTTTTTAAACTATTTAAATTTTATTTTAATTAAAATAGAATCCTAAATATAATTTTTAAAAAAACTGCAAATAAAATTAAGAAAAAAAAACAATATAAAAAGGTACATAAAATAATAAAAGAAAAATAAATACTTCAAGATTCGTCCATATCATATTTCTTTAAGATTTCTTGCTTCATCTTCAACGTCAATTCCAATTCTGGGCCGCTAAGGTGATCGAAGTTCATAGCGAGAAATTTCATGTCCTCGCGTTTTTCTTTGTTATATGTTTTTTTATCGTACACGGCTTGCATATTTTTCTTAATCTCCATCCTTTGTTGTTGAATGAAATTGAATGTGTCGATTTTCGTTCCAATTTCAACCAACCGGTCAGTGTACAACCCTTTACCTGAGGCCGAGCCCGATGCCGAACCAGATCTCCCTCTTTGAACCCGCTTTTGTGTAACACCTCAAAAATTTACGTCCAATAACGTATTGACACGTGTCATAGGCTTTGAATATGTGAAAAAGTACTTTAGAGGGACTAAAGTTGACAAACAGTGAAACTATGTGAATATAGGGGTTCAAAGTGTCAAAAATGGATAAATAGGCCCTACAATAACCCTACATGGTGTTCATAATCTTAAACGATTAAATCATGGATCATACAAAGCGGAAAAATGAAAGAAAGTGAGGAATTACAAACTACAGGGGCTAAATGTGTCAACATATTGAAAGTATACCTCTGAGTGACCTTTTGGCAAACCCGAAGCTTTTTAATGGTAAAATATACTCACTAGAATATGTGAGAAAAATTTCATCAAGTTTCGTTATCGTATGAGAAAGTTATGATCAAAACCGTGCACGAAGGGTTAAATGCGTTAACGTTAAAATTCGTGACTTTTCGGGTAAGCACAAAGTTAACCAAGGACCTACCCAGGTTTGTAGATGTCCTAAGGCCCTTAAAAATCAGATTTGAGGGTCAAGAGTGCAAGAAAAATAAGCAAAACCACGTAACAAAGGACCAAGGACTAAATTGCAATTCATAGAAACTTGTTAACCTGGTCGCCACTTGTACGCGCCCCGCGAGGGGGTTCTCGCGCACCGCGTACAAGCTACCAGCGAACAAAAGCGCGCAGATGTCAGTTTCAGGTCTGATTTCGATGCTTAACAGCTGTTATCTGATACAAGGGACTCACCAATGGTTTTACATGCATAGAGGGGCACTTGGACACATCTTATAACATCAGTAGACTCTTGTGGCACCATCTTATGCAATCAAAATGCATGTATAAGAACATTCAAGTTGCAACCATTTTCACATTCACTTGCAAGACCACTTCTGGAGCTCCTCTGATCAACCTCAGGCTTTCTAGTGATCTCTAAGCGTAATTAGGACTCTTGTAAGTGTTCATAACCCTTTCTATTTCGTTTTAGCTTGGTTAATTAGCTATTAGTCAAACCGTCGTAATTTAAGTTTGACTTCGTGATTAAATGAAATCCGCTCAGTCATTTCTCGAATTGAAAGTACCTATAATTAGGTATTTATGTGGGTAACAAACCCTTAAAAGGGTACTTTCAGATTCCCACTCTAACTATGTTAATTGTCGAGTCAAAGCTTACTTTAAAAAGTCAACAGAATGTGTATTTTCAAAATTTAGCATAATTAGCAATGTAGGGTACATGCAACATGTTTGATCATTAAAATAACAGGGTAACTAATGTAAGAACATGTTCCAACATGATTAACTCGACAATTTTCAGTTTAAACCCGGATCAGAACCGAAAGTCGCATAAATTGACTTTTGCTTTGACTATCAGTTCTGATCCGTTTGTGCATGTTTAAGATCTGCCTTAGAGCTTATTTTGGGACCAGGTTTCATATAAGTATAACTCTCTGAGATTATACAACTTGGTTCAATACTTATCCGATTCATATGCATGTTTCCGATTAATGCTTAAATGTTGACTATTATGCCCTTTTGACTATAAAACGTGATTTTTGAAAAAGTAAAAGAGTAGAAACCTTAATTACTGATTTATAAACTTGCACCTAAAATTTGACATCAGTTTGAGGTCTAGATTAGGAGTTATGCTCATTAGCGTAATTTGAAAGCTTTATGTTACTTAAAAGGCGTAATTAGCGTATAACCTATTTAAACCCACTTTTTGATACCAAACTTTTTACCCACTGATGTAATATAATACTTTGGGATTTTTGAAGATTTTTATTTAATTTTTGGCTGAGCTTAACATAGGTCTCTAAGTTTAATTCGGTAAATACCGATTTTGCCCTTTTAAGCCATAAAATGAGTTTTACAAATCCTTTTGACCCCAAACCTTTTTCTACTGATTTTATTTGTTAAATAAAATATTTTGAGCCTTCTGGAATTATAAAAATATCAGCTTTCCTTTAAAAACCCGGAAATGGCTCCAAATCGCCTTTTTAAGCGTTTTTAACGCAAAGTATGTGCTAAAACCATATTAAACATATAAGGTTGATACCTACTGATATTTTTAGCATATTTTTATATAATAACAGTAAGTACAAGTTTTTGAACTCAGATTTCCAGTTTTGACCTTTTAAGCCTAAGTGAAATTACCAAAATACCCCTAAGGTGCCTAGTTTGGTTTTAAATGATAAATTTCACATATAGGTCATACCCTACTGTTATAACTGATTAAATTATGTATATTTACTGTATAAATCAGACCTATAACTCAGATTACAAATTAAACTCTTTTATAATCTTTTAAATGACCAAAATGCCCTTATGAGGCATAAGTTGAGTTTAATTTCATTTGGGGCATAATAGAAGATATCTTACTGATATTATAACATATTTAAGCCATATTATCTCAGGGAACTTGCATATGACTCTTATGGTTACCCGTGACGCCCTTTACGCGCTCGGTTCGGTTTATGTAACTAGTTTGCATAAATTGACCGAAACGGGTCAAACCTTATCATCTTTGTCTCAAAATCCAGAATGTATTTAGTATACCCATATTATACAAGTATTCAAACTTGTCGGGTCTAAATCACATTCTATCCGGTCTTCGCTTAATCGTGCGTTTGAACCGTATCTTCCATTAAAGCTAACCGGTCTAAGCTTTGGCTTAAATAAAGACCCGTTAGAAATCTAATAGGTATTATAAACCTTTGTTCCAGAATAGAAGAACCAGTAAAAGCTACCTTCACTCGCTAATTGTGATTTATACTTACCAAGGTAAATACTTTTAACTTGTTTTCCCTATACGGGCTTGGGGTACGGTATTTAAAATACCGCTTGGTCCGGCATTGAATCTTTAATCGAATAGAGGTTAAATCATTGATATGCTATGTTTTGAATGTGTTTTGTTTGCTTAAAGCCTTTGGGGGTTAATGACCATGTCCCGGATATCCTTGGCATCATCTTACGAGATGGCCACGACCTGAGCACGGGGTGTAGGCGTACAGCTTTCAGTGCATAACTCAATATTGTGGTGTGTCTATTAATCTTTAACCCGGTCTACGGATCGGGCTACTGAATGCATAAGTAACATGTAATTCCCTTACAAGATTATATTACATAATTATCCCAAGTTATAAAACGTTTTGTGCCACGTGCATTCAAATCAATATTTTTTTTAACCCTTTTCAAAATGAGTCAGTTAAATTGTATTTACCAGTGTAAACTGGCGTATTTTCCAAAAGGTTAAGTGCAGGTACTATTCGTACTAGGCTGGCTGTCTTCTAAGCGTCCACAATAAGTCTCGCAAGCTTGGATGTCAATAAAGCTGTTGAACAATATCTTCTTTTATTTTGATCCGCCTGTGGATCCGTTTCAACTACTCGTGATATTTAATATTACACTTTATTAAAGTTGAAATGAATCTATCTTTGCTTCCGCTGTGCATTTATATATTGTGTTGTTTGACTATTATGTTACCAACCACGTCACGATACTCCCCACCGGGCCCACCGGTGACACGTGGATAATAGGGGTGTGACAGGTTGGTATCAGAACCACCTCTGAGTGAATTAAACACTAGCTTTTTGTGTTTAATCTCAGTTACACAATTGCACATTCCTCGATTCTCGAGTCTAGACAAAGAACTTAGGAATTTTCCAAATTTTTGTTTTATTTCTAACTTTGTCTTATATATTTGTCTTATTGTATCAATTGTTTGTTTTTTACAGGTTGACAAAATGCCGCCACGAATGAGAGGAAGAGACAGAGGAAAAGGGTCATATGTCGCCCCAAACGACCACGAGGCCGAACCGTCACACCGACGAACACCATCCGATCCCAACAACCCGGGTCCTCAGGAGCCATGGAGGACCTACATCGAGCCTGCTAGGCACTCAGTATCACTGAGTACCTCCCCATCTATCCCACACTCTTTCGGGCCTCATTCTGAAAATGAGCCCCACAACTCTCACCAGTCCTACATTCCCCTTCAAGGACACAATTCACCCTTTGACCACCTATCACCAGTCTTCCAAGGCCAGTTCAACCCTGACGACTACCTTGGAGTGCCAGTGGGTTTTAACCCACTTGGACCCGAAGACCACTTTTTTGGTGGCAACCCGATGGATATCAATGAAGATACCGATCCTTCAATGCCACCATCCGGAACTCCGAACCATCCCATTGAAATTTCAGATGGGTCACCATTTGTGGGATCACCATATAATGGTCCCGACAGCTTCGAGGAGAAATTCCGGCAGTATGACTGGGTGTTTACCCCCAGCTACCACAACTCTCCCCTGCACCAGCCGCAGCACAACTCTCCCCTGCACCAGCTTCAGCACAACTCTCCCCTACATCAACTACAGCAGCAGCAGAATCCTTCCGAGGATTCCCAATTTGTCGCGGTCACTCCGCCGCCACCACCACCTCAGCTTCAGCCTCCCTCGCCCCCGAGGCGAAGGAGAACGACCGTGCGAATATCCGCACGAGGGGGAGTGCGCATCAGCACCCCTCCACTTTCAAGTGGCAGCCGATACTCGCCTGTCCACGAAGAACCAGAGATGGGAGAATCCTCACACCCCGTCTCTGAAGTAGTCTCTGCGCCAGTCGCGCCACAACCACCACTGGGTTTTGGAGACCCAATTCCTACTTACACTGGTGCGGCGGCGTACAATCCCTTCGAACAGCCGATCCACACCAATTACAACTTTACAGAAGATCCCTACTAGGTAGCTGCGAACTCTCTCCAGCCGGGAGGTCCCTGGACTACGGGACACTCGACCTATGGATACCCATCATATGGGTATCAGCAACCACAGCCTCCTCAACCTTCGCATTATCAGCAACCACAGCCTCCTCAACCTCCGCATTATCAGCAACCACCGCAGACACCGGTGATGTCGCCGCCACAATTTCAAGAAATCCTTCAAGGGATACATGAGGTGCGACAAGAGGTGCGACATGAATTGCGGGAAGAACGTAGGCATAACCGGGGGATGTTCAAGAAGATGGTGGATTTGATCAAGGGAAAAAGCAAGAAGGATCATTGAATCCTTTGTTTGTTTGTTTTAGTATTGTAATCATGTCCCTGCGAGGACATTTATTTCTGTACTCAGCCCCTGCGTGGGCATATTTCCTTTCTGTTCTGCCCCTGCGTGGGCATGTTTTTCTTTTTGACCCCTGCGTTGGTTTGTTTGTTAATTTGGCCCCTGCGTGGGTGTGTTATTTTTGTAAAAGTCCCTCGTACTAGTTTAATTTTAATTGGAATGGTTAATTTAAGTTTTTCATTTTTAAATTATATGCCTGAATATAATATATGAATAAATGAAAAATAACATTTATTATTTTAACTTGCCAAGTTAATAAAATAAAATAATAAGAATCTTAAAAGGTAAAACCTAGCTTGAATGTCATATTAAAGACCTGGCCAACATGATAGAACCTGTTTTAAAAGATTCAAATCTCTGTTAACATCTGCAAACATGTTAACACTCTTGACTAATGTGATCCGCGAAATCACACATGTCACCCTCTCATAATTATTCAAAGCTTATTATTATTTAAACATCTGTTTATGATGTATTGCCTACGGGCTATAACCAATGTCATATAAGACAAAAGACAGTCGTAGATTATAAAACTCCCTGTCTAGAAAGGTAATGAACCTTGATTTAAACCCTAATAACTAGATCTTATAAGGTCTAACTCTATAATTTGGAATTGTCCACGTGACTAGGCCTATTATGCCAATAATTTTTTTTTTCATTCTGGATAGGGATGCTAATAAAAAGTCCTAAATGAAATTACTTAACAAATTAACTAAAATGGCTGTTAAAACCATGGTTAATAAATCGTCAAGAACGATAATACTGTTTAGGCTTCTAAATAGACCTTGTCCTTATTTCGTTATGTAGCAACTAAAACTACATGGCCAAGTCAGAAGAAATAAACAGTCGTCCAGAGGAAAACCCTGAAAATGTTAAAATACTGGTAACTGGTGCGGAACTGCAAGCATTAGTAGATAATGCTGTTACCAAAGCAATAAATAGGCAGTATAGTGAAGAAAGCGGGACCCGGAGCAGGACCCGATCCGCACCACATTCCAAGCCAAAGGTTCACTCTGAAGGTCATAGCAAACCACCTTCTAAAAAGGATGGACCCAAGAAGGATGATGATCGACACTCATCAAATCAAAACATTGTTCCCTCAAAGAAGATAGAGTTTGATGCTAAACCTCATACCAAGTCATGTACCTACAAGTACTTTGTTTCTTGCAAACCCCGGGACTTTACTGGGGAGAAGGGAGCAGTAGATTGTATGACTTGGTTGGACGAAATGGACACGGTTGTAGACATCAGCGGTTGTGCTGAAAGGGACGTAGTAAAATACGTATCCCAATCGTTTA
This sequence comes from Helianthus tuberosus, assembly GCA_030545235.1. Classification (NCBI taxonomy): domain Eukaryota; kingdom Viridiplantae; phylum Streptophyta; class Magnoliopsida; order Asterales; family Asteraceae; genus Helianthus; species Helianthus tuberosus. The sequence goes on along the minus strand of CM060446.1, from coordinate 40,678,119 downwards.
AGGGAGAAGCACTGGCATGGTGGAAGTCACTCATCCAAGCTGCTGGAAAGATCCCACTCTACAACTTGTCATGGGATCAGTTCGTTGCTCTCATTAAGGATAATTATTGCCCGCAACACGAAGTTGAAAGGATCGAATCAGATTTCTTATCATTGGTGATGAAGAATTTAGATTGCCAAGCATACCTCACCACTTTCAATACCCTGTCTAGGCTGGTTCCGTACTTGGTAACCCCAGAACCTAAAAGGATTGCTCGCTTCATCGGGGGTTTAGCCCCAGAGATTAAAGCCAGTGTTAAGGCATCAAGGCCTGCAACCTTCAGATCAGCAGCTGATCTATCTCTATCTCTTACCCTGGACGTAGTCAGGTTGAGAGCACTCAGAAACTCAGAAGAAGGTAAGAGGAAGCGTGAGGACGATACCTCACGAAGATCAGATAAGAAACACCGAGGAAATAACGACCACAAGAAAGGGTCGGGATCTAAGAAGGATGGGCAACAAGCGGGGGATAAGCCCAAATGTAAAACTTGTAAAAAGAACCATTTTGGGAGGTGCCGACTTGAGTCGAAATCCCAGTCTCACCCGAGACCCTGTGGGATTTGCAAATCTACGGATCATAAGACTTTGGAGTGTAAGAAGCTGAAAGATGCAACATGTTACGGTTGCAATGAAAAAGGGCACATTAAGTCTAATTGCTCAAAGAACACCAAGAAAACCGAGGAAGGGAAAAAGACCAATGCAAGGGTCTTCAAGATGGACGCTAAGGAAGCTGTTCAGGATGACAACGTGATCACAGGTACTTTTCTCATAAATGATGTTTTTGCTAGAGTATTGTTTGATTCTGGGGCAGATAAGTCTTTTGTGGATAATAAGTTTTGTGAGTTGTTGAAATTACCTGTAAAACCCTTAAGTGTGAAATATGAGGTGGAATTAGCTGATGGAACCATAGAAACCGCCTCAACTGTGTTAGATAGATGTGTTATATCCATTAGGAATCACTCTTTTCCTTTGTCCTTACTTCCCTTTAAGCTAGCCGGCTTTGATATAGTTATAGGTATGGATTGGTTATCGCATAACCAAGCCCAGATTATGTGCAGAAGAAAGCAAGTGGTAGTCAAAACTCCGTCGGGTGAGTCACTTACCATTCAAGGGGATACCCAGCATGGATTGCCTGAGCAAGTGTCCATGCTCAAGGCATCTAGATGCTTGAAGAAGGTTTGTGTCATTTATATGGCACAGGTTACTATTGATGAGCCAAAGCCCAAGATTGAAGACATCCCTATCATTTCGGAATATCCTGAAGTTCCCGAAGAACTACCTGGTTTACCACCAGATAGGCAAGTGGAATTCCGAATTGACATCATCCCGGGTGCAGCACCAGTAGCGAGAGCGCCTTATAGGTTAGCACCAACGGAGATGAAGGAGTTAAGGACGCAATTAGATGATCTGCTAGCCAAAGGTTTTATTAGACCTAGTTCGTCTCCTTGGGGAGCGCCGATTTTGTTTGTCAAGAAGAAGGATGGATCGATGCGTCTGTGCATCGATTACCATGAGCTTAATAAAGTCACTATCAAGAATAGGTATCCTTTGCCCAGGATCGACGATCTGTTCGATCAATTGCAAGGGGCAAGCTACTTCTCCAAGATCGACCTGAGGTCAGGCTATCATCAGTTGAAGGTTAAGGATGAAGATGTGCACAAAACTGCATTTAGGACTCGTTATGGACATTACGAGTTCCTAGTGATGCCTTTTGGGCTCACTAATGCACCGGCCGCATTCATGGATCTCATGAATCGCGTCTGCAAGCCTTACTTAGATAAGTTTGTCATCGTCTTCATTGACGACATTCTCATCTATTCGAAGAGCCAAGCTGACCACGAGAAACATCTTCGTTGTATTCTTAAACTTCTACATCATGAGAAACTCTACGCCAAATTTTCGAAGTGCGAATTTTGGCTTCGAGAAGTCCAATTCCTTGGACATGTGGTAAGTGAGCGTGGTATCCAAGTGGATCCCGCTAAGGTAGAAGCAGTTATGAATTGGCAAGAGCCAAAGACACCTACTGAGATTCGTAGTTTTCTGGGTTTAGCAGGATACTATAGGCGCTTTATCGAAAACTTCTCAAGGATTGCTGCGCCCCTAACTTCGTTGACACGTAAGAAGGTTAAGTTTGATTGGGGCCCTAAGCAGCAGGAATCCTTTGACATTCTGAAGAAAAAGTTGAGCAATGCACCAGTATTAACATTGCCCGATGGAATAGAAGAATTTGTGGTGTATTGTGATGCATCACACACTGGTATGGGCTGTGTACTCATGCAGAAAGGCAAGGTTATTACCTACGCTTCACGACAGCTAAAGGTGCACGAGAAGAACTACACCACCCATGACTTAGAGCTGGGTGCCGTTGTATTTGCATTAAAACTTTGGAGACACTACTTGTATGGTACCAAATGTGTGATCTACTCAGATCACAAGAGCCTTCAACACTTGTTCAATCAGAAGGACTTGAACATGAGGCAGCGACACTGGATGGAAACTCTAAATGATTATGATTGTGAGATAAAATACCATCCAGGCAAGGCAAATGTAGTTGCTGATGCCTTAAGCAGAAAAGAAAGAGTAAAGCCGATAAGAATCAATGCCAAGCGCATTGAAATAAGGAATAGTTTGAACGAGAGGGTGTTAGCTGCACAGAAGAAAGCTGTGTTGGAAGCTAACTATCCTGAAGAAAAGCTAGGAGTAACTGAGGAGCAGTTATCCTATGACAAGGACGGAATGCTAAGATTGAATGGACGAATATGAGTTCCAGTTTATGGAGGGCTTCGGGATGTTATCCTCCAGGAAGCCCACAGTTCCAAATATTCTGTTCATCCTGGAGCTGATAAGATGTACCAGGATCTAAAGGCCAACTACTGGTGGATTGGTTTGAAAAAGTCTGTAGCTGCCTATGTAGCTAAATGTTTGACTTGTGCGCAAGTTAAAGCTGAGCATCAGAAGCCGTCAGGTTTGTTACAACAACCTGAAATTCCCACGTGGAAGTGGGAGATGGTGACAATGGATTTCATCACCAAATTGCCAAAGACGAGAAAGGGAAACAATACTATATGGGTCATAGTAGATAGACTGACCAAGTCAGCACATTTCCTACCCATTAAGGAAACTTACAGCTCCGACATGTTAGCTCAATTATATGTTGATAAGATCGTAGCTCTACATGGTGTACCAGTGTCGATTATCTCTGACCGAGATACGAGATACACCTCTCATTTTTGGAAAAGTTTTCAACAGTCTTTGGGCACGCGCTTAAACTTTAGTACGGCTTACCATCCACAGACGGACGGACAGAGTGAGCGTACCATCCAAACACTGGAAGACATGCTTCGTGCATGTGTGATTGATTTAGGTGGCAGTTGGGATAACCACCTACCATTGATCGAGTTCTCCTATAATAATAGCTACCATACTAGTATTAAGGCTGCGCCTTTTGAGGCATTATATGGTAGAAAATGCAGAACACCCATCTGTTGGGCAGAAGTAGGAGAAGTGCAATTATCAGGACCAGATTTGGTCTTTGAAACGACGGACAAGATTGTCCAGATTCACGATCACTTGAAAGCTGCCCAAGATAGGCAGAAAAGCTACGCTGATCCAAAGCGTAAATCTTTTCACTTCGAAGTAGGTGACAAAGTATTGCTTAAAGTATCACCCTGGAAAGGGGTGATGCGATTTGGTAAGAAAGGCAAGCTAAGCCCGAGATACATAGGACCTTTCGAGGTTATCGAACGCGTCAGGTCAGTTGCTTATAAGTTAAACTTACCTGAAGAGCTCAGTAGTATACATAATGTGTTCCACATCTGTAATTTGAAGAAGTGTTTCGCTGACGAATCACTGGTCATGCCACATACGGATGTACATATAGATGAGAGCTTGAAATTTGTGGAGAAACCATTGTCGATTGAGGATCGACAGGTGAAGAAGCTTCGAAGGAAGCATGTGCCTATAGTAAAAATCAAATGGGATGCCCGTAGAGGTCCCGAATACACATGGGAGGTAGAATCCACGATGAAAGAAAAATATCTTCATTTGTTTCAGTAAATCTCGAGGTCTAGATTTCTTTTAAGGGGGTGAGGATGTAACACCTTGAAAATTTACGTCCAATAACGTATTGACACGTGTCATAGGCTTTAAATATGTGAAAAAGTACTTTAGAGGGACTAAAGTTGACAAACAGTGAAACTATGTGAATATAAGGGTTCAAAGTGTCAACAATGGATAAATAGGCCCTACAATAACCCTACATGGTGTTCATAATCTTAAACGATTAAATCATGGATCATACAAAGCGGAAAAATGAAAGAAAGTGAGGAATTACAAACTACAGGGGCTAAATGTGTCAACATGTTGAAAGTATACCTCTGAGTGACCTTTTGGCAAACCCGAAGCTTTGTAATGGTAAAATATACTCACTAGAATATGTGAGAAAAATTTCATCAAGTTTCGTTATCGTATGAGAAAGTTATGATCAAAACCGTGCACGAAGGGTTAAATGCGTTAACGTTAAAATTCGTGACTTTTCGGGTAAGCACAAAGTTAACCAAGGACCTACCCAGGTTTGTAGATGTCCTAAGGCCCTTAAAAATCAGATTTGAGGGTCAAGAGTGCAAGAAAAATAAGCAAAACCACGTAACAAAGGACCAAGGACTAAATTGCAATTCATAGAAACTTGTTAACCTGGTCGCCACTTGTACGCGCCCCGCGAGGGGGTTCTCGCGCCCCGCGTACAAGCTGCCAGCGAACAAAAGCGCACAGATGTCAGTTTCAGGTCTGATTTCGATGCTTAACAGCTGTTATCTGATACAAGGGACTCACCAATGGTTTTACATGCATAGAGGGGCACTTGGACACATCTTATAACATCAGTAGACTCTTGTGGCACCATCTTATGCAATCAAAATGCATATATAAGAACATTCAAGTTGCAACCATTTTCACATTCACTTGCAAGACCACTTCTGGAGCTCCTCTGATCAACCTCAGGCTTTCTAGTGATCTCTAAGCGTAATTAGGACTCTTGTAAGTGTTCATAACCCTTTCTATTTCGTTTTAGCTTGGTTAATTAGCTATTAGTCAAACCGTCGTAATTTAAGTTTGACTTCGTGATTAAATGAAATCCGCTCAGTCATTTCTCGAATTGAAAGTACCTATAATTAGGTATTTATGTGGGTAACAAACCCTTAAAATGGTACTTTCAGATTCCCACTCTAACTATGTTAATTGTCGAGTCAAAGCTTACTTTAAAAAGTCAACAGAATGTGTATTTTCAAAATTTAGCATAATTAAAAATGTAGGGTACATGCAACCTGTTTGATCATTAAAATAACATGGTAACTAATGTAAGAACATGTTCCAACATGATCAACTCGACAATTTTCAGTTTAAACCCGGATCAGAACCGAAAGTCGCATAAATTGACTTTTGCTTTGACTATCAGTTCTGATCCGTTTGTGCATGTTTAAGATCTGCCTTAGAGCTTATTTTGGGACCAGGTTTCATATAAGTATAACTCTCTGAGATTATACAACTTGGTTCAATACTTATCCGATTCATATGCATGTTTCCGATTAATGCTTAAATGTTGACTATTATGCCCTTTTGACTATAAAACGTGATTTTTGAAAAAGTAAAAGAGTAGAAACCTTAATTACTGATTTATAAACTTGCACCTAAAATTTGACATCAGTTTGAGGTCTAGATTAGGAGTTATGCTCATTAGCGTAATTTGAAAGCTTTATGTTACTTAAAAGGCGTAATTAGCGTATAACCTATTTAAACCCACTTTTTGATACCAAAATTTTTACCCACTGATGTAATATAATACTTTGGGATTTTTGAAGATTTTTATTTAATTTTTGGCTGAGCTTAACATAGGTCTCTAAGTTTAATTCGGTAAATACCGATTTTGCCCTTTTAAGCCATAAAATGAGTTTTACAAATCCTTTTGACCCCAAACCTTTTTCTACTGATTTTATTTGTTAAATAAAATATTTTGAGCCTTCTGGAATTATAAAAATATCAGCTTTCCTTTAAAAACCCGGAAATAGCTCCAAATCGCCTTTTTAAGCGTTTTTAACGCAAAGTATGTGCTAAAACCATATTAAACATATAAGGTTGATACCTACTGATATTTTTAGCATATTTTTATATAATAACAGTAAGTACAAGTTTTTGAACTCAGATTTCCAGTTTTGACCTTTTAAGCCTAAGTGAAATTACCAAAATACCCCTAAGGTGCCTAGTTTGGTTTTAAATGATAAATTTCACATATAGGTCATACCCTACTGTTATAACTGATTAAATTATGTGTATTTACTGTATAAATCAGACCTGTAACTCAGATTACAAATTAAACTCTTTTATAATCTTTTAAATGACCAAAATGCCCTTATGAGGCATAAGTTGAGTTTAATTTCATTTGGGGCATAATAGAAGATATCTTACTGATATTATAACATATTTAAGCCATATTATCTCAGGGAACTTGCATATGACTCTTATGGTTACCCGTGACGCCCTTTACGCGCTCGGTTCGGTTTATGTAACTAGTTTGCATAAATTGACCGAAACGGGTCAAACCTTATCATCTTTGTCTCAAAATCCAGAATGTATTTAGTATACCCATATTATACAAGTATTCAAACTTGTCGGGTCTAAATCACATTCTATCCGGTCTTCGCTTAATCGTGCGTTTGAACCGTATCTTCCATTAAAGCTAACCGGTCTAAGCTTAGGCTTAAATAAAGACCCGTTAGAAATCTAATAGGTATTATAAACCTTTGTTCCAGAATAGAAGAACCAGTAAAAGCTACCTTCACTCGCTAATTGTGATTTATACTTACCAAGGTAAATACTTTTAACTTGTTTTCCCTATACGGGCTTGGGGTACGGTATTTAAAATACCGCTTGGTCCGGCATTGAATCTTTAATCGAATAGAGGTTAAATCATTGATATGCTATGTTTTGAATGTGTTTTGTTTGCTTAAAGCCTTTGGGGGGTTAATGACCATGTCCCGGATATCCTTGGCATCATCTTACGAGATGGCCACGACCTGAGCACGGGGTGTAGGCGTACAGCTTTCAGTGCATAACTCAATATTGTGGTGTGTCTATTAATCTTTAACCCGGTCTACGGATCGGGCTACTGAACGCATAAGTAACATGTAATTCCCTTACAAGATTATATTACATAATTATCCCAAGTTATAAAACGTTTTGTGCCACGTGCATTCAAATCAATATTTTTTTTAACCCTTTTCAAAATGAGTCAGTTAAATTGTATTTACCAGTGTAAACTGGCGTATTTTCCAAAAGGTTAAGTGCAGGTACTATTCGTACTAGGCTGGCTGTCTTCTAAGCGTCCACAATAAGTCTCGCAAGCTTGGATGTCAATAAAGCTGTTGAACAATATCTTCTTTTATTTTGATCCGCCTGTGGATCCGTTTCAACTACTCGTGATATTTAATATTACACTTTATTAAAGTTGAAATGAATCTATCTTTGCTTCCGCTGTGCATTTATATATTGTGTTGTTTGACTATTATGTTACCAACCACGTCACGATACTCCCCACCGGGCCCACCGGTGACACGTGGAAAATAGGGGTGTGACATTTTGTGACGTGTCTCTACCTGGTGGGCGAGGAGAATCATCAAAATCATTCAAATTTAGATCAAGCTCTTGATCACGAGCATCGGACTGATCTTGGGACGAGTGTGTTAGTGCTCTTTTGGATGAAGTTGATTCGCTAGCAGTAGGAACTCTCGCCCATTTAGAAGCGTACCTACATGCATCCCAACAATGCATGTACATGAACTCATGCTTCTTGTTATCTCTGTATGCTAGAATGGCGTTCTTGATCAAGTCCACCTCCGTTTCACCGCTCCTTGGCGAGGTCCTCGTCTTATGGAAAAATCCGTTGAACGCGGTGACTTGTGTCTTTATGCCACCCCACTTGGACGAGAGGCTATCATTTTCACGATACACCTCCTCGCTTCTCATTTGCGTGTGAAAGGATTTCTTAATGAAATCTCAAAAATGTTGGCGGTGTTGTGAATTCCCTATTCCAAAAATATAGGCATTATAAAAAAATATATATCAAAACTAAAAAAGTAATATTGTTATATAAAAATACATTCAATTAGATCATGCGATTCGTTGATATAACATTTTGCCAAAACAGTTTCTTTTTGCTGCGTCCACTTTAATGAAGTTCGTTGAGCGACCTCTATGGCTTTCACCTCATCCGTTTTTTTGTGACTTATTTTTTTCGCGGGTTTTGATGACGAACCGCTCACGTCTTGCGGTTGTGTTTCGGGAACCGAATCGGGTTGGGAAAGGTTAATGATGGGAATAGATGATTCGTCGTATGGAAAATTCGTGTAATCATGGTTTCCTATATACGACGCGACGACCGCTAGGTCGGGAAGCAGTGAGTAGATGAAAGGGCCGCTAGGTCGCTTTGTTGGTTGACTGTTTTGTGGCGGGCTAGGGTTCGAGGGTTCTTGGTATCCAAAAGGGTTGGTCGGGTCGTATCCACGGTTAAAAGGATGCATTGTAGAAGATGTGGGTTAAATTTATAAAAATATAAAGACAGAAGAAGTTACACCCCACTTGCGGTATGCGCATATAATGTATATATGTGTGGGCGCTCGGGGGGGCAAAAGTGAAAGTGCACGAATTTTAACGTTATTTTACTAATTTCATGAAAATAACGTTAAAAGAGGAGGAGGGTTAATCATGCATCATGTGGTGGTGTTGATAACCGAAAGACAAGGGGGTACATGCACTAATCAGCGTTTGTCTTAATTGTTGAGTGTTATGTGCCTTATGTCCAAGGCTTGATGCAAAACTACTATCGAGCCGGGGGTCTCACTGGAAGCAGTCTCTCTATTCCTACGGAATAGAGGTAAGACTGTCTACATCTTACCCTCCTCAGACCCTACCTTAACTTTGCTATTGGTGAGATTTACTGAGTTTGATGATGATGATAAAGATAGAAGAAGCAGAGATGTAGAGAAAGTGGTAAAAAAAATTGAAAAAAAAGTAGTATTTATAGGGTATAAAAAATATTTTTTTAATTTAACTAGTCGTTTGGCTAACGGCTACCCAACGTTCTAATGTAGATAAATGGACTCTTATTTATTTTATCCTTTGCATTTATTGAAAAAACGCGGTGGCATTTTCATAATTATTAGTAGTTATCAAAATTACTCTACAAATGATCATGTAGAGTAATTTTGATATTTTTAGAGTAATTTTGTAAAATGTTTCTGTAGAGTAATTTTGATCTTGTAGGCTAATTATCAAAATTACTCTACAAGTGTATCAAAATTACTCTGCAAGGTTATCAAACAACATACAATTCAAAATTACTTTACAAATGATCCTGTAGAGTAATTTTGATCTTGTAGAGTAATTTTGTAAAATGATCCCGTAGAGTCATTTTGATATTGTAGAGTAATTTTGTAAAATGTTCTTGTAGAGTAATTTTGTAAATTTTTTTAGCATTTAGTTATGAGGTTTAGCTTTATGGTTTAGTTTTTAGCATTTACTTTGGGGGGAGGGGGTTAGTTTTTTTTAGGTTCTTTGGGGGGGGGGGGGGGGGCGTGGGGTTTATGTTTTTTAGGGGGGGGGGGGTTGGTGAGGTATAATTTTTTGATTAAAATTACTCTACAAAAACATTTTCAAAATTACTCTACATGATTAAAATTACTCTACAAGAACAGTTAACAACATTACTCTATAAGATCAAAAGTACTCTACAGGATCATTTGTAGAGTTACAAGAACATTTAACAACATTACTCTATAAGATCAAAACTACTCTACATGATCATTTGTAGAGTAATTTTGATAATTACCATACGAGAAAATAATTACGAAAATGTCACCGCATTTTTTTTTTTTTTTTTTGCCTTTTTCATGCTATTGGTACGTTTAGGCCGGAGGGTGTGGAGGGCGTCACCCCTGCCACCTCACCTCCGATAGAGCCATAGGGGCGCCACCCCCATACCCCGTCGTTTAACAAGGGGCGCCATTGAAGGGGCTTCACCATGGTAACGAGGAAGAAGGTGAGTTGCAGGTGGGGCCCACATCATTTCATCCAATAAAGTTTTTTTTTTAAATTTTGTTTAATAGGGGGCGTTATCCCACACCCTCCAAGTTAAGAGAAGACGTGATAAAGTCCACTGGTTGACGTGGATCTGACATAACATAATAAAACCCCTAGGGACTTTATCCCACACTCATAGTCTTAGGGGCTCTTTGGCAACATCTGAATGGTTAAGTGCTGAACCAGTAAAAGGTCTGAACCATTAAGTGCTGAACTAGTAAGAGGTCTGAACCATTAAGAGCATGTATAATGTTTAACCGTTTAGAGGAAAATGTCTGACCAATTCAGGTTAGAGGTCTTAACCATTCAGACTCTGTATAAATCTTAACCATTCAGAGGCAAATGTCTGAACCATTCAGACATTTGCTCGTGAAACAAACAGTCTGAACCATTAAGTGCTGAACCAGTAAGAGGTCTGAACCATTAAGAGTCTCATTAAGAGGTAAACAAACAGCCCTTAATACGTTAAAATTACTTCTACAAGAACTTTAATATAATAATTTATAACCCAACTGTTTCCCCTCCCATTTTAATTTCCATTTTCTGGTTTCAACAATCACCATTAACAACTTCTTGCCGCAATTCCATCTCAACCCCTCACACGAACCCATATTTTTAGGTATTATTCCTTCCCTTTCTTCATTAATCCATTTCTTCATCTTCCGCTACATTTCAATCCAATTTGCTCCCTTCGTAGGTACATTTTAAATTCATGTTCATTTCGAATTCATTGATCTTCACACATGCCTGAGCTTTTTATATATTAATTTCATGTGGGTTTTTGCATACAAGTTGTTTGTAGAAATGCCTGACTGGCGTATTTTGTTTTAATTGTGATCGTATTCATTCCCATTCTTGTCTTGGGTAATAATCTGAACATGGTTAACCATAAAGATGATCTTAATGTTGGAATGACCCTTTGTTTCTTGATTTTGTTATGGAGATTGATGGGTTGTTTCTTAATTTACTTTTTAATCTTTCAATTGTTTATGGATTTAGTTTTATCAATTGTGTTTTAGATATGATGCTGCTATACATTAACCACTAAAAGTTGAATGCATGTGAGCATGTCCAGAAAAAGGCATATATATGTGAGTGTATATGTATGTACATATATATTTTGGAGATACTGCATTCAGAAAAAAATGTCTTGCCTCAAATACCATCAACGCCGGTTGCTATGAAGGCCGGAATTTGCATAAGCAGCCCTGGATTTGATGTTGTGTTTAGCTTATTAGTGTTGTTTATGTTGACGTTACGAATCCATTCACATATTCTTTGTTATGTTGAATATCATGTGTGTCATGACACTGGTAATAAGATTCATGACTGACCCGCGGATATTCGGTTATTTAGGTAGCTTAAGATGGCAGATGGCGAGGATATTCAACCACTTGTCTGTGATAATGGAACTGGAATGGTTAAGGTAATCATTAAAATTTGTTCTCTATGAAGGCGTTTTTTTAACACATGATGATGTTAAGTGGATGGTTTTTTGGTTTGACTTCAAATCTGGTTAGTCACTATCTAAGATAACAACTTCAGAATTAAAGTCTTTATCTCATATAACAACTTCACTTTGTAGAATCTGGACACTGATGTATTCAGATTTGCATGATCCAAAATTCTAAAGTCGCTATTTTAGATAGCGACTAACCCATAAATGAATTTCTAACTGTGCTTGAAACTTGTTCTTGTTCATAAAAATGAAACAAATTTACAGGCTGGATTCGCTGGAGATGATGCACCGCGAGCCGTGTTCCCAAGTATTGTGGGCCGTCCTCGGCACACTGGCGTGATGGTTGGAATGGGCCAAAAAGATGCATACGTTGGTGACGAGGCCCAATCCAAGAGAGGTATATTGACTCTAAAATACCCAATCGAACATGGTATTGTCAATAACTGGGATGACATGGAGAAAATATGGCATCACACTTTCTACAACGAGCTTCGTGTTGCTCCAGAAGAGCACCCGGTTCTTCTTACCGAAGCGCCTTTGAACCCAAAAGCCAATCGTGAGAAAATGACTCAAATCATGTTTGAGACATTTAACGCGCCTGCAATGTATGTTGCGATTCAAGCTGTTCTTTCTCTGTACGCCAGTGGTCGTACAACCGGTATTGTCTTGGATTCCGGGGACGGTGTGAGCCACACGGTTCCAATTTACGAGGGTTACGCACTTCCACACGCGATCCTCCGTCTCGACTTAGCTGGACGCGACCTGACCGACGCGCTGATGAAAATTCTAACTGAACGCGGTTACTCTTTCACTACATCAGCAGAACGGGAAATCGTTCGAGACATGAAGGAAAAACTAGCTTACATAGCCCTCGACTATGAGCAAGAGCTCGAGACTTCCAAAACTAGCTCTTCTGTCGAGAAGAGTTACGAGCTGCCCGACGGTCAGGTCATCACCATCGGGGCAGAGCGGTTCCGCTGCCCGGAAGTTCTGTTCCAGCCGTCCATGATCGGAATGGAAGCTGCAGGTATTCATGAGACTACGTATAACTCTATTATGAAGTGTGATGTGGATATTAGGAAGGATCTGTATGGAAACATCGTGCTTAGTGGCGGAACGACTATGTTCCCTGGGATCGCTGACAGGATGAGTAAAGAGATTACCGCGTTGGCCCCGAGTAGCATGAAGATCAAGGTCGTGGCCCCGCCCGAGAGGAAATATAGTGTCTGGATTGGTGGTTCCATTCTTGCATCACTCAGCACCTTCCAGCAGGTATGCTATTATAAGTTCATAACACATTTCATTAACTGTTTATGAAAGATGCTTAATTGTTTATGTTTGGTGGTTGTGTTTGAGTGCAGATGTGGATCGCGAAGGCCGAGTATGACGAGTCTGGTCCGTCTATCGTGCATAGAAAATGCTTCTGATTTGTGCAACCGCGATCCAGTGCCGTGTTGGCTTGCAACAGCTTATATCTTTTTTTACCTTTTTGTTTTATAATCTACAAATTACATATATGATTTGGGACTATTGATGTATTGTAAGTTCCACTATTCTTTGATTTTGATATTGTTTTAGAAAGTTGGAGCATCTTTTTACTTGATGTTTTGTTGATTTCATGATTCTTGATTAAGAAATCTATGTAGAATGCATCAATCTAAAATTGCTTAATTTGAGAATGTGGATCAACTTATTTATTTGTGGTCTTTTTCAGATTTATAATTTAGGTAAAAAGATAAACCCTAATCCTTGCTAATATGGGTGTTAATTATTCTTTTTGAAAAATTGGTTAAACCTAAACCGAACCGGATCGAAACTTGGTCAAAGTTTAGCAAAGAAAACTCCCAATTATTTTCACAATCCGCTAGACGTTTAGGAATTCCACGGCCTCTGGGGCTAGGGAACCAAATGTATTAAAAACAAACAGATATCATTTCTGTAGAATAATGAGTGTTTAGATAAGCTTATTTGGTTATATTTAATTTATATGTAACAACTAAATTGCATGAGTTGTAACATGATTTTCTTATTCGACTAGAATTTAAAGAAATCTTCAAAATTAATCCGAGATATGTCTTTTTTTTCTCACGCATCATCTACTACACTCTCACCGATCTATATATGATTTAGTTAATTGAGTTATTTGTCACTCATCATCTACATAGCTGAATATTGACACTGAAGCGTTAATTTGGCATGTTTTGTTGTACTTCGTAATAGGTTTGTCATTTGTGGTTAAAGGTGTGCAGAAGATGGTTTTTTGAGAGGCGTCTCTGGCTTGTTATTTTGTACTTCGTAATAGATAGGTCATTGAAGATGTGTAGAAGATGATTATATAATAGTAGTATGTGACATGTTTAGTTGTATTTTGTAATAGGTTGGTCGTTAAAGACGTGCAGAAGATGTGGCGTGTTTTGTTGTACTGTGGAGTATGGTAGCCCTAAGCCCCTCTCTTTCTATATCTAAAACCCCTAAATCCTTTCCTCTTTCCGTGGCAGATACAAGATTTTTTTATGAGTAGGGGCAAAAACAAACCTGTTAAAAGGGTCGGTCAAAATAGGTCTATCTATCAATATCTAGTTCCATAATGATAAACGCGAACAACAGTTTAGGTTCTAGCAAACATATTAAAGCCCCAAGATCTTTTCTTGAAAAGGTATCCAAAAATGATGTTCAAGAAACATGTTGCATATGAGGCAGAATGCGGTTTGTTGGATATAACCTTAGGAATAAAACCTAAGAACATGTGTCTTAAGATTTGTAAGGTTCAGTAATTTGTAACTGTGATATTTTGGTACTCTGATACCGGATCTCTAGGAGTTATCCCCTCCAGACAATAAGCCCAAAACGAACAAAGTAAAAGTAATTTAAAATTCGGGGAAAAAAAAAAAAGAAAGACACTTGTTTATTGGTTTTTAGTGGGCCGCCTTGGCATGCACTGCCCATTTACACAGTCTGAAAAGGAGGAGCAAATATGTTATTGTAAAGGCCCGCTAGGGGGATCCAAGAAACATTGGGAAAAAACCAAATGAATTGTAATCTTTTGGGTTGAGTTATAATACAAAGGGGTTTAAAAATAAGAAATGTAAAAAGTCACCATAGAGTGACAAGTGTCCATGGAAAAATCAAGTGGGAAGGATAATTTTGTCTACAAGAGAAAAAAATATGCACATGCAAGTTACATGCTATTTCCCCCCACCATTCTTTAAACATCCGTAACTTTTTTATACGTCATTTGTTTTCTTTTAAATACCATAAAATCGAGGGTCTTTTTATCTTTAATACGAGTACCATATTGTTAAACTTTTCAAAAAAAAATCGAAAACCTAGTTGTGTATTACACAATAGACATGACCAGGGCCGTCTCCGAAAATCACAAAAAAAAATTTGGCCCTGTTCGAGATAAAAAATTTGGGCCCTATTCGCAAATCTTCATATAATATAAACTCATCAATCATTCAATCAAATAACCCGTAATACTACGATAATTGTTATCAAATAGATAAAACAAATTAACCAAAATAGTGTAGCAAAAATATCAAGTTATAGAACGTACTTGCTAAGCGAAAAGTGTGGTTCTTCTAGCGTTTTTTGAAGCAAAGCTCTCGATTAACAAAAAAAAAAAAACATTCATTCAATATTTCAATCACATTCACAAGACATCAGTTAACATATGAAATCAGGCAATCAACGACTGATATTAACATACCTCCGATGACCGATTCCGAAAGTCTGAATGTCTGATGATAATTGCGACTGATATACCTCCGATTCCGAAATCCGAATCACTTGATATGAGGAACAAAAACTGAAATCCTGACTTGTGAAATCAAAAAGAAAAAGATATTCATTGATTCAATCAAAAAACGAAATAAAAAAGACAAAATCACAAAAAAAAACATATGAAATCTTATCACGCAATCAGCGACTATCGACTGATAAGGCCCTGAACATACCTCAGAACTGATGATAATTGCCGATTGCAACTGATCAGCGTGATAATTGCCGAAATCCGAATGACCGAATCACTTGATATACTCCGATTCCGAAATCCGAATGATAATTGCCGATTGCGACTGATAATTGCCGTCGACCTTTTTGTCTCCTGTGCATGCAATTTGATCGACTTTTTGTTTCCTAAATACCACTTTCCCTCGTCCCTCCTGTGCGTGCAATTTGTCCTGTGTGTGAAGTTTCAATCATTTGGGCCTTATTGTTTGTATTTGTGCCTAAAATTTGCAATACCAATCAGAATTTTCGTTTGGGCCTACAATTTGCAATACTAATCAGAATTTTCGTTTGGGCCCCATGCTGGTTTGGGCCCTGTGCACAGGCCTATCCTGCACATGGGCTTAGCCGGCCCTGGACATGACGTAAAACACAATGTAAAGTAGACCAAAAATACAATCGATGTCAACAGGTAAAAGACACATTAGACAATAGACTAAAACACAATGGACATAACGTATAATACAATTGACATAACATATAACACAATGAGTATCAAACTAAAAATTGCAATGGAAAGTAAACTAAAAACACAATTGATGATAGCAAATGATAGACACAATTGATGACGGCAGATAAAAGACACAATAGACAGCAGACTAAAACACAATAGACAACAGACTAAAAACACAATGAACAACATACTAAAACACAATGAACAACAGATTAAAACACAAAGGATCGCAGATTAAACACAATGACCTGAATTTATAACACAATGTATAGAAATCCCAGATATAATATCATCTTCATTATGTCATACATTGTGCTATAGGTTCTTATAAAAACCCAACGGATAGAATCCAAATTAACATTGTGTTATAAGTTTTGATAATAACACAATGTATAGAAACCCTGGTAAATACTTAATGACCAAAACCCAGCTGAAAGACACAATGAGCAGAACATTAAGACTATCCACTATAGTGATTTTTTTCTTCAACCGGTTGCCATGTGTCTAATAAGACAAAAAACAAAACCACTTTTTTAATTAAAAATATAATAATGATAGTTGTGTGCTCAACCAAGGGTTGCAACCAACTTATATAATATTTAATGGTTTTCTTCTCTTTTCTTTATTTAAAAATTAATTATAAAACATATTTATTTAATAAAATATTGGTTTTGGTTGGGTTGTGAATGAGAGTGAAAAAATGAATTGGGTTGGGTTGGGTTGGGTTGGGTTGTGTAAGTGGAAGAGAGAGAAAATAGTTTTTTTTATAAAAGATTGGGTTGGTTTGGGCTGTGATAATTGAAAGTCTTAACACAATACAAAAAAAAAAACACAATACAAAAAAAAACTCAACTGAAAGACACAATGAGCAGAACATTTAACACAATACAAAAAAAAAACCCCAGTTAAAATGAAATTTTTTATTTCTATATAATAATATCATACTCATATTAAAGATAAAAAAACGCTCGTTACTATTGTGAAATTTTCTTTTAAAAAGAATATCGTATGAAAAAATTATGAACGTTTTAAATTAATTGGGGGAATTGACATGTGTCTTGAATGTGGAGAGAGAAATTTCATAACCCTTCCATTATATTCTTTTTCCTAAAACTAATTTCAACCCTCCAAATTTAAAATCAATGAACTATAATCCTTCTTACCCTTCTACTCATTTTACCATTTGTATTTGATCCTAATACGTAATCTTTTAATTTAAATTTATGTTCACATAAAAAAATGTATGACAGCATATCCAGTTTCTTACATCCTTTTATGTTTGTTTTGACAAAATATGCCCAACACTTTCATATCATTAACATTTTTTATGTTGACAAAAAAACCTAATAATATACTGATTAAGCAACTGGGTTTGGGTTCATGTAAAAAATGGGACATTTTTCATGAGAAGATATAAGAAATGATATATAGACATCATGTTTTGAACTTAGGCATGATGTTTTCGGAAGAAAAACACCAAACATAACAATTTAAGACACAGTGCAATGAATTGTAGGCTTAAAACACCTTGCTAAAAACATTAAGTAGTGTGTTTTAAGTATTAAGCAATGTGTTTTAAATTGCATGTCTTTAATACGTTGCATTGTGTTTTAAATTGTTATATTTAGTGTTTTTCTTGGTAAAACAACCTAAAACATCATGCCTAAGGGGCTATTTGGTAATTTCTGGATGGTTAGTGTTGACCAGTTAAAGGTCTGAACCATTAACTGTTGAACAATTAAGAGGTCTGAACCATTAAGAGCCAATATAATGTTAACCATTTAGAGGCAAATGTCTAACCAATTCAGATTAGAGGTCTTAACCATTCAGACTTATGACAATGCTTAACCATTCAGAGGCAAATGTCTGACCATCAGACACCTGCTCGCGAAACAAACAGTCTGAACAGTAAGAGGTCTGAACCATTAAGAGCCCCATTAAGAGGTAAACAAACAACTCCTAAGTCAAAAACATGATGCCTACATATTAATTCTTATGCATACTTACACTTCTTACAAAAAAATCCTTGAGTAAACTATCAAATTGGTCTATGAGGTTTGGTCACTTTTAGCACTTTAGTCCAAAACTAAAACCTTTTAAATCTGGGTCCCTGTAGTTTCAATTTTGTTGTTATTTTCATCCAAAAGCAAAATCTGCTTAGATTTTTAAGTTAACATCCAGTTTTTTTTCGTTTTTTTCCTCTCTTTTAATGAAGAGCAAAATAGTTAGATTTTTTTAATTTGTTATAATAATACATTAAAAACCCATTTTGCCATTTGTTAAAAGAGAGAAAAAAAAGACAAAAAAACAGATGTTAACATCAAAATCTGACCAGATTTTGATTTTGAATGAAAATGACAACAAAATTGAAATCACAGGAACCCAGATTCAAAAGTTTTGAGTTTTGGACTAAAGTGACAAAAACAAAAAAATAAACAAACCTCAGGGACCATTTTAAAAGTTTACTCAAACTCCTTTTTACATGATCCTCATCCTTTTTTTTTTTTGAACGGCAAATTTTGGATCACTGACGGACCACTGGAGTATCATCGTGCCACCAGCAGAACCACCCGATCATATCCGTCTCCACTAGGCAATAATGCCTATACACCAATTCAGGAGGAAACCCAATAAATCTGGGAAAACCCCCTTTGTGGGAATCGAACCCATGACCTAATGGTCATAAGTCTTACATGATCCTCATCCTAAGCAACATGATGCTTACATGTCGTTTATAAATATAAACTTAAAGGATTGTTAATATTTTATGTGACTTAAGATAATAACTAAAATCAGTTTGCATCCATTCGGTCAAAAACCGAAATTGATCGGTCATAGAAAACTAAAAAATCGAAACATAAACTTAGGGGCTGTTTGGTAGCCTCTGAATGGTCATTAAGAGGCTACCTCTTAATGGAACCATTAAGAATTTTACCAATGAGAAGGTAGAAGAATGTGACATGTGATGATTTACCATTCAGAGATTACCTCTTAACCATTCAGACTTGAGGTTACCTCTTATTCATTCAGATGTTTTAAACCATTAAGAGGTAGTATCTTAATGGTCATTAAGAGGCTACCAAACAGCCCCTTAGACTAAAAAATCGAAACATAAACTTATACTAAAAAACCGAAACATAAGTTAGAGGTTTGGTTTATCCCATAAAATAATTGAGCCGACTTATGTTCACCCCTTATTAACATATCTAAGGAAGAATAACTTTTAATTTACCATGTACTTTAGGGTGTACGGCAAGGGGTGCGGCAAGCCCTTTTGCCGCTCGAGGAACACCGCAACCACCTTATTATGCCGCACGGGGAAGGAGGTAAGCGGGGAAGAGTTGTCGCATACGTGGTAACGAGGGAGAGGGGGTAGTGGTGGGGCCCAGCGTCTGCGCAACCAATCATTCTTTTTTTGTTTTTGATTTTTTCTAATAAAAAGGGTTGGGTGAAACCACCCTATGTTTTTTTTGGGCAAAATGAGAGAATGAGAGGAAAAGTGACATGACATATTATGATTGGGTGGGTGAAATTTTCCCCCAAACTCATGAGCGGTGCACCCCTTACACCCTTAAGACTAGTGAGTATGGGGGTCGTCCCCATGCCCATCCGCTGCTCGCCGCCCCGTCTCCCCCACCCCCCTGCTCCGGCGTCGGCCCAGGCCCGGCTTCTCTGTCAGCTCACAGCCGGTTTCGACGTCCCTCACTGTCGCATCCCCCAGCCCCTGTCTCCTGGGAACGAGCGGTCGCGAGCTCAGATTCAGTGGTATCAGTGGTTTTGTCATTTTGGCAGCGGAATTTAAATCAGGATCGTAGTTAGGAAAAATTTTATCAGAGTAAAATACCACATTTTATTAATAATAAACACATGGGTAAAACCCAAGTTTCTATTACAAACATGTTTGTAGGGATAAACCCTAATTTATTGAATAAAACATCTTCTTTATTTTAGGTAACTTTTATAGCCACATTTTCCAAGTCTTCAGTGTTGTCCAGCTGGCTTCTAGTTGGCTTTCACATTTTGTTACCTGAAACGCGTTTAAAAACATTTTGTCAGTGGGAAATACTGGTGAGTGAATCCCAGTTTAATCAAAATATGTTTTATCATTTTTACAGTATTGAGAGTGATTACAATGTTTATATCTACACAATTACTCATCCAGTACTGTCAATCCAGACTGGTGGGTCATATTACTCATTGGTTATCTCGTTGTCCAATAGTAACGTGTTCCACATTTTGTATATAAAACCCCAACATACCGGCAGTAATTGAAGAATTACAAAGACTCAATCACTGCTAATTATAATTTAAAACGATTAAGGTTTAGTAAAAATAGTTTTGAAAAAGGTTTACAAAAAGGAGATTACTCACATTGCTACTTTAGGTATTTTTCCTATGATTTCCTGATTATAATCTAATAAATTAAACAATGCACACGCGTTAGTATAATAACCCAAATTTTACATTAGTTATACCCTCCCCGAGACAGAATTCCAACGACTACGTCGGGCAGAACCACGACAGCCGTTACGGAGCACTAGATCAATCGGGCAGCGTATCTAATACATAACCGGGGGTTAAAATACTTACAACGAGGCAGAGCTTTGCTAATTAGGGGGTATTATGCCCGATACTACTTTCTAATATTCAGAATAGAAAGAGAGAATTCGTGTTTGAGCGATTTGTGAACTGAGACCGATGGTTGCTATTTATAGGGCTGATCAGCCACTTTGTCGCGCCCCGCGAAGGTTTCAGTAACAGGCTTCGCGGCCCGCGAGGCCAACTAGGGTAGGCCCTAGTTTGGCTGACTCAAACCCTAGACCCAACACGTTTATGCCACGTGCTGGCACCAGGTGCGCCCTGGTCTTGAGCTGTCTCGGCCCGCGACTAGGCTAGCTAAGGGCTTCGGGCCCCGCGAGCCACCTTAATTTCTTGTTTTTATTTTATTTTTATAAAATTAAAGTATTTAGGGTCCATTATATACGGGGTATATTTTAGGACGTATAAGGGTGTTCTAAATATTTTAGGAGTGTCGGTAATAATTTGAGGAGGGTTGTTATATCCTCCCCACCTTGTTTTAGAACTCGTCCTCGAAGTCTACTGGAACTGGTGTGGGTATTTCCTTTGCATCTCTGATTAAAGCTCCCAAGTGTATTATGGTCATCTCTTGGAATCCAATTTCACTTTGACTAGAAATAATCTCTTGTGTTTGAGATTCTTGACTTTCCTGTCTTCAATCTGTAGTGGCTTCTCTACGAACTTAAGCTTCTCATTTACCTTTATATCCTTAAGAGGTACCATTAATGATTCATCGGCTACGCACTTTTTGAGATTACATACATGAAATAAATCATGTATTCCTGCCATTTCCTCTGGCAGTTGTATATGATTGTATGTATATGATGCAACTTTTTTGTTTAGTGACATTTACCAAATTTTAAACTTTTACGAACAAATTTTAAAAGAGCTAAGAGCACCAACATTCAAGATCGATTGATGGACGCAAAAACACCTTCACGTCAGAGTTGCCTTGAAAAACCTAGCAGAACTCAAAAGAATTTCACGACCGCTCTTGATTTATAACTTTTAAATGATATACCAGTATCTTGTTGATAAACTTTTTGTATCGTGATCTCTTTGTTACGGATAGTTTACCATGAAAAAAAAGTTACACCTATAGAATTTGGTTAACGAAAACTCATATGGCAAAAATGTAAGCTTTTATAAAAATCTATCACTTCTTTAAAATAAATCGTTATCAAAGTAGATCTAACAAAATACCCCGTGAAAAGAAAATGAAACACGATTCAAATTCAGTGTCCCATTTGGTGGTTTGGAAGAATAATTAATGTTCTTTGTTGTACCTCGGGTATCATGTGTTTTTATCTAAATGTTGTTAGGTTGGTCCAATCCCACTTAGGGCAACACTTTGTTTGAAATCTATAAATGAGCAATTTTATAAGGGGGGATGTAAGGAGTATACAAATAATTAAAAGAAAAAAAAGGTGTTATTCTAAATTTTTTAAAACTTTTAAAATAGAGTGTAATAAATGTGTTTCTCACTAGTCTCATGACTCATCTAAGATAAGAAAATAATATGAGTGTAACACCACCACCCGTAACCCGGGTAATTATTTACAATTGATACACTTACAGCGAAAGCAAACTAAACTTTTATTAAAACGTATAATAGTCTGAGTACAACACCTTATTTATTTACAAAATTTTAGCGAGTAAGAACTCCGTGATCTTCTAAACTCATCAACGGTCAAGTAGATCCTATAGTTTTCCTCACGGTCACCTGAGATAAGTATACTCAAAACGACGTCAAATATATACTGGTGAGCTCATACTATACAATTTTATAAAGGCATACCACAATTTACATTATATGCATACACAATATGGGTCTGTGACCACATTATAGTCAGATTGGACCTCATTGAACCTTATAGGCCACATTTGACTTGTCACAAACCACCGTACAAGAGACATACTGGTCCTCCAGTTGTGCCCCCTTACGGTCGTAACACAGGTATGAGTGTGTGTCGCTGGACCTTATAAGCACGAAGTGCCTGTGGGTACAACACATTATTATCCTTCCAAGAGTGACACACCCCATTAAGCATAATAGGATCTCATGCATACTGTAGCATTCTCATTATTACCAGTTATGGACGAGTATACTATAACAATTTAAAAGACGAGTATGATGTCTCACCTGATTAACAATTGCTTAACAACCGCTAATCCGATCAGTTTATGTCTCAAGGTCCTGACACAAATACATAATCCTAGGTTAGGTAATGGTACACCTTACTAGCCATTATCATGATTGGATATTGGTTAACGCACCCTTGTTTAAGCATGGTTGATCAGTCCATGCCTAACTAAGGCTAGGTTACACCATATACGCCCCTGATAATAACCCTAGTACCTAAAAGTAATACTAACACTACTACTAATAATATATTACTACTAATAATAATACTAATATTAACTACTAAAAACAAATAATAAATAACTAAACATAAACTTAAATGAGAGCATACCTTAAAACTATCTACGGCACGTTAATGTAGAGTTTCCCTACTCCTTCTTCTACTCGTGCTCCAAAAACGACTACTAATAACACCCAACGGGATATCGTATACTCGAGATTCTCAATACTGGAGCGTTCCCGTTAAAATTTTGGTGTATCTAAAATCTTACAGATGAAGTCCTATATATAGGAAGGAATGGACGGTGGGTTTCACCATTTTGGCGATGTGGGATGGAATGACATGCTAGCCTGCTAGCTTGTTTACAGTTACTTAAATGATTGTAATATATATTTTTGTTGCTTCGCTCGTTTTTCTTGTATAACTTTTAAAATATAGTGTTTTATCAAACGATGAATATGTCATTGAGACGAGCTTATTTTTATCTACCTTTTAACCTAAATTTCATTAAAAACGGAGTAAGGTCAAAAATAATATATTTTATTATTAATATTAAACGTTCTCCTATAATAGCCAAAGCTCGTTAACATAGTTCATATTTCACACAACCATTCTACTCATTACTTACTCGTTCAACAATATATGAAATATAAACTACATTTTTAACATGTTTATAACTAGTACATTAAGGTTCGGGGTATTACATCATCCCCTCCTTACAAAAATTTCGTTCTCGGAATTTGTTATTACTTAAAATAACAAGGGTACTTTTCTTTCGTGTCGTTTTCTAATTCCCATGTGAAGTTGGGTCTGTGACGTGCTATTCAGGAAGTTTTAGCCGATAAGCTACTGTTCCTACTTTGCTTGTTACTTCAAACGGTCCAATGTATCGGGGTTTCAACTTTCTCTTCTTTCCAAACCGAATCACTCCTTTCAGAGGTGATACCTTAAGCATTACTTTATCCCCTAGTTGGAACTCTAAGGGTTTACGACTCTGATTTGCATAACTCTTTTGTCGATCTTGAGCGCTTTTCATCCTTCCTTTGACTTGCTGAATCTTCGTCTCCATAATGATTTCTGGTCCTGATAGTTGACTTTCCCCTACTTCCGTCCAGCAGATAGGAGTTCGACACTTTCTTCCGTATAAAGCTTCATAAGGTGCAACTTTGATGCTGGCGTGATAGCTATTGTTGTAAGCGAATTCGATGAGTGGTAGATGATTGTCCCAACTTCCACCAAAATCAATTACACATGCCCGAATCATATCTTCTAACGTCTGGATAGTCCGTTCACTCTGTCCATCTGTCTGAGGGTGATAGGCAGTGCTCAGGTTAAGCCTTGTTCCAGCTCCTGTTGGAAACTTTGCCAAAATTAAGATGTGAAACGACTATCTCTGTCAGATATGATCGATACAGGCACCCCATGTCGTGATACTATTTCATTGATGTAAATTTGAGCTAGCTTGTTCATCTTATAGTCCTCACGAATTGGCACGAAGTGTGCAGACTTGGTAAGTTTGTCCACTTTTACCCAGATAGTATCATAACCGTGACTTGACCTTGGGAGCTTCGTGATAAAATCCATGGTGATTTTCTCCCACTTCCACTCTGGAATCTCTGGTTGTTGTAAGTAACCAAAGGGTTTTTGATGTTCTGCCTTTACCTTAAGGCATGTAAGACACCTTCCCACATATCGGGCAATAGATCGCGTCATTCCCGGCCACCAATAATCACTCCTTAAATCCTTATACATCTTGTCACTGCCAGGGTGAATGGAATACTTAGACTTATGGGCTTCCTCTAAGATTGTATCTTGCAGTCCTCCAAAAATAGGAACCCATATCCTATTGTTGAACCTAAGGATATTATCGTTTCCCACTGTCAGTAGCTTCAGTCTCCCACTCATTCTTTCTTTTACAATATGATTCTCTTTTAAGGCTTCTTGTTGTATATTCTTAACTTGATCTAAGAGACTAGTTTTAACCTCTATTCTGGTTGCACAAATTCTTATTGGTTGGGGTTTTTCTTTTCTACTTGAAGTGTAACACCCCAAAAACGGGTTTGGTAGTCAAACCACGTTAATATTAATGACGGGTAAAATACCGTTAGTGGTAAAAATTTACTCGATAAATATTAGGATTTAAATAAATCAACTAGATGTTAATAAAAAAAAAGAGAAAGAAGAAAATAAATACTTTGATAAAAACAAAGTATGTAAAAAGGACCAAGTTAACGGGACTTAAAATAAGACAGGTTAGGAACTTCCCGAACCCACTAAGTTAACTAGGAATAATAAACCTAGTTAATTAGAGGGAATGTTACTAGAAATAAGTAGGTTGTGGCCTACTTAATAACAAACCAATACATGAGGGGCTAAAGATGGGTAAATAGGAAAATGTTTTAGTTAAAACATTTATAAAAAAAAAATTAAAACACACACATACGTGTGTGTTCCAGTTCGATCGACCAGGGGAGAAGAAAAAGGGTCTAAACCTAATTTCAACAAAAGCATCAAATTGAATGTCAAATCCAGCCCGAATCAGATGCATGAATACATAGA
Organism: Helianthus tuberosus; assembly: GCA_030545235.1. Taxonomy (NCBI): domain Eukaryota; kingdom Viridiplantae; phylum Streptophyta; class Magnoliopsida; order Asterales; family Asteraceae; genus Helianthus; species Helianthus tuberosus. Next base: position 40,652,532 of record CM060446.1, on the reverse strand, counting down.
AACGATCACCTAGTCGTGGGGATCGTAAGGTATGTCGAATTATTGATATTTATGAAGTTGATATTTTTGATGAACTTATAAAAATCGAAATTCAAGCTTGAATGATTGATGTTTGGCTGAAACTAGGATGAATTCATGTTTAGAAACAAACCCTAGTTGAAAAACTTGATGAATCAGTATTAAAGACTAGGGATTTGATGATTACTCTTGCATGTGCTAAGTGGGTTTTGACTAAATTCGTGTATGAGATGCTTTTAGGGGTTTTGATTGCTAAGAATAAGTGTTATAATGTCATAAACATGTTCAAATTGAAAGCTGAATTCTGATCAGAATTTACAGCCGACTTGTATCGGCTGTAACCTGGACAAAACATGACAAAAACATATGTTTCTTGAGTCTAAAATGTAATTCCAGGAAATATCTTTAAAACCCCACTGGAATCGCATTTTTCGACGAAAATTGAGCGTTTTATGAATTTTTCCGTATCAAAGGTTCAAGCTGCGTTTTCTGGCAGAATTTGCAGTCCATTACGAATGTCATAACTCGAATTAGGAATTGAGTTATGATCTCAAATTCTTACTGTAGAAAGTTTTAAGTGATTAAAAGAATCTCCAATTGGAATTTCGTCAATCGGATAAACGAGAAATTTTAAATGAATTTTTCCGTAAGCTGCAGTCAGAAGTGACGAATCTGATTGCAGCTTAGTAAATGAATTTTTACGAATTTTTGGTAAAGTGTTAGATCTTGAAATTTTAATACAAGGTCTAACCCTCCGAGTGGTACGCCTCATAAAAAAATCATAATTTTTGAAGACTTGTAAACAGGTTAAACAAGTCACCAGAAACAACCCATTTTCAGTGATATGAAATGCTTAAATGAAATCGCGGCCTACTAGTTAGTATGTAAGATTTGATTTCGTTAAGAGTTCGGATGAAATATGCCTAGATGAGTTCATTGAACCAAATGTGCATTTGAATATGTTGATAAGTCAATTGACTTTAGAAAGTCAAACCGACCAATGATTAGATCAAATGATAATTTTGATATGGTCGAATGATAAATTCGACATAAAACCCGTAGGATGGAATAGTCGTAAATGATTATGACTAATCTAACCGTCTTACGAATTATGATGATAGTTTGACTCTTGATAAGCTAGATGGAGACTTGGGAATGAAGCGGGTCAAACGGAGCAACTACGAAAAGAAAAGCGTAATTTTGATGCGAGGTAAGTAAAGCTTACACTCTCTTTTTTAATAAAATGTTTAATCATTATAAGGGTTACGAATATGTTAAGCTAATGGTTAAAATGTGGTGTTCCGACGTAGTCGATACGGCTCGGAATAAGTAAAAACGATGGAAAACCATAATGGATGATAAAAATGGGTAAATGGTGGTATAGTCATGGAATGACAAACATACAACGAGTTTTGAAATGTTGCCCTATGGGATAACTCATAATAATGATGGGGATAAAATGGTAATTAGTTGCGTGACAACCAACGTAAGATAAAGTTAAATGATACCCAACGGCGTAAGCCGAAATTGGTTAAATAACGAAATTGTATATATATATACCATTCAAATACAAATGCAAAATGTTTGGTCGTTTAGACCATATGGGTTAAAAGGCAATTTTTAGCGCCATTTGACAAATAACGACTAATAAGTATTGTCGAGTCTAATGCTCACAGGATAAGAACGGCTTACGGAAGTTTGCATTTGCTATAAATTAGCAAAATCATTAAAGCAAGATATTAGAGCGGGTCAATACTTGACCCGAGCCAGGTACGCATATTTTAAATTATAGTTAGAAGTAATATGTTGGTCAAATATCAGTGAAAGCCCTTCGTTGTAAAATGAGGGACTGAAATTGACCAAAATACCCATGAACGCTAAACCGGGTAAACGGTCTTTATGAGCCGTTTAAGATCGTGTATTATGATAATGTAAGTATTAGATAAGTATAAAGTGGATTGTGCATAACAAAAGGGAAAGATTTAAACTTAGAAGGTTTAAGTCTTCGAAACGGGTCAAAAGAATTATGCGCATAGATTGAGTACTAGCCGCTTAATTCATAAAAGTTACAAACCCGAACTATAGATTTTGAGTTAAGCATGTTGATGTATGCTAAATGGTTAATTAGAAACAAGGTTGTAAACTTTTAAAACAAATGGGTCGAATAAATGAAATAAGAAATTATAAACTAATCATTTATAATTCAGGTTTCATATGCGGAAAATAGGATAAATTGATGCGTATTTTTATTACAAACGCGTAGGAAAAAGAATCACCTAAAACGGACTTGTAGATAAAAAGTTAGACACTTTAAAGATCGTTTTACGATTAAAACCATAGCTGGGAAAAATGCAAGTTTCAGCAACAAAATTGCTGGAAAATCATCTCCCCCGCGACACGCGACAGGGAGCAGTAATCCTGGCGCGACACGCGAGGGCGCTCGCGGCACGCGAAAGATCAAGAGGAGTCTGCCGCGTGGCGCGACAGACTAAATTCCGAAATTTTATTTTGTTTTTGATTGTTCGCTACTAGAACTTGATTATACTAATATTTAAGATATCGAAACTAACTTTTAAGTTGGTTTTGATCATAGGTGAATGTGAAGATGTCCCGGATGAAGATCAAGCTCATTGAAGAACCGAACACGATCAAGATACAAGCTTCCGCACATGGTTTCGTCGTCATTTAAAAAAGGACGAATTTATACATATTGTATTGTATTATTTCAAATCCGAAAATGTTTTAATTTGACCGTATTTTTTATGTATATGCAATTATAATTACATGTTTATTTACGTAAATAATACGAAAACCCTAAAATAATTGCAAGGGTGTTACATGAAGCATCTGCTACTACGTTTGCCTTACCTGGATGGTATTGGATCTCACAGTCGTAATCACTTAATAACTCTATCCATCGTCTCTGATGCATATTGAGCTCCTTCTGCTCGAATATGTGTTTTAAAATTTTATGGTCAGTACAGATAATGCACTTTGTACCGTAAAGATAGTGTCTCCAAATTTTCAATGCGAACACTACGACACCAAGTTCCAAATCATGGGTTATGTAATTCCATTCGTGAATCTTCAACTGTCGAGAGGCGTAGGCAAGTAACTAAGGCCACTAAACGCTTTACCAAAATATCTAGAAATCCCGAGAATGTGATTTTAACAAAAGTAAATATATTTTGGGAAGTAACTAAGGCCACTAAACGCTTTACCAAAATACTACGCGTCTTCGTAAGGCATCAAGTTCATGTTGTATTATAAATGGAATAGTTTTGCACTTGGCAAGTGTAATATTGTTTAGAGTAAGATTGTTGATTATTTGGATGAATCTTTGAAAAGAAAACGATATGCTAGATAGCATGGACACCTCCATTTACAAAGGAAACTATGGCGAAATTTTCTAAAAATTCCAACACTTAGAAAATATTTTCTAACAAGTGTTTACAAATATGTTTTAACTTTGTTTTTCAAAATAAACTTCGCCATAGGTTTTGTTACAAAAATACCAAGTATCGAAGGTTGGTTTTTGTAAATCAAATAAGTAAATATATATTTAGAATATATATTTTATACTAAGACACTTGTGTGAATATTTGTTACTTTGTGGAATAGTTATATTATTTTAGGGTAAAATAATATAACTTACAAATTACCATGATATTTACAACTCCAAAATAATACCAAAAACCACAAGGAATAAATATTTAAGTTACACACTTGACATTGTGAAACCGAACGCAAAAACGTAACTTATGAAATATTCCGGAAAATACTCTTACACATATATTTTTGGCAAATATTATTTTGGAAACTAAAGAAGTGAAAATATATTATTTTTGGGAAAAAATATATATATTTTGGAATACATTATTTTTGACGAATAAGGTTATATATATATTTTCTAAAGCGAGAATTGAAAATATATTATTTCGAGAATACAAATATACATGTATAAATTACCCCCATCCTTGGGAAGGAAATACGAAGTTAAAATACTTGTGAAGTATTGATGCAAAATATTGATTAAACAATTATTCCAAAACTAAATATAATTCAAAGTTAAAATAATTATTATTTTGACGAATAATTATACTTGGAATAATATTGGGAAACATAAGAAACTAACTCAAAAACGTTAAACTCTAAGCCAAGACACGACCCGTTCGTCTAATAGAAATCAGTATGTTGTAGGTTGTCGTGTAGCTGACTGAGTTTGAGTTACGAGCAGAAGACGCACTACTGTGAGTTCATGTCCCCCTTTTTCTTTTAACTTTTTCAGTTTTATACTTCGGGTGTGAAATACATGTTACAATTATTACAGACATTTTTATACATGGTATGGTTAGCTTAAGGAGGGTTTACTACTTAGATCATGTGAAAGGTGGGTATAACACTTAAGGCCATTAATCCTCGTCGTAGGACCGATGGACATGAGTGATAGATCTATTTGGGTGTAGCGAGCCCATACCCATGCGGACCAGGGTGGACCATGTGGTGACTATGTCTTATTCCCGGAGACAAGTTTGCTAGGTTTGAGTACTTCCTGCACCGTTTCACACATACCAGTGGCTTTGCAACCCATTGGTGATCTCTTTTTCCTTAATTGTTACATATCAGGGACTTTCATACATACAGACATACTTTAAAGGTTTATACACACAGACATACACATGAACTCGCTCAACTTTTTTTGATTTTTCAAACTACATGTATTTCAGGGAACTAGTGGATCTGGCGGAGTATGCATGTGTCAAGCTGCGTTTGAATAAAAGATGTTATCCAGGGTTGTTGAGTTTAGAGGGTGTATCCCTTTCCTGGACGGGATACAAAATTCTAAACTCGGGTTTTTATTTAAGTCTTTTGTGGAGTCTTTATGAACTCAGTTGAACATGTCATGGTTTGTAATCTAAATTTGGTATCGATGTTTTCAAAGACAAGTATTGTGGTATTTCTAAGCTTTATTAATGGATAAACATCTCGTGTTTTTATCATATAGAATTGTTATGATTGTTGCTATGGTATTAAGAAGTCACACCAAATAACCCATGCTTCCGCAAAAAGTCAGGGTGTGACATATCGGGCAATAGAACGCGTCATTCCCGGCCACCAATAATCACTCCTTAAATCCTTATACATCTTGTCACTGCCAGGGTGAATGGAATACTTAGACTTATGGGCTTCCTCTAAGATTGTATCTTGCAGTCCTCCAAAATTAGGAACCCATATCCTATTGTTAAACCTAAGGATATTATCGTTTCCCACTGTCAGTAGCTTCAGTCTCCCACTCATTCTTTCTTTTACAATATGATTATCTTTTAAGGCTTCTTGTTGTATATTCTTAACTTGATCTAAGAGACTAGTTTTAACCTCTATTCTGGTTGCACAAATTCTTATTGGTTGGGGTTTCGCTTTTCTACTTGAAGCATCTGCTACTACGTTTGCCTTACCTGGATGGTATTGGATCTCACAGTCGTAATCACTTAATAACTCTATCCATCGTCTCTGATGCATATTGAGCTCCTTCTGCTCGAATATGTGTTTTAAACTTTTATGGTCAGTACAGATAATGCACTTTGTACCGTAAAGATAGTGTCTCCAAATTTTCAATGCGAACACTACGACACCAAGTTCCAAATCATGGGTTATGTAGTTCCATTTGTGAATCTTCAACTGTCGAGAGGCGTAGGCAATAACTTTATAACCAGTATATTAAGGTTCGTGGTATTACAATGAGCAAGTTAGTTTGATTTTTTGTTTATATATAATAACTACACATGTTTCGGTTATATTGTCCATATATGTGTTTGTAGGTTAGAGTTTGGCTACAAAGTTCAAAATTTCTAAAAAGTGTAAAAGTCATTAAACACTACAATGTCAACCATAAAACACATCCAAACCCCACAAATATAGCATGTAGCAAAAAAAAGAAGTTAGAAAATAAATATTGTCCATATGTGTGTTAGAGCACTCTTTCGAGATAAGTTTTACATCAATAGACTCATATCCTCGTTCTAATCAAAAGCCGGAAACCATCGGTTTGTAATTTGGAAAAAAAAAACCTTAACTCCAATATGTTTTTTTAACGGCGGACTATTTTACAAACAAATTGGAAGAGTTCGGATTATTGTGAATAATTAACTGAGTTGGGATTATTATCGGCAAAAAAGAGTCGGTTCGGATTATTAAAGTCCAATTTGCCTGGTTCTTCTATTTTTTTCCTTTCGGTTAACTCATCTTGATTGATTTCAATAGATATTTTTAAGTTGTAAAAAGACAAATATACCCCATAAGTGGGGGAGATTTAGCAATAAAGGCTAACGATGTTAAATTGGTGGAGACATAGCCATTTTTTTAAAATCACAATGTGTCACTTACAAGATTTAAACCGTTGGATGCAAATGACAATTCTCACCAAATCATAGAGACGTAAAGTGAACTTAACTCTTTTCTAAATAATCGGATGACTTTGATGATTTTTAACATGTCCATTTAAAATAAAGTTTATAAAATTTGAAAACGAGGCCGATATTCAAAAAGGTGAAGTGATGCCACAAAGAGAACGACTTGTCCATAGATCAATCGTGGAGGCTATGTTCGCTTTCAACCTATTTAATCAAGCCCTTTTTCCACATTTCAACTCGAACTTTTTGCGAAAGAAAAAAAAAACACAACTTTGTGATTATCTTTAAACTCAGTTGATCTTTCATAATCAAGACAATAATATCTAAGAGAAGCCAATGTGTTTGAGCAGGCTTAATATAATATGTGTATTAAGTTGTAACTTTTGAGTGATTATCCCTCTAAATAGGACAATTTTGTAAAGATGATCTAAAGATAATATTAGTTATCAATGTATATACTAAACAATTATTAGGGAGGTTTATTGATAATTACGAACAAACTTAGTGAAACAAGAATATTTTATCACTACTTTATTGGCCGACCCCCGAAGGAGAATATGTAGTTTTCATATATAGAAATTTTTGGGTATATACGTTTTCAACCCCCCGATTTTATAAAAAAAAATTAGGTCCAGTAACTTCCGCCCCCGGGTCGGAAATCTCAAGCTTCGCCACTGCTGATGATCTCTATTGAGTTAGACACATGACTTTAATACTTTAGTATAAATAAACTTTTAGTTAAAAACCAAAAATATATATATATGTATGATAAATTAGCTATCATAATTTATACACCAGAGTCACTACAAGTTATTACGCTCATGTAGTAGATAATGTCTTATACTCTAAATTTTAATGCTTTTTTTATAGCATATTCGAAAAAAGAAAATACTTACTTCAACAATTAATAGTTTTTGAATATCTGTTTCTTCAACAACAGATAGTCTTATAAATTAGTAGAAAAAAATACTTGTATCTGTTTCTTCATTTTACCTCCACCAAATAGTCCGTTATTAAACATAAGGAGACAAATTAATTAATATAAAGTAATAAGTAATGAATAATTTGATACATGATATCATTTTCTATAATGGACTTTTGGATGCATGCATTTTTTCCTCTTTGTCAAACTTGTAAACTGCCGAACTGTTTATTTTTTCTTTATTTGACAAAATCCGGGTCCCGCATCATACAATCCTTTTTCACTTTTTTTTTTTGTTAACAATTTGTATTAACGAGTCATTAGTCCCGCGTTGCGGGGAGATAGTGTAAAACCATGCTATCAGCATTGTGGAGAGGGGGGCGTAAAACAATGATAAGTAGCAATCGAACGACGATCAACATAATATAAAAATATGAATTCTAACACCAAGTGACTCACGTAACGTGACACATTGACGAAGTCGAATTTATACGACATATATTAGAAAGTCGAGGGGGTAAAAAAACTGACGGATCAAATGGGACTACTAAACACCGTACTAAGTAGCCACCAAACGACGATCGTATCCGAGAAAAAGCCTAAAACAAAAACTAATAAAAAAAACTAAATTCATTTTAACTTTTGTGAAAAAGTTATAAAAATCTAAAGTTTTATAATAAAAATAAAAATAACATTTAAGTTCAAAAAAAAAAAAAAAAAACCAACAAACCCACAAAAGATAAAATATACACTATTCCTCGTATGTTATGAATTAATACATGCATATATGAATCATAGAAGTTTGTAACATTATAATTTATAGCTCCATGGACGGAAATAAATTAAATCGCACACACCAAATTCACAATTATTCTCAATACAAATTAACTCAAACCCTGGGTCACACATGAATATACAAATACACATTGATATAACCAAGCTGAACTCAAGCTAAGACTTTCAACTCGGTTTCAAATCTTGGCTGATCCAACTCGGTTTATAATCGAGCCGAGCCCAAGCTTTCCACGGACTTGGCTCGGATTAGCTCGTACCTAATCATTGAGCCTATTTTGTTTTCAATGGTTCAAAATTGTCCAAAATATATCTTTGTGTTTTAGAATCTTTATTTGGCCATTGACTTGGATTAATATGTCAAAGTTATTACAGGTTACAATCTTGTAGTGGCAACGAGGAATATAATGATTTAAACCTATTTGTAAATCGACCACCAATTATCCAAATGCATGGAGTTTAAAATCAAATAAAATACGCACATGGGTTTTGAGTAAACAACCAATAAAATCTACGTCATGCAACTCTAATCTCTAAGTAGGAACTAAACACTTCAAAAGTATTTAACCCTTGTTTTCTTTTGATAAGAAAAGTGTAATAAATTAATGTTTATGAGTCACTTATATAGAAAGCAAACAAGTTTACACATGGGAAGAAAGGGGTGAGCGAGACGTGCAAGGTTCCTTCTATCTCATAAACTTTCTTTCATTGTACTTAGTACTTCATACATCATAATTCTTATAGATTAGGTATAAAATTAGGTAGCTTTACCCAAACATCCACATTAGTACCATGTATGTGAATAAATGAACTAGTATTAAAATTAATAAAAATATCTAGTTAGTTATATAGGATATTATTAACACCGACATACCTATACACTTTAATAAAAATATCTAGTTAGTTATCAAGGATATTATTAACACCGACGTACCTATACACTTACATTTTCCCAAACAATAACTCTATCCCGTAAATATTGTTACTCTTTCTACATCTTTGCCAACTTTTACATGTATATTTCATAAATAAATGAGAAATTGATAAATGTAATACCCACATCTTTATAGTAAAGTAAAGCTAAAATTAAAATAAAAAAAAATACATTTTATGAAATTTATTTAAGTTCAAATGTATTTAAAAAAAATAAAAGGTATGTTTAACTAATTAAAAAGGTACAAGGAGAGAATAATATCATTAACACTTTTATATCTTTAATTACAAAAAAAAATGCAAATTGCAAGGACCTACAAAGCACATCCATAACGACAGGCTGGTGTATGTTGTATGCGTTGGTGACAAGATGGTGTTCGTAGATGATGTGTGACAGTGAAAGGCATATGGGTGGACGTAGAGGTGTACAAATCGGTTTTTTTCAAAAACCGGTTTCGGTTTTTTCACCCAAAATAAAAACCGGTTTTTTTATAACCGGTTCCGGTTACTAACCGGTTTTTGAGGTCCAAAACAATAACCGGTATAACCGGTTGGGACCGGATTTTAACCGGTTTTTCCCAAAAAAAACGGTTTTTATCGGTTTTAACCGGTTTTTTAATAACCGGTTTTTAAAGTCAAGAATAGTAACCGGTATAAAAACCGGCAGTTAAAAAAAACGATTAAAAAAAACCAGTTATAAAAAAACCGGTTTCGGTTTTTTTTCCGGTTTCGGTTCTAAAACCAGTTTTTTTGTACACCTCTAGGTGGACGAGTCAAGGGTGAAAAGCAATTTGTTGGTCTTGGTAGAGTTGGGGCATTTTGGTGGACATATTATTCAACAATAGACCTAGGAAGGAACCATAAGTCTCTTAGTGTTGTTGGGTTCAAGAATTTGTTGTGTAGAAGATATTGTAGTTTGATAGCTTCCATCCTCATTACATTCTATATCCGACATCTTGCCTTGTAATATTAGTTCAATCGCTAGTTTGTTGTCTTTCACATTTATACAATACGTGCCTTGGTATGTGTACATAAGTCATTAAACGTTTATGACGAGAAGTTAGAAACCTATGATTTTACTTTTACTAGCCGTTTGTTAAGTACGACTCTTGTAATAGGATATCTATAAAATGGAATACCCAAATTCATAGATTTTTATGAAATTTTAATATATTTTATTCTATAGTTGTCTTGTAATAGATTAGTTTATGGTATTTTTTTTATTAGTTCAATAAATAGTTTCTTGTCTTTCAAATTTGTACAATATGTTCCCCAATATGCCATCAAATATTTATGAGTACCTATAATTTTACTAGCTATATGTTAAAAAGTAGAAACTTTTACGATAGGATAACTTTAAAAACGACTTCCTTGATTCAAGGATGCTCATAAATGTTGAAACATGTTTAATCTTACATGTAGTTGATGATCACGATGATTGAATATAGGGCTGTAAACGAACCAAACGTTCAGCAAATAGTTCGTGAACCGTTCGGCGGGAAGTTCGTTTATGTTCGTTCGATAAGCTTAACGAACAAACACGAACAAGATATTTCGTTCGATAAGCTTAACGAACGAACACGAACAAAGGTCCCGTTCGTTCGACTGCGTTCGTGAACGTTCGGTAATATGTTCGTTTATGTTCGTTCGTGTTCGTTCGTTTATGTTCGTTCGTGTTCGTTCGTTTATGTCCGTTCGTGTTCGGTTTTTTATGTTTATTTTTCTAAAAGTTTTTAATGTTTTATTAATTTTTTACTATCCCCCATATGACATATGTATTATTTCCCTCTCTCTGGCCTCTCCCTCTTTTGATACCACGCTCCTTCACTCAGCCTATCTCCAATCAATTGAACCCAATATCATCCATCCCTTCAATCTTTAAATGGTTATATACTTATATTTAACTACTTTCTTTGTGTACAATGTTTAAGATTAATTGTGCCTTTTTTAATTTTCAAAATTAAAGTTCATTTGTGTTCGTGGTTAGTGTTCATGAACTGTTCGCGAACAACCAAAATTCCTTAACGAACGAACACGAACACAAACTTCTGTTCGTCATGTGTTCGCGAACAGTTCACGAACATCTAAATTTCCTTAACGAACGAACATGAACATAGCCTTGTTCGTGTTCGTTCGGTTCGTTTACAGCCCTAATTGAATAGTCCATGATGATTGAATATTGTGGCTTGAATCATCTTAGATTTTTCAAAAATTAAATAAAGTAATGGAAAAACGTTTTAAGTTCTTTAGTGTGAATGTGACTTTCGATGGTTGAAGTATGTTCTCCTTTACAATTCGTAACGACAAAGACACCATGTGCGAAGAAAAATGTCTCTACTTTAGATTCTTATCATTGTGCTTGTGGCCAAGACATCACAAATCATGTTTCATATAAAAATCATAAATCACACATTACAATTTTGTATTTTTTTTATTCGTATAAATATCTTGTCGTTGTAAATAATCTATACTATCTATAATAAGAGATTATGAACTGATGTAAATCTGCCTTAGTGTCAACTTCTAAGCTATGCCACTTGTCAATGATGATGTCATAATTCCATTTTGTATATTTAGATACCATTTATTTAAAGGTGGCTCACACTCTTTTTTCAAACCACTGCCTCACAACCTTTATTTAAAGGTCTGCCCACTAAAGGTGGCCCACACTCTTTCTTCAAACCTCTGATGACATATACAGAAGGGCAAAGTGGCAAACCATGTTCATACAAAAGGGAAACCACTGATGTTCATCCAAACCACTGCCCAAATTCAAAATCATGGCTCCAAATTCAAAATTTAAATATGGCTCCAGATTCAAAATTTAAACAACTGACCTATAAAAAGCTCAACTCTCTCTCTAAAATTCAAAATCTGAGCTTCACTTTCAGAAATCAATCCATTTCTCTCTCAATTCTCTCTCTCTAAAATTCAAAATCTGGGCTCCGATTAACTTAAATTCTAAATCTGGGCTCCATTTCTCTCTAAAATTCTCTCTCTAAAATCAATCCATTCTCATCTTCAAATCCAAAATAAATATGTTTACCAAATGGATTCATGGAAGGGAAGATCTTGAAAACACGCAGATGCTTTGAAGTTCGAATTCGATTTTAGGGTTTTTTAAGATGCACATCTGACCAGATCTAGGGTTACCATCACAGGTATATGTTCTTCATAACTGATTATGGTTTTCTATTTCATATTATTTGGTCTTAATCTATCTCCAACGGCTTCATCTTCTTCAATAACCTTCAATCGAACTGAAACAACCCGTCATGGGTCTGTGATTACAGTTACTTTATCAAAGAAGGAGCTTGATTCGTCATCTGTCGGGAAAGATAGACCTGTCTCCACTCTTTCGGCTCTTTTTTCTGTGGTTGTGCTTTGTTGCAGATCAAGAATTGTTGTTGCTCCTCTGGTAACTGATTACTTTATTATATAGTTCATTTTCTTAGATTGTAATGCAGTTTTAAGACTAGATTGTTGCATTTGTAGTAGGAATATATAATATAATCTAACTTCATATTGTATGTGAAGTTGTGGAATTATAGGAAAATGAAAGTGAATCAAATAACACTAAAATTTGACAAATATCTTTACATATTAGTTGGGTTTTTCTGGGTTTTTTTACAGTTATTATATACATGGACTAACTTTGATTCAACGCACTTATTCATTGTGATAAACAGGGGAATCTGGAGTTCAATTGGAGAAGATTCAACGCACTTATTCGTTGTGAAATAATCACTTTTAGTTGTCAAATCGAGCGTCCAAATTGCAGAATTACGAGCGTATGTGAGTAGGCGTTGTTGAAGCTTGCAACAAATGCAATGAAGGAATCCCGAATCATGGACTATCTCAATTGGGTACTTGGTTTTGTTTATACTTTTTGTTAATTAACCGTCTTTTAGTGCATGTTTGAACTCAAAGTTTGTGGAACCAATTCGCAACATTGTCAAAAAGGTAACTAAAGTGGTTTATATTTATTCTTGTGTGGAAATTAGATAAGTCACAGTGTGACGATTAGCATTTGCAACATGTATCAATGTTGGTTAACTGACATGTAATAGAAGAAGGTAAATATTGACTTTTGTGAAGCTGGATGCTAAAAGATTGATGCAAAGAAGAAGAAAGTGTATTGCCGGACACCTAAAAATGACAAGGAAGAATTTGTTGTCGATTCTGATTACCTGGTTGTTGCCATGGGAGCTCGTGTGAACACGCTTAACACACCTGGCGTGGAAGAAAACTGCCTCTACTTGAAGGTAATTCACCTGACATTTGTGTACGCATCCTATAATTCAGTTATGTTGGTCTACTATAATCCTAATGATTTAGGGGGAGTCCAATTCAGGAAGTTGAAGATGCGCAAAAGATTCGCAGGAAAGTAATCGATTGCTTTTTAAAGGCAAGCCTGCCTAATGTGAGTGTTGATGAGAGGAAAAGGATGCTTTAGTTTATTGTTGTGGGTGGTGGTCTAACCGGTGTGGAGTTTGCAGCTGAGTTTCATGATTTTGTATCAGAGGACTTGGTTAAATTGTACCCAAGCGTGAAAGACTTTGTAAAAATATCACTTCTGGAGGCAACTAACCATATTCTGAACATGTAAGGCTTTTTTTTGGGCTCGCAAGTCTTCATTTTTTGTACTCATATTATTTAAGTCTTCATTTTTTTGTAGTCATTTTAATAAGCTTGACTGAAGCACTTTCTTGAAGAATGGGTCATAAATAATTGTCGGGTGTAGCTTTATTCCATATATGTGTGCTTAAAAATACCCTTTGGTTTGCAGGTTTGACAAAAGAATCACGGCTTTCGCTGAAGAAAAGTTCCATGTTATTTTTATGAAGAAATCGGGCAGGTATTGTCTTTTCTTTAGGCGGCGAGTTTACATATTTTTTTTACCGAGTCTCACTAATTATTAAATGTTATGTGTGTCTTGTGCTTCATAGGCGAATCGATGTGTTTTAGCTACTGATGAATGGCTTCGAGTTGAATGGACCAACGACATATATGCACTAGGAGATTGTGCCACGATAAACCAGCGTAAAGTCATGGTACATTCAATCTTTACATCATCATCGTCTGCTTAACAACATAGAGCTTAGTACTCATGGTTATAACTGGTGCTTAAAACAAGAAAGGGCACAATCTGTGACCTTTGTGGTGCATCCGGAGACAAGATTTACTTTTGACCATGTTGCATGTGAAACCATTGACCAGGTACTATAAAGGAGCAATGCTTAAATTTGTGCAGGAAACACTTTTTAGGATGGCAGGTCTACCAATGGTAGAGAATTGGTTATCAGGTTATAATAGTTGTATCTTCACGTATGGACAGGTAATATATCAAAACAATATCTACTGGTCTTCCAGGTTGGATTGCAGCGGATGCTTTCATTGTATAACAATAAGTTGAACGGTATATTGGCTGATCAAATGGGTCTCGGGAAAACTGTCCAGGTAAGCTACTTGTCAGTAATCCGTTTTGTGACTTTTGTCTACCTGGCAACTGAATCTTATTTTTTTTATTCGTTGCGCAGGTTATGGCCTTGATTGCTTATCTGATGGAGTTCAAAAGCAATTACGGGCCGCATCTTATAAAATGATTTTATATACATAATGGATCATCGTACTTCCACACTATTTTCAGTCACATTTTCTCTAAAAAAAATTATTAATCACGTAATTATACTTTCTCGACATTTCAATTAAATTTCTTTTCTCTGTTATCGTTGAATCAAATAATGTAAGATTATAAGCCGTATATTGTCGTTGAATCAACTTATGGTTAAGATTAGAAGTCGTATTCACAAAACAGTGTTTTGTGGAGAAAATAGTGGTTGAAACCAGTGTTGGCTTAAAACTGTGGTTTCAAACCACTATTGGCTTAAAATAGTGTTTTATGGAGAAAACAGTGGTTACCACTGTTGGGTTAAGACTGTGGTTTGCAACCACTGTTGGGTTAAAACAGTGTTTTATGGAGAAAACAGTGGTTGAAACCATAGTTTTAAGCCAGCAGTTGTTTGAATGTTGATATTGTTTGTTCTTCTGCAGATAAAGACCGCGAACTGAGCAAATCACAAGCTTAGATCAAAACGCTCCATCTCTTTGAACGACTGAGAGAAAAGGCTATTGAAGAGGTATTGTTGTCAAAACTTCTTTTATTCTGAATGGTCAGTTGTCAAAACTTCTTTTATTCTGATGTATTGTAATTCACATCTTATTATATAATTTTGAACACTAAACAACGCATAAATTTTTCTTTAACTTCCAGCTCAGTCAGTCACCTGATGACAAGTTCTTGAAGCAGAGAGTTCTCTTGAAGAAGAGTTTTGGACTGCTTCCAACCCAAAAACCTCCCAACAAGTTTTGAGTATAATTACAATTGCTACTGTTATCTTAATGTATGTTTAGGTACTTCTTAACTTATGAATCATGGTAGGACACTACAAAAGGAGATGAAAGAGGGTTGATACTAAAACTGATGCAGCAAGTGCATTTTTGGCTTCTCTCGAGGAACCCAAACTCACGAATCTTGCAGATGCAACAAAGAAACCACCAATTGAGTGTGATAGATTCTCACTTAATTAATTGGGTTGTCAATTATACTATTCTTTTAGTTTGATTTAATTGTGAAATTACTTTTATGATCTTCGAACAATTTTATTATTTATACAGCAACAACAGTTGTATTTTAGTGCACATGACCTAAAGCCGCCGGTTATAAATGCATCCATACTGTCTTTAACATTATTTTATAAAGATATGTAACTAAAGACAAAAATTTAAATGATATATTATAATCTTTTTTTTAGTATTTGATTTCGATCGTTATTAAACCTACCCGTGTGGTTACACGGGTCCTACACCTAGTAAAAAATAATAGTACATTATTATCTTGCTAAATTAGATATGAATATTTCTTAAGAGTTAATAATATCATTTTTGATTAATAAACATTCATACCTTTCTAATGACGAAAATTTACCTAAGCCTTATAAATACACCGCTCATATTTATTTATTATATACTAGAATTACCACCCGCCGCAACACGGCGGGGGATTCATTAGTTATGTATATCATGTTAGATGAAAGACAAATGTTTCTCACATGATCACGAACCTATGTGTAAAACCAAAAAAAAAATAACTAAGTCGATCTCTGACTAGCATGTTGCGACAGACCTATTAGACGGGAAAAATAGACGCGCTGCGACGGACATGTCAAACAGGAAAAATATAGATGTAAAAACCTTGAACCTCACACGTACGTTGCGGCGTGTTAACTCGTAAATTTAGAACGACACGTTAAACGGAGAATTTATGAAAGATGAAAAGTATACAAGAAACTAAAGTTGAAAGTAAAAAAAGTGTTGAGATTAAATTGCGAAAGATGAAAAGCTTTGGGTTGAAAGTAAAAAAAAATTAAATGAGTTAAATTGCAAAAGATTAAAACTTTTGAATTAGAAGTGAAAAATCGAATTAATCAAAGGGGTTAAAATATCAAAGATTGAAACTTTAGACTTAAATTGCCAAATATTGAAACTTTAGAGTTAAAAAAGAAATCACTTTCAGATTATGAAAACAAAAGAGATAAATAGATTTAGTTAAATTGATGTTTAATATTATTATTATTATTATTATTTAATAAAAGAGATAAATAAAAAAATAAAGGTGAGAAATTACCAGAGAATGACACGTGTCCAAAGAGGATTTTTGTTTATTAGTATAGAAAGATTAAAACTCAACTTTGGGTTGTGAGATAAAAGCACTATTGAGCTTATACAAATTTTTAAGCAAGTTGTACAAACATATTATGCATGGGTTGAATTAGTTTATAGAGTAAAATGCCATTTTAGTCCCTGTGGTTTGAGCTATTTTGCCAGTTTAGTCCAAAGGTTTCATTTTTAACCTGTGGGTCCAAAAAGATTTCACAGTTGCCATTTTTGTCCACTGGGTTAACTTTATCCATTTTTTATGTTAACGAGAAGGTCAATTTGGTCATTTTGTATGTAATTCTGTTAACTAAAAGAGCAATTCAGCCATATAAAATGACCGAATTGGCCTTCTCGTTAACAGAAAAAACAGATGAAGTTAACCCAGTGGACTAAAATGGCAACTGTGAAACCTTTTTGGACCCATAGGTTAAAAATGAAACCTTTGGACTAAACTGGCAAAATGGCCCAAACCACAGGGACTAAAATGGCATTTAACTCTAGTTTATATTTGGATATGAAACAATAATTTGCTTTCACTTTTCTTCAATTTGTATTTTTTAAATTTTGTTGTCCTTTTTGTTTTCATATGATCTATTTTCTGTATTATATATTTTGGTGAAAGTTACTGTACAAACAAATTTAACGTACTAAATATACGAATTGCATGAAAAGGACAAAAGGAGACGGTGACATTTTTGTAATTATCAGTAACTATCAAAATTACTCTACACGTCTTTTGTAGAGTAATTTTGGTCTTGTTGGGTAATTATAAAAATTACACTACCCCCCCCCCCCCCCCCCCCCCCCCCCCAAAAAAAACAAAAAAAAAACTGTAGAGTAATTTTGATTTTTTGTAGAGTAATTTTGGTCTTGTAGGATAATTATCAAAATTACACTAACCCCCCCCCCCCCCCCCCCCCCCCCAAAACTAAAAGCTAAAAACTAAACCATAAAGTTAAACCCCATAACTAAATGCTAACAAAATTACTCTACAGGATCATTTGTAGAGTAATTTTGAATTGTATGTTGTTTGATAAACTTGCAGGGTAATTTTGATTCACTTATAAAAGTAATTTTGATGCAGAGTAATTTTGATACACTTGTAGAGTGATTTTGATAATTACCATACAAAAACAAAATTACTCTACAAGAACATTTTACAAAATTACTCTACAAAAGATCAAAATTACATTTTGATAGTTACTGATAATTACAAAAATGACACTGTGGTTTTTTATCTTTTCCCTCAGTTCGTACGTTTTGTACGTTAACTTTATTTGTATTTGATCTTTATCCTTTTTATTGAACACTTAATATTATGTTGCATATCGATTCATGCTAACAATTTTAATATTTGGTAATTAACAAATGACAAGTTACTGGCTACTGTTATCTCTATGTTCAAATTAAGATTCCCGAAATTTAACAGTTAGCTTATTTTCTATTTTGAATTAACTTTTCTTTTACCTTGTATAAATATTAAGGAGTTCTGAATGTATTTGTAAAAGAAGTAAAATTAAGGAGTTCTGAATGCATATATAAAAGAAGTAAATTGTTTTTCTCCACAAATCATGATTTTTATTGTTTTTTAGTACTCTCTTTATGAATGTTCTGAATGTATTATTGGGGTCAAGTTATTCTACAAAGCCTTCTAATTGTAAGAAGTATAAGAAGGATTTATAGAGTGACAAGTGTCCAATAACCTAAAACTAAACCCACTACATCACCACCAAAAACCTAAACACCCACCCCCACCCCACCCCACCACCACCCAAAGGCCAAAAACCTAAACCCCCCCCCCCCCTTTTTTTTGCCGAGAGGGTGTGGGGGGGGGGGGGGGTGGGGGTTTTTGGTGGTGGTGGATGTTTAACTTTTTTTTTAGTGGGTTTTTTTGTGTAGTGGGTTTTTTTAGGTTATTGGACACTTGTCACTCTATAAATCTTTCTTACACTTCTTACAATTAGGATCCTCAAGCTGAAGTGGCAGGACAAGACTTACCGGGTATGGGTGAGTGAAGAACCCAGTGCTTGGGTGCCGGATTGTACTGGTAATATCAATGGTTTGGATGATAAATCATCGGAATTTTCTGTCGGTGATCGACCCCCCAAGTCCACGGTGGGTGACATCCCGGTGGAAAAGGTAGATGAACAGACAATTGGAATTAATGTCCAATCTTTGGACCCTCCTGGGGTTTCGAATATTGCGGCGCATGATGTGGTTGGAAAGGGTCTTTTTCATGTGGATAAGAGCGCCAACGTATCACCTCCCTTGGTTGCTGTGCACGAGAACAGGGGTATTATCTCTTCCTCTTTTTCTAATTCCAAGGATTCTTTTAATGATTGTTGGGCTAACAAGGTGGGCCAGATTTCCGGTAGGCCCAGGAAAAGAAAAAGATCAAAGCATGGGGATTCAAATTTTTTTGATGACTTGATGGGCTGCAATAATGGGCCGGATGTTTTGTCTGGTCAACAAAATAGGGGAGAGGAAGCTGCTGAGGTAAATGGTAGGGAAGCTTTTCTTTATAATGGTGGCCTAAATCTTAACTCTATTCCAGATGGTTCCTCGGATAATCAAGAACAGATGGGGGTCGCCGAAA
Organism: Helianthus tuberosus; assembly: GCA_030545235.1. Lineage (NCBI taxonomy): Eukaryota > Viridiplantae > Streptophyta > Magnoliopsida > Asterales > Asteraceae > Helianthus > Helianthus tuberosus. The sequence goes on along the minus strand of CM060446.1, from coordinate 40,633,142 downwards.
AGGAAGGGGTGTCCGCGGAAGACACCGTTATTGTTGACGATTCTCAGCCGGTTTTGATAGATCAGGAGGTCAACGCGACCATAGAATTCGGTAAAATAGTGGGGACCAACTTGGATGTTTGTAAGGACAAGGTGGAGAAGATTATCAGGGATGAAGAAGGTATTAATGTGGTGCATCAATGAATATTCTTTCTATCAATATCAGGGGTCTCGGGGGGGGGGGGGGGGATAATAAAGCCAGTTGGATCAAGGATATCAAAATCAAAGAAAAGGTGTCTTTTTTAGCTTTTCAAGAAACTAATCGGTCGGACATCTCTAACGGCGATATTGATCGTTACTGGGGGAATTCGGTCTGGGCCAAAGAGGTCGTGAATCCGGTTGGTAGGTCTGGGGGTATCCTTTGCGTTTGGGACCCAGGTATGTTTAGTCTCAATTCTGTAGTTAAAGATCCAAATTTTCTCTTGCTGAACGGGAGGGTAAAAGGTTGTTTGGAGGAGGTGAATATCGTGTCAGTGTATGCTCCCCAAAGTTCGGTTGCTAAAAGAGCTCTTTGGAGCCGTATCTTGGCCGAAAAACTGGGTAGATCTGGGTTGTGGATTTTGTTAGGGGATTTCAATGCTGTTCGTTGCGCGGAGGAACGAAAAAATTCTCACTTCAAAGCCAGATGTGCGAGGGATTTTAATAGTTTTATTCATGATGCGGATTTGTGCGATTTCAATCTAAAGGGCAGTAAGGTCACTTTTATGTTAGATGGAGTTAACGGAAAAAAGTTTAGTAAAATTGATCGTGTGCTTGTGTGTAAAAGTTTTCAGAACTTGTGGCCATAGGCGTATGTGAGGGCTCTGCCGAGGGTTCATTCTGATCATAGCCCCTTCTTTTGGTGGTCAAGGACCTAAACTTCGGAGCTAAGCCGTTTCGTTTTTTCAGCTCCTGGTTAGATCGTCCGGATTTCGCTAATGTGGTTCTCTCGGCCCTCTCGGATTTTTATGCGGAAGGACCTCCTGATTTTTGCTTTTCTCTTAAGTTGAGACATATGCGCAACAAAATAAAGGATTGGAGGGACGGTCTCCGTAGCAAGGAAGTTGAGAAGGAGGAAATTGCTAAATCTGAATTAGAAAAACTGGAAGAGGTTATGGAAGATAGGGACCTCACGGAGGAGGAAGAATGGGTCCGGCTCGAATGTAAGAAAAGTTTATTAGATTTGGAGAGCTTTAAGGCGAAGGATATGCGGCAGAAATCTAGAGTTAGGTGGGCCTTGGATGGGGATGATAACACAAAAATTTTTCATGGTTTTATTAACAAAAGGAAAGCTTCTAACGCCATTCCGGGGTTATTGGTCAACGATGAGTGGATCTCGAAGCCTAAATTGGTAAAGAAGCAAGTGTTCAATTTTTTCCGTCAAAAGTTCAGGGAGGATATCCCTGTGAGACCGGTTTTAGAGTGTTCCTTTGCTAAGAAATTGTCTGAGGAGGATGCCTCTTCCTTAACGAAGGAATTTTCAAAAGAAGAAATTAAACGGGCTGTTTTTGATTGTGGCAGCGAACGGGCCCCGGGTCCGGATGGCTTCAACATGAAGTTTTTTAAGAGGTTTTGGGATTTATTTGAAGTCGACTTTGGGAACATTCTTAAGCATTTTTTTGATACGGGTTCGTTCTCAAAGGGGTGTTCTTCCGCTTTTATCACGCTTATTCCCAAGGTTAAAGACCCGGGTGACTTAGGTGACTATCGCCCAATAACCCTTGTGGGAATTATCAACAAAGTAATCTCCAAAGTGTTGGCCAATAGACTTAAATTGGTCATTGGCTCGGTGATTTCTGAAAATCAATCCGCTTTTCTTAAAGATAGACTCATTTTGGACGGTCCTCTTATCCTCAATGAAGTGTTAGCATGGGCTAAGAAGAATGGGTCCGAGTTGTTCATGTTTAAAATTGATTTCGCTAAAGCTTACGATAATGTGAACTGGAATTTCCTCTCGTCTATTATGCTCCAGCTTGGCTTCCCTCCGAAATGGTGCCTTTGGATTCACGGTATTCTATCGTCGGCTCGCTCTTCGGTTCTTGTTAATGGCTCTCCCACTTTCGAGTTCCAATGTCAAAAAGGTATGAGGCAGGGAGATCCTATTTCGCCGTTTCTATTTTTGTTAGTTATGGAGGCTTTTTCTAGTATGATTAGAAAGGCTTGTGAGGTTGGGGCTTTTAGAGGTATTCGGTTACCAAATGGGGGGCCATTGTTATCTCACCTCCTTTATGCGGATGATTGTGTTCTTGTCGGAGAATGGGCAAGAAATAATATTAAAAAAGTGGTGTTGCTTTTAAGGTGCTTCTACCTTTACTCCGGTTTAAAAATTAATATGAACAAGTCTTGTCTTTATGGTGTCGGTGTGGGTGGTTCGGATATTGATGTTATGGCTTCGACTTTAAGGTGCTCCGTTGGTAATTTGCCTTTCTTTCACCTTGGTATAATGGTGGGTGCTAGGATGAGTAAAGTCGCTAATTGGAATTTTATTGTGGATATTTTTGAGAAACGTTTGGCGGTGTGGAAGGCTTCCTTGTTGTCTATCGGTGGGCGTGTTACTCTTATAAAATCGGTCCTTGAAAACTTGCCCAACTATTATTTTTCTCTGTTTAAAGCTCCCATTTCGATTATTAATAAATTACACTCTATTATCAAGAATTTTTTATGGGGAGGTGGCTGCTCGGATAGGAAACTTCATTGGGTCGCTTGGGCCCGTGCCTCGGCTCCGATTGATAAAGGAGGGATTGGGCTTGCTGATCTCAAAGACACGAACATCGCTTTGTTAAGTAAGTGGGTGTGGAGATACCGAAATGAAAATAACGCGCTCTGGAAAAAGGTGATTGACTCGATTCACGGGTCTAGAAGAAACTGGTCATCGTTTCCTTTGAACAGAAATATTGCAGGTGTGTGGAAAGGTATTTTGTCGACGATTTCAAACACTAAGGTGGGAGGAATTAAACTTTTACATAATTTCAAAGGAGTGGCAGGTGTCGGTGACTCGATCAGATTCTGGCTTGATCCTTGGGCCTGTTTGGAACCTTTAAAGGACCGGTTCCCAGCTCTTTTTAGGCTGGAATCGGATAAGTGTTGTCTTATTGCGTCTCGTTTCGACTCTTCTTTACCTGCGTTTTCTGGGAAATGGGGGTGGTCTCGTATCCCGGCCTCAGAAGATGAATTAAGAGAATGGGATGCTTTTATCGGGCTCCTGGATTCGGTAAATCTTTCCGGGACCGGAGATAGGTGGGAGTGGATCGGTGGCAGCGATAAAGTGTTCTCGGTGAGAGCGGTTAAATGTTTTCTCAAGAGCGCTACGGATTTCAGCAACAATTTTGTTTTTAAATGGTCGAAATGGGTCCCGAAAAAGGTGAACATCCTGGTTTGGCGAGCTCAAATGGGTAGGATCGCTACGTTGGATGCTCTTTCTAAGCGTAATTGTTTCAATGGGGACGAGAGGTGTATCTTGTGCAATGATGGGCTTGAATCAGCGGACCACCTTTTTCGGTCGTGTATCGTGGCCTCAGAGGTTTGGTTTCTTATTAGTAAATGGTGTAAAATCAGCCCGATCTTCGCCTTCTCGCTTGAAGATTTGCTTGAAGTTCATGATTTCTCAGGTTTGGGTGCCAAAGCTAAGTTTATCCTTAAAGGTATCATAATGGTTGGTTGGTGGTGCATTTGGTTAGCTAGAAATAATAGAAGATTCTCTAACAAGCTATGTTCGGCTTCTAGTATTGTTCAAGACATCAAATCATTAGGTTTTCTTTGGTATAGTAATAGAGCTAGATGTAGAGATATCACTTGGGAAGGTTGGATGTCGTTTTCTTTGTAATCGGTTTTGTTTTTGCTTGTTCTGGCTGCCCTTGGTTTTGAGGGTGGGCCTTTGTGAATAATAGTTAACTTTCAAAAAAAAAAAAGGATCCTTTGTATTTGATCATAATCCTGTATTATTGCTGTCTACTTTTATAATTAATAATTTCTAGAAGTTTTGGAATAATAACTTTGCACTCTCTTAAAAATAATTAATATTTTCTAGAAGATTAGTTATCGATGTAGACCCTTTTACGTTATCTATTAACTAGGTTAAAACCCCGTGTATTACACGGGTTGAATAAATGTAATTTTATATACTAAATAATATAAAAATTTATATATCTTTAAAAATCTCGTTTATTACACGGGTTGAATAAATGTAATTTTATATATCAAATAATAAAATAATATATATTTAAAAATCTTGTTTATTACATGGGTTGAATTAATGTAATTTTATATATTAAATAATAAAAATGTTGTATTTTTAAGAACCCTGTGTATTGTACGGGCTAAGTAAATTTTAATTTTATATATTAAATAATGAAAAACATTACATTTTTAAGAACCTCATTTGTTATACGAGTTGAGCACATGTAATTTTATATACTAAACAATAAAAAGTTATATCTTTAAAAACCTATATATTATATGGATTGAATAAATCTAATTTTATATACTACATAATAAAAAAATTATATTTTTAAAAACTCCGTGTATTACACAAGTTGCATAAATGTAATTTTGTATAGTAAAAAATAAAAATGTTATATCTTTAAAAAACCTCGTTTATTACACAGGTTGAATGAATCTAATAAAAGTTTATATCTTAAAAAAAAACTAACGAATACGACGGATGGGGTGATTGTGGTGATGGTTCTTATAAATGTCACGTAAACATAGTGATTACCGTATTTGAGTTGAGAGTTGAACACGAAAATACAAGTATAGAACCAATAAACATTGATTAATATTATTGTTTACCCCTTATAAACATTTTTTAAATAAGTTTTACCCTTAACTACTTTAGTTTAATAAAATAAATAAATCATTTACATTAAATTAATTAATATTTTGCGTACATCTTTTGTTAATTTCAGGATAAATAATTTTGAAATCTGATAAATATTTTAAAATGTTAGATTATCTCCTATACAAATTGTTTAATTTTATATTAAATTTAATTTTATAATTATCTTTTAATTGATATTAATTATCTGTAAAAAATAGATAACTTCAATGAATGACATGTGTCCTCCCATTGGTTTCTTTTATTAGGGTGTCTGGAGTGGGCGGTAAAGGGGTGCGCCAAACTCGGTTTGCCGAGCGGGAACACCGCCGCTGACCCCTTTACCGATCGGTGAGGTGAAGGGTGCGGTGAGTGATTGCCGACGCGGGGAGAAGAGAGAGAGTGAGGGAGGGGAGTAGGAGAGAGAGAGGGGGAGTGTATGAGAGAGAGGGTATTGTGGGTGGGGTCCATTCCTATCTCAACCAATCACAACTTTTTCCTTTTTTTTAAATAGTTTACCACTTCACCAAGTGTCTAAACCATTGCCAACACTTTTCACCAAAGTTTAAACACTTTTGACTGATTGACATGGCGCGCTCTGATTGGTCGGTTTTTTGGTTTGCCACTGCAAAGTGTTTAACCACTCCTTACACCCTTATATAGTATAGATTATCATTTACATTTGATTAAGTTATATATTTTTTAATCTATATTTTATGAAGATCTATTTGTATTATTATTCTCTTGTATATTTTTGATGAGGATAGTAACTTAATATAATTTCCATTTTACACAGAGTAAATTACAAAAATCATTCTTTTTTTTTTATATTAGATTGCAAAGTGTGTCTTTTATCTTCAAAAATTACAAAAAAGTACTTAATGTTTGCAAACCCTCGCACATTGATGCGTGGTCAAAAATTGGTGCTTAAGTTTGCGTTTTTACATAAACTTGGGTTTCGAATTGCCTACTTTGATGTGATTTGTGTTTTTGTAGGTTAACAAAGTTTAAGGAGCATCGGAACGGAAAACATATCAACCGGGAGCGAGAAACAAGCAAAACGGAAAACAAGAAACCTAGAGGTCGTCGGCGACGCCCCTCAAAAAAGTCTGTCGGCCAGAATTCCTCATAAGCAGCCATTTAGAGCGTCGGGAGGTTTTTGACTAACCAGGGGTCGTCGACGACGCCCTCCCCGATACCAAAAGCGAATTTTATGTTTTGAATGTTGGGGACGGCGTATATGACTTGTTTTTTACCATTTGCGAGGAGTTACGAGTTTTGTGAGTTTGAAACATCATCTTGGAGCCAAGAACACCCCAACCTTCAGCATTCTTCCACATCAATCATCCAATCAAACCCGAATCGTTCATAACCCTAATCATCCACCAGAATCCTTTCAATCATCTCACCAAACCATCCATGACCATCACCACTCATCAACCCTAACCTTCATCATCATCACCATCAAAGGCTTAAAGATGTTCGTGATCAAGCTCAAATCATCCGGCGATCGTGTTTCGTTCACCATGAGCGGCTAATTCTCTCGGGTTTCACCCCGATGTAGGTTTTTGTAAGTTTCTAGGGTTAAACATTGTTTTGAGTTTGATTTGTGACAAATTGTACGTTGATTTTGAAACCTATGATAATTGTCTTGCATTTGTATTGTATTCGTGAATTGTCGAGTGAAGATTAAATTTGACTTTGCAAAATGTCTATGTGCAATTATGCCTTGTCTAGGTTAGAATTTACATGTTCTTGGTAACGAAGTGCATTGCGGTCCATCGTCTACGACATTGATTGTCACACCCCTCTCTACGGCGGAAGCACAAGGTGTGATCTTGAAAGGTTCTCATCGCATACGAATGGTAAACATACTACATGCTCGTAAAAATAACTCCGAATGCCAATAACATTACGTATTTAAAAACATAGGTTAAGTTTTAGAGTTTACATTCCAGCATAAGACATTGTCTGAAAAGTTTACAACATTATTCAAAGACAAACATAAAGGTTTTGGTCCTTATATCACCGCACGGAGTGGGACATAACAACCAAACCCAGCAAAACGGCATAGGAGTCTTGACACACATAGCTAACAACATAAACAACATCCAAGAGCAAGAGTATGACCGCGCGCACATCTAATTTAGTTACCTGAAATACATGTGAGTTTTTGGAAAATCGTCAGCATAATGTTGGTGTGAATTCATGCAGTTTTTGTATTGAACGTTTGTATACTTGAATGAAAACATGGTATGTAACAAGTATTTTTGTAAATATAAGGAAATCGAGATCGCTAATGGTTTGCAAGGCCATTAACATGTGACACGACATAGGAAGCATCCAAACCATAGGCATTTTTCGTTGTCAATTCACGACTAGAGACACAAAAGCACTGCTTGGTACTAGTTATGACCAAGAGTGTGGCTGCCTGAAACCCATTAGATCTAACCTTTTGTTCCGCGGTCTTGGTATGTAAACGATTAATGGTGCTTATGACACCCAATTCGTGACATGATCTAAAGTATCATTCCTTAGTTTTTGTATCCAACATACCATAACACATGTATTTTCCCGAAGTTTAAAAAGCATGTAAAAGTTTAAAAGTGGGGACATGAACTCACAACTTTGTGTTTCATGCGCCGTAAACTTCACCGGGTTTGCTTATATAGCATCGTGACCTATACGTGTTTTATTAACGTTAGTCACTAGACTTGTATCGCACAAGTACAAGTCACCATCTTTTATGTATATGTTCTTTGTTGTTAAAAATAATTTATATTTTTAACTATGTATCTTACTTATATTATTTTCTCAAAAATAAATATAAGTATCTTGTATTTTTCACCCGGGTTATGTATTTTTGTCCAAAACTTCATTATAAGTTCATAACTTGTCCAAGTTATTTAATCTATTAAGAAATATATTTTCTTGTATTTGTCTATGCATGTTGTATGTGTATTTTTGTATTTCTACTCCTTGGGAGTATTTAGTGTATTTTCAAGTCCTAATACACTATTACATACAATACATATTACATACACTTAGCACAAAATTTGGTGACCGGTAAATATATATATTTTTCTCAAAAATATATACATACTTAGTATCAATTTTTATCCTGAAGAAATCATCATTTCTTAACTTGAAATTTACACAAAAATTAGGGAAACCTTGGTAAATATTTTTAGGGAATAAGTTTCACCAAAACTTATATTTTTCTAAGTGTCAAAATTTTATAGAAATTTTGACATGGTTTCCCCTAAAAATGGAGGTTTCCCATGTTTTCAAAACACGTGTTTATTTTCTCTTAAAATCATCGCAAACAATCAACAACTCATTTAAGACCTACCATAAGCCAAGATCATGTAAATTACACAACATAATGAACTTGAAGTTTTTGTAAGAACTTATAGTAACTTACTATGTTATTTAGTAGGTTTAGTTACCCTTTAAACCATATTTATTTGTTTCTAACTCACATTCTTGAAAGATTTAGTCATTTACAACTTGTAGGATGATTTTTATAAAAATATTTCTTTTGTATTTTTCTTGTTACAAACATGTTTCTAGTCTTGTTTAAACATTAAAAATATGATTAGTTTACTTAGAAACCATGACTTTGTAAATCTTGTAAATAAACTTGGTTTCTTGAGAAAATTATTTTTGTAAGCATCTATTTACAAGTCTTTTAACATGTATCAACCATCATCATACCCTAAAACATTTTTACTTTTAAGTTCATGAGAAGCATAAAGTATGATCATCTTGGTATTTCACAAGATCATCACCTTAACTTACTAGATCATGTGTTTAATCACAATCTAGTAGGTTTCATTTGATGTCTAACATCATAAACACAAATAATCAATCATCAAGAAGCAAAACAACACTAAACAACATGTATTCTTAAGTTATTAAGCTTTTGTTAGAGATTTGTGTTTATGTTCCTTAGTGTTCATCATGTTTAACAATGTTCATCATCTATTAACCAACAATATTTGAAGTATTAAGAGATTATAAGGGTCTTACTACTAGCTCTATGGCTAGGGATGAACACAAGAAGTTGATGATGGCAAATGTGATGGATAAAAGCAATCGGGAGAGGTCCTTCAAGATCCACAAGCTCCACACTTCTCAATCTAGCTTCTAACACCTTGTGAGGACTTGAGATTGCATGAAAGTGAGATGAAGGTGGTGGCTCACGGCCGTGGGTAAGGGAGGAGAGGGAGAGAAGAGCGTGTGTGAGGTGTTGGTGAGTTATGAGCTCTTGTTCTTCTTATATCCATTCCAATCTATTAACTTTTGTATATTATGTCTCACAAGTACAAGACATATCCAAGATTATAATCTTAAGATATTCTATAAGATCAAAGGAAATCAAGAAAGATTAAGTGAAGATCTTGATGGGGGCCATCCCATGACCATCCACTTTAAAGGGGGGGGGGGGGTAAAGTGTAAGTTTGATGGATAGTTAAGTAATCTAATTAGATTTCAAGAGATTTAGTTAGTGTTTATGTGTATGATGTGTTATATAGTGTGTTAGGGTATTCGGTGATCATAAATAGCTCAGAAATAATAAAACAATGCTTCCAGTGTAATTTTGATGTTTCGGGTAGTGTCCGGTTGTTCGGTTAGATACCGGTTCGTTAAAGTGCTAAATTGCACCGTTTAGTGTCCTTTATGTACCCTTTTGTGACACTTTCAATTCCCGACACTTAGGAAAGCATTCAGGACTAATTAGTCATATTTTTACATGTTACTAACTTGTTACAATGCTGAATTTTGCTGAAATATATGAAATTCAGCATTTAAAGTGTGTTTCGGGTGCTTTTCAGTGCGTATTTTAGCTTCCGGAAAGTCTATATGTTAACCCATGTATACATTCTTGGGTTTCAATGTATTTTAGACATTGGACCTACTCCTAGGCCCCAATTCCTTTATCTGACTGCTTTCTGCAGAATTGCTGACACAATGTGTCTTACCGGTGAGTTTACTAGTCTTTCTGACGCAACGTTAACATTAATGCAAAAGGCAATATTTGAAGTATAAAACGTGCATGAATTCACAAGTATAGCATGTAATCAGACAATGTTGACGTTTAAGCACATAATTACAGATATTAAATAATAATTAAATTGTACGAAAATTACCGGTTCTGTGCCAGTTGTCACTGTCTCCCCCCGTTAAAAGAATTTTGTCTCGAAATTCAGGCTGAGCTATCTCTCGCAGGAGTTTTCTTGAACAGGTGGGGGTACTTCTCTTTAAACTGAACTTCACGTTCCCACGTGTACTCGGGTCCGTGCTTAGAGTTCCAACGTACTTTGACAAGTTTGACACTACTCCTCCGGGTCTTGTTGACTTTCCAGTCTGTAACCTCAACGGGTTGTTCTATAAATTGGAGTGTGTCGTCGATATGTACTTCATCCGCAGGGATGATCACTGTTTCTTGGGTTGGACTCTTCTTGAGATTTGACACATGAAACGTATCATGTACTCCGTTAAGTTCTTCCGGTAATTCCAACTTGTAAGCCACGGTACCAATTCTTTCCAAGATCTTGAATGGTCCGATGTATCGTGGATTCAGCTTTCCATGTTTTCCGAATCTTACTACACCCTTCCAAGGTGAGACCTTCAACAAAACTTTGTCTCACACCTCAAATTCTAAGGGTTTTCATCTTCGATCAACGTAGCTCTTTTGTCGATCTCGAGCCGCCTTAATGCGCTCTCGGATCTGCATGATTTTGTCAGTTGTCTCTTGCACAAGTTCAGGACCAACCATGCGTTTGTCTCCAGCGTCTGCCCAACATAATGGCGAGCGGCACTTGCGCCCATACAGAGCTTCGAACGGTGCGGCTTTTATGCTCGTATGATAACTGTTATTGTAGGAAAACTCAACTAAAGGTAGGTGAGTATCCCAGATGCCGCCTAGGTCCATAACACATGCGCGAAGAATATCTTCTAGCGTTTGTATGGTCCGTTCGCTCTGGCCGTCTGTTTGCGGATGGAAGGTCGTGCTTAGATCTAGTTGAGATCCAAAGGCTTCCTGGAAGGATTGCCAGATCCTCAAGACAAAACGTCCACCTCTGTCTGAAATAATTGAGATAGGCACTCCATGACGTGCCACGGTTTCTTTCAAGTACAGCTCAGCAAGCTTTCCAGTGCTATCCTTTTCTCGGATCGGCAGGAAGTGAACATACTTTGTTAACCGATCGACTATCACCCATATCATATCGTGCCCTCTAGGGGTCCTGGGTAATTTCGTTATAAAGTCCATTGAGATTTGCTCCCACTTCCACATGGGTATCTCTGGTTGTTGCAGTAGGCCAGACGGTTTCTGATATTCAGCCTTAACCTTAGCACAGGTTAGGCACTTTCCAACATAAACAACAACATCGCCTTTAAGCCTCGGCCACCAATAGTATTCCTTCAAGTCTTGATACATTTCGTTGATCCTGGATGGATCGAGTATCTCGACTTGTGAGCTTCATTAAGGATGACTTCTCGAATACCGCCATAGAGCGTAACCCAAATACGCCCCTTAAAGTATAAGGTTCCCTCTTTGTTTGGCACCAAATTCTTCAGCATACCTCGGAGATATTCAGCTCTATGGTTCTCCATCTTAAGGGCTTCTTGTTGTGCGTCATGAATGCGTGCAGTGAGGTTCGTTCAAATAGTCATTTCCAATGCTCGAACCCTTAGGGTCTTAACCCTTTCTTTTCGGCTTAACGCGTCTGCTACAACGTTTACTTTTCCAGGATGGTACTTAATCTCACAGTCATAATCGTTCAGCAACTCAACCCATCGTCGCTGAAGCATGTTTAATTCCTTCTGATCAAATATGTGTTGTAGGCTTTTGTGATCTGTGAATATTGTACATCGAGTACCATATAGATAGTGTCGCCAAATCTTCAAAGCAAATACCACCGCACCTAGCTCCAAGTCATGCGTGGTGTAATTCCTTTCATGTACTTTCAACTATCTTGAAGCGTAAGCGATGACTTTTTGGCATTGCATGAGCACATAACCCAAACCTTGACGCGAAGCGTCGCAGTATACCACGAAGTCTTCAGTGCCTTCGGGTAAGGATAGTATCGGTGCATCGCATAGCTTATTTTTGAGTAGTTGGAAGGCTTCTTCCTGGTTATCACCCCAGTCGTACTTCTTGTCTTTCTGCGTAAGGGTTGTTAGCGGTTGAGCTATCTTGGAGAAATTTTCGATAAATCGTCGGTAATAGCCCGCTAAGCCCAAAAATTGTCGAACTTCAGTTGGGGTTTTGGGGGCTTCCCAATTCTTTATTGCTTCTATCTTGGCTGGGTCTACATGAATGCCCTTCATGTTCACAACGTGACCAAGGAACTGTACTTCGCGAATCCAAAATTCGCACTTGGAGAATTTCGCATAAAGTTTCTCTTTCTTCAGTAGTTCCAAAATGGTTCTGAGGTGTTGCTCGTGCTCTTCTCTGGTTCGCGAGTAAAGCATGATATCATCGATAAATACAATCACGAATTTATCGAGATATGGTTTGCAAACGCGGTTCATCAGATCCATAAATACCGCTGACGCGTTCGTCAGTCCGAATGGCATCACAAGGAATTCGTAATGCCCATAACGTGTTCGGAATGCAGTCTTTGGTACGCTTTCCCCTTGAATCCTTAACTGATGGTATCCAGTCGAAGGTCGATCTTGGAATAGTAGCTCGATCATTGCAACTGATCAAATAAGTCATCAATCCTCGGTAGTGGGTACCGATTCTTGATTGTCAGCTTGTTTAACTCTCTATAGTCGATACACATCCGCAATGTTCCATCCTTCTTCTTCACGAACAATACTGGAGCTCCCCAAGGCGAGAAGCTTGGCCTTATGAATCCTTTATCCAACAACTCCTGGAGTTGTGTAGATAATTCTTGCATTTCGGATGGTGCAAGCCGATAGGGTGCCTTGGCTACAGGAGCGGCTCCTGGAACCAAGTCTATATGGAATTCGACATGTCGTTGCAGAGGTAGCCCTGGCAGATCTTCGGGAAAAACATCAGGGAATTCCTTTACCACAGGAATGTCTTCGAGTCTCGGCTCCTCAACCTTCTTATCTACAACGTGCGCCAGGAAAGCAACACATCCTTTCCTTAAGCACTTCTGTGCCTTCATACAACTGATGATTCGCAGAGGCGCATCTCGCTTTTATCCATGCACGATGAGAGTTTCATCATTCGTCAGAGGGATGTGAATGATTTTCTCATGACAAACAACTTCAGTCTTGTTCTTGGACAACCAGTCCATTCCGACCACTACATCGAAGCTACCCAACTGGATAGGTAAGAGGTCGATGCTAAATCTTCACTCACCAACTTCTAATGTGCAACCTCTAACAACGTCGCCTGATTCAACAAGTTTACCATTGGCTAGTTCTATGGAATAAGGAATATCTAATCTACTAGATTCTATTCCAAGCATACGTTTAAATTCCACAGACATGAAGCTATAATCAGCACCAGTGTCAAATAGTATGGATGCAAAGTGATTGTTAACGAGAAACGTACCGGTGACCACATTAGGGTCCTCGCGTGCGTTCCTTGCTCCAATCACGAATGCTCGAGCCTGAGCATTGTTCTCCCTTGGGCAATCTTTCTTGAAATGATCTTTGCTTCCACAACCATAGCATCCTTGGTTCTGCCCAGCTCCATTACCATTCCGGTTACCATTTCCATTGCCATTTCCACCACCGTTTCTATTACCAGCACCGTTGCGGTTTCCATTCCCGTTTCTATTACCACTTCAATTTCCTTTTCCCCAACAATTCTCAGTATGGTGACCCAGTTTTCCACACTTGTCGCATTTTGGAATGCGACAAACTCCTTCGTGATGACGCTTGCACTGGTTGCAAATGGGCAGAGTGCCCAGGTATCCTCTGGCCGGAGCGTCATTCATGGTTGCAAGAGTTTTCACCTCCTGAGGCGGGTTGGGGTCTCGCTTCTTATTGTTGGAACTCTTGTTGTTACATGTCGCTTGATTCAGGCTCACATGCTTCCTTTTCTTGTCACCAGACGACTCAACATGCGTCTCGGTCTTTTCAGTTGGGTTCAGTGATAACTTCTTCATACGAATAGCATCTTCAGTAAGGCTGACAGCCAGAGTTACAGCCTGAGTAATCGTTTCAGGTTTAGCCGAAGTTACCATGCTGCGAAACTCTGGAGCCAATCTCCAGATGTAGCGTTCAACGCGCTTAAATTCGGGAGTCACCATATAGGGGATCACTCTTGACAAATCATGGAACCTTCGGGTATAACCAGTAATGTCTGCACCTTCCATGGTCAAGTGCCAGAACACCGTCTCCAACCTTTGGAGTTCAGCACGAGAGCAATACTTCTCTCTCATTCGTTCTTTTAGCTCATCCCACGTCATGCCGTACGCAGCATCATCACCCAGAGACTGGACTTGCAAATTCCACCAAGTCAGAGCTTCATCAACAAACAACCCCGTAACGAAAGTGACTTGCTGGTCCGCGGTACACTTGCTCATACGGATAGTGGAATCCGTCTTTTCCGTCCAGCGCACAAAAGCCACTGCACCTCCCATGTCGTCGTAGTTCAGCGGCTTGCAGTCGAGAAACTGCTTGAAAGTGTAGTCTTGAGATGTGTTTCCTCCAGATGTATCTCCCTGTCCGTTACGTCTAGCATTGCTTGGTCCTCCACTTTGTTCGGTGCGGTTCGCCTCGTATTGGGCGATAGCTGCGGAGATCCTTTCTTCCAATAGGGAGTTCAATTCTTCAGCAGTTGTAACAATCCTAAATAAACCGACATCCTTGATTATTTTCCGACACCCTAGTATATTTTAAAATATCCCAAAATGTCCCAAAATACACCCCATACGCGAAAACAAAATCTGAAATTTAAGTTGAGGCGGGCCGCGTAACCCCACCCCAACCTTCACGCGGGCCGTGTAAACTTAAAAGTGTGGCGCAGCCCGGTGATGACACGTGCCATCATCGTGGCGAGGCTAGATAGTGACTCGGACAAGCTACGAGTTGACCTGGGGTCAACGCGGGCCGCGTAAGCCCTACTCTCATGTTACGCGGGCCGCGAGGGATCCAGTTTCAGCAACTATATAAAGGAGCCATTGGATCTTCATTCTGTTCGTCCCATTTTCATTTCTCAATCTCAAATTCTGAATTATAGGCTCTATAAGCGGGTATTATACCCCCCTAATTAGCGAAGTTCTGCTTCGTTGTAAGTATTATAACCCCTGGATACGTATTAGATACGCTGCCCGATTGATCTAGGGTTCCGTAACGGCTGTCGTGGTTCTGCCCGACGTAGTCGTTGGAATGCCGTCTCGGGGAGGGTATTACTAATGTTAAAATGGGTTATTATACTAACGCGTGTACATTTGTGTAAATTATAGATAATTCTCAGGAAACCCTTACGGAAAATCTAAGAAAGCAATGTGAGTAATCTCCTTTTTGTAAACAGTTTTTACAAAACCTTAACTATTTTATAATGCAATTTAGCAGTGATTGAGTCTTTGTAATTCTACGATTACTGCCGGTATGTTGGGGTTTTGTATACATAATGTGAGTAACGTTACCATTGAACGAAGAGTTAGCCAATGTGTAATATGACCCACCAGTCAGGATTGACAGTACTGAATGAGTAATTGGGTAGATATAAACATTGTAATCGCCCTCAATACTGTTAAGTTTAAATTAAATTAATATTTCTTGATTAAACTGGGATTCACTCACCCGTATTTCCCACTGACAAATGTTTTTAAAACGCGTTTCAGGTAACGCAGTGTGACAGCCAATTAGTAAAAAGCCAGCTGGAGAGCACTGGCGGATTGGAAAAAATGTGGCTATAAAAGTTACCTAAAAGACGATGTTTTAAATTCAATAAAATAGGGTTTATCCCTATAAACATGTTGTTATAAGAAACTTGGGTTTACCCATGTGATTATTAATATAAAATATGGTGGTTTTACTCTGATAAACATTTCCTAACTACGGTTCTGATGTAATTTCCGCTGCCAAATTAACCAACTGATACCACCAGAATTCTGAGTTCACGTCCGCCCGTTCCCGGGACAGATAAGGGATCGGGGGTTGCGACAGCAGTCCTTGGTAGAAGAGGAGGAGGGGTTGATCAGAATCCTGATTGTTCACAGCTCTCCTAGGTGCCATCTTCTGTCAGAACACAACGCACAGGGTTAGACATTTGTTTGATATCGTCATACAAGGCAGTAGTAGTATATATACACATGCATATACCACATAAGTGATATCAAACAATCCGCCAAACGTATAAATCAATTCATATAGCAACAAGCATGCATAAATAGATAAATACCGTTGTGTCATAAGATATTCACCGAGTCTTTATACATATCAGGGCAACTTGTTACATCATTGTTTGCGAAGTAAACAAAATGCATAAGGGTTACATCACCCCATAGTACAAGTTTAATATATGTAAAAGACAAAGTATATTTCTTCACATTGGCGGTTCTTGTCTATATACCCTAAATCATTACCCCAAAAGAGTGTTAATAGGCTGGGGGGGGGGGGGTGAGGGTGTTCACGTTTGACCTTTTCTTGTGCTGGAAGAATCTCTTATGATACGTGACAAGACTTGTTGTGGTTTCTGTGCACTGAATTCCATAATTATGTATGCATCCATAATTACGTAACTCCTTGCACAGTTCGCACAGTTCGTTTCATCCTCGTATCACTTCCTTCGGATAGGGCATTGTTTTCAGACGAAGTCACGTATACCTGTGATATTCTACTTCTAGTATATGTATATATTAATTATCACACATAATTGCAAGTAATTTCTTAGTCAAAGACTAGTGCTACTCCACAGCACCCTAAGTCTCGTAGTGTCCTTTCTTGGCTCTTTGAAAATCTGTTTCAGGCAGTGGATGTCGTGGAAAGTTTTATGCAATGAAAACTTTTTGGAAAATTGTTTTGGTGAGAGGATCCTAAAGATTGTAGTCTAGACTCGAGAAGGAATCCTGATTCACTACAATTGCAGCTCTGATACCAATCTGTCACACCCCTTTGTACGGCGGAAGCACGAGGTGTGATCTTGAAAGGTTCTTATCGCATACGAATGGTTAACATACTACATCCTCGTAAAAATAACTCCGAATGCCAATAACATTATGTAATTAAAAACATACATTAAGTTTTAGAGTTTACATCCCAGCATAAGACATTATCTGAAAAGTTTACAACATTATTCAAAGACAAACATAAAGGTTTTGGTCCTTATATCACCGCACGGAGTGGGACATAACAACCAAACCCAGCAAAACGGCATAGGAGTCTTGACACACATAGCTAACAACATAAACAACATCCAAGAGCAAGAGTATGACCGCGCGCACATCCACTTTAATTACCTGAAATACATGTGAGTTTTTGGAAAATCGTCAACATAATGTTGGTGTGAATTCATGCAGTTTTTGTATTGAACGTTTGTATACTTGAATGAAAACATGGTATGTAACAAGTATTTATGTAAATATAAGGAAATCGAGATCGCTAATGGTTTGCAAGGCCATTAACATGTGACACGACATAGGAAGCATCCAAACCATAGGCATTTTTCGTTGTCGATTCACGACTAGAGACACAAAAGCACTGCTTGGTACTAGTTATGACCAAGAGTGTGGCTGCCTGAAACCTATTAGATCTAACCTTTTGTTCCGCGGTCTTGGTATGTAAACGATTAATGGTGCTTATGACACCCTATTCGTGACATGATCTAGAGTATCATTCCTTAGTTTTTGTATCCAACATACCATAACACATGTATTTTCCCGAAGTTTAAAAAGCATGTAAAAGTTTAAAAGTGGGGACTTGAACTCACAACTTTGCGTTTCCTGCGCCGTAAACTTCACCGGGTTTGCTTATATAGCATCGTGACCTATACGAGTTTTATTAACGTTAGTCACTAGACTTGTATCGCACAAGTACAAGTCACAATCTTTTATGTATATGTTCTTTGTTGTTAAAAATAATTTATATTTTTAACTATGTATCTTACTTATATTATTTTTTCAAAAATAAATATAAGTATCTTGTATTTTTCACCCGAGTTATGTATTTTTGTCCAAAACTTCATTTTAAGTTCATAACTTGTCCAAGTTATTTAATCTATTAAGAAATATATTTTCTTGTATTTGTCTATCATTGTTGTATGTGTATTTTTGTATTTCTACTCCTTGGAAGTATTTAGTGTATTTTCAAGTCCTAATACACTATTACATACAATACATATTACATACACTTAGCACAAAATTTGGTGACCGGTAAATATATATATTTTTCTCAAAAATATACATACTTAGTATCAATTTTTATCTTGAAGAAATCATCATTTCTTAACTTGAAATTTACACAAAAATTAGGGAAACCTTGGTAAATATTTTTAGGTGAATTTTTAGGGAATAAGTTTCACCAAAACTTATATTTTTCTAAGTGTCAAAATTTTATAGAAATTTTGACATGGTTTCCCCTAAAAATGGAGGTTTTCAATGTTTTCAAAACATGTGTTTATTTTCTCTTAAAATCATCACAAACAATCAACAACTCATTCAAGACCTACCATAAGCCAAGATCATGTAAATTACACTACATAATGAACTTGAAGTTTTTGTAAGAACTTGTAGTAACTTACTATGTTATTTAGTAGTTTAGTAATTTAGTTACCCTTTAAAACATATTTATTTGTTTCTAACTCACATTCTTGAAAGATTTAGTCATTTACAACTTGTAGGATGATTTTTCTAAAAATATTTCTTTTGTATTTTTCTTGTTACAAACATGTTTCTAGTCTTGTTTAAACATTAAAAATATGATTAGTTTACTTAGAAACCATGACTTTGTAAATCTTGTAAATAAACTTGGTTTCTTGAGAAAATTATTTTTGTAAGCATATATTTACAAGTCTTTTAACATGTATCAACCATCATCATAGCCTAAAACATTTTTACTTTCAAGTTCATGAGAAGCATAAAGTATGATCATCTTGGTATTTCACAAGATCATCACCTTAACTTACTAGATCATGTGTTTAATCACAATCTAGTAGGTTTCATTTGATTTCTAACATCATAAACACAAATAATCAATCATCAAGAAGCAAAACAACACTAAACAACATGTATTCTTAAGTTATTAAGCTTATGTTAGAGATTTGTGTTTATGTTCCTTAGTGTTCATCATGTTTAACAATGTTCATCATCTATTAACCAACAATATATGAAGTATTAAGAGATTATAAGGGTCTTACTACTAGCTCTATGGCTAGGGATGAACACAAGAAGTTGATGATGGCAAATGTGATGGATAAAAGCAATCGGGAGAGGTCCTTCAAGATCCACAAGCTCCACACTTCTCAATCTAGCTTCTAACACCTTGTGAGGACTTGAGATTGCATGAAAGTGAGATGAAGGTGGTGGTGATGTGGGTGGTGGCTCACGGCCGTGGGTAAGGGAGGAGAGGGAGAGAAGAGCGTGTGTGAGGTGTTGGTGAGTTATGAGCTCTTGTTCTTCTTATATCCATTCCAATCTATTAAATTTTGTGTATTATGTCTCACAAGTACAAGACATATCTAAGATTATAATCTTAAGAGATTCTATAAGATCAAAGGAAATCAAGAAAGATTAAGTGAAGATCTTGATGGGGGCCACCCCATGACCGTCCACTTTAAAGGGGGGGGGGGGTAAAGTGTAAGTTTGATGGATAGTTAAGTAATCTAATTAGATTTCAAGAGATTTAGTTAGTGTTTATGTGCATGATGTGTTATATAGTATGTTAGGGTGTTCGGTGATCATAACTAGCTCAGAAATAATAAAACCATGCTTCTAGTGTAATTTTGATGTTTCGGGTAGTGTCCGGTTGTTCGGTTAGATACCGGTTCGTTAAAGTGCTAAATTGCACCGTTTAGTGTCCTTTATGTACCCTTTTGTGACACTTGCAATTCCCGACACTTAGGAAAGCATTCAGGACTAATTAGTCATATTTTTACATGTTACTAACTTGTTACAATGATGAATTTTGCTGAAATATATGAAATTCAGCATTTAAAGTGTGTTTCGGGTGCTTTTCAGTGCGTATTTTAGCTCCCGAAAAGTCTATGTGTTAACCCTTGTATACATTCTTGGGTTTCAATGTATTTTAGACGTTGGACCTACTCCTAGGCCCCAATTCCTTTATCTGACTGCTTTCTGGAGAATTGCTGACACAATGTGTCTTACCGGTGAGTTACTAGTCTTTCTGACGCAACGTTAACATTAATGCATAAGGCAATATTTGAAGTATAAAACGTGCATGAATTCACAAGTATAGCATGTAATCAGACAATGTTGACGTTTAAGCACATAATTACAGATATTAAATAATAATTAAATTGTACGGAAATTACCGGTTCTGTGCCAGTTGTCACATTGATAGCTCTTGACACCTAAGCCACGTGACACTAAGTTCGTTAGTCATTTATGCAATTAAGTTGAACCTAAAACGTGTAGAAACCCTTGGACTTCAATTATCGAACCGGGTGTGAACCTTGTTTTAATATTATTGTTTAATACCAGTCAATCAAGTTTCGTGCAATCATTTAAGTTTTCGTAGCTAAGTAATTAAAAACAAACTTGTCGGTTTATTCCGACATCTCTTTCAAACAAACAAACATTCAATTTAAACCATTTGCAAGCTTCATAATAGTGACAATCGTTAAAATCAATCACGTCCATACATAAACCACAGACTCTTCGTGGATTGACCCCGTACTACCACTAACTCATAGTTAAGGGTACTTTGGGCTTATGAATATTATCTTTGACCGGGGTGCGACACTCCGATCACACATTGCGTCCTTTGACCCTAACTCAGTTAATTTTAATGGTTAAACCTTACCAAATGGACCCCACAGAAGTGTATTTTGGTCATTTTACCATAAACACTTAAATAAATAATAAAAAACCCTCTCACTCAAAACTTACTTTCCTTCCTTGTAGCCCCATCCCTCTCTCTACAAACTCTCACTCTCTTTCTATACAATCTGGGCAACCACCACCCTTAGCACCACCACCACCACCATCACATCACCACCACCCATAACTCCGTTGTCGCACCACTACTGCTATAGCACCACTGCCAACACATCACCACCCACCACCAAGCTAACCACCACGCAACCACCATCTGACCAACCAACCACCATCAGACAAGCCAACCACTACCACGCAACCACCGTCGTTTCTGTTCGAATCACCGCCACCTTTTCCTGATTTGCTCAGATCTGGACACGCATGTTTGTTCGAACCACCGCCACCATCGCCCAATTTGCTCGAATCTGAACACACAAGTTGGTGTGGATGGGGTCGCCGACCGGATTGTCTTTTCAGAGTGAATATGGGGTCGCTCGATTTTTGAAAGATCTGGACACACAGGTTGTTTATGTGTTTGTGGTGAGCAAATATGGGGGTAGGTGTTTTTGTTGCGATTGAATTGACGGTTGGTTGCTTGAATCCATATTGGGGGGTTAGTAGCTTGAATCTGGATTAGGGTTTGAATATGGGTTTGTTTGAATCTGGATTGGCGTTTGTTTGGTAGTGGTGGTTGCATGTGGGTGGTGGTTGTGGTCGGGTGGTGTTGGTGGTGGTCTAGTGGTTACAGAGAGAGAGAGAGAGAGAGAGAGTATGTTGTGATAGAGAAAGATAAGGTTTATGTGTGTGTTTGTAAATATTTAAGGTAAAATTACCACAATACCCTCATGTGGGGTCTATTTGGTAAGGTTTAACCATTAAAATTAACTAAGTTAGGGTCAAAGGACGTAATGTGCAAGGGTTTGCAAACATTGTGTACGTTTTTTGTAATTTTTTAAGACAAAGATCACACTTTGCAATCTTAAGTCAACATAAAGGACGATTTTTGTAATTTACTCTTTTACATATATACATTATTTTCTTAGTTATTTTGTATATATAAATGATCACTATATTTCTTTTGCATCTTAGTATCATGGTCATTTGCATCTTAGTATCATGGTCATTTTTAAGCGTAACACTATAAGTCAAAGTTGTTTTTCAAGCAAATAGATTTAACGTGTATCCTTCGGAGAAAATACAAAGCGTCGGTAACTCATCGATAAACAACTGGTCCTGAGTAACCTTAAAAGCACCGTATATTCATCGTTGAACAAACGAAAACTGTGTGTAAGTACCTTTTGTTATTTCTAACTCTATAACAATGTGAATTCATGATGAATCAATATCTTAAACGGTTGTTTAAGACATATCCCACTTTTCCAATAGACCATGGTAGTAATTTCTTAAATAATGTGATGGTTGAGTAAACGTTAGGGATTATGACCGTAATTTTTTATATATTAGAATCACAATAGACCGTTATGGTAATTTCTTATAAGTGTGAAAGTTGAGTAAATATTAGAGATCATGACCGTAAACTTTTATAAATATAAAAAGGAAATTGAAGTTGATTTTAATTTTTATAACCGCATAAACACACTTAGGGTGTACGGTGTGGTGATCGGTAAAGGGTGGCAAACCCCTTTACCGATCGGTAAACACCACCGCCAACAAGTGTTTAGTCACCAAAGTTTGCCAAATCGGTGGTGGCATGCCGAATCGGTGAGGGGAGGAAGGAGAGAGAGAGGGGGTGTGTGGGTGGGGTCCATTCCATCTCTCAACCAATCACACATTTTTCTTTTTTTTTAAAGTTTACCACTTTATCAAATGTCTAAACCATTGCCAACACTTTTCACCAAAGTTTAAACACTTTTCACTGATTGACATGGCGCGCTCTGATTGGTCGGTTTTTGGTTTGCCACTCCAAAGTGTTTAACCACTCCCCCACACCCTTAGTATCAACAACATTAGAAAAAAAGGGACAAACTCTTAGTGATGACATAATGATTTCTACTGACGCCCCGCTTGCGGTATGCGCATATAATGTATATATGTGTGGGCCATCGGGGGGCAAAAGTAAAAGTGCACTAATTTTAACGTTATTTTACTAATTTCGTGAAAATAACGTTAAAAGTGGAGGACGGTTAATCATGCATCATGTGGTGGCGTTGATAGCTGAAAGACAAAAGGGTACATGCACTAATCGGTCTTTGTCCCGATTGCCGAGTGTTATGTGCCTTATGTCCAAGGCTTGATGCAAAACTACTATCGAGCCGGGGGTCTCACTGGAAGCAGCCTCTCTATTCCTACGGGGTAGAGGTAAGGTTGTCTACATCTTACCCTCCTCAGACCCTACCTTTGCTTTGCTATTGGTGGGATTTACTGAGTATGATGATGATGATGATAATGATTTCTACTAATGCTTCTATCATTGTTAGTTGTTACTTGTTAAATATCTAGTTTATTTGTCCCTTTCTTGTTTTTTTTTTTGAACGGTGACTTTTGTTAATGAGTGACCCATTGTCACTGAACCCCGTCATAGACGGTTTCCCCCAGCCAAGATCTGCCGATGATGTTCTATCGGGCCCCGTACGGTATCAGACTTGGATGGCGTTCCCCCGGAAACTGTACTGCCTCCACACGAGTTGCCTCGCTGGAGTAACAGCCGGGTGAAAACCGGGGTGACGCTCAGGATCAAACCCTCCTCGGTGGGTTTTTCACCATCATTGCGCACGGGTGTCCCTACCCCCTTTCGCCACAAGCGGGAGTCGAACCGGTGACCTCTAGGAGGACAAACCGGCCCAACACCACTGGGTGTCCCTTTCTTGTTAAATATCTAGTTTTCTACTTCAAGTTATTTTGAAAACTTGGCAGCCTCATTAAAAATGAAGAATAAAGATAAACTTAAAACTTCCCTAATAATAGTTGAAATAAATTTATAAATATCACCCGTTTGATCCGATTCTTACGATCATTTTTATGTCAAAACCGTAAATCAAATTGACCAGTCCAATTTTATCATCAAGCCAGTCGACTGTGGATTTTATAGAAACCGACAATGAAATCAAACAGTAACCCCAGTAAACAATTTCAGACCATAAATTTTCGAACAAGACACGATCTTGAATAACATGCCATGTCATAAATTTTCGTAAATTGAAACGAACAAGACCTGTTTATGCCGAAATCTTTATTTTGTTTTTATTTTCTACATATTAATGCTGTAAACCTATAAATTCACAACCTAAAATACAAATTTATACAACATTGTTTAATATATAAAACCTTTTACTTATTTATCTTACTTTATAAGGGGGTGTTTGGCCTAGCTTTTATTTTTTAGCTTATGCTTATATTTTAAAGCAGTTTATAGCTTATTTTCTATCATTTGCCTTTATACAAATAAGCTTCTTCAAATAAGTTAAAAAACCATGTTCAAACAAGCTTCTTCAAATTAGCTTATATAAGCTAATAAGTATAAGCTTTAAAAGCTAAACCAAACACTAAGTTAAGCTTATTCTGTAAAAAAAAAAAAAAAAAAAAAAACTATAAGTTTTGTTAAAAAAGCTAGGCCAAACACCCCCTAAGTTTTAATACAAAATACAACACTCAATCTAAGTTATGAGACCATGTGGAAGGGGAAGATAATGCCCCCACCCTAGGGCATTTTACGCCATGTGGCGGTCCAGTCAGCAAAGGGGCATTATTGGGCGTTTTCTAAAATGGGTGTAGTGGGGATGAGGCATTATTGGGGCATTAAATAAAATAAAGAAAAAACACCTAAAAATCTTATTGGATAAAAAAAGGGAGATGAAAGATGATTGGAAAAGGAGAAAGGGGCAAGGCGTGCTTCAAACCACACCAAGGGGGCTTTTTTTGAATTTAAAAAAAAAACGCCCCACTACAGGGGGTCTGAGATAAATCATAGAACTTTTTTCTAAAACGCATAAAAATAACCAACTTAAACGACAAACCGTCAAACAAAATACAATCTATTTATTTATGTAATTGTGTTTGCATGTTTGACTTGAAACCGAACCGAACTAATCTAGTCTAATTCCAAAACTGTTAATCTCTTGAATAACAGTTTTTTTAATTCGATCACCTACCTTTTGTTGGATTTTTCTAATCCCCTGGAATTACCCAATCAATAAAGGCAAAATGAACAAGTTAACTGAAAATGGGCATGGGGTGGGCAAGTTGCAGGTCAGAAACTAATGGAAACTAGTCAAATCTTTTGTCTTTGGGGGTGGTCCTTTCCGGAATTCTCGTGAAACCAACCTATTTAACACCCTCACATACATTTGTATGTATTTGGATCACGTATCTACAGTTTATGTTCACACCCTCCTAACTGTTTGATTAAATGCCCCAGTGAGTTCTCTTCACAGTTTCACCACTGATTCATCCTAAACAAAACCCTTTTCTCCCCCTCTTCTTCTTTTCTGAAAAGGGTGAGATTCCAACTGGTATTTTGAAGTTTGAATTCAGAGGAAGAAGATACCCTCCAACTGTTTGATTGAATGCCCAACTGAACTCTTTTCAACAAAACCCCTTTTCTCTCTTTTGGTTTTTGTGATTTGAATTGAGAAGAAGAAGATCTGATATGGGTTGTTGTTTTAGTGTGGGATTGAAGATTGAAAGCTCACGTTTAGATGGTGAGTATACAACATCATCTGTTGTTGATTTTGATTGATGCTTTAAATTTGTTCCCTTTTCATTCCAACAACTTGTTCATATTTGTTCCACTTTATGATTAACTATCTGTGATTAAAGCACCCTACAAAAAGACAGCTCCTTTGAATGAAGTGTTGTAGATTTTCAATCAAAAAACCTTGCTTTAGCTAGTTCTAGCAGCTCCACTTTGATGATCAAGATCTTTAACTGTGATATGGTCTTTTGAGTGTCTCAACAGGTAAGGTTACATCCGCTTCGGTGCCACCGAGCCCACGGAGTCAAGCCGAGATTTTGCAGTCTGGAGATTTAAAGCCCTTTACTTTCAATGTTCTTAAAATGGCCACCCGAAATTTCCGACCCGATAGTGTACTTGGAGAAGGCGGTTTCGGGTCGGTTTTTAAAGGGTGGATCGATGAACAATCGCTTGCAGCTGCGAAGCCTGGTACCGGCACCGTCATTGCGGTTAAAAGATTGAACCAAGAAGGTCTTCAAGGTCATCAAGAATGGCTGGTAAGTACCAAAGTTTGTATCTTTTTTATTTAATTTATTGAATTAGAGTTATATTCCCTTGATTTAAGATGGTTTTTTTTTAATAAATTATTGCAGACTGAAATTAATTATTTAGGGCTGCTAAATCATCCAAATCTTGTGAAGTTAATCGGTTACTGCTTAGAAGATGACCACAGGATGTTAGTGTACGAGTTCATGCCTCGAGGCAGCTTGGAAAACCATCTATTTAGAAGTGTGTTTTCGCCATTGTTTACCGCTCCATTTTTCCGCAAATTTTCAAAACTAAATCTTATTAATAGTTTAATACCACTTTATTTAACAGGGAGTTCCTACTTTCAACCGCTTTCGTGGAATTTAAGAATTAAAGTGGCTCTTGGCGCTGCAAAGGGGCTCGCGTACCTTCACAGCCCGGAAGCAAAAGTGATCTATCGCGATTTCAAGTCATCAAACATCTTGATTGACTCTGTATGTTTTCTCAAATTGATGGTCTTAGTATTATATATTTTGTTTACATGATTATTTACGAATTTATTATTGTGAACTTGCAGAATTATAATGCAAAACTTTCGGATTTCGGGTTGGCGAAGGATGGGCCGGTGGACGGGAAAAGTTATGTATCTACAAGGGTTATGGGTACCTATGGATATGCAGCTCCTGAATATATGGCCACAGGTAAGCCAAGTGAAGTTGTTAAAATTGCATTTTTACAAGTGGGTCCATTTGCTTACAATTACTTTAAGGAAAGTGGGATTTTAACTTATGTTTATATTATGTCATCTTGTATTTATTAAGATCAGCTGTTGGAAATTATTGTGTGGCATTAGGTTTCAAACCAACTATGAAAATTGCAAAACTGAAAAAAATATCAATAAAGAAAAAGAAATCCATTTAGTTGGTAATAACTAATGGGGAAGTTACAGGTGGTAATTTCTATCTTGACACAAAAATAATAAGGTTTTGGGTTGTCATATCAAACCCATTTTAAAAGCGTGTTGTGTTCCGGTTGCCCTATTTAACCTGTTTAATCAAACAAGTGGACCTACCAACCTGTTTAACCCATTTATTACAACTCACCACGCCATAGGCGAAGCTTTTTAGGCCCCCTCCCCTTTTAGTTCAGTAGTGTAAGTTTACGCGTATTTCTTCCAAAAAGCTCAGTAGTGTAAATTTACGCGTATTTCTTCCAAATAAAATTGTATATACGTATTGAGTCCGCTCCCCCTGAATTGATTTTGCTTAAAATTCCCGGCCCCCTGAGCTTAACACGTTCACAACTTGATTGCAACCTGCCGACCCGTTTGACTCATTTAAATGAATGGGTTCAACGGATCGTGTTAGGGTTAGATGATTTTATGTGTTTTCGGTTTAGGGTTGGTGTCTCTGACACGAATAAGTATATGCGTCATTGCGTCGTGTTTGGTTCAATAATTCTACCCGTTAACCGATACCCGTCAAGTTGACACGATTGACACCCCTAGAAAAAATAGACAAAATATGATGATTTGGCCAAAATTTCCATGTTACCTTCTGTTGAATCGTCGATGGTTTCAAAAGGTGCAATCAACTTCTCATGTTATGATCTTTTGAATAAAAATCTTTCAGTCTGTTATATTATTGATTGGATTTGGATTATCCTACTAACACATTTTGTATCAAATTATTAAAAATGCAGTATTGTAATTTGTGTATCGAATCAGTACACCTTATTTCCTAGTATTTTTTGGGCAAATATGTATGCGCTTTCCAACTAAAATGGATTATCTTAGAATCCTCGTACAATCTTATAATTGTTTGGAAATCAGTTTGACTCTGTTTGAGCTAAATGGTCCAAAACAAGCAGTTTAAATGATAGAAAATTACCATTTTAACTTGCTCGGTCTTGTTTTATATGTGTAAATCAATCGGCATTGATCTAACCGTTTATAAACGTTGCATCTTTTGACAGGTCACCTAACCGCAAAGAGCGACATATACAGTTTTGGGGTGGTCCTTCTAGAAATCTTAACAGGTAGACGGAGCATAGACAAGAACCGTCCAACCGGTGAGCAAAAACTCGTTGAGTTTGCGAAGCCGTACTTGACCAGCAAACGAAGGATTCTTCAAATCATGGACCCACGGCTATCCGGGCAGTACTCACCAAATGTAGCCATGAGAGCCGCGATGCTCGCAACTAAATGCTTACTAAAGGACCCCAAGCACAGGCCCTCGGCTGATGAGGTGGT
Organism: Helianthus tuberosus; assembly: GCA_030545235.1. Classification (NCBI taxonomy): domain Eukaryota; kingdom Viridiplantae; phylum Streptophyta; class Magnoliopsida; order Asterales; family Asteraceae; genus Helianthus; species Helianthus tuberosus. Next base: position 40,604,971 of record CM060446.1, on the reverse strand, counting down.
CAAATCACTAGAGCAGCTTCAAGATTTGCAGAAAGCTGCTGATGTTTCAAGAAGAGAACCGATTCGGAAACAAGGGGATGGCAAGCCTGTTTGTTATCCAAGACCTGCCAGTTCGGGTTCGGGGTCGGGGTCGGGGTCGGGTAGTGGCAGTAGTTGAGAAAGGGAGATTATGGATGTACAGTTGTGATAATGGAATCCCAATTGAAGGGGGTTTTGTATTGGTTAGAATGTGATTCATTTTTATAATACAAGGTTCTGTTCATTTATATTGTTAGTTTGTTACAACAAGATTCACCGATGTTATTATCCATATCCATATAATTTGAGAAAAAAACACATATAATATACCTCGGGTTGAGTTATAATACAAAAGATTTAAAATAAGAAGGGTAAGAAGGCACCAGAGAGTGACAAGTGTCCTATGAGTAATTAAATGGAAAGGGTAATTTTGTCTACAAGAGGAAAGATAATATGCACATGCAAGTCACATGCTATTACCCCACTAACTTTTAAACGTCCGTAACTTTTTTATACATCATTTGTTTTAAAAAAAAATTATACCATAAAATCGAGCGTTTTTTTATCTTTAATATGAGTACCATATTGTTATATTTTTCAAAAAAAAATTCAAAAACCCAGTTGCATATTACACAATGAACGTGATGTAAAACACAATGTAAATTAGATTAAAAGCACAATCAATGACAACAGATAAAGACACAATGGACAACATACTAAAACACAATGAACATAACGTATAACACAATGACGATAACATATAACACAATAAGAATCAGACTAAATAAAAACACAATTGATGACAACAGATAAAAGACACAATTAATGACAGCAAATAAAAGACACAATGGAGAGCAGATGAAGACACAATGAAAAACAAACTAAAAACACAATACTTAACAAACTAAAACACAATGAACAAGATAATAAAAAAATTGAACAAATTATTAAACCACAATGGACAACATATTAAAACACAATGAATAACATATTACACAATGGACAAGATGTAAAACACAATGTAAATTAGATTAAAAACACAATCAATTACAACAGATAAAGACACAATGGACAACATACTAAAACACAATGAACATAACGTATAACACAATAAGAATCAGACTAAATAAAAACACAATTGATGACAACATATAAAAGACACAATTAATGACAACAAAAATAAAAGACACAATGGAGAGCAGATGAAGACACAATGAAAAACAAACTAAAAACACAATACATAACAAACTAAAACACAATGAACAAGATAATAAAAAAATTGAACAAATTATTAAACCACAATGGACAACATATTAAAACACAATGAATAACATATTACACAATGGATATGATGTAAAACACAATGTAAATTAGAATAAAAAACACAATCAATGACAACAGATAAAGACACAATGGACAACATACTAAAACACAATGACCATAACGTATAACACAATGGCGATAACATATAACACAATAAGAATCAGACTAAATAAAAACACAATTGATGACAACAGATAAAAGACACAATTAATGACAGCAGATAAAAGACACAATGGAGAGCAGATGAAGACACAATGAAAAACAAACTAAAAACACAATACATAACAAACTTAAACACAATGAACAAGATAATAAAAAAATTGAACAAATTATTAAAACACAATGGACAATATATTAAAACACAATGAATAACATATTAAACACAATGACCTGAACTAATAACACAATTTATAGAAAACCCAGATATAACAAAATCTTCATTGTGTCATATATTGTGTTATAGGTTTTTATAAAAACGCAATGGATAGAACTCAAATTAACATTGTGTTATAGGTTTTGATAATAACACAATGTATAGAAACTCTACTGACCAAAACCCAGTTAAAAGACACAATGACCTGAACCTTTAACACAATGCCAAAAAACCCAGTAAAAATGAAAATTTTTATTTTATTTTTATATGATAATATGGTACTCATATTAAAGATAAAAAAACGCTCGTTATTATGGTGAAAATTTTTTTGAAAAAAAATGTCGTATGAAAAAGTTATGGACGTTTTAAATTGATGGGGGAATTGGCATGTGCCTTGCATGTGGAGAGAGAAAATCCATAAATATATGATTCCTTTTATGCCCTTCTATTATCTTCTTTTCCCTATGACCAATCTCAACCCTTCAAATCTAAGACTTATTTATTTTATCCTAACCCAAATACCTCATCAATTTAATGATATTCAAAAAACCTCTCACATCCGATTTCTTATATTTATCAATATCTATATCTATCTATAGGGTCAAGTTATTCTACAAAGACTTCTAATTGTAAGAAGGATTTATAGAGTGACAAGTGTCCAATAACCTAAAACTAAACCCACTACATCACCACCAAAAACCTAAACACCCACCCCCACCCCACCACCACCCAAAAACCTAACCCTAACCCCCCCCCCCCACCCAAAAACCTAAACCCCCCCACCCCCCCCCCCCCCCCCCCGCAAAAAAAAAAAAAACAAAAAAAAAACTATACCTCACCAAAAAAACCCCCAAAAAACCTAACCCCCCCCCCCCCCCCCCCCCAAAACCTAAAAAAACCTAACCCCACTCCCAAAAAACCTAAAAATTTTTTTTTAAAAAAACTAAACACCCACCCCCTCGGCAAAAAAAAAAAAAAAAAAAAAAAAAATCTGGTGGGTGAGGTGGTGGTGGATGTTTAAGGTTTTTTTTTTAGTGGGTTTTTTTGTGTAGTGGGTTTTTTAGGTTATTGGACACTTGTCACTCTATAAATCCTTCTTACACTTCTTACAATTAGGATCCTTTGTATTTGATCCTAATCCTCTATCTATATATACACTATATAATAAAAGAAAACAATTGAGGGACACATGGCGCTCTATAAGAGAATGTCGATTATTGATAATATTAAATTGAAAATTTGTAGAAGATATTTGGGATGATTTTTTTTAACTAAATCGGGATATAATCTCATTAATTGTATCATATTATATTCATGTTCAATTAGAAATTAAGTTTACCGATAATATCATATTATTTTTATTTATTTCAACATTTAGAAAACTTAATAACTTTTTTCTTTGACATTGGAAACTTTATCAGTGTTAAATGTATTAAGGCATAATGAACATTCGGATGTATATGTGATGAAAGAATATATAATATGGGAAAAGATCAAATAGGAAGTTTATTTTGGCTAGGAAGTCTAGGAAGCAATATGATTAGGACATGTGGCAACATTTAAAATAAAGAAAAATGGTATTTTAGTCAATCCAACCTTTTTTTTCTTCCTTTTCAAAACCCAGTAACTTCAAAACCCACCATTTTTAAAACCCACCATCTTCAATCATTTCTTCACTTTCTATCTCAATAATCACTACATTATATTGCGATTTTCATCACCAATCAATGATTCAAACACCCGATCAACGTGTTCTTCAGCTTTTTTGAAGAAAACCCAGTTTAATTTCATACAAAATCTCGTTTTTCCGGTGATTTTGAAGATAATCATTCGATCCGTTCGATTCGAGCGCTGATAAGTGTTTCAATCATTCAAAAATCGTCAATTGTTGAAGAAATCACTTCGATCCATGTAAGAAATTCTTTAATTTCATTTTTACGATATGGGTTTTTGATTTATTCATTGCGTTTTACGATCTTGGCGGGGGTCCGGGGGCAGCACCCCTGGTAGCGGGGGTCCCAGGGGCGGCAGCCCCTGGCGGAGTCCAAGGGGCAGAGCCCCTGGCTGGGGGGAAATTTTTTTTTCGATTAAATTGCTGTAATAAAAATGCATCAGAAAAATTAATTTTCTGTAAATTGCCTCTGGAAACTGCATTGGTCCAGACAGTTCACAGCACAGACAACTCACTTTCTTTGGTGTTTTCTGGCCATTGCGTTTTAGAAAAACACATTCTTGAAGTGTTTTTTGTGCATTGCGTTTTAGGTAAAACACCTTTTTAGGTGTTTTCAGTCCATTGCGTTTTACAGAGAACACTTTCTTTTTGTCTTTTAGGCAATTGCGTTTTAGAATGAGTCATTTTTAAGTGTTTTCTGGCCATTGCGTTTTACAAATAAGGCATTTCTTTGTGTTTTTTGTGCATTGCGTTTTAGGTAAAACACTTTTTTATGTGTTTTCAGTTCATTGCGTTTTAGAAAACAGACATTTTAAGTGTTTTCTGGCCATTGCGTTTTACAAATAAGACATTTCTTTATGTTTTTGGTGCATTGTGTTTTAGGTAAAACACATTTTTATGTGTTTTTAGTGCACTGCGTTTTAGAAAGTACATTTTCTTTTGAGTTTTTAGGCTATTGCGTTTTAGAAATAAGACATTTTTTTTGTGTTTTCTGGCCATTGCGTTTTACAAATAAGTCATTTATTTGTGTTTTTGGTGTTTTGCGTTTTAGAAAACTGTCATTTTTTAGGTTTTTTTTTCATTGCGTTTTACGTAACTGAGGGTTTTTCTATTGCGTTTTACGCAATTGGGGTTTAAATTTTTTTTTTTAAATATAGCAATAGTATACTCGTTTTAAAGATAAAAAACGCTCGTTTTTTTTGGTGCAAATTTTATAAAAAAATAATGTCGTATGAAAGAGTTATTAACGTTTAAAAAATGGGGGGGGGGGGGGGGGAATTGGAGGAGAGAGAAACTATTGGCTTGGATTGACTAGAATGCCCCTAAACAAACTCACGCGCCTCTTTTCTTCTTTTCAATTTCCCTGATTTAATCTTAGCCTTTGATTAACTAAATGGATGGTCAAGATCACTTCCTAGCCAAATTAAATTCCTATTGTATCTCCACCCTATATAATATTCTATTAACAAGTTACATATCTATCTATATGTTACGTGCCCGGGTCCGGGTCCGAGTAGGTGCCAAGAGTTCATGCGATGCAGATCGAGTTATTTTAATTGTTTTCTTCTTTTGGTTTAAATGTCTAATTTTGCATGTGGTCAAAAATAATGGGAATAGTTTGCTGTCCATTATCCCAAGTAGTGTCATAGATTTAGGAGATAGTGGTTAGTTTTAGTATTGTCTGTCTTCATTGTTTTTTATACTCCTTAAAAGGAGAAATGGTTTTTCATTAATGGATCATCAAAGAAAATTAGTCTAAATATCTCTCTAAAATTCTATCAAGTTCCTTTCTATTTTCTTAGGCCAATCGATTCTCGGTTGGAACCACATCAGTGGTATCAGAGCCGTCGTGACCCCCCCCCCCCCCCCGGACCATGGTTGCTCACGCTCTCTCCGAAGCCGAGTTTTATCAATGGATGAGTGAATCCCTTGTAAAACTCGAGTCTCAGTTGCAAATCCTTTTCAAGGAGTTCCGATCGTTCTGAACCGCGTGGGAAGCCCAATCTCCTACATCTCCACCACCAGTCCCGTCACCCACTGCCGCCTTACCACCACCAACAATTGCCATCAACCCACGACAACCAACCGCTACAACACCACTACACACCTCACCACCACCAAAACAAGCCCCTTCAACCAACTCTTCGAAACAAAAAACGACCATACCACCACTTATTGCCGTTTCCGCCACTGTGCCACTATGTACTCCGCCTACACCTAAAATAGTCCAACAACACACGCCATTCTCTAAACCTGTATCGAAACCCGCCCAAAAAACCACACCATTCCTAGTTGCAGTCATGCCAAACCCCATACCCTCACCCGCACCGGAGCCAAATGGCGGCATGGCGCACCATTTGTGGTTTCGAACCTGTTGAAGCAAGTCATGAAATCAATGTTTGCAAAGGACATGAAGATAGAGCTAGATGAAACAACCGAGAGACGCGAGTGGTGTCCACCGTGGCATCTTGTTAACACCCAACCAGATGTCAACATGATAATCGAGTGGCGTCCGCCATGGCCTAATTGGATTTTCGCCTTGAGGACAAGGCGAGTTCGAGTGGGGTGGATTGTTACGTGCCCGGGTCCGAGTAGGTGCCAAGAGTTCATGCAATGCAGATCAAGTTATTTTAATTGTTTTCTTATTTTGGTTTAAATGTCTAATTTAGCATGTGGTCAAAAATAATGGGAATAGTTGGCTGCCCATTATCCCAAGTAGTGTCATAGATTTAGGAGATAGTGGTTAGTTTCAGTATTGTTTGTCTTCATTGTTTTTTATACTCCTTAAAAGGAGAAATGGTTTTTCATTAATGGATCATCAAAGAAAATTAGTCTAAGTGTCTCTTTAAAATTCTATCAAATTCCTTTCCATTTTCTTAGGCCAATCGATTCTCGGTTGGAACCACATCACTATACATATAATAAAGTAAACTAGTTTGAGACACATGACGGTTTATGGGGCGATCTCAATTGTCTTTTTCCGCCTAAATAAATAGTTATTATAACTATTTTTCAAAAAGAAGAAGTTATTTCTTGCAGTTTATACCCCTGACAATGCTTATACCAACGCTATCGAGATGCCTAAATTTAAAAAGTTGTTATTGGATTATCATAGATCTAATATATGATACCTAAAACAACAAATTCTAACATGATCTACAAAATAGAACACGGGGCAACACCATTTACCAGTAAAACAATATTTATAAATTTATGAATTCTTTGTATATTATCTTAATATATTTATACTCTTATCAAGTCCGTGCCTTAATTTTAATAAATTTTATATATCTCGGTTATTGAATTTATGTGTACACTCAGTTACTTATAGCTTTAAAGTTTATACAGGTTTTATTTGTTACACCCGTGTGTCACACGGGAAATAACCTAGTTGTCTATATATTAAAAAGAAAACGCAATGAAATGTGTTTTTAAAATATTATAATATAATAAAACATTTGATACAATTTTTTTATGGTTTTATTATTTTCATATTATAAAATTATTATTTTCTTTACTTTTTAAGCTTATAAGTTTGGTGTCAACCAGTACTTGTATCGAAAATACTACTTCGTTATCGGTACATGAAGGTAAAAACCAGCACCAGCCTGATACATAAAACACCAAAAGTCGGTACCGGATTGAGTTTGATTGTCTTTTAGTTCGATAAGTTTGGTACTGCTACCCAGTACCATTTGCTCATCCCTGATCACAACCTCACAGGTACCGTACGAACAACAACGGTATCGTACAACTTTTTTTTTAGTTTCAGGGGTAGGGATGAGCTCAGTGCCAACTGATACCCCGGTAACGGTATCGGTATATGAAGATAAAAACCGGTAGCGAACCGGTACCAGGAACGCCAAACGTCAATACCGAACTGATACTTAAGTTCTTTCGGTTCAGGAAATTCGTTACTGGTACCAATTACTATTTGCTTATCTCTGACTACTGGTTTCTACCGAACAACATCATTACTATACAGTTTTTTTTAGTTGATTTTCTTTCGGTTATTTTTTAGTGTTTTTTTCTACATTGTCTTTTTATTCTTGTCAGCGGTTCCGTGTGCAACGCCCTCGTAGTCATTTCAAACACATATAAACACAGACTAAATAACAAAAGAAGTTTGCCGGAACGCGACAACTCTTTTTATAACTAGTTTAATTAAATAATGTTTTTTGAATTATTTTGTACTATTCTTTCTCTCTCTTCCACTAAAAAAATTATAAGGGGTAAATAGTAATTTGGTGTGTGTATATATATATACTAGTGGGAAGGCCCGCGCGTTGCAGCGGGTGTCCCGACTCATCAGACTAAATTATAATCCACGGGTACTTATGTTTTTAGCGCATGTTGTGTGACAGGTTATGACAGAAACTTAAAAAAAACAACTATGACGTCATACGATTAACCAATTTAGGAGCTTTCACAGTTTCAAACCAGACCACAAACACCCAAGTTAAAAAGCAAAATACCATCATTTTGGATCACTAACAAAAAACAACAGTGCTTGAAGCCAATGCACCTTTTCCCTGCAACTCCAACCCAGCATCAACCTAAAGTATTTAAAGTAATAATATATTTACGATTATATTGAGTTTATAAACCACCTAATACTTTTTACAACTTTTGAAAACAAACCACCAAGAAAGAGTAAAGGCCCATAGCAAACTCATAGTCCATGATGCATCACATTCTGGAGCCCATACTTACACACCTCCATCAAGCTGGACATCTAACACTTGAACCCAATGTCATCTTAGTCCAATCCACTGATGAAGGCCAAGTCGACCATCGATCGGATAGAAACTGACAGAACAAGTATCCGGGGGGCACATGGAAGGAAGTTCATCATCGTCCAGATGGGCTTGAGCATCTTGAATTGCGGTTTCAGCCAATGAGGTAAGCTCATATGGAATCGGCGGTGGTTCAGAACCATCCCTTGTGTAAATGTTGTTATACCTTGTTTCTGGATCCCTGTTTCGACCAAAACACATATGTTGTCGATTATCTGCTCCATTTTCTATTTTCTACTTATAGATACCGATACTTGTACCCTAGATAAAAACACAAGCAAATCAACAAACAGTATACCAACAATGAATATAAAATGATTAGTTGAAAAGGCTGTGAGATTGATTAGTTCGGGTGTTCATGGTAATACCTCTTCGAACCCTCTGTCGACCAAATCTGACTCGGTTTACCTGCGTTAACCACTTCGTTTTCCAGATCCATAGTGTATGCCTACGAGAAGCCGGAAAAAAGTAAACAAGATAAACCATTATTAATGTGTTCAATAACCTTTTCAACCGTCCCGCTTCTTCTACCCCTTACAATCCCAGTAAACTCATAAGGTGAAGGCGAAACCGACGACGTATCTCCATTATTCTTCCCCATTCTGTCTTCTGTCTGGCGAAACTGCGGGCGACCCGACAGTAACCGCAACCGCACCAGGCACCCCTAACCCCACCATACCCCCCACACCACCCTGTAGCGCACCGCTAGAAACGATATTATTATTCATCATCGGATCCGACACACCCATGATCCCGTTCCAGATTACCGGACGCTTCCAGTTCCATAGTGTATGCCTACGAGAAGCCGGGAAAAAGTAAACAAGATAAACCATTATTAATGTTTTAGCCTGATTAAACACACTTCTTCATTCCTTAAACCATAATATTTATTCCAAGAACTATTGCCAAGTAATATTTGAGTTAATTTAAGATTTAAGAAACTTTTTGTATGTAATCTTTCACCGCATAAAGCGTCCAACTGTTCAACTCATTCTTCACTATAATCAAACAAAACATTTACTTCACATTTAGAACAAGACAAACAAAAAACACCTTAAATACACAAAAACAACACTAACCTGCTTACGAGCTCGCGATCTAGCAGCTGATTCATGGTTTTTTATCATCCGTCTCTGTCTTCGTTCAACAACCTTTTCAACCGTCCAGCTTCTTCTACCCCTTACAATCCCAGTAAACTCATAAGGTGAAGGCGAAACCGACGACGTATCTCCATTATTCTTCCCCATTTCGTCTGACGAAACTGCGAGCGACCCGACAGTAGCCGCAACCGCACCAGGCACCCCTAACCCCACCATACCCCCCACCCCACCCTGTAGTGCACCGCTAGAAACGATATTATTATTCATCATCGGATCCGACACACCCATGATCCCGTTCCAGATTACCGGACTACCCAATGGTTTACTACTCGGTACCGTCTCCAAGCTTCTGTATTCATGAAAATGCATAAAAAAACCAGTCTCCGCCTGCGAATGTCAAAAAGTATAGATACATAGTAGTATTGTTTTGGCCTAGTTACCTGACTCTAGAAACATGCCAGCAGGGTACATATACCATGCCCCTAATCACCAAACATCACAGCAAACAGGAAAGGGAATGTGACAACAGTATATACTCCATGATTTGCTTCTTGGTATTTAGCAACACTGCAAGATGAGTAAAATAGATGATTTACGGAACGTAAAACAAGTAAAACATTCATATAGACCAAATTCATATCATCCACCACAATAGCGACCAACTTGATTCCGGTTGAGTCAAGTTCTAGAAATTGCTTGTTAAACACCCGCACGTGAAAAATGGTTAAGTTATACAATATATAATTAGTGACTTACTGTTTCTCGATTGCTTGTTGTAGTTCTTGCTCCTCTATTTTTCTTCGTATCCTCATCTCATGATTAAACATTCGAGCACCTATAATGATTAAAAAAACTGAAGATCAAACACACAAAATTTGAATTAAATAAGATCAAACCATATTAATCACATAAACCATCAGAAATGGCTGTGATCATTTTACATTTTAGCATACTATTAGCGCCTAAAAGTGAAATAAACAACATAATACAACTAATAAATCAGTTTACCCAACGGATTGTCTCTCATAAGAAAGTCGAGAATATTCCACAGTGAATCTGTATGAAGTTAATAAGTACATATAAGCACAAGTAAATATATTGGTACATAATAAAAGATTGAAAAACATATATACAAGGTTAGTACTTAGTATAATAGATCACAATCCATACAAGTGGCATGACTAATTCACTTAAAACCAAATGCAAAAAAACATCTCAATTATTAATAAGCTGAGTTAAATAGAGCACCTTGTTAATGCTGTCCAAACTCCTACATTAAATCTCTCGAAGCAAAATTCCAAAAACTCATCACAAAATGGTCTCTTCTTAAACCCTGCAACAGAAGGTCCCTTCTTAAACACTACAACAGAAAACAATAGTCAAATTAGCAATTAGTTGAGAGTCATACAGAATTGCAGATTGTAATCAAACCCTAACCTGCTTCATCTAGCACGGGGGGGATTCAGATCAGATTCGAATTGATGTCACATACCCGAGCCGGAGCCGTTTCTCACTAAGTGATTATTCAAGCCCTAATTTCACATAAACTGCCAAAACTGAGATCCAAATCACACAGTTCCTAATATCTCTCAAATCAACAAAGGAAAATTGAAGGATCATGAAATTTACCTGTAGAGAAAGCTCCGATTATGTAAACCGACGCCGCACCAAATCTGCAATCCTTCCACCTTCTTCATCATCTTCCATAAAAACACAACCAACGTTGCAAATCCCTTCTTCTCCTCGGCGATTCTCGTTTCTCCTTATTCTCTTTCTGGCAATTTATTATTCCCGATTCTCTCCCTGTTTGAGAAAAGTGCCACGGCAGGGGTTGTGGCGCGGGTGCGGAGGAGGCGTTTGGCGATATGCAGAGCCATCGGAATCAGAAAAAGTGGCCGGATAGATAATGGATGGTTTCATGGCCGATGAAGGTAGGATTTCTGTCTTATGGTTTTCTTTCATAATGGCCGATGAGGAACCAGAACATGAATCATTAGAAACGGAAGCATTCAATATGTAGGCTGAAATCCCCTTATTACCCCCATAGTGTCTTAAAATTTATGGTGAAATCCCTCTAAAATGGCTTACACATCCTTATACATGGTGCTTTATAACTTGTAAACATGGTAAAATTACAATATTGTACATCACTTCTCCTTTTTATAATAGTATAGATATATAGGGGATCGCTAAAATGAAAACCAACTCTAGTTGTAAGAACCATGAGAACCACTTTCTAGCCTTTAGATTAACAAGATGGATGGATGAGATTAAAAGTAACAAAAATTAATATTAAATACATTTTGTCTTATTATGTCTTTAATATTTTAAGACAAAAGGGTAGTTTAGTAAAATAACTATTTTTTGTCTTTTTCTCTTTATTATTTTTTAATTACTTTTTTGTTTTATTATATTACTTTTTATTTTTTAAAAATATTTTTTTTAAAAGCGTTTTTTAAATTCAGATTTTTTAACAAAGCGAATTTTTTTTGCGCGCCGGTTTTTGGCGTCCCGTTTTACCGCGGCGTTTTTACGTTCCGTTTTTTTTCGCGGCGTTTTTATGCGCCGCATTCACGCCCCTTGTTTTTTACGCGCCGTTTTTTACACGTTTTTTTAATGCGTCGTTTTTGCACGTTTTTTTACACGCCGTTTTTTACAAGTTTTTTTACGCGTCGTTTTAACGCGCCGTTTTTTCACTTTTTTTAACGCGCCGTTTTTTACACTTTTTTACGTTTTACGTTAAACTTTTTACGTTTTACGAAATTTTTTTTACTTTTTACGTTTTACGAAAAACTTTTTACGTAAAACTTTTTACGTTTTACGAAAAACTTTTTATTACGTTTTACGAAAAACTTTTTACGTTTTACGTGTTACAATTTTTTTTTTACATTTTACGTTAAAAATTTTACGGCTTACGTTAAAAAATTTACGGTTTAACTTTTTTTTTACAAAAACTTTCTTACGCAAAAACGAACGCACCCAGAAATTTTACAAAAACTTTTTTTTTACGGTTTACGTTAAAAAAGTTTTTTTTTACAAAAAACTTTTTTTACCTCTCGTTGGCTAGCTTTGACCGATCCAAACCCGAAGTCTGACTCGAAACTAACCCGAACCAAAATCACTGTTGATCCCGAAACAAACACTTGAAACAAATCTTTTACATACAACGACCGGAACAAAAACGTTGTCAAACAAACATTGTTCCAACTACTTTAGAAAGAAGAAACTACAAACAAAAGGGTTTTTCAGGAAACTAATTAATAACTCAAACCTTTTAAAGGTAACAACTGAATCAAAATCTTGCAATTTCATAACAATTTCAACAAATTTCAAAGATCCATATCCATTTCATACTACTAACACAAAACAAAACAATCTTTTCACAATTTAATCAAACCCACCAACACCAAACCGATTGCCGGCTGACTTCGCTGCCACCACGTCCACCGCCGTCAACACCCCGTAAATCATCGACCACCACCAAGTTCCACCTGAAACCACCACCCACTGGCCGAAGCATCATCGGATCTTAAAAAAAACTAAAGAAAATAAGACTTATGAGGAGTTACCGGAAAAAAAGGAAGCGCCAGAGTTCTCCGCCGTTGTTCTCCACCGTCTCCGCTGTTGTTCTGAGGAGTGTCGTTGTTCTCCGCCATCTCCCACTCTCTCTCTTCGAACTACCTCTCTCTCTGCTTCTATGTTGTGTGCCGCCGTACGCCACCACCGGTTGGTGGTGGCCGGCCGTCTACTCGAAGAAAAACAGGGGCTGGGGTGTGTGCGTGAGAGTGATGAAAGGAGGGAGGGTTGAGTGAGCTTGTTGGAGAAGAAAGGGGCGCCGGAATTACGACCGGAAGCGGCTGGGATCTCTCCGATGACCGGAGTTTTATGAAGGACATGAGAGGTAGTTGTTGATGATGGCGGTGGTCTTTTGGATGCAGAGAGATTTTGAATTGGGTTTGAATTGGAGATGAAGATCTAGATTTGAGAAAAATGAAAGAGAAGATATTAAATAGAGAGAGATGATCAGGAGAGAGAAGCATTAATTGGAGAGAGGGGGTTGGGATTTGACATTTGGGGGAAAAGACCAAAATACCCTTTTAGTTGGCTTAATTTGATTGGTTGAGATTGGTTCTCGCGGTTCTTACAACTGAAGGTGGTTTTCATTTTAGCGGCTTCCTATATATATAAATATATAGGGAGCCGCTAAAATAGAAACCACCTCCAGTTGTAAGAACCGCGAGAACTACTCTCAATCAATCACATTGTGCCAACATAAAGCGTATATTGGTCATTTACCCCATATGTCAAGTCACCACTCTCTCTCTCCGTTTAATGCTTTTCTCTCTCCTCATCCTCTCTCTCTATTTAACTCATCTCTCTTCTCAATTTTAATTACTTTCATCTGTCTCTCGGTCTCTCCTAATTTGAATATGCGAAGTTCCATCTTCTTCATCTCAAACCCATTACCCACCACCGTTTCACCACCTGCAACCCACCCCCTCCTCCGTCAACCACACTTCCGGCACCTCCAAACACCGTTCACCACCGCCCTACTGTCACAAAACCACCAACCATTGTTCACCGCCTCCCAACCGTTCACCACCAACCACCGCCCAATCCTGGATCTGATGAAGACTTGCGTGGGCTACTGACACAAAACCACCGCCCAAAGCTCCGATTTGGGGTAGTGAGCTCCGATTTGGAGTTTAGGGTTAGATGGTGGTGGTTTGACGGTGAACGATGGGTGAGCTCCGATTTTGATGTTGACTGAAACGAGATGGGGGAATAATTTCAAGCTCCGATTTGATGTTATGGTTGTTGGTGGTGGGTGATCGAGATGATGGTATCGACGATGATGGCAGGTGGTGGGTGCTCGATGACGGTGGTGGAATGCCGATGTCGGAGGTGGTGGGTGCTCGAGATGATGGTTTGAGTTGGGTCAGTGAATGTGGGTTTTCAATTTTGTTTATGGTTGGGTCTCTTTGATATTTTGTTTGATGAACTCTATGGACTATGTGGGTTTGGTATGTGGACTATGTGGCCTGTGTTCTTGTTTATCTAGTGATTTTTGATCAGTGGACTTTGAGGGTTTGATATGTTGGACAGGGGCGGCGATGATGAAAAAAAAACGTTGATTTTGATGACGATGGCGTGGCAAGGACGGTGGAGGGTAGGTTTTTCGAACCTGCAACCCCACTTTTGCAGCCTTTTAATTATCAGTTAATCTGAGCCAAACCCCGTTTTTTTCGAGATACACTTTGTTTTGATGTTGTTGGTTTTTTATTTTTCCCCCCTAGTCGATGATGATAACGATATATCTGAGACATCTCCCGAGTTTGCTATTTCTGGATGCGTTCGTTTTTGTGTAAAGAAGTTTTTGTAAAAAAAAGTTAAACCGTAAACTTTTTAACGTAAAACGTAAAAAGTTTCACGTAAAACGTAAACGTAAAACATAAAACGTAAAAAGTGTAAAAATCGGCGTGTTAAAAAAAAGTGTAAAAAACGGCGCGTTAAAAAAACGACGCTTGAAAAAATGACGCGTTAAAAAAATGACGCTTGAAAAAGCCGGGCGAAAAAACGGCGCGTTAAAAAAACGTAAAAAGTTTAACGTAAAACTTAAATTGTAAAAAGTATAAAAAAATCTTTTAAAAAAAAATCTGAATTAAAAAATGCTTTTAATAATACAAAAACTAATAAAAAACAATAAAGACAAAATAGAGTCATTTTACTAAATTACCCTTTTGGATTAAAATATTAAAGATATAATAAGAAAAAAACATTTAATATTATTTTTAGTTACTTTTAATCTCATCCATTGATCTTTAAGATCTAATGGCCAGAAAGTGGTTCTCTCGGTTCTTACAACTGGAGGTGGTTTTCATTTTAGCGGTCCTCTATATATATATATATATATATATACTAGGTTTTTATCCGGGATTGCTTCCCGGGCTCGGGAAACTTAGTTATATTAATTACTATTTGTTATTAATACGACCACATTACATCAACCATCTCATTCGATTCAACGACAATGTCTTCAAATCACCAGATTAGATCATGAACCCATATTAGAGATACAACAAAAGCACAACAGGACCACATGAATAATATCATTTCCACTTTTACTTCAATGCACTTACATGATACGGTGATTTGAGATTTTGTAAAAATGTTTGTTTTTGTACTTCTTTACAAAATAATATGTTGACCAAAATTCAAACAGATATAGACCAAAAGTCAATCAGATGTTGACCAATAGTCAAACAGATGTTGACCTTAAATAGATGTTTGGTTTAAGGCCAAACATCTGTTTATGCCCAAACATCTATTTAAGGTCAAACATAAAACATAATAACATCAAGCAACCTTGTAATGCTTTAAACGTCAAAATGCAACCAATCAACGTGTCAAAAATCTCAGGATATGGGTTCGACGTCTCTCTAGAATTAACAACCTATGATTTTATAAAAATTAATATAAATTACAATGAGCACAATGATTCCATAATTGAGAACCTACAATTTTATAGAAATTAATTTTAAATTATATTTACTACATGGCCAAATAACTGAATGCATGTATTTGTTACCTGATCTTGGATAGCAAGTAACTCTTTGGCAGTTTTCTTAAAAATCTTGTAAGCTTCGAAATCAAACAGTGTCAAAGACACAGTACCGGAAGAGTCTTGCACCCTAATAGGTATCTTGAACCTATCAAAGTTAAAAACAAATGAAAACATTAGTATTACTAATAACAGAAGTGTGGTTCATATTAGTATTTAGTATAAGGAAATAAAACTGTAATCTCAAACCGCGGAATAGAATAGATGTCGACTCCTGCACATTTATCATTTGTACACACCAAAGATTTTGCATGATCAACATCAAATGAACCATCCACATTTTCTTTCGTTACAAATCTTTCCTCCACACTCGACTTACGTCAAAATGCAACAACTTAATAAAAAGAACTCACTCAAGGTCTTCAACTCTAAGATTAAGTCTCTTGCCCTTGCTCCCATCATTCTTTGATGTATCCTCTAGATTGAAACAAACTTCCACATAACCAATCCAATCTACAAACAAAAATATATTGTTAAAAGAAAACAGCATTAAGAAGCGATAACATGAAAAAAAAAAACAATAAGACAAAACAGTACATATATATTATATAGTGATTTACATACCAATAATTGTATTAACTTCAATTTTATTTTGAACAACATCTTTGAATATGTAACGATTTGGTAAAATGGTAATTTCATTGTAATTCTAGTATTCTTTTGATAATTTCATTCTATCACAAATTAACCACATCAATAATAAAAATGTGAGCAGTGGCTGTTCTTTAGGGAAACCACTGATGGTCAATATCAGTGGATGTCAACAATAAAAATGTGAGCAGTGGCTGTTTTTTTACTATCAGTGGATAGCCAACAGTGATTGAAACATTGATGTTTAGTCAGTCAATGGTCAACATCAAGAACGAAGAAACATAAGTTGTCTTTCAGCAGTGGATAACTTTTAACAATCAGATATTTGAACCAACAAAGTGGTTGTAACATACTTTTAAGGATTAATTAAAACTATCATTTTTAAGTATTTTGAAGAGTGTTAAAAGATGAGAAGACAGTGGATCTGGTTAAACATTTGTTTAGACTTAAACAGATGTTGGGGCTTAAAAAAAGGTTTGGCCTTATATAACAGTTGTCTGGACTCAAACAGAAGTTTAACCTTAAACAAATGTTTGGCCATAAACATCAGTTTGCAAAAAAAGACCAATTTCAAGAATACTATACTAAAAAATACATCAGTTTCCAAGTGTACATCATTTTTATTTATTAGTATAAAGATCAAACAACTGTCCAATCTATAAACAAAAATATATTGTTAAAAGAAACCAGCATTAAGAAGCGATAACATGAAAAAAAAAACAATAAGACAAAAGAGTACATATATATTATATAGTGATTTACATACCAATAACTGTATTAACTTCAATTTTGTTTTGAACAACATCCGTGAGGTTAACGAAATTAAAACGGTATTTCGGTCCAGACCAGTCAAGGCATTTCTCAACAGAAGTATAGAAATACAGTGATATTTTTTCATTTCTCTTGGTATACTTAGCAGAGGACTTATTAGCAGCAAGAGACGGTTTGGTGATAAGAAGACATTCATCCAACTGAAGGAAGTCTTTGAATTTTCCTAGCATCTTATGCAGACAGCTGGCTTGTATCATAGTTCCCTAAGAATATGAAACATCCACTTAAATAAAAAACGTGTTATATAACAATTGGGTATTCATATGTCCAAAATAATTATAAGACAAATATATACGGTTCCATCTCATCCATGAAGATTATATCAAGACGATATATTTCATTTTTGTTTTCATTCATCTTCTTCTTGGACATGCTAACAATCTTTACTTTAATAGAATAGTTGTTTGAGAATGTATTAAGATCATTAAGCATGCTAACCTTTGCAACCTCCATTTGAAGACTGTAGATAAAAAAAAAAGAATAAGCAAAATATATCTATTGCTAAACGTAATATGAAAACACAATAAGCATGGATGTTCTTAAAAAAAAATATCAAGGTTGGAATTCAAGCTTACCGATTCTCCATTCAAAATTTTAATTGAATGCAGTGGCAAATGTAATTTGAAAGGTAGTAGTGTATATCCTTATATCCTGCTTTATTAAATTAATTAAATATTAGAAATGATATGCAAATTAGGAAAAAAAAAAGAACGTCAATTTTAAATTACCATTTTGCATATTTTGAATTTCAAAATTACTGATATTATCAGTAATTACTGATTTGATTTGAAAGCAATTGTCATGATGACTTTTGTAATTTTTATTTTAACTTTAATTAAGAGATAATAACCGTCAATTTGAAATTCAAATTTTGCAAACTTTCAATGTCCAAAGCTCAAGAAATTAACATTAATTACTGATTTGATTTGCAACAGATTGCCATCAACAGTATTTTATTTATTTTTTATTTTAACTTTAATTTTTATCATGAAATAATGCTGGAGGAACTCTTATCTCATTGGAATGTAACGATTTGGTAAAATGGTAATTTCATTGTAATTCTAGTATTCTTTTGATAATTTCATTCTATCACTAATTAACCACATCAATAATAAAAATGCGAGCAGTGGCTGTTATTTAGGGAAACCATTGATGGTCAATATCAGTGGATGTCAACAATAAAAATGTGACCAGTGGCAGTTTTTTGACTATCAGTGGATAGCCAATAGTGATTGAAACACTGATGTTTAGTCAGTGGGTAGCCAACTTTAATTAAGAGATAATAACCGTCAATTTGAAATTCAAATTTTGCAAACTTTCAATGTCCAAATCTCAAGAAATTAGCATTAATTACTGGTTTGATTTGCAACAGATTGCTATCAACAATATTTTATTTATTTTTTATTTTAAATTTAATTTTTATCATGAAAACAATGTTGGAGGAACTCTATCTCATTGGAATGTAACGATTTGGTAAAATGGTAATTTCATTGTAATTCTAGTATTCTTTTGATAATTTCATTCTATCACTAATTAACCACATCAATAATAAAAATGTGAGCAGTAGCTGTTATTTAGGGAAAACCACTGATGGTCAATATCAGTGGATGTCAACAATAAAAATGTGACCAGTGGCAGTTTTTTGACTATCAGTGGATAGCCAACAGTGATTGAAACACTGAAGTTTAGTCAGTCAATGGTCAAGATGAAGATTGAAGAAGCAGAGGTTGTCTTTCAGCAGTGGATAACTTTTAACAATCAGATGTTTGAACCAACACAGTGGTTGTAACATACTTTTAAGAATTAATTAAAACTACCCTTTTTAAGTATTTTGAAGAGTGTTAAAGATGAGAAGACAGTGGATCTGGTTACACATCTGTTTAGACTTAAACAAATGTTGGGGCTTAAAAAATAGGTTTGGCCTTATATATTAGTTGTCTGGACTCAAACAGAAGTTTGACCTTAAACAAATGTTTGGCCATAAACATCAATTTGCAAAAAAAAGACAAATTTCAAGAATACTATACTAAAGAATACATCAGTTTCCAAGTGTACATCATTTTTATTTATTAGTATAAAGATCAAACAACTGTTCAATTTATAGTACAGATCAAACCATTGAGGTAATGTGATAAATACTGTTACATATAAACATTGTTGTGACAAACACTGTTACATATAAACACTGATGTCATATATACTGTGACATGTAAACACTGAGGTGATGACATCTAACAACCTAACAAATTATAAAACACTGATGTGATAAATACTGTTACATATAAACACTGTTAACATAAACAAAGGTAGAATAACTGCTGTTGATGCTGAACCACTGTTATTGTTGGGCAGTGGTTCACCTTTGGTTGATCAGAACTTTGGTTCATCAGTGCTTGTCTTCAATAGAGCTTTGGTCTTCATGAGTGCTTGGTCTTCAACAGTGGATAATCCTCATCAGTCTTTGTGTACAACAGTCTTTATATCCAACAGTTGTTAGGCAGATCAGTGTGTTGCCTTATTAATTTGTTATAACCACTGTCATTGGAGGAAACTTAGATGGGCAGTGCTTATTGTGGATCAACGTGCAGCTTCAACAGCCAGATCAACAATATATCAATCTCCTTGAGCAATATCCGATATCTTTTCTTCGGTCTTTGGATCAAACGGCTCAAACATTTTCCCTTTTCATCAAAACAAAACCAATATATATATATATATATATATAGCAACAATTAATCTGAAATAAACCCATGGAACTAACAACAAAAAGTGTACCTGAAACAGAATCAACGACTAAGAACCAAAAAAACATAAGGAATTAACAAATGCATGGATTAATGAACGACACTTATCGTGCTGTTTAAGAAAACTCGGTTTAATTGCTCAAATTAAGATGACGGGTGATCTACCAGTGATTACAAATGAATCAATGCATCAATAAACAGTAAATAAAAATGTTACAAATACCAAAAAATAAATCAGACCAATTGAGGTTACCGTTTATATAGAAACAATCATTAAAGTAAACACAAATTAAGTAACAACCAACCTTAATTCACAAGCCTGAAAATATAAAGTTGCCACATGAATAATCAAGTAGAACATGCTGCAAAAATAATAAAGTGTGAAAACAATCTCAAAAACTTCTCTGTAATTGAGTAGTAAATAGTCTCAATTTAGTTAACTACATAAACAATCCAACAATGAATTTACCGTCCTTCTCCTTGTCTTTCACATTTCCAACTCCTCAACAACCATCCGGCAGAGGTTACTTCTAATCAACAAATAGATTGGGAAAAACAGAGGATCAAGAAACATAGGTGCATCCAACATCACTAACATGGGTGAATAAATCAACAAAACATATTGAGAAAAACAAAAACTACAAACATATCAAAATCAATCTACTCGTAATCACATGATACAACAAAGCAAGCATCTAAATAAACAATAAAAAATAAAAGACAAAAATCAAAAGCTACAAAAAGTTATTCATATAAACAATAATAAAAAAAATTATTACAACATACCAGGGTCACCGATTAACAGGAGCTTGTACAAAAGGGTTCATTGTGCACGATAAGAAACCCTAGGAAAGCTTCTTCTTCTTCTGAATGTACAAAAGGGTTCATCGTGTTCAGTACAAAAAAATAGATAAAACCAAATAAAATTCTGAATGAGAAAACAAATCTTACATGATTATTCTGTTCTTCAACTACTCGACGGTACAACAAAGCACGCATCTGAATAAACAATAAAAAATAAAAGACAAAAATCAAAAGCTACAAAAAGTTATTCATATAAACAATAATAAAAACATTATTACAACATACCAGGGTCACCGATTAACAGGAGCTTGTACAAAAGGGTTCATTGTGCACGATAAGAAACCCTAGGAGAGCTTCTTCTTATTCTGAAGGTACAAAAAGGTTCATCGTGTTAAGTATAAGAAAATAG
This sequence comes from Helianthus tuberosus, assembly GCA_030545235.1. Lineage (NCBI taxonomy): Eukaryota > Viridiplantae > Streptophyta > Magnoliopsida > Asterales > Asteraceae > Helianthus > Helianthus tuberosus. The sequence continues at coordinate 40,583,688 of CM060446.1, read as the reverse complement.
ATAAAACCAAATAAAATTTCTGAATGAGAAAATAGATCTTACATGATTATTCTGTTCTTCAACTACTCGACGGTACATGATTTAGGGTTTCAAACGCAGATGTATCCAATAGATGTAACCTCTACCGGACGTTGTTGATAAGACGAAAATGTGAAGAAGGAGAAAGAGGAACATCAGAGAGAAAAGGGATCTTGTATGGAAAGGTGAAGGAGAAGAATGAAACAGGGTTTGTGAAAATGTGAGAATAAAGGGGCAGTGGTTACTGTTGGGCAGGAAAAGGGGGAAAACGATGCCCTAATTAAGTTACACGTGCCCCAAATCACTTTCATTTATTATATATATATATATATATATATATATATATATATATATATATATATATATATATAGGGAGGAGTTCATGCGAGAACCACCCTTATTGCGAGAACCGCGAGAACCAATGTGAACACAACCTAAAAAAACCTAAAAAAACCCTAAAAAAACCTACCCCCCCAAAACCTAAACCCCCCTCCCCCACCCCTCAAAAACCTAAACCCCCCCCCCCCCCCCAAGCTAAAATGCTAAAAACTAAACCCCCAAAAAACCTAAAAAAATCTAAAAAAAAAAATAAAAAAAAATCTAAATTTTTTTTCTAATATTTTTATGCTCAAATCGCTACTTTTAGTGGCCAATTTTTTTTTTTTTAATTTTGTAACGTGGTTTGCACAAAGTAACATACTTAGGTACTAATAGTTTAAAATCACATTCTAGGGTATTAACTTTTCATTTTGTAACGTTTGGAGGTATTAACGTTATTTGTAGGTTTAAAATCACATTCTATTAGTACCTAAGTATGTTATTTTGTGCAAACCACAAGGACTAACTATGTTAATACCCTAGAAGTTAATACATCCAAACGTTACAAAATGAAAAGTTAATACCCTAGAAGGTGATTTTAAACTATTAGTACCTTAGTATGTTAGTTTGTGCAAACCACAGGGACTAAGTATGTAATTAACTCTAAAAAAAAAATTTGTGTGATTTTTAGCTATTTTTAGGCATTTTTGGTTGTGTTCACATTGGTTCTCGCGGTTCTCGCAATAAGAGGTGGTTCTCGCATGATCTTCTCCCTATATATATATATATATATATATATATATATATATATATATATATATATAGTGGATGGTTCAAATGAGAAGATTTTTTTTTGTAAGAATAAAAAAGAAGAAATTTCAACCAATAAGAATCCTTCTTTTTACTTCATTTAATTTTTGTATTTAATATTAGTGTAAGGGTATATTGGTAAACTTAGATAGATCATTAATTTTAGTATTCCTTTTTAATAGCTAGTAAATTAAATTTGTAACTTATTTTCAAAAAATATATTTTTTTTTTCAAAAAAGAAAAACAATTAATTTAAAGTGTAGGATAAATTACGAGGTGTGTATGATGAATTACGAGTTGTGTAGGATAAATTTCAATATAAGTAGGATAGATTTTCAAAACGTGTAGGATAAATTTTGACGTGTGTAGGCAAAAAATTTAGTATGGAGGACATTAATCTTTATGACTAATTATTAGTCAAAGATAATAATAAATGAGATATAAGAAAAACTATTTAATGTTTTACAATTGTACCCTTTGTTCTTTTTCTTCTCAATTTAATTTTCTTCTCAAATGAACCTCCCATATATATATATATAGATTGATTGTAGCTTTTCTTTTAGTGTTATGGATAAGTAATAAAGATAAGGAATCTAATTATTCAACGTATACAAACCCCATGAGGGGCAATAGTACTGCGTGCTTATTGGTGGGTTTGGGCGGCCAACTTTTTTTTTTTGTTTTCTGATTAGTTTTGCTTTGTGATTGGCTAAAGTACCGGTGCTATTTTCTTTTATTAACAAGTTTATAATAGTTGTCTATAACTTCTGCTAAATTACAACTTTATCCCAAGTTTAAAATTACGATTTTTCCCCCGGTTAAAAATAAAATGTTTACTTTGCCCTCAGTTAAAATTATGATTTTGCCCCCATTTCAAAGTAAAATTATGCTTTTGCCCCCGCTATAGTCCTGCCAAATTACGATTTTATCCCCAGATTGAAGTTACGATTTCGTCCTCAGTTCAAAATAAATTTTTGGTTTTGTCTCCAGCTAAAATTACGATTTTGCCCTCATCTAAAAATTATGATTTTGCCCTCAGTTCAAAATAAAATTATGGTCTGCCCTCAGTTCAAAATATGATTTCCCCTCCATTTCAAAATTACGATTTCACCCCAGTTCAAAATTGCAATCTTGATAATGTTTTATTTTACTTGGTTCACTCAATATAGTTTTTATTCGCGCCAACAGCCTAGCACTCGCTAATTGGTCCTCACAAATTATTGTTTTGCCCCCAGCTCTAAATTACATGCTTGCCATTGTTTTAGTTATTTTTTAAGCATAACTATGATAGTGTTTTGGTTTAACTGGTTGACTCAATGCATTTTTTTTTGAGATCGTGTTACAAGTAGCATGTAAAAGTAACCGAAATAAAGGCGTACATGTTATTAAACTAGGAAATATTAGGTTTGGCGCCCCGCAACGCGGGCGGCGCATAACTAAAAATAAAAATATGACTTTGCCCCAGCTAAAAATCGTGTTAAGGAGCTGCCTAACACTCTTTTTACTTTTTCATTCTAGCAAAACTATGGTACTGTTTTATTAATTGGTTAAGAATTATTCGGCAATCGCCCCGTAACGTTGGCGGGGCAACACCTAGTGTAGTAATAAAAGGGAACGTATTTTCCGGATAACTTTAAGATAGGATAAATGCAAAAGGAAAAGTGAAATTTTTTTTATATTTTTCTTATAACTTTAGGATAAGCATAAGAATAAAGATTCAAATGTGAATGATATAATTAAGTTCAGCTTAAAAGAAGCTTTTGGATTGTTTTTTGTGGATATATTTGACATATAGTGATGTAAATAAAGAATCTTACAAGGTTTCTAAATGTTTAGTTTATCATTATATAATATGAAAGTAGCTTGTAGTACGTAGCCGTTCTAGCTCAGTTGGTAGAGCGCGTGGCTTTTAACCACGTGGTCGTGGGTTCGAGTCCCACGGATGGTGTTAGATTTTTTATTTCTTACATACTAACATCCCACATGAAAGCATAAATGAATCTGGCTTCATTTCGATTGTTATAACATTTCTCCACAAATGCATCTTTTTATTCCCACAACAACAACAACAACAACCATACCCAGTAAATCCCACAAATAGCTGAACTATTGGTAGGGTCTGGGGGAGGTGGGATGTAGGCAAACCTTGCCTCTATCCACAGAATAGAGAGGCTGCTTCCTGAGAGACCCCCGGCTCAAAAACAACAAACAACCATATAGACAAAAGAGCGATAAGTATATAGCGTAGCAGTAGTCAGATATATTATCAACAAATAACATGTAGTCATAGATACAAGAAAGTCATCATATATGAGGTCTACCTAAAGTGAGAAAGAAATCTATCCCCCCCCCCCCCCCCCCCCCCCCCCAAGACAAAGGTAGGACACGTCCATACCCTCCCCTACAAGTCCTTAACCTTAATCCTACGTCTCCATGAACTCCTATCCTGAACCATGTCCTCGGAGAGGTGCAACTCTACCAAATCTTGCCTAAGTCGTTCATCCCAAGTCAACTTGGGCCTGCCTCTACTCCTCCTTCCTTCCACTGTCATGGTTTCCACGACTCTAACTGGTTCTGTCAACTGCCTCCTCTTCACATGCCCAAACCATCTCAATCTCCCCTCTTTTACTTTGTCCGATATACTAGCCACTCCTAACCATTTCCTAAAAACCTCACTTCTTATTCGGTCTAACATCGTGTGGCCACACATCCACCTCAGCATCCTCATCTCCGCTACCTCCATCTTGCGTGCTTGTGTTTTCTTGATGGCCCAACAATCTGTCCCGTATAACATAGCCGGTCTAACTGCTACCCTATAAAATTTTCCCTTTAATTTAGTTGGGAACCTCCTATCACACAAAATCCCAGTGGCTGCTCTCCACCTACACCAACCAGCCTGGATGCGGTGGTATACGTCACTGTCTATCTCCCCGTCCCTTTGCACAAACGATCCTAAGTACTTGAACTTAGTCGTTTGTGGTACTTAGGATCGTTTGTGCAAAGGGACGGGGAGATAAGTAACAACCAAGAACTTTTTTTATGATATGTATTTATACCATACTCGAATCAGTTTTAATATGAATCAACCCAATTAAAAACTTTCGGTCACATATGCATCTTTTTGATTCCCACTTTATCCTTTAAATAATTAACAAACCAATTAAAAATATTATGTCACAAATGAATGTTTTTTTTTTATTTATTCCTGCGGTATTCTTTAAACAAACAACAACAATTTTTTTATCTCTTTCAGTACTATACTCGAACCGGTTCCAATATTAACTTTTTTTTTTTTTTTTTTTTATCTCTTTCATATCATGTTAAGACATGTTAGTCAAGACATATAACCATACTTCAATGCATCACATGGCTTGAAAAAGGATGGTGATCCAGTTTATTTGTTATTCGTTTGGCTTGTTAAAAGATTTTCAAACTCCATTACATAAGAAACGAGAACGTTTCAGGTGAATGGACTGCAAAATGTCAGATTGTAAACCGAGTTAGAGCTTGATATGAACATTGAACACACAGGTTTTTACATATAGAAGGAAAGGTACATGCATTTTGATCTTGAAAGTTGCAATAAATATGAATTAATGAGTTGGAGTTCCAAATTCTCTTGAGCTTATTGTATAATATGATATATTGACATAACATGTTCATATGTTGGTTTCCCTGTTTGTATTCAATATCTTGCAGATAACTTATAATAAGGTTGGTAGCGTATGAGTGTCCATAACTCGATGCCAAATAATTGGAAACTAGCTGGAGGAAACGTTATAACTTATAAGCACATCCAAACACTATCGTTAGGATAATAGATATCACTTTCTACCCGTTGACTTATGAATGGGCCAGTTCAGTTATATTAATAATCCAACAGATCCAACAGGTCAAATGGGTCAAACTCGCTCAAAAGTGTATTTTATATATATATAATTCAAATTATTCAAGAAAAATGGACCATCAATGTAATCGTATATAACACACCATGGTTATAAATTTTTTTGGAACATAAGAGTTTTAGGCACTCGACACGTACCAAATGTACTTTTTAGACCCATTAGCTTCCCACCCATTTTACAACCTCTAGCTGTGAGCCTACAAGTTTCTACATATATGAAGTTTGATTTCCCAAGCTATATTCATTGTAGAGCTTACACCACAAAGCTTGAATAATAAATACTCCCTTTGGCCTATAAAGATTGCAACTTCATTGATTTTGGCACATTGTTTAAGAAAAAAAGATGTGATGATCCATCAAATATGTAACATACCATTCAATGAAATGATATGTGGACCTAAATTGATATACCAACTATTTTTCAATCGTTACGATGGGTAAATAGATGATGTCCCTTTTAAAATTTCAGAAATAAAAAAATGTTGCAATCATTATACATACCAAAAGGTAGTGTTGCATGTTCATACTGTAGTGACTATCGTATTAGTGTTCACATTTATGGACAGCCATTTGAGATAATTCAGTAAATGGGGCGAGGAAACAAGCGTTGTTGCAGTTAACGCATTGTTGGAATTAAACGCGCATAACCATAGTTGCAGATATGTTTTAGAGTTGTAGAGTGTTTAATCCAGCAATTGAAGGCTAGCGAGTTACTTAAACGTAGAAGGGATGGTCAACAACCAAATTAAGTTATGTTCACCGAATTATGGTACACAGGTTAGTTCATACTTGAAACTACTAGTGTTGTATATGTTAATTCTAATACATTTAAGTAAGTTGCCGAAATCTTCTGTTAATTAAAAACTTGATCAGGATGTTGATTGTTTGACTAGGTGAATTTTATGCAGGCCCTTTCCAGAGTAATGTGATGGTATCGTGGCTGCTAAACGGGTCCTGTTCATGGGGTTGATGGGTCGACACCGAAAATTATGTTAAACACACGGACCCAGACACAACTTGCATATCTGCGTTTGACATAAACACGACCCTTTAACAGTTAACAGTTTTCATATTTACATTCTCTAAATATTCTCAATAATTTTAACTAAATTTAAGAATATTCATATATTATATATATTAACAAAATAAAAATGACTATTCATTAATAAAAATATATAAACAATTTTATCTAATGTTCTAAATTGAAAAGTTGGAAACTAAATGGACCTTGTTAACATAAGAGCTAAACATGTTTGCAACTTCACCTTGAAACTAACCAAACCATAGTAGACAAATTCGCACACTAGATCAGTCGACAGTGGATTCAATTTCATTTGTTGAAAGTAAGCGTAGACGCTATATGTTCCGTTGCTTGTTTATCACATCCTTTGAACTATCGAAATGGTTTTACACTCGTGCTTTGACCGAGTACTAAAAAGAGTTCAAAACATTATATTTGGTTTATCCATCAATTTAGCAACCCAATCCTCTACATTAAACTGAACCATTTGAGGGTCAATACTCAATAATGTATGGTCTTTGGTGACATGTTACACATGGAATAAGTCAAAATGGTGATGGGTTTGATTTGGAATGGTGTTTGAAGTGGTCAATTGAGGTGATTATGTGACAGAGAAAAGATTTGTTGAATGATTGATAACATAGTTTATCCTTGAATAATGGACCTCTTGTGGCAGCTACCTTATATTTGATTGGTTCAGTGGGTGTTGATGTACAATACTTCCATTTGCCATGTGACCATGGTTGACACATCCGCATGGTACCCTTATTATTTGACTTTTTTATATTATCTTTTTTGTTTTTGAATTTAGGACATTGTTCTGTTTAGGGTAGAGTGGGGGTATGTATTAGAATTTTAGAAGAAACAAAATATTATTATTATTTTTGCAGCAAATTAATTTCACCATGTGCATACTGAAACTTGGACATGGGTTTTCTTTGTTTTGATCATAAAATACGATGAAGAATGAGAATCTTGGTATGATGACACAATATATTTTCTATGTTGTTTTTAAAATCATATCTAATCGATAGTTTATAGTTTTGAGAGACGGATGAAGACGTAGAAGAGATAGGGAGGTTGTGATCCGTGGCCACAAACCATTCGTGGAAAGTTTATTCAAGAGTCGAGAGAAGGCAAAAAAAGCAAGAAAAGCAGGAAAACCGAACTCGGCTGGAATACCCTAAACTCGAAACATTTAGGATGTGGGTATGAGATTGATAAAACAAATTGGTGGGTTTTGGTATAGAAATGGTACTTAGGTGATACCCAACTTGATTAACCGAAACCGTATATTTGAAAATTTTTAACTTCGTTTATTCCCCTTTTGACCATTGTCTAGATCATTCTAGTTGCTTTATTATGTGCAAAATGGTTTGTTTCTAAGATACGTAGTTAATTGTACTATTTATATTTTGTATGTGATGAAGTATGAATTTATCTTTTGAATTTATTTTATTATTAAATATATATATACTGATGATGATGATGCTTAATATCCCAATTCAGAATAACTTATTCAATTTTTGTTAGGTACGGAGTGGAGTAGAGAGAAAAGTGATGTGTTTCATAAAACAAGAGAAAAAATATGGTGGTTCGGGGGAGAGGGGGGGGGGGGGGGGGGGGGGGGGGGGGAACAAGATGCTGTAATATAGAATCTTTATCTCCTTTATTCGTATTCAAAATTCATAGGTTATTATTATAAAATTAACTGCCAATGATCTCTAGATCAAGTGGTGGAGGGCTTGCATTTCTCTTGAAAGATGCAGGTTCGACTCCCATTTGGTGCAGAGTGAGGCACTGGTGGGCAATGATAGGAGACCCAGGGAAACCTGGGTTGGATCCTTGAGCCAAACGGGTTTTACCGGTAATTTCACCGTCGTGCCTACGGGCGGGTGGATTATCAGGTTTTCCCCGGAATTGGTGGTGGACTCGGGTTACTCTCGGAGTACTCCGTTTGTCCAGTGGGTGCCCCGAGAGTGCTCGGGATTGAGTTTGTTGGCCGTTCAAAAAAAAATTATTATAAAATTAATTAGACATACACAAAACATAAATTACGAACTCAAAATCTTTTTAGGGTTATTGGATTTTAATAATCCTAAGTTTCACCAGTTGGCCGATAATAATCTCAACTTTAAATATTCCCTCAAATAATCCCAACTTGTAAAAGTTTGGCCGCCATTGATCATTTTCAAACATATAAGAATTTGGTCTCCTCAATAGATTCAATTACACCTAAAGACTCCTTAATTGATTTAAGTGCACCTATGTTAGAAAATGATCAACGACGACCAAACTTTTATAAGTTGAGATTATTATCGGCCAACTGGTGAAACTTAAGATTATTAAAATCCAATAACCCATCTTTTTATAATAGTTACTATCATTTATAAAAAAAAGGTTAATAAATCGGTATTACACGATTAGCCAACTGCACCATATCCATAACACCCTAAAACAAGAATTTAATGCAGTATAACTTTTTTAAACAACAAATGTTACTATATTTGTTACCATGTCCTATTCACTTTTAAATTACATTAAATCAGTTTATCTTTTCAGGCTAATGGCTATTGAATACAATGTATACACGTGGTTGTAAAAATTATGCCTAAGCTTTAATTAGACGTTGATAAATCACCAATCAGAGGTTCGCCGAATAATGACCAATTAATCGCTAAACAGTCAATGGTGATCATTTTCCGGAAAAATTCTGGCCAGATTCCGGCCAAATTTCAACCAACCTATATAAATTCACTTCAATTACTTAAAATGGGTCGACTAGGGGTTAAAACATATTACTTAAAAAATTACATACAAAAATGTGTGTGTATATATAAAACTAAAAATCACGTATAAAAATCCCAATCCGGTTGATCCTTAATAATTCTGATTAATCGCTAATCGGTACCTGACGATTCTTATAATATTAATCCACTTGAGAGAAACTTACCAATATGTTTAATTTATTATGTTGCGTCAACTTTTAAACATATATTAACTAATACGCCATGCAGTTTATAAAATGTATATATATTATGTGTGTCAACTTCTAAACAACATATATTAATTAATAAGCCATGAAGTTTATAAAATGTATATTTAAAAAAGAGAATATTCAAAGCTGCGGGCTCGTAGACATAACAACCATAGCCACTTCAGCTTTCCTTACAAGGATAAGCACTTTACAATAGTCAAAAAATCAACACAAGCACTCCCCTATTGTTTTCTCTTTTTCCCTAAATTAAAAACAACAATTATATTCTTTTTCCAATAGATAAATCGACCCGTCAACCAACCCGGGTCTTAACCCGATTCCAAATTTCAAACCCGAAAATTCTTTCCAGTAAAAGTCTGCCCAAAATGCCAATCGGAAGGTACAATGTTCTTGGATGTAGAAGTCCTACCATCACTGCCTCGAACCCGGAACGAAAGCGATTGTCCGATCAACACCGCATTTGACTGCCAGTTTTGACCCCAGTTCCGGCTAAGACTCATCCACTCGGTGTTCGAACCTTTTACCCACGCCTGGGTGATATCGCCCGCACCCGCTACATTACTGATCAAAATCAAATTGAAGTAGCGGAAACCGTTTACGGTGAACCGGATCCCTCCTTGTTTTCGGCACGGAACCCTATAAAAATATTATTAATTGTTAGGCCCAGTAGTAAATTTCCCTTCTCGGGACTCGTAGGCCCCGGATGAGCTAATTAGCTAAAATTATATATATATATATTTTTTAATTAATTAAAATTTTACCGGGGTTAGTAGGTAGGCCCCAGGTGTGCTAATTAGCTAAACCTTTTTTAGTCATTAATATTTTTTATTTAAATGAAATTTTACCCGGGTACTACCTCTTTTACCCAAAAATAGAAATATTACCCGAGTAATATTTTTCTTTTACCCAAAATAGAAATATCACTAACCGGCGGTAAGAAACGGGGACAATCCCAGCGCGGTACTTAGCGAACTTAAGAAACATCGGCATGGCGAGATCGAAATGGGGGCGAGGCGGGTTACACCACCCGCCATTGTCGGTAGGTTGAGCGAAATTCGGGGGGCAGAAATTGGTAGCGGTAATGAAAATAGAAGGATTGCCGGGGAGGCACCATTGAGGATCATCCGTACATTTCATCTCAAAACAAGCACCGCAGCTCAGCCCGTTGTTGAACAGCGCCGTGCTTAGCGCTGCGGTGTTCACTCCGTAACCTTGGCTGTACAGATTACCATAACCACATGCTCCACCTAAAAACGTTACACAACAAAATTGAATAAAATTTCTGTTAGTTAGTTTTTTTTTTTTTTTTTTTTTTTGAGTTGAATTGAATTGTTATAATTAAAAAAAAGGTGGAAAAGATTGTTGAATACGCACCCATGGTGCCAGAAGCATCACTGCCACCGTAAAAGGTGGCGTGGGCGGTTTCCCACGGGCCACCGGTGAAGACTCCGGGGATACGAGCGTTGGTTGTTATCGCGGTTAACAGTAGAATGTAGCATAGAGTAGTAGTAGTAGTAACCTTCATTGTTGAAGCAGAAACAGAGGTGTAGAGAAGTAGGAAAGAGGAGTGAAGAGAATGAAGAGTGTCATGGGGGGTACTTATTAGGGAAAAGGGAGTTGAGAGGGTCAATTTGGTAAATACATTAATTCAAAAATAATGGATGCATTTAAGGAAATTTTTTATGTTTTTGGAAAATTGAAATAAATATTTTTTTAAGGAAATTTTTTATGTGTTTGGAAAATTGAAATTGTGAAAAACTGTATTGGAGGATTGGGTTTGAAACTGAAATTTACTAAAGGGATTGGAATTTGGATTAATTGATATCTCTCAAATATATAAAGTTTGTGATTAACTGTAACACCCCGAAAACGGGTTTGGTAATTAACCCACGTTAATACTAAAAGACGGGTAAAGTGCCGCTAGTAGTAAAAATAACCCGGTAAGTATTTGGGATTTAATAAGAAATCCTAATATTAAATACAAGCGAAACAAAGTTTTAAGGAATTGAGTTTATAAGAGCCCGAGTTAATGGGACTTAAAATACTACGGATTATAACTCCCGGAACCCACCAAGTAACTAGGAGTATTAACCTAGTTAGATAATGTCTTGACATTTATAGAACAAATATGGTTAAGATAATCCTTTAAATAACTTGTGTAAAGTTGAGGGGCTAAACATGGACAAAGGAATTATAGTTTTTAATTAAATCAAATATTAAAAACATAAAACACACATACGTGTGTGGTTCCTGCGAATTCAACCAGAGCCAAGAAAGGCTCTCATGCTCAAACCCTAAACTTCAACAAATCAACTAATTGAAGCTCAAATCAAGACCCAAATCGATGCATGATCACATATAAATGATCACCTAGTCGTGGGGATCACAAGGTATGTCGAATTTTAAGATTTGGTGATACTTTGGGATTATGATGAACAATCATAATCGAAATTCTGGAAGGAATATTGAATCTATGAGTGCTATTGTGTTGATATCTTTGTTTAGAAACAAACCCTAGTTGAAAACTTAGAGAATTGGTGTTAAAACTAGGGATTTGATAATTAACCTATTATGTGCTAAGTGGGTTTTGATTATGTAGTGAAGATGATGGTTTACATATGTTTAAAATCATCATAGTTGCTAGTAGAAACAAGATACTTGAACAATTTGCAAGTTGGAGTGTTGAACATACATGACTTGAGATGGGTTTTTATGATATGATGATGATAGTGTCAAACTTATGATTAGAATCATCATACTAGTTAGTAAGACAAGTACTTGAACAATGTAGGTGTTTGAGTACATAAATCATATTTACCATGAAATGGGTTGTTATATGATATAAAAGAATTGATGTTAAGATCATGATATAGATGCTTGAAATCATGTTACCTAGTCGTAAAATGTGTAAAAACAATGTATGCACATTAGGTGTTTGCTAAAATGCCCAAATGAAAACTAAAGTGTTGAATTTAGAGTGAAAATGTGCAATGAATAAGTTGATAAATCGATTGACTTTAAAAAGGTCAAATCGACCAAGTGTATGATCGGATGGTAAATTCGATATAAGAAGAGTAGGATGGAATAGTCGTAAACGAATATGACTAACCTAACCATCTTACAATTACAATGATAGTTTGACGCTTGGCAAGCTAGGTGAAGGCTTGGGGAAGGAAGCGGGTCAAACGAAGCAAGAATGACGGAAAAGCATAATTCGGATGCAAGGTAAGTATAGCTTACACTAGTCTTATATTTCAAAATATTCTCTTATCGTATTAGTATGAATAAGATAAATACAAAATCGAGGTATGATGTTCCGGCGTGTAGACGTACTGAACAAGATAGTCGAGCATAATTAGAAGCCATGTTGATGGTTTAAAAAGAAGTAAATCGATAATTCGGTCATATTATGTCGAAGGTAATAAACGGTTTATAAGTTAAAATGACCGTACGATGTCAAACGGAAAGAGTTATGTAGAGGAGATGATAATAAATATCATCTCGCAAAGATAAACGGTCAATTCGGCCAAACGGGTCAAAAGGTGTAGACAACACCTTTTGACTATATAGACTAATGATTCTTTTGTCGAGTTATATGCTTACAGGAATAGATATCCAATGGATATTCGCATCGTTCTTAATTAGCGAATATAAAGCAAGGTATTAAAATCGGGTCTATTTGTTGATCCGAGCCAGGTACGCATATTTATGATGTATGTAAAAGTGCTAATTTGGTCGAATAATTGGTGATAGCCCTTCATTGTAAAAGAAGGACCAAAATCGACCAAAACGCCCTTGTAGGCTAAATTGAACAAACAACCCTTAAAGGTTGTTTGGAAATGAGTTTTACAATTAAATAATTACTTAGGAGGAGTATAGAAGTTGAAAGATGTAAAACGTTAGTCAAATGGCTCTATTTGAGTCTTTACCGTAAAATAACTATTTGAAGGGTAAATTCTGGTATATATAAATCACCACATCGAATCCACCACAAATATAGTTGTGGTGGAAGATCCTTTGTTAAGAAATGTGGATATATGTATTTAGAAATGAATGAAAGCAATTGGTGCTTAAAATATGCTTGAATACCTCAAACGGGTCAAAACAAGCATATGGGTGAAAATGGGTTAAAGAATGTATATAATTCTATAATTGGAACCCAATATGTTAGACATCTTTGAATTTAATAGGTTTTTGAGAAATAAGGGTCAAACAAACTTGTATGTTTGATAAAATCACGAACGGGTCAAATTTTGGTAAAAGAGTAATAAGCCGAAGACTTAAAAGTCTTGAATTTTATCAAGCCGGATGTCGGATTTTAACTCCATATGATGGAGAATCAAATTACAAACATGTAGGAAGAAACGGTAGGTCAAACGGATAAGCGGTTTGAAAGATACGAAAGATTTCGTGTCAAATTACGGCAAAATGGAAAGGCTGAACCCAGGGTCCACCGTAATTTACGGTCCTACCGTAAATTACGGTGGAGATGATTTATTTACGGTAGTGGCCCACTGATTTACGGTAGAAAAGCATGAACCCAGGGGCCACCGTAAATTACGGTCCCACCGTAATTTACGGTGGAGATATTTTTTATATATTTTGTTTTTCATTTGAAAAATCAATTGTTTCCCGGACATCGTTCGGACATGATTTAAACTCCGTATGACTAAAGCATTTCATGTTTTTATGAAATGTAGGTACATTTTGGATGCCGGAAGACGATCAAGCTCAGCGAAGAACCGAACACGATAAAGATACACGCTTCCGCACTTTGCCACGTTGTAAATTTTAAACAACGAATTTGATCACGTTATGTAGAATAACTTATGATTTGTAAAAGTTTTAATAAACCCGTATATTTATAATATGTGTAGTCTTAACTACACATCTAATTGTTGGTATTTACATGTAAAACCGTTAAATAGAAACTAGGGTGTTACAAGTTGGTATGAGAGCCTTGGTTTAAGAGATTCGAGTATGGTGGAGAGGAACCATGCTTGGACTTAAACCTTATGCTCTTGACAAAGAATAGTGTTCGGTTCGAGGCTTGATCGCAAATCCGGTAAGTACAAGTACGTTAATAGTTAGTATGCTAAAGTGTTGTAAACAACACATAGGGCTATTGTGTGGTATATGTTACCCCAATTTAAATGATTGATATGGTTGACGAAAATACGCGCGTTGACACGTACAGTAAAAAAAAAAGCCTTGTATTATAATACGGGCGATTATTGAAGTTGACATTACTAACTCTTGTGAATGTTTTAATTGAAGGACACTCGCGTCTGAAGATGACGGGAGTTGAACGAATTATGGATATGATGATGGAACGGTACGAGGTATGACAGGAAGAGCATACTCATCAAGGACCAAAATCGTGTAACGGTCGCGAACAAGGTTAATAGCAAGGAACGCCCGTAGGGGCAAACATTACCAGGTGCACATTTTAAATAACCGCACAATTAGCAATATGCAACAAACACGTAGAGAATGATCGTTGCATGGGTAAATTAGAAACTTGGAAAGCCTGAACAGAAATACATATCCAGGATATAATTTCCAAGAAAACTGAATAGAGGCGTTACTTACATAGGGCGTGACGTGAAAACTATAAAAAAGTCGTGTACGTCATGTGTTAAATCGCTTACTCTGGCCAAGTAAGTAGTGGCATATGATACCACGAGTTTCTTATAGCGGACACATTTACATCCGATGCAGTAAGGGCGGAGTAAATGGGACTAATTAAAAAAGTACCCAAATGAATCAGATAAGCAAAATATTTGATAATAATGTAAACGCATAACCGAGTGACTGAAGCGTATTACATCAGGATAATGAGCCCGAGCGAAGGGACAAAGAAGCATGTAAAATGATTTAGACAAGTATTGGGAGGGAGTGTACTTACACTCGAACCCATAAAACGCAAGCATGTAAAATGATTTAGACAAGTATTGGGAGGGAGTGTACTTACACTCGAACCCATAAAACGCAAGCATGTAAAATGATTTAGACAAGTATTGGGAGGGAGTGTACTTACACTCGAACCCAGAAAACGCAAGCATGAAAAAAATGATTTAGACAAGCAATGGGAGGGAGTGTACTTACACTCGAACCCGGAAAATGCAAATATGTCCCTTAACGGGTCATTTTTGTAAAACGTTAAACTTAAAGACAAAGTCAGAATATAAAAATGAAGCGAGGTCTTAATGCATACCGGGAGGATTGCAATAATAACGACTTCGGTAAAACACCCGGTTGATGGGTAAAAATTAAACACATGCGTAAACCGAGAAACGATAACACGAATTTAAAGTCAAAAGACTCGGATTATGAGTTATGACTAAAAGACCATAAAATTTCGTAAACAGAAATTTTGATAATTATATTCAACTATTTTGAGATTGAACGGGTTGAATAAAGTATAATGCTTGAAGGCGTAAGTAAGCGTAAGCCGGATAACGGTAAGCTTGAGACAAATGAATTTCAAACGTAAAAAGAGTGCTTTGACACCAAATATATATTTTAATAAGACACGAGTAAAAAGAGTGATCTACGGGATCAACATAACCTTTAGGGTTATAAACAAATGAGAGATCTACGGACTAAAACGACCCACGGGTCATGATTAGAAAGAAGTTATAAGGATTTCGCCCTAAGGGGTGAATGTCTAATAAAAAATAGCCCATAAGGCTAAGTGATAAAACCTACGGGTTAGATGGGATAAAGCGAGGAAATCAGTTAAGAATCCCCGCATAAAACTAAGACTGTAAAGGATTAAATTACGGATTGTCAATATCCCGGTATGGATGATTGACACAAGTTAAAGAAAAGATCCTAAAACTAAAACTTCGGTTTTAGTAAGAAATAATGTTTTTACAAACATAAATTCTGATAGGAATTTAAATAGTAAGCATGAAAGATACAAGTCTTGACACTGATAGACGCAAGATGATATATTCGAAAAGTGATATTCTCAAAAATGAAAGGTTGATACAAATTAAACATGATGTGACACGATCACGGTTAGGAAATGTAATGTGAAGTAAAATCACATTATAACCAAGCGAGTGATAAAAGTAACTGAATTAATAAGACTAGTTAATGAGACCGGTTAAGGTCACTAATTCAAATCAAGAAATTTGGTTTGCTTGTAAGCGGTAGATTCGGTATAACTGAACCGAATAGATAAATTTGAAAACAAAAGAATTTGTTGCTAAAAGTGAAAGATTTCACTAAAGATCTTTAAACGGGTCAAAGTAACGGATTCATAAGGAATTTGATGGTATATGAAAGCTATGGATATCGCTAAGTTAACTAAACTAGTGGAAATAACGAGACTACGTTATTTCGAAGTTACATTATGTCATATGAGATACGTAGAGGTTCTGTAACCAAAAAGACATTACCATAATTTTTCTGGTAATGCTAACAATTGGTTAAAGTATGAGTAATGCTTAAGAGATTACTCGAGTCAAACGCATTGGGTTTAGAAACTCAATGAACTAGATAAGCAAGGTTTCGAGGACGAAACCTCTTTAAGGGGGGTAGACTTGTAACACCCCGAAAACGGGTTTGGTAATTAACCCACGTTAATACTAAAAGACGGGTAAAGTGCCGCTAGTAGTAAAAATAACCCGGTAAGTATTTGGGATTTAATAAGAAATCCTAATATTAAATACAAGCGAAACAAAGTTTTAAGGAATTGAGTTTATAAGAGCCCGAGTTAATGGGACTTAAAATACTACGGATTATAACTCCCGGAACCCACCAAGTAACTAGGAGTATTAACCTAGTTAGATAATGTCTTGACATTTATAGAACAAATATGGTTAAGATAATCCTTTAAATAACTTGTGTAAAGTTGAGGGGCTAAACATGGACAAAGGAATTATAGTTTTTAATTAAATCAAATATTAAAAACATAAAACACACATACGTGTGTGGTTCCTGCGAATTCAACCAGAGCCAAGAAAGGCTCTCATGCTCAAACCCTAAACTTCAACAAATCAACTAATTGAAGCTCAAATCAAGACCCAAATCGATGCATGATCACATATAAATGATCACCTAGTCGTGGGGATCACAAGGTATGTCGAATTTTAAGATTTGGTGATACTTTGGGATTATGATGAACAATCATAATCGAAATTCTGGAATGAATATTGAATCTATGAGTGCTATTGTGTTGATATCTTTGTTTAGAAACAAACCCTAGTTGAAAACTTAGAGAATTGGTGTTAAAACTAGGGATTTGATAATTAACCTATTATGTGCTAAGTGGGTTTTGATTATGTAGTGAAGATGATGGTTTACATATGTTTAAAATCATCATAGTTGCTAGTAGAAACAAGATACTTGAACAATTTGCAAGTTGGAGTGTTGAACATACATGACTTGAGATGGGTTTTTATGATATGATGATGATAGTGTCAAACTTATGATTAGAATCATCATACTAGTTAGTAAGACAAGTACTTGAACAATGTAGGTGTTTGAGTACATAAATCATATTTACCATGAAATGGGTTGTTATATGATATAAAAGAATTGATGTTAAGATCATGATATAGATGCTTGAAATCATGTTACCTAGTCGTAAAATGTGTAAAAACAATGTATGCACATTAGGTGTTTGCTAAAATGCCCAAATGAAAACTAAAGTGTTGAAATTAGAGTGAAAATGTGCAATGAATAAGTTGATAAATCGATTGACTTTAAAAAGGTCAAATCGACCAAGTGTATGATCGGATGGTAAATTCGATATAAGAAGAGTAGGATGGAATAGTCGTAAACGAATATGACTAACCTAACCATCTTACAATTACAATGATAGTTTGACGCTTGGCAAGCTAGGTGAAGGCTTGGGGAAGGAAGCGGGTCAAACGAAGCAAGAATGACAGAAAAGCATAATTCGGATGCAAGGTAAGTATAGCTTACACTAGTCTTATATTTCAAAATATTCTCTTATCGTATTAGTATGAATAAGATAAATACAAAATCGAGGTATGATGTTCCGGCGTGTAGACGTACTGAACAAGATAGTCGAGCATAATTAGAAGCCATGTTGATGGTTTAAAAAGAAGTAAATCGATAATTCGGTCATATTATGTCGAAGGTAATAAACGGTTTATAAGTTAAAATGACCGTACGATGTCAAACGGAAAGAGTTATGTAGAGGAGATGATAATAAATATCATCTCGCAAAGATAAACGGTCAATTCGGCCAAACGGGTCAAAAGGTGTAGACAACACCTTTTGACTATATAGACTAATGATTCTTTTGTTGAGTTATATGCTTACAGGAATAGATATCCAATGGATATTCGCATCGTTCTTAATTAGCGAATATAAAGCAAGGTATTAAAATCGGGTCTATTTGTTGATCCGAGCCAGGTACGCATATTTATGATGTATGTAAAAGTGCTAATTTGGTCGAATAATTGGTGATAGCCCTTCATTGTAAAAGAAGGACCAAAATCGACCAAAACGCCCTTGTAGGCTAAATTGAACAAACAACCCTTAAAGGTTGTTTGGAAATGAGTTTTACAATTAAATAATTACTTAGGAGGAGTATAGAAGTTGAAAGATGTAAAACGTTAGTCAAATGGCTCTATTTGAGTCTTTACCGTAAAATAACTATTTGAAGGGTAAATTCTGGTATATATAAATCACCACATCGAATCCACCACAAATATAGTTGTGGTGGAAGATCCTTTGTTAAGAAATGTGGATATATGTATTTAGAAATGAATGAAAGCAATTGGTGCTTAAAATATGCTTGAATACCTCAAACGGGCCAAAACAAGCATATGGGTGAAAATGGGTTAAAGAATGTATATAATTCTATAATTGGAACCCAATATGTTAGACATCTTTGAATTTAATAGGTTTATGAGAAATAAGGGTCAAACAAACTTGTATGTTTGATAAAATCACGAACGGGTCAAATTTTGGTAAAAGAGTAATAAGCCGAAGACTTAAAAGTCTTGAATTTTATCAAGTCGGATGTCGGATTTTAACTCCATATGATGGAGAATCAAATTACAAACATGTAGGAAGAAACGGTAGGTCAAACGGATAAGCGGTTTGAAAGATACGAAAGATTTCGTGTCAAATTACGGCAAAATGGAAAGGCTGAACCCAGGGTCCACCGTAATTTACGGTCCTACCGTAAATTACGGTGGAGATGATTTATTTACGGTAGTGGCCCACTGATTTACGGTAGAAAAGCATGAACCCAGGGGCCACCGTAAATTACGGTCCCACCGTAATTTACGGTGGAGATATTTTTTATATATTTTGTTTTTCATTTGAAAAATCAATTGTTTCCCGGACATCGTTCGGACATGATTTAAACTCCGTATGACTAAAGCATTTCATGTTTTTATGAAATGTAGGTACATTTTGGATGCCGGAAGACGATCAAGCTCAGCGAAGAACCGAACACGATAAAGATACACGCTTCCGTACTTTGCCACGTTGTAAATTTTAAACAACGAATTTGATCACGCTATGTAGAATAACTTATGATTTGTAAAAGTTTTAATAAACCTGTATATTTATAATATGTGTAGTCTTAACTACACATCTAATTGTTGGTATTTACATGTAAAACCGTTAAATAGAAACTAGGGTGTTACATTAACTAGAATTTTGACCCAAAAATATTAACTTATAAAAAAAAATTATTACCGTTTAAAAATTGAAGCTTAACTTTTTATAAGGGGTTAAAGTGTAACTAATAACTAATTAACTATAATTTTGTTAAAGATAAAAGTTTAATCACTTGACATTCTATAGCTATTAAACATTTTAGGATAATGACTAAGTACGTTGGGCTTTAATCACTTGTACACTAAGGCATCATCTACTTGTACCTTTTAATCCATACGTCAATACTGGCCAAGACAACTATCAAAACATCCACACCAACCAGGAAACTCCCACCACCACAACCCCCACATTCCCAACAACCACCACCAACTCACCCTGTCATCAGAGATCAGACCGTCGCCACCACCTCACCCTACCATCGGAACCGTTACCACCATCACAATCTCCTGTTATTTTTAGCGATTGTAACCACAAAATCCCCAAACCCTACTCCTAAAATCGCCAGATAACGAACCCCTATACCCTCATAGTCGATTGAAAAATGAACCTTCAAACCAACACTATTGGACCAACAGAAAAACAAACCTTCGTTTCATAATATCTCACGTGATCGAAAGTCAAAGCCGAGCATCAACGTCCCTTTGGTTTACTCGAACAACCAGAAATTCCGGTCTGGAAATGGGAGAGTATAGCTATGGATTTCATCACTAAACTGCCTCGAACCTCGTCCGGTCATGATAGCATTTGGGTAATCGTCGATCGGTGACCAAATCCGCTCACTTCCTCCCCATTCGTGAAGACTACCGAGTTGAGAAATTAGCTTGTATCTACACGAACGAAGTATTTGTCGTCATGGTATTCCCATTGATATCATCTCTGACCGTGATGGTCATTTTACCTCGCGTCTTTGGCAAACCTTTCAAACCGCTCATGGTACTCATCTCAACCTTAGTATGGCTTTTCATCCTCAATCAGACGGTTAAACCGAGCCTACTATCCAAACTCTCGAGGATATGCTTCGTTCTTGCGTAATCGATTTTGGTGGCAACTGGGATATACACTTACCTTTGGTAGAATTCTCGTACAATAACAGTTTTCATGCTAGTATTCAAATGGAACCATTCGAAGCTTTGTATGGTCGGAAGTCAGATTCAAAAAAAAACATGTTCCGACAACTCAGATTCAAAAAAAATATAAATTGTCCTTGTTTCTAGACTCTCGGTCCTACTTGATTCCACAAAAGCAGGTAAGCAACATCCTAACCATTCAAACACCTGTCACATACGTTAAAATAGAGGTCAATACACATAGTGTAAAGGTGAGCATACAAGTTTGATATGGCACAATAGAGTTCAAAATCATTTACGCATAACCAGCATGTACAACGTATAATGTGAAGCATGTAAGTTATCGACAAAGTTCCTATCAATACCAATGACTGCGATTTGACTGCGAGAGCGAGTGCGCATCACATGTTCACCACTGCGAACACGTGAAGCAATTGTCCTTAACAACCCCTGAGTGAACAGGTGCTGAGTCCAAACTATAGTACTACCGTTGCTAAGGCAGGTAGACAACAATCAATGTGTAAACATAACAAACATGCATTCATCGATTCACGTATAACATGCATTAGAGGTCAGCGTATAAATAGTGTTTACGTTGTGTGATCGATGTGATTTAGAATAAGTAACGTATGTAACACCCAAAAGTGCATAAAGCAAAAAGGGTTCGAGTATACTCACAGATTGTGTTTAACAAGTAAACACTCTCTTGGATTGAAGGGAAGGCTGAGAGAGATTAGCCTAAACAGTTAATGATAACATAAAGGATGAGCGGCGCGTAAAACGATGCAAGAAGTACCAAGTATCGAATGGTAATCCGATCGGATGGCCAGTCGATCGGATGTCAATCCGTTCGGATGGTCATCCGATCGGATGTCCATTCGATTGGATTGACACCTCGTTTGGTGAGGATGTGTTTGTGTATGATGGTTTGTACTTTGAAGTTTTCGTTGTAGCATTTTAAAAACAGAGAAGTATCTCTGCCCTTCAGGTCGGTCGATCGAACGGCGGCTCGATCGGACGGCAATCCGATTGGCGAGGCTTCTCAGTTGAGAACAAGTTCACAGTAGGACGGTCACTCGATCGGATGGCTATCCGATCGGGTGGCAATCCGTATGCATTGAACATGTTGAAAATTGTTTAAGTATCAAAGTCCCAAACGTCACACGATCGGACGGTCACTCGATCAGACGGCAATCCGATCGGGTGGTAATCCGTTCAACGTCCAGATCTTTGAGAATTTTGAATAAAAAGTTTAAGTGTGGGACCAAGTGTAACCCGATCGGATGGCCGGTCGATCGGATGGCAATCCGATCGGATGACAATCCGTCCCAACGATCTGATCGTCTTGACACTTGATCTTGTTTTAAGTTTTGCAGTTTTGGACGAGACGTTATGATAACTTGCCTAAACAACAGAAACCCTATCTCGACCCAAGTGACCCGATCGAACAGGAACCACCCTAGTCCGGCCGGCTCACGGTTCAAGAAAGTTGTTCATGTTCAGACCCAAAATCGGTCATCTCTCGGATAGAATTAAGATCTTGAACCAATCCATCACTAAGAACAAGTAGAGGATCAGAACGAGCTCCAATTCTATCGGTTTTGAGTGCATTGAGTGTAAAAGAGTTGAAAGAAAGTTGGAAAACCTTCTTTCAATCCTTTTAACCATGAATTTGTGTAGATCTAAGTGAAAACATTGATTAATGTTGTGGAAATCCTTCAGATCTAAGTTGTTCTTGGTGGAATGAAGCCAAACATTGAAGTTCATAAGAACCTCATGATGACATCATCCTAGAACACCTCAAATCCAGTGATTTCACGGTTAAAAGTTAAGATTCAAAGGTGAAAATGAGGGAGAAGTGTGTGTGGATCATAGAAGTACAAGATTTAGGTTAAAAACTTACAAGAATCGAGAGAAATCGATAGAAAAGTGAGCTTGAGTGAGCTGGTAGAGCAGAGGAGCTGTCACATCACAAATGATATGACAGTTGGGTATTTATAGGGTTTCCTAAAAAGGAAAGTAGTGAGAATGGCTGGTCGATCGGGTGGCAATCCGATCGGGTGGCAGCCCGATCGGATGACAATCCGATCGGATGGCAATCCGATTGGATGACCATCCGATCGGTTGGCCACTCGATCGGTTGGCCACTCGATCCTCGGTTAGCCACTCGATCGGTTGGCCACTCGATCCAAGTGTTCGGCGTGATGAGTTTTGTCGTTTCGATTCACGTGTTGAGCGTTGCGATGCGATTCGAGAGAGCGATGCGATAGTATTTCACATTAGTCACACAAATAACATAACTACTATATCTAACATACAATCACTATAAATAACTTGCGTTTAGCGTTCTCGATTCAATTTCGATGCGATGGATTGCGATTGTGATTAACACCTCAACATAAACATAACATGCACAAGTAACACATAAGTAGCACACACGTAAAACAATATCCAGAACACATAATTCGAGTTGCGATTGTGATAGCGATAAGCGATAAGTTGATTAAACATGGGATTAATTTGCGTTTAAACCTTGATTATCAATAGATACTCCACATAATACAATCAAAGCGATTAAATAGATAGATTCGACTACAAGTCAAAGAAGTCAAAACAGTAGTTGCGCAAGGAGTGATAGATCGCAATTAGCAATCTTTTCTTCCTTTGACTTCAACTTGACTTTGACTTTCTAAACACAGGGTGTTACATTACACTTCATCAAAAAACCGGTCGAAATCATGGACTAAGGAACCAAGCAACTTAGGTGCAGTCGAATTCCCATAGTCAAGATTCGATGGAAAGGAAAACGTCGCGCCGAATTTACTTGGGAATTCGAGAGTGATATGAAGACCAAGTATCCACATCTGTTCACCGAGTATTCCTCCTAAATAAATTTCGGGATGAAATTTCCTAAAGTAGGGGAGGTTGTAACGCTTCGCATTTCTGCACTTTCCTTATTTAGGAAATTGTAATCGTATTTTTATTTTCTTTAGAAACTTGTAATCGTGTCGTAATTCGTATTTCATTTTACAATCTTGTAATCCGAGACTTTGATCATGATAGAAATACATTTTTAGATTTTTGCGTCACGCGTAGCCCCCCTAGGGTGCCTCGCGTCGCGCGACGCCCCCCTGATCAAATCCAACTTTAGATTTTTGCATGTTGGGTCCTTGGTCCATACAAAGTTGTTTTCACAAGTATTTCTTGCATTATGGGCCTTCTAAATTGACTTATAAGGGATTCAAGATATATACCCACTTTGTTAAGTCCTCGGTTAACGTTTTTATCACCCGAAAAGTCATAAACTTCATCGTTGACGCTTTTAACCCCTTGCATACGAATTTGATCATAACTTTCTCATACGATAACGAAACTTTATGAAATTTTTATCATGTATTCTAGTGAGCATAATTAACCGTTACAAAGCTTCGGGTTTGCTAAAAGATCACTCAGAGGTATAACTTAAACATGTTGACACATTTAACCCCTGTAGTGTGTAATCTCTCACTTTCTTTCATATTTAGCTTCGTATGATCCATGATTTATTCGTTTGATGGTATAAACATCATGTAGGGTTATTGTAAAGTGTATTTATTCACTGTTGACATTTTGAACCCTTAAATTCACACACTTTCCATGTTTGTCAACTTTAGTCCTTCAAGAACATTCTTTCACACGTTCAAACCTATGACACGTGTCAATACATTATAGGACGTGAATTTTCGAGGTGTTACATCCTCACCCCCTTAAAAGAAATCTCGACCTCGAGATTTACTGAAATAAATGAGGGTATTTTTCTTTCATTGTGGACTCAACCTCCCATGTATACTCGGGACCTCTACGGGCATCCCATTTTACCTTTACAATAGGCACATGCTTCCTTAGAAGCTTCTTAACCTGTCGATCTTCAATCGACAATGGTTTTTCCACAAATTTTAAGCTCTCATCTATATGCACATCCGTATGTGGTATGACTAGCGATTCGTCAGCTAGGCATTTCTTCAGATTGCAGATGTGGAATACATTGTGAATACCACTGAGCTCTCCAGGTAAGTTTAACTTGTAAGCAACTGATCCGACACATTCGATGACCTCGAATGGTCCTATGTATCTCGGGCTTAACTTACCTTTCTTGCCAAATCGCATCACTCCCTTCCAGGGTGATACTTTAAGCAACACCTTGTCACCTACTTCGAATTTCATATGTTTACGATTTGGATCTGCGTAACTCTTCTGCCTATCCCTGGCAGCTTTCAGACGGTCACGAATCTGGACAATCTTGTCCGTCATTTCAAAGACTATCTCAGGTCCTGACAGTTGGACATCTCCAACTTCCGCCCAACAAACGGGCGTTCTACACTTTCTACCGTATAAGGCCTCGAAAGGCGCAGCCTTGATGCTGGTATGGTAGCTATTGTTATAGGAGAACTCGATTAGGTGTAGGTGGTTATCCCAACTACCACCTAAGTCAATCACGCATGCTCGAAGCATGTCTTCCAAAGTTTGGATAGTACGCTTACTCTGGCCGTCCGTCTGAGGATGGTAAGCTGTACTGAAATTTAAGCGCGTGCCCAAAGGTTGTTGGAAACTTTTCCAAAAATGTGACGTATATCTAGTATCTCTGTCAGAGATAATAGACACATGTATGCCATGTAAAGCTACAATCTTATCCACGTACAACTGGGCTAACATGTCGGAGCTGTAGGTCTCCTTAATGGGTAGGAAATGTGCTGACTTAGTCAGTCTGTCTACGATCACCCATATGGTATCATTTCCTTTCCTTGTCTTAGGTAACTTGGTGATAAATTCCATAGTTACCATTTCCCACTTCCAAGTGGGAAGTTCAGGCTGTTGTAGCAAACCTGACGGTTTCTGATGTTCTGCTTTGACTTGCGCACACATCAAGCATTTAGCTACATAGGTAGCTACAGACTTCTTCAAGCCTATCCACCAATAGTTTGCCCTTAGATCCTGGTACATCTTATCAGCTCCAGGATGAACGGAATATTTAGAGCTATGGGCTTCCTCGAGGATAACATCCCGGAGTCCTCCATAAATAGGAACCCATATTCGTCCATTCAATCTCAGAATTCCGTCCTTGCCCTGAGATAACTGTTCCTCGGTTACCCCAAGCTTTTCATTCGGATAGTTAGCTTCCAACACAGCTTCCTTCTGTGCAGCTAACAACCATTCGTTCAAACTGTTCTTTATCTCAATGCTCTTGGCATTGATTCAGATGGGTTTGACCCTTTCCTTTCTGCTCAAGGCATCGGCAACCACATTTGCCTTGCCTGGATGGTATCGGATTTCACATTCATAATCATTCAACGTCTCCATCCATCGGCGCTGCCTCATGTTCAAATCTTTCTGGTTAAACAGATGTTGAAGGCTCTTGTGATCAGAATAGATCACACACTTGATACCATACAAATAATGCCTCCACAGTTTTAGTGCAAATACAACGGCACCCAACTCCAAGTCGTGGGTGGTGTAATTCTTTTCATGCACCTTTAACTGTCTTGAAGCATAGGCAATAACCTTGCCTTTCTGCATAAGCACACACCCCATGCCAGTGTGTGATGCATCGCAGTAAACTACGAATTCTTCGGTACCTTCAGGCAATGTCAGTACAGGAGCGTTGATCAACTTCTTCTTGAGAATATCGAAGGATTCCTGT
Organism: Helianthus tuberosus; assembly: GCA_030545235.1. Taxonomy (NCBI): domain Eukaryota; kingdom Viridiplantae; phylum Streptophyta; class Magnoliopsida; order Asterales; family Asteraceae; genus Helianthus; species Helianthus tuberosus. Next base: position 40,557,258 of record CM060446.1, on the reverse strand, counting down.
TGCTTAGGACCCCAATCGAACTTTACCTTCTTACGAGTCAATGAAGTCAGGGGTGCAGCAATCCTTGAAAAATTTTCAATGAAGCGCCTGTAGTATCCTGCTAAGCCTAGGAAGCTACGAATCTCTATAGGCGTCTTTGGCTCTTGCCAGTTCATGACAGCTTCAACCTTAGCGGGATCCACTTGGATACCACACTCACTAACCACATGTCCAAGGAATTGGACTTCTCGAAGCCAAAATTCACACATGGAAAATTTGGCGTAGAGTTTCTCATGATGTAGAAGTTTAAGAATACAGTGAAGGTGTTTCTCATGGTCAACTTGGTTCTTCGAGTAAATGAGAATGTCGTCGATGAAAACGATGACGAATTTATCTAAGTATGGCTTGCAGATGCGATTCATGAGATCCATGAATGCGGCAGGTGCATTAGTGAACCCAAAAGGCATCACTAGGAACTCGTAATGGCCATAACGAGTCCTAAATACAGTTTTGTGTACGTCTTCATCTCTAACCTTCAGTTGGTGGTAGCCTGACCTCAAGTCAATCTTCGAGAAATAACTTTCCCCTTGCAATTGATCGAACAAATCGTCGATCCTGGGCAAAGGATACCTATTCTTTATTGTGACCTTATTAAGCTCATGGTAATCGATGCACAGACGCATCAATCCATCCTTCTTTTTGACAAACAAGACTGGCGCTCCACATGGAGACGAACTAGGTCTAATGAAACCTTTGGCTAGCAATTCATCTAATTACGTTCTCAATTCCTTCATCTCTGTTGGTGCCAACCTGTAAGGCGCTCTAGCAACAGGTGCTGCTCCAGGGATGATGTCAATTCTGAATTCCACTTGTCTATCTGGTGGCAAACCAGGTAGTTCTTCAGGAAAAACCTCAGGGTATTCAGAAATGACGGGGATGTCTTCTATCTTAGGTTTCGGCTCATCAACAGTCACTTGTGCCATGTAGATGACACAACCCTTCTTCAAACACTTAGAGGCCTTGAGCATAGTCACTTGCTCAGGCAGTCCATACCGGGTATCTCCCTGAATGGTAAGTGATTCGCCAGACGGAGTTTTAATCACCACCTGCTTTTTATTGCAGACAATCTGGGCCTGGTTATGATATAACCAGTCCATACCCAAAACTATGTCGAAACCGGCTAACTTCAGAGGAAGTAGGGACAAAGGAAAAGAGTGGTTCTTAATGGATATGAAACATCCATCTAATATGGTTGAGGCGGTTTCTAAGGTGCCATCTGCTAACTCCACCTCATATTTCACTCTTAGGGTTTTAACAGGTAAATTCAGCAATTTGCAAAACTTATTATCTACAAATGATTTATCAGCTCCTGAATCAAAAAGCACTCTTGCATAAACGTCATTTATAATGAATGTACTTGTTATCACATTGTCATCCTGTACTGCTTCCTTTGTATCCATTCTGAAGACCCTAGCATTGGTCTTCTTTCCTTCATCAGCTTTCTTTGCGTATTTTGGGCAATTAGTCTTGATATGCCCTTTCTCGTTGCAACTATAGCACGTTGCATCCTTCAACTTTTTGCAATCCAAGGTCTTGTGTTCCTTGGACTTGCATATACCACAAGAAAAAGTTCTTGACTGAGTCTGCGAGTTCGATTCAAACCTACACTTCCCGAAGTGCTGTTTCTTGTAGACTTTGCACTTGGGCTTTTCACCGGATTGATGCCCATCCTTCTTTGACTCAGACCCCTTCTTGTTGTCACTGTTTCCTCGGTGCTTTTTGTTTGACCTCCGTGAATTGTCATCTTCACGTTTTCTTTTCTCGGCATCCTTGTTCCTTAGCGACCTTTGTCTGACCGCGTCCAGTGTGAGGGACAAGGATATATCAGCCACAGATCTGAAAGTAGTTGGTCGAGAGGCCTTCATGCTTGCCTTTATCTCTGGGGCTAAGCCCCTAATGAAGCGAGCTATTCTTTTGGGTTCCGGGGTCACCATATACGGAACCAACCTCGACATTGTATTAAAGCTCGTGAGGTAAGCTTGGCAATCTAGATTTGTCATTACCAACGAGAGAAAATCTGACTCAATCTTTTCGACCTCGTGCTGAGGACAGTAGTTATCCTTGATGAGGGCAACGAATTGTTCCCAAGAGATGTTGTACAATGGGATCTTCCCAGTGGCTTGAATCAGCGATCTCCACCAGGCTAAGGCCTCACCTTTAAATGATTGAGACACAAACTTCACTATATCCCTCTTAGTGCACCCGCTGATATCCACTACTGTGTCCATCTCATCTAACCACGTCATGCAGTTAATGTCTCCTTTTCCCCCAGTGAAATCCCCGGGCTTGCATGAAACAAAGTATTTATAGGAGAAACCCTTATCACGGGGTCCTTGATTCAGCATGATCTTTTGAGATGGAGCATTGTTGTGGTTTGAGGAGTGTCGATCATCATCTTTCTTGGGTTCTTCCTTCTTGGAGGGAGGCTTGCTGTGAGCCTCAGAATGAGTCCTTGGCATTGAATGCGGAGCAGATAGGGTCCTACTTCGAGTCCCACTATAATCTTCATACTGCCGCTCTATGGCCTTTGTAACAGCGTCGTCTACTAACGCTTTCAGTTCAGCACCCGTTATATTAATTCGGGCATTATCATTATTCTCCCTCGGGTGACTATTAATTTCGTCCGAGTCAGCCATTTTAAATTTGAACTGTTGCATACGACAATGACAATAGTTTATTTGAGAGTTTATTATGGAATTGCCCCTTAGGGTAATTCATTAACCATGGTAAACATAGACCATATTTGGTTAATTTGTTACTCACATTTATTTAGGATTTCTATTATAATTTATCCTAATTATAAACAATAACAATATTTATTAGCACATAAGGCCTAGTCACAGGGATATTTTAAATTATAAGCCATGATTTCAGAGAATTAAGGCATGAAGGTTTGAACATATTTCTTTACCTTTTTCAGACAGGGTCACAGACTATTACTGTCTTTTGTCTCATATAAAAATGAGAAGGGCCCGTAGGCATTGTATTACCAATGTATGGTCAAAATGTGATCATCTTAATTGATGATTTAAACCCATGATTCAGAGATCATTAAGTTGGGTTAGGAATCTTTTGAAGAATTCTTATATAAGAATGACGCGCGTGATTTTAACGAATCACGTCTGCCAGAAGCGTTAACATGTTTTCAGATGTTAACTTGAATTTGAATCTTTTTAACAGGTTTTACCATCTTGGCCAGGTCTTATAATGACATAACCAGGTTATACCTTTAAGATCCTTATTTAATATTAAATAGGCAGATTACTTTTAAAAGGAATGATTTGGATTCATTTATTTCATATATAATTTATTTATGCATATAATGGCAAAAATGAAATTTATAAACTAAACATTCCATTAATTATTAAAAAGATTACACATCGCCCTAAACGGGACTTTTTAGACAGAACAACTGTAGGATCGTTGTTGGACCCAAACGAGTCAATCAGAAGAGCATATAATCCGATTCAAAGGCGGAATCAGTGAAACGGACGTGGAAACAACTTGATACTAATAAATCTGTCACTTTGATTGATTATAACACTAATTACAACCTGAACAGATTTCGGCAGCACTTCGTTACAAATCCTGAAGCGTCTACCAAATGAATCAACAAGTGCCCTATTTATAGTGTGTGTAGTTAGCTTGAAATGGACATGGCATGTTCAAGCGACCAGGCCTGTTCAAGCGACCAGGCCTGTTCAAGCTATCATGCATGTTCAAGCTAACATGCATGTTCAAGCTAACAACCTTCTAAACTTTCTAATGACAGTTTCTTGCAACTCGGACACTGATAATCCTAACCTATCCTATTACATGATTCAAGACGAAGTCAATAGACGTAATGCACTAACAGATTCCCCCTCGGATATTGACGAAGTCTTCAGTGTCTAGTCTTCTGTATGACACATCTTCAGTCTTGATCATTCTGCCTTCTCATCCAAATTGTAACATTATAAGCATCCATCAATCCTTCTCTTCTTCCATCAGCTTCAGGCTCCCCCTTTCGTTAAGCTTCCGTGCTTTGGGATCGACACCTAGCTTTCCATCTACAAGCTCTTCCATGCTTCAAGCTTATCTTCAGACTCCCCCTTAGACTTTGCTCTCGGGATCGTAATCTGGACTATCTGCAATCACTCAAACATTTATAAGTAACAACATTTTAAACTACCAGGAATCGTAACCCGGCAATTCAATCTTCTCTAAAACACTCCCTCTATCAACAATCTTTACAGATATGGCAATGTTCAGTATCCAAAATCCTCACAGAAAATCATCCAAGTCCAAACTAATGACCTTGGAGATATCACAAACTGTTTTTTATTTTTGATTTTTAATTCAAGTTTCAAATTAATGAACTTGTTTTATTTTCAGAAACACAATCAGCTTACTTAGATTTTGAAACTCAGCATTTCAGACATCGGTTGTCAAAAAATAAAGCAGAATCAAAAATCTTTTTGTATTTTTCTGAAAATATAAAGCAGTAAAGAAATATGTACAAACATATTCACAGACAATATTTTTGTTTGAGTATGCGTCAGAGGATCATATCAGTTTTTGACAAGTCACAAGTACCGTTGAGCTTAGTTACACATTAAGAATTAAACAATTCACTTAGCTTGTCGATATACTGATCCACTTAAATTTTCATACAAATTTCAACTGATTCAGGATACGAATTATATGTTTTAAAGACTTAAACTCATTCATGTGTCCCACCTCTTGAATATACTCCCGTATCCAGATCCCAATATTCAGTCTTACAGGTGAGTATACCTAGATGATATCTGTAAGGGGAATAAATTATAGTACGAAACCGTGAGAGCTCAGGTCAGAACTTCCGTTCAGCAGAGAGATGACGGCTCGACTTTTGGGTGTGTCCCCTTTAGAGGATCTTTTGTTTCAACAGCAATGACTATCAATTTTATTGTTTCATCAATTTGCTGAGGGCTATGCTATGTTTCAAGCAATGCAGAAAGTATTATGCGGGGACTAGGCCATTGCTTCCGCAAAATCAGAAGTCCCGAGATAATACCCCAGATATCACTAAGCATAAAGAGCTAGTATCTCAGAAAGAGGGACCTTTCAAACGAGATTTCAGGGGTTACTTATATATCCAAGTAGTGTTCCCCATGAAATAAGCAAGTTTGAATTTAGGTTTATATCCCGAAAAAGTTTACTAAATGTATAAAAATCTATCGGCATATCATCAGTGAGACTGTTTAACGCTATTTAAACATTACATTTCTTTAGCATACTGTAACTGTCTACTGATGTACTATCATTTCCTCTTTTTACACAAAAACTCAATTTCATTTTATCATGTTTTTGGCTTTTTCAAATTTTCAAATGTTTTTGTATTTTCTGACAATTTTTCTCCCCCTAAAATGCAAAACCATTTAAAGAAAATTTGACAACCAATACTGATAGCTTTGTCTCGGCATCCATTTTCTGCTAAAAGTGTACTGATTTGCAGAAAATCTAACATACCCCCATGATTTACAACCCATTGATTTTCGACAGTTTGAAAACCTTTTTTCAATCTTGTGAAAGTAATCATGTTTGTTCAGCCGTGAGGGTTTCGGTGTATTCAATCAACACATTTTTTTTAATTTTCTATTTTTGCAAATATAAAAACAAACATATTTTTGGTTTTTCAAATTTTTCAATTTTTAGGGTTTTGAAAATATTGTTTATTTATGTACAGAATGAAAATAAACTTCCTGTTTCAACCAACACAGGATCCAGCAACCTCTTCCTCCTCTCCATGTGCCAGGCTGCTCCAATTTTCATTCTCACAATCTTGATTTTTCTTGAGCACCTGCACATACAGACTACTTGATTACTTGAACAATTTAGCCCAAGTCTGTTTGACCTTAGGCATTTCAACACAGAAATTTTCATTCAATGTTGGAAACTCTTTGTCATCTTTCACAAAAATCTTTTCAACTTTTACTTCAACTTTTTCATCTTTTTCAAGAATCACCTGTTTCTTTACACTCCATGTTTGACCTTTAGGAGTACCACGTTTGTAAAAATGTGACTCCTTTTGAACATTTTGTTTTTGATCAACAACTTTTGGTTTCCAAAACTCTTGAGGTTTTGTCATATCAACAGTTATTTTCCAACTTTGTGTTGTTCTGACTCTGGGTGTGTGAGAATTCCAGGTCTGTCTCGAATCGAACCTGTTAGAGTTTGATTTCCAGTTTTGATTCAAAGCAAACTTGTTTGTGTTATACCTCCAAGTTTGTTTTGAGTCAAATCTGGTTGACCTTTGTCTCACATTCTTAGATTTTTGTTTCTCAGCATCAATCTTCTTTATATCAACATCCACAGGTTTCAGATATGGACACTTGCGTGCAAGATGCCCTTTTTGATCACATTTGAAACATGTTCTCATAGACACATCTTTAACCTGTGGTTGTTGCTTTTTCTTTTGAGCTAAGAACTCTTCAATAGACTGTTGTCCAATTTTAAGTTTTTCTTCTTCAGCTAAACTCTTTCCTTGAACAAAACTCATTTTTGTCTGAAAATTCAGAGTTTCATTTCTTTTCCAACTTTGTTTCTTCTTATAACCCAAACCAGCCTTCATGTTTTTCTTCTTAAAACCAGGTTTGTTATACGAACCTCTATGACTCTTACCAGCAAACTTTGAAATCTCAGACTTCTCAATCTCAACAATTTTGAACACTTTATCAACCTTTTCTGAAATCACATTCTGAATCGGGAATACAACATCTAAGAACAATTTGTCCGATCCAATCATGGTATAAACCAATCCTTTTGAATCATCATTCAAACTTTTCTAGGATTTTGTGTTTTTCAGATAACTATCATGAAGATTTCCTTCATCTTCATCCTGTGATTCAGATTTACCTGTATCAACCGACTCTTCTTTCAACACACTTTCAACAACTTTACCTACCACCTCTGAATCATGAGAATCATCAGATTTGGAATAGGTTATGTCAATGTTGTCTGGCAATTGGTCTACCATGTTGAAAGCTTTTTCGACCTTTTCATCATCATAAAATGCAAATTTTCTCGGTGGTGGAACTTGATGAAACTCTGAGCCAATGCCTTTCTTGTTTTGCTCAGACTCACCATCTCCTGGTTTTATATTGAAAATTCGTTCAAGCACATATGATGACACGTGATAACTCTTTAACTTGTTGTTGTCCTGTTCTAAATCAGCAATCTGTCGCTTTAGCTTAGCAACATCCTCAATATAGGAATTAACAACATCTTGTTTTATGGAATACATTCGTTTAAGTTCTTTAGTTGTTTCAGAAAGATAATTCATTCTTGATTGAGCATATTTCATTTCATCTTTCACTTTTGGTATGACTCTTTCGTAATATGATATGCTAATTTCATTGAGTCATATTCTTTCTTCATTTCTTGACAAGCAATTTCTTTTTGTGAATATTCTTCTGTCATTTTAGAAACATTTTCTTTCAAAACTTCATTTTCTATTTCTAACTTTTTACATTTTTCTGAAAATTTTTTATCATTTTCTTTTAGAACTTTTTCTTTTTCTAGCATTTCTTTGCATTTTTCTTTAAAAATGTTTTCAATTTTAGTGAATTCAAGATCTCTTGTTCTGAATTGCTCATCTTTTTCAGTACAAGCTCTGCACGGTTCCATGCATTTCTTGCACTGTTCAACAATTTTGATTTTAGTTTCAGAATCAGAATTTACCTCAGTGATAGGCACTTTGGTGTTTGTTGCAGTCTTTGTCTGCTCCTGATTAGCATCATTCTGCTTTTCTTCAACACCCACTTCATCACCAACATTACCAGCTTCCAAATTCTCATTCTTTACTTCTTCTTCTTCTTCTTTCTTCACTTCTTCTCCAATCTGTTGTTCTTCAATAACTGCTTTCTCAACCTCTTCATTCACAACAAATTCTTCACTTTTGATTTTCTTCACAACCTCAACTCCAACAGCTTCTGCTTTAACCTCTTCAGCAACCTTCTTCAGATTGTTCACCATTTCTTCAACACTCTTTTTCATTCTCTCTTCATCCCTTTTTCTCAGACATGATGTCATGGCATATCTGATCTCCTTTTCATGTCTTTTAGCATATTTGTCATCTTTCATCACATTTCTATAGTATTCAGTTCTCAAAGGAATTATGAGAAGAACATCATCAAAGATTATGTCTTTCTTTGGAACAACTGGTTCACCTTCTCTGTTGAAGTAACATTCTCTCTTCTTATCCCATCTTCTGCTCATAACAACACTCTCATATTCTTCCTGCATCTCATCCATTCTGTTGTAAACAACGTTTCTTTCTCGATAAGTTTTCTCATTCAAGATCTCTTCTCGAGTTTTCTCCTTCATCTCAACTTTATCTTTTTCTTCATTGCTTTCTTCACGGATTTCAGCAACAAAAACAAACTTTCTTTCCTCTGTTATAGCTTTGCCATGAGCTGTTTTTCGAACATTCTCCAAACGATCTTCTTCTGGACATATCTTAGACCAATCAAAACCTTCATCATATTGAATTACAAAACAAGCTCTTGATTTAGTTTTATCTTCAATCAATTTCGGCTCTTCTTTGCTTCGGTGGTAGATCGCCTTTCAATAATAGTCATCATTGAAAGGACGTTCATTTCCTTCAGCAACTTCAGAATTTCTGCATTCTCTTTTGAAATGACCTTTTTGCTTACATCTGAAGCAGGTCACTTTAGATTTGTCGAATCCAAGCTTTGTTGATGGACCACCCAAAGATTGTTTCCCTGTAATCTCCATAAATCTCTGAGCTCTGCGGATGCAACTAGCCAAACACCAGCGAATGTCAATTAGCTCCATCTCTTCCGGATCAATCTGGTCGTAGTCTTCTTTGGTTAATTCGGAGTTTCCAATTTTACCAGCTACAAGACCTTCATACGATTCCAGAACAGATGCAAGAAAACTCATTTGCTGCTTAGCTGCATTGATGCTCATCGACGGAGAATTCTTCAGTTTGAGAGCAATGTTGCACAGAATCTCTTCAGTTTCATCCGAAGTTGGTTTTGAAGATGAATGATATCCAGAATGATAATTTGATGAAGTTGTTTGAGGTTCTTTCGTTTTCTCTCCACTGAATGCTGTCTTTGGTGAACCAACACCTTTCTCCGAAGGTACACTACCTTTGTAGTATAGACCAACATTCTGTTGATGTGAAGAACCAGTCATCTTGCTTTGCTTTTGTAACTCCAGATCATGACTCTCTATCTTTTCAAACAATGCATCAAGAGAAATCGTATCATATAAAGCATCATTTTTCAAAATAAAAACAAACGTTTGCCACTGATCAGCTTGTGGTAACGCTTCAATGACTTTATCAATAATTTCCTCTCTTGTTTTCTCAATTTTAAAACGTTCAAGTTCAATTTTGAGATGACAGAATCTCTCTATCATTTGCCTTACCGACTCTCCTTTTAAACTATCAAATAAATCGAATTCCTTTTTAAGCAATGCAATTTTGTTTTTTTCTAATCTGTTTACCCCCCTCAGCTTTAACACGTAAAGCTTCCCAAACAGATTTTGACGATCCGTCATGATTAAGCAATGCAAAAATATCATTTATAATTGCCGTCTGGATTAAAGCAATCATTCTCTGTTCAGTTGCATAATCTGCTTTTTCTTCTCTCGGTAATTTCTTAAATGAAATTAATTCTCCTTTATCATCCTTCGGTCGTTCGTATCCAAACTCTAAACAGAACCAGCTTTCGTGAGCATATGCTTTCGCCCAATTGATAAAACGTTCTTTCCACCATGTATAATCCTCAATGCTCTCCAGAGTTGGTGGCTTTGAGTGTGTTCCATAGAAATTATCATGCTTGATGTTCTCATTGATCGCTTTCGTGATGGTTTTTGGTGTAACATTTGATGTTTCGGAAGAATCAGATGTGAATGCGTTGAAAAACGTATTGTAGAATTCTTCAGCCATGTTGTAAACCTGAACAAATACAATCAAACAAACACAATCAGTACAAACAATATCAAATATTCTGAAACAGACTAACACACAATTGACGTGAAATGATCTTGACTCGAAATTTCCACTTTAAAGCGAAATGAGATTTCAAGCGAAACAATAAGTTGAAACAAATAGCAACTTTCAAGCGAATTGACACTTCAAGCGAGAAAGCACTTCAAGCGATCAGATGTTTTCAAGTGGTGTGTCGTTTCAAGCAGTCAGACGGTTTCAAGCGGTCAGACGATTTCAAGTGGTCAGACAGTTTCAAGCGGTCAGACGGTTTCAAGCGGTCAGACAGTTTCAAGCTGTCAAACGGTTTCAAGCGGTCAGACAGTTTCAAGCTAACATGTCTTGACACTTTCAAGCGAACAGGCTGTTTGAAGCGAACACAACTATATTTTCAAGCGAACAGGCAAGTTGAAGCTAACTAAGCTATATTTTCAAGCGAACAGACAATATCCGTTCAAGCGAACACAAGTTTTAGGCCTGTTTTTGTCATTTTTAGTCCGAATTTGACCATAAAATTTTCAAGGGTTTGTCTATGTCCAATTCCGAGTGCACTGTGAAAATTTGAACCAATTTGGACTGTGAAATCTCGTTCAATTGAAGAAAGAAGGTGTAGAAGTCTGAAAATAGATGATATCAAGCTAAACTCTTCTTCCTGAGCTCTGATACCACTTGTAGGAACGTTGTTGGACCCAAACGAGTCAATCAGAAGAGCATATAATCCGATTCAAAGGCGGAATCATTGAAACGGACGTGGAAACAGCTTGATACTAATAAATCTGTCACTTTGATTGATTATAACACTAATTACAACCTGAACAGATTTCGGCAGCACTTCGTTACAAATCCTGAAGCGTCTACCAAATGAATCAACAAGTGCCCTATTTATAGTGTGTATAGTTAGCTTGAAATGGACATGGCATGTTCAAGCGACCAGGCCTGTTCAAGCGACCAGGCCTGTTCAAGCGACCAGGCCTGTTCAAGCTATCATGCATGTTCAAGCTAACATGCATGTTCAAGCTAACAGCCTTCTAAACTTTCTAATAACAGTTTCTTGCAACTCGGACACTGATAATCCTAACCTATCCTATTACATGATTCAAGACGAAGTCAATAGACGTATTGCACTAACAGAAACATACCCACGCAGGGGTCAAATTGAAATACTAGTCCACGCAGGGACTTAAACAAACAACATACCCTCGTAGGGGTTAACAGAAAGATAGACCCACGCAGGGGCTCAAAAGATAACCATACCCACGCAGGGGCTCAAAAGATAACCATACCCACGCAGGGGCTCAAAAGATAACCATACCCACGCAGGGGTCAAAACACAGACAGGCCCACGCAGGGGCTCAATTGATACAAGGAAATTATAACAACAATGGAAGGGTTCAATGGTCCTTCTTGCTCTTCCTTTTTATTAAACTTGTCAATCCCTGGAAGAAGCTTTGTCGCTCCCTGCGATCTCTTTGAAAGTCTCGCTCGACTTGGTCCAATCTTTGGAGAATTTCTTCCCGCTCTGGTGGGGAAAACCGTGGCGGATGTGATTGTTGTCGAATTATAGGTCTAGCAGGTATTTGGTACCCATGAGTTGGGTACCCTACTCCCCAGGGAGCTCCATACGGTCCTTCAGGATGAAGGGCGTTATAGTTGGCCGCTACCAAGTATGGGTCGGCTTCAGCGTAATTATAGTTGATGTGAGCCGGCTGCTCAAACGGGTTGTACGTCATCGAACTAGTGTAGGCAGGAATCGGGTTATCAAAACCCATCGGTGGTGGCTGCGGTGCAACTGGGTTTGAAGGCCCACGCATTTGTGGGTCTTCCTGAAGTGGCGGGTAATGACTGCCACTTGATTGACGAGGAGAGCTAAAATGAAAATCTCCTCCACGCGCGGACATTCGTGCGCCTGTCCTCCTACGCCTCGGCGGTTCTGGAGGTGCCTGATTAACTGGCGGCGGTGGAGGCGGTGGCGTGACAGCCACGAATCGTGAATCCCTAGAGGGATCCTCCTCCTGCTGCTGCTGGTGAGGTGACGAATGATGCGAGGGTGTAAAATACCACTCGTACTGGTTAAACCGTGCCTGGTAACTGTCTGGACCACGGTAGGGTGATCCATGAAAAGACGAACCATCAGAGACCTCTATAGGATGGTTGGGGGTCCCTGTTGCAGGCTCGACGGGATCCGTGTCCTCGTCCATGTCCTCTGCATGATCGCCGGATAAATGATCCTCTAGCCCCAATGGGTTAAAACCCACTGGTTCTTGTATGTAGTTTGCCGGGTTAAACCGGCCCTGAAAAACAGGTGTAGGGTCACCAAAGGAATGGTGCGATAGGGATCGCTGTAGAGATATGTAAGAAGGTTGTGGGTTATCGGGCTCATTTTCTGACTGTGGCCCATAGGAGTTACGAAAAGGAAGCGTTGAACTGTGCGAGACAGACCGTCTAGCAGGCTCAAAAAGGTTCCTCCTGTTCTCTCGAGGATCAGCACTCGCAGTAGTAGAAGGAGCTTGCCTGTGCGAGGGCCCGGCCTCGTGGTAATTGGGGGCGGTGATTGGCCCCTTGCCTCTTCCTCTTCGTCTAAAAAATCTTGGCGGCATATTTAGACCTGTCAATATAACGTAAGATAACAACACAATATAAAGGACAAAGTTAAGATAAAAACAAAAACATTTTGGATTATTCCTATGTTCTTTGTCTAGACTCGAAAATTTAGGAATGTGCAATTGTGTCATTGAGATTAAACACAAAAGGCTAGTGTTTAATTCACTCAATGTTGGCTCTGATACCAACCTGTCACACCCCGACTTTCCACGTATTACCGGTGGGCCCGGTGGGGGAGTATCGTGACGTAGTTGGCAACGTTACAGTCAAACAACACAATATTTAATATGCACAGCGGAAGCAAATGAAAGATATATTTCAACCGAATTTAATTGTAATATCTTGTATCACAAACAGTTGAAAAATAATCCACAGAAGGATAAAAAATAAATAGGAAACAGCAGTTCAACAGACGTTAGGCATCTTAAGCTTGCGAGACTCTTTATTGATGCTAAGAAGAAATCCAGCCTATTACGAGTAGTACCTGCATTTAATCTTTTTGGGAAAATACGTCAGTTTACACTGGTAAATACAATTAACCGACTCATTTTAAAAATGATTAAAAATTGATTTGGATGCACATGGCATAAACATTTTATAACTTGGGATAATTATTTAAATATATAAACTTGTAAAAGGATTACATGTTCCTTATGCGTTCAGTAGCCCGGATCGTGCCGGGTTAAAGATCAATAGACACACCACATAATTTATTTATGCACTGACGAGTGTACGCCTACACTCCGCGCTTAGGTCGTGGCCATTTCGTAAAATGATGCCAAGGATATCCGGGACATGGTCATTAACCCCCCAAAGGAGTTAAGCAAACAAAACATATTTAAACGGGTCATCTTGATAATACTTAACCACCAATCGATTAAGGTTAAATGCCCGACCAAGCGGTATTTTATATACCGTACCCCAAGCCCGTATAAGGGAAAATAAGTTAAAAGTATTTACCTTTGCAAGTATAATTCACAAACAGCAAATGTAAGTAGCTTTTACTGGTCCTCTTATTCTGGAACGAAGGTTTATAACAACCTATTAGAATCCTCACGGGTCTTTAATTAAGCTTAAGCTTAGACCGGTTAGTTTTAAAGATACGGTTCGTACGCATGATTAAGCGAAGACCGGAATAGAATGTGATTTACACCTGACAAGTTTGAAGACTTGCTTAATATGGGTATATTATACACATTCTGGATTTTGGGATAAAACCGATATGGTTTGACCCGTTTCGGCCAATTTATGCAAACTAGTTACATAAACCGAACCGAACGCGTAAGGGGCGTAACGGGTAATTACGAGAGCCATATACAGGTTTCCTAAGTTAATATGCCTTAAATATGTTGTGACATCAGTAAGATGTCTTTTATTATGCCCGAAACGAATTTAAACACAAACTATGCCCCGTAGGGGTAGTTTGGTCATTTACAAGGTTATAAAAGAGTTTAAGTATTAAGCTGAGTTGCAGGTCTGATATAATCAGCAAAAATACTTAATTTACTAAGTTATAACAGTAGGGTATTGCATATATGTGAAATTTATCAATTTTAACCAAACTATGCCCCGTAGGGGCATTTTGGTAATTTCACATAAGCCGAAAAGCTCAAAACTGAAGTCTGAGTTAAACAACTTTTGCTTACTGTTAAGATATTGTAATTTACTTAAAATATCAGTAGGTATCAACCCTTGTATGTTTAAAATAGTTTTAGTACATACTATGCGTTAAAAACGCTTAAAGAGGCGATTAGGAGCCATTTCCGGGTTCTATAAATAAAGCTGATATTTTTATTATTCCAGAAGGTCTAAAATAATTTATTTATCATACTCAATCAGTAGCAAAAGGTTTGGGGTCAAAAAGATATGTAAAACTCATTTTATAGCCCAAAAGGGCAAAACCGACAATTACCGAATAAAGCTTATAACTCTAAGTTATGCTCAGCCTAAAATTAATTAAAAATCTTCTAAAATCCAAAAATAATATATTACATCAGTGGGTAATAGATTTGATATCAAAAAGTAGGTTTAAGTAGGCTATATGCTAATTATGCCGTTTAATTGCTAAAGAAGATTTCTAATTACGCTAATGAGAATAACTCTCAATCTACACCTCAAACTGATGTCAAATTTTGGGTGCAAGTTTATAAATCAGTAACTAAGGTTTCTACTCTTTTACATTTTTAAAAATCACGTTTTATGGTGAAAATGGCATAATGGTCAACATATAGGCAATTAACGGAATCATGCATATTAATTGGTTAACTAATGAACCAAGGTGTATAATCACAGAGGGTTATACTAGCATGTAACCTGGTCCTAAGGAAGCTCTAAGGCATTTCTAAAACATACTTAAACGGGTCAGAACTGAAAGTCAAAGCAAAAGTCAAATTATGCGACTTTCGGTTCCGAACCGGGTCTCTACTGAAAATTGTCGGGTTGAACATGTTTAGGCATGTTCTTACATTCATTACCAAGTTATATTAATGATCCAACATGTTGTATGGGTTCTACATTGCTAATTACATGTTAATTTGAAAATTAGCATTCTGTTGACTTTTTCTAATCAACTTTGACCCGACAAATGTTCTAGTTAGAGTGGGAATCAGAGGGTTCCCTTTTAAGGGTTTATTGCCCACATAATTACCAACTTATAACTACTTTCAATTCGACTAATCACTGGACCATTAGTGATTAATCGTGAAGTCAACCGTTAATTACGACGGTTTGACTTTTAAGCTAAAACTAAGTAAAAACTCAACTAAGAAAGGTTAAGCATACTTACTGAAGTCATATGCACGATTAGGAAAGACTTGGGTCTGCTCTTAAGCTCCAGGAAGCTCCAGAAATGCAGAAATGAGGTGTGAAGAAATGGTTGCAACAAGAGGCCTTTATATAGTGTTCAAAAACTCATAGATTATTGACACACAAGCCTAACAATGGCCATGGATCATCCACAGATGTCCCTAAGGGCCTAGGGGTTGTTTAGGGGTCGCCCAAGATGTGGAAAATCGTTTTAAGTCTGTTAAAATAGCATTGGCAGACACTAGCCCAAAGATTTCGGATCAGAGGGACCTTAGCGTCACGCGTAGCTCCCCTAGGGTGCCTCGCGTCGCGCGACGCTCCCCTGATCAAATCCAACTTTTAATTTTTGCATGTTGGGTCCTTGGTCCATACAAAGTTGTTTTCACAAGTATTTCTTGCATTATGGGCCATCTAAATTGACTTATAAGGGCTCCAAGATATATACCCACTTTGTTAAGTCCTCGGTTAACGTTTTTATCACCCGAAAAGTCATAAACTTCATCGTTGACGCTTTTAACCCCTTGCATACGAATTTGATCATAACTTTCTCATACGATAACGAAACTTTATGAAATTTTTATCATGTATTCTAGTGAGCATAATTAACCGTTACAAAGCTTCGGGTTTGCTAAAAGGTCACTCAGAGGTATAACTTAAACATGTTGACACATTTAACCCCTGTAGTTTGTAATCTCTCACTTTCTTTCATATTTAGCTTCGTATGATCCATGATTTATTCGTTTGATGGTATAAACATCATGTAGGATTATTGTAAAGTGTATTTATTCACTGTTGACATTTTGAACCCTTAAATTCACACACTTTCCATGTTTGTCAACTTTAGTCCTTCAAGAACATTCTTTCACACGTTCAAACCTATGACACGTGTCAATACATTATAGGACGTGAATTTTCGAGGTGTTACAAGGCATGATCTTTTTTTATGTACATATAATTTATTATACTTTAATCCGAATCCAAACTCCCCACTAAATCCGAATACTCACACGCTTTGTGTCCCCAATGTTGGGTAACTTCGGTGTTCCAATCTCAACAACTCGTCAACTCTCGGTTAATCAGAAAGCTTAGCAAAACCATGAGTGTACATGACCCTTTTACTTTTCGTCACTTTTGAGTGCAATACTTATTCCTTATTAAAACACACATATACACTTACAAACATGCTTACCAACAAACAATCCAATATACATGCTTGATACGTGATACTATAATTCATACATGCCAGAAACTTATTTGCTTTATACTTGTCATTAACTTCGTACAAGCCTCCCTTAAGATGTATAGCGCTAAAGAATTAACGCACCACCCGTATTCTTGATGTCATGTTAAGTTAAACAAAATGGTCTTGTCGTTGCTACGACAAGATTATGCTAGCGGAAAACTTTGGGTTGACAATTATAAGTTGCATGCCAGTATTGTTATGTTAGGTCCTAGATTACGATTTTGCCATGTGGATATGTTTAAAACGTTTATACTTATGATAGTTTTCACAGCCCCGGCCCGGTTTTACCCGTTCCAGGAGCCGCGGGACAGAAATCCGTGGTAATTATTATGTTGGCAGCGGAATTTTAACAGGATCGTTTAAAACTTGAAAATGCCCGATTTATTCTATTTCACAAATTGGGGATTACACCCATAATTTACAATAAAGGCGATTTCACCAGGAAATCCCTAATTTTTACAAAAACATGTTTCTTGATTTTATTGAGCCACTTCCTCAAGCTTGTAGTGCTACATGACACTTTTTCCTGGATCACAGCAAATCACCTGAAACATGTTTTAAAAAGGTTTTATCAGCAGGGAAATACTGGCGAGTCATTCAAGTTGCACAAAACGACACCTTATTATAATATACAGTATTAAGGATGATTATATTGTTTATATCAACCAATTACCCAACGGTATTTGTCACTCGACCTGTTTCTGTGACTATGGTCATATCACCCATTGGCTAACTCGTTGTCCAATGGTGACGGTTATCAAGTAATGTATACAAAACCCCACATATCGGTTGTAATTGAAGACTACAAAGACTTAATCCCTGTAATTATAACTTTGAAAATAAATAGGGTTTTGGAAATAATTTGATAAAAAGAGAATGACTCACATTGCAGATTTAGACGGGCAACGTTTAGCCTACTGATTTTAGCCTGTTAACCTAATTCAAATAACAATGCACACGAAAACTAGGTTAGTAACTTTAATCCAACTTTTACGACAACTCACGAGATCAAAACCTTCACGACGAATGATAAGGTGCAATACTTAAACATCCATCGGATTGGTTTCCATCGATCGGACATTAAATCGTAGCAGTGATCGAGTTATTACCCTGTTATCGCTGCAGAATTTCATGCTGTGTGTGTTTTTGGAGTAATCAGACAATATCTCAACGTACGAAACGAGTTTTTACGTCGAACCAATGCCAAACTTCAAGTGCCACACTCCTCTATTTATACTGGAAAAAGGTCCCCCTCGCGTGGCATGAGGGCCTGTCGCGTGGCGCGACGGGTACCCTTCTAGGGTAGGGTAGCCACGTCTGTTTGTATCCTTGGTGAGTCGACGGTTCGATGAAATTCGATTTTGACAACAAACTGTGATGATAATCGTCAATGGGGAATACCCCTCCTGAGTTTTAGGGGCCCTGATCCTGATTCCAATTGTTCTGAAAATTTTAGGGTTTGTGCAGGATTACTTGGGGGTCTCAATTAGGGTTTCTTATTGGGAAAAATAAAATAAGAAATAGTAATTTGGGTGAGAGTTGTTACATCCTCCCCACCTTATAAAAATATCGTCCTCGAGATTTACTGGAACAAGTAGGGATATTTTCGCTTCATCTCTGATTCCAGCTCCCAAGTGTACTCAGGTCCTCTCTTTGAATCCCACTTGACTTTGTCCAGCATTAATCGTTTGTGCTTGAGAATTTTGACCTTTATGTCTTCTATTTGCAGTGGCTTTTCAACAAATTTTAACTTTTCATTTACCTCTACATCTTGAAGAGGTACTACCAGGGATTCATCCGATAGACATTTCTTGAGATTGGATACATGAAATACATCATGTACCCCGGCTAGCTCTTCTGGTAGTTGTAAGCGATAGGCGACTGGTCCTACTCGCTGGATTACTGGGAATGGTCCTAGGTACCTTGGACTTAACTTTCCCTTCTTACCAAACTGAACTACTCCTTTCCAAGGAGAAACTTTCAAGAGTACCTTATATCCGACTTGAAATTCCAGTGGCTAGCGTCGATTGTCTGCATAACTCTTCTGGCGATCTCGAGCCGTCTTTAGTTTTTCCTTGATTTGAGTGATCTTGTCGGTAGTTTCTTGTACAATTTCAGGACCTGATAATTGACTTTCTCCTATTTCTGCCCAACAAACTGGAGTTCTGCACTTTCGTCCATATAGTGCTTCGAACGGGGCAGCTTCTATACTTGAATGATAACTATTATTATAGGAGAATTCAATTAAGGGTAGGTGGTCATCCCAGTTTCCACCAAAATCTATTACACATGCCCTGAGCATGTCTTCCAGGGTTTGGATCGTCCTTTCACTTTGTCCGTCGGTTTGGGGATGATAAGTTGTACTTAAATTTAATCGCGTCCCCATGGCTTCTTGGAAACTTGTCCAAAAATGTGAAGTGAAATGACTATCCCTTATCCGATACAATGGAGAGTGGGACTCCATGTAAGGATACTACTTCGTCTACGTATAATTTGGCTAACCTTTCCATGCTAAAGGTTTCCTTCATGGGTAGAAAGTGAGCTGATTTGGTTAATCGATCCACAATTACCCAAATCGCATCATTACCCTTTCTGGTTTTGGGCAACTTAGTAACAAAGTCCATAGTTATTAGTTCCCATTTCCATACAAGCATTTCTAATTGTTGTAGTAGCCCTGAAGGTTTCTGGTGTTCTGCCTTAACTTGTGAACAAGTTAGGCACTTAGATACATATCTAGCTATGTTCTTTTTCATTCCTATCCACCAGAAATTATTCCTTAAATCTTGGTACATTTTATTATTTCCAGGGTGCATGGTATACCTAGATTTATGGGCTTCCTCTAAAATCTTATTTCTTAATTCTCCCTGCTTAGGTACCCAAATTCTTCTTTTGTGGAATCTCCAAATTCCATCAGCTCCTTGCTCTAATTCTTTTATTCTTCCTTTCATTCCTTCAGCATCATCCTTGATTGCTGTGGCTTGAACATTTTTCAGTTGTTCCATTAAGTCTAATTGTAAACTTAATCTAAGAGCACGAACTCGCTTTTGCTTTTCGTGATACTTACGACTTAAGGCATCTGCAACTACGTTTGCCTTTCGTTCATGATATTGAATATCACAGTCGTAGTCACTTAGGATTTCTATCCATCTCCTTTGCCTCATGTTCAGTTCTTTTTGCCCAAATATGTATCTTAAACTCTTATGATCTGTATAGACAATAAACTTACTTCCATACAGATAATGTCTCCAAATCTTAAGGGCAAAAATTATCGACCCTAATTCTAAGTCATGCGTCGTATAGTTTTCCTCGTGCTTTTTCAATTGAGTTGAGGCATACACAATTACCTTTTTGCATTGCATTAGCACACATCCTAATCCTAGCTTAGAAGCATCACAATAAACTTCAAAGTCTTCTGTCCCTTTTGGTAAGGCAAGAATTGGGGTATTGGTTAACCTTTGTTTTAAAAATCCTAAAAGCCTCTTCTTGCTTAGGTCCCCATTCATACTTAACTGTTTTACAGGTTAGATTAGTTAATGGCACAGTTATCTTAGAAAAATCCTTAATAAAGCGCCTATAGTATCCAGCTAAGCCTAGAAAACTTCTAACTTCCATAGCTGATTGTGGGACCTTCCACTTGGTGATCGCTTCTATTTTAGCAGGATCTACGTGAATACCTTCGTGATTCACCATGTGTCCTAAAAATTGTATCTCCTGCAACCAAAATTCACACTTCGAAAATTTAGCGTAAAGCTTTTCCTTTCTTAACAAAGTTAAGAGTGCATGCAGGTGCTTACAATGCTCGTCCTGACTTTTGGAATAAATAAGTATATCATTGATGAAGACAATTACGAATTTATCCAAGTACGGTTTACAAATCCTATTCATCATGTCCATAATTGCTGCAGGAGCATTTGTTAGTCCAAAGGGCATGACTGTAAACTCGTAATGACCATACCTAGTTCTGAAAGCAGTTTTAGGTATGTCCTCTTCTTGTACTTTCAACTGATGATATCTGGAGCGTAAATCTATCTTATAAAAAATATCTAGCTCCCTGAAGTTGATCAAAAAGATCATCAATCCTAGGTAATGGGTATCGATTCTTAATTGTAACTTTGTTCAGTTCCCTATAATCGATACACGTCCGTATCGAACCATCTTTCTTCTTTACGAACAACACTGGAGCTCCCCAAGGGGATGAACTAGGTTGTATGAATCCTTTACTTAACAATTCATCTAACTGCTTTTTCAATTCTAACATTTCGGTGGGTGCTAACCATTAAGGTGCTTTTGCTAAGGGTGTAGTTCCAGGAATTAGATGAATTCTAAATTCTACTTCCCTATCGGGTGGTAATCCTGGTAACTCCTCTGGGAATACATCCGGGTATTCTGTTACTACATGAATTTCCTTAAGTTCCTTTTCCTTAGTGTTAATGATTACCGAAATCATATACACTATTCCTTGCTTTCGTTCATAACTAGCAACTTTCATTACTGAAATGAACTTCATTGGTTTCGCGGCTTATCCCCTGTAATCATAATTACTTCTCCTGTGGGTGCACGAATTTCTATGGAATTCTTATCACAAAGGATTCGAGCATGGTTGGCTACTAACCAATCCATTCCTAAAACGACATCGAATCCAGCTAAATTCATGGGTAATAGGTTTGCAGAAAATTTATGACCTGAAAGTTCTATATTTTCTTTTTGCAAAACCGTGTCTATATTAACAGAATTCCCGTCTGCCGTTTCTACTGTAAAAATTTGCCTAAGTTTGGTTAAGGGTAGCTTAAGAGTCAAATAATACATTCGCATAAACGTTGTGAACTAAGAGCGTACCAGCTATTATGTCAGGAATCAGTTCGGCTTCCTGCGTGGTCAGTTGGAAGGCTCTTACATTCTTCTTGTTAGTCCCTTCGGCAGGTTTGACCTTGTTATCTGCTGGTTTGACCAATTTAGGGCATTCTGGTCTAAAATGCCCAGCTTCTCCGCAGTTGAAGCAGATCTTTGTTTTCATTCTGCAATCTTCTTCATGATGTCCTATCGTTTTGCAGAAGTTGCAGGTTTCATTACATTTTCCAAAATGTTTCCTTCTACAGTTCCTGCAGAACGGCGGAGTAGAAGATGATCCAGTTCCCTTTCTCTTGAAATTGCTATTATTACCCACACGAAATCCTTGGGTAATCTTTTGGGCTAACTCCTTCTTCCTATTTTCTTCTCGCGTACGCACCAGTCCGTCAGTCAAAGTATTGGCTAATTCCACCGCATCATCGATCGTGCGGGGTCTCGCAGCTTTGACAATGTCACGAATCTCGCTAATCAAACCCCAAATGTAGCGGGAAATGAGTACCGGTTCTGGTGAAGCCAGAGTAGGTACAACTCTAGCATACTCGAAGAATGTCGAAGTATACCCTCGACAGTCTATATCCACCATCCGGTGGTTCAGGAACTTATTTGCCATTTGTTCCTTTTCATATTCAGGACAAAATTTTCTTTCCACCAGACTTTTAAATTCTTCCCACTTCATGGCATATGCCACATTGCTTCCCTTGGCTTGTAGTATCGTATTCCACCATTCTAGAGCCCCTTCTTTAAAAAGATGCGACACATACATGACTTTATCTTCCTCGGCACATTTACTTATTTTAATTACTGCCTCGATTTTCTCCAACCAACGCAGTGCAGCAGTCGCCCCTTCATTGCCTGCAAATTCAACCGGTTTACAGGCAAGAAATTCCTTGTAAGTGCAACCAGGCGTTGCAGCTTTCATTCTCTTAGGAATTGGGGCTTGCATCCCATCATTATCATTATTATTAATGTTGCCGCCTCCATTTACGCTATTACTGAAGTTGTCTTCATGAGTACGTTTGCTGGGAATAATTTGTTGAGGTTCAACTGGATTCCGGGCAGCAGCAATGATATTCTCTATATCTTGCTGATTCAGGAATTGATCTTCTTGGTTTTGCGCGGATTGGTTACCCTTGTTAACTGGTTCATTACCAGCGTGTTCCATCTGTATCTATCAATTATTAATTATCACAGACTAATATTTAATACAATTATTTAAGTACGATTATACAAACAAATTGATTAAAACGGCGAACATAGCGACTTTTATATATATGCATCTATTACAAACTACAACTGGAATTCAAATTATACTAGTAGTTGTGCATCCATAATTTATTTTAATATTATGCATAATATGCTTCTATGTAAGGTTTATTCTATCTCCTTCCTCTACTAACTTGTTATCTAATGGGCGAAGTTTCTTTAAAGTTTCTGGCTCATCGGTGGCATGGGTGGCGGTTCAACTATAAGTTAGCATTTACTGCTATAGTGACTAACATGTAGTGATTTGCCCATTGTTTATCTAGTTTATCTTCCCATGGTGGATTAGTGCCTATTTTCTGAGTTTCCTTATTAATCATCACTCCTTTTGGTTGTGACTTCTTTATTTTCTCTTGACTTTTTCTAATAATCAAAATTCTTTTCTTAGGGGTAAGTGGTTTCTCAGTCTGTGCCTTACGAACAAATATTCCTTCCTCGGTATCTGCTGAGTATCCTGAAGAATTTGGTTGAAATGTGGTTCCCTTATGATTAACATGACTATTGCCTCCATTTACACTATTACTGAAGTTATCTTCAGTAATCTGTTTACTAGGGACAATTTGTTGTGGTTCGGGTGGATTCTTGATAGCAGCCACGAATGCTGGAATAGCATTAGCTATCCCTTGAGCAACAATGTTTTCGATATCTTGACGAGTCATATATTGATCTCCTGGATGTTGCTCAGACTGATTATCTTCATTTACTGGTTCATTACCATTGTTGGCCATCTGATTAATATATATATATATAGCTTTTATTAGTATCTGCTAAATGATAATTTACATACAATTAATCAGAAAATTTTATAATACAAATATAGTCAAAACAATCGATTTCTCGATTTCATTTTATATCTATCATAATATGCATCATTACTCACAAATATCATACAGAGTTTTATTTGTTATTTACAGACTGACTTTACTATTACTATTATACAAACACCGTTTTACCATCCTACTGTCTCTCGTTACTTGCTGTTTTAAAAACGCAGTTCCCTCTCATCGTACTTCCAGGCAATCTGTCCCCCTATTTCCCTGATTCTAGTTCCAGCATCAAACAACTCTTCACCAAAGTGGCGAAGTTCAGCCATGTTTTCATTACTCATGGGTGGATTAGGTAGGGGTTCTGGATCGAATTGTGGAAGAAAAGAGTAAGGATCGTTGACAATATTTTGGAATTGCCAATCGTTCGTCCACCATTCGTCCATTCCTATGGGTTGAGAATGAACTATTGGGTCTGGAATGGCTGGTTCCCAATTCATAGGGAGTTGGTTTTCAAGAGGATAAGTAAAAATATTATTATTATTATTATTATTATTGACAGGCTGAATTGTTTCACAGCTTGCCAATAGGAAGTCTATCTCATCTTGAAAAGTCCTTTCTTGGTTAGGATTGGAGCTCTCTCCGATTTCTATCTGAGCTGGTCTAGAGCCTTGCCCAACTTCCATTACTATTTCTTTAGTAACTTCCTCCATCTGTGTTTCTATTTCCTTAACCTCTTTCTTGTCTTCAGTTTCCATTTCCTGTGGTTTGGAACTTTCTCCGGTTATAATTTCTTTTCCCTTTTTCAAAGGATTATTTATTTTGGGCAGTTTTGTAGCTGGCTTTTTCTTACGTATTTTCCTCCATCCTACATAACTTCTTTTCTTGAGTTTTGGCTTTTTCAAGGGTGGAGCCTTGAATTCTACTGGTTGTTCTACATCGGGAAAGTAGCTAGTATATTCTTTGGAAGCTTCGATATTCAATGGGTAAAGATTAAGGTTCTGAAAAGCTTCAGATATCCCACTCATGCTGATGTAGCATATATGCAAAATGCATAAAATACTAAGTTAAAATTTATAAATAACCTTGTAATTTATTACAAAGATAACTGGAAAACATACTTAGGTTTTGAAATTTTATTTATCACACAGGGTTTCTAGATTGTGAGAGTAGGGTGCTAAACTTTTATATTTTCTGCTACTGTGGCTAGCATATATAAATTTGCCCATTTTTCATCTAGCTTATCTTCCCAAGGAGATTTATCAATTAATTCCTGGGTTTCTTGTTTTATCTTCTTTTCTCGGATTTTCTCTTTACTTTTCTTAATAATCATCTCCCTCCTTCTAGGAGAAAGTGATTCCTCGTATTGTGCCTTTCGCACAAATATTCCTTCTTCAGGAATTTCAGCCTGATTCGAGGATTTGGTTCGGGATGGACTTCCCTTCTCATTGGATGATCTATCTAATTTAAGATAGATGCTTGCTAGCTTTTGCTTACCTATACTGTAACTAACAAATAATCAGTTAATAACACATATAATCACATAATAGTAATCAGGAAAAATTAAGTATTTCTAAATACTTAATTAGCTTAACTCAGTGGCTCTGATACCACCTTTTTCTGTCACGGCCCCCGACCCGGTTTGACCCGTTTCAGGAGCCGCGGGACAGAAATCCCGTGGTATTTATTTAGTTGAGTTTAACAGCGGAAGTTTATTTAACAGGATCGTTTAAAGCTAAAATTTTCCCCGATTATTTTATTTCACAATTCGGGATAAAACCCCGATAATTTACAATATTATATTTTTACTATGAAATCGTGATATTACAAAACTTATTTCTTTATTTTATAATGAGCCACTATCTTAAGCTTGAAATGCTCCCCAGCACTTTTCCTGAATTACAACAGATCACCTGAAACATGTTTGAAAAAGGTTTTGTCAGCGGGAAATACTGAGTGAATCATTCTATTTACTAAAATGACACATTTGTTATAATTTACAGTATTAAGGAAGATTACAATGTTTCTGATATCAAACCAATTACCCACAGTACTTTGTCACTCGACCCATTGGCCCTTCCGTCCAATGGTGTCTGTGACTATGGTCATATCACCCATTGGCTGCCCCAATGGTGAAGATTATCAAGTAATGTATACAAAACCCCACATACCGGCTGTAATATGGTGATTACATAAACTTAATCCCTGTAATTATAACTTTGAAATAAATAGGGTTTTGTAAATAGATTTGATAAAAAGAAATAATGACTCACAAACTGTGAGAAAAGGAGAATGACTCACATTGCTGATTTACTACGGACAGAATCTAGTCTATGAATTATCTTGATTAACCTAATTTAGATAACAATGCACACAAAACTGGGTTAGTAATCAATCCAGCAATTACGATAACTCACGAGATCAAATTCTCACAATGAATGACAAAGTGCAATACTTCATCCATCGAATTAACGATGATCCGTTAAATTAATGACGAATGATGAAGTATAATACTTTATCCATCGAATTAACGATGATCCGTCAAATTAATGACGAACGATAAAGTATAACCCTAATGTGGGCGGCACTTAAACATCCATTGGATATATTAATCGTCGGATAAATGAATCGTAGCAGCGATTGTGCTAATACCCTGTTTTGTAGCAGAATTTCGAGACCTGGGGGTGTAATTTGGAGTAAACAGAACGTATTTCAATTATCAATTCGAAGTTTGAACGTCGCACAGAAGCCAGAAGCAAGTCCCAACGTTTTCTATTTATAGCCCAATTTTGGTCTGACTTACGGACCGTAAGCCCCGACCTTTACGGTCCGTAAATGGCAGGGAATCTTTATAGGTCAGACACCTCAGGGACTAGCTTGGCTGACTTGACATTGCACCAGCTTACGGTCCGTAAGACTGGTTCCTTACGGTCCGTTAAAGGACACGTAATTACTTATAGGGTTGCTGAATGTGGGACTAGGTCTGCTGAGTTATAACTTTTGAATTTTTACTTGCTGCCAACGTTTTAGATGGATAATCGTCCATAGGGTTTAACCCCCCTTGAGTTTTAGGGGCCCTAATCCTGATTCTGAAAATTATGAAAATTTTAGGGTTTGTTCAGAATCACTTGGGTGTCTCAATTAGGGTTTCCTTTTGGACTAATTATTTTAATAATTATGACTTTTGATGAGAGTTGTTACATTCTCCCCACCTTATGAAAAATCTCGTCCTCGAGATTTACTGGAATAAATGAGGATATTTTCGCTTCATTTCTGATTCCAGCTCCCAAGTGTACTCAGGTCCTCTCCTTGAATTCCACTTTACTTTCACTAACACTAGTCGTTTGTGTTTGAGAAACTTGATCTTTCGATCCTTAATTTGAAGAGGTTTCTCAACAAATTTCAGCTTTTCGTTTACTTCTATATCTCGAAGAGGTACTATCAAAGATTCATCTGCTAGACATTTCTTGAGATTGGATACATGAAATACATCATGTACTCCAGCTAATTCTTCTGGTAATCGTAAACGATAAGCGACTGGTCCTATACGTTGGATCACTGAAAATGGTCCTATGTACCTTGGACTTAACTTTCCTTTCTTTCCGAATCTAACTACTCCTTTCCAAGGAGAAACTTTCAATAGTACCTTGTCTCCTACTTGGAATTCTAGCGGCTTGCTTCTATTGTCTGCATAACTCTTCTGACGATCTCGAGCCGTCTTCAGCCTTTCTTTGATTTGAGTAATCTTATCAGTCGTTTCTTGCACAATTTCAGGACCTGATAATTGATTTTCTCCTATTTCTGCCCAACAAACTGGAGTTCTGCACTTTCTTCCATATAGTGCTTCAAATGGAGCAGTTTCAATGCTTGAGTGATAACTATTGTTATAGGAGAATTCAATTAATGGTAAATGATCATCCCAATTTCCACCAAAGTCTATAACACATGCTCGGAGCATATCTTCTAGAGTTTGGATCGTTCTTTCACTTTGCCCATCTGTTTGGGGATGATATGCAGTGCTCAAATTTAGTCGAGTTCCCATTGCTTGCTGGAAGCTTTTCCAGAAGTGAGAAGTAAAACGACTATCCCTATCCGAAACAATGGAGAGTGGAACTCCATGTAAGGATACCACTTCATCTACATACAATTTAGCCAGTCTTTCCATGCTAAAGGTTTCTTTCATAGGTAGAAAGTGAGCAGATTTGGTTAATCGATCCACTATTACCCAAATCGCATCATTACCTTTTCTGGTTTTGGGTAACTTAGTAACAAAATCCATTGTTATAAGTTCCCATTTCCACACTGGCATCTCTAACTGTTGTAGTAGTCCTGAAGGTTTCTGATGTTCTGCCTTAACTTGTGAACAAGTAAGACATTTAGAAACATAGCTGGCTATGTCCTTTTTCATTCCTATCCACCAAAAGTTCTTTCTTAAATCTTGGTACATCTTATTGTTTCCTGGGTGTATAGTATACCTAGATTTATGAGCTTCTTCTAAAATCTTAGGTCTTAAGTCTCCCTGCTTAGGTACCCAAATTCTACTTTTATGGAATCTCCAAATTCCATCTGCTCCTTGTTCTAATTCTTTGATTCGTCCTTTCATTCCTTCAGCATCATCCTTGATTGCTGTAGTTTGAACATTCTTTAATTGTTCCATTAAATCTATTTGTAGATTTTATCTGAGAGCACGAACCCGTCGTTGTTTCTCATAATACTTACGACTTAAGGCATCTGCAACTACATTTGCCTTTCCTTCATGATAATGAATATCACAGTCGTAGTCGCTTAAGATTTCCATCCATCTCCTTTGCCTCATGTTTAACTCTTTTTGCCCAAATATATATCTTAAACTCTTATGATCTGTATAGATAGTAAACTTACTTCCGTACAGATAATGTCTCCAAATCTTAAGGGCAAAAATTACGGCTCCTAATTCTAAATCATGAGTCGTATAATTTTCTTCGTGCTTTTTCAATTGCCTTGATGCATATGCAATTACCTTCTTGCGTTGCATAAACACACATCCAAATCCTAATTTTGAAGCATCACAATATACTTCAAAATTTCCAGTTCCTTCTGGTAAAGCTAAGATTGGTGCATGGGTTAATTTCTGTTTCAGAATTCTAAAAGCTTCTTCTTGTTTAGGTCCCCATTCAAACTTAGTGGCTTTACAGGTTAGCTTAGTTAATGGTACATCTATCTTGGAAAAATCCTTAATAAACCGTCTATAATACCCAGCTAATCCTATAAAACTTCTAATTTCCATTGCTGTTTGTGGAACCTTCCACTTGGTAATTGCCTCTATCTTAGCAGGATCTACATGAATACCTTCATGATTTACCATGTGTCCTAAGAATTGCACTTCTTGTAACCAAAATTCACATTTTGAGAATTTGGCGTACAACTTTTCTTTTCTTAACAAAGTTAAGAGTGCATGAAGATGTTCACAATGCTCTGTCTGACTTTTGGAATAAATGAGTATATCGTCTATGAAGACAATTACAAATTTATCCAAGTACGGTTTACAGATCCTATTCATCATGTCCATAAATGCTGCAGGCGCATTTGTTAATCCGAAGGGCATGATTGTAAACTCGTAATGACCATACCTAGTTCTGAAAGCAGTTTTAGGTATGTCTTCTTCTTGTACCTTCAATTGATGATATCCGGAGCGTAAATCTATCTTAGAAAAATATCTAGCCCCTTGAAGTTGATCAAAAAGATCATCAATCCTAGGTAATGGATATCGATTCTTAATTGTAACCTTATTCAATTCCCTATAATCGATACACATTCTCATTGAACCATCCTTTTTCTTGACAAACAACACTGGCGCTCCCCAAGGGGATGAGCTAGGTTGTATGAATCCTTTACTTAGTAATTCATCTAATTGCTTTTTCAGTTCTAACATTTCTGTGGGTGCTAACCGATAAGGTGCCTTGGCTATCGGTGTAGTTCCTGGAATTAGATGAATCCTAAATTCTACTTCCCTGTCTGGAGGTAATCCTGGTAAATCTTCTGGAAATACTTCAGGATATTCTGAGACTACTGGTATTTCCTTAAGATTTTTACCCTTAGTGCTAATGATTACCGAAATCATATACACTATTCCTTGTTTTCGTTCATAATTAGCAACTTTCATTACTGATATGAACTTCATGGGCTTACGTGGTTTATCTCCTGTAATCCTAATCACTTTTCCGGTAGGTGATTGAATTTCTATGGAATTTTGATCACAAAGGATTCTAGCATGGTTGGCTACTAACCAATCCATTCCTAATACAACATCAAATTCAGCTAATTTCATCGGCAATAGTTTTGCAGAGAATTTATGTCCTAAAAGTTCTATGTTTTCTTCTTGCAAAACTTTATCTATTTTAACTGAATTTCCGTCTGCTGTTTCAACTGTAAAAATCTGCCTAATATTGGTTAAAGGTAAACTAAGAGCTTGGCAGAATAAAGTATTGATAAAACTTTGGTTTGCACCAGAGTCAAATAATAATTTTGCGTACACGTTGTGAACTAAGAACGTACCCGCTATCACATCCGGAATGAGTTCTGCTTCTTGAGTGGTCAGCTGAAATGCCCTGGCATTCTTCTTAGTAGTTCCTTCCGTTTCCTTAGGTTTGTTATCTACTGGTTTGACCAATTTAGGACATTCTGTTTTATAATGCCCCGCTTCTCCACAGTTAAAACAGATTACGGTTTTCTTTCTGCAGTTTTCTTCACGGTGTCCTATACCCTTGCAAAGGTTGCAGGTTAAATTACATTTTCCGTAATGCTTCCTTTTGCAATTTCTACAGAAAGGTGGATTTGAATATTGCCCTGTTCCTCTTTTCTTGAAATTATTACTATTACCCGCCCGAAATCCTTGGGTAATCTTCTGAGCTAGTTCCTTTTTCCTATCTTCATCTCTTGTGCGCACCAATTCATCGGTTAGAGTGTTAGCTAATTCTACCGCATCATCAATAGTGCGAGGTCTCGCAGCTTTAACAATATTGCGGATTTCGCTAATTAGCCCCCCAAATATAGCGAGAAATAAGTACCGGTTCTGGCGAAGCCAGTGTTGGTACCACTCTTGCATATTCAAAGAATGTCGAGGTATACCCACGACAATCCACACCCATCATCCGATGATTTAGAAACTTATTCGCCATCTGTTCCTTTTCATACTCGGGACAGAATTTTCTTTCCACCAAACCTTTAAATTCTTCCCAAGTCATAGCATAAGCTATTACTCTTCCTTTTGATTGTAACACAGTGTTCCACCATTCGAGTGCTCCTTCCTTGAACAGATTGGATGCGTACATTACCTGATCATCTTTACCACATTTACTTATTGCAATGACTGCTTCGGTTTTCTCTAACCAACGCAGTGATGCAGTTGCTCCTTCATTGCCTGCAAATTCAGTGGGTTTACAAGCAAGGAATTCTTTGAAAGTGCAACCAGGCGTTGCAGTTTTCATTTTCTTGAGTAATGGAGCTTGATGTGGTTCCTTATTATGATTAACATGATTATTGCCTCCATTTACACTATTACTGAAGTTATCTTCAGTAATCTGTTTACTAGGGACAATTTGTTGTGGTTCGGGTGGATTCTTGATAGCAGCCACGAATGCTGGAATAGCATTAGCTATCCCTTGAGCAACAATGTTTTCGATATCTTGACGAGTCATATATTGATCTCCTGGATGTTGCTCAGACTGATTATCTTCATTTACTGGTTCATTACCATTGTTGGCCATCTGATTAATATATATATATATAGCTTTTATTAGTATCTGCTAAATGATAATTTACATACAATTAATCAGAAAATTTTATAATACAAATATAGTCAAAACAATCGATTTCTCGATTTCATTTTATATCTATCATAATATGCATCATTACTCACAAATATCATACAGAGTTTTATTTGTTATTTACAGACTGACTTTACTATTACTATTATACAAACACCGTTTTACCATCCTACTGTCTCTCGTTACTTGCTGTTTTAAAAACGCAGTTCCCTCTCATCGTACTTCCAGGCAATCTGTCCCCCTATTTCCCTGATTCTAGTTCCAGCATCAAACAACTCTTCACCAAAGTGGCGAAGTTCAGCCATGTTTTCATTACTCATGGGTGGATTAGGTAGGGGTTCTGGATCGAATTGTGGAAGAAAAGAGTAAGGATCATTGACAATATTTTGGAATTGCCAATCGTTCGTCCACCATTCGTCCATTCCTATGGGTTGAGAATGAACTATTGGGTCTGGAATGGCTGGTTCCCAATTCATAGGGAGTTGGTTTTCAAGAGGATAAGTAAAAATATTATTATTATTATTATTGTTGACAGGCTGAATTGTTTCACAGCTTGCCAATAGGAAGTCTATCTCATCTTGAAAAGTCCTTTCTTGGTTAGGATTGGAGCTCTCTCCGATTTCTATCTGAGCTGGTCTAGAGCCTTGCCCAACTTCCATTACTATTTCTTTAGTAACTTCCTCCATCTGTGTTTCTATTTCCTTAACCTCTTTCTTGTCTTCAGTTTCCATTTCCTGTGGTTTGGAACTTTCTCCGGTTATAATTTCTTTCCCCTTTTTCAAAGGATTATTTATTTTGGGCAGTTTTGTAGCTGGCTTTTTCTTACGTATTTTCCTCCATCCTACATAACTTCTTTTCTTGAGTTTTGGCTTTTTCAAGGGTGGAGCCTTGAATTCTACTGGTTGTTCTACATCGGGAAAGTAGCTAGTATATTCTTTGGAAGCTTCGATATTCAATGGGTAAAGATTAAGGTTCTGAAAAGCTTCAGATATCCCACTCATGCTGATGTAGCATATATGCAAAATGCATAAAATACTAAGTTAAAATTTATAAATAACCGTGTAATTTATTACAAAGATAACTGGAAAACATACTTAGGTTTTGAAATTTTATTTATCACACAGGGTTTCTAGATTGTGAGAGTAGGGTGCTAAACTTTTAAAATATCTAAAGATTTATATTTTCTGCTACTGTGGCTAGCATATATAAATTTGCCCATTTTTCATCTAGCTTATCTTCCCAAGGTGATTTATCAATTAATTCTTGGGTTTCTTGTTTTATCTTCTTTTCTCGGATTTTCTCTTTACTTTTCTTAATAATCATCTCCCTCCTTCTAGGAGAAAGTGATTCCTCGTATTGTGCCTTTCGCACAAATATTCCTTCTTCAGGAATTTCAGCCTGATTCGAGGATTTGGTTCGGGATGAACTTCCCTTCTCATTGGATGATCTATCTAATTTAAGATAGATGCTTGCTAGCTTTTGCTTACCTATACTGTAACTAACAAATAATCAGTTAATAACACATATAATCACATAATAGTAATCAGGAAAAATTAAGTATTTCTAAATACTTAATTAGCTTAACTCAGTGGCTCTGATACCACCTTTTTCTGTCACGGCCCCCGACCCGGTTTGACCCGTTTCAGGAGCCGCGGGACAGAAATCCCGTGGTATTTATTTAGTTGAGTTTAACAGCGGAAGTTTATTTAACAGGATCGTTTAAAGCTAAAATTTTCCCCGATTATTTTATTTCACAATTCGGGATAAAACCCCGATAATTTACAATATTATATTTTTACTATGAAATCGTGATATTACAAAACTTATTTCTTTATTTTATAATGAGCCACTATCTTAAGCTTGAAATGCTCCCCAGCACTTTTCCTGAATTACAACAGATCACCTGAAACATGTTTGAAAAAGGTTTTGTCAGCGGGAAATACTGAGTGAATCATTCTATTTACTAAAATGACACATTTGTTATAATTTACAGTATTAAGGAAGATTACAATGTTTCTGATATCAAACCAATTACCCACAGTACTTTGTCACTCGACCCATTGGCCCTTCCGTCCAATGGTGTCTGTGACTATGGTCATATCACCCATTGGCTGCCCCAATGGTGAAGATTATCAAGTAATGTATACAAAACCCCACATACCGGCTGTAATATGGTGATTACATAAACTTAATCCCTGTAATTATAACTTTGAAATAAATAGGGTTTTGTAAATAGATTTGATAAAAAGAAATAATGACTCACAAACTGTGAGAAAAGGAGAATGACTCACATTGCTGATTTACTACGGACAGAATCTAGTCTATGAATTATCTTGATTAACCTAATTTAGATAACAATGCACACAAAACTGGGTTAGTAATCAATCCAGCAATTACGATAACTCACGAGATCAAATTCTCACAATGAATGACAAAGTGCAATACTTCATCCATCGAATTAACGATGATCCGTTAAATTAATGACGAATGATGAAGTATAATACTTTATCCATCGAATTAACGATGATCCGTCAAATTAATGACGAACGATAAAGTATAACCCTAATGTGGGCGGCACTTAAACATCCATTGGATATATTAATCGTCGGATAAATGAATCGTAGCAGCGATTGTGCTAATACCCTGTTTTGTAGCAGAATTTCGAGACCTGGGGGTGTAATTTGGAGTAAACAGAACGTATTTCAATTATCAATTCGAAGTTTGAACGTCGCACAGAAGCCAGAAGCAAGTCCCAACGTTTTCTATTTATAGCCCAATTTTGGTCAGACTTACGGACCGTAAGCCCCGACCTTTACGGTCCGTAAATGGCAGGGAATCTTTATAGGTCAGACACCTCAGGGACTAGCTTGGCTGACTTGACATTGCACCAGCTTACGGTCCGTAAGACTGGTTCCTTACGGTCCGTAAAAGGACACGTAATTACTTATAGGGTTGCTGAATGTGGGACTAGGTCTGCTGAGTTATAACTTTCGAATTTTTACTTGCTGCCAACGTTTTAGATGGATAATCTTCCATAGGGTTTAACCCCCCTTGAGTTTTAGGGGCCCTAATCCTGATTCTGAAAATTATGAAAATTTTAGGGTTTGTTCAGAATCACTTGGGTGTCTCAATTAGGGTTTCCTTTTGGACTAATTATTTTAATAATTATGACTTTTGATGAGAGTTGTTACACTTACCCATACTGTAGATTAACAAATAGTCAAATAACACAAAAACACATAATCACATAATGGCAATCAAAAAAATTAAGTATTTCTAAATACTTAATAGGCTTAAATCAGTGGCTCTGTTACCACCTTTTTCTGTCACGGCCCCCGGCCCGGTTTTACCCGTTCCAGGAGCCGCGGGACAGAAATCCGTGGTAATTATTATGTTGGCAACGGAATTTTAACAGGATCGTTTAAAACTTGAAAATGCCCGATTTATTCTATTTCACAAATTGGGGATTACACCCATAATTTACAATAAAGGCGATTTCACCAGGAAATCCCTAATTTTTACAAAAACATGTTTCTTGATTTTATTGAGCCACTTCCTCAAGCTTGTAGTGCTACACGACACTTTTTCCTGGATCACAGCAGATCACCTGAAACATGTTTTAAAAAGGTTTTATCAGCAGGGAAATACTGGCGAGTCATTCAAGTTGCACAAAACGACACCTTGTTATAATATACAGTATTAAGGGTGATTACATTGTTTATATCAACCAATTACCCAACGGTATTTGTCACTCGACCTGTTTCTGTGACTATGGTCATATCACCCATTGGCTAACTCGTTGTCCAATGGTGACGGTTATCAAGTAATGTATACAAAACCCCACATATCGGCTGTAATTGAAGACTACAAAGACTTAATCCCTGTAATTATAACTTTGAAAATAAATTGGGTTTTGGAAACAATTTGATAAAAAGAGAATGACTCACATTGCAGATTTAGACGGGCAACGTTTAGCCTACTGATTTTAGCCTGTTAACCTAATTCAAATAACAATGCAAACGAAAACTAGGTTAGTAACTTTAATCCAACTTTTACGACAACTCACGAGATCAAAACCTTCACGACGAATGACAAAGTGCAATACTTAAACATCCATCGAATTTACGATGAATGACAAAGTATAGCCCAAGTACGGGCAGCACTTAAACATCCATCGGATTGGTTTCCATCGATCGGACATTAAATCGTAGCAGTGATCGAGTTATTACCCTGTTATCGCTGCAGAATTTCATGCTGTGTGTGTTTTTGGAGTAATCAGACAATATCTCAACGTACGAAACGAGTTTTTACGTCGAACCAACGCCAAACTTCAAGTGCCACACTCCTTTATTTATACTGGAAAAAGGTCCCCCTCGCGTGGCGCGACGGGTACCCTTCTAGGGTAGGGTAGCCACGTCTGTTTGTAGCCTTGGTGAGTCAACGGTTCGACGAAATTCGATTTTGACAACAAATTGTGATGATAATCGTCAATGGGGAATACCCCTCCTGAGTTTTAGGTGCCCTGATCCTGATTCCAATTGTTCTGAAAATTTTAGGGTTTGTGCAGGATTACTTGGGGGTCTCAATTAGGGTTTCCTATTGGGCAAAATAAAATAAGAAATAGTAATTTGGATGAAAGTTGTTACAATAGTACTCAAACTTGTATGCACGCCAATACTTTATGTGTTGACATGCACTTTAATACGTATTGCAGGAAATTGATGATGATGAACGAAATCTAGTAGGATGACTAGAAACCCATTTAAATTTTAGTTTTATTGTTGTAATTTGCTTCTTGTTCAACTTGTTGTATTTGCTTTCAAAACAATGTACTTTTGATTTAGAAATGAAATCTTGTTTATTAAGTACTTGTCGCAATTAGTCGTTATGAAATGTTTCTTCCATCTGTTGGGGTGTGACAATAGGAGGTTTAGGGACCAGTAAACTCAAAGATGTCAATAATTCTTTGCTGATTAAATGGGCATGGAGGTATAGAAGAGAAGAGCATACCCTTTGAAGAAGAGTGGTAGATGCTTGCCATGGTAAGATAAAGGGGTCATTGTTCCTTCCTTCTAAAAAAGTGATTTCTAGCTGCTGGAATGCAATTGTGAGACTGAAATCCAAGTTGGTGTTTAGCGGGCTTAAACCTCACAGATTCATAAAGGGTGAGTCGAGGAACGTGAAAAGTATTAGATTTTGGATTAACCTTTGGTACGGTAACAGACCGCTTAGTTGTGCCCTAACTTGTTCAACTTAGAGATGGACAAAAGCTACAAAATCGATGACCTCATTGATATGGGTGATCAGGTTACAGTGGGGAACTGGTGCTGGAGAAGGCCATTTCAATCGCTATTTGAATTGAAGTAATGGAATGCGTGTAATGATCTCATGGAATCGATGTCCTATACGGGGCTAACTGACAAATAGGAATGGCTTTACGATCCATCGGGGCAATTTTCAGCAGGATCAGTGAAGAGGACGTTGGTGAATTTGGGTGATTATAGCCAAAGTTCTGTAATGGTTTGGTGCAAATGGAAAAACATTCTAGTGGACTCGATTGGGTGTGTTTTGTGTGAAGACGGGGAGGATTCGACGAGGCACATATTTATGGCTTGCATGATACCGACGATGGTTTGGTAGCACGTATGTTCTTAGTGTAGGTTGCCCCCTATATTCGCATTTTCTTTTAGGCTTGAGGGTATGGTGATGGTCCTCCCTTGGAGGATGATCCGCCACGTAGGCGCCACATCATAGTCCTCCCAAGGATGGTCCATCCCACAAAACTAGAGGGTATGGGAGGATGGTCCTAGATGATCCTACCTCACCACTTTTATGTTTTTTAATTTTTTTAATTTCTATGCGCTATGTACAAGTAGTAATGCCTAATGTACAAATCACTAAAGCTTCATTAATCTTTATTTGAAATTCAAACACAAACACAAACAAAGGGGGCCCACCAGATTGGATCGTCTTGATCGCTAGAGGACGCCGGTGAGGACAGGGACGGAGGGGGGCGGGTTGGTGTTTCGTCGGCGCCTAACCTCGACGGGGATGGGGACGGACCCCATACCCTATAGCCTTAGAGACCTTTTGGTGTTTCACATGCTTGCTAGATTGGAGAAAATAGGCGAAGATTATCCACATGATTTTATTATCATGTGATGGAGCATTTGGAAGGTCAAGAATGTGAATGTCCTCTTAGATAATAGAAGCAACATTGAAGCTATCATCGACCTGGTTAAGTCGATTGATTTTCTTTGGTTAAAACATAAATCTAACATCTACCCCCTAGCTCACTTGGCAATCCCCATGTGGTTTGGGTTGGGCCGGCTTCCTCCTTGGAGGTTGCCGGTACGACTCCCGGGTGTTGCATACGGGGGGTGGGACGTCCCAATGATGGATCGTATCCTACCGAGCCATGGTGCGGTCTTGAGGGCAACCCGGTTTTACCCAGCTGTTACCCCAGCGAGTCTCTCGTGTGGGGGCAGTATGGTTTCCGGGCGGAAGTCAGCTTGCGTGGCGGCCGGGGCCCGATCGAACATCGCGTCCGAGAGTGCGGGGCTGACGGGGGATTGTCTTCGACATGAACCCGGTGACCAATAGGTCCAGTACATAGAAAGTCACCTTAAAAAAAAAAAAAAAAATACAAAGTCGTCCAATAATTATCCCTTGTACATATTGTTTCTAACCTTTTTGCGTGTGTTATGTTGCCCCTGCTGTTTTGGTAGAGGAGCTAGTGTGAATGAAAGTTAAAAAAAAAAAAAAAAAAAAAATTCTTGGGTTACACCATATTTCACCACCCACAAAACTAAATCAAATGCAAATATATAATTATTATGTTGGGTAAAGTTCTTGTACAAATAATCTTTAACATACTAAACATACAAATTGAAGGAAAACTCAAAAAGACAAGGTGACATTTTTGTAATTATCAATAACTATCAAAGTTACTCTACAAATATACCTAAAAAAACCTAACCACTCCCCCCACCCCCCAAAAACCTAAAAAAACCTAACCCCCCCCCCCCCCCCCACCCCCCAAAAACCTAAAAAAAACCTAACCCCCCCCCCCCCCAAACCTAAAAAAACCTAACCCCCCCCCCCCCACCCACCCCCCACCCCCCAAAAACCTAAAAAAAACCTAACTCACATTTTTTTTGCTAACGAAATGTAGCGATTTTTTAATAAAAAATGTTAAAAAAAAATTTGTGTTTTTTTAGGTATTTTTGGTTGTAACTTTGATAGTTGGTGGTAATTACAAAAATGCCACCTTGTCTTTTTGGGTTTTCCTTCAATGTGTATGTTTAGTATGTTAAGATTATTTGTATTTGATCTTTTGCCTTATTATGTTTGTGGAATTTTCTTTAACAACGAAAAGTAAAAGTTATAATTATTATTGATGAAATTATTTATTATCAGCCAATAACTTATTTACATTATCACAATTTGCTAAAAAAGTATACTACTAAAAAAATCAATAGACATTCAATAGTGTCTTGGAGATTGGGTGTTTTGTAAAAGAAACTCTAAAACCATTTAGATTGTATTATTTTATTCCATCACTAGAAATCCCTATATACCTCATATAAATGTGAGTTTTATCCCACCATAAATCGAATTTCTTTTTACACATTCATAGAACGACAGTCTAAATCCAAACCAATATTTTACTTTTGAGAAATGCTAAATATTATAAACAACATTTAAATTTACTTTTAGTTATAATAAATTCTTTAGAAAAAATAATAAAAAACGTGAATTCCTTTGCTATCTTTGTCCAGTGGCTACTATTACTCTTATCCTTCCCATGCTTGTCCATTAGTGTTATTACATTATTGAAATATATATTATTTATAGCTATCATTGGAAAAATACAACTTGAAATATTATCCAAGACTGGATCTTACAACATGATAACACGTTCATTCCTAGTTATATGTTTTGCTCAAAAGTTGATATCTAAAGACAATGTCACAAGTGATGTTTCTGAATAAATCTATAAGTTAATATTTCTTTTGTTATTACAAATTATATTATTGTAGTTTGTTCATAAACTTTATTTAGGGATATGATTATCAATTTAGACAAAAGATCAAATACAAATATCCTTATTATACAAAACGTACGAATAGGGTGAAAAGGTAAAAATGTTGGTACAAACGGCCATCCTTACAACATGTAGCGCGATTTGGAAGCTTCAACATTCTTATGGATTAAAAACATATATAAAATCATAATCTTTCTTTATATACATATATGTATAATTATTTATACACATTTGTACATATATGTATATTATCAAAGATAGATGTACAATACATTTGTTTCAAATTTTAAACACGTATATACATATACGCATAGTTAAAAATTGGCAATATACACATGTGTATATATCAACTATACATACATACATACATATATATATATATATATAATGTAAGTATCTATAGAAAACCCTTATAATTTAGAAAACTTGGGAAACTCTAACCTCCCGAACTTTTAAAATTTTTTTTACACATGTTATATACATGTTTTTAAGGGTTTTGGGCAAAAAAAATAAAAAAAAAAACGCCGAGTAGATATTTAAAAAAAAATAAACAAGTTTTGGTGTAACACATTGTCACACCCCGATTTCCACGTGTCACCGGTGGGCCCGGTGGGGGAGTATCGTGACGTCATGGTTGGTAACGTAATAGTCAAACAACACAATATTAATATGCACAGCGGAAGCAATTGAAAATATAATACAACCGAATTTATTATTGTAATATCAAATACCACAGTATTCGGAGGTTTATCCACAGAAGGATCGAACATAAAATGGAAACAATAGTTTAACAGACTTTAGGCATCTAAGCTTGCGAGACTCTTTAATGATGCTAGGAGTAGCCAGCCAATTCCGATTAGTACCTGCACTTAGCCTTTTTGGAAAATACGTCAGTTTACACTGGTAAATACTATCAACCGACTCATTTTGAAAATGATTTAAAATTGGTTTGGATGCACATGGCATAAATGTTTTATAATTTGATTAAAATGCACAGAGGCAAAATTAACCTTTTATAACTTGGGATAATTATTTAAATATAATACTTGTATGGATTTACATGTTCCTTATGCGTTCAGTAGCCCGGATCGAGCCGGGTTAAAGATCAATAGACACGCCACAAGTATAGGCCCACATGGAAGTGAGATACCGTTTCCCTTAAGCAACTGTCAGGTGTATGCCTACACCCCGTGCATAAGCCGTGGCCATTTTATAATACAATGATGTCAAGGATATCCGGGACATGGTCATTAACCCCCCAAAGGCTTTAAGCAAACAAAACAATATTAAACGAGGCATCTCAATACTTTCATTATCATACATTCAATCAAAGATTCAACGCCCCGACCAAGCGGTATTTTATATACCGTACCCCAAGCCCGTATAGGGAAAATAAGTTAAAAGTATTTACCTGAGCTAAATATAAATTCAATCCCAGCCGTATCAAATCAGCAAGTACAGATAGCCTTTACTGGGCTCCTAAATCTGGAACGAAGGTTTATAATAACCTATTAGAATCCTAACGGGTCTTTAGTTAAGCTTAAGCTTAGACCGGTTAGTTTCAAAGATACGGTTCGTATGCACGATTAAGCGATGACCGGATAGAATGTGATTTAGACCCTACAAGTTCAGAGACTTGTTTAATATGGGTATTTCATGCACACTCTGGATTTTGAGATACAACCGATAAGGATTGACCCGTTTCGGCTAATTTATGTAAACTAGTTACATAAACCGAACCGAACGCGCAAAAGGCGTGACGGGTAATCATAAGAGTCCTAACCAGGTTTCCTAAGTTAATATGCCTCAAATATGTTGTGACATCAGTAAGATGTCTTTTATTATGCCCGAAACGAATTTAAACACAAACTATGCCCCGTAGGGGTAGTTTGGTCATTTTCAAGTTTATAAAAGAGTTTAAGTATTAACCTGAGTTACAGGTCTGATGTAATCAGCAAAAATACTCCATTTAAAAAATTATAACAGTAGGGTAAAGTATATATGTGAAATTTATCAATTATAACCAAACTATGCACCGTAGGGGCATTTTGGTAATTTCACATAAGCCGAAAAGCTCAAAACTGAAGTCTGAGATTAACAACCTTTGCTTACTGTTAAAATATTATAATTTACCTCAAATATCAGTAGGTATTATCCCTTGTATGTTTAAAATACTCTTAGTACATACTATGCGTTAAAAACGCTTATTTAGGCGATTAAAAGCCGTTTACGGGTTCGATACATAAAGCTGATATTTTTACCATTCCAAAAGGCTTAAAATAAATTATTTATCATTTAAGATCAGTAGCAAAAGGTTTGGAGTCGTTTAGATATGTAAAACCCATTTTATGGCCCGTAAGGGCAAAACCGACAAGTACCGGGTTAAGCCTACGACTATGAGTTATGCTCAGCCTAAAATTAATTAAAAATCTTTAAAAATCCCAAAATAATATATTACATCAGTGGGTAAAGATTTTAGTATCAAAAAGTATGTTTAAATAGGCTATACGCTAAATACGCCGTTTAATTAACATAAAGCTTTCAATTTACGCTAATGAGCATAACTCTCAATCTACACCTCAAACTGATGTCAAACTTTGTATACAAGTTTATATATCAGTAATTAAGGTTTCTACTCTTTTACATTTTCAAAAACACGTTTTAAGGTGAAAAGGGCATAATGGTCAACATATGGGCAATTAACGGAATCATGCGTATTTATTGGTTAACTAATGAACCATGGTGTATAATCATAGAAGATTATACTAGCATGTAACCTGGTCTAAATAGAGCTCTAAGGTATTTCTAAATCATACCAAAACGGGTCAGAACTGAAGTCAAAGCAAAAGTCAAAGCTTTGCGACTTTCGGTTCCGAACCGGGTCTAAACAGGAAATTGTCGGGTTAAACATGTTTAGACATGTTCTTACACTAATTACCAAGTTATATTAATGATCAAACAGGTTGTATGTGTTCTACATTGCTAATTATGCATAAATTAGAAATTAATTATCCTGTTGACTTTTTAATAACAAGTTTGACCCGACATTTGACCTAGTTAGAGTGGGAATTAGAGGGTGCCCTTTTAAGGGTTTAATGCCCACATAATATAACAAAATTTGCATCGATAAAATTTTACCGAGCCTCGTGTTGACTGCGTTGACCAGCAGTTGACCACGGTTGACCGATGTTGACCAGGTTTGACCGAACCCAAAACTGAACCGAGGCACTAACATGACCCAAAACTTCCCCTTGACCAGTTTTGACCACGTTTGACCTGTTGACCAAGTTGAACCGAGCCCGAGAGCGTCCCGAACTTAAATTTTTCACCCGAGTCGAAAGTGGTTCGATGGACTCTACAGGTCACTAGGAGCCCAAAAATATATTTTTCATCGAAAACCGATGGCTGGAACTCGCCAGAACCATGTCAGAAGTCGAGCCCGAGAGCGTCCCGAACTTAGATTTTTCACCCGAGTCGAAAGTGGTTCGATAGACTCTACAGGTCACTAGGAGTCCAAAAATATATTTTTCATCGAAAACTTATGGCTGGAAATCGCCAGAATCATGTCAGGAGTCGAGATTTCGCCGGAGAATAGAATTTCTTGAAACTTTGCAGGAATGCTCCTAAAGTCCCGATCGAAGCATCTGCAAAGTCAAAAGTTCAAAACGGGCTCGCCGGAATTTGACCGGAATGTCGCCGGAGTTGCCATAGAACTCAAACCGCTAAGAATTAGCTAAAACTAACCACACCACGCGATCCGGAACGTCGGATATAGTCGAAAAAGTGTACTCTTGGCCGGAAAACGGCCGCCGGAAAAGTCGCCGGTCGCCGGAAAAGTCGCCGGAAAAGTTTCTAGAGAGAGAGAGAGAGAGTTTTTAGAGAGAGAAAGAGTTGGTGAAAAGATTTTTATTATTATTATTTTTTTTTTTTCATTTATATAGTGGAGGTT
This sequence comes from Helianthus tuberosus, assembly GCA_030545235.1. Taxonomy (NCBI): domain Eukaryota; kingdom Viridiplantae; phylum Streptophyta; class Magnoliopsida; order Asterales; family Asteraceae; genus Helianthus; species Helianthus tuberosus. The sequence goes on along the minus strand of CM060446.1, from coordinate 40,513,918 downwards.
TTGTGGGCTTGGGCCCAAGGCCCACAAGCCCGTCTTCGCACCCGAACATCATGGAAGCATCGTAGAGCATAATATTAATACTAAAATACGCAAATTAGGATCGGTAGTCGATGTTTGCGTGTTCATTCGTCGGTTGCGTAAAAATCGCGAGATATTAAATCGTTGACGTTTTTAACCACTTGTATACGAATATTGTCATATATTTCTCATACTTTAACGAAACCTTGTGAAATTTTTATCACACATTCTCGTGAGTATAATTAATCATTACAAAGCTTCGCGTTTGCTAAAAGATCACTCAGAGGTATACCTTTAAACATGTTGACACATTTAACCCTGTAGTTTGTAATTCCTCACTTTCTTTCACAATTGGCTTCGTATGATCCATGATTTATTCGGTTGAGGTTATGAACATCATGTAGGGTTACTGTAAAGTATATTTATCCCTTGTTGACATTTTGAACCCTTATATTCACATATTTTCCATGTTTGTCAACTTTAGTCCCTCTAAATATAATTTCACACGTTCAAGCTTATGACACGTGTCAATACATTATAGGACGTAAATTTTCGAGGTGTTACATCCTCACCCCCTTAAAAGAAATCTCGACCTCGAGATTTGATAAAATGATGGAAGTACTTTTTGTCGCATAATGGACTTAACTTCCATAACATATCTAGAGTCTTTCCAAGCTCCTAAAGTGACTCCTATATTAGGCACATATCTCCTTTTTGGAGCTTCTTAACCTGTCGATCCTCAATCGATACAGGATGCTCATCACATCATAAATTTGCATAACATTATGTGATAGTGCTTCTTGACTTATTGGCGAAACACACCTTTCAGTTACTAGTGTGTAATGTATTGCGAGCTCCGCCAAGCTCCTTAAATAGGTTTTAGTTTATAAGCTACCTGATCTTAATACATTCGTTTTCCTTCGAATGATTTTATATATTCAGAGCTTAACTAGCCTGATAATTTACCAGATTTGGCACACCCTTCCTGGGTGATATCTATTGTTGAACCTTATTCCTTAATCAAGAATTTAGGAGGTTTGCTATTTTCATTCATCCTTGATTTTCTGTCGAATTCTGGCATCTTACAGATGATTATGAATTTGCGTGATATTATTTGTTGTTTCCAATGCAACTTTCAGATCCTGATAATTGGACTTACCAATCTATTGTTCTAACAATAGATGTTTTAACATTCCATTTATACAAGGTCTCCAAATGAGTAGCCTTGATACTTATATATCAACTATTATAGGAAAGTTTATCTTAAGGTGAGATGGTTATCCCAACCACTGCTTAACAATTTTTTAAGGAATAGCTAATCCTTACAGCTAGTCGAACAAATCGACGATCCTGGGCAGCTGATGGCAAATTCTTAATTGTTGCCTAATTAGGGTTGCGGTAAAAATGCATAAGCAAAAAGAACCGTCTTTCATAATTAACTATACCGAATTCTCAGGATATTGAGTTAGGCTATATGAACCCTCTATTTTAAAACTTAGCTAATCAGGGTTTCGATTCTTCCAATGATGGTGCTAGCCGTCTTGGAGATTTCATAATAATACAGCCTTAAATGGGATATAAACCTTAACTATACCTGTCCCTCAGGGGTAAACAGGGTAATCTTAGGAGAAGATAATTAAGGTACAAGGAGGTTACAGAGATTTTACAAATCTCAGGCTCCAATTTATCCATCATTGCTTGTGTCAATTAAGTGACACACTTATGTTACTAGTCCACGAATTCCTTAATCGGGAACATATACTTGGATAATTCCATTCTGGATATCTTCTTCGAATACTACTAGTCGACTTTGGTACAATATGACCATTGGGATATCTCAGGGGTTCCATGCATTAAACCTCCATACTGATCAGGCATGGAAGCAATCTATGGGACACACTAGGATACGCCAATCCTCATATGGCACTTTTATCAAACATAGTTTGGCATTCGCAGTCGATAGAAAACAATGAGAAAATAATAAAATAAAGTAATATATATTGTCGTACTCTATTCGAAGAAAGAGTACTCTTAGATTTTTCAGAAGGATCCCTTGCCGATACTTAGAAGAATCGGTTACTATGATTTCCTTGGTAAGTTATACCTTGTGGATAATATAAAAGTTTGCTAAGCTTATGGTTTATGAAGATTTATTATTGCCTGTATTAAATCAGGACACTTAGCAGAAATTATCATTGGTAAATGATAAGGAATGTACTTGATGACATCGTGAACTGCCTCTTGGCATTCATCAGGTGAGTTCAGGCGTTTCCTTTCTTAGCCTTTCCAGGCTTAGCTGCACCTTCTTTGGCAGCTTTATGGTATCTAGTTCTGATGCGGCCTTACTCACCACAGTCGTGACAGACTGCATTCTTTATGTCCCTACATTCATGGGAAAATGATGACCCGTTCCTTTGCAGATGTCACACTGCTTCGGTCCTTCCAACTGCTGCGTCAACCACAGCTTGGAGATTAACTCCATTAATATTGAGATTTACGTTTGTAGCTTTATTAACTTTCGTCGCCTTAATAGTATTGCGACTGTCGTCTACCTCATTCAAGTTTTCCATACTTGAAACTTGGTACCAATCACCAAAATTTAACAATTATTAGTCATCATCCTGATGACCCAACTTAGATTAGCCACGGCATTCATAAACCGTATGGGCTATTCTGTTCTGAACATTCCTAGTGAATGTTATTTGAATGTATATCCATTATATTTAGCCTAGGTCACAAAAGGACCATCAATGGCATTCAAGGTTTGGAGTGAGTCCAATACCTGCTTGACAGGGGACCATAATGTCACAATTGTCTTTGTCACAAGGAAGATTATAAATAGCTCAAAGGCTAGCCTTACATGACTTTGGTCATATATATATATATATGGCGTAGAAGCCTGTCGCGAGGGACGTAGAAAGATATGGCATAAAGTCTAGTCATGAAGGACATAAGTAATCATATGACGCGAAGGCCTTGACGTAATGACATTCAGATACGGCACAAATGGCCTTGTCTCTAGGACGTTATAGGATATGGCACTAAGGCCTGTCACCAGGGATGTTAACATTTAGTATGTTAACTTGACACGAACGACGAATTATAGCACGGAGGCTTGTTATGGGTGACTTGAAATATAACTTGTGGATTTGTCATAATGACATCAATTCATAGGCTGCAATCTTATTAGATCATGAGTTTTAAGGCTTGAACATAGTTCTTCACCTTTGGACAGGGAGTCATAGACTACAACTGTCATTGTCTTGAAAGGCGATTCACTTAACAGAAAGGTAAACCAATTAACATCACTAATGGACGTCTATATATAATTATAGTATCTAATGATATTAGTCATGACCACCTCGATCATATTGACTATTAGGTTTGGGTATAATCCCACCATGGGGATCATAAAGATCACCACTGTTTTGTCTTATCGGTAATAGAGTATAGTATAGCCCGTAGGCATTTCATCACTAGGGATGTCAATATTATGAATTTATGATCATCATACTGATGATACTAGTCAGGATCGCAATGATCACATGGACTATGGGATCTGAGCGTAGCTCACCCCCTTGGGCAAAGAATCACAAAAGATTACAATTGTTTTGTCTCAATTGGATAATATAATATAGCCCTTAGGCAAAACATCATTAAGGATGTTGAAATTTTTAATCATCGTATTGATGATTTTTGTCATGATGGCATTGATCATATAGACTATTATGTTTGGACATAGTCCAACATTTTAGACAGGAGGTCAAAGACCACCACTGTCGTTGTCTTATCGGACAACAAGTTTAGCCCGTAGGCACTTCATCACTAACGGATGTTTATAATATGATCATCTTATAGGATGATATAAGCCATGATTCCTAAATCACTAGGCTAGATAAGGGAATTGGAAGAATCCAATATAAGGATGACTGTTGTGATTTTCTCGAATCACATTTGTCAAGAGTGCTAACACGTTCCTAGGTGTTAACAAGGATCTGAATCCCTTGAGTAGGTTTCACCATCTTGGCCGCGTAGGCTAGGTTTCACCTTTAAGATTCTTTTTAAAATGCATAATGACAGGGAAGGAAGGATATTTATTTTATTCAGGATTTTTATCATAAATCCTAATTCATAAGTTAATAATAGCACAAATGGCCTAGTCGCGTAGACAAGTTTAATTTATAAGCCATGATTTCGGAGAATCGAGGCATTAAGGTTTGAATCAAAGTTCATTACCCTTTCCTGACAGGGAGCTGTAGGCTACCACTGTCTTTAGTCTCAGAGGACATTAACTATAGCCCGTAGGCACTTCCCTTCCAAGGGACGTTTATTACGGAATTGCCTCTTAGGGAAATTCATTAACCATGGTAAGCAGAGACCATATTTGGTTAATTTATTAATCATATAGTTTTAGGATTTCTATTATAATTTATCCTAATTATAAAACATTAACAATTTTATTAGTGGCACCCAATGGCCTGGTCACATGGACAATTATAAATTATAAGCTTATGATTTCAGAGAATCAAAGCATGAAAGTATATTGGCACAATAGGCCTAGTCACAAGGACAATTATAAATTATATGCTAGGATTTTAGAGAATCAAAGCATTTGAGTATATTGGCACAATAGGCCTAGTCACAAGGACAATTATAAATTATATGCTAGGATTTCAGAGAATCAAAGCATTTGAGGTTTGAACCTAGTTCATTACCTTTATCAGACAGGGAGTCATAGCTACCACTGTCTTTTGGCTCATATGGAAATGAGCAGGGCCCGTAGGCACTATATTACCACGTATGGTTAAAAGATGATCATCTTAATTGATGATGTAAACCCAGGATTCAGAGATCATTAAACTGGGTTAGGAATCTTTTAAAAAGATCCTTATATAATAATAACGTGTGTGATTTTTAATGAATCACGTCTTCCAAGAGTGTTAACACGTTTTCAGATGTTAACAGGGATTTGAATCTTTTAAACAGGTCTTACCATCTTGGCCAGGTCTTTATAATGACACTCGGCTAGGTTTCACTCTTAAGATTCTTTATTTAATTAACGCAGAATAATTTTAAATTGAGATGTTAATATGGATCTGAATCTAATTTGAGGAACTGCCATCTTGGCCGGGTCTTAATATGACACGAGGCTAGGTCTTGCCCTTTTTAGATTTTGCCATTTTATTATAATGGTAGATCTTATAAAAGAAATGTTATTTTTCATTTATTTCATTTTTTCATGTTTAGGATGAAAATTTTTTAAATTTAGTCAATCCATTATATGAAAATAAAAATACAGAGTGGCCCTAAGCGGGACTTGAAAGGAATAATATGTCCTCGGAGGGACTGAAAGATAATTATGTCCTTATAAGGACTAATAAGGAAACGATCTTCAATAAAAGGAGTTTCCTCTTCATTTTATTTCTGAATGCTTTCTCCTTGGATGCTCGTTTCACTCTAGCCGCGGTACGAAGCTCAGCATCTCAGGGCTCCGGGTGTGGAGAACTCCTATTACGGCTTCTTCGCTTGGCGACGTATCCAATAAAAATTTGGAAAAATTCCAGGTTAGGATTGAGAATATTCCTAAGTTAAGTCTAGACTCAGAAGTTTAGATATGTGCAATTGTGTAACTGAGATTAAACACAAAAGGCTAGTGTTTAATTCACTCAGTGTTGGCTCTGATACCAACCTGTCACACCCCGATTTCCACGTGTCACCGGTGGGCCCGGTGGGGGAGTATCGTGACGTCATGGTTGGTAACGTAATAGTCAAACAACACAATATTAATATGCACAGCGGAAGCAATTGAAAATATAATACAACCGAATTTATTATTGTAATATCAAATACCACAGTATTCGGAGGTTTATCCACAGAAGGATCGAACATAAAATGGAAACAATAGTTTAACAGACTTTAGGCATCTATGCTTGCGAGACTCTTTAATGATGCTAGGAGTAGCCAGCCAATTCCGATTAGTACCTGCACTTAGCCTTTTTGGAAAATACGTCAGTTTACACTGGTAAATACTATCAACCGACTCATTTTGAAAATGATTTAAAATTGGTTTGGATGCACATGGCATAAATGTTTTATAATTTGATTAAAATGCACAGAGGCAAAATTAACCTTTTATAACTTGGGATAATTATTTAAATATAATACTTGTATGGATTTACATGTTCCTTATGCGTTCAGTAGCCCGGATCGAGCCGGGTTAAAGATCAATAGACACGCCACAAGTATAGGCCCACATGGAAGTGAGATACCGTTTCCCTTAAGCAACTGTCAGGTGTATGCCTACACCCCGTGCATAAGCCGTGGCCATTTTATAATACAATGATGTCAAGGATATCCGGGACATGGTCATTAACCCCCCAAAGGCTTTAAGCAAACAAAACAATATTAAACGAGGCATCTCAATACTTTCATTATCATACATTCAATCAAAGATTCAACGCCCCGACCAAGCGGTATTTTATATACCGTACCCCAAGCCCGTATAGGGAAAATAAGTTAAAAGTATTTACCTGAGCTAAATATAAATTCAATCCCAGCCGTATCAAATCAGCAAGTACAGATAGCCTTTACTGGGCTCCTAAATCTAGAACGAAGGTTTATAATAACCTATTAGAATCCTAACGGGTCTTTAGTTAAGCTTAAGCTTAGACCGGTTAGTTTCAAAGATACGGTTCGTATGCACGATTAAGCGATGACCGGATAGAATGTGATTTAGACCCTACAAGTTCAGAGACTTGTTTAATATGGGTATTTCATGCACACTCTGGATTTTGAGATACAACCGATAAGGATTGACCCGTTTCGGCTAATTTATGTAAACTAGTTACATAAACCGAACCGAACGCGCAAAAGGCGTGACGGGTAATCATAAGAGTCCTAACCAGGTTTCCTAAGTTAATATGCCTCAAATATGTTGTGACATCAGTAAGATGTCTTTTATTATGCCCGAAACGAATTTAAACACAAACTATGCCCCGTAGGGGTAGTTTGGTCATTTTCAAGTTTATAAAAGAGTTTAAGTATTAACCTGAGTTACAGGTCTGATGTAATCAGCAAAAATACTCCATTTAAAAAATTATAACAGTAGGGTAAAGTATATATGTGAAATTTATCAATTATAACCAAACTATGCACCGTAGGGGCATTTTGGTAATTTCACATAAGCCGAAAAGCTCAAAACTGAAGTCTGAGATTAACAACCTTTGCTTACTGTTAAAATATTATAATTTACCTCAAATATCAGTAGGTATTATCCCTTGTATGTTTAAAATACTCTTAGTACATACTATGCGTTAAAAACGCTTATTTAGGCGATTAAAAGCCGTTTACGGGTTCGATACATAAAGCTGATATTTTTACCATTCCAAAAGGCTTAAAATAAATTATTTATCATTTAAGATCAGTAGCAAAAGGTTTGGAGTCGTTTAGATATGTAAAACCCATTTTATGGCCCGTAAGGGCAAAACCGACAAGTACCGGGTTAAGCCTACGACTATGAGTTATGCTCAGCCTAAAATTAATTAAAAATCTTTAAAAATCCCAAAATAATATATTACATCAGTGGGTAAAGATTTTAGTATCAAAAAGTATGTTTAAATAGGCTATACGCTAAATACGCCGTTTAATTAACATAAAGCTTTCAATTTACGCTAATGAGCATAACTCTCAATCTACACCTCAAACTGATGTCAAACTTTGTATACAAGTTTATATATCAGTAATTAAGGTTTCTACTCTTTTACATTTTCAAAAACACGTTTTAAGGTGAAAAGGGCATAATGGTCAACATATGGGCAATTAACGGAATCATGCGTATTTATTGGTTAACTAATGAACCATGGTGTATAATCATAGAAGATTATACTAGCATGTAACCTGGTCTAAATAGAGCTCTAAGGTATTTCTAAATCATACCAAAACGGGTCAGAACTGAAGTCAAAGCAAAAGTCAAAGCTTTGCGACTTTCGGTTCCGAACCGGGTCTAAACAGGAAATTGTCGGGTTAAACATGTTTAGACATGTTCTTACACTAATTACCAAGTTATATTAATGATCAAACAGGTTGTATGTGTTCTACATTGCTAATTATGCATAAATTAGAAATTAATTATCCTGTTGACTTTTTAATAACAAGTTTGACCCGACATTTGACCTAGTTAGAGTGGGAATTAGAGGGTGCCCTTTTAAGGGTTTAATGCCCACATAATATAACAAAATTTGCATCGATAAAATTTTACCGAGCCTCGTGTTGACTGCGTTGACCAGCAGTTGACCACGGTTGACCGATGTTGACCAGGTTTGACCGAACCCAAAACTGAACCGAGGCACTAACATGACCCAAAACTTCCCCTTGACCAGTTTTGACCACGTTTGACCTGTTGACCAAGTTGAACCGAGCCCGAGAGCGTCCCGAACTTAAATTTTTCACCCGAGTCGAAAGTGGTTCGATGGACTCTACAGGTCACTAGGAGCCCAAAAATATATTTTTCATCGAAAACCGATGGCTGGAACTCGCCAGAACCATGTCAGAAGTCGAGCCCGAGAGCGTCCCGAACTTAGATTTTTCACCCGAGTCGAAAGTGGTTCGATAGACTCTACAGGTCACTAGGAGTCCAAAAATATATTTTTCATCGAAAACTTATGGCTGGAAATCGCCAGAATCATGTCAGGAGTCGAGATTTCGCCGGAGAATAGAATTTCTTGAAACTTTGCAGGAATGCTCCTAAAGTCCCGATCGAAGCATCTGCAAAGTCAAAAGTTCAAAACGGGCTCGCCGGAATTTGACCGGAATGTCGCCGGAGTTGCCATAGAACTCAAACCGCTAAGAATTAGCTAAAACTAACCACACCACGCGATCCGGAACGTCGGATATAGTCGAAAAAGTGTACTCTTGGCCGGAAAACGGCCGCCGGAAAAGTCGCCGGTCGCCGGAAAAGTTTCTAGAGAGAGAGAGAGAGAGTTTTTAGAGAGAGAAAGAGTTGGTGAAAAGATTTTTATTATTATTATTTTTTTTTTTTCATTTATATAGTGGAGGTTTTGTGGGCTTGGGCCCAAGGCCCACAAGCCCGTCTTCGCACCCGAACATCATGGAAGCATCGTAGAGCATAATATTAATACTAAAATACGCAAATTAGGATCGGTAGTCGATGTTTGCGTGTTCATTCGTCGGTTGCGTAAAAATCGCGAGATATTAAATCGTTGACGTTTTTAACCACTTGTATACGAATATTGTCATATATTTCTCATACTTTAACGAAACCTTGTGAAATTTTTATCACACATTCTCGTGAGTATAATTAATCATTACAAAGCTTCGCGTTTGCTAAAAGATCACTCAGAGGTATACCTTTAAACATGTTGACACATTTAACCCTGTAGTTTGTAATTCCTCACTTTCTTTCACAATTGGCTTCGTATGATCCATGATTTATTCGGTTGAGGTTATGAACATCATGTAGGGTTACTGTAAAGTATATTTATCCCTTGTTGACATTTTGAACCCTTATATTCACATATTTTCCATGTTTGTCAACTTTAGTCCCTCTAAATATAATTTCACACGTTCAAGCTTATGACACGTGTCAATACATTATAGGACGTAAATTTTCGAGGTGTTACATCCTCACCCCCTTAAAAGAAATCTCGACCTCGAGATTTGATAAAATGATGGAAGTACTTTTTGTCGCATAATGGACTTAACTTCCATAACATATCTAGAGTCTTTCCAAGCTCCTAAAGTGACTCCTATATTAGGCACATATCTCCTTTTTGGAGCTTCTTAACCTGTCGATCCTCAATCGATACAGGATGCTCATCACATCATAAATTTGCATAACATTATGTGATAGTGCTTCTTGACTTATTGGCGAAACACACCTTTCAGTTACTAGTGTGTAATGTATTGCGAGCTCCGCCAAGCTCCTTAAATAGGTTTTAGTTTATAAGCTACCTGATCTTAATACATTCGTTTTCCTTCGAATGATTTTATATATTCAGAGCTTAACTAGCCTGATAATTTACCAGATTTGGCACACCCTTCCTGGGTGATATCTATTGTTGAACCTTATTCCTTAATCAAGAATTTAGGAGGTTTGCTATTTTCATTCATCCTTGATTTTCTGTCGAATTCTGGCATCTTACAGATGATTATGAATTTGCGTGATATTATTTGTTGTTTCCAATGCAACTTTCAGATCCTGATAATTGGACTTACCAATCTATTGTTCTAACAATAGATGTTTTAACATTCCATTTATACAAGGTCTCCAAATGAGTAGCCTTGATACTTATATATCAACTATTATAGGAAAGCTTATCTTAAGGTGAGATGGTTATCCCAACCACTGCTTAACAATTTTTTAAGGAATAGCTAATCCTTACAGCTAGTCGAACAAATCGACGATCCTGGGCAGCTGATGGCAAATTCTTAATTGTTGCCTAATTAGGGTTGCGGTAAAAATGCATAAGCAAAAAGAACCGTCTTTCATAATTAACTATACCGAATTCTCAGGATATTGAGTTAGGCTATATGAACCCTCTATTTTAAAACTTAGCTAATCAGGGTTTCGATTCTTCCAATGATGGTGCTAGCCGTCTTGGAGATTTCATAATAATACAGCCTTAAATGGGATATAAACCTTAACTATACCTGTCCCTCAGGGGTAAACAGGGTAATCTTAGGAGAAGATAATTAAGGTACAAGGAGGTTACAGAGATTTTACAAATCTCAGGCTCCAATTTATCCATCATTGCTTGTGTCAATTAAGTGACACACTTATGTTACTAGTCCACGAATTCCTTAATCGGGAACATATACTTGGATAATTCCATTCTGGATATCTTCTTCGAATACTACTAGTCGACTTTGGTACAATATGACCATTGGGATATCTCAGGGGTTCCATGCATTAAACCTCCATACTGATCAGGCATGGAAGCAATCTATGGGACACACTAGGATACGCCAATCCTCATATGGCACTTTTATCAAACATAGTTTGGCATTCGCAGTCGATAGAAAACAATGAGAAAATAATAAAATAAAGTAATATATATTGTCGTACTCTATTCGAAGAAAGAGTACTCTTAGATTTTTCAGAAGGATCCCTTGCCGATACTTAGAAGAATCGGTTACTATGATTTCCTTGGTAAGTTATACCTTGTGGATAATATAAAAGTTTGCTAAGCTTATGGTTTATGAAGATTTATTATTGCCTGTATTAAATCAGGACACTTAGCAGAAATTATCATTGGTAAATGATAAGGAATGTACTTGATGACATCGTGAACTGCCTCTTGGCATTCATCAGGTGAGTTCAGGCGTTTCCTTTCTTAGCCTTTCCAGGCTTAGCTGCACCTTCTTTGGCAGCTTTATGGTATCTAGTTCTGATGCGGCCTTACTCACCACAGTCGTGACAGACTGCATTCTTTATGTCCCTACATTCATGGGAAAATGATGACCCGTTCCTTTGCAGATGTCACACTGCTTCGGTCCTTCCAACTGCTGCGTCAACCACAGCTTGGAGATTAACTCCATTAATATTGAGATTTACGTTTGTAGCTTTATTAACTTTCGTCGCCTTAATAGTATTGCGACTGTCGTCTACCTCATTCAAGTTTTCCATACTTGAAACTTGGTACCAATCACCAAAATTTAACAATTATTAGTCATCATCCTGATGACCCAACTTAGATTAGCCACGGCATTCATAAACCGTATGGGCTATTCTGTTCTGAACATTCCTAGTGAATGTTATTTGAATGTATATCCATTATATTTAGCCTAGGTCACAAAAGGACCATCAATGGCATTCAAGGTTTGGAGTGAGTCCAATACCTGCTTGACAGGGGACCATAATGTCACAATTGTCTTTGTCACAAGGAAGATTATAAATAGCTCAAAGGCTAGCCTTACATGACTTTGGTCATATATATATATATATGGCGTAGAAGCCTGTCGCGAGGGACGTAGAAAGATATGGCATAAAGTCTAGTCATGAAGGACATAAGTAATCATATGACGCGAAGGCCTTGACGTAATGACATTCAGATACGGCACAAATGGCCTTGTCTCTAGGACGTTATAGGATATGGCACTAAGGCCTGTCACCAGGGATGTTAACATTTAGTATGTTAACTTGACACGAACGACGAATTATAGCACGGAGGCTTGTTATGGGTGACTTGAAATATAACTTGTGGATTTGTCATAATGACATCAATTCATAGGCTGCAATCTTATTAGATCATGAGTTTTAAGGCTTGAACATAGTTCTTCACCTTTGGACAGGGAGTCATAGACTACAACTGTCATTGTCTTGAAAGGCGATTCACTTAACAGAAAGGTAAACCAATTAACATCACTAATGGACGTCTATATATAATTATAGTATCTAATGATATTAGTCATGACCACCTCGATCATATTGACTATTAGGTTTGGGTATAATCCCACCATGGGGATCATAAAGATCACCACTGTTTTGTCTTATCGGTAATAGAGTATAGTATAGCCCGTAGGCATTTCATCACTAGGGATGTCAATATTATGAATTTATGATCATCATACTGATGATACTAGTCAGGATCGCAATGATCACATGGACTATGGGATCTGAGCGTAGCTCACCCCCTTGGGCAAAGAATCACAAAAGATTACAATTGTTTTGTCTCAATTGGATAATATAATATAGCCCTTAGGCAAAACATCATTAAGGATGTTGAAATTTTTAATCATCGTATTGATGATTTTTGTCATGATGGCATTGATCATATAGACTATTATGTTTGGACATAGTCCAACATTTTAGACAGGAGGTCAAAGACCACCACTGTCGTTGTCTTATCGGACAACAAGTTTAGCCCGTAGGCACTTCATCACTAACGGATGTTTATAATATGATCATCTTATAGGATGATATAAGCCATGATTCCTAAATCACTAGGCTAGATAAGGGAATTGGAAGAATCCAATATAAGGATGACTGTTGTGATTTTCTCGAATCACATTTGTCAAGAGTGCTAACACGTTCCTAGGTGTTAACAAGGATCTGAATCCCTTGAGTAGGTTTCACCATCTTGGCCGCGTAGGCTAGGTTTCACCTTTAAGATTCTTTTTAAAATGCATAATGACAGGGAAGGAAGGATATTTATTTTATTCAGGATTTTTATCATAAATCCTAATTCATAAGTTAATAATAGCACAAATGGCCTAGTCGCGTAGACAAGTTTAATTTATAAGCCATGATTTCGGAGAATCGAGGCATTAAGGTTTGAATCAAAGTTCATTACCCTTTCCTGACAGGGAGCTGTAGGCTACCACTGTCTTTAGTCTCAGAGGACATTAACTATAGCCCGTAGGCACTTCCCTTCCAAGGGACGTTTATTACGGAATTGCCTCTTAGGGAAATTCATTAACCATGGTAAGCAGAGACCATATTTGGTTAATTTATTAATCATATAGTTTTAGGATTTCTATTATAATTTATCCTAATTATAAAACATTAACAATTTTATTAGTGGCACCCAATGGCCTGGTCACATGGACAATTATAAATTATAAGCTTATGATTTCAGAGAATCAAAGCATGAAAGTATATTGGCACAATAGGCCTAGTCACAAGGACAATTATAAATTATATGCTAGGATTTTAGAGAATCAAAGCATTTGAGTATATTGGCACAATAGGCCTAGTCACAAGGACAATTATAAATTATATGCTAGGATTTCAGAGAATCAAAGCATTTGAGGTTTGAACCTAGTTCATTACCTTTATCAGACAGGGAGTCATAGCTACCACTGTCTTTTGGCTCATATGGAAATGAGCAGGGCCCGTAGGCACTATATTACCACGTATGGTTAAAAGATGATCATCTTAATTGATGATGTAAACCCAGGATTCAGAGATCATTAAACTGGGTTAGGAATCTTTTAAAAAGATCCTTATATAATAATAACGTGTGTGATTTTTAATGAATCACGTCTTCCAAGAGTGTTAACACGTTTTCAGATGTTAACAGGGATTTGAATCTTTTAAACAGGTCTTACCATCTTGGCCAGGTCTTTATAATGACACTCGGCTAGGTTTCACTCTTAAGATTCTTTATTTAATTAACGCAGAATAATTTTAAATTGAGATGTTAATATGGATCTGAATCTAATTTGAGGAACTGCCATCTTGGCCGGGTCTTAATATGACACGAGGCTAGGTCTTGCCCTTTTTAGATTTTGCCATTTTATTATAATGGTAGATCTTATAAAAGAAATGTTATTTTTCATTTATTTCATTTTTTCATGTTTAGGATGAAAATTTTTTAAATTTAGTCAATCCATTATATGAAAATAAAAATACAGAGTGGCCCTAAGCGGGACTTGAAAGGAATAATATGTCCTCGGAGGGACTGAAAGATAATTATGTCCTTATAAGGACTAATAAGGAAACGATCTTCAATAAAAGGAGTTTCCTCTTCATTTTATTTCTGAATGCTTTCTCCTTGGATGCTCGTTTCACTCTAGCCGCGGTACGAAGCTCAGCATCTCAGGGCTCCGGGTGTGGAGAACTCCTATTACGGCTTCTTCGCTTGGCGACGTATCCAATAAAAATTTGGAAAAATTCCAGGTTAGGATTGAGAATATTCCTAAGTTAAGTCTAGACTCAGAAGTTTAGATATGTGCAATTGTGTAACTGAGATTAAACACAAAAGGCTAGTGTTTAATTCACTCAGTGTTGGCTCTGATACCAACCTGTCACACCCCGATTTCCACGTGTCACCGGTGGGCCCGGTGGGGGAGTATCGTGACGTCATGGTTGGTAACGTAATAGTCAAACAACACAATATTAATATGCACAGCGGAAGCAATTGAAAATATAATACAACCGAATTTATTATTGTAATATCAAATACCACAGTATTCGGAGGTTTATCCACAGAAGGATCGAACATAAAATGGAAACAATAGTTTAACAGACTTTAGGCATCTAAGCTTGCGAGACTCTTTAATGATGCTAGGAGTAGCCAGCCAATTCCGATTAGTACCTGCACTTAGCCTTTTTGGAAAATACGTCAGTTTACACTGGTAAATACTATCAACCGACTCATTTTGAAAATGATTTAAAATTGGTTTGGATGCACATGGCATAAATGTTTTATAATTTGATTAAAATGCACAGAGGCAAAATTAACCTTTTATAACTTGGGATAATTATTTAAATATAATACTTGTATGGATTTACATGTTCCTTATGCGTTCAGTAGCCCGGATCGAGCCGGGTTAAAGATCAATAGACACGCCACAAGTATAGGCCCACATGGAAGTGAGATACCGTTTCCCTTAAGCAACTGTCAGGTGTATGCCTACACCCCGTGCATAAGCCGTGGCCATTTTATAATACAATGATGTCAAGGATATCCGGGACATGGTCATTAACCCCCCAAAGGCTTTAAGCAAACAAAACAATATTAAACGAGGCATCTCAATACTTTCATTATCATACATTCAATCAAAGATTCAACGCCCCGACCAAGCGGTATTTTATATACCGTACCCCAAGCCCGTATAGGGAAAATAAGTTAAAAGTATTTACCTGAGCTAAATATAAATTCAATCCCAGCCGTATCAAATCAGCAAGTACAGATAGCCTTTACTGGGCTCCTAAATCTGGAACGAAGGTTTATAATAACCTATTAGAATCCTAACGGGTCTTTAGTTAAGCTTAAGCTTAGACCGGTTAGTTTCAAAGATACGGTTCGTATGTACGATTAAGCGATGACCGGATAGAATGTGATTTAGACCCTACAAGTTCAGAGACTTGTTTAATATGGGTATTTCATGCACACTCTGGATTTTGAGATACAACCGATAAGGATTGACCCGTTTCGGCTAATTTATGTAAACTAGTTACATAAACCGAACCGAACGCGCAAAAGGCGTGACGGGTAATCATAAGAGTCCTAACCAGGTTTCCTAAGTTAATATGCCTCAAATATGTTGTGACATCAGTAAGATGTCTTTTATTATGCCCGAAACGAATTTAAACACAAACTATGCCCCGTAGGGGTAGTTTGGTCATTTTCAAGTTTATAAAAGAGTTTAAGTATTAACCTGAGTTACAGGTCTGATGTAATCAGCAAAAATACTCCATTTAAAAAATTATAACAGTAGGGTAAAGTATATATGTGAAATTTATCAATTATAACCAAACTATGCACCGTAGGGGCATTTTGGTAATTTCACATAAGCCGAAAAGCTCAAAACTGAAGTCTGAGATTAACAACCTTTGCTTACTGTTAAAATATTATAATTTACCTCAAATATCAGTAGGTATTATCCCTTGTATGTTTAAAATACTCTTAGTACATACTATGCGTTAAAAACGCTTATTTAGGCGATTAAAAGCCGTTTACGGGTTCGATACATAAAGCTGATATTTTTACCATTCCAAAAGGCTTAAAATAAATTATTTATCATTTAAGATCAGTAGCAAAAGGTTTGGAGTCGTTTAGATATGTAAAACCCATTTTATGGCCCGTAAGGGCAAAACCGACAAGTACCGGGTTAAGCCTACGACTATGAGTTATGCTCAGCCTAAAATTAATTAAAAATCTTTAAAAATCCCAAAATAATATATTACATCAGTGGGTAAAGATTTTAGTATCAAAAAGTATGTTTAAATAGGCTATACGCTAAATACGCCGTTTAATTAACATAAAGCTTTCAATTTACGCTAATGAGCATAACTCTCAATCTACACCTCAAACTGATGTCAAACTTTGTATACAAGTTTATATATCAGTAATTAAGGTTTCTACTCTTTTACATTTTCAAAAACACGTTTTAAGGTGAAAAGGGCATAATGGTCAACATATGGGCAATTAACGGAATCATGCGTATTTATTGGTTAACTAATGAACCATGGTGTATAATCATAGAAGATTATACTAGCATGTAACCTGGTCTAAATAGAGCTCTAAGGTATTTCTAAATCATACCAAAACGGGTCAGAACTGAAGTCAAAGCAAAAGTCAAAGCTTTGCGACTTTCGGTTCCGAACCGGGTCTAAACAGGAAATTGTCGGGTTAAACATGTTTAGACATGTTCTTACACTAATTACCAAGTTATATTAATGATCAAACAGGTTGTATGTGTTCTACATTGCTAATTATGCATAAATTAGAAATTAATTATCCTGTTGACTTTTTAATAACAAGTTTGACCCGACATTTGACCTAGTTAGAGTGGGAATTAGAGGGTGCCCTTTTAAGGGTTTAATGCCCACATAATATAACAAAATTTGCATCGATAAAATTTTACCGAGCCTCGTGTTGACTGCGTTGACCAGCAGTTGACCACGGTTGACCGATGTTGACCAGGTTTGACCGAACCCAAAACTGAACCGAGGCACTAACATGACCCAAAACTTCCCCTTGACCAGTTTTGACCACGTTTGACCTGTTGACCAAGTTGAACCGAGCCCGAGAGCGTCCCGAACTTAAATTTTTCACCCGAGTCGAAAGTGGTTCGATGGACTCTACAGGTCACTAGGAGCCCAAAAATATATTTTTCATCGAAAACCGATGGCTGGAACTCGCCAGAACCATGTCAGAAGTCGAGCCCGAGAGCGTCCCGAACTTAGATTTTTCACCCGAGTCGAAAGTGGTTCGATAGACTCTACAGGTCACTAGGAGTCCAAAAATATATTTTTCATCGAAAACTTATGGCTGGAAATCGCCAGAATCATGTCAGGAGTCGAGATTTCGCCGGAGAATAGAATTTCTTGAAACTTTGCAGGAATGCTCCTAAAGTCCCGATCGAAGCATCTGCAAAGTCAAAAGTTCAAAACGGGCTCGCCGGAATTTGACCGGAATGTCGCCGGAGTTGCCATAGAACTCAAACCGCTAAGAATTAGCTAAAACTAACCACACCACGCGATCCGGAACGTCGGATATAGTCGAAAAAGTGTACTCTTGGCCGGAAAACGGCCGCCGGAAAAGTCGCCGGTCGCCGGAAAAGTCGCCGGAAAAGTTTCTAGAGAGAGAGAGAGAGAGTTTTTAGAGAGAGAAAGAGTTGGTGAAAAGATTTTTATTATTATTATTTTTTTTTTTTCATTTATATAGTGGAGGTTTTGTGGGCTTGGGCCCAAGGCCCACAAGCCCGTCTTCGCACCCGAACATCATGGAAGCATCGTAGAGCATAATATTAATACTAAAATACGCAAATTAGGATCGGTAGTCGATGTTTGCGTGTTCATTCGTCGGTTGCGTAAAAATCGCGAGATATTAAATCGTTGACGTTTTTAACCACTTGTATACGAATATTGTCATATATTTCTCATACTTTAACGAAACCTTGTGAAATTTTTATCACACATTCTCGTGAGTATAATTAATCATTACAAAGCTTCGCGTTTGCTAAAAGATCACTCAGAGGTATACCTTTAAACATGTTGAAACATTTAACCCTGTAGTTTGTAATTCCTCACTTTCTTTCACAATTGGCTTCGTATGATCCATGATTTATTCGGTTGAGGTTATGAACATCATGTAGGGTTACTGTAAAGTATATTTATCCCTTGTTGACATTTTGAACCCTTATATTCACATACTTTCCATGTTTGTCAACTTTAGTCCCTCTAAATATAATTTCACACGTTCAAGCTTATGACACGTGTCAATACATTATAGGACGTAAATTTTCGAGGTGTTACACACATGTTACAAATATGTCAGATGAATGTAACATGTGTTACACCAAAACTTGTTTATTTTTTTTAAAATATCTACTCGGCTTTTTTGCCCAAAACCCTTAAAAACATGTATATAACATGTATAATTTTTTTCAAAAAAAAAAAAAACATCGAGAGCTTTGAGTTTCCCGGGTTTTCTAAATTAAAGTGGGTTTTCTATACATCCTTCCCCTATATATATATATATATACACATGTGTATATATCCAGGGTTGCAATGATATTCAAGAATAGGCTGCAGCAAAGAGAGACGAGCTAATGACGTTATACGCCAATCTAAAATTTGATGATGATGAATCTGAAGAAAGTGATGGGTACATCTCTGATGTAATCCCATCCACAGAAGACTATTAGTTTATTTTGATTTCGTATTATTGTAATCTTATAAAATATTAATCTTTGTTAATCAATTATTAACAAAAGACTCCGAACGCCAAAAAAATGACCTGGAAAACGCCATAACGCAAAAAAAATTAACTACATGACACAAAAAGAATTAATTCAACGAGAAAAAATACGGGGAAAACAGTAAAACGCCAAATAATTAATGATTCTAGTTAACGCCAAAATTATCTTGCACGCAAAAAATGAAGCAGCATGTCACACGCGAAAATCGGGAAAAAAGAAAAATATTGAAAAGACAAAAAAAAAACCCCTCAGACCCTGATCATGTCGCGTGCCACGTGTTGGCCCAGGATGCGTTCTCACCGTTCTCACACTTTTGGGCGTTTTCTCCCGATCCCGTACCTATATATATATATATATATATAGGGTGGGGTTCTAGAGTGAACACTAGTGTATTTACAAACTGAGTGAACAAATCCTGGCCATTGATCTACACACGTGTATGGCCAGGATCTTATCATCAAATCATAAAATACACTAGCGTATTTCAACATCAAATCCTGGCCATTGATCTACATACGTGTATGACCAGGATTAGTTCACTCAGTTCGCAAGCTACACTAGTGTTCACTTTTGAACCTACTCATATATATATATATATATATATATATAGGGTAGGGATCCTAAGAGAAGTACACCCTATTTGAGAAACTTGAGAAGCAATCTGGACCACACATTTTCCCTAAGCAAAAAATGCAAAAAAAAGGTGAAAAAAATGCAAATTTTTATATTTTTTTTGAAAAATCGCAGCTTTTTCTTTAAGGATTATTTTTTAAAATTTTTTTTTTTTGGATTTATACACATGTGTATATTGTTAATCTTTTAACTATACATATATGTATATTGTCAATTATACATATATGTATATACATGTTTAAAATTGAAAAAAGTGTATATTGTTAATCTTAAACCATAAACACTAAAGCTAAACCTTAATGCTAAACCTTAAACTCTAAACCCTAAAGCTAAACCCTAATGCTAAACCCTAAAGCTAAACCCTAATTCTAAACCCTAAAGCTAAACCCTAATGCTAAACCCTAAAGCTAAAACTAAACACTAAAGCTAAACCCTTAATGCTAAACCCTAATACAAACCCTAAAGATAAAGCTAAACCCAAAAGTTAAAGCTAAACCCAAAAGCTAAACCCTAATGCTAAACCCAAAAGCTAAACCCTAATGCTAAACCCTAAATACTATTGCTAAACCATAATGCTAAAGCTAAACCCTAAACCATAAAGCTAAACCCTAATGTTAAACCCTAAATATTAATGCTAAACCCTAAATAACAGTTATTTTTCAATTTTAAACATGTATATACATATATGTATAATTGACAATATACATATATGTATAGTTAAAAGATTAACAATATACACATGTGTATAAATAAAAAAAATAAAAAAAAATTATTTCTTAAAGAAAAAGCTGCGATTTAAAAAAAAATTTTTTTTTTTGCATTTTTTCACATTTTTTTTGCATAGGAAAAATGTGTGGTCCAGAATGCTTATCAAGTTTCTCATTTAGCCTACTACTTCTCACATGATCCTTATCCTATATATATATATATATATATATATATATATATATATTATAGGACAATGCTAGACAGAAAACCCTATTTAGGTAGAAAACTCTGGAAACCCAAATCTCTCCCCATTTTTACCCAACCTCCCGACATTTTTTTTTTGAAAAAAATAACACATGTAATATACATGTTTTAGAGTGTTTTGGGCCAAAAAAAACAAAAAAGCGCCGAAGGGATTTTTTTTAAAAAAAATAAACAAATTTCAGTGCCTAACATGTGTTAGGCACAAAAGACATAAATTGCTGAATTTTTTTTTTTAAATTATCCATTCGGCGCTTTTTTGATTTTTTTGGCCCAAAACTCTTAAAAACATGTATATAACATGTGTTATTTTTTTCAAAAAAAAATGTCGGGAGATTGGGTTTTCTAGGTTTTTTTATATTGATAGGGTTTTCTATATAGCCCTACCCATTATATATATATATATATATATATATATATATATATATATATATATATAGACACACATATTAAATGAACGAAATTTACTAAATCAATTGGCTATCAAACCAATCAATTTGATATGATATGATACCTAAATATTACAAATGCTATTTATTTTTAAATATGACCAACTACTGCAAATGTGTAGGTTGAATCATTGATGCAATAGAAGGAAATGAAAATGCACTTAAAGGAGTGGGAAGAGCTTTGTAAAGCTTTAAATGTGTTTCTTTATTGTGAAGGAAAACATCTTGTCTAGTTTCTTATCTCCAAATGTATTGGACAAGCAAATTTTCAAGATGCATGTGAAGTTGGAAGGACTCTTTTAATGCAAACTTATCTTTATTGATTTTATTTTCTGTTTTCTGATTGGTTGCTATATACTATTTGTATATAGGTATTTTATTAAAAAAAATGAAATGCTAATATACGGTGTGCGTATATTTTATATAAGGTACAATTAAAAACACAACTTTTTGTTCAACAATTTATTAGTTTGCATCAAACATTAAAATCGGTTTAGATTTTATATAATTTATCTTCAACTACTATGTTGTGCATCTTTTTTTTTTGTGCAACACTATTGACCGCTTTATTTAACGTTAAACCGAGTATAACATCATCCATCATATTTCAATATGAAATATTCAGATAACGTTTATAAATAAAGTTATATGTTAATAATTTTGTAAAAAAAGTTATACTTTAAATAATAAGTGGAAAAGGAAATAAACAATATATATTCACCTCGGGTGTGCTTAGTAAATTGAAGGATGTCAATAATCAAGCTCTTATTTATATCTATCTATACTTTCTATAAAAGGAGAATTCTCAATGACATAAGAAAAACTTACGTGGCAGCCATAGAGGCTGTCCAACAATGCTTTTCTTATGTCATCAACGATGAGGTGACAATCATAAAGAGAGCATAGTGACATCATAAAGCTTACTTTAAAATTTCAAACCATGCCCCACTTTCAAATTCAAAGATCTGGCCCACATTCAAAATTCAAAGATTTGCCCTTCATTCATAATTGAAACCACTGATGTTCATATACAAAAGGGCAAAGGTCTGCTCCACATTCAAAATTCAGAATCTCTGACACATTCAAAATTCTGGCTCCACGTATATAATCATTCTCCACATTCAAAATTCAATCCACACCTCTCCTGCAAATCCAGAGCTCCCTCAAATCCCCTCTTCTCTATTCGCCACCGGTGTCACCGTCTACTACATCCCCTATTCTCTATTCGCAGGTGCAGTATCATCAGATGAAGAAATCGTTGAATATAAAGTGAGTTTTTGTTTTAAATTGATTTCAGTTTCTGTTGACTGGGTTTCTAATTTAGGTTTTGTGTTTCTATTGATTGGGTTTCTGTTGATTTCAGTCCACAAGTATACATTCAAAAGATACGTATCACACACGAGACGAATTCAAAAGCCGAATAAACACACATTGAATCTTGACAAGAAATCATCAAAAATGTCGATCGCAGACATTTGGGCTTTAACAGTACTCACTTGTGAAGAAACTCACTTTCAAGAACTGGGTTTTGTTTATTTTGATGAATTAGAATCTAGGTATGTTTTATTTGATGATCTTGAACTGATTTCCAATCTATTTTGAACGAAAGGTATGTAATTTTCCTTTTGATTTCATAGTTTTCTTATTCGAATCGGATTTGTTGATTTGATTTGGAATTGGGTTGCTGTACAGAGTTTTTCAGCTGTTGTTGGGTCTAATGGAAGTGGAAAGATTAATATTGTTGATGCAATGTTGTTTATGTTTGGGAACAGAGCCAAACTCCCGTCTGTCACACCATGACTTTTGCGGAAGCGTGATTATGGTGTGACTTTCTTAATACCATTGCTTTCAATCATAACAACTATATGATAAAACCATAGATTTGTCATCCATTAAATGAGTTTAAAACATAACAACATTGTTTAAAACGTAGACTTCAAATTCAAGTTTTACAAACCATACAAATTGTTTAGAGTAAATTACAAGTTTTGTCCTTTATGTTTGTCCCAAATTGCAGGCGCTGTCCTTTGTCTTTAAAATTGATGAGTTTTGTCCTTAATGTTTGCAAATCTTGCACGTTATGTCCTTTAACCCTAACTCAGTCAGATTTTTTGGTTAAATGTGGTCATGTGTCTTGCACATGAGGGTAGAACAGTCATTTCCCCTCCCCCACTTGTGTTCCCCTTTTTAAAACCCTAATAACACCCTCAATTCATCTTCAACCCCAATTCATCTTCAAACCCCAAACCCTAATTCCAAAATCAATCATCTGCAACAAAATTCTCAACCCAATTCTTAAAACAATCATATCATTCATCTTCAAACTATGCGTATTCTCTGAACCATCATCAGTTGGATATTAATACCCATTTTAATTTTTTGAAAAGTTAATACCCATTTTAATACCTATTGTTCTTTCACCCAAAACAGAGCTCCAACGTACAGTGAGAATTTTGAGGAGACTACCACTAGATGAATAAAAAAATTACCAGTTTGAAACTGGGGTTTACAAACAACCTCAAATTCTTGCATTGATTGATAATACCACGCGTTTGACATCGTTTCGTGATGCCTGTGCAGAAAAACAGAGTATAAAGTCTCAGTTGCAGAGAATCTTAACTTCAACAATCTGCACAAAAGGAGGAAGCTTCATATGAAACATAGAATACTTTGGAAGTCAAGATCAAACAAACTAGAAAATTAGTTTAGTCAATACCAACCCCCCACCCACACACAGTTTTATTCACAATTTTCCAAAGTCCCCAAGTTGAAATTGAGGGTAAAATTAAAAAAAAAAATACATGCCTTTTGTAAGAACCCATCTCAAATTTTCAATTTTTATTAGGAAGTCCCTATTTGATTTGGTTATAAAGGGTCAACATTTTTTACAAGAATCCTATTTAAATTTTCAATTTTTCTTGAAAATTTGATCTGGGTATGAAACCCTAATCATATAAACAAGTAAAGATCATCAATCAAGCATAAAAACACACTAAAGACAGAAAAAGAGAGTGACCCACCTCTTGAAACACCATAAAAATGAAATCTTTAGCACAGGTTTCTGCTGGCATCTTGTAAGGGCAAAAACGTGGTGGGTGGGTGCGATGGTGATGATGGTGGCGGTGAAGGAGGTGTACGGTGGTGGGTTGTGGATGGTGAAGGTGAGTTTGCGGTGGTGGAGGTGGTGTTATGGGTGTTGCAGGTGGTGGCCCGAGTGGTGGGTTCTTTATGGTGAAGGTGGGTTAGGTGGTGGGAGGTGTTCTTAGGGGTGTTGCAGGTGATTGATGTTGAAGAAGGTAGAGTTATAAATTATTTTGTTTTATTTATTAAAATGATATTCATTAAATGGGGTAAAAAGACTAAAATAACCCTGGGTGACCAAATTTAACAAAAAAAAATTAACTGGGTTAGGCCTAAAGGACATAACTTGCAAGATTTGCAAACATTAAGGACAAAACTCATCAATTTTAAAGACAAAGGACAGCGCCTGCAATTTGGGACAAACATAAAGGACAAAACTTGTAATTTACTCAATTGTTTATGAGTTCACTAAGGACTCGTCAAAATATATTAGATGTAACTAAGGTTTGGAAGACGTGTCTCGTCCAGGAGTAAGACACACTGACCAAACCCAAAGACCATGGATGGCATCTTTATTCCGATCGCAGCATAAAACTTCCAACGCCCGCCAGATCCACTTACTAATTCCCTGAAATACATGTAGATTGAAAACATCAACAAAAGTTGAGCGAGTTCATGTGTTTAGTATGTGTGCACGAATCATCCTTGAAAACCTTTGCATGTATATATGTACTTGTAAACTGGTATGAAGCAATAAGGAGAAACAGATCAATTAATGCGTAGCTAATACATTAATATAAGTGACATGGCATAGGAAGCACTCAATCCTGTATGAATATTTCATACCGGCCCCTCCGGCGGAACGACATAGTCACCACATACGGCCAACTCGCAGGCCCATGGGTGGGGCTCGCAACACCCAATAGATCTATCACTCATGCCCTTCGGTCCTTATACAAGGATTAATGGTCTTAAGTTAGTCGCCTACCCATTCACGTGATCTAGCAGTACATTCCTTAGCTAATCATACCATTTGTAATTGTTTGTAATCAGTATGTAACATGTATTTCACCCCCGAGAGTTATAAAACCGAAAACAGTTAAGAGAAAAAGGGGGCATGAACTCACAGTTTTGCGTTCCCTGTATCCGATGTAACTCAAAGCTTCATCTAGAACGCATGACTACCTACATGCGTACTACGGTCCATTAGATGAGTGGGTCGTGCCTTGACTTTGTAAAGATTAGTGTCTTTTAGTTACGTTTCAAAGTGTCTTCATTATTATTCCAAGTTATAATTACTTGTTAAAATAATAATTATTTTAACTTTAAATTACATTTATAAATTTTGGAATAATTGTTAAACAATATTTTCGTAATAATACTTCTCAAGTATTTATATCCGTATTTCCTTCCCAATGATGGGGGTATCTCATACATGTGTATTCGTATTCTTGTATTTGTATAACTTGCCATGTATTGGCGTCGTATTCCGGCGTGTATTGTCTTTTATAAGTATCCAATATATATTTCTAAAATATATATTTCAAGAAGTATTCCTTAGAAAAATTATTCCTAATTTTTCTCTTGGCAAAAATATTTGTAGTTCCAAAATAATATATTTTCAAAAATAATGTATTACAAGTTCATTCGAGAAAATATATATTTTTTCCCAAAAATAGTACATCTTCTAAAAATTACAAGAAAGTAAATTTTTACTTCCCAAAATAATATATTTTCTCTTTGTCAAAAATATGGTATAACTTTGTAATAATTGGAAAAATCATATTTTCCTTTCTTGTGTCCAAAATATTATTCACCAAAAATATACTTATAAATGTATTTTCCGGAATATTTTGTAAGTTACATTCTTTCGTTTGGTTTCCCAATATTGTGTGTGTAACTTGTGTATTTATTCCTCGTGATTTTTGGTAATATTTTGGATTGTAATTTCTTGGTATTTTGTTAAGTTATATTACTTTGACCCTAAAATAATATAACTTTTACACAAAGTATACAATTATTCACACATCATGTCTTTAATGTAAATATATATTCTAAATATATATTTATCCATTTTTATTTATAAAAACCTACCTCCAATACTTGTATTTTTGTAACAAAAATTATGGCAAAGCTTATGTAGAAAATCCATGGTTAAAATACACTTAGAAATACTTGTTTGAAAATATTTTTCTAATTGTTTATATTTTTAGAAAATTTTGCCATAGTTTCCCCTAAAAATGGAGGTGTCCATGCTATCAAAACATATCATTTTCTTTTTAAAATCATAAAAAAACAATCAACAATCAACCCTAAGCAGCTTACACTTACCAATTTGCCATAATCATGTGGTTTATATAGCAACATGAACTTGAACTTTCGTAAAAACTAGTAGTAACTTGGTAGTGTGTTTAGTAGGTTTAGTTACCCTTTGAAATGTGTTTACTTCTTTAAAAACTTCATTTTTAAAGAATTTGGGTGTTTACAACTTCAAAACATATTTCCCAAAAATGCTTCTTTATGTAATCTTCTTGTTACACAAGTGTTTCTACACTTGTTTAACCATTAAAAATAGTATTTGTTTATGTAAGAACCAAGATCTACTAAAACTCATATTTCAAGCTTGGTTCTTTTGGAAAACCATTCATAAATTTTTAGATCTATATGATTATTAACCCACTTTGATTATTATTTTTCAAGAAAACAATATATCTTTTCAAGTTCATGTCTTTCTTGAGGATGATTTATAAACCTCTAACATTTTCATCCTCTCATCTTGCTAGATTATGTTTTTAATCATGATCTAGCAAGATCATAT
The DNA here is from genome assembly GCA_030545235.1 of Helianthus tuberosus. Taxonomy (NCBI): domain Eukaryota; kingdom Viridiplantae; phylum Streptophyta; class Magnoliopsida; order Asterales; family Asteraceae; genus Helianthus; species Helianthus tuberosus. The sequence goes on along the minus strand of CM060446.1, from coordinate 40,486,780 downwards.
AATGTTCTACATCATTTACACAAACTAACAATCATCAAGCATCATAACAACACTAAACAACATGATTTCTTTAAGATTTCTTATAGTTTTATGCTTATGTTCATGTTTCACCTTCTTGTTTCTTAGTGTTCTTCATGATAATCATCTTGTATCATCTTTTAACCACTTAAAATAGTTGTAAAATGAAGAGTAGAAAATCTTACTACTAGCTCAAGGCTAGGGATGATTAAGTGGAGAAAACAAGTGGATAAAAGCACTAGAGAGAGGTCCTTCAACTTTCAAGAGCTCCAAGCTTCTTTGTATAGTTTCTAAGACCTTTGTATATGTGTAGATTTAATGAGAAGTGAATGAAGATGATGGTGGTATTTGGGGAGTTCTTGGCCATAGCTTATGGAGGAGGAGGAGAAGGTGTTTCAAGTGTGGTGAGAAGTGAGAATGAAATGGTTATGGTCCTTGGGTTATTCTTATAATCTTCCAACACTTCATAATCCAATGGATAATATGTTCCCTTACGTACATGACATATCTTTTAATCAAATCTTCATGAGATCAAGCAAGATCAAATAAGATCTCCCAAATAGTCCATGTGGGCCGTGAGATAGGGGGGGGGGGGTAGCAGGCTTAGGTTGTAACAATTTAGTTAGTTTGTAGTTAGAAATCAAGTATAAGTTAAGTACTTGGTTACTAGATATTTTTGTAGGTGTTATGATGTTCGGAGATCATAACTAGCTCAGAAATATTAAAACAATGCTTCTAGTATAATTTTGGTGTCTCGGGTAGTGTCCGGTTGTTCGGTTAGATACTGGTTCGTTAAAGTGTCAAACTATACCGTTTAGTGTTCTTTATGTACCCTTTTGCGACACTTTTAATTCCCGACACTTAGGAAAGCATTCAAGACCATTTAGTCATATTTTTGCATGATTCTAGCTTATTAAAAAGCTGATTTTTGCTGATTTATGCTGAATTCAGCATTTTGAGTGAGTTTTATGCACTTTCTGGCACTCCAACTATCACCTAGAAAAGCAGTTTTGTGGTCCTTACTTCCCTACACTTTATACTAGTGTAGTACTTAGTTTCTGGTTCATACTGTGTCAAAACAACGTCTGTCTATGTACTGAACTCCGTCAACATTTTCCCGGTCTGTCAGTTAACTATGCGAACTGTGCTTTGTGCATCATTTATGTCAATATGTTTGCATGCAGTCAATGATGTGTCATTTGCACTATGTTATGCAGACGTAAGTATAATGCAGTAACCAGAAAGCAATTCAAGTCATAAATTGTAAATCAGCACAGTCATTAAGCACTAATCATCATTTAATAATTGTACGGATGCATGCAAATTTAGCAGTTGCCACATTCTCCCCCTGTTATGAAACTTTCGTCCTCGAAATTTGTACTACCTTAACTCCTTATGGTTACATCATGCGTGTATGTATATGAATAGTACTGAGGTAGATAACCACCAAATCCGAATCAAATCTTATTCACATCAGGTGAATCCAAGGATGTATTTCAACAACAAGAACTCAATGGTTAAAAGGTATGTGTTCTAGCATTTGATGTCAAAGGACACGAGATGCATAGATGTATAATCTAGCGTAACTTAGTTAACAGGGGTGCAACAAAGGAGTTTTGACCAATGGATTCTCAAGCAATCGGCCACAATATGCAAACGAGTTTTCACAAACCATAGCATCCGCTATATGAACTCAAAATCAACAACTCGAATGTGTTAGTAACATGAAAATGATATGTCAACTTTCAAACAAATACATGGATAAAATAGCATGTTGACATTCTTGAATTGCGAAAATACACCGAATGGAACACAAGCGAATCTGGTGTATTATTGTCTTAGTTCGTAGTTACATTCGGAATGTTTAAATGACAAGTCAAACAAAAGTATGTCTAGTTTCGTGTGGAACGATTGACCATGGTTAGCACAAGCTACAAATTTGTAAGGATACCACGAAGTGTCGTGATTGACATATTTCAACAATTGCGGTGACCGAACAAGTTCACCGTGCTTGAAACCAAAGGAAAGTGTACTGAAACAACTCTGAAAATTTGATTTACACAATGTCATAGAGTTTCCTATTGAATACGGAACATCAAAGAACCACTGTTTCTGATCGAAGATGAAAAGTAATAAGTACCGCAAGGCATTCGATCGACCATGAAAGAATCGTTAAGAGGTACACCGTGCTATGAAATTAATCTATGTACCCTTGCCTTAGCACACAACTGTGTTGGGACCGCTTTAATTGTGATAAACAAAACGGATTTAGATCAAATAAATGGACAATTAAATCCGTGTATGAGGTGCGTAACCAAATTAGCGCAAGCTTCAACTTTGTGAAAGTATTATCGTAAGGTATTGAAATCAATAAACGATTTAGTGGAGTCGTAGACCAATCAAGTCTATTACGACTCGAAACAAAAGAACTTTTGCAAAATTGTTTGAATATGATGCTCTCAATACATCATATGGCGTCTCAAATTGAATATGAGAAATGGATAAGTTCAAGCAATTGGACTTGGTAACCTGACAATAAACGTATGTATCAACAAGGGAATCTCAGCATGGTTACAAAGATAAACCATGAATGTAACTTGAAAGAAATGAAGTCTCAAGAAAGTGTGTTGGCTTGATAACAAGGAAGCCAATAATTACCATAATGTAGGTCATTCGAATCACAAATCAGTAATTAGATTTAGCAACATAATATTTGAACTTCAATGAAGCGTTTATTCGAAATGAAACCGCATGCGTAGCAAATGGTGCATGCGTAATATATAAGTTTTCATGTAATGAAACAATGAGTATTTGCTAAAATGAAGAAATGACCAAGTATCGAAGCAAATGTGTGTTCGCTCTCAGCGAAGAAAATTAACGTGATGCAACTACCATTAAGGGGAGTAGAGATGCAAACATCTACTCGCTAGAAGCAAAAGTGAAGATTTTAACAAAAGAAATTTGAGTACTTTCTGTTTGGTTAACTGAAATAGTGTGTATGTCTGGATAATGGGGTTTGCTTGAGTTAACAGGTGTGGTTCCTAAGCAACCTTTACGAGTTTGGACCTGGGTTCCCAAAGGTACAAAGTACATGTTTTCTAGATTCTCAAAGTTTCGTAGTCTGTGTAAAACTGTTTTGTGCATCGTGTAGGAAACACCATTTTTGCGTAAGTTTAAAACAAGTTATTGTCCCACAATTTCCCCGGTATACTTTCTTCCTGAATTCACAGCTAATGACACTCGATCATCGATCAGTCGTGAAATAGTAGTTGGATCCTCACAGTTAGTTAAATAAGTAATTAGTTAATCTTTAGCAAGAGTTACCGACTCTCGTTGGGTAACTCATTCGGCTCTTGGTAGTTTGATGTTCGTACGAAAGCTATCGTCCTTCTTCTTGACGAGCAAAACTGAGGTTACCCAAAACGGGAAACTTTGTCTGTTATCTTCCTTCTCTATCAACTACTGAAGCTACACTGACAATCCTTGCATCTCCGAAGGTGTAAGTCGCTAAGGTGCATAGACTGTAGGCGCGACACCTGGAATCAAATTGATGCGAAATTCGACTTGTCGTTGAGGAGATAATTCTGGCAAGTCTTCGGGGAAGACTTCAGGATATTCCCTTATCACAGGGATATCTTCGAGTTTTGGTTCTTCGGTTCCCTTGTCCACGACATGAGCCCAGAAAAACAACACATCCATTACGCAACAACTTTCGTGCCTTCAAGCAATTTGGAAGCTGTAGGGGCGTAGTCTGCTTACCTCCATGAATCATGATTGTTTCTTCATTTGCCATCGGGGTGCAGGCAATAATCTCCGCTTGATTGCTCGACAACCAATCCATCCCAATTACCACGTCGAAGCTTCCCTTAAGCTAGTTCTATCGAGTACTGGATATCTATCTTACTTACTACTAAAACAAGTATATTCTGAAGCTAAAATTTGACAACAATGTCAAATAGCACAGACGTACAAAATTGGCTATTATGAGACGTACCGATGGCCATGTTTGGATCCTGGCGTGCTTCCCTAGCTCTGGTGTTAGACATTTTCCCACGATCTTGTTTAATCTCCCTTGGGCAATCTTTCCTAAGGTGCCCCATGTCACCGCAGTTATAACACCCTTGACCTCTCTTTCCACGTCTCGTCTCATACCAACACGTCTCCTTGCAGTGCCCCACTGTGCCATAGTTGTCACACTTTCCATTTTTACATCGCCCGGTATGATGACGTCGACACTTGTCGCATTTAGGCAGTTTACCCATGTACTCTTTTCCCTTTTTGTTGTTATTCATCTGAGTACCATGCTTGAAGTTTCTGAATTTTCTCTTGTTATCTCCAGATGACTCCACATGAGTCTCCTTTTTCTCCTCAGAGGTTGAAAATCTTCCTAGTCTAATCGCTTCTTCAGTGAGCGCCACACTCAAGTCACTAGCTGCGTTAAGTGTTGGAGGTTTAGATGTTATCACCAGGCTAGAATCTGAGGTGCCAATCCCCCGATGAAACATTCGATCTTCTTAAACTCTGGATCTACCATGTAGGGGACAACGCGAGACAGATCATGGAATCTCTGCACGTACTCAGCTATCTTTGGACCTGGGTTCCCAAAGGTCCTAAGTACATGTTTTCTAGATTCTCAAAGTTTCGTAGTCTGTGTAAAACTGTTTTGTGCATCGTGTAGGAAACACCTTTTTTGCGTAAGTTTAAAACATGTTATTGTCCCACAATTTCCCCGGTATACTTTCTTCCTGAATTCACAGCTAATAACACTCGATCATCGATCAGTCATGAAATAGTAGTTGGATCCTCACAGTTAGTTAAATAAGTAATTCGTTATTCTTTAGCAAGAGTTATCGACTCTCGTTGGGTAACTCGTTCGGATCTTGGTAGTTTGATGTTCGTACGAAAGCTATCGTCCTTCTTCTTGACGAGCAAAACTGAGGTTACCCAAAGCGGGAAACTTTGTCTGTTATCTTCCTTCTCTATCAACTACTGAAGCTACACTGACAATCCTTGCATCTCCGAAGGTGTAAGTCGCTAAGGTGCATAGACTGTAGGCGCGACACCTGGAATCAAATTGATGCGAAATTCGACTTGTCGTTGAGGAGATAATTCTGGCAAGTCTTCGGGGAAGACTTCAGGATATTCCCTTATCACAGGGATATCTTTGAGTTTTGGTTCTTCGGTTCCCTTGTCCACGACATGAGCCCAGAAAAACAACACATCCATTACGCAACAACTTTCGTGCCTTCAAGCAATTTGGAAGCTGTAGGGGCGTAGTCTGCTTACCTCCATGAATCATGATTGTTTCTTCATTTTCCATCGGGGTGCGGGCAATAATCTCCGCTTGATTGCTCGACAACCAATCCATCCCAATTACCACGTCGAAGCTTCCCTTAAGCTAGTTCTATCGAGTACTGGATATCTATCTTACTTACTACTAAAACAAGTATATTCTGAAGCTAAAATTTGACAACAATGTCAAATAGCACAGACGTACAACATTGGCTATTATGAGACGTACCGATGGCCATGTTTGGATCCTGGCGTGCTTCCCTAGCTCTGGTGTTAGACATTTTCCCACGATCTTGTTTAATCTCCCTTGGGCAATCTTTCCTAAGGTGCCCCATGTCACCGCAGTTATAAAACCCTTGACCTCTCTTTCCACGTCTCGTCTCATACCAACACGTCTCCTTGCAGTGCCCCACTGTGCCATAGTTGTCACACTTTCCATTTTTACATCGCCCGGTATGATGACGTCGACACTTGTCGTATTTAGGTAGTTTACCCATGTACTCTTTCCCCTTTTTGGCCTTGTTGTTATTCATCTGAGTACCATGCTTGAAGTTTCTGAATTTTCTCTTGTTATCTCCAGATGACTCCACATGAGTCTCCTTTTTCTCCTCAGAGGTTGAAAATCTTCCTAGTCTAATCGCTTCTTCAGTGAGCGCCACACTCAAGTCAATAGCTGCGTTAATTGTTGGAGGTTTAGATGTTGTCACCAGGCTTAGAATCTGAGGTGCCAATCCCCCGATGAAACATTCGATCTTCTTAAACTCTGGATCTACCATGTAGGGGACAACGCGAGACAGATCATGGAATCTCTGCACGTACTCAACTATCTTTGGACCTTCCATCTTCAAGTTCCAGAACTCAGTTTCCAACTTCTGGACTTCTGCTCTCGAACAGTACTTCTTATGCATTAGTTCTTGTAGTTCGTCCCATGTCAAAGCATACGCAGCAGTCTCGCCCAACGTCTGAACCTGGAGGTTCCACCATGACAGAGCCCCATCTTGAAACAATCTGGAAATGTATGTGACCTGATGCTCTGGGGCACATCGGCTCAACCACAAAACAGAATCCGTCTTCTCAACCCAACGCATGAAGGCTAAGGCACCCCTAGTGCCGTCGAAATCCAGGGGCTTGCAGCCCAAAAACTGCTTGTAAGTGCAGCCTGCGATATAAGCAACATCATTCACAAGAGGCATTAGCAAAGCACACTTGGAAATGTCCAAACGTTTTTGTAATGTGTCTTAAGTGACTAAACATTACCGTTGGGTGGGTTATTTCCTGTGGTACCTCCACTGGGCTCGGAGCGAAGGGCCTCGTGCTGTGCGATGGCCTGTGAGATGCGCTCTTGTAATTCCGCCTATGTCGTCGGCAGAGGGTTATTGGTATCGGTGTTCCCTTGAAGCGACATCTTCTAAGTAGAAGAATGGTTATGTCAGGTCTTATTAAGGACACAAGCGCATAAGCTTCTACTTAACGAATAAGACCTAGGAGGTGTATTTACATGAGTATATACGCAGTCGTTATAACAAGCAATCATATAACATCACCATTATAGCACAAACTTGTAGGTAGGGACATATTTAATGAGAACATAACAAGCAAGCACGTAGCATTACAATTATAGTACAATCATGCAAATCATCAACGTGCTTAGTAAGGACATGGCGACTGAGCTTTCATTGTTTACCAACCACAATCACATTGTTTACAAAGTGCATCACATCAAAAGGGACACAGGGTCACCCTTCCCTCGTCCAATAAGTCTATCAGTGTACCAAAATCGTGGGGTCAAAAGTGGTCTTCAAAAGTCTCTACAATCTCTGCTTATTAGTAGTGTCTTTTCCCAAAAGTAATGCAATCCGCATAAAACCAAAAGCCAACTATACTGGTGTCTGAGGTGGAGGAGTGAAGAAAAGCAAATTGCTAACATGCGCGACTTTCTCCTCGAGCTTGAATATACGGCGGAGTAAGTATCTGATCTGCTGCTTGATAGTAAAGAAACGAGCATCAAAACCTAAGAAGGTGTAATAGCAGTAGGTGAGAGTGCAAAAGGAGACAGTGATGCATGTGGAGGATCAAAGTATACTGGCATTGACAGGGTGGAGGACGTAATGTCAGCTCAAGCTCCAAAACTCTATAACTTAAAACCTCAAACTGTAGCTGAAGTTACAGGAGTAACTCATCCCGTGTGTAGCTTCCATAATGTGAGGGATGGTAGGGGTCTGGAATCAGCATAGGGCATGATAGGAACCATCGGAATGGCTCGTCCAGCGGTGAAGAAATGAACAGTACAGCCTGAAGGATCTGTGGAAAAGCTGCTGATACAAAAAGACCGTCACGCAGGTGCTGGCCAAAGGTACCTTCCCCTGGATGGGGTGCGGGTATGTCTTGAAAGAAAGCAATAGGCAAACCGGTGCGATGGACGTCGGACTCCACAGGAGGAAATGAGCAACATCAGAGGGTTCGGGTGCAGAAACAAATGTCTCAGCAAAAGAGAAGACCATCAGGTGCAGGTACTGGGTCCGGTATAAGGGGTGCAATGTCTGGTAAACCGAAAGAAATAGGGTCATGATTAAGCAAGGGCTTAGGATCAGCAGGTGCAACATCAAGCTGACCCAAGAGGTATAGGAGCTGGCTCAGGAGCAGGCTCTGGGTCGTGTGAAGGTGTGGGATCTCGAGCAGGTGATAGTAGTCACAGTGGTGACGTCGTCTGAGTCAATAGTAGAAAGTTTCAATCCGGCCGTTTGTAAGGCTACAGATGTCACAGACTCAAAGGAGTCTGAAATCGAGTGCAAAATGGAAGAAGAGGATACTTCAATGGCAGGAATCTCAGGAGGTAGAATAGCAATGACATCCTCAGCTATCTTTCCATCATCCTGGGCGTCAACAGGAGGGTCGTTAATCAAACAAATCAACGTTATCATCAAACGAATCGTCAAAAGACATATCCTCGGGAGGAATGACCATGGGAGGTACGGCGTCGAGGATCGGAGCTAGGATGTGCTTGCCATTGGGGTGTCCAAATGATAAGGTGGTCATGGACCGAAACAAGAATGACAGAAGGATTCTTGTCATGGAAACCATCAGCAAGGGTAAATCATCACCAAAATCTAGCAGCGCGGACGGTTGGAAGTCGTCCTCGTCCTTGGTCATCATATCAGGATCTCTCTCAGTGTCTGACGCAAATATCTCCGGCGCAGGTACAATCTCATTATATGTGGCGGTGGCCGTAGGGTCGTCAATGTCCGATTCCTCGCTCTCGGAAGAAGGTGACATGTGTGCCGGTACTTAATAGTCATAGCATGTATATTCATAGCAATCACTAACACTTAGTATATTGCAAACAAGGACAATTCATCATGTAATCATGTATTCACATTATTCTTCATGAAACTTTCTATCCTTTCTAGTCTCTCAGACTAAACTTCCCAGTCTCTCAGACTGAACTCCCTAGTCTCTCAGACTACACTTCCCAGTCTCCTAGACTGAACTCCCTAGCCTCTCAGACTAGACTTTCCAGTCTCTCAGACTGAACTCCCTAGCCTCTCAGACTAGACTTCCCAGTATCTCAGACTGAACTCCCTAGCCTCTCATACTAGACTTCCCAGTCTCTCAGACTGAACTACCCAGTCTCTCAGACTGAACTACCCAGTCTCTCAGACTGATTCATAAACGTAATCTTTGAAATGTGTTTCATGTCTTTTATTTGTAAAAATGTTTATTTCCTGGATCTTGGCGTTTAGTGTATGCAATGAAAACATGTTCGTAAAAACGTTTTTGTGAGAGCCCTAATGATCGTAGTCTAGACTCGAGAAAGAATCCTAGTTCACTACGATCGAAGCTCTGATACCAAGCTACACACCCTGACTTTTGCGGAAGCGTGATTATGGTGTGACTTTCTTAATTCCATTGCTTTCAATCATAACAACAACTATATGATAAAACCATAGATTTGTCATCCATTAAATGAGTTTAAAACATAACAACATTGTTTAAAATGTAGAGTTCAAATTCAAGTTTTACAAACCATACAAATTGTTTATGAGTTCACTAAGGACTCGTCAAAAGATATTAGATGTAACTAAGGTTTGGAAGACGTGTCTCGCCCAGGAGTAAGACACACTGACCAAACCCAAAGACCATGGATGACATCTTTATTCCTATCGCAGCATAAAACTTCCAACGCCCGCCAGATCCACTTACTAATTCCCTGAAATACATGTAGTTTGAAAACATCAACAAAAGTTGAGCGAGTTCATGTGTTTAGTATGTGTGCACGAATCATCCTTGAAAACCTTTGCATGTATGTATGTACTTGTAAACTGGTATGAAGCAATAAGGAGAAACAAATCAATTAATGTGTAGCTAATACATTAATATAAGTGATATGGCATAGGAAGCACTCAATCCTGTATGCGTATTTCATACCGGCCCCTCCGGTGGAACGACATAGTCACCACATGCGGCCAACTCACAGGCCCATGGGTGGGGATCGCAACACTCAACAGATCTATAACTCATGCCCCTTGGTCCTTATACAAGGATTAATGGTCTTAAGTTAATCACCTACCCATTCATGTGATCTAGCAGTACATTCCTTAGCTAATCATACCATTTATAATTGTTTGTAATCAGTATGTAACATGTATTTCACCCCCGAGAGTTATAAAACCGAAAACAATTAAGAGAAAAGGGGGGCATGAACTCACAGTTTTGCGTTCCCTGTATCCGATGTAACTCAAAGCTTCCTCTAGAACGCACGACTACCTACATGCGTACTACGGTCCATTAGATGAGCGGGTCGTGCCTTGACTTGGTAAAGATTAGTGTCTTTGAGTTACGTTTCAAAGTGTCTTCATTATTATTGCAAGTTGTAATTACTTGTTAAAAAAATAATTATTTTAACTTTAAATTACATTTATATATTTTGGAATAATTTTTAAACAATATTTTCGTAATAATACTTCTCAAGTATTTATATCCGTATTTCCTTCCCAAGGATGGAGGTATCTCATACATGTATGTTCGTATTCTTGTATTTGTATAACTTGCAATGTATTTGCGTTGTATTCCGGCGTGTATTGTCTTTAATAAGTATCCAATATATATTTCTAAATATATATTTCAAGAAGTATTCCTTAGAAAAATTATTCCTAATTTTTCTCTTGGCAAAAATATTTGTAGTTCCAAAATAATATATTTTCAAAAATAATGTATTACAAGTTCATTCTAGAAAATATATATTTTTCCCAAAAAATAGTACATCTTCTAAAAATTACAAGAAAATATATTTTTACTTCCCAAAATAATATATTTTCTCCTTGTAAAAAATATGGTATAACTTTGTAATAATTGGAAAAATCATATTTTCCTTTCTTGTGCCCAAAATATTATTCACCATAAATATACTTATAAATGTATTTTCCGGAATATTTTGTAAGTTACATTCTTTCGTCTGGTTTCCCAATATTGTGTGTGTAACTTGTGTATCTATTTCTCGTGATTTTTGGTAATATTTTGGAGTCTAATTTCTTGGTATTTTGTTAAGTTATATTACTTTGACCCTAAAATAATATAACTTTTACACAAGGTATACAATTATTCACACATCATGTCTTTAATGTAAATATATATTTATCCATTTTTATTTATAAAACCTACCTCCAATACTTGTATTTTTGTAACAAAAATTATGGCAAAGCTTATGTAGAAAATCCATGGTTAAAATACACTTAGAAATACTTGTTTGAAAATATTTTTCTAAGTGTTTATATTTTTAGAAAATTTTGCCATATTTCCCCTAAAAATGGAGGTGTCCATGCTATCAAAGCATATCATTTTCTTTTTAAAATCATCACAAACAATCAACAATCAACCCTAAGCAGCTTACACTTACCAATTTGCCATAATCATGTGGTTTATATAGCAACATGAACTTGAACTTTCGTAAAAACTAGTAGTAACTTGGTAGTGTGTTTAGTAGGTTTAGTTACCCTTTGAAATGTATTTACTTATTTAAAAACTTCATTTTTAAAGAAGTTGGGTGTTTACAACTTCCAAACATATTTCCCAAAAATGCTTCTTTATGTAATCTTCTTGTTACACAAGTGTTTCTACACTTGTTTAACCATTAAAAATAGTATTTGTTTATGTTAGAACCAAGATCTACTAAAACTCATATTTCAAGCTTGGTTCTTTTGGAAAACCATTCATAAATTTTTAGATCTATATGATTATTAACCCACTTTGATTATTATTTTTCAAGAAAACAATATATCTTTTCAAGTTCATGTCTTTCTTGAGGATGATTTATAAACCTCTAACATTTTCATCCTCTCATCTTGCTAGATTATCTTTTTAATCATGATCTAGCAAGATCATATAATGTTCTACATCATTTACACAAACTAACAATCGTCAAGCATCATAACAACACTAAACAACATGATTTCTTTAAGATTTCTTATAGTTTTATGCTTGTGTTCACGTTTCACCTTCTTGTTTCTTAGTGTTCTTCATGATAATCATCTTGTATCATCTTTTAACCACTTAAAATAGATGTAAAATGAAGAGTAGAAAATCTTACTACTAGCTCAAGGCTAGGGATGATCAAGTGGAGAAAACAAGTGGATAAAAGCACTAGAGAGAGGTCCTTCAACTTTCAAGAGCTCTAAGCTTCTTTGTATAGCTTTTAACACCTTTGTATATGTGTAGATTTAATGAGAAGTGAATGAAGATGATGGTGGTGTTTGGGGAGTTCTTGGCCGTAGTTTATGGAGGAGGAGAAGGTTTTTCAAGTGTGGTGAGAAGTGAGAATGAAATGGTTATGGTCCTTGGGTTATTCTTATAATCTTCCAACACTTCATAATCCAATGGATAATATGTTCCCTTAAGTACATGACATATCTTTTAATCAAATCTTCATGAGATCAAGCAAGATCAAATAAGATATCCCAAATAGGCCATGTGGGCCGTGAGATAGGGGGGGGGGGGGTAGTAGGCTTAGGTTGTAACAATTTAGTTAGTTTGTAGTTAGAAATCAAGTATAAGTTAAGTACTTGGTTACTGGATATTTTGTAGGTGTTATGGTGTTCGGAGATCATAACTAGCTCAGAAATATTAAAACAATGCTTCTAGTATAATTTTGGTGTTTCGGGTAGTGTCCGGTTGTTCGGTTAGATACCGGTTCATTAAAGTGTCAAACTATACCGTTTAGTGTTCTTTATGTACCCTTTTGCGACACTTTTAATTCCTGACACTTAGGAAAGCATTCAGGACCATTTAGTCATTTTTTGCATGATTCTAGCTTATTAAAAAGCTGATTTTTGCTGATTTATGCTGAATTCAGCATTTTGAGTGAGTTTTATGCACTTTCCGGCACTCCAACTATCACCTATAAAAGCAGTTTTGTGGTCCTTACTTCTCTACACTCTATACTAGTGTAGTACTTAGTTTCTGGCTCATACTGTGTCAAAACAACGTCTATCTATGTACTGAACTCTGTCAGCATTTTCCCGGTCTGTCAGTTAACTATGCGAACTGTGCTTTGTGCATCATTTATGTCAATATGTTTGCATACAGTCAATGATGTGTCATTTGCACTATGTGATGCACACGTAAGTATAATGCAGTAACCAGAAAGCAATTCAAGTCATAAATTGTAAATCAGCATAATCATTAAGCACTAATAATCATTTAATAATTGTATGGATGCATGCAAATTTGGCAGTTGTTCACCGTCGCCGGCGACCACTACACCTTCCGGCGAACACATCATCATACCTTCACGTCACTCAAGTACTCTCAAAATCTCTCATTGATAATATCATTTTATTAATCTCATATTATACAGGAATAAGATTTTGCGATTGTGAATTGTGATTGCGATTGTGTTTTCAATGACGTAGATGGTTTACAACCATGTTTAATTGGAATCAGTGTGTTTTGTTGATTATTTACGTTCTGCTCGGTTAGTTGATTTGGAAAAATTATGTATATATGTGTGTGTGATATGTTTGTTGGTAAAAAAATGTCTTCCTTTTTAAATATCATTTTTATACATATACCTCTTTAGTTACCAAGAGTTATGATATATATGCTGCCGTTAGCCCTCGGATCATCAAAAGCTAAAGGGTTTCATAAATGGGGTTCAAAGTTTAATGATTTCTGGTGCTGTTACGGAACAGGTTTGTAATTTTAGTTATTATGGTTAGTTAGCATCAACATTCTTATGTGTGGGTCTCACTCATTTGAAGTGATCATCAAAAGCTTATATGGTTTTTTAGGGATTGAATCGATTTCGAAACTGGACGATTCAATCTACTTAGAAGAAGCAAGAAACGTAGAAGCAGGAAACGGTCACGGGCTTTACATAATTCAGTACCTATCAAGCTCAGCTGACTGGAAATCTGGGCAGTTTTTTCTTGCTCAGAAAGTCGAGCCTGCGGTGTCTTGGGATCTACACCTTCGAGTGACGGTAATGATCACTTCAAAGAAGGTACGCATACCAACACATATATGTGTAACATATGTTTGATCTTTGTTTATTTATGTGCGAAAACTGCAAATCTGAGTTTGAGAAACACATATATAAACCGTTGTACTTTATGGGCATGCATAAAGGTGTCAGTTTTGGCCCATTTACTTATGCATGGGTCGATTAAGCTTATGATTTTATCTCAAATGAGTCAAAAACATATTTTTAGAGAAATCGAGTGAAGTTGCGCAAAGTTCGTTTCTAATGTGTATAACCTCCTAATCGGTTTATTTGAAGAGTTAGATAATTAACGTAACAATATTGTTTTTCGCCCATACTTGACAGCAAGGAGCTTCATCTACCTTGAAGTTTAGAATACCATTTTGGACAAACTCAAATGCAAAAGTGTTACTTAACGGCCAAGTTATCCCTCTAACAGCTCCAGGTATGAATCTCTGAATCAAAAGATACAAATTTAAAAAATCTAAAGCCACCATTGCAGAGTTCATTACGTCGATTGCGTGCAGGTGCTTTCTTATCAGTCACAAAACAATGGAGTTCAAATGACATAATTAACCCTGATCTGCCTATAACTCTCAGGATGGAGGCTATCCAAGGTATCATCTTTATATTTTTTTTCGACTGAATATTTTCCAACTGATTGTGCTTTAGGGGTGTAAACAAGCCCAAAGGCTCGAGAGCTACACGAGATCGGCTCGGTTAAAAGCTCGAATGTGCCAAGCCCGACCTCAAGCCTAAAATATAGTTTGTTTAGTTATCGAGCCCGAGCTCGAGCCTGAAACTCGATTAAGCTTATGTTTTTATCTCAAATGAGTCAAAAGGATATTTTTAGAGAAATCGAGTGAAGTTGCGCAAAGTTCGTTTCTAATGTGTATAACCTCCTAATCGTTTTTTTAAGAGTTAGATCATTAACGTAACAATATTGTTTTTCGTCCATACTTGACAGCAAGGAGCTTCATCTAGCCTGAAGTTTAGAATACCATTTTGGACAACCTCAAATGCAAAAGCGTTACTTAGCGTCCAAGTTATCCCTCTAACAGCTCCAGGTATGAATCTTTGAATCAAAAGATACAAATTTAAAAAATCTAAAGCCACCATTGCAGAGCTCATAACGTCGATTGCGTGCAGGTACTTTCCTATCAGTCACAAAACAATGGAGTTCAAATGACATAATTAACCTTGATCTGCCCATAACTCTCAGGATGGAGGCTATCCAAGGTATCATCATCTTGATATTTTTTTCGACTTAATATTTTCCAATTGATTGTGCTTTAGGGGTGTAAACAAGCCCAAAGGCTCGAGAGCTACTCGAGATCGGCTCGGTTAAAAGCTCGAATGAGCCAATCCCGACCTCGAGCCTAAAATATAGTTTGTTTAGTTATCGAGCCCGAGCTCGAGCCTGAAACTCATTTAGGCTAGCGAGCCTAAACGAGCCCAGACAAAATTTTAGTTTTTTTTACATATTGAAATGATAATGATGATTATAATCCAATCCGAAAAAGCCCATGAAATACTTATAACTCCCGTCGAGTCCGTAACGAGTCATAAACATATCTATGGTTTTAGTAACTGGTCCATTTACACATAAGCGGGTCAAAATAGCTACCTCCAATTGAAATACTTATAACTCGCGTTGACTCCGTAAAGAGTCGTAAACATATAATATTTTTAATTTATTGTCCGAGTCGTCCGTAACTAGCGTCGAGTCCGTAACGATTCGTAAATATATAATATTTTTATTTTATCGCCCGAGTCGTAAGCGTCGTCCGTAACTAGCGTCGACTCTGTAACGAATCGTAAATGTATAATATTTTTGTTTTATCGTCCGAGTCGTCCGTAACGAGCGTAGCCAGTTACTAGCGTCGAGTGCGTAACGAGTCATAAATATATAATAATTTTTATTTTATCAAGCAACCGAGTCCGTAACGAGTCGTAAATATAACACAATTAATTGAACACACAATTAATTGAACCTACTGTTGGTTTTAAGTTGATTACAAAATTGCAGGTTGTCCATTCCAACATGATTCTTACTCTTTAGCCTGTTGTAGGATTTTAAAGCTTTGTACCATGTTAAATGTTATTTATTCATTTGTCAAAACTATTTTTAATTCCTTGATCATATGCTGCAATTGTTTAGTATGAAGGCAGTTGATGATGGGTGTAGATATGAACATTGCTGCAATTTTTATGAAAAGAAAACCTTTGAATATAATTATAGAAGAGTAAGACAACTTGCTGATTTTATTTTTGGAAATATATTAGAAGGTGAAAGTTCTTTAACAAATTATTGATTGTATTACCCTTACAAATGCTCATATGCTCATTGACTTGCATATGCATCTTCTTACGGTCAAGGTGCCACTTTTAGCTTAAAATAGCTTTGTTGAAGTAATCTTTGTGCTAAGTGACTGTAATTCTCATACTAGACAAAGCAATCCTTTGAGTTCCCAAAAAGAAAGCCGACTTTTTTTCTATTCGGTAACAACATTTTAGCTCATTTTCAAATAACTTTTTTTTTTCTATAAAGTATTTTTACATATTATGATTTTTCCGGTTTTTTTAGAGGCAATGATGAAAAGTCAAGTAGTCAAAGAATGCATAGATATGTTTCTTTATTGAAACAAAAGGAAACAACGCATCTTTTGGCTACATTTGTGAAAGTATGTGCATAGATTTAGCCTCTGCATGAGACGGTATGTTCAAAATAGCATGTTACCAGCCAGTCTGTTCTACAGGTAAACTTTAAATAACCTTTCTTAATGTTAGATATTTTTTGATTTTGTTTCTTTTTTATTTTCATTTTTAGAACAAGCTACAAATCTGCTATAAAGATTAACTGACAGTATTTCATATTTTTGTTTGCTTTTCTAAAGCAAATAGGCTTAAAGATTGTGTTATTCACCAGGATAAAAAGATAAAAGCTGGAATAAAGCTCTAAGGCCGCTTCATGTATGCAATTGTGAGCTTGGAGAGAATTAGGGAGGAAGAGATTCCTAGGGACACTAACCCATTGGCGATTGTGGCGGATAATAATCCGAGAGTGGCATCTTCAAAGAGAATGCGCTAAACGTTGCAAGATGACGCGAAGCTAGCGTCTTCAGCTGTCTCAATAGCAGCTGCTTCTTCTGTTGCTAAAGTGGCTGCAACTGCTGCTAAAATCGCATCAGACGTTGCAGAACAAGCAAGATTGATGGCTGACGAAGTTTTTTTTTATCAAAAAGATTATGTTTAAACACTATTTGGGTTAAAACAGTGTTTTAACCCGAGAAAAAGTGAAACCACTGTTTTGAGTTAAAACAATGTTTTGAAATCACTTTTGGGTTAAAACAGTGTTTGAAACTACTGTTGGGTTAAAACAGTGTTGTTAAAACAGTGTTTTGAAACCACTTTTGGCTTCAAACACTGTTTTAACCCAAAAGTGGGTTCAAAACACTGTTTTAACAACACTGTTTTAACCCAACAGTGCTTTCAAACACTGTTTTAACCCAAAAGTGATTTCAAAACACTGTTGGGTTAAAACAGTGTTTGAAACCACTGTTGGGTTAAAACAGTGTTTGAAGGCACTGTTCGAGCTGATGCTTTACTAATTATTTAGCTGCCACTTTCAAGATTTTCTCTTACTAAAATCTTGTCTTTTATCTTGATTATTATTTTGGTCACTTCCCAATAGAAATCATGTTACATAGCTTAATAATTCTTTGAATGTTCAAGTATGAGGTTGTCAGGTTCTATCAGATGACCAAAAAAGAGCAATGTATGATCGGTACGGAGAAGACGAAGTTAGAAGTACGTGTCTTTGAGAAGATAACCACTAATAGGGAAATGAAGGTATGTTTGCTCGACGCGAGTTGGAAATTTCAGTTCTCAATCTATAATTGGCAACTATCCTTTGCTATTGTTCTTCAATCTTCATTCTAGAATCCAGATTTCCAGGTGTTTGTAGGATCGTTTTGCGACCCAATGAGTCGTTCAGAGTCAACATAAAGTTGTTTGAAAGGCGGAAACAGACAAACAACCTCAAATCAGTGTAAGAAATGTGTAGAAACAGAGTATGATACTTAAAACAAGCTTCTCATTGATATTTGACTTGAATACACGGTGAAAATTGGACAGCACTTCGTTACACTTCAACTAATTTCGTACCAAATGAGAAGCACCACATGCCTATTTATAGGCATCTAATTTCGCATGGAATTACACTTGCCAGTTCATGCGAAATTACCACAACATAATTTCGTGCGAAATTACATTATGTAATTTTGTGCGAAATTACTACAAACAAACATAAACTTTACATATTTGACATTTTGACCCCTATACAAGCTATCGACATGACCTACACTTTAGACGTAGGCTATAGACATTATGCACCAACAAACTCCCCCTTGGATATTGCCGGAGTCTTCAGTCAGGTCTTCAGCGCTTTCTTCACAATGACTTGAACTTTTCTTCCCTCGGCTTAGGCTTTTTCAACAACAGTTTCCTAAGCTTCTCGTTCTCGTCAACCTTTTTCTTTTCTTCAGCAGCCATTCTTTGTACAACTGTATGCCTTAGCATGTTGTCTTTATCTTCTCGAGCCTTTCTTTCTCTTTCAGCCTGTAACGCTTCCTCTTTCTCAATCTCTCGCCACTTAGACGTCCATTTATTGTCAGCATTGATACCTTTTTGGAAGCAGATAGAAACAACCTTCTGAAATTACATTGCTTGCTCTTTGTCTTTAGCTTTATAACAAATCTTGTTAACGAACAAACATTCAATGTCCTTGGCTGAATAATTAATAATCCATATCGGATCATACAAGTGGATATGTCTAACTTCATTCTCCACCTTGTATGTGATCACAACTTTTGTTGACAAGCAGCTATACACCCAGCACAAGAAACCTTTGTAAAACTCTTGCTCCATCTTTGGCAAAGGAATATTCTTTATTACTCTTGGCTTCTTGATTTGCAAGATCGTCTCTTCAATACTAGTCACTAGATCAACCCTCTTCACTTTCTTCGGTTGATGTGGCTTCTAGTGTTTGAAGTCTCTGAAAGCTTCAAATTTCATCAGACCTCAAATGGGTACATCATGCTTTCTTACAGGATAATCCAGAGTTCTAACTGTCGACAACTCTTCGACATCCCACCAAGGTAAAGACATAATGTCTTGAATATACGTGAAGTATTTGACACCATACTCTCGACGGATAGGATACGCGTTAACTTGTGGTAGAAAGCCCCAACTTATAATATCCCCCTGTGACACATCCCTGTCTCTCTTATAAAACTTCAATGGCCTTTTAAACTTTCTTTCTGTGTCGTTTTTGAACCATTTCTTCCTCTCTTCACGACTTTCATCTTTTGTTGTACCATCAAAATTCTTATCTTTCAGACATTCTGCGACTTTCCTTCTCAATTCCTCTACATTCTCTTGTCTGAAGAATTCAACAAGAGTTGGAAAATCAGAAGTATCAACATTCTCACTTTCTTCATCACTGCAATCTTCAACCTCAACTCTATCATAGTTGTCTGCCTCATCAACATACTTGTACTGATAGTCAGGCTGTTGATTCATATCAAATGCATTCAACTCTTCTTCAAAGTCAAACTTGAAGTTAGGATCATCAATACGCGTCATCTCGATAATATCAGCCATCGTGTAAGTATGCCTGATTTCTCCTTCCTCAACTTCAGGTTCAAGACGCAATATCAACTTTTCTTTTTTATCAACGTTTTCATCATCAACTTTCTCCCCCTCACCTGTAGCATCCTCAGGTTCTTCATTTACATCATCGTGAAGATAATCATCGACATTCTCTTCATTCGACGCTTCTGTTACTTTAATTCCTGTACCACCCTGATCATTGTCATCATTATCATCATCACTGTGACTACTAGCAGAGAATACATCGTCTGCATCATCTGACTTATCTTCATCAACATCCTCTTCTTCATCATCCTCTTCTTCATCATCCACTTCAACATCATCCTCATCATTAATAACATCATCAATCAATACATCCTCTTCAAATATAGCAGAAACTAAAGAGATAGGACGAGGATTCTGAATAGGTGATTCCGAAGCAGTAGATAGAACAATTGCCCTCTCAGAAACACCTTCAACACCTTTACCCTTATTTTTCATATCAGCATCAATAGCAGCTTGACGATGAGCTCTAACTTCCTCAAGCTGGATTTCGTCAAACTTTTGCTCAACAGACTTTCCAAGAAAATTTTCTAACAATTTATTCATCATGTATATCTCGTGTTCTTTCATTGCTTTAGCAGCTTCCAATTCTTGGTTCTTTAATTCAAAGTATTTGTTCTGTTCATCTCTGCGTGCTTTCTCTTCTTCCAATTCTGCAAGTTTAACTTTTAGAATATCAATCTCTACCTAATCAGCTTCAACTTTCTTTAACAATGAAGAATTTTCAGCTTCCACAGACTTAACACGCTTATCCAATTTCTTCTCTCGATCAACCAACTTTTTATTTTCAACTAACACTTCCTCCATTTTCTTCTCCAACCTCTTTACTTGCTCTTCATTCACAAAGCTGAAATCTCCTATGTCTTCAAGAGCAATATTCTCTGGAACACGTGGGAATTTCTTGAAACCAGAAGAACCAGGAGTTGATTGTCCTTGTGGTTGTGAAGATGTTGGTGTTTGGAAAATGTGTTGTGAAGTAATTTGAATTTGTTGTGGTGGTGATTATGGTGGTTCTTGTGGTGGTGATTGATGTGGTGGTGAAAATTGTTGTTCATTTTGTAGTGGAGGTGATGGTGGTGGTGTAGGTTTAGGCAACTTGATAATCAACTTTCTCCTTGCTGTTTTTGGAGAAATCACACGCTTTCTTGCACTAACTTTCTTCTTGCCACCAGATGATGGAGATGTCTGAGATTCTAGATAATTTTCTGGAGATGGAATGTACACATCATCATCTTTATCTACTCTCCTCTTTCTCTTAAGCTGTTTCTCTTTTTCAATCTCAGCTTTAATTCTCTTTGCACGTTCTGTTTCATCAATTTCTTCATCAGACGAGCTTGATGAACTTTTATCTACATCATCACCTTCATCACCAGCTATCTTCTCTGTTTCAACATTATATTCATTAAGAGATTTCAATAACTTTGCAGATTTAGGAGACAAACGAACATCTTCTTCAACATTAACTTCTGCTTCAGCTTCAGCTTCATCTTCTTTATCAGATTCATCTACAAGCATAGTTTCAACAACTTTCTTTTGACTCTTCTTAGGTTGAGATGATGAACCCTCCTCTACTTGAACTTTAGGAGTTCCTTTCCTGCTCCTCTTCTTTTTCTCTTCTTTCAAGAACCACTCGTTTCTTGATTCTTTGAAATCTTCAAGGATTTCCAATTCATCTGCATAACTTGCTTCTTTCATTTCTTTCTCATTTCTCCAGTTTTGATGATTGATTGGATCTGGATCTTGATAATTCTTATCTTTGATGAAACCAAAAAATTCAGCTTTCGTCTTTGGCTCTGGATGGTTTGGGTGATATCTGGCCAATTGTTTCAAAGACTCATTATCCATATGAAATAATACCAACAGATCATTGTTTTCAACTCTCTCCAAGTCAGGATAAGCATGATCTATCATCATCTGAATAAATCATGGATACACCCAAGTCTTGCTCTTTGAAGTGATATTTTCTACCAAATAATGAAACACAATCTTTGAAAAATTATACTTTTTGTTTAACACCAGAGCTGTCACCATGTTCATTTGATAGTCCCTCATCATATCGTAACCTCCTTTCCTGTGACTAAGAGCATGCAACACTGAATGAATAAGAAACTTGTAAGATTTTGGAAAACACGCTTTCAAGTAGTTGGCCTTGTTTAGTGGACCATTGTATCCCATCCGCAACATGCAACCTTTTACCATCTTTTCTGGGAACTTTGATGGAGAGTTCTCATCATCTGGAAGGTTTATCACCTCTCGTACAATTGCCTCTGTGATGATGATTGGTTTTTCTACACCATTCAGTTCAACAATTGAGTTGATCACTTTATTTTCTTTCTCATACGTTGCATTCTCCAAAAAACGCTCAATATGTGATCTGAAAACCAAATGTTGATTCGTCAAAGCTTTCTGAATCGGTAACCTTTCCATGAACTCTAGAATCCCTATGAATTCAGCCATCTTTGATATCTCCTTATCGTATACACAACAGATGTTGTGCGATGGATCGAACTACACATTAGATGCCTGAAAGAATAACAACATACAATCAAATCAAACACTTTGAAAAAATTTTCATCAAAACATCACATTCAAACGAAATACTCTCAAGCGAAATAACATTTCATGCGGAATAACAGTTCAAACGAAATCACATATGACAGTTTGAAGCGAAATCACATTTTGAAATGAAATCACAGTTTGAAACGAAATCAACTGATTTCAAAGGAAAAATCAATCTTCAAACGAAATGACATCTTGAAACGAAATTATCTCAAAACTTTTCTGATGATGAAATTAATCAGCTGGGTTTGTTCTATATCGAATTCCGAGCAAAAGGGTTTGTTTATTGTTCAATTTTAACCACAAATTTAACCTAGATCTAAGTTCACAGTTCAGATCTACTAACAACATACAAAAACATGTTATACATATCAAATTGAAGCCCTAAGCAAGATCTATATCACATTCCAAGTTCAAGGGTATGAATATTATTCATTAAACATCAAAAATCAACCCTAGATCTATGTTTTTGTTCCTGTTCATCGCCGACCAAACGAAATCAGTTAAAACTGAGTTAAAACAACAAGAAGTCTCACCTTTCCCATGATTATAGTTGAGTAAGCCAACTAAAATCAGATTACGAGCAATAAATCGGGCAGAGTAACAACTTAAATCGATGGTTTTGTGATTTCGCGTGAAATCGCTCTAACAGTGGTTTGGTGCGAAATAATGGAACATATGCCTTCAAACGAAATATCTCTGCTATTTATAGACACCCTTATTTCGTGTGAAATAGGCATTGAGGCCTTTTCAAACGAAATCATGTTCAAGCGAAATCACCAATTCAAACGAAATTACCTGTTTCAAGCGGAATTACTATTTCGTGTGAAATAGTCATTTCGTTTGAAATGACAATTTTTTCAAAATTTTTAAACTTTTTAACTTTTTGATATTTTACCGTCACACCCAGTTAACCAAGTCCAAGTTAATGACACTGGTCAACTGTTTAGCCTGCCAAGTCCAAGTTAATGACCTTGGCTGACCAGTTTATGAAGTTTGCTGACTTTCTGAAACAATTTAAGTTCAAATTAATGAACTTATGAACTTTCAAGCAATTACCAACACTTTTTCAAACTTCTTCTTACCCAACCCTCATGATCCAGACTTGTTCAGCACTTTGAGACTTTGATTGTCAGATCCCCAACGTCCGTTGTCGAAAATAAGATGAAATGAAAATCTTTTTGGATTTTATAAAATGCTAAACAAACATACAATCTTTTTGGATTTTTGATAAGCAACAAACTGTACAAACAATATTTTTGGTAAGCGTGTTAGGGAATCATATCAGCTTCCGACAAGATACGAGTACCGTTAAGCTATAATTACATACTCAGCATTAAACAATTCGCTTTGATTGTCGATATACTGATCCTCTTAAATTCTCACACAAATTTCAATCTGTTCAGGATACGAATTTAGTGTTTTAAAGGCTTAACTTATACGCGTGTCCCACCTCAGAATATACTCCCGTATCCAGATCCCAATATTCAGTCTTACAAGTGAGTATACCTAGATGATATATGTAAGGGTTAAATGCAAGGGCTGTGAGAGCTCAGGCTATTGCTTCCGCAAAATCAGAGAGATGACGGCTTCGACTTTTGGTGTGTCCCCTTTGGGGATCTTCTTTTACAACAGCACATGATTAGCATTTTTCAATGTTTCATCATTTTTTATGCTGAGGGGAGGCTTATATTTCAAGCAACGTAAAGTATTCTCCGGGGACTAGGTCATTGCTTCCGCAAAATCAGAAGTCCCAGGATAATACCCCAGATATCACTAAGTATAAAGACCTAGTATCTCAGAAAGAGGAATCTTTCAAACAAAATTTCGAGGGTTACCCATATATCCGAGAGATGTTCCCCACGTAAAAGCAAGTAATGATTTTATGTTTATATCCCAAACAAACCTACTAAATGTGTAAAAAAAAACCTATCGGCACATCATCAGCGAGACTGTTTAACACATTTTAAACATTACATTTCTTTAGCGTACTGCATCTGTCTAGCTGATGTACTATCAGTTCCCCTTTTTACACAAACTCTTTTTCAGTTTTTCAATGTTTTTGGATTTTGACATTTTATCATGTTTTTGGATTTTCTGCAAACTTTCTCCCCCTAAAAACAAAAAATATATTTTTATGTTTTTGGTTTTTATCAAAAGCAGAAAATAAACTGTACTAAAACTTGACAACACGACGTGGATCACTTCAGATCGCCGTCCACCTCGGCTTCACATTCTATTACCCTCCCAGAAAACAAATTTTTCATCTCGTTTAATTTTAAAAGATAGTTAAATCATGATCTGTCAAACGGTTTGGTGTAAAAATCAGCCCTCTGATCATCGGTGTGAATATGTTCAATGCGAATCAATTTCTTCTCGTGACAATCACGGATGAAATGATGCTGAATTTCAATATGTTTTGTTTTAGAATGGTGAACCGGGTTTTTAGTTATGTTTATCGCTGCTTCATTGTCCACATAAATGGGTGTATCCAAGAACTGCAAACCAAAGTCTCGCATCTGCTGTTGGATCCAAAGGATCTGAGAGCAACAGCTCGTGGCCGAAACATATTCTGCCTCGCACGTAGAGAGCGCTACTGAGGTTTGTTTCTTGCACTGCCAGGTGACAAGTCGAGTTCCGAAGAACTGACAGCCTGCAGTGGTGGACTTAGCATTTTGCTTGCAGCTACCAAAATCCGAATCAGCATAACCTGTGAGAGAAAAGTCATCAGTCTTAGGATACCACAAGCCGGTGCTTAGGCAGCCTTTCAAATACCGTAAAATACGTTTCACGATCGTCGGATGTGACTATCTTGGGCTGGACTGATATCGAGCGCATAAGCAAGTCGGATACATGATGTCCGGGCGGGAAGCAGTAAGATACATCAAAGATCCAATTATCGACCGGTAATATGTCTCGTCCACTTTCTCTCCACTCTCATCTGGACAGATTCCGTGATTTTGAGCCAAGGGGTTGAAGTCGGAGTAGATTTAGACATGTTAAACTTCTCCAGAATATCGTTCACGTATTTGGTTTGATGAATGAGGATTCCTTCGGGCATTTGATCCACCTACAGCCCTAGGAAGAACTTCATCTCCCCCATCGAGCTCATTTCAAACTTTCTTTTCATCACTATTTCAAAATCTTTACACAAATCATCATTTGTCGATCCAAATATGATGTCATCAACGTAGATCTGCACGATTAATAGATGCCCTGCAACCTCTTTGGTGAACAAAGTACTATCAACCATCCCTCTGGTGAACCCGTTGGCAAGTAGATATTGGGAAAGCGTCTCATACCAGGCTCTTGGGGCCTGGTGTAATCCGTAAAGCGCTTTATCCAGAAGATAGACTTTGTTTTTGTGTAGTGGATCTGTGAAACCCGGTGGTTGTCCAACATACACTTCTTCTTTGATTTTGTCATACAGGAATGCAGACTTGACATCTAGTTGGTATACTTTGAATCCTTTCCACGACGCAAATGCTAGGAAGATTCTTATCGCCTCGAGTCTAGCAACAGGCGCATACACTTCGGTAAAATCAATGCCTTCTTGCTGACCGAATCCCTGTACTACCAAACGTGCTTTATTTCTTACAATCACTCCTCTATCATCCCTTTTACATTTAAAGACCCACTTAGTCTTTATCAGCTTCTGATTTTCTGGAAGATCTACCAATCTCCATACTCCCAGCTTCTCAAACTGCTGCAATTCTTCCTGCATAGCGTTCACCCAGCTTTCTTCAGTTAAAGCTTCTTTATATGTTTTTGGTTCAACCTGCGAGATGAAACATTTTAGTGAGAAATCAACTTGTAAAGGAGCAACAGATGTATAAAAACATGTAAGAGCTCTGTTGATCTGATCTTGCATTTTTACTCCGCTCTGAAGATCACCAATAATCTGCTCTGAAGGATGATATGACAAAGTTCTTGGCATGGCAGTGTCAGGCACGCTCACATCTGATTGTAAGTTCATAATATCTTGATCACCGGTGTGATCCTCAGCTTATGTCGTTGCAACATTTGGTTCCTCGTCAAAAGTCGGACCGTCTTCCGATTCTGAGTCGTCAGAATTATCAAACGTTAGAGCTGGTTCCTCTGGGGGTTCATGTGTCGTTCCACTTGGACCTGCCTCGTGATCGTTTGTACCACTTGTAGGGTCGCTTGTACCCACGTCGGGCTGAGAAACTACCAACGGTCTTGGCACCTGATCTTGTGACATAGATTGTTGATGTTGGTATAGTAACACGAGTTCCTCTACGCTTGGCTCAGTCGGCAGTTGAAAAGACTCCCAGAGTTTGTCGTAATCGAACAGAAATCTTTGTCCGGGAAGTTGTGGTGGAGCAGTATGCTTATGACAATCAACATGCTGAACTTGAATTATCTTCCCCAGACACGGAACGAACACCCTCTTCAGCGGACTTGCATAACCTACAAAGAAACCCTCATTACTTTTAGCACCAAACTTACCATCTGGATCAATGAAAGTACAAGGCGATCCAAACGGTTCTAAAAACTTCAAATTTGGGTTATAACGATGAAGAAGTTCAAAACAGTTTTTCTTGTATTTCTTCACTGTGAGAACGCGATTCAATGTATAGCACGCTGCTGCAACTGCTTCACTCTAGAAAAATATCGGTAGCTTGGAATCGGCAAGCATCGTTCGAGCTGTTTCAATTAAGGTGTGATTCTTTCGTTCAGCTACACCATTTTGCTGTGGAGTGTATGGTGCACTGAATTCATGAAGAATTCCTTTCTCATTGCAAAACTCGAGCATCCGATTGGTCTTAAACTCCGTTCCGTTGTCACTCCGAATTCTTCTGATCGACACTTTGTACAGCGTTTCCATCTTCTTGAATAGAACCATCAACGACTCAAAAGTTTGATCTT
This sequence comes from Helianthus tuberosus, assembly GCA_030545235.1. NCBI lineage: Eukaryota > Viridiplantae > Streptophyta > Magnoliopsida > Asterales > Asteraceae > Helianthus > Helianthus tuberosus. Next base: position 40,459,833 of record CM060446.1, on the reverse strand, counting down.
TACTTTCCATACACATTACCCATGAAAACCTTGTGAAGTCGTCAGTGACCACAAGACAGTACAAGTCTCCGCTTACGCTCTTTACATTGTCTGGTCCGAAAAGGTCCATATGTAGCCTTTCGAGCGAAACTCTGATTGAATTCAATAGCTTCTGCGGGTGTGTGTTTTTGGTCTGTTTTCCCTTCTTGCACTCTACACAATCATCATTTAAATGAAAGTTTTTTCAGATTTACACCTTCTACGAGATCATTGTGCACAAGAAAATTCATTTTTCTGACATGAATGTGGCCCATCTTTCGATGCCACATTCTTGACTCTTTTTCAGTCGCATTTGATTTTGTCACAAAACATTGTTTCTGATGATCTGTTGTTGTTGCGACACTCATATCAAGGACATACAAATCGTTTTCCCGTGGAGCGCGCATCAACACCATGTCCTCATGAATTTTAAAACCAGGTTTTATGATTAAACATTCATTTTTTGTAAAGTGTACTGTAAATGACTTGTCACAGATCTATGAGATACTCATCAGATTGTTTTCAAGTTCGATGATATAGTTCACTTTTTCAAACGACACAACTCCATTTGTTAGAGTTCCTTCACCAACTATTCTGCCACCCTGATTCCCTGCAAATCCAACATATCCATCGTTGATTGATTTAACGTCGTAGAGTAAAGCCAGCATTCCAGTCATATGCCTTGAAGCTCCGCTGTCCATGATCCACTTTGAGATTATTGACCTCGGAAGCCCCTACAAACATGAAAGAAATTCATTCAAACAATGAAGCCCATGATTTCTTTACCTTTGGAACACTACCAAACACAAGATCACATGACACATCAACTTTCGGAATGTTAAAAATGACATTTGGAACAACAGACTTGGCTTTTGGTTTTACATCTCCCTCCTTAATTGGTGGGAATTCCTCTAACAACTTGTCTAGTTCAAATTCCAGTTTTTCAACATCATTTTCAAAAACGTTTGGTTCAGATTTTAGCTCAATTTCCATCTTCTTCTCTTCAACTGACTGTTTTGGTTTTGCCACCCATGATTGGTTTTCAAAAATTTTCGTCTTTGGATAAACTTTTGAAGTCTTTTGGGTTTTCGAAGATTCACCAATCTCAAATGTTGATTTCGGCTTATCCTCGGACTTCAAAGATTCACCTCTTTTCAAAATACGAACCGGAGAAACCATTGGTGTTTTACCCTTGACATCAGTTGAAGTTTTAGGTTTGGGTTTTTGCAAAACTGGTTTTTCAATCTTTTTCACACACTGCTTGGCCATATGACCAATCTCATTGCAGCGGTAACAAATTCGTTTGTCATATTCGACAAAAGTTGATTTGTAGGTCTCTTCTCTTAACGTTTTAGCCGCATTGAAATCGTCAACTGCTTTTTGATTGAAAATATAATCCTTTTCAGCATCAACACTAGGACCAGCGACAAAAAACATCACTCATCTTTTCTTTTGGCTTGACATTCTTAGCCATCTTCTTTTCAAAACCGACACCCTTCCTTTTAAAGTTGTTACCATGTCTTTTGTTCTGATCATGATTACCCACCCATTCTTTCTTTCCCGAGTTGGTTGGTTGTTTCACAAAAGACTTTTTAGGTTTTGAAAAAAACTCGTTATTGTTAACCTCAGAAATGTCAATCTCCACAAGCTTAAACACTTTTTCAACATTTTGCATGTTCGCATTCTGGATTGGATACTCAAAATCAGAATAAAGTTTGTCAGTTCCGGTCATAGTGTAAACCACAATGATCGAATCATCATTCACAACTGTATCTGATTTTGGTATGAACTTGTCTAAGAAGTTACCATCTTCTTCAGAATCAGAATTGGAGTTTTCAAAATGAGTTTTCACAGTATCAAACTCCGAGTTATCAATTTCTTCATCTAACACTTGGTCAACAACATTTTTGATCACCTGTGACTCATTATCAGTGTCGGACGGAGAAAATGTAACATCAATGCTCTCAGGCAACTCATTCTCAATGGTTCTTAACTTGAGATTCAATGCAGATTCCACCCCATCTGGATACTTTTGAGTGTAATGATTCCACATTGGGGGTGGAACACTTTTGAAGACAAATTTTGCATCATGTTATTGCGGAAGAATTTGATCAATCACATATGATGAAGCATCATAACTCATCAGTTTCTTATCAATTCTCTCAGTTTCAATTCTCATTAACTCAAGTTCTTTTTTCAAAGAAGCAATTGTGTCCAGATGGATGTTAATTTCCATCGGTTTATCCATGACAGTAGATTTTAGCAATTTCGTGGCTTTATCATTTTCAAAACTTTCTTGTTTAATCATTTTGATTGATCGTGCCAATGTGTCATATGCTTCTTTTATCTCACTGAGATCAAATTTTACTTCATCAGTAAAATTCTTCAATTCTTGAAATTTCTTGTCTTTTTCAAGACATTCCATGCATGATTTTGAAGCATTTTTGTATGGAATTTCAAGAATTGAATCAACCTTTTCGGTAACCTTTTCTTCTTGATCAATTTTAATATCTGTTTTACCAAAACCATCAGACTCTGACTCAGACTCGTCTCCTGATTTGATCTCCTCATTTTCCGATTTCTCGTCAGACTCCTTTTTGACCGTTTCGACAGACACACTTTCAATTGACTCGGTTTCGACAGACTTTGATTCGACAGATTCTGTTTCTACCTCTTTTAGCTTGCCCATCAATGCTTTGTCAGCAATCTCTTTTAGAGTCTCTTCATTCATTTCTTTTGAAACGTCTATTATCTTTTCAACTGGAGCTGGTTCAACATCATATCTTGGACAAAGACCAGTAGTTGGCTCACCGAAGAAACCTGCAAAAGATTCAAACATATTAGGAGGCATTATAGATTTGAAAGAACTAGCAATAATCTCCTGTTTAGACTGGTAGTAATAGACTTCTGTAGCAACTTCTTCAAGATCAGCTAACCTTTCTTCAGATGTCACTTCACTGACTTCTTCCGTTTCAACAACGCATTCCAGTTGTTCCACAATCTCTGCCATCATTGCCCTACCCTCACTACCAGGGATGTACTTATCCCAACTAAAACCTTCAGCAACCTTCTCATCATCTTGATTGACTAAGAGAGCCTTCTCCGGCTTTTTTCGATCTGAGGTCTTTGAGTGAATGGTTGTTGACTTGTCTTATGATAGATCGCTTGTTTGTAATAATCATTTGAGAACGGGTTTTGATGGTTGTTGACCTCTCTGTTCGGACATTCCCGCTTGAAATGTCCATTCTCTTTACATTTGAAACATGTGACTTTTGATTTATCAAACCCAAGTTTTTGATCTGGTCATGAAAGACTGTTCCGACCAGTTATTTCCATAAATCGTTGAGCTCTTCTCACCAAGCTTGCCATTCCCCATTTGATGTCGATCAACTCCAGCTCCTCTGGATCGATCTGATCATAGTCTTCCTTTTTCATATCGGGGTTCCCAATTCTACCTGCAACCAAGCTTTCATACGATTCAAGCACCGAAGCAAGAAGTGCTATGTGCTGCTTCGCTGACGATTTAGTAAAGTCTTGAGCATTCTTTATGTTCACTGCCATGTTGCACATAATTCCTGGACTTTGACTTTGACTGTTTGATCCTGACGAACTTTGAGTGTAGGATTGATCAGGTGAGTTTTGAACCTTTGGATTTGGCTCAAAACCTGCAAATGGTGAGTTGTTATTGCTTGATGTGACAGATGATACTCCGAATGTTGAATCTGCACTAAAGGCTGTTTGCACTTTTGGACTTAGACTCGATGTTGCTGAAGTACTTCCTTTGTAATACAATGAGACATCTTGTTGAACACTTGAAGACTTCATCTTTCTAATCTTTTTCAACTCAAGCTCGTGTGACTCAATATTTTCAATGAATGTGCTAAGGTTGAATCCCACATACTCCAAATTATTCTTCAATACCAACAGATATGTGCCCCATTCATCGTATGGCAATGCATCCGCCAATTTATCAACCCATTCCTCATCCGTTTTGGTTATGCCCAACCTCTTCATCTCAACAACCAGATGGCAATATCTTTCAATCAACTGCTTTGTTGTTTCACCCTTAATACCCGTAAAGATATCAAACTCTTTTTTTCATCAAAGCAGTTTTGCTTTTTATCATAGACACGCTTCCAAGAAACTTTACTTTCAAAGAATTCCAAACGGACTGTGAATCACCCTGATGTTGTAGCAGAACTAAGATATCCTCTTTGATAGCTTGTTGTAGAATGCTCATCATTTTCTTTTCTGCTTTGAAATCATCTTGTTCAATTGGAGTCAAACTACCAATCGTTTTCTCAATTCCCGAACCATTCTTTGGAGGAACATATTTAGACTCGATTTTCATCCAGCATTCAAAATGGTTAGCTTGCACCCAAGTCTTAAACCTTTCCGACCACCCAGCATACTCATCAATGTTCATCAACTTCGGCGGTTTTTGCATAGTACCAAGTTCATTTTCCATGTTCACATTTTGCACGATACTGGCTGGTGTTTGTGCTGCCGTCATTCCCCCACCGCCAAAGAAGTTGTAAAACTCTTGGTTATCCATTTTACGAAAACAGTTTACGGAAAAAATTTTCAAGTTTTGAAAACTGGTTACTTTCAAGCGAAAACACTTTCTACACGAAATGAACTTCAAACGAAATACCACGATCGAAATGGACTTCACACGAAAACAAATTTTCAAACGAAATCAGACTTCTCAAACGAAATCAGTTTTTACACGAAATCAACTTTTTCAAACGAAATTACACCTTCAAGCGAAATCATGTGTTATTTTGTACGAAATTAATCTCAAAACTTAATTTCGTGCGAAATTAGCCAAACGGAATTACTTTTCAAACGAAATCAGTAATTTCGTATGAAATTACATCAACTTTTCAAGCGAAATAAGTGACTCGTTCAAACGAAATCAACTGTTTGGCCCATTTTTTGTCACTTTTAGTCTGAATTTAGGTCTGATACTTTCAAGGGTTTGTTAAAACTGTATTTTACACTCAATATCAAAAGATCAGTCCATTTTGTCCATGAATTTGTCCAGAAGTCAAAAAATGATTAGAAAAACAGAATTTCAAGCACTGATTCAAGTGTATTGACTCATCCTGAGCTCTGATACCACTTGTAGGATCGTTTTGCGACCTAATGAGTCGTTCAGAGTTAACACAAAGCTGTTTGAAAGGCAGAAACAGACAAACAACCTCAAATCAGTGTAAGAAATGTGTAGAAACAGAGTATGATACTTAAAACAAGCTTCTCATTGATATTTGACTTGAATACACGGTGAAAATTGGATAGCACTTCATTACACTTCAACTAATTTCGTACCAAATGAGAAGCACCACATGCCTATTTATAGGCATCTAATTTCGCATGGAATTACACTTGACAGTTCATGCGAAATTACCACAACATAATTTCGTGCGAAATTACATTATGTAATTTCGTGCGAAATTACTATAAACAAACATAAACTTTACATATTTGACATTTTGACCCCTATACAAGCTATCGACATAACCTAGACTTTAGACGTAGGCTATAGACATTATGCACCAACAGTGTTTGTAATTGATTATGTGTCTAATCAAGTTCTCACAGAGGGACTTCTCAATTCTCACTATATTCAAACACTTAGGTATCACATATATTTTCAACTTTCACTATATTCAATTGATTATGTTTCTACTGTTGTTCTTTTAATTTGTGTAGATTGTGACGAAGGCAATGATCTAAAAATAAAGATTCAAAATTGTTTTCTTTAGTTTATTGGTTAAACACCCGGGCATCTAACATAATTGACTTTCAAGTTTGTTCTTACAGTGTCTTTTTTGTACTTTGATAAGTAATTGTTGGATAAAAATTGTTACTTTATAATGGAATTGCTGTGGAATAAAGCTACTGATCATTGATTTATATCAATTTTGTAAGTCTGGACTAATTATTTTTTTACTCTCTGTGAATGTGTGTTATGCATGGTTTTCTAAGAAACGACCCGTGTTTGCACACGGGTCTTACCGCTAGTACTCTATAATAAAAGAAACCAACTTTGGGACACTTGTCATTATTCTAGACCATCCTTAATTGTAAATAATTATTATTTAATTTAAATTATTAAATGCCAATTAAAATAATATAAATCTTATCAACCCTAAATTATTGGCATAAACTTAACTTCAAATCGTAAACCTTATCCTTCACATTGAGTATAAAATATTCAATTCAATATATTAAAGTCGCCTATATACTTTTTTCAACAAAATCTCTAACGTTTCTTTTTTTAATATAAAATATTAAATTTAATTAATATTAAAAGATTTCATAAGACACATGACATAATTAATTTTAGATTTTTATTTATTGTTTGTTAGTTTAATTTAAGAAACTGTATACATAATTAGGTTCTTAGTTTTTTTTTTCATTTTCTTAAATAATAGGCTATAATCTTGTGTATTGTACGGACGAAATTAGTAATAAAAAACTGTTTATTTACGTTTTTTTAAACAGCAGATAATAATGTTTAAATTGTAAAGTAATTTAAAGATATAATCATCATTATAAATCTAATATAACACTTTCGTAAAATCTATCTTTGGTAAGGTTTAAATAAAAAATATCATTATAACTTATAAATTAAAATGTGTAAGGTAAAAGTTGATTTTGTAGGAAGGTTTAGGATACCTAATCTAACAAAAAAATATTGGTTAGTTTAACATATATATTTATAGGTCGAAAATTAAGGTAACTATTCTAAAATAAGAAATGTTGATAGTAACTAAATAAAATTTTATACCTTATTCTATTTTATTTTATTTCGGGTAGCTAAGACTTGAAGTTTAGTTATCGGAAGAAGTTATGTCTCAAGTGAAGTCATCTGGTGGCAATCCTCGCCTCATAACAAGTAATGTCGACAGTATCCATAGAAGGATAGAGATGTTCCAGAAGCAGTCTTAAGGAAAGTTAGGGGTTGTTTGGCAACTTCTGAATGGTTAAGTGCTGAATCAGTAAGAGGTCTGAACCATTAAGAGTCAGTATAATGTTTAACCGTTCAGAGGCAAATATCAGACCAATTCAAATTAGTGGTCTTAACCATGCAGACTATGTATAATGCTTAACCTTTCAGACATCTGTTCACAAAACAAACAGTCTGAACCATTAAGTTATGAACCAGTAAGAGGTAAGAGGTCTGAACCATTAAGAGCCCATTAAGAGCTAAACAAACAACCCTTTAGCCTGTTTATGCCAAGGCAGGGGAGTAACTGGTTGGCAATGAGTAAGAGAACGAATTCCCCGCCGAGTCAGTTGACGAGAAAGTTTCTTAACTATTTATTATTTTTCTTTATAATATTTAATTTATGAATATTTCTTTTCTTTAGTATTTCCTTTTCAATGTTTTTATTATTTTTTTGCTTATTTAATAATTTAATATTTTATTGACTTAATCCCGTGTAATACACGAGGTTCTAACCTAGCTAGATGTATACCAGAGCAAATAACAATGTAGGTAATAGTGTGGCTTTATTATTTTTACTTTTAACCGTCGATTTGTAAATATTATTCATCATGACTCACAAAACAATAAATACAATATGGGTACCTTTTTTTTTATAAATAAAGGATCAAATCCACAATCGGACTTTACAGTAAAGGAACATGTGTTTAATTTATATAATGCTAATTGTTTAGGGTAAAAATTTTGGGTCCAAGATCTTGAGTATCGCTGATGTGCAGAGGGATCCTGAGGTTTCAGGATTCTGATACTGATCAGGATCCTGAATATGTTTACTACTAATCAGTTGTTTCTTCTGTGAAAGGTATTTTAATAGGAATATTCTCATATACGGCTAGGAGGAAAGGTGTTCTTGAAATCTTGTTAAGTTAGCTGAGGAAAACATGTGGAAAAGGTGTTGGACGGTAGCCAACGGTCAATTACCAAGTCTGCTCAGGATCCGGGGAATCTCGGAGTTCTAGTTAGGATTCATTTCGAACGTTGTACTATAAATAGAATGGATCAGATCAATGTAGGACACTTGTGCACTTTCGATGACACATTTTTTTTACTGCATTCACACTCGCAATCACTCTCACATCAGTTGTAACACTTAGTTTGATCGGTCCAAGTCCTTCATTTATAATTTTTACTTATTTAATATTAGTGGAGCTGTGTACTTTCCAGCTCCCGGGGTTTTTTGTGCAGGAAATCAACTTTTCGACGAGGATCAAGGGGTTTCCTTGTGACAAATCGTTTGTGTTCATCGATTTAACTTTACAATCGTTATTAAACTGCTCAAAATTGTTTTTTTATACAAGGATCCTGACTGTTCATCCAGGATCCCAACTATATACTTCTAAATTTTATACGCGCCGATCCTTACATTCTAAATTTGGTATTAAAAGTTAAACTATCAATTTTTGATCAAAAGACTAATGTTTTGGTCAAAAATTATCTAAGAAATTTATTGATCAAATTTGTTATGTGTGGTAGTGTGCTAAACTTTTAACGATTAAGAAAATTGTTAAAAAAGTTGTAATTAATACGTTGGACAAAGATGCTAAGAGTTTTTGATAGAGTATCGTTTGAATTGCTAAAAATACTGCTCTGAATATTGGAATATGGCTCGGGATATTAGGAGTGAAACTAAGTAACTTAGTAACTAAGAACACATGGAATTACGAGGAAAGCCCTTGACAAGTGTAGATCGTCGACACAAAACCTAGGGAGACCACTATAAAAGTTGTCTACCACAGTCAATATTATTGAAACAAGAAGTAAAAGTACAACTTGAGAACCAATGTGATCGATGGTACAATGATCGCTAAAGAGAATTGATGCGTGTGAAGTGTTATATATATTAGGTGTATATTTTAAGCCCCTTTAACACTTATTTTTAGCCAAGTTTTAAATTTATAAAACACGATATTTTACTAACACTAAACACACATATGGGCAAGTGCACCCGTCGTGAGCGTAGTATAGTGTTGGCAAGATACCGAGGTCGTCCAAGGACACAAGAGCTTTTAGTACCGTTTTATCCTCAACGTCTAATCAAAAATAAAAAGTTAGAAAATGTTTTAAACTAAGAAAAATAAAAACTAACTAAAATGCTGAAAATAAAAATAAAAGAAAGACAGATAGACAAGATGAATCACTTGGTTCCGACTCATATCTAGTGTAACCTTTGATTATTTCCGCACTTTTGCACTATTTTAAGAGATTATCTTAGTTATTGTAGTAGGCCCCTCTTTTGAAGGTGACGTTACCCTCACCCCAGTAGTTTGAGTCAGCAAGGATACAATCCTAAAATGGTGGATTATTGGAAGATAATTAATTAAGTTATTAATGCAAATTATGGTAGGCCCCTCTTTTGGAGGTGACGTTACCCTCGACTAAGTAGTCTGAGTCAGCAGGGATACAGTCCTAAATAGCCGGGTTATAGTATTAATAGTAGTTAACTTATGAGGGGATCAAATAGTTTGGACCCCCGCCATCCAATACCGTTAAGTATTGAAGGAGGTCCTACTAAATTTGACCCAGGTCCATTGCAGGACCTCTAAACGCTGAACAATGGCAAGACCTTTACCAAACCGTTCCCTTAACCCCCGACCAGGTAGCCAACATACCTCCATATAGACCGTGGAGATATGAATGGTGAAAATCTTTTATTTTATATAGATAGTAAAATAATGCCAAGACACCACGGACAAACGATAAGGAAAGATCACCTTCAACATAAGCAACTAGTTATTAAAGTCATTAATACAAAACCAAGTAAAAAGTGCAAAAGATTAGAAATAAAAAGTATTACACTAGACACTTTGTCTTCACCAAGTGATGTAAGAGACTTAGGCAAACATGGTCTTGATTGTCAAGAACTCTTACGATCAATCTTGGATCCCGAGACGACTCACACACTCTACGATGGACAATGGATGATGGTGGTGGATGATGGTGTTATGGTGGTGGTGGGTGGTGGGTGAAGTGTGAGAGAGGTGGTGTGCCAAGGGATGGTTTGAGCTTGAGTCAAGCACTCCTATTTATAGCCTGTACAGAAGCCTGGACACGGCCCCGTGTCCGCTGGACACGGCCCCGTGTCCACCCTTTTCTCTTTCTTCATTAATACAGTTTGTCTTTATTAGCTCCACACGCCCCCGTGTCCGCTGGGCACACCCCCGTGCTCAAAAGCATATCTGTACTATCAGATTTGGCAAGATTCTGCGTATCTTTGCGTTGTCCACGGCCCCGTGTCCGCTGGGCATGGCCCCGTGGTGGGCAATAGAAGCTTCTACAGGTTTGTCTTTAGTGCCAGGGCTGTCCATCCTGAGCACTACCCCGTGCTGAGCTGGGCACGCCCCGTGCTCAGCTGAGCACAGCCCCATGCTCAGCTTTCTTCTTGTCTTTGCTTTGGGAGATGCTATCGAGGGGGGTCGGGCATGCCACGTTTGTTCCTTTTCTTGTATTTATGCTAGATTTAGCTGCCTTTTTGCTTCTTTTGTTAATTTGAGCTCATTTAATCCTGAAAATACAAAAGGAAGACAAAAAGCACACTTTTTCCAACATTAGTACTAAAAAATGGTTAGTTTTTTTTGCCACAATTGATGTAATTTATATGTTGCATTTTGCACACATCAAATACCCCCACACTTGAATCTTTGCTTGTCCTCAAGCAAAACTCTTTATAATGTGGCTTTACACTCCCAAATGGAATGGGTAGAAGAGAACGTTTTTGGGCTTGTCATAGAGTGTCGGGATTTCCAAGATTCTTTATTAAGTTTTATTTTTATTTATTTACAATCCTATTCGTCATGATTTATTTAAAACTTTTCATAAGATAAATTACTTATTAGGGCATAACATGCCTCTTTAAAATTCTATTTATATACGAGTTCACATACCTCACGGGGATCACTCAACACTCGGCCGAAGATGTATTTTAGTGAATCACTCGAGAGCGGCATGGAACTTACTCCTACCATAGGCTTGCCAAGCAATCAATCCTCCTCCTTTTTAACTATATACCTTTGTAAACTTCAAGAGGACTTTTTGGGTGAAGGGTTAGGCTTGGGTTAAAGGTTGGTGGTTGGGTTAGTGGTTACTGGTTAGTAGAAAGGGCGAAAAAGCGTAACAAGCGTCGGTTTTCGAAAGACTTTTTATTTTTGCAATTTTTTTTCTTGATGAAGCCAGTATTCAAACAAAGTTATTTTTGATGAACTTGCTTGTTTATTTATTTTGCTTCATCATCAACACATTTTTTTTTTGAAAAGTCATACGAAAAACCGAGCTTGTTACTAAAACAAAGGGTGAAAAATAAAAAGGGTTTAGGTGGGTGAAAAGGTGTTTGGTTTGGGTTAAGAAATGAAAAGGTTTAGGCTCAAAGGGGTTAACTAGGGGGATTTTGGGTAGGTGGTAAGAAAAAAGAAAAATAATGGTGTAAAAATAAAAAGGGTTAGTCCTAATGCCTCCATCATTTACTTACTCGGGTTTAAGTTGGTAAGGACCGGGAATGTATCGTCATGGCAAGTTCTAGAGTCATAAGAACCAAGCGGCTATTCACACAAAAAACGAAAGATGAGCATTTAATTTAAAGGTATATATTTGTATACTCAATAAAGGCTCAAAACTCACTTTTGTGGGAATGAGTTTTTATGTGATCAAGTATATATAATTAAATTTTAACTAAGCTTGTCATGCCTTTTCATAATTTTCTTATGTTGGTTCTTTTTATCACGACGCTATCGGTTGTAAATTTGTAAAAATATAACATTTTTAGAATTTTGAAATTCCCAAATTAAACCTAGACAAGTAAAAAAAATTGAAAATTTTTGAAAAAAATTGGGGTGATTAGCGGTTCCAATAGAGTTTTGTGTAAGGCTTGTTATTAGGACTTGCAAGATTCAAGGTTTTAGCATCCCCCCCACACTTAAATTACACATTGTCCTTAATGTGTCCCAAAAATAAGTTTTTAGGCTGATTAAATGTGTAAAAATGGGTTAAAAACAAGATTTTATGGTACTGGGTAGCTGAACACGGGGTGGTGTTGGCTGAGCACGGCCCAGTGTCCAGACTGCCAGTACCAAAAGTAAACAGAAGGCTGGGCACGGGGGCGTGTCCAGTGAGCACGGCCCCGTGTCCAGGTACCTGAACTGGGCATTTTCTACAGAACCTTGGGCACGGGGCGTGTTGGGGTGAGCACGGCCCCGTGCTGAACTTGCTGTAATGAAGAAAAATTGTCGGGATGCTCTGTTTTTGTGCATGGGGTGTTGGTTCAAGCTTTCCTTATCATCCTTCACCATCCCGAGTGTGTTTTATTCCTAAAAAAAAACTAAACTAGAAAACGTAAAAGTTAATCTAAACTAAAACTACGGATAGTTCCGCGGAATGCCTCCGTGGTGCGCCACGTTTATAAGGGTCCTTGGCTAGACCCACCTTATCGGGTGGTTCTGGCTCATCTTCAATTAGGGGGTCGTCATTGCCGAATGGATATTTCATTGATCGCTCAAGATCGACACTTCTTTTAAATGCCCCTATTTGAAGAGGTAGATTGTTGAACTTCCGGTTTTTCGAAGCTTCGTGAGTTTTTACAAATGGTCGTCCCAACACTAGAGGAGCGTCATCGAGGATGACAAAATCGGTCGGGATTACCATTTGATTTGTTTGAACCAATACATCCTCAACTATACCGATTGATTTTATTACTTTCCGATTGGATAGAAAAATGGGTATTTGAAGTGGAGAAAAATCACTAATACTTAATTTTTCGAAAATGTAGTTAGGCATTATGTTAACACAAAGATCTTTATCGATTGTGACATTACTAATAAACGAATTTTGAAAGAAACATGGAACCGGTGTAATGTTAATTTCAAATGGGTCTTCTTTTATTAGTGAGGTTTGATCATCAGTTAACTTAACACTTACCGTTTCTTCAATTTTAGTGTTAGTGTTTAACTCTTTTAAAAACTTAGCATGAGTGGGTACTAAACAATGATTTTCAAAAGAAGGTGACAAGAGATTAATTTCTTCAAAATTAGACTCTTCTTGAATTTTAACGTTGTCGGACTCACCTTTTTCGTTGTTTAACTCATGTGTCGGTTTTTCACTTATTTGTTCTTCCATTTTTACACTTTCGGTTATCTATTCTTTTTTTAATTCTTCTCTTGCGCGGGACTCCTCTTCCCTTGCGCGAGATTCTCTTATACAGCGATCGATAACTCTTATGTGTTCTAATATCCTATCGGTTACTTCGGTTATAGAAAAAGAACCGGGATTTTCTAAGCTTGAATCCGGTTGTTCGATCCTTTGTTCCTCATAATACCCATATGAAGTAGATGGTTCACACCATTGTTCTTCATTGTAAGCATATGATGGATAAGGTTCGTAATTTTGTTCTTCATAATACTCATATGAGGTGGGTTGTTCACGCCATGGTTCCTCATAATAAGCATACGAAGGTGGTGGCTCATGTCTTGGTTCCTCAAAGTATGAGTATGAAGGCACATACCTTGGTTCATCAAAATATGAGTATGAGGGAGGAGGTTCATACCTTTGGTCTTCATATGATGTGTATGAAGTTGATGGCTCGTACCTGGGTTCCTCATAGTAGGTGTATGAATTGGATGGTTGATATAAGTGACTATTTTGAACCGAGCGTGTGTTACGACAATTAGTGCAATAGTTACCCCTATAATCATCCTCCTCATAGGTGTAGTTGTAGCCTCCTGAGTATTGATCCATAAGAATCACTCAGCAGACCACAACCAAGTCCCGAGATCAGAAAACAAAAAGAAAAACGGAAACAGAGGCTGGACACGGCCCCGTGTTCAGAATCTGTATCTGGGCGTTTTAATTAAATTTACTGATTTTGTTGAGCACGGGGCGTGTTCAGTGAGCACGGCCCGTGTTCAAGCATCTGTTACTAGGTGTTTTATGAAAAATATGCAGCACGGCCCCGTGTTTAGCGAGCACGGCCCGTGTTCAACCTACTGTAAATGCAAAACTAAACTAAAATGCAGAAAAATGTGGGCATGTTTTGAAAAGGTTTTGAAAAACTGATTAGGCCGTCGATTTTAAGCTTTCCTAAAATCCTTGTGTCCCCGGCAACGGCGCCAAAAACTTGATGCGTGTGAAGTGTTATATATATTAGGTGTATATTTTAAGCCCCTTTAACACTTATTTTTAGCCAAGTTTTAAATTTATAAAACACGATATTTTACTAACACTAAACACACATATGGGCAAGTGCACCCGTCGTGAGCGTAGTATAGTGTTGGCAAGATACCGAGGTCGTCCAAGGACACAAGAGCTTTTAGTACCGGTTTATCTTCAACGTCTAATCAAAAATAAAAAGTTAGAAAATGTTTTAAACTAAGAAAAATAAAAACTAACTAAAATGCTGAAAATAAAAATAAAAGAAAAACAAATAGACAAGATGAATCACTTGGTTCCGACTCATATCTAGTGTAACCTTTGATTATTTCCGCACTTTTGCACTATTTTAAGAGATTATCTTAGTTATTGTAGTAGGCCCCTCTTTTGAAGGTGACGTTACCCTCACCCCAGTAGTTTGAGGCAGCAAGGATACAATCCTAAAAGGGTGGATTATTGGAAGATAATTAATTAAGTAGTCTGAGTCAGCAGGGATACAGTCCTAAATTGCCGGGTTATAGTATTAATAGTAGTTAACTTATGAGGGGATCAAATAGTTTGGACCCCCGCCATCCAATACCGTTAAGTATTGAAGGAGGTCCTACTAAATTTGACCCAGGTCCATTGCAGGACCTCTAAACGCTGAACAATGGCAAGACCTTTACCAAACCGTTCCCTTAACCCCTGACCAGGTAGCCAACATACCTCCATATAGACCGTGGAGATATGAATGGTGAAAATATTTATTTTATATAGACAGTAAAATAATGCCAAGACACCACGGACAAACGATAAGGAAAGATCACCTTCAACATAAGCAACTAGTTATTAAAGTCATTAATACAAAACCAAGTAAAAAGTGCAAAAGATTAGAAATAAAGAGTATTACACTAGACACTTTGTCTTCACCAAGTGATGTAAGAGACTTAGGCAAACATGGCCTTGATTGTCAAGAACTCTTACGATCAATCTTGGATCCCGAGATGACTCACACACTCTACGATGGACAATGGATGATGGTGGTGGATGATGGTGTTATGGTGGTGGGTGGTGGGTGAAGTGTGAGAGAGGTGGTGTGCCAAGGGATGGTTTGAGCTTGAGTCAAGCACTCCTATTTATAGCCTGTACAGTAGCCTGGACACGGCCCCGTGTCCGCTGGACACGGCCCCGTGTCCACCCTTTTCTCTTTCTTCATTAATACAGTTTGTCTTTATTAGCTCCACACGCCCCCGTGTCCACTGGGCACGCCCCCGTGCTCAAAAGCATATCTGTACTATCAGATTTGGCAAGATTCTGCGTATCTTTGCGTTGACCACGGCCTCGTGGTGGGCAATAGAAGCTTCTACAGGTTTGTCTTTAGTGCCAGGGCTGTCCATCCTGAGCACTGCCCCGTGCTGAGCCGGGCACGCCCCGTGCTCAGCTGGGCACAACCCCATGCTCAGCTTTCTTCTTGTTTTTGCTTTGGGAGATGCTGTCGAGGGGGGTCGGGCATGCCACGTTTGTTCCTTTTCTTGTATTTATGCTAGATTTAGCTGCCTTTTTGCTTCTTTTGTTAATTTGAGCTCATTTAATCCTGAAAATACAAAAGGAAGACAAAAGCACACTTTTTCCAACATTAGTACTAAAAAAGGGTTAGTTTTATGCCACAATTGATGTAATTTATATGTTGCATTTTGCACACATCAAGAATGCTAGAGCTTGCGAGTGTGTGTAAGTAGTGTTCATCGGGTTCTAATCGATCACATGGCCTCCTTATTTATAAGAGAAAAGCCTAACTATATGTCCGATATCCGTGGATACTTAGGTATATGATTTTTCGCACGTTGGAGTCCAGGTCTCGAGTCCAACAGTCAGTTCCATCAATTAAGTCAGCAAAAAGTATGCGAGGACTTGGTCTCTTATCGATAGACTTGCGTTTAATAAATAACACGTGCAAAATAGATTAGTCTGAAAATAAAGAACACGTTCAGAATATATAACCTGTTAAATATCCCGGATAGTCAGGTGCAACTTCCAACACGTTAAACAATATCGTCTTGGTTCAAAAATCCATCTATAACATTTCATCTAATATTTCTTATCAATCTATATCTTCCCATCTTTCAGAGAAATAAGGTATTCTTCTTTCTTTTCTATGAACTTTTTCTTTCTTTTTCTCCTGCTTATGCACACACACTTCATCGCTACTATGGCTACTAAGCGAACAAGATCATCCTCGTCACAAAGCCCCACTACCATTGGTTATTTTGTTCCCCAAAATTTGTTGAGGGATCCTGACGACGAAGTCTGTATGTTTTTTGACCTAAATGTTACTAACCTTTAATTGTCACGGCCCCCGACCCGGTTTTACCCGGTTCCGAAGCCGCGGGATAGAAACCCGTGGTATTGGTGTTTATTTTGGCAGCGGAAATTTTAACAGGATCTTTTAAACTAAAAATGCCCAATTATTTTATTTCACAATTTGGGACGAACCCCATAATTTACAATAAAGGAATTTCTCGGGGAAATTCCCTGTTTTACAAAAACATGTTTATTTATTCTATTTACTGAGCCACATTCTTCAAGCTGGTGCGCTACGCGACACTTTTTCCTAGTTCACAGTAAGTCACCTGAAACATGTTTAAAAAGATTTTATCAGCGGGAAATACTGGCGAGTCATTCAATTTGCACAAAATGACACATTGTTATAATTTACAGCATTAAGGGTTTTTATATTTGCCCCTATCTTATAATTAGCTGATTCAGCTGTCACCCGACCGAATCTATGACTGTGGACATATCACTAATTAGGCTCGCCCACCTAAAGTGATAAATCGTTAGTAGTAATGTGCACAAAACCCCCACATACCGCCAGTAATTAAAGACTAGCAAAGACTTAATCACTGCACTTATAACTGGAAAACATTTAAGGTTTTACAAAGTAGGTTGATAAAAACAGAATGACTCACATTGCAAATTTAGTTGGACATAATTTTGCCTACTGATTTAGCTTCGTAACCTAGTTAAATAACAATGCACACGAAACTAGGTTAGTAACCTAATACAACATTTACGATAAACTCACGAAATCAAAACCCTCACGACGAATGACAAAGTATAGCCCGGATTCGGGCAACACTTAAACATCCATCGGATCGGTTTCAATCGATCGGACATTGTATCGTAGCAGTGATCGAGTTATTACACTGTAATCGTAGCAGCGTTTCCCTACGTAATTCTACGAAAATGAGCAGAATGTTTCGTTTTTTAGAAAGTTTTTCGAGCACAGATGAAAGCCCCATGCACGTACTATTTATAGCCAGATTTTGAGTCTCTCGCGACCCGCGTAAACCTTAAGAGAGTCTTACGCGGCCCGCGAGGGCCACCCTAGCTACGGCTAGGGCTAGCGTGTCACGCGTAGGCTCACCACGTGTCTGACACGTGGCCAGGAAGCCTATCCGGAGATCTTCAAAGCTGTTGCGACCCGCGTAAGCTTACCTTAAGTCTTACGCGGCCCGCGAGCGACCATAAAATGTGAATTTCTTGGTTTTCAACAAGGATTAGGGTTTTAAGGGTCCAGGTTTCTACTTACGGGTCGTTTTGGGACATTTTTACAGGTCCTTACATTAATCCTCAGACTCTTTCGCTGAATCAGCTATCTTCCACGCTTATAGCCGAAAACTCAAGTTCGATTTCATTTCACCCACTTAGGTCTGCTTCCTAACCTACCCCTTCTGTCTCGGCTTCAAGTACCCTTTTCCCCCATTTTTAATGACTTCTTCCATCTCACTGGCCTGAGTTATGCTCAGGAAATGCCAAAAATGTGGAGGATTCTGTTTGTTTTGTGTAATTTGATTGAAACCGTGGTATAGAGATTCGTGTCCCTGACCTAACCACCGTCTATGTGACACTTGTGTCACTTCAACCATCAAACAAATACCAAACCAATGAAATATTGTATTTCATACTTGGGATTTGTATAAATATTTGTATCGTTTGCACATATCAATTCTTGTTCGATTTCGAGCTCTAAATCGCTTTCTGGAAGGTTATACGCGATCTGATGCGTAAATATAACCAGTTTAATGCAACAAACACTCTGGAATAGTGACATAGGCTTAACATACCTTAAATAAACTTTACATAACTTAGAAATAAATTTGGAAGGTTTGGTGTGGCGATATCAAGTTTATTCGCTTGCAGGGACTAATTTCGACAAACTATGAAAGTATGCCGATTCGTAGTGTAACGAACATTCTAGAACTTGATCATAAGTTAAACATACCCTAAATATCCTTTACATAGCTTAGAAATAGGCTTTGAGGGGTTCGGTATGCTAAAATAAACTTATTTGATCAATAGAGACTAAAAGCGTCAAAAGTGCATAAGTTTGCATTTTCGCGCATATCTTACGTCATGAATATATCCAGACATCCAAAAATTTATGTAATCATTAAAATATTTTATTTTAGTGATTGGCATGATAAAATTCCATTCGTCGCCTAATTTGGATCGTTTTTGCGTTCATTACGATTTCCGTCGTAATTAACCGAACAACATAACCGTATGACCAAACGAACTGACATCCGAGATGTTTTTGAGCATATTTTAAGTTCCCTATACTTTAACTTTATTTTAGAGCCTTGAAATGGGGTTAACGGGGCTTAAAAGTGCAAAAAAATCAAGTTTTACAAGTGCAGGGACCATTTTTGAAATTTCTGGCAGATACATTGAACTTGGTCCATTTTTGAGATTTTGATGGTTTTAACCCAAGGTTTTGCACCCTATGGGCTGGTATTTGATGGTTTTACATGTTCCCATGGTATTCTAAAACCTTGGGCCCAAGTGTAAGGCCATGATTAAAGCACGGTTCTCGATAAACGATCTTAACGGTGGACTGAATCCTATATATACCCACCTCATTTTCATTCTTTCCTCACACATGATCTAATTTTCTCTAAGTTGAAGCTCAAATGCTTCATACCTGAGAATTTATAGATCATATCTTCCTAGATTGGACCCTTTGTAAGCTTCTTTCGTTCTTTTATGCGGTTTTTTAAGCGGGAAAGTCAAACAGTGTTTTACTTTCTGCATTGACCAGTTTATGGTCAACACGAAGTTCGTTTGAACTTGGCAATGTGATCGTAATCACGATGGTTATAGTCCCAAGTGACTATACCTACTGATTACCACGTTGATTAGGTGTAGTGACGAGTCGTAGTTTCGGTCAAAATGCGTATTCATGCGTATTTTGTAACCAAACTATTCTTGGGTATCAAAACCGTTTGTTTTGATATCAAACCTATTTTCTAACCTCCTTAAACATGTTTTAACATGTTTAGCTCGTCACTTTAGGTTTAGTACTTATATAGAGTCATAAGTCAAGCAGTCTAAACAACCGCTTAGACCTTCGAACAAGACCCGTTTGGTCGATCATTAGGATCCGACCAAACATGTTTAGTGACCATAGTTGTATAGGGAATAACCTTCCGAGGTTATACCTTATGGTCACTTCGTTTAAGTAGTTGTATGATAGGTAGTTTATATGCCTTAGGAAAATGACCGAAATGCCCTTTTTATGCATAATTGATATTTAAGCATATGTAACCCAAACTTTTGTCACTTAACTGATTATGCAACATAATTAAACACGTTTAGGCATATAATACTTGTCATAGGACTAGTTAGGCATTCCGAACGCGTTTTACGCGAACGGCGCGTTAAGGTAGCATAAGCTACCTAAACGGGTCGTAATGGGTCGTAATATTGGTGCACAAATGTCTGTTAACTTCGTCTTTATCAAGTCTCGTATTCTATTAGATAGATTAGGGCACAGAAACCGAGAAAACAGTATTTAGGGTAATTCCGCTTGAAATGTGCTTAATGTTATTTCAAACGGAATTAGAGGTTTCAAGCGAAATTACTAATTCCGCACAGAATTAGGTAATTCCGTTTGAACTGTTAATTCCGTTTGTAACTGTTTCAAGCGGAATTAAACGCCTATAAATATTGATGTGGCTGTGTCATTTGGAACGGAATTAGACCATAGTTTCTGAGTCGAGGTGCTGTCCATTTGTCATTTGAATCTGTAAAAGCTCAGAATCAGATAATAAGAATATAATTAGAGGAAAACAAGCTGTGTTACGTCAAATTCACTGATTCCGCCTTTGTTTTTGATGTTGAACTCTTCATATTGACTCGTTAGGGTCGCACGTCAATCCAACAAGTGGTATCAGAGCTCAGGACGAGGAGTTCATACCAATTCAGCTTGATTTCATCGGATTCTCTCACTTCTACTCTTTCTTTTCTGATTTGAACAAGATTTAACGGTTGAAATGGCTTAAAACTTACATATATCACGTAAAACAAAGTTTTAACTAATCCTTGAAAGAATTGGACTAAAATTCGATCTAAATTTGATAAAACTTGTAATTCCGTTTGAGAAACTGATCGGACTTGCTGACATCATCATAATTCCGTTTGAAATTTTCATTGTAATTCCACACGGAATTACTCATTTGGCCTAATTTTGTTTGAAAAGTGTTGCTAATTTCACACGGAATCAAATTTCGTTTGAAGAGTTCAAACGAAATTACTAATTCCGCACCAAAGTACCTAATTTCGTTTCAATTGGCCTAATTTCGTTTGAAATTAAGCTAATTCCGCACGGAATTAGTTTTTGTTTGGTAATTTTGTTTGTAATACCTAATTTCATTTGAAGGCTCAATTTAGTGTGAAAATTTAATTCCGTTTGAGCTATTTTGCTTGAACTGATTTCGTTGGAAAATCTTAAAAACCAAAAAATTTCTAAGTGTTTGTTGATTGTTTCAGATACGTGAAGATGGATGAGTTTATGAATCCTTTCAGAGACATGTTTGCTTTCGCGGGAAACACCGGAGATGATACTTCAAACAACACAAATGAGTACACTCCGAGTGCGAAGAAAACTCTGTCTGATACTTTAAGTGTGGAGAGTGCATACGGTACATATAACAAACCTCCAAAGTTGATGGTGATTGAAGATTACAATAAATGGGCTAAAAAGTTTGAAGAATGGCTACAAGCGTTTGCATATCCAAGTTGGAGAATGTTCAAGAATGGTTTTGTTATGGGAAGAACGGATTATGAAAATTTGACAGAAGCTGAGGAGATAGAGAGATATGTTGCTGAACAAAAGTGCATTGCATTGATTCATCAGTCTGTGAGAGACGACATAATAGCGTTGATTGAGTACACAAATTCGAAAGATCTATGGGAGAAACTGAGAGTGAAATGTGTGGGTAGTTCTGAAATAGTTAAAAACAAAAAGAAATTGTTAAGAAAAGAATTCGATTTGTTTGGATGTTTGAAAAATGAATCTGTATCTAAGATGATTGAAAGATTTGGGCATCTGAAGATGGAGCTTGCAAGACATGGAATCATTTATACTCGAGAAGAACTGGTTGACAAACTGTTTGACTCGCTGCCGAATGATCAAGATTGGCAATACTTTGCTTTGATGCTGAAGAATACAATCGAGTCGAAGAAACTGACGGTTGATCTGTTAATTGAAAGACTAGAGAGTCATGAGCTGGAGATCAAGAAATCAAACAAAGTCAACAACTCCTCATACTAGCAGAATGTTGACTTGTATTATCGAAGTATGATCCCGAAGAATGTGTCTCCTAAGACAACTTTCTCAGCTGAAGGTTCTAACATGACAAGTCAAGAAATTCCAAGCAGTGGATATCATGGAGGGTCATCATCAACTGCCACAAGTCAACAACAACGGCCAGCTTCAAAGAATCTGTTCCAATGTAATATTGCTGTGGATCTGAAGAATGCACAAAATTTCAGTGAAGAATCCGCAAAACAGCAAATGGTGTTTTTAGCATTTGTGCTTGAATCATATGAGAGTCTTGTTGCGGGCAAGATCGGAAACACTAACCTCACCAAGGAGGATTATGATCAGATCGATCCAGAAGAGATGGAGTTGATCGATATAAGGTGGTGTATGGCTAGTGCAGTTAGACGAGCTCAGAGGTTCATGGAGATTACAGGCAGACATTCTATTGGTGGACCAAGATTTATCAAAACTTGGTTTTGATAAATCAAAGGTCACATGTTTCAGATGTAAACAAAAGGGACATTTTAAACGTTAATGTCGAAATGCACCTGCTGATGATACTGCAAATCCATTCAGAGAGGATTACTACAAAAGAGCAATCTATCATCAGAACAAATCTGAACCTCCTAGAATGAAACAGCTTGAAGATACCCCCAAAGAAAAATCTAGAGCACTTGCTGTTATTCATGATGACGAGGGATATGATTGGAGTCAAGTGTTAGCGGAAGAGGATGCAGTGGGCTATGCGTTTGTGACAAAAGTTGTTCCTTTCAGAGATAGCAGAAACGAACAAGAGAAATATATCAACAGAAAAATGAAAGCACAAGACAGGATGATTAAAGCCGGTTATATATACAGAGAAGCAAAACAGGCGAAAAGATGGGATGATGATAGAGAATGTTACCTTGATTCCAACGGAAACATTGCTATTGATCCAAAAACTCTTGATCTTGAAGTTCTCACCAAACAAATTGCTGAAGAAGAAGAAGCCAAACAAAGAGAGTGGTGGGGAGGAGGAGAAACTGATGAAAAAGAAAAAGAAAAAGAAAAAGAGAAAGAGCAGCAGTCAAAGAAAATTGATGATGGGATTATTGACACATCACAAGAGTTTACTGCTGAAAATTTGAAGAAGATGGCTGACAAAGTTCTTGCTGTGAAAGAGCTAGAGGTAGTTTCTGGTTCTAGCACTGAGTCTAAAAGCAAGGTCAGTCAGAATGATTCAATCAATGAGTCAGGTAAGAAAGCTAAAACTAAGAGTGACTGCAAAAATTGCATGAAAGACTGCAATGTTTGTAGTACAATTGCTTACCACAATGGTAAAAAGATTGAAGAGCTGATAAAAAGAGTCAGAGATGTTAAGGATCAGATCTTAAACCGTGACAAAATGTTAAAAGCTTCAAATGACCGAGTAAAAGAATTAACTGAGAAAATTGAAAATGATAAAATTGAAGTAGAAAGAATTAGGAAAGAAAACGAAAAGCTAATTCTTGAAAATCGTCAAGTCTCAGAAAATTTTGAGAAGCTAAAACGCACGGCAAAAGATTCTGATGAGAGAAACGGTAAGACATACAAAGAAAATGTTCAATTGACAGGTGTTCTGAGAGTAAAAGAAGAGCTAATCAACGAACAACTGGATGAGATTGCTAAGTCGAAGCTTCAGTTTCAAGAAGCTAAAATTGAAAATGAACGCATCCAGTTGAAACTGAACAGTTACAGCTCCGCAAGTTTTGTTCTTCAACATATCGTTCCTAAACCAATTGGGAAGAACAAAGGAGGCGAAGATGTATACTTTGATGGAACCGGGGTTGGGTTTCATCAGGTTCCACCACCAGTTCTAAATAATTTTTCAAAGAAAAAATCAGGGTTGGTTAATGATGAAGAAGAAAATGAAGTTAAACTTCCAGACACAATTGATGTTACATTCACTTCGTCATCCGATGAAGGAAGTGTTCAATCAGAAGTTGTTAAAAGTGTGGTTGAAAGTGTTTTGAAATCTGATAGTGACACTACTGAGGATGATGAATGCTTTTTGGACAAATACATTCCAAAATCAAAATCCAAAACCAACTTAAATGAAGAAACACATCTTGTGATGTACAAGATGGCAGGATCAGATAAGTTGTATTCAGATCGTGATTTTCCTTTGGAGAATGTGAATGTTGGTAAATTGAGAAATGTGTTCAAGTTGATTGAGATTGATGTGTCTGAGATCGAAGGTTTGAAACATTCCAAAAGGCAATTGAATTTTGAAAAAGATAAAGCTTACTATAAAAAAACATGTTGTACCACTGCGTTTTTCTAACAACAATCAAAACAGATGGTCGGGTGGTTATCAGGGTGGTAAGAATTATCCAATAAGGAATTTTCAAAACAAAAAGTTTGTTGACAAAAAGGTGTTTGTCAAAAGCTCGAGTTCTCATTCCGAGCAAGAGTCTGAAATTTTTTCAAAATCAAATGAAGAGTTCTTTGAGGAGAAGGCCTCACAGCCTCAGACTGAAGGCACAAGTCGGGTAGTTGATACTCGTACATGCTTTAAGTGCAACAAAGTTGGACACATTGCACGAAAGTGCACCAACTCAAAGCCTAAGTCTGAAACTATTGAGAGTCAGAAAAAGAAAGTTGATACAAAAGGTAAAGCACCAATGGTTGTTAAGAAAATTTTGAAAAATGAAAACACAAAAATCAAAACTGAATTTGTAAAAAATGTGGTAACTAAAATTGACAAATTTTACAAATGGGTTGCTTCGCCTCAACAAGCATGGAAGCCAAAATCTGTTGAAAAGAAATCAAGTTCTACAAAACCAAAGGTTTCAGAGTCAGAAAAACAATCGTCTTCTACCACACTGGTAAAGATGAATGTTCCTTTGGATTACTATGAGAAACTTGAACCACAAGAGGCTCCTACTTCTGAGAAGAAGTATATACCAAAAAAAGATCAATCATCTGGTCAACCTCTAAAAAATGATTTCTTTTTATATAAAGAGGTTGAGATTGGATCTGAGGAGAGCTTAAAGTTGAATGACAAGAATTTTCCGCCACTTTACACTGCTAAAACTCACATCAAAGTCAACCTACCTGAGTCGAAAGAGGCTTGGGTAGCATCAAAATCTAACTAAAGTGTTTTTGAAATGTGCAGGAGCTTCCAAGATCCGTTTCACGTTGGATTATGGATAGTGGAGCTTCTCGGCACATGACGGGGAAGAAAACCCTACTGTATGATGTTAGAGGATTTAATGGAGGTTACATGGGATTTGCAGGCAATCAAGGTGGTCGTATAGTCGGTGAAGGAACTTTATCGAATGGAATTGTCACATTTGAAAGAGTAAACTACATCGCCGAGCTTGAAAACAATCTTCTGAGCATATCTCAGATTTGTGATCGTATGTATACAACGCACTTTACAGACAAAGAATGTTTGATCTTGAAACCAAGATTTGTTGTTCCTGAAGAATGGGTTATCATGAGGGCACCCAGAGTCAATGATCTGTACGTGTTGGACATGAGTGTAGCAACTACTACCATGGGTCAGGCTCACTGTTTTATGTCAAGAGCAACGGAAAAAGAGTCATAGTTATGGCATCGAAAGATGGGCCATACTCACCTGAGGAAAATGAATCACCTGGTGCATAATGACTAAGTTACTGGTGTTCATGTGAAAGGTTTTCATCTGGAAGAGGGGTGCATTAGCTGCAACAAAGGCAAGAAAAAGAAGAAATGACATCCTCAAAAGAAAGTCAACTCAGTCTCAAGACCGTTAGAGAGACTCCATATGGATCTGTTTGGTCTAGTAAACCTCAAAAGCATAACTGGGGATCTCTACTGTCTAGTAGTAACAGATGATTACTCAAGATTTTCATGGGTATCGTTTCTGAAAATGAAAGATGAGACGTTTGAAAGTTTGATGCCGTTGTTCAGAAAAATTGAAAATTTGTACCAAACTCGAATCAGAAGAATCAGGAGTGATAACGGTACAGAGTTCAAGAACAACAAGATGGAATAATATTGTGATGAGAGAGGTATATTGCAAGAATTTAGTGCTCCTTACACTCCGCAGCAAAATGGAGTAGCTGAAAGAAAGAACAGGACGCTAATTGAAACGACTAGGACGAGGCTTGCTGATTCTAAACTACCTTTTAACTTTTGGGCAAAAGCAGTATCAGCCGCTTGCTATACACTCAACCGGGTTCTCACTGTGAAGAAATTCAACAAAACATGTTTCGAGCTGATCAATAACCGCAAACTGAACCTGAAGTATCTTGAACCGTTTGGGTCTCCCTGTATAGTTCTAGAACCTTTTGGAAAGTTTGGTGCAAAGAGCATTGAAGGAATTTTTGTGGGTTATTCAAGTCCATTGAAACGAGTTTTTGTTCCAAGCTTGAAGCGGATTATTGAAGCATATAATGTTGAGTGTCAAGGTTATACCATGCCACCACAGAATCCAGGCGACTCATGGCGTTTTAACTACGATACTCTGTGGGATTCGTTTGACATGGAAGAAGAAGAACCAGAGTTCTTTGATGAGTTGGATATTCTAAGAGAGTATGAGTCATCGTAAGAAAGGTTTCCAGCTGAGTATACTACAAGTCGACGACAAACTTCAAATGATGATGAAGCCGGTCCTAGTAATGCTGGAGAACATGATGATGTTCAACAATCTTCAGAACAAGAACAAGCTCCTGACAATCAGACGGCAGTCAACGATAATCAAGAATCTGATAATAGACCAATATTTGATCATGGTGATTCAGATCCTGGGGGGGAGCAGATCCAGATTTCAAGTCAAACTATTCCAGTCAGTGAACAAGGTGCAAATCAGAATGTTACAAATTTGGAAGGCGAGGTAGATGTTCCAGGCGAGGTGATGCCGAGAACTCTTTCATACCATCCAGAAGAGCTGATTATTGGAGAATTGCAATCAGGCATTCTCACTAGACGTCAAATTGACCAAGGCCTTACTTGTTTTTATTCTACAGTTGCTCCTTTACAAACTGAGTTTTCACTTAGTTGTTTTATTTCGCAGATCGAACCACGAACATACAACGAAGCATTAACTGAAGATTCTTGGTTCAACGCGATGCAAGAGGAGCTGAGTCAGTTTGAGAAGTTAGGAGTGTGGAAATTGGTAGACTTGCCTGATGGACAAAGGAAGATAAACACCAAGTGGGTGTTCAAGTGTAAGAGAGATGATCGAGGGGTTATTATTCGTAACAAAGCTCGACTAGTAGTCTAGGGTTTCAGTCAGCAAGAGGGGATAGATTTCACTGAAGTATATGCTCCGGTTGCTAGGCTAGAAGTGATCAGAATCTTCCTAGCATTTGCATCTTGGAAAAATTTTAAGGTTTATCAGCTAGATGTTAAATCGGCGTTTCTTTATGGGAAGGTAAAAGAGGAGGTATATGTCGGACAACCACCGGGCTTCACCGATCCAATCCACAAAGACAAGGTTTATTTGCTGGATAAAGCGCTGTATGGTTTACACCAGGCCCCGAGAGCTTGGTACGAGACATTGTCTCAACACCTGCTAGCCAACAGCTTCATCCGTGGAAAAGTGGATGCCACTCTTTTCACCAAAGAAGTCGACGGTCATCTTCTGATAGTTCAGATATATGTGGACGATATCATATTTGGGTCAACAAATGAGAATCTGTGCAAAGATTTTGAAAAAGTTATGAAGCAAAAATTTGAAATGTCATCGATGGGTGAGAAGAAATTCTTCTTGGGACTTCAGGTTGATCAACTGCCTAAGGGAATTTTCATACATCAGACGAAGTATGTTCATGATATCTTAGAGAAATTTGGGATGTCAAGTTCTACTCCAGCTTCCACCCCATTAGCGACGAACCATGGGATAAACCCTGATCTCACCGGAGAGAAGGTAGATGAAACGCTGTATCGTTCCATGATCGGATCGCTGATGTATTTGACAACTTTGTAGGATCGATTGCACGACCAAACGAGTCGTTCAGAAGAGATCTCGTCCAATACGAGAGGCGGAATCAAACGTATTGGATTTATTTCAGCTACAAACACACGAGAATCACTTTAACTATCTCTTGTATTGATTTGATGACGATTACAGACCTGGAGATACTTCGGCAGAGCTTCGCTACCGGAATCGAACAAGTTACAAATGAAAACAACAAGTCCACTATTTATACTAACTCCACTTCGTTTGAACAAGCATCTCCAGTTCATACGAACTGGCCACTTCGTTTGAACTGGCCACTTCGTTTGAATTGGCCACTTCGTTTGAACTGACCACTTCGTTTGAACTGGCTTGTTCACCTCTGTATCCTGTTAATCTCGAACTGTATGACTTGTTTCATCTATTCTATTACACGACTCGATACAAGACGAAGTCGACAGACGTATGCACCAACAGACTCCCCCTCGGATGTTGACGAGTCTTCGGTATGCCTTCAGAACATCTTCAGTCTTGATCAGTCTTCAAGCTCTCTCCAAAGTATCTGACAATGTAAGCATTCTAATTCTCTATCTTCTTTTCTTCTCTTTCTTATCAGCAATAACAGCATCTGGCTTTAACCAATCAGAAACCTTGCTTTTTCATCTTCAGACTCCCCTTTCAATCAACTAGGGATCGTAGTCTGGCTAACCTGCACATTCTCTACCTCAAAGTAAATTTCACAAATTTAAAATTTAACAAATTTAATCTCACTTGCAGGTATTAAACAATCAATAAATGATTTTACAATGCTAATCTTTGATAAACCACTTGAAGAAATATCATTTTTCAACACCACACACACTCCCAAACCTGTTCGTCATGTTCAGCACTCGGAATTTTGAAAATCAGCTTTTCAACATTAGTTGTCTAAAATCTTTTTGAATTTTCAAAAATTTATGCTAAAACACACCGAAAATCTTTTTGAATTTTGAAATAAAAGAAATGAAATGCAATAAAGAAATATTTACATACAAAATTTTTGTGAGTTTGTGTAAGAGGATCATATCAGTTTCTGAGACAAATCACCAACACCATTAAGCTTTAAACATTTTAAGTTCTTAAACGATTCACTTAGATTGTCAGTATACTGATCCACTTAAATTTTCACACAAAGTTCAACTGCTTCGAGATACGATATTAATGTTTTAAGCACTTAAACTCAATCGCGTGTCCCACCTCAGAATATACTCCCGTATCCAGATCCCAATATTCAGTCTTACAGGTAATTATGACACAAATGATATCTGTAGGGGTTAATAAATTATGAAGAATCATGAGAGCTCAGGTCAGAACTACCGTTCAGCAGAGAGATCATGACTCAACTTTTGGGTGTGTCCCCTTTAGAGGATCTTTTTTACAACAGCATTGCTAAGCAATTTTATTGTCTTATCATATATGCTGAGGGTGATGCTATGTTTCAAGCATTGCGGAAAGTATTATTCGAGGACTAGGTCAGAACTTCCATTCAGCAGAAATCCCGGAATAATACCCCAGACATCATTGAGTATAAAAACCTAGTATATCAAATTATGAGACCTTTCAAACAAGATTTCGGGGGTTACCCATATATCCGAGAGATGTTTCCCCACGATATAAGCAAGTTTGAAATTTAGGTTTATATCTCGTCACAATCTACTAAATGTGCAAAAACCTACTGGCACATCATCAGTGAGACCGTTTATCACTTTTTAACTTTCCAATTCTTTAGCGTGTTGTGATAGTTCACTGATGTACTATCATTTCCTCTTTTGTACAACAAAACTCATTTTCATTTTATCATGTTTTTGTCTTTTTCAAATTTTCAAATGTTTTTGGATTTTCTAAAAATTCTTACTCCCCCTAAAATGCAAACACATTTTAGAAAATTTGAAAACAAACTGTACAAGAAAAATTAACAACCGATATTAAATTGCTTCAATTCGCCATCCACTAGGCATAAACAATCCGAACTCCCCCTTACACAAAACTATTTTCTCATTATGATTTCAAAACACTTAAGTTTGTTTTAACCAAAATGATTTTTCCAGAAAATAAGTTTTGTTAAGTTTACCACTTGTAGATTAAGGGTGTGGTTCATCAAATTGTCTACTTTTAACTACTTGTAGTAGATCAAGTACAACTTAATGTCCCTGATTTACCACTTGCATGTATGCAACCTCTGTACCTCTTGCAAAATATATTTACAACATATAAGTCTATGTAGGAATAAACCTCTACACAAACCATTTTACCAATCAAGATGCCGATTCCTGCTTCGCACTTACCAACCTGGAAGCTCCGGCAAGTCACACTCATCCTGTACAATTTAAACACATTTAAAAATCTTTCACAAAATCTATCTTAACAAGAATGATGCCGATTCCTGATCCACAATTACAAACTTGGGATCTCCGGCAAGTCAGGAATTTATGGTGAAAAAGCTGTCACCCAAGCCTGACCAGCCTTGGGTGATTTTGGCGGCAAACATCTGTCCCACCAACATTTTGATTTGTAAAACTCTTTTGCACTTTTAACCTTCCCATCAACCATCTTCCCGAAAATATGTTTGACTTTCCCATTGAAAGCCTTCTCAACATCAAATTCTCCCTTATCAGCGAAGAATTGATTTGAGATCTCTACCTTTCCCACTTTCTTCATCAAATTTTCTTTTGACAATGACGGAAAGTTTTCCTCGTTCATCTCAGGAATGGAATTATCAACCTTTTTATCAACCAAAGACTCCTCTGATTTTATGGAATCAGATTCATTGTCAGAATTACTCTCAGATTTAACCACCCACTTTTGTTTACTCAAATCACCTCTTCTTTTGTAAAATCTTTTTGAACTTTCTCCTTCCTCAGAAGTAGAATTTTCAAATTTTTTAACACTTTTCACAGATTGTTCTTTCTCATCAACACAACTTTTTCTCAAAACAGAATTAGAAGAAACTTCCTGTTTTTGGTAGTTGGTCTTGGGGCAATTCCAAGCTATATGTCCAACTTCTTGGCATTTGAAACAGGTTCTTCTGTCAACTCTTTCAGCAAATCTTTTCACATTCTTCTTTACTTCAGCAAGAAACTCTTGATTCGACTGCTTCCAGAACGGTTTCTTCTGTTCATCCTCTAAACTTCCTCCTGAAACAAATTTTGTTTTTGGTTTATAAGTTTTCTGATTTTTATAATTTTCTGAAGAATTGAAACCCAGACCTTGTTTTTTGAAATTACGATTGTGGTTTGGTTTCTTTTGATAACGTGAACCATAACCGTAACCCTTTTTCTTGTTCAATCTCTGTTGAACTCTTGAAGTGTATTTTTTAGGTTTTTCATGAAGATTTAAATCATTTATTTCAGAAATATTAATTTCTGTTAATTTGAAAACCTGTTTGATCATTTCAGTTTTGACACTTCTTATTGGAAATTCCTCATCAGAATATAATTTGTCTGAATCATACAAAGTATAAGCCACTTTGATTGACCCATCATTCAAATTAGATTTTGATAACAGGAATTCTCTATTGTAAACCCTGTTAACCGGTGAACTCGGACTCTTTTCTGATGAACTCGGACTTTCAGACTTAGACTCCGACTTTGACTCTTCATCCATATCTAACACCTGATCGACAACTTTCTTTACTAACTCAGACTCATGGTCAGTGTCAGACGCTGTGAATGTAACATCAATATTATCTGGCAATTCATCAATGATTTCAGACTTTAACTTGATGTTGACTGCCTTTTTTAGACGCTCCTCGTTAGGATTCCTTGGAGAATAAGTTTCATGGATTGGGGGCGGACATCTGTTATACTTGACACTTGGTTTCTTACCAGTATCAGTATCTTCAGTCTTTTTATCCATGAAAGCTTCCAGACCTGCAACAGTAGGATAAACACGATCAATCAAATAATCACAAGTAGTATAACTCAATAGTAATCGTTTAATCCTTTCACTTTCGATCTTTTCAAGCTCCAACTCCTTCTTCAGATTAGCACAGTCTTCGATGTACTCATTTATGACACTCTGCTTAGTCATTAATGTTGCGCTCATTTTTCCCATTGCTTTTTCAATTTCTGTATTTGTCTTTTTCAGACGATCAACTGTGTTGTTGAGCACATCATATGACTCTTTCACATACTTCACATCGCACAGCAAATCTTCTTTAATCTTCTCTAAATCAGCAATCTTCTTATCTTTCTCCTCACAAACTTTGCAAGATTCTGAACACTTCAAACATTGTTTTTCAATTTCAACCATTTTTTCAACTATCTTTTCAACCTCAACGATTTTCTCGACTTCAACAAGTTTTTCAACTTCAACTACCTTTTCTATCTCGACAATCTTTTCAACAACTTTCTCTACTTCAACAATTTTCTCCACAACTTTCTCAATCACTTGATCAACATTTGCTTCTCCAGCTTCTGTCTTTGTCTTTTCCTCAGCTTGCACTTTTTCTGCTTCCAGCTCTTTCCTCAATCTTGCAATCTTCTTTTGATACACCATTTCCATTTTATCTGCAAAAAACAAATTAAAACTAGTAGGATCAATGCCTTTTCTAGCTTTGTTGAGATGTTCTTCCTCATCATCGGTATCCACATCGCTTCCAAGATCTGGAAAAATTGGAATTCTAGTCTCATTTTCACCCTGAATTCTTGCAACACAAGCTGAACCAGGTATGTATTTGTCCCAACTAAATCCTTCAGTAACAAATTCATCATCTTGATGGATAAGTAAAGCTTTCTTCTTTCCATCTTCAATAGCATGAGCATGTGCAGTTTGTGGTTGTTGAGCAATCTGATGAAAAATTGATTTCTGATAATAGTTGTTCTTTTCTTGATTCCCGGTTGCTTCTTTGCTTTTGCACTCTCTTTTAAAGTGTCCTTTTCCTTTGCAACGGAAACATGTAACTTTCGATTTGTCAAAACCCAGTTGAGAAGTAGCCATTCCTCGAAATTCATCTCTACCAGTAATTTCTTGAAACTTTTCAGCTCTTCTCCAAGCACTCGCTAAACACCATTTTATATCCATCAGCTCAAGTTCTTCAGCATCAATTTGGTCGTAATCCTCTTTGGTAAGCATCGGATTACCAATCTTCCCACCGATCAAACTTTCGTAAGATTCTAACATAGCAACCAGTGATGCCATGTGTTGCTTGGCAACTTCCGGAGACAAATTCTGACCATTTTGAATGTTTAAGGTAACATTGCACTGAAGGTTTGTTGAGTTTTGTCGTTGAGAACTTGATGTTGTGCTGTTTGGATCAAAACTTGAGAATGATGAAGAATATCCACCACTTTGAGTCACATTACTACTCTTTGTTCCAGACGAACTTTCAGCACTAAAACCAGTTTGAATCTTCGGGCTAGAACTGGGAGTAGTCTCAAACTTGTTTCCTCGATAATACAAACTGACATCTTGTTTTGCATTTGGATTCGTCATTATAGCAGTCTTTTGAATATCCAGCTCTTGTTCCTCAATCTTCTGGATAAACTGTGCCAAGTTCATACTCTCAGTCTTCCTTATGAGTTTCACAATCATCAGATAAGTTCCCCACTTCTGTTGGGGTAATGCCTCTGCTAACGTATCAACCCACTCATCATCATCTTTCTGAATATCCAATCTTTTCATTTCTAGAACCAGATGACAGTATCTATCTATTGTTTCCTTTGTGGTTTCATGATCAAATGCAGTAAATATGTTAAACGACTTCTTCAATAAGGCCTTTTTGTTTTTGATCATATCAGCACTCCCTCGGAATTTCTGAAGTAAAGCTTCCCAGATTGATCTAGCAGTTCCATTATGTTGAAGTAAGACAAAGATATCTTCTTTAACTGCTTGCTGTAAAATGCTGATCATCATCTTCTCACTAGTGTATTTCAACTTATCAGCTTCAGTAAAATCATTGAAACCCTTTTCCAACCCACGTTCATTCTTTGGTTTCTCGTAATCTTTCAGTAAAGAACACCTAGCATCGAATCTGTAAGCCTGAACCCAATTCTCAAAACGGTTTTTCCAACCCTGAAAATCTTCGATATACATCAACTTTGGTGGCTTTTGATGAGTTCCCGTTTCATTTTCACTGTATAAATTCTCTGCAGCTGTAACAGGAGCAACAGGCGTAGCAAACGCGTTGTAGAATTCCTCGTCCATGTTTCGAAAAATTTCGGGAAACACCTGGCAAGTACCTGGAGATACTTCGGCAGAGCTTCGCTACCGGAATCGAACAAGTTACAAATGAAAACAACAAGTCCACTATTTATACTAACTCCACTTCGTTTGAACAAGCATTTCCAGTTCATACGAACTGGCCACTTCGTTTGAACTGGCCACTTCGTTTGAACTGGTCACTTCGTTTGAACTGACCACTTCGTTTGAACTGGCTTGTTCACCTCTGTATCCTGTTAATCTCGAACTGTATGACTTGTTTCATCTATTCTATTACACGACTCGATACAAGACGAAGTCGACAGACGTATGCACCAACAAACATCAAGACCCGATATTATGTATCCAACCTGCCTCGCAGCAAGATTTTAATCTAACCCGAGAGCTTCGCATATGGTGATTGTCAAAAGGATATTACGCTACCTAAAAGGAACTCCATTATTGGGGTTGTGGTATCCAATATATGGCGAATTCACGCTCGAAGGGTATTCCGATTCTGATTTCGGATGCTGCAAAGTTAACGCTAAATCAACAACAGCGGGGTGCCAGTTTTTCGGATCACGATTGGTCACCTGGCAATGCAAGAAGCAGACCTCTGTGGCTTTATCCACATGTGAAGCTGAGTATGTATCTGCTAGCAGTTGCTGCTCTCAGATCTTGTGGATCCAGCAACAGATGCGCGACAACGGTTTGGAATTTCTTAACACCCCTATCTTTGTTGATAATGAGGCAGCGATAAACATTACGAAAAATCATGTTCATCACGCTAAAACGAAACACATTGAAATTCGTCATCACTTCATCCGAGATTGTTTCGAGAAGAAGTTGATACGAATTGAGAAAATCCACACTGACGAACAAAAAGCTGATTTACATACCAAAGCATTTGATAAAACTCGTTTTCAATATCTTTTAAAATTGAACGGTTTGAAGCTTTTATCGGTGTTGGAGGAGATTCTTGGCGTTGATGAAGGTACCACTGTAGATGATGATCATGTTGAGAAGCAATCTGCAATGGTTTGTCGATATTTTCAAAATTCAAAAAAAATAGAAAACCAGAAAAGAGCTTGTGTAAAAATGGAAAATGATAGTACATTGGCTTGACAGTTACAGTATGCTAAAGAATTGTAAAGTTTAAAAGTGATTAAACAGTCTCGCTGATGATGTGCCGATAGGTTTTTGCACATTTAGTAGGTTTGTTCGGGATATAAACCTAAAATCCTTACTTGCTTATTTCGTGGGGAACACTACTTGGATATATAGGTAACCCCTGAAATCTTGTTTGAAAGATCCCTCTTTCTAAGATACTAGGTCTTTATACTCAGTGATATTTGGGGTATTATCCCGGGACTACTGATTTTGCGGAAGCAATGGCCTAGTCCCCGTATAATACTTTACTGCTTGTTTGAAACATAGCACCGCCCTCAGCATAAAAAATGATGAAACATTGAAAAATGCTAATCATGTGCCGTTGAAAAATAGATCCTCTAAAGGGGACCCACTTAAAGTCGAAGCCGTCATCTCTCTGCTGAACGAAAGTTCTGACCTGAGCTCTCACGGCTCTCGCAATTCAATCCCTTACAGATATCATCTGTGGTATACTCACCTGTAAGACTGAATATTGGGATTTGGATACGGGAGTATATTCAAGAGGTGGGACACATGAATGAGTTTAAGTTCTTAATTCATCTAATCTGTATCCTGGACAGATTGAAAATTGTGTGAAAATTTAAGTGGATCAGTATATCGACAATCTAAGTGAATTGCTTAATTCTGAGTATATAATTAAAGCTTAACGGTACTTGTGACTTGTTGAATAGCTGATATGATTCCCTAACACGCTCACAAAAAATATGTTTGTAAATAGTTACATTTACTGCATTTTATTTCTGCATTTCATTTCTAGTTTAGAAACTTTATTAAAAATCCAAAAAGATTTTACATTTCTGCTTTATTTTTGTCAAACCAAAGTGGAAAGCTGATCTTCAGATTCGAAAATTTGAAGCAGATGCAGGAAGTTTCTGAGCTGGAAGATGAGTTTGGAGCTAATCATGTTAAACTTAAAATTACAAAGTCAAAACAAGTTCATTAATTTGAAACTTGTAAAGTTCAGAAAATTGTTTGATCTATTTTGTACAAAATGTTAGTGTGATTTATCTCAGATCAACCAAAGTCATTAAATTGGACTTGGTAGATAAATTGAGTAATCAGGGTCATTAACTTGGACCTGAATACTTAAGTGGATTTCTAAATTCTGACAAACCAACAAATGTAGTCATATGGTTAGTTTGGATTGAAATTGTTATAATCATAAATCTTATATTTAGGTAGAGATTGTGAAGGAAACAGGAGTCAAGATCCCCATGGCAAAGAAAAATGTTAAAGTTTGAACCAGAATTTAAGTCCCAGCTTATCGAGAGGGGGAGTCTTCGAAAGGGGGAGTCAAAATTCTGGATCAACATTCAAAGGGGAGTTTGAAGATAAAAGAATTGAAGAATGCTTTACAATGTCAAGACAATTTAGGGCAGAGAAGATAGATCAAGACTAAAGACTGAAGACTGGATGCTAAAGACTTCGTCAACATCCAAGGGGGAGTCTGTTGGTGCACTAATGTCTGTTAACTTCGTCTTTATCGACTCTTGTATTGTATTAGATATATCAGGGCACGGAAACCGAGAAAACAGTATTTTAGGGTAATTCCGCTTGAAATGTGCTTAATGTTGTTTCAAACGGAATTAGAGGTTTCAAGCGAAATTACTAATTCCGCACAGAATTAGGTAATTCCGTTTGAACTGTTAATTCCGTTTGTAACTGTTTCAAGCGGAATTAAACGCCTATCAATACTGATGTGCCTGTGTCATTTGGAACAGAATTAGACCATGGTTTCTGAGTCGAGGTGCTGTCCATTTGTCATTTGAATCTGTAAAACCTCATAATCGGAAAATAAGAAGATAATTAGAGGAAAACAAGCTGTGTTTCGTCAAATTCACTGATTCCGCCTTTGTTTTTGATGTTGAACTCTTCAGATTGACTCGTTAGGGTCACACGTCGATCCAACACGTAAGCACATAGGTTAGGTTTCGTTTTAGTATGTAGGCTTTGTTAAACCATATCATATGAGTTCCAATACTCATTTGATTTACGAAACCTCATCCTATCCGATCTCCCGATTTAGGTCCGGTTTATTAATGTAGTTACCTATATTAGGTGTCGTTTGATTTCCGTGATCCCTCTAGATTTGCTTGGTTGTTATTCAAGACATCTAAGCACTCTCAAGTGAGTACATATTCGCCTCTTTTACTGTTTTCAACTGTTTTGGGGTGAAACATGTGTACCTATTTGTTATGTTCATGATTTCAAAGTGTAATTTGATTATACTTGTTAGTACTTATCTTTTGACAAACTGAATGATTATTTATGGATTAAACACTAATTTTTCAAAGATTATAAAATTAAATTGTTGGATAGTACTTATTTTATGTTCACCAGACCGGTTGGTAGTATGATATAGCGCTATAGGATTTAACACCCCATTCCTGTTGTCATGGAATGTCCGAAACCGATATTTTATCCAAATAGGATTGCCTTTGTGGTATTTCTATAGTCTCAAAGGTGTATTTTGATACACTATCTTTGGTTGAATTCTTAAATCACATTTTTATTGTATATTTTATTATACTCCCAAAAGTATAGTTTGATATGCTCTCATATGTGATATTGTACAAAACAACATATATTTTGTTAATTACTAAAACATAGTTAATATGTTATTTACAAAACCAAAAGCATAGTTTGATATGTCATTTAACTAAAGCATAGTTTAATATGTTATTTATTTAACCAAAGCATAGTTTACTATGTTATAAAACCAAAACATAGTTTAATATGTTATTTATAAAACCAAAGCATAGTTTAATATGTTGTTAATAAAACCAAAGTATACTTTTAATATACTACTGAAAATTATTATTTTGACGACTAAAGTATATTTTATATACTATTTGTTTAACGATTTTGGAACTGAAATATATTTTAATATATTACTTATTCGACTCTCTTAAAACCAAAGTATATTTTTATATACATACTATAAACCTTTTTATCAAAATATTGTTTTACAAACAATATATTTTATACAAACTCATTTTACTTAATTATTTATTTATATCATCTGATTTTCTTATTACTTGTTATATGATTTATAAAAGAAAATATTTTAAGGTTCATGACTATTTTGTATTAAATATGTTTTTTTTTCTTTAAACTTACAAGTCATGAATCCTAAATCAATAAAACATATGTATCTCACAGGCATTTTTATGCTGACGTACCTATTTTTACACATGTTTCAGGTGTTGTTATGTGATGATTGTTGATGCATGCTATACATAGGATGGACTCGTGCCTTAGCGACTTTTAAACTTGAAAGATAATAATTGTATTTATCTGATTTGTAATAAAATAATGAGTTCAATAATTCAATAAAACGAAATTATGTATTCCATGGTTGTGAAACAATGATTCTGTTACAACACTCCCCGACGTTTCCGCCACGATTTGTTGTTTTACGTGGTCGGGGTGTGACAGAAAAGTTGGTATCAGAGCCAATGGTTATAGGGAATTAGGTTATTAGTAATGCTTTGACCTAGACTATAACCTTCCTAGGACCCTAACACAAGTTATCTTGTGTTTAGTTTTAAAACAATACCGTCGCCTATCTTTAGGTGACAACCACAATAAGAACACAAATTTCGAATCCGCTTTAAAAGCTAATCATCTGTTCTAGGATGATTTATTATAAGATTTTGAACCCTCTAAGTTTTCAAAATCCCGTCAAAGTTTGGGTCTTATAATGTGAACACGTGCAATCTAGAAGGGTTGATGCCTGTATCCAGGGTTTTCCGTCTAAGGCTAGAGTGTTCGTACAAATCCACATAATCGGACCAGTCACTCTTACCTAGGAACTCTTGGGGTGAGTGTCCACTTATAGGCTAAAGCATGTCTTCGTGATACATTATAAGGAGCTATTTACTTTGATTCAGTTATCGTGTGTCGTTTGTTTGCTTCGTAGTTCGAACAAATGACCATTACCCATGCTTTTTGGCCGGTATTTGCAACATCCCATTCTTACCCAATGCCATTTCACTTGTTTCCCCTCATGTTTTCTTGTTCTTTTTAGACAATGCCTCCTCGACGAGAAGCACAGCCTCAAACTAATGAAGAAGTCGCAGCCCTTGTCGCTCAACAATTGGCTGCTGTGCTTTCGGGCCTAGTAACCGAGATCCATCAGATATACAACAACAACAACAATGTTCAGTGTAATTTCAAGACCTTCAACTCTGCTAAACCTTTGAAGTTTTCTGGGACTCAAGGAGAAACCGCGCTCCTGCAATGGTTCGAAAGTTTGGAGAGCACATTCAGGCATGTGCAATGTCCGAATGAGCGTAAGGTTGCGTTTGCATCCAGTGTGTTCGAGAAGCGTGCTCTTACATGGTGGAATGGGGTGATACGTGATAGGGGTGCTGATGTGGCACTAGCTCAAACTTGGGAAGAGCTCCGTGCTCTAATGATGAAGGAGTTCTGTCTTCGTCATGAGCTTAGAGCACTGGAAAGGGAATTTGACAACCTAAAGCAAGACAGTGGTGAACATCGAGCCTATATTGACTGTTATAAAGAACTGAGCCTGTTGTGTCCTGCCATGGTTACACCTGTGGATGAGGCGATTGAAAAGTACATTGATGGTCTTCCTGACCTAGTCCAGGAAATTGTTACTGGTAGCGACCCTACTACCGTCAGGCAGGCTATTGAATTATCTGCTACCCTGACTGAGACTCAGATCAGGAAGGGTAAGCTTTTTCGAAAGGGCGACCCAAGACCATCTGACAAGACTGCACAAGTTGAACCAAAGGAAAAACAGGCAGAGGCATCCAAAAAGAAAAAGCGCAAGGCTTCTCAAAATTGTGCCATAACTGCCCAGAACAATCAGGTTGCACCAAACCAGCCAGCACAACCTCGTAAAAGGCAAAATTATGTTGGTACCGCACCTATGTGCAACAAATGCAACCGTCATCATCTGGAGCAAGTGCAGTGTCACAAATGTACCCACTGTGGGCGATTGGGACATTTGGTCGATATCTGCCATTATACAAACCAAGCTACTGCAAAGCCTGCTGCTGTCCAAGCACGGTTCCCACCTGGGTCATGTTATAACTGTGGTGACCTCACTCACTACCGCAACAATTACCCAAGACTTGTTAACGTAAATCCAGCACGTGGACGGGTGTTTAACATAAACGAGGCAAACGCAAACAATGATGCAGCAGTGAACAATTAGTCTTTTGTAATTCCTTGGTTGTTATCTTTTAATTTTGAATTGACTCAGTTGTTATATAAATAAAATTTGTTGTTTCAATTTTATTTTACAAAACTGATACGATTATGTGTATGTTTAATACAACCCTATGATACCGACACCAAGATAAACTACTCGTGTGGTTCTGTAATTTTATGATCACTTGTGATCTCCCCAAAATCTTAAATACTCGTTTCTTTTCAAGAAACAAAGATGAATTCTTATTAAGATCTTCCTATCTTTATAGTTAGATTCTTGAAGATGTTTAAAGTGCCAAACGGAATTCACGGATTGGATTCCTGGTGTGCTTTGAATACTCGTGTGCTTAAATAAATAAGAAAATTAACAAAATGAAGATCAAGTTAAACAATTATATGATTTTATGTGCTTATGTGATTCCTTTTATGTCTTGTGTTTTTGTGTAATCTGAATTTTCAATATCCAAATCCTCGTAGAATCTTCCATATCTTCGTATGAGGGATTCATAGAAGGATATCTGAAGGTACTATCTTAAATCCTTAATGGACTTCTACGTTGTAGTTAAGTCCCTTGGGTTATGAAGTATTATTCTATAATTGGACCCCTTGAGTGGTCTAGTTAAACAAATTGATTCAAAAATCTGGTTAGGAATATCATGTGATGATATAATTGAAAAGATCCCTTAAGTGGTCTATTTAAGGAGATCGTACAACAGTCTAGTTAAGGAGATCATGTGTTGATCTAGTTAAAAAGATCCTCTGGTGGTCTAATCAATTCACATTATGTTTATTCAATTGATTTTCCCCTACGCATTATGAAATGAACTGTGCGGACTGTGCAAGGCATTACGTAATTATGGATGCATACATAATTATGGAATTCAGAGCACAGAAACCACAACAAATTTTGTCATGTGTTAAGACCTATAGTGATGAGAATAACGATACGGAAACAATGTAAAAAGGGCATGGTGGATACGCCGCTGGTACTTCCTATATATAAGTGTTCCTTATTACATTGCGAACGTAGCGTTATTTAAGTTACTAGAAGTCCTGGACCTTGACCAATGTCATTTTATCTTACACTCTCCGACTCTGATTTCGAGCACACACAAGTTTCCTATGACAAGTCTTCATAAGAAACGTTCTTCTGTCCATAGTTTGAAACTCCATGTTTTGTTACTACAAGGACTCCACTTTGATAGTTGACAATTTCGCTAAGAATCTGAACATGGCCCAGAGTTTTACTTAGGGTTCAAGGGATTCATACGAAAGCAAAACCATCACAGTTGTCTACACAAGTTTCCTCTAAAATTAAATTTCGGGATGAACTTTCCTAAAGTAGGGGAGACTGTGACACCTGTGTCACTTCAACCATCAAACAAATACCAAACCAATGAAATATTTTATTTCATACTTGGGATTTGTATAAATATGTGTATCGTTTGCACATATCAATTCTTGTTCGATTTCGAGCTCTAAATCGCTTTCTGGAAGGTTATACGTGATCTGATGCGTAAATATAACCAGTTTAACGCAAAAAAGACTCCGGAATAGTGACATAGGCTTAAAATACCTTAAATAAACTATACATAACTTAGAAATAAGTTTTGGAAGGTTTGGTGTGGCGAAATCAAGTTTATTCGCTTATAGGGACTAATTTCGACAA
Source organism: Helianthus tuberosus (assembly GCA_030545235.1). NCBI lineage: Eukaryota > Viridiplantae > Streptophyta > Magnoliopsida > Asterales > Asteraceae > Helianthus > Helianthus tuberosus. The sequence goes on along the minus strand of CM060446.1, from coordinate 40,417,982 downwards.
ACTGTGAAAGTATGCTGATTCGTACTGTAACGAACATTCCAGAACTTGATCATAAGTTAAACATACCCTAAATATCCTTTACATAGCTTATAAATAGGCTTTGAGGGGTTCGGTATGCTAAAATAAACTTATTTGATCAATAGAGACTAAAAGTGTCAAAAGTGCATAAGTTTGCATTTTCGCGCATATCTTACGTCCTGAATATATCCGGATATACAAAAATTTATGTAATCATTAAAATATTTTATTTTAGTGATTGGCATGATAAAATTCCATTCGTCGCGTAATTTGGATCGTTTTTGCGTTCATTACGATTTTCGTCGTAATTAACCGAACAACGCAACCGTACGACCAAACGAACTGACATCCGAGATGTTTTTGAGCATATTTTAAGTTCCCTATACTTTGAATTTATTTTAGAGCCTTGAAATGGGGTTAACGGGGCTTAAAAGTGCAAAAAAATCAAGTTTTACAAGTGCAGGGACCATTTTCGAAATTTCTGGCAGATACATTGAACTTGGTCCATTTTTGAGATTTTGATGGTTTTAACCCATGGTTTTGCACCCTATGGGATGGTATTTGATGATTTTACATGTTCCCATGGTATTCTAAAACCTTGGGCCCAAGTGTAAAGCCATGATTAAAGCACGGTTCTCGATAAACGATCTTAACGGTGGACCGAATCCTATATATACCTACCTCATTTTCATTCTTTCCTCACACATGATCTAATTTTCTCTAAGTTGAAGCTCAAATGCTTCATACCTGAGAATTTATAGATCATATCTTCCTAGCTTGGACCCTTTGTAACCTTCTTTCGTTCTTTTATGCGTTTTTTTAAGCGGGAAAGTCAAACAGTGTTTGACTTTCTGCATTGACCAGTTTATGGTCAACACGAAGTTCATTTGAACTTTGCAACGTGAGCGTAATCACGATGGTTATAGTCCCAAGTGACTATACCAACTGATTACCACGTTGATTAGGTGTAGTGACGAGTCGTAGTTTCGGTCAAAATGCGTATTCATGCGTATTTTGTAACCAAACTATTCTTGGGTATCAAAACCGTTTGTTTTGATATCAAACCTATTTTCTAACCTCGTTAAACATGTTTTAACATATTTAGCTCGTCACTTTAGGTTTAGTACTTATGTAGAGTCATAAGTCAAGTAGTCTAAACAACCGCTTAGACTTTCGAACTAGACCCGTTTGGTCGATCATTAGGATCTGACCAAACATGTTTAGTGACCATAGTTGTATAGGGAATAACCTTCCGAGGTTATACCTTATGGTCACTTCGTTAAAGTAGTTGTATGATAGGTAGTTTATATGCCTTAGGAAAATGACCGAAATGCCCTTTTTATACATAATTAATATTTAAGCATATGTAACTCAAACTTTTGTCACTTAACTGATTATGCAACATAATTAAACACGTTTAGGCATATAATACTTGTCATAGGACTAGTTACGCGTTCCGAACACGTTTTACGCGAACGACGCGTTAAAGTAGCATAAGCTACCTAAACGGGTCGTAATGGGTCGTAAGCACTTAGGTTAGGTTTCGTTTTAGTATGTAGGCTTTGTTAAACCATATCATACGCGTTAAATCACATTTTTATTGTATATTTTATTATACTCCCAAAAGTATAGTTTGATATGCTCTCATATGTGATATTGTACAAAACAACATATATTTTGTTAATTACTAAAACATAGTTAATATGTTATTTACAAAACCAAAAGCATAGTTTGATATGTTATTTAACAAAAGCATAGTTTAATATGTTATTTATTTAACCAAAGCATAGTTTAATATGTTATTTATTTAACCAAAGCATAGTTTAATATGTTATAAAACCAAAACATAGTTTAATATGTTATTTATAAAACCAAAGCATAGTTTAATATGTTATTAATAAAACCAAAGTATACTTTTGATATACTACTGAAAATTATTATTTTGACGACTAAAGTATATTTAATATACTATTTGTTTAACGATTTTGGAACTGAAATATATTTTAATATATTACTTATTCGACTCTCTTAAAACCAAAGTATATTTTTATATACATACTATAAACCTTTTTATCAAAATATTGTTTTACAAACAATATATTTTATACAAACTCATTTTACTTAATTATTTATTTATATCATCTGATTTTCTTATTACTTGTTATATGATTTATAAAAGAAAATATTTTAAGGTTCATGACTATTTTTTATTAAATATGTTTTTTTTTCTTTAAACTTACAAGTCATGAATCCTAAATCAATAAAACCTATGTATCTCACATGCATTTTTATGCTGACGTACCTATTTTTACACATGTTTCAGGTGCTGTTTTGTGATGATTGTTGATGCATGTTATACATAGGATGGACTCGTGCCTTAGCGACTTTAAAACTTGAAAGATAATAATTGTATTTATCTGATTTGTAATAAAACAATGAGTTCAATAATTCAATAAAACGAAATTATTTAATCCATGGTTGTGAAACAATGATTCTGTTACAACACTCCCCGACGTTTCCGCCACGATTTGTTGTTTTACGTGGTCGGGGTGTGACAGTCTATAGGCTGGTTCTAGCCGGTTTGTCTTACAAGTCTTGTCGAAATAGTGAACATTGGTTCTAAAAGCGAGTATGAACGAGGACTCTTGGCAAAAGAAGTTTTTCTTCGTGAAGTGATCCTCTATTCCAGGGGAAAAGGCTACCAATGGAGTGGTTAACCACTGGTACTACCTAGATCTTTAAGAATAGAAGATACTTCTAACAATATCCTTATTAATGTTTTGCTTTATATATGCAGCCAAACTTTCAAGACTTGCCCCTTCCTGTGTTGATTCCTCGGAAAGGATTCAAGTAATACTTGAGTTACCCGAAGAAGATAGAACCTTTCAGGTTGGAGCCACTCTCACTGTTTTGACAAGTCAAACCTCTTCCTCTAACATGTCAAGTTATTTTTCCTACAAACTAGCTTAAGTGCATAATGTAGTAAAATGTAATAGCTTTTGAACATGTTACAACACTTATGAAAGCTTCCTTTGTGATCTCTTTTGATGAAATCGACAACATGATCGAGAAAAAGAAATCTCCTACCCTGACAACTTCACCTTCGCGTCCACTTCCAGTTGAAGCATCCTCTCCTCCCACTCCGATAGCCAAAGGCAAAGCCCCTCTTAGCTAGAAGAGGAAAACTCTGGAGCCTGACATGCCGGGCTCATACGACAACCTTGGACCTCAAGAAGTGCATGCCAAGTCAATAACCCCGATCTCCATGGTATGGATTTATTGTAGTATACCTCAAATATTTTGGTTAATATCCTTAGAGATATTTATTGCGATATCCCTGTTTGAAATATTTCAATCTCTTAGGCCTAAGACATCCTGCTGAACACTATTGAGGATTCCCTGAAAGAAGCTAACAAGCTGAATGAATCCCATGCTGATCTCATCATGTTTTCCCATGCCAAGGATGACCACATCAAGGCTATGTCCAAAGAAAACAACTGGTTGGAAAAGGAGCTGAAGAGGTTTGAGGAAAGAAAGAAGCAGGAAATAGACAAGCATATTGAGGATGTGAAGAAGTCCGCTGTTGGCGTCGTTTGCCAGCTCAAGCTTAAGATGGCTCAAGAGGTGATGTGCTTGTGCAAACACGTTGTATTTGTATAGTTTTGTGTCGGTTTTAAGCACTTAAATGCGTTAAATCAGATGATATGTTATGCTTATCTAGTGTTTGGTTTTTCGGGTTTAAAGGGGCCTAAATTAGGTGAAAATGTCATAGCCCCCGACCTCTACCCCGGGAGCGGGCGCCGCGAGCATCCAGATGGGTGGTATCGGTGTTTATTAATTTGGCAGCAGAATACATCAGGACCGTAGTTAGGAAATACTTTTATTAGAGTAAACCACCAATTTTTATAATAATAAAGCTTTGGGATCAAACCCAAGTTCATTTGATAATACATTTGTTGGGATAAACCCTAATTTTTGAAAACAAAAACTTCTTGTTTATTTAGGTAACTTTTATAGCCACTTTTCTAAGCCTTCAGTGCTCTCCAGCTGGCTTCTATTTGGCTTTCACATTGTGTTACCTGAAACGCGTTTTAAAAACATTTTATCAGCAAGAAATACTGGTGAGTGCATCCCAGTTTAATCAAAACAGTTTTATCACTTTTACAGAATTGAGGGTATCCGCAATTACACTTGTTTATATCTACTCAATTACTCATTTAATACTGTCAACACCTGACATGTGGGTCATATTACCCATTGGCTAACTCTTTGTCCAATGGTAACGTTTTCCACATTTTGTATACAAAACCCCAACATACCGACAGTAATTGTAGAATCACAAATACTCAATAACTGTTAAGTGTAATTTAAAACATTTGAGGTTTTTGTAAAACATTTTGACTCATAAAATATATTTACAAAAAGGTGGCAAAAAGCAGATGTACTCACATTGCAAATTTAGGTAAAACTAAAGCTTCCTGTTGTATCTCCTGGTTATTATCTATTAAAATCAATTAATGCACACGTGTTAGTAAAATAAACCAATTCAAATTAACGGTATAACTCGAGACAGAATTCAATGACTAAGTCGGGCAGAGCCGACATGCATTACGGAATCCTAAATCAATCGGGTGTACACACAAGACAAAATTCCAATGACTGAGTCGGGCAGAGCCGACATGCATTACGGAATCCTAAATCGATCGTGTAGGGTAATAGCAGGATTATAGTACTTACAACGAGGCAAAGCTTCGCTTTTATACTGGGTATTATGCCCGGGTATAGAAATAGCCCACAGAATATTTGAGAGAGAATTTTGGTTTTGAACGGTTTGCAAATGAACCGATCGACCCTATTTATAGGCTGATTCAGAAGCGGTTCGCGACCCGCGTAAACCTAGGCTAACTCTCTCACGGCCCGCGAGAGAGTGGGTGTCGTTTATAGCTTAGTCGGGTCAACATATAGGCCTGCCAAGTCACCTGCCACGTGGCAGTCTGCCTTGTTCGACAAACAAAGACAGTCGCGGCCCGCGACAAACCTAGCTAAGGTAGTCGCACCCCGCGAGCGACTCATGAACTTTGTTTTTCTTGTTTTTTCTAAGTGTAGGGCTATTTCGGGTCTGTTTCTCGCGTACGAGGTACGTAAGGATCGTTTTAGGGTCACGTTAAGGGTTCTAGGAGGGTTGTTATATCCTCCCCACCTTGTTTTGGATCTCGTCCTCGAGATCTACTGGAACAAGTGTGGGTATTTCCTTTGCATCTCTGATTCGAGTTCCCAAGTGTATTCTGGTCCTCTCTTGGAATCCCATTTCACTTTGACCAGAACTAGTCTCTTGTGTTTGAGGTTCTTGATCTTCCTATCTTCAATCTGAACGGGTTTCTCGATAAACTTAAGTTTCTTGTTTACCTCTATGTCATTAAGAGGTATTAGTAATGATTCGTCTGCTAAACACTTTTTGAGATTACATACATGAAACAATCATGTATTCCTGCCATTTCCTCTGGCAGTTGTAGCTGATAGGCTACAGGTCCTATTCTTCTAATAATCTCAAAAGGTCCAACATACCTGGGGCTTAGCTTTCCCCTCTTAATAAATCTAACTACTCCTTTCCATGGAGAAACCTTTAATAATACTTTATCTCCTACTTGATCTTGCTAAAGGTTTTCGTCTGTTATCTGCATAACTCTTTTGACGATCTCGTGCTGCTTTTAGTCTTTCCTTGACTTGAATTATCTTATATGGTGTTTCCTGCACTATCTCTGGTCCCGATAATTACTTCTCTCCAATTTCTTCCCAACAGATTGGGGTTCTGCACTTTCGTCCATAAAGTGCTTCAAATGGTGCATCATTAATGCTAGTATGATAGTTGTTATTGTAGGAAAATTCTATTAATGGTAAATGGTCGTCCCAATTTCCTCCAAAATCAATTACACAGGCTCTAAGCATATCTTCCATCGTCTGGATTGTCCTTTCGCTTTGTCCGTCCGTCTGTGGATGATAAGTTGTGCTTAGATTTAACATGGTTCCCATGGCTTTTTGGAAACTTGTCCAAAGATGAGAAGTAAAATGGCTATCTCTATCGGATACGATAGATTAAGGAATTCCATGTAATGAAACTATTTCATTTACATATAGCTTGGCTAACTGTTCCCTACTGAAAGTTTCCTTCATGGGTAAGAAATGAGCAGATTTGGTTAATTTATCTTCAATCACCCAGATTGTATCATTTCCTTTTCTTGTCTTGGGTAATTTGGTAACAAAGTCCATTGTTATCAATTCCCATTTCCATATTGGCATTTCTAACTGTTGCAATAATCGTGAGGGTTTCTGATGCCCAGCTTTAACTTGTGAACAAGTTAGACATTTAGCAACATAATTAGCTATATCCTTTTTCATTCCTATCCACCAGAAATTCTTTCATAGATCTTGATACATCTTATCACTTCTGGGATGTATCGTATACTTTGACTTATGAGCTTCTTCTAAAATTCTGTGGCGTAGGTTTTCCTTGTTTAGATATCCACATCCTTTTCTTATGGAACCTCCAAATTCCAGCTGTTCCTGGTTCTAACTCCTTAATCATTCCTTTTAATTTTTCAGCATCGTCCTTGATTGCTGATTCCTGTACTTCTCTAATTTTCTCATTTAAATCTACTTGTAGATTTAATATGAGAGAACGTACTCGCTTCGGCTTTTCATGATACTTTCGACTTAAAGCATTGGCTACTACATTAGCTTTCCCAGCATGATATTGGATATCACAATCATAATCACTACGAACTTCCATCCAGTGTCTCTGTCTCATATTTAAGTCTTTTTGCCCAAAAATATATCTTAAACTCTTATGATCGGAGAAGACAACAAATTTATTTCCATATAAATAGTGTCTCCAAATATTAAGGGCAAAAAGTATGACTCCTAATTCTAGATCATGGGTTGTGTAATTCTCTTCATGTTTCTTAAGTTGTCTATAGGCATAAGCTATAACCTTTTGACATTGCATCAACACACATCCATATCCTAGCTTAGACGCATCACAATACACTATAAAGTCCCCAGTTCCTTCTGGTAATGCGAGTATGGGTGCGTTGGTTAACCTTCGCTTGAGAATCTTAAAAGCTTCTTCCTGTTTCGGTCCCCATTCAAACTTAACTGATTTGCAGGTCAGTTTAGTTAATGGAATGGCTATTCTAGAGAAATCTTGGATGAATCGTCTATAAAATCCTGCCAGTCCAAGAAAACTTCGTACTTCTGTTGGTGATTCAGGAACTTTCCACTAAGTAATCGCCTCGATCTTTGTGGGATCCACATAAATTCCTTCATGAATAACCAGATGTCCAAGGAATTGCACTTCTTGTAACCAAAATTCACATTTTGAGAATTTAGCATAAAGCTTCTCTTTTCTCAACAATGTCAGAAGTGTATGCAGATGCTCTGCATGTTCCTCTTTACTCTTAGAGTAAATTAGAATATCATCTATAAAGACAATTATGAATTTATCCAGGTATGGTTTACATATCCTTTTCATCATGTCCATAAATGCGTCTGGGGCATTGGTTAAACCAAATGGCATGACGGTAAATTCATAATGACCATATCTCGTTCTGAAAGCAGTTTTAGGAATGTCCTTTTCCTGTACTTTCAGTTGATGATATCCTGATCGTAAGTTGATCTTAGAAAAGAATCGAGCTCCTTGAAGTTGTTCGAACAGATCATCGATTCTCGGTAATGGGTACCGGTTCTTAATCCTAACCTTGTTCAATTCTCGGTAATCAATGCACATACGCATCGATCTGTCTTTCTTCTTGACGAACAATACCGGTGCTCCCCACGGTGATGAACTTGGTTGTATAAAACCTTTGTCAAGAAGTTCGTCTAATTGTTTCTTCAGTTCCTGCATCTCCATTGGTGCTAATTGATATGGTGCTTTGGCAATCGGTGCCTTCCGTGGTATTAGGTGAATTCTAAATTCAACCTCTCTATCAGGTGGTAATCCAGGCAACTATCCTGGAAAAATGTCTGAGAATTTAGATATCACAGGAATATCATTTAATTCTTTTCTTTAGTATTAATGATTACAGAAATCATATATACTACTTCTCATTTCCTTTCATAACTTGCAGCTTTCATCACAGAGATGAATTTTGTCGATCAGGTCGACTTATCTCCTTTGATTGTGATCTTTTCACCACTTGGTGTACTTAATTGTACTGACTTTTGATCACATAAAATACTGGCATGATTGGCTACCAACCAATCCATTTCTAATACGACATCGAAACCATCCAGATTCATTGGGTAAAGGTTAGCAAAGAAATGATGGTTTAGGATTTCTATTCTTGCTCCCTTCAAGATTTCACTTATCTTAACGGATTCTCCATTTACCGTCTCTACCAGACAATCTTGTAGAAGTTTAGCTAAGGGTTGGTCAAGAAGTTTGTAGAAGGAAGTATTGATAAAAATTTGGTTTGCACTAGAGTCAAACAATACTTTGGCAAACATGTTATTAACTAAGAACGTATCGGCAATCACATCCAGAATCTTCTTGGCTTCCTCAGCTGTCAGAACAAATGCTCCGACATTCTACTTAGGAGTTTCAGTTGTCTTAGCCTTGTTGGTTGTGGCTAGAGCTAGTTTCGGACAGTTTAGTTTGATGTGTCCCTTCTCTCCACAATTAAAGCATATCCCATTTCCGGGTTTCTTCCTACAGTCTTCTTCTTTATGTCCAGAGATTTTGCAAAAGTTGCAATATATAGAGCATCTTCCAGGATGCTTTCTTTTGCAATACCTACAGTAGGGTGCAGAATAACCTATTCCTTTCCCATGGTTGGAATTACCGTAGCGAAATTCTTCGGTAAGCTTTTGAGCTAGGTTCTTTCTCTGGTTTTCCTCTTGTGTATGTACCAATTCATCAGTCAAGGTATTGGCTAATTCTACTACTTCTTCTATGGTTTGTGGTCTAGTTGCCTTGACTACATGTCTAATCTCATTAATTAATCCCCAAATATAACGGGAGATTAATACTGGTTCGGGTGAGGCTAAGGTTGGCACTATCCTAGCATATTCGAAGAATATGGTAGTGTAATCTTTGCAGTCTATTCCAGTCATTCTAAGTTTTAGGAACTTATTGGCGATTTGTTCCTTCTCATTATGAGGACATAATTTTCTTTCAACCATTTCCTTAAAGTTGATCCATTCCATATTATAAACTCTGTCACTTCCCCTAGACTGGAGAATAGTATTCCACCATTCTAAGGCTGCATTTTTTAAAAGATTAGAAGCAAACATAATCTTATCTTCATCTGCACATATATTTATTTTTATGACTGCTTCTGTCTTTTCTATCCAATGTAAGGCTGCAATGGCTCTTTCATTGCATAAGAATTCTATTGGTTTACAGGCCAAGAATTCTTTATAAGAATAACCATAAGAAGCTGTTCTTCTTCTTTTAGGAATTGGAGCTGGGATAATAGGTCCGTTATCATTCACACTGTGACTGGGTTCAGTGTGTTGGCGTTTACTGCTATTTGCAGTTTTATTATTTTCCGCTTCTTTAACAGTCTTGATAATATAAGGCATAGCATCTATAATTCCTTGTGTTACTATATGTTGGATGGCACTGTTATCCATTTGGTTTCTGTTATTCTCATTATTCTGGTTTTCCTGATTTACTTCGTTTAACATCTGAATTGGAAATAATTAGCAGGTATTAATTATCACAGAATAAAATTGAGTACAATTATTCATACACGATCACACAAACAGTTTGATCAAAAACGTCGTACATTGCGACTTTTACTCTTTTTTCATATATATACATCTATTACAAACTACAACTGGAAATCAAATATACTATCCATCTGTATCTATACATATATATATATATATTATCAAAATACAGAATTACACATATATCTAGGTATTTTCTAAGTGTCGTTTATCCAGTACTGCATTTCTTGTTCATCATATTTCCAAACTAGTTTCTCTCCTATCTGTCGGATTCTGTTCCCCTCATTCACTAAATCTTTTCCATACTAATGGAGTTCCTGCACCTGTTTTCGACTCATTGGTGGGTCTAATGGTTCAGGTTAAGGTACGGGTTCCTCGTAAGGGTCTGCGCTATTCGTTTCGAAAAATGTTCTATCAGTATCCTGCCACGGATCGCGTTCTAAAGGCATTGGTTCTTCGGGAGGATCTAGGGTCGAGTATGACCTATTGCCATCAAACCATGGATCATATTGTAAAGGCTTTGGGGTTGGGATTCTAGGTAACTCGTTGGTGTCAAATGCAGGTATTGGGAATTGATTTTCTTGGTTGGGTTCTGGCATCTGTTGGTCTGGGAACAAAGGTAATAGTGGTGGTTCGGCTACTTGGTTTAGGTTAGCATCTACTTCTGTAGTGGCTAAAATATGGAAATTGGCCAGCTGTCTATCTAATTCCTTTTCCCAAGGTGGCCTACTGGCTGTTTCCTGAATATGTGCATCTGCCTCCCTATTGGCCCTGACTATCGCCCTCTGTTGTTGTAACTTCTTCATTCTTTTTCTTCATTCATGTGCTCCTCTATTAAACCAACCTCTCTTCTTAATAGTAAAGGGTTCCTCAGACTGTGCCTTAAATATAAATATCTCTTTCTCTGTATCGGCTGAGTATCTTGAGGGATTAGGTTGAGATGATGTTCCCTCATCCTTTGGTGAACTATCTAAACGACGATAAGTGTCCGACGTTCCTTGATCACTCATATTGTAAACTAACAAATAATCAAATAACACAAAACACATAATAATATAAGTTATTTACTAACACAAAATTTAGGTGTCAGCAGAACACTTCTTTGGCTTAAACCAGTGGCTATAGCTTTGATACCACTCTCTGTCGTAGCCCCCGACCCCTACCCTGGGAGCGGGTGCCGCGAGCATCCAGATGGGTGGTATCGGTGTTTATTAATTTGGCAGTGGAATACAACAGGACCGTAGTTAGGAAATACTTTTATTAGAGTAAACCACCAATTTTTATAATAATAAAGCTTTGGGATAAAACCCAAGTTCATTTGACAATACATTTGTAGGGATAAACCCTAATTATTGAAAACAAAAACTTCTTGTTTATTTAGGTAACTTTTATAGCCACTTTTCCAAGCGTTCAGTGCTCTCCAGCTGGCTTCTATTTGGTTTTCACATTGTGTTACCTGAAACGCATTTTAAAAACATTTTATCAGCAAGAAATACTGGTGAGTGCATCCCAGTTTAATCAAAACATTTTTATCATTTTTACAGAATTGAGGGCATCCGCAATTACATTTGTTTATATCTACTCAATTACTCATTCAGTACTGTCAACACCTGACCTGTGGGTCATATTACCCATTGGCTAACTCTTTATCCAATGGTAACGTTTTCCACATTTTGTATACAAAACCCCAACATACTGACAGTAATTGTAGAATCACAAATACTCAATTACCGTTAAGTGTAATCTAAAAGACTTGAGGTTTTAGTAAAAAAATTGACTCATAAAATACATTTACAAAAAGGTGGCAAAAAGCAGATGTACTCACATTGCAAATTTAGGTACAACTAATGCTTCCTGTTGTATCTCCTGGTTATTATCTATTAAAATCAAATAATGCACACGTGTTAGTAAAATAACCCAATTCAAATTAACCGTACAACTCTAGACAGAATTCCATTGACTGAGTCGGGCAGAGCCAACATGCATTACGGAATCCTATATCAATCGGGTGTACACACGAGACAGAATCTCAATGATTAAGGGCAGAGCTGACATGCATTACGGAATCCTAAATCGATCGTGTAGGGTAATAGCATGGGTTATAGTACTTACAATGAGGCAAAGCTTCGCTTTTATAGTGGGTATTATGCCCGGGTATACTAATAGCCTACAGAATATTTGAGAGACAATTTTGATTTTAAACGGTTTGCAAATGAACCAATCAACCCTATTTATAGGCTGATTCAGATGCGGCTCGCGGCCCGCGTAAACCTAGGCTAACTCTCTCGCGGCCCGCGAGAGAGTACGTGTCGTTTATATCTTAGTCAAGTTAACATATAGGCCTGCCGAGTCACCAGCCACGTGGTAGTCTGCCTTGTTCGACAAACAAAGACAGTCGCGGCCCGCGACAAACCTAGCTAAGGTAGTCCCGCCCCGCGAGCGACTCATGAACTTTGTTTTTCTTGTTTTTTCTAAGTGTAAGGCTATTTCGGGTCCGTTTTTCGCGTACGGGGTACGTAAGGATCATTTTAGGGTCACGTTAAGGGTTCTAGGAGGGTTGTTATAGAAAAGAACATCAAAGTCAAAAAACGGGCCTGACGGTACCTGGAAGGGGGAGAAAAACACCGCGCTGGAAACCATGCATTTTCACGCCGCGCGATAAGGAGGAAGTGCATGGTCACGTGGCGCGACCACGACAAAATCAACGAAAGTCAAAGTATTCATTTTCATGCCACGCAATAGTGCAAAGTGTTTGGTCGCTTGGCACGACGATGAGAGTCGGTTAAAACTTATTTAAATTCGTTACAATTGCATGGAAACCCTACTTTTTGGTAATTTGTCATTTTGGATGAATTGGGATAAGCTTTTAGGCGATTTCACCATCTCTTTTCCATCTTCCAGCAAGTTTCTTCATGTCTGATCTTATTCATCGATTCCCGAAGCTGTAAATACGAGTATGCGCAGCTAAACGCTTGGGGCTTCCTCCTAGATGAATGTTTGACTTGCTTTGAACTAGACTATTGTTTTCTGATTCTTAATAACTGGTAATTTTAACTACTTGTGTTGGTTTTGTGAATGTTTATTATATTTGAATTATTTGTCGTTTATCAAGCGTATTGGCGATTTCCTTGCATCGTTGGCAGGTTGGTAAATTAATGGGTAATTGATATAATCAAACGAGTTATTAGGTTGTCATAGTGAGTCTTAAAAACTATCCCTAATAATTAATCAAGATCATTAATTCCAAGGCCATGTGCCCATGTCTATGTGGTGTTATCAATCGGTAAACGGGTTATTGTGTTAAAACAGGTAATCGGGATAGGTTACTTTCTCTCATCTTGATAACAACCTTCTTAATTAATATTTGTTACTTTAAAACAAACAAATAACCCCCCAACTAGATTAATAGTAGTTATTGAATAGAAGTTATCACTGACCACAAATTCCCCGTTGATATGATACCCTACTTACGCTATCTATTTAGTTTAATTAGGTTTTTGCATGACACTAACGGCAATCATCAAAATGGTGTCGTTGCTGTGGAATTCGTGCGCTTAGTGTTAGTTTAGAATTAGTTGTTTCTTGTTTTCAAAAAATAAAATAATACAAAAATATTTCTTTTTGTTTTTTTTTTGTTTCGTTCAGTATTACACACAATTTCTTGTTTACTTGTGTGTAGGTGACTTCTTATTGCATGCATCCTAGGTTTTCAGGAAGATCATCACCGCTTCTTTTCAACCCCGAAATTGAAAAGACTGCTAGACAGTATTTAGTTCTTCGTTCAGCATTAAAAGTAAAAGCACCAGTTTCAGCAATGAATCCTCAAGAAAATCAACCGAACTTGAACCAGCAGCCACCATAATAAGAACCACTTCCCAACATGCAACCACTTCCGTTTCCACCAGAACCACAAAATCAACCCCAAAATCAAAATCAACAAACTCCACCTATAGCACTACAAAAAAAACGCGAATTCCCGTCAAGCTCAAGCACCAATAGGAGATTTTCATTCGGTCGGTGGACTGCTTTACCCGTTAGAAAGCCGACTACCACCGTAGCCAAATCCATTGTGGGCTGTGAATCCACCGATTCAAGTGTTTCACCCGAACCGATCGGGTAATATGTTTGATCAAGAGGAAAACCAGGCTATAGCCGATGAATGGGACGACGGGTTTGGAAAAGAAGAAAGGTGGGGAATAAATGACGGTTACATAGGTTATTGGGGTGGTCCGCAAAATCTGACTCTAAACCGGAACTAGCTAGCTTAACAGTAGAGACAGTCGCGTGGGAGAGATGGATACCAAACCCCACCACAGGTTAATCGGGCATCGGCTATGCCTCGTCCAAGGCAAAGAGATCCGAGATTTCCAGATCCTAATGTTAGAGAAGCGGAGAGTCCTTTGACCGCAAATTGCGGAACATTCTTCTCCAATTGTCATGCCAGTCTTAAATGGGGATCAAGCTTTCGAAGCGAACTCGCACATTCTGAACATGCTACCTACCTTTCATGGGAAGGGTATTGAGGAGCCATACACACATATTGCGGATTTCGAGGCGGTGTGTAGTATGATTGGTGGACATGGGTTCACACTAGATCAGGTGAAGTTGGTACTATTTCAATTTTCATTGAAGGATGCCGCGAGAGATTGGTTCAAATCCTTGCCCTATCCAAGTATTCATACATGGTAGGAGTTGTAACAACAATTTCTAGAAGAATATTACACCCTTCAAAGAACCAAGTCAGCTAGAGCGGCGATTAGAGAGTTTCATCAAATGCCGGCTGAACTACTTTATGAGTCTTGGAAACGGTTCAATCAGTTGATCCGAAATTGCCCTCACTATGGCATTCGAAGATGACTGTTGATTACGACATTTCAAGATGGCATCTCCAATGAAGATTGGAGAGATATAAAGGTTGTGAGTGGAGGCATGTTTTTACAAAATCATGTTGATAAATTGTAGCTGCAGATTCAAAGAGGCAGGCTCAGATGGATAGGAACAGGAAATATCCGGTTATGGCACCGACCAGTAAGGGTGCCACCAATGCTAGAGTTGCTCAGTTGGAGAGAGAGAAGGAAACATTGGAGCGATAATTCGCAAAGTTTAAAGGCATTGGTGGACTAGATGCATTGCACGCGACTCAAGTTTTTCCGGATTGTGACACTTGTGATGAGCTGGGCCATACTTTAGATGATTGTCCGGGGAAATTCGGTACGGCTGAAGATGACGTGAACATGGTGTGTGGAGAGCAAAAGAAATACGATATGAATTCTAACACATATCACCCAAGTTTGCGTAATCATCCTAATTTTCGGTACAGTATTACCACTAATCAATTGAATCCAAACTTTCAGGTACCAAATCAAGGAAGCTAGTAATACCAAAACGACTACCTAATTATAACCAGAATTATAATCAAGGTGGTTACAATCAGAGAAATCAAAGGAGCTGTCAGCAAAATCAGGATCAAGGAAAATTGAGCAATCAAAATGAAGGATCCATTAACGAGATGATGGAGATACTAAAGCAAATAAGAATAGATCAAGAATGAAATCAAAGTCTTATCAAGAATTAGAGAACCAAGTGATACTACGAAAAACCCATAACATCAAGGAAGTTCGTCCAATGCCAGAGTTAATCAGGTTAGAATTCTTCGGTCTGGTAAAGTTTATGATAATAAGGTCGGGTCTCCTCCACAAATTTTTGAGGGTGTCGTGGAGGAGGTAGATGAGGAAAACTAGCCAAAAACTGAACTTGAACCTATTAGCTCTAAAAAGAACAAAAAGTGACTTTTCAAGAAAAATATAATTGGGTAGTAGATATTGAACCGGTTGAAACGAAGGAAAACGGTACGGAGGGTAATACCGTCCCATTTCCTAAAGCGTTAATCAATCCAGACACAAAAGTTGTCAACAAACGGGGCCCACAACAAGATGAGATGCGGGAAGTTTTTAAACAAGTCAAAAAAATCTCCCATTACTTGACGCAATCAAATAGGTTCCAGGTTATGCAAAGTATTTGAAGGATCTTTGCAGCCAAAAACGACATAATAAATTTCCTAAAAGAATTTCTTTAACCGAAAATGTTAGTGTTGTTTTGTTGGGTGTTCTCCCTCCTAAGCTTTGAGATCCAGTTGCTTCTCTAATCCCTATTGAAGTGGGTAACTTTAAAATGAATCAAGCCTTGTTGGATTTGGGAGTTCGTGTCAGTAGTCTATGGGGGAGTTTATATGATTAATACGACTTTGGACCATTGAAACAAGCTGACACCACCGTGGTGTTGGCCGATTTGAGGTTAAAACTGCCCCCGAGGATCTTGAGTGATGTCATTGTCAAAGTAGAAGTGTTTTATTATTAGGTTGACTTTTTGGTCTTAGATTACGTTCAAATTGAGAACACTAAACAACCTAATGTCATACTCCATAGACTGTTTTTAGTGACCGCTAATGCGTTAATTTATTGTAGAAATGATACTATCGACATCACGTTTGGAAATCAAAAAGTTCGGTTAAATGCTTTTTCCCGTGCATCTGATTCTCTAGTCAATGATGAATGTTTAATGGCGGACATTATTGATGAGTGTCATCCCCACGAAAGTGGAGAAGACATTATAGAGACGTGTGTTGTTTATGACAGGGACTTAGTAGAGGTTGATGCAGAATTGGAAAGTGCAGAGAAGGAATTGGAGGTGATGGCTATTAGGGATTCGAAGCGTACTTGGACACATCATGTGGAAAATTTTCCCGAGCATATATATACTCATTTAAAATCGTCACTTGAGTCACCTTCACAAGTTGATCTGAAGACATTACCCAAGCATCTGAAGTATGCTTTTGTTAGGGACAACAAAACTCTACCGGTAATTATTGCATCAAATTTGTCAACTGAATAGGAAAAAACGCTGATGGAAGTCTTGGTAGCAAACCGAGCTGCGATTGGGTGGACTGTTGCTAATCTCAAGGGGATCAGTCCATCCAATGTTATGCATAAAATCTTCACCGAAGAAGGTGTAAAACCGGCTCGAGATGCACAACGAAGACTGAATCCGAACATGAAGGAGATTATGAAGAAAGAAGTTTTGAAGTGGTTGGATGCGAGGATCATCTATCCCATATCCAACAGTACGTGGATGAGCCCAACACAAATGGTACCAAAGAAAGCGGGCATCCAGATTCTTACATGTGAAGACGGTAAGGAAGTAGCCACCCGGCCGATAACCAGGTGGATAATTTGTATAGATTATAGGAAATTGAATGCAGCAACGTCTAAGGATCACTTCCCTCTTCCCTTTATTGGTCAAATTGTTGAAAAGCTCGCAGGTCAGAAATTTTACTGATTTCTAGATGGTTATTCAGGTTATAATCAAATTGCTATTTGTTAGGATCTGAGTTTGATATTTGCAAATAAATACTGATTATCACAATAAAATTCAAAAATAGAGAGACATTATCATAAACTGTTTTCTAGTGATTCATATATTCAAAAGTTTACAGCAATGGATTTACAATCTCCCCCTCAGCCGATCACTCACTAGAGTTATTCATACAAAAGAGAATGTGCGAGAAGTGATAAATAGATCACTACCATGTTTGATGTATTAATACAAGTACTAAAGCTCTGTTTAGCGATTTGACTCTAGTTTAGGTATAGATCGTGTACACTTTAACAAGATTGTTGTAGTACATGTTCAGGGTTAAAGTTCTGATCAATTAATTATCATATCACCTAAAGCTAACATGAGCTTTACGAATGCTTTTCAAACGTGAGCATACTTGTCCTAAACTGTAACTGTTATAAATATGTCAAACCCATGACTGGTTGTACGCATGTGATATATCATGGATAACAACCAGACATGCATACACATGTATATGTATATGCCGCTACGGCGGAAATGATTGGCGAATTACACCAGTACAGTGTAGTTGAATCTGATTGTATGTGGGGCTAAACACCGATGGTCCCGTAGTGATTTTCAGTGTAGGGAAACATCATGAATATCCATGGGCGGGACAAGTCATGAATGTGTTAATGTGACTATTATAAACTATTGATATTCGTGAACTTACCAGTATAAGCTGGTGTGTCTTTTAAGCATGTGTCACAGGTAACGAGGCTTGAGGGCTAGTTAGCATAAATTCGGAGCCTGCGTGGCTGGAGGAAGCGTGGACACTAGACCCGTAGTTTCTAGTGAAATTCTGTGAACCAGTCGATAGTAAGTTTGATATAATGTTGTATCGTTTAAGTCTCCAACTTTTATACCTTATAGTTTATGGTAATGAAATAAGTACTATACGTTTAAGTCGATATCAATTGTGTACTTTTCATCCTTATCTGGGTGAGGTGTCATAGTTGGTATCAGAGCCAAAGGTTTTAGCGAATTAGGTATTCGGTAGGAATACCTAGGCTTTAACCTTTAATATTAGGCTCACTTGACTAATATTTGTAAGTTTTGACAGATAAGGATGCCTGGAGCTAGTGAAGGTCCCGATTTTATACTTAAGTACGCCCCTGCCAACTATGAAGAATATATTATCAACGAAGATGAATTTGAGACATCTAAGGTGTCACACCCCGATATTTCCACGTATTACCGGTGGGCCCGGTGGGGAGTATCGTGACGTAGTTGATATCATCATAGTCAATTTATCACAGTTCAATACACAGCGGTAGTCTAAAAGTAATAATTATACAAACCGATTCGAAAGTAACATAAATATTACAAACGAAATGTAAAAGGATCCACAGGCGGATCTAAGATAAAAGAAAAATATTGTTCAACAGATTTAAGCATCAAAAAAATTGCAATACTCTTTATTTGATACTAGGAGTAGCCAGCCCATTTCGCTTAGTACCTGCACTTAACCTTTTTAGAAAATACGTCAGTTTACACTGGTAAATACAATTAACCGACTCTTTTGAAAAGTGTTTATAAAATTGATTTAAATGCACAAGGCACACATAATCTTTTATAACTTGGGATAATTATTTAAAAATAATCTTGTAAAAGAATTATATGTTTGTTATACGTTCAGTAGCCCGGGCTAGAAATACCGGGTTAAAGATTAATAGACACACCACATAATATATCCCACGGCGAGTTATTCTCGAACAAGCGGGTATATCTTGTAAGGACCTTCAAAAATGTCCCAAAACGACCCATAAGTGAAAACCCGGACCCCTGAAACCCTAATCCATAACAAAAATCAAGAAAAACAAATTTTATGGTTTCACGCGGGTCGCGTAAACCTTAAGGTAAGGTTACGCGGGCCGCGACAACTCATTAAAACTCCGGATCAGCTAACCGGCCACGTGTCGACCACCTAGCAAACCTACTCGTGACACCGTAGCCCTAGTCTACGAATAGATGGCCCTCGTGGGCCGCGTAAGTGTCAAGAGGGGGTTTACGATGGCCCCGTAAACCCCATTTTCAGCTATAAATTGCTTAGATCATGGGCTTTCATTCTGTGTCAAAAACTTTTCTCAAAAACGAAGATACACTGCTCAAATTCGAAATTTAAGGTATTAAGGCGCTGCTACGATTCAGGGTATTAACTTGATCGCTGCTACGATTCAATGTCCGATCGATTGAAACTATCCGATGGATGTTTAAGTGCTGCCCACATTAGGGCCATACTTTGTCATTCGTCATTAATTCGATGGATGTTTAAGTATTGCACTTTGGCATTCGTTGTGAGGGTTTTAATCTCGTGAGTTATCATAAATGTTGTATTAGTTGCTAACCTAGTTCGTGTGCATTGTTATTTAAATTAGGTTACAAGGCTAATCAGTAGGCTAAACTCTGCCCGTTTAAATCTGCAATGTGAGTCATTCTCTTTTTATCAATAATTTTTTACAATACTCCAAGTTATTTTCAAAGGTTATAATTACAGGGATTAAGTCATGGTTATCTTAATCACTGGCTAGTGGGGTATTGTGCACATTACTAATTTCTCACGGTTAGGCTAATAAATCCTAACAGTGATAATCATCACTACTTGGGTGAAAGGACCCAATAGTCGTATGACCATCGTCACCAGGAGGTGACACGGCGCCAGATAAAAATAAGATAGAAGCCATTGTAGTCGCTCTTATGCTGTAATTTATAACAACGTGTCGTTTTATTAAATATGAGTGACTCGCCAGTATTTCCCCGCTGATAAAATATTTTCAAAACATGTTTTAGGTAACTACTGTGAACCAAGGAAAAGTGCTACGGAGCACTAACAAGCTTGAAGAAGTGGCTCAGTTAAATAAATAAACTTGTTTTGTAAATCAGGGAATTTCCTTGTGAAATTCCTCTATTGTAAATTACGGGGTTTATCCTGAATTATGAAATAAAATAATCAGGCATTTTAAGTTTTAAAAGATCCTGTAAAATCTTCCGCTGTTAACTCAATTAATAAATACCACGGGTTTCTGTCCCGTGACTCCTGGACCGGGTAAAATCGGGACGAAGGCCGTGACAGAAAAAGGTGGTATCAGAGCCACTGATTTAAGCCCATTAAGTATTTAGAAATACTTAATTTTCCTAATTACCATCCTGTGATTATGTGTTTTTGTTATTTTGACTATCTGTTAGTCTACAGTATGGGTAAGCAAAGAATTTCGGACATATATCGTCAATTAGATAGTTTACCAAAAGATAAGGGAACTTCATTTCAATCAAATTCCTCAAGATACTCAGCAGATACTGAGGAAGGAATATTTGTTCGTAAGGCACAGTTTGAGAAACCACTTACCCTTAAGAAAAGAAGTTGGATTATTAGAAAAAGTCAAGAGAAAATGAGGAAGTCACAAACAAAAGAAGTGATAATTAATAAAGAGAATCAGGAAACAGGTGATAACCCACCATGGGAAGATGAATTAGACGAACAATGGGCAAATCTCTATATGTTAGCCACCACAGCAGTAAATGTTAACCTTTAACTGCCAACACCCTGACCCAATACTAGCACCCATATCATCCATAAGCCAGAAACTTTGAAGAAACTTGCCCCTTTAGATAAACAACTTAGTAAGAAAAGATAGACTAAAATAAATTATCAATGCACAATCCCTAGTATATTTTAAATTTCAGTTGTAATTTGTAATATATATATATATATAATCACAATATTTTGTTTTAATCAATCTGTTTGTATAAATATATTAGATAATTGTAATTAATATTTAATTTTTCTGATTACCTTTTTGTGATTATGTGAAAATTCAATTTACAAAATTTTAACCTAGAATTTTTGTGTTTCTTCATATCTGCTAAACAACATGAATGAGTTGTCTGAAGCTCTTCAGAATCTCAATCTCTATTCTATTAATGTGGAAGTTTCCAGAGACTTTACCGGTTATTGTGCCGACATGGAGGAACCTATGGAATTTCAAGCCCAACCTCCGGAGAAACCCAAGCCAAAGAAGAGAAGAAAATTAGTGGGCTGGAGGCGTGCGCGCAGGAGGAAACCAGCGACACGGAAAGTTATAAAGACGGAGGATCCCAAAGATAAAGGTAAGGGAATAGAAATTGGGGAAAGTTCTAGGCAAGATCAGGAAATGCCACCCTGGGAGGAGGTGGATCATAAATTGGCACTTAGTGACCTCATCGGACCTGCCGGTGAAAACCTCTTTAATTACCCAGCGGAAGCACAACTTCCAGTTGATCTAGAACCTGATATCCCCGATCCTATTATCCACACCCAACCTCTACCAGCAGAGCTAAAAGAATGGTGGACCACCGACTGGCAGTTTCAGAATCTCTTAAATAACCCTTATACCTTTTTCCCTCAGTTTGACCCAGAGCCTGCACCAAACCCACCAATGAGCAATGAGAACTTGACTGAACTCCGCCATTTTGGCGAGGAGTTGGTGGATGCAGGGAATCGAATCCGGGAGGTGGCAGAACAGATCTCCTGGAAGTACGACGAGAGGGAACGTCGCTTCTGAGATGTCAGCAGATGGTGATGGTGTGGTTGTGGTTGTATAATAACAAAATAATAATATAATCATAAAAATATAATTATGTGAAATAACTTAAAAATAAAATTTTGTAAGATAACCAGTTTGTACGGATGCCTATTATAATATATAAAATATCGAACGTCGAAAAATCGACAATTTTGGCTATACTTGTTGGCGTGATTATGTGCAATTATTTTATTATGTTTGGTTATTAATTATTTTATGCTAATCACTTATGTAAATTAATTACCAGATGGAACACGCTGGTAATGAACCCGTTAATGAAGTTAATCAATCTGAGCAAAACCATGAAGATCAATTTCTGAATAGGCAAGATATCGAGAATATCGTTGCTCAGGGAATAGCCAATGTTATTCCAGCAATCCTTGCTGCTGCCCGAAATCCAGTTGAACCTCAACAAATTATTCCTAGCAAACGTACACATGGTGACAATTTCAGTAATAGTGTAAACGGAGGCGGCAACCATACTAATAACGACAACGATGGAATGCAAGCCCAACTCCTTAAGAAAATGAAAGCTGCAACACCTGATTGCACTTATAAGGAGTTTCTTGCCTGTAAACCGGTTGAATTTCCAGGTAACGAAGGGGCGACTGCTGCATTGCGTTGGTTAGAGAAAACCGAGGCGGTGATTAAAATAAGTAAATGTGCTGAGGAAGACAAGGTCATGTACGCGTCGCATCTTTTTAAAGAAGGGGTACTAGAATGGTGGAATACGGTACTTCAAGCCAAGGGAAGCAATGTAGCCTATGCCATGAGTTGGGAAGAATTTAAGCGACTAGTAGAAAGAAAATTATGTCCTGAGTATGAAAAGGAACAAATGGAGAATAAATTCCCGAACCACCGGATGGTGGATGTAGACTGTCGAGGGTATACTTCGACATTCTACAAGTATGCTAGAGTTGTACCTACCCTGGCTTCGCCAGAACCGGTACTTATTTCTCGCTATATTTGGGGATTGATTGGCGAAATCCGTGATATCATTAAAGCTGCGAGACCTCGCACTATTGATGATGCTGTGGAATTAGCTAACACCCTAACTGACGGGCTGATACGCACAAGAGAAGAAAACCGGAAAAAGGAAGTAGCCCAAAAGATTACCCAGGGATTCCGTATGGGTAACCGTAGTAATTTCAAGAAAAAGGGAACTGGGCAATCTTCCACTGTTCCATTTTGCAATACCTGTAAAAGAAAGCATTTTGGTAGATGCAAGGGGTATTGCAATTTCTGCAAAATTCCAGGGCATCAAGAAGAAGATTGCAGGAGAAAGAAATCCACAATCTGCTACAACTGTGGAGAAGCTGGACATTTTAGGCCAGACTGCCCGAAATTGGTCAAACCAGCTGATAACAAAGCCAAACCTGCAGAAGGAACTACCAAGAGAAACGCAAGAGCCTTCCAATTGACTACTCAGGAAGCAGAGCTAATCCCTGACGTGATAGATGGTACGTTCCTAGTTCACAACGTTTATGCAAAAGTATTATTTGACTCTGGTGCAAACCAAAGTTTTATAAATACTTCATTCTGCCAAGCTCTTAACCTACCCTTAACTAACCTTAGACAAATTTTTACGGTAGAAACGGCAGATGAGAATTCTGTTAACATAGATAAGGTTTTGCGAGAAGAAAAGATAGAACTCTTAGGCCATAAATTCTCTGCAAACGTATTACCTATGAATTTAGCCGAATTCGATGTGGTATTAGGAATGGATTGGTTAGTAGCCAACCATGCTCGAATTCTCTGTGATAAGAACTCCATAAAAATGCATACACCCACAGGAGAATTAGTAGTGATTACAGGAGATAAGCAACGAAAGCCACTGAAATTCATTTCTGTAATGAAGTTGGCAAGTTATTCAAGAAAACAAGAAGTGATATATATGATTTCAGTAATCATTAACACGAAAGGTAAGGAACTTAAAGAAATTCTTATAGTAGCAGAATACTCAGATGTATTCCCAGAAGAACTACCGGGATTACCACCCAATAGGGAAGTCGAATTTAGAATTCATCTAATTCTTGGAACTACACCGATAGCCAAGACACCTTATCGGTTAGCACCCACCGAAATGCTAGAATTAAAAAAACAGTTAGATGAATTATTAAGTAAAGGATTCATACAACCTAGTTCGTCCCCGTGGGGAGCTCCCGTGTTGTTTGTGAAAAAGAAAGATGGGTCAATGAGAATGTGTATCGATTATAGGGAATTAAATAAGGTTACAATTAAGAATCGATATCCATTACCTAGGATTGATGATCTTTTCGATCAACTTCAAAGAGCTAGATATTTTTCTAAGATAGATTTACGCTCCGGATATCATCAATTGAAGGTACAAGAAGAAGACATACCTAAAACTGCTTTCAGAACTAGGTATGGTCATTACGAGTTTACAGTCATGCCCTTTGGACTAACAAATGCTCCTGCAACATTTATGGACATGATGAATAGGATATGTAAACCGTATTTGGATAAATTTGTAATTGTCTTCATCGATGATATACTTATTTATTCCAAAAGCCAGGATGAACACCGTCAGCACCTGCATGCACTCTTAACTTTGTTAAGAAAAGAGAAGCTTTATGCCAAATTCTCAAAGTGTGAATTTTGGCTACAGGAGGTACAATTTTTAGGACACATGGTGAATCACGAAGGTATTCACGTAGATCACTCCAAAATAGAAGCGATCACTAAATGGAAGGTTCCGCAATCAGTTATGGAAATTAGAAGTTTTCTAGGGTTAGCCGGATATTATAGACGGTTTATTAAGGAGTTTTCCAAAATAGTTGTACCCTTAACTAAGCTAACCTGTAAATTGGTTAAGTTGAATGGGGACCTAAGAAAGAAGAGGCTTTTAAGATTTTAAAACAAAGATTAACAAACTCCCAAATTCTTGCCCTACCAGAAGGAACCGAAGATTTTGAAGTTTACTGCGATGCTTCTAAGCTAGGATTAGGATGTGTGCTAATGCAATGCAAGAAAGTAATTGTGTATGCCTCGAGACAATTGAAAAAGCAAGAAGAAAACTATACGACTCATGACTTAGAATTAGGAGCCATAATTTTTGCCCTTAAGATTTGGAGACACTATTTGTATAGAAGTAAATTTACTGTCTATACAGATAATAAGAGTTTAAGATACATATTTGGGCAAAAAGAATTGAACATGTGGCAAAGGAGATGGATGGAAATCTTAAGTGACTACGACTGTGATATTCAATATCACGAAGGAAAAGCAAACGTAGTTGCTGATGCTTTAAGTCGTAAGTATCATGAAAAGCAAAAGCGAGTTCGTGCTCTTAGATTAAATCTACGGTTAGATTTAATGGAACAACTGAAGAATATTCAAGAAACATCAATCAAAGATGATGCTGAAGGAATGAAAGGAAGAATAAAAGAATTGGAGCAAGGAGTTGATGGAATTTGGAGATTCCACAAGAAAAGGATTTGGGTACCTAAGCAAGGAGAGTTAAGAAATAAGATTTTAGAAGAAGCCCATAAATCTAGGTATACCATGCATCCTGGTAACAATAAGATGTACCAAGATTTAAGGAATAATTTCTGGTGGATAGGAATGAAAAGGGACATAGCTAGATATGTTTCTAAATGTCTTACTTGTTCACAAGTTAAGGCAGAACACCAGAAACCCTCAGGTCTACTACAACAATTAGAAATGCCTGTATGGAAATGGGAACTCATAACAATGGACTTTGTTACTAAGTTGCCCAAAACCTGAAAAGGTAATGACGCAATTTGGGTAATTGTGGATCGATTAACAAAATCAGCTCATTTTCTACCCATAAAAGAAACCTTTAGCATGGAAAGGTTAGCAAAGTTGTATGTAGACGAGGTAGTATCCTTACATGGAGTTCCACTCTCCATTGTATTGGATAGGGATAGTCGTTTCACTTCCCATTTCTGGACAAGTTTCAAGAAGCAGTGGGAACCCAACTAAACTTAAGCACTGCATACCATCCTCAAACAGATGGACAAAGTGAAAGGACGATCCAAACCCTGGAAGACATGCTTAGGGCATGTGTGATAGATTTTGGTGGAAACTAGGATGACCACCTACCCTTAATTGAATTCTCCTATAATAATAGTTATCATGTAAGTATAGAAGCTGCCCCATTCGAAGCACTGCATGGAGGAAAGTGTAGAATTCCGGTCTGTTGGGCAGAAATAGGAGAAAGTCAACTATCAGGTCCTGAAATAGTACAAGAAACCACTGACAAGATCACTCAAATCAAGGAAAAACTGAAAACGGCTCGAGATCGCCATAAGAGTTATGCAGACAATAGGCGTAAGCCGTTGGAATTTCAAATTGGTGACAAGGTATTCTTGAAAGTTTCTCCTTGGAAAGGAGTAGTTCAGTTTGGTAAGAAAGGAAAACTAAGTCCAAGGTACGTAAGACCATTCCTAGTAATACAACAAATAGGGCCAGTCGCCTATCGCTTACAACTACTAGGAGAGTTAACTGGAGTACATGACGTATTTCATGTATCCAACCTCAAGAAATGTCTATCGGACAAATCTCTAGTAGTACCTCTTCAAGACATAGAGGTAAATGAAAAATTGAAGTTTGTAGAGAACCCGCTTCAAATAGAAGATCGGAAAGTCAAGTTTCTAAAACACAAAAGATTGGTACTGGTCAAAGTCAAATGGGATTCGAAAAGAGGACCCGAATACACCTGGGAGCTGGAATCGGAAATGAAGCGAAAATATCCTCACTTATTCCAGTAAATCTCGAGGACGAGATTTTAAATAAGGAGGGGAGGGTGTAAGGACCTTCAAAAATGTCCCAAAACGACCCATAAGTGAAAACCCGGACCCCTGAAACCCTAATCCATAACAAAAATCAAGAAAAATAAATTTTATGGTTTCACGCGGGCCGCGTAAACCTTAAGGTAAGGTTACGCGGGCCGCGACAACTCATTAAAACTCCGGATCAGCTAACCGGCCATGTGTCGACCACCTGGCAAACCTACTTGTAACACCGTAGCCCTAGTCTACGAATAGATGGCCCTCGTGTGTGACAACCCGCACTAAACCAGGTATCCGTACGACTTAATTAATGATTAATTACTGCTTAATTACTGTGCTTGCTTGAACTAGCTGATGAATTGCTACTTGAATACTGATACATGTACTTACTGGCATCATACTTGCTTGCTGTCACTACATTATTTACATACGGCACCTTAGTGACAAACATGATGCACAAAAAGCACAGTAGCACGATACACGGATAACCTATTAAACATGCTGATAAAGCCAGCATCAGGCAAACACTGCCTCCAAGGCCTACAAGAGCCTGAGATATTTTACTACACTAGTAGTGAGTGTAGGGACACACGAGTTGTGGAACTGCGTCTCTAGGAATAAGATACACTGATTGGATGTGCCTAAGACGTACTCTAAGTACAAAACACAGCACTTTAATAGATAATCCAGCTTCTATCTGACTAGTAAAGTGCCAAAATATGGGGAAAATATTACTTGACACTTTCTAAAGTGTCGGAAACGAGATGTGTCACTAAAAATGTTAATAACGACACTTTAAAGCTTTTGTAACGCTTTAACGGATTACTATCCAACCAAACAACCGGACTTTACCCGGAACATGAAAATATTATTATTTTCACTATTTATATTTTTCTGAGCCAGTTAGGGTCCCTGATTACCGTAACACCCGCCATAACGCATAACATACAAGTAACTGAGTTAATTACTTAACTAACCTAATTAACCTAACTAAACTTCCTAACCACCTACTTGGAATCGGACCAAGGTACCCCCCCCCCAACCGAAACCGTCCCCCAAGGGGACATACTTGTACTTGGATGATTTGTTTAGTGATTGTTGTCTAATATCTACTTGACACACTAACCCTTGGTTAATACCCACATGATTTGCCTATAAGATTAAGCATAAGCACATATGATTATTCATAACTCACAACACCACTTCACACTCTTCTCTCTTGCCCTCTCTACTCTCGGCCGAACCCCCTCCCCTACACACATCCATTTTCGATTTCCATCTTGCCATTCCATCATCATACAAGTGTTAGAGGTCGCGTATTAGGAGGCTTGGAGCAAGCGGAACACGAAGGACCTCGTTGCTTAGCTTTTATCCACGCCATTTTCGCCAAGAATCTTCCCTAGCCTTGAGCTAGAGGTATATTGTTTACAACTCATTTTTGAACATATCTAAAGTGGTTAAAAGGAAATTATGACGGTTGAATCTCGTTAAAATGCAAGATGATGATCAAAAGTCTACTAAAAATACTTAAAATGGTGGTTAATAGCATATGGAATGTGTAAAAGTTGTAGTATTTGAAATATATGGTTATCTAGACCCGATCTACGATGTGGTAGCTCGGATCATCATTTAACCCGGTTTAGTAAGATCATGGATCTTAACATAAGCTCGTTTTTGAATGATACAAGGGTTAAAAGGTGAAACTCTACCACACACAAAGCATGAACTTGTGTAAAAATGCTTTACTTGTGTAAACATGTTTTAACTTGTACAAAGGTGTTTAAAACTAGCGGATCTACGTATCTGCAAGTGGTATTTTCAAAGAACCACACATCAAAGAAATCATATATTTTAAAGAATGGATCTTACACAAACAAACATGATATTTTATAAACCACAAATGTGTAAACACTTGTGAAACGAAAAGATCCGACAAAGAACTAGCTTTGTCAAAAGTTACTAGAAGTTGTAAAGATGGATTTTCTCTAAAAACGAGGTTTTTACGAAATCGGATTATTTACATAAAAGATCCAGTAAAAGTAAAGAGATTTACTACATATTTTTAGACAAACCACAAGCTCGTATATTTTTGCGATTATGTCTATCTTTGAACTAGTTAAAATGTTGGAAAGTTGTTTGATAATGTTGAGAACATTGATTGATTGATTTGTTAAAAGAAAAAGATACGCTTGAAAGCGTGGCCACCTCCAGTTACAGAGAAAACTCTGGCGAAATTTTTCTAAAAACCTAACACTTGGAATTATTTACACAACAAGTGTTAGAACTATTTTTGACATATTTTCGAAATATAAATTCCGCCATGACTTTATTTACTAAATATTCGGAGGTGGGATTTTCACAAAAATTAACGTGATAAATGTATATTTTTCACACACTGTTTATGATTATTTTGTGAAACACATAAATATTATTTTTAGAGTAAAAATAATATTTATAAACGTTAACGATTCCAAAATAATACAAACGCTTTCACATGAATATATAAGTTACACCGGTAATTATATTACCACTCGATTATTAAAACGTAACTTACGCACATATATTGAATCCCCCATCCTTGGGAAGGAAATTAACTACCAAGTATATACAGAATGTAAACACGAAATAGTTGTCTAACTATTTCCCAAAAACTTAAACAATAAAGCTAAGGCACGGCCGTCCGTCTAATAGAATTAGCACTTGTAGGTCGTCGCACAGCTTTCTGATTTGGAGATACTTGGTAGAGACGATTCACTGTGAGTTCATGTCCCCCTTTTCTCTAACTGTTTTCAGTTTTCTTAACTGCGGGGGTGAAATACATGTTACTTTGTTTACAAGTACTTTATATACGGTATGGTTAGCGTAAGGAGGTGTTTTATTCCGATCATGTGAGTGGGTAGGAGCAATATGAGGCCATTAGTCCTCATGTCGGGACCGAGGGACAGGAGCGGTAGATCTATCTGGGTGTAGCGAGCCCAGCCCCAGGCCAAACTAGAAACGGACCTTGGGGTGACTTTGTCCACATACAAATGCCGTGGCGAAATCTGCTAGGTTTGAGTCTCCCTATTTGCACTTCACATATATCAGTGGCCTTGCAAACCAT
The DNA here is from genome assembly GCA_030545235.1 of Helianthus tuberosus. NCBI lineage: Eukaryota > Viridiplantae > Streptophyta > Magnoliopsida > Asterales > Asteraceae > Helianthus > Helianthus tuberosus. Next base: position 40,388,400 of record CM060446.1, on the reverse strand, counting down.
TGGTGATCACAAGTCCCCTTATTGGCTACATACCACGATTATTTCTATACTCACAAGTGTTTTACATACTCACTTACACATGAACTCGCTCAACATTATTGTTGATTTTTCAACTTACATGTATTTCAGGAAATTAACGAGATCTGGCACGGTATGGCATGTTTTCCGCTGCACTAGTTTCCGAGGTCATCCGGGGTTTAGGGGATGTGTCTCTTTCCTGGACAAGACACAGTCCTTAAACCACGTTTATGTTATGTTCTAAGTTTGTAATATCTGTTGAACAAGGTTATGGTTGTTAGGGTATGTTCCCGTTAAAACAATGGTACTGTATTTGGTTTTCAAAACTTAATGGATGATCTTGCATGTTTTTAACTCATATAGCTTTGTTGTGATTAAGCTATGGTATTAAGAAGTCACACCAAATTAACCACGCTTCCGCAAAGCCAGGGTGTGACATCGCGGGCCGCGTAAGTGTCAAGAGGGGGTTTACGCGGGCCGCGTAAACCCCATTTTTCAGCTATAAATTGCTTAGATCATGGGCTTTCATTCTGTGTCGAAAACTTTTCTAAAAAACGAAGATACACTGCTCAAATTCGAAATTTAAGGTATTAAGGCGCTGCTACGATACAGGGTATTAACTCGATCGCTGCTACGATTCAATGTCCGATCGATTGAAACTATCCAATGGATGTTTAAGTGTTGCCCCCATTAGGGCCATACTTTGTCATTCGTCGTGAATTCGATGGATGTTTAAGTATTGAACTTTGTCATTTGTTGTGAGGGTTTTAATCTCGTGAGTTATCATAAATGTTGTATTAGTTATTAACCTAGTTCGTGTGCATGGTTATTTAAATTAGGTTACAAGGCTAATCAGTAGGCTAAACTCTGCCCGTTTAAATCTGCAATGTGAGTCATTCTCTTTTTATCAATAATGTTTTACAATACTCCAAGTTATTTTCAAAGGTTATAATTACAGGGATTAAGTCATGGTTATCTTAATCACTGGCTAGTGGGGTATTGTGCACATTACTAATTTCTCACGGTTAGGCTATTAAATCATAACAGTGATAATCATCACTACTTGGGTGAAAGGACCCAATAGTGGTATGACCATCGTCACCAGGAGGTGACACGGCGCCAGATAAAAATAAGATAGAAGCCATTGTAGTCGCTCTTATGCTGTAATTTATAACTACGTGTCGTTTTATTAAATATGAGTGACTCGCCAGTATTTCCCCGCTGATAAAATATTTTCAAAACATGTTTTAGGTAACTACTGTGAACCAAGGAAAAGTGCTACGGAGCACTAACAAGCTTGAAGAAGTGGCTCAGTTAAATAAATAAACATGTTTTGTAAATCAGGGAATTTCCTTGTGAAATTCCTCTATTGTAAATTACGGGGTTTATCCCGAATTATGAAATAAAATAATCGGGCATTTTAAGTTTTAAAATATCCTGTAAAATCTTCCGCTGTCAACTCAATTAATAAATACCACGGGTTTCTGTCCCGCGACTCCTGGACCGGGTAAAATCGGGACGGAGGCCGTGACATATCTTTTTACATACGCACTGGTAGGTGTATGCCTACACCCCGTGCTTAAGTCATGGCCATTTCAATGAATGAGCCGAGGATATCCAGGACATGGTCATTAACCCCCCAAAGGCTCAAAACAAACAAAACAGATTAAACGGGTTATCTCAATGACTTAATCTTCATACGATTAAAGATTCAATACCCAACCAAGCGGTATTATTAAATACCATACCCCAAGCCCGTATAAGGCTCCTAAATCTGGAATGAAGGTTTTAATAACCTATTAGATTTCTAACGGGTCTTACTTAAGTTTAAACTTAGACCGGTTAGTTTTAAAGAAAGGTATACGGTTCAAAACGCAAGATTAAACGAAGACCGGATTAGAATGTGATCTAGACCCGACAAGTATGAAGACTTGTTTGATATGGGTAAACCAAACACATTCTGGATTTTGAAATGAAAATGATAAGGTTTGACCTGTTTCGGTTAATTTATGCAAACTAGTTACATAAACCGTACCGAACGCGAAAATGCATAACGGGTAACCAAATGAGTCATGAACAGGTTTCCTAAGTTAATATGCTTAAAATGTGCTATTATATCAGTATGATACCTTCCATTATGCCCAAAACGAATTTAAAATCAATTTAAGCCCCGTAGGGGTATTTTTGTCATTTTAAAGATTATAAAAGAGGTTAAATGACAATCTGAGGTTCTGGTCTAAAATGATCAGTAAAAATATTTATTTTAGTAGGTTATATCAGTAAGATATTAAACATATGTGAAATTTATCATCCATGGCCAAACTATGCACCGTAGGGGCATTTTGGTCATTTCACATAAGCTTTAAGGGTCAAATTTGAAAATCTGATTTCAAACCTTTTACTTACTGTTAAAGTAGAAAATTTTACTTATAATATCAGTAGGTAATGAGTTTTAGGTGTCAAATACAATTTTAACCCAAACTATGCGTTTAAAAAGGGTAAAAGTCGGTATTTGGCGATTTTCGGGTTATTTAAAGAAATCTGAGTTTTTGATCAGTTTATAAAGCTCAAAATATTGTATTTAACATATGCATCAGTAGCAAAAGGTTTGGTATCAAATTGTTATGTAAAACTCATTTTATTAGCAAAAAGGGCATAACCGTCAATACCGAATTTACAATAAAACTCTATGGTTTAATAAGTTTAAAATTCAGTAAAAATTTCCAAAAATCCCTAAATATTATATTATATCAGTAGGTATAAAGTTTCATCTCAAAGGTTGGGTTTAAGTAGGTTTTATGCCGAAAATGCCGTTTAATTAATAAAAAGGCTTCAATTTACAATATTGAGCATAACTCCTAATTTAAACCACAAACTTACGTCAAATTTTTAGGACATGCTTCTAAATCAGTAATAAAGGTTTTTGTCCTCTCACATTTTAAAAAATCTCGTTTTTATATCAAAATGGCATAATGGTCAACAATTAAGCATTTAACGGAAACATGCAAATGATTCGGATTACAAAGGAACCATATTGTATAATCTCATAGGGTTATACTAACATGTAATATGCTCCTAATAGAACCCTAAGGCATATCTAAACTAAGCTAAATCGGGTCAGAACTGAAAGTCAAAGCAAAAGTCTACTTTTGTGACTTTCGGTTCCGAACCAAGCCTAAACTCAGAATTGTCGGGTTGAACATGCCTAGACATATTCTTACATTATTTACCAAGTTATTTTAGTGTTAAAACATGTTCCATAACTTCTACATTATCAGTTATGAATTTATTTGCAAAAATAGCTTATGTTGACTTTTAAATATTAAGTTTGACCCGACAATTGACCAAGTTAGAGTGATAATCAGCGGGTGCCCTTTTAAGGGTTTATTACCCACATAATTACCAACTCATAGCCACTTTCAATTCGAATAATGGCTGGACCATTAGTGATTAATCACTAAGTCAAAGCTTAATTACGATTGCTTTGACTTTTGGTCATTAAACTAATAAAACTTGAACTTAAGAGGCTAAGAACACTTACTATGGTCCTTAGCACAAAAATAGAACAGAAGATGGCTCTCTTGAACTCCAGGAAGCTCCAGAGAAAGCAATATGAAGTGATTTTTGAGAGTGTGCAAATGGTCAAATGAAATAAGAGCCTTTATATAGCAAATTTCCATCTCTTGTGATCAATCCACATGCCCCTATATGATCCCTGATGCACCCAGGTGTCCCTAGTGCATGAAATACCATTGACACAGTCCCTGGATTCGAAAACAAGCATGCAAAGGCGGTGTAACAGGCTGAACATGCAGCTGTCAAGTTTTTTTGGTCGCTGGGCTGCTCACGCGGGCCGCGTAGACTCTTTAGGAGTCTTACGCGGGCCGTTTGGCTCCTTCTTGACCGGAAACAAACTTTCCTTAATTGCAGTTTTGGTCCCTGGTCCTTCTAAACTTGATTTAACTTTCGTTTATTGCACTTTTAACCCCCAAACTTATCTTTTAAGGGTCTTGAGTCTTTAAACATTTATCAATAAGCTTTCGGTTAGTTACGAGGTCACCCGAACGGTCTTGAAATGCAACATTGGCGCATTTGACCCTTATTACTTAGGATTACCACTTTGTTTATTTGTGTGCGTCAAAACTCCACGAATTTATTATCCAACATTCATGGAAGTATAAGGAAGTATTACAAAGTCTCGGAAATGTTAAAAGGTCACTCAGAGGTAATTTTAAACATGTTGACACATTTAACCCTTATGCTTTGTGAACTTTTCAATTTAAGCATAAATGACTTTCTAAGTTCGATATTTTATTCATTAAAGAATACGAACATCGTTTGACAATCAGAGGCACAAGTTAGGCATGTTGACACTTTGGATCCCTTTATTCACATATTTACATTGTTTGACAATTTGAGTCCCTCCAGATTAATCCATTACACGTTTAAAGTCCATGACACGTGTCTTTATTGTATTGGTCGTGATTTTACGAGGTGTTACATAAGGATAGACCCAATACACCGTATACTGAAGAGACCTTCAGGATTCTGGGAGAACTAGTGCTACCCCCACTTCGCTATGAACCACTTTTAGCCTTCATTCTGCACCCATTGCTGGCAGCAATAACTTTCCTATATATATGTCTCCATCCTGTTCCCTAGAGGATCTAGCAAGAGCCCACTTAAAGGATTTCTCTACTACAGAAGACACTGAGGGATCCAATGAACTTCCTGCTTATTCCCCACCTAGGGAAAGATCCCCATAAATCCTTGAGCCTGAACCTTTTCGGGTTATGCCTAATCGTAATAGCGGCCCCATGATGATGAGTATCCCACAGGAAACACTAGGCATGTCCGTAGAAACGAAGAAGATTAGAGCTATGATGGCTAGGATAGCTGAACTGGAGGCACAAAATATAAGGTTGCAACACGAGTTGGAAGAAGTTAAGGCTAAAGGAAGACAGTAGGCCCTGACCTGTTGTGTGCTTCATGGTCCTATGTGTAATATGTGTAAAAGTACTTGACTTGGTTATGTGACTACATGTGTAATATGTGTAAAAGTGTTGTTGTTCGTATGAGACAATGATGTAACTGCTCATTGTAAATAAATAAAATGTTGAAGTAGTGTTTTCTTTAAATTTAGAAAATGTTGGTTGAACAATCTAACCACCCACGACAATCCAATGCATCGGCTAACTTGGCTCGACGTACGAAGCCTGCTCCTTTAGATAATGAAGCAATTGACCGAATTGCGATCCGTGTCGCAAAAATACTAGGAGAGGCACAAAGACAAGAATGACAGAGAAATAAGATTCTTGTACCGTCAAGCTCTGCGTCACGTAGGGCAACACGATCCCCAAGAAGGGAAAAAACAGAGGAAAGAAAACTGTGTTTTACCGAAACCTAGAGACACGAAAGTCTCTAGAGAATGCAACCACAAAATGTTTATGTCCTGTAATCCCCCACCTTTTGATGGAAAGAAAGGTGTTGTGGAAGCACATGAGTGGCCAAGTCAAGTAGAATCAATTCTAGACATTAGTGACTATCTAGAAAGGAATAAAATTCGCTTTGCAGTACACCTGTTTAAGTCAGAGGCATTGTTCTGGTGTAGGATTTAGAAAGAAACCAAGGGCGATGACTTAGCACATCGTCTATCATGGAAAGAATTCTCTGAGTTATTTATTCAGTATTTCTGCCCTCCGAGTGAGAGGACAAAATTGAGAAGGAACTCCTGCATCTAGAGTTAGGCACCAAGACATACCGAGAGTATGTCACAAACTTCAAGGCGTTATCTTGAATGGTGCCATACTTAGTCACAATGGAGGAGAATCGAATTCGGCGATTCATGTGGGGATTGCCGATGGAGTATCGTACTTTCATTAAATCAACCAAACCGATGACATATAATGAGGCTGTAGAGGCCAGAGCCACTATAGCTGCTAAGGTACAGTAGCCTAAATCTCAGGATTATGTTCCAAAAAGAAAATCGGACAACAATCAGGAGACGAGACAGGCAAACCCTAGACAACCATTTAAGAAACAACGGGGACCCATACCTAAGTGTCAAACATGTGGGAAGGAACATCCAGGTGTATGTCGGCAATTTGTATGTAGAAACTATAAGAAACCAGGACATATACTCCAAGAATGTAAGGAACCGTGTAGGTGTCTTGAATGTGGTGAGTCGAGCCACTATATTAGTGACTGCCCTAGGAAGAAGAAAATGGAAGAACCAAATAAAGCTAGGGGACGCGCTTTTATGTTAAATGCTGAAGAAGCTCACAGAAACTCCGACGTCCTTATGGGTACATAACTTATCAACAACTTTTATGCCAAGATCCTATTTGACACTAGTGCTGATGAAAGTTTTATGTCTGAGCCTTTTAAAATATTGATTAATCAAACCCCCAGTAAGTTAGACAAACCATTCATAGTGGAACTAGTGGATGGACGCGAAGAAGAAATTAAGGATGTGATTAAAGACTGTACCATACGAATCAGTAATGTTTCCACACCTCTAGATTTATTGCCAATGAAACTTGGGGAATTTGATGTAGTGATAGGCATGGATTGGTTATCCAATCATCAGGCACAGATTCTATGTGATACGAAACAAATTCTGATTAAGGATCTGAAAGGAAGATTGTTAACCATAAACGGAGAGAAACTTAGTAAACCAATTAGCTTTATCAATATGATGAAAGCCACTAAGTCTATATGAAAATGGCACTTAGCTTACCTAGTGTGTGCCATAGAAAGTAAGGAAGAGAAAAGTTTGGAAGATATACTAGTGGTATCCGAATTCCCTGAGGTTTTCCCTAAAGATCTTCCTTGGTTACCACCTGACCGACCGATTGAGTTTAGGATTGACTTAATCCCTGGAGCAACTCCTATTGCCAAAGCTCCGTATTGTCTCACTCCGATAGAAATGAAGGAGTTGAAGGAGCAACTCCAAGATTTGTTAGGAAAAGGATTTATACGCCCAAGGACGTCACCATGGGGAGCACCCATTCTCTTTGTTAAGAAGAAATATGGCTCAATGAGAATGTGCATAGACTATAGGGATCTGAACAAGATCACTATCAAGAATCGGTATCCATTACCACGAATTGATGATCTCTTTGATCAGCTACAAGGCGCAAGCTATTTAAAAAAAATTGATTTAAGGTCTGGGTATCACCAATTAAAGGTACGAGAGGATGACGTGCCTAAGACCGCCTTTCAGACAAGATACAATTATTATGAATTCCTGGTGATGCCATTCGGTCTCACTAATGCATCGGTCGCGTTTATGGACTTGATGAATCAATTTTGTAAGCCATATTTGGACCAATTTGTGATTGTTTTCATAGATGACATACTCATCTATTCTAAAAATAGGGAGGCACATGAAAGCCATCAACGTGCCATCCTTAAGTTGCTAAAGGCAGAGCAACTTTATGCTAAATTCAGCAAATGTGAGTTTTGGACTAGGGAAGTCCAATTCCTTGGGCACATTATTAACGATAAAGGAATACAAGTAAACCCTGCCAAAATTGAAGTAATTAAGAATTGGGAAATACCCAACCTACCGAGATACGACATTTCCTGGGTTTAGCAGGGTATTACCGAAGATTCATTCAGGACTTTTCAGAAATAGCTATGCCATTTACTACGTTAACACAAAAGAAAACTCTGTTTGTCTAGGGACATAAACAAGAAGAACCCTTCAATCTTCTAAAGACCAAGTTCTCTAGTGCTCCAGTGCTGGCGCTACCTGAAGGCACCGAAGACGTGGGTGTGTGTTGATGCAGAGAAGTAAGGCCATAGCCTATGCATCAAGACATTTAAAGACTCACGAAAAGAATTACACCACCCGTGATTTGGAATTAGGAGCAGTAGTATTTGCTCTAAAGATATGGAGACACTACTTATATGGCACAAAGTGTGTGATCTACACTGATTATCAAAGTCTTAAGTACATCTTCGAGCAAAAGATGTTAAACACGAGAAAGAGAAGATGGATGGAAATACTGAACGACTATGATTGTGAGATTCGTTACCATCCAGGAAAGGCTAATGTAGTAGCAGATGCCCTTAGCCATAAGGACATAGTTAAACCTTTAAGAATACACGCATCTAGAATTGAAGTGAGGGTAAGTTTACTGGAACAAACTAAGAATGTGCAGGCTCGAGCCCTAACTGCTGAGCATATTAGTAAAGAAAGGATGGTGGGAATTTTAAGACTCCACAATAGGATTTAGATTCCTATTGTAGGAGAGCTAAGAGATAAGGTTATAGATGAAGCACATCGGTCCAAATACACAATGCATCCTGGTAGCATCAAAGATGTACTAAAATATTCGAGATGAATATTGGTGGCCAGGTATGAAGCAATCAATCAATGAATATGTAGATCAATGTATGACATGTTCACAGATTAAAACTGAGCCAAAAGCCAGCGGGTTGCTTGATTCAACCTGAAATCCCTGAATGGAAATGGGATATGATCATGATGGATTTCATAACCAAACTCCCACAAACTAAGAATGGGCATGATACTATTTGGGTTATAGTAGATCAGTCTTCCCATTTCTTGCCGATACGAGAAGATTATAAGATGGATAAATTGGCAAGAATATATGTTAAGGAAATGTAGTCGACACTGAGTACCCATCTCTATCATTTCAGACCGTGATAGCCGGTTTACGTCTAGATTTTGGCAAACTTTCTAGAAGGAACGGAGAACCAAACTAAATCTAAGTACGACTTATCACCCTCAAACAGATGGCCAAAGTGAAAGGACCATTCAAGCATTAGAAGACATACTTAGGGCATGTGTTATAGACTTTGGTGGCAGTTGGGATGACACTTATCCTTGATAGAATTTGCTTATAACAATAGTTACCATTCAAGTATCAAGGCTGCCCCTTTTGAGGCATTAAATAGAAGAAAATGCCAATCATCGGTCTATTGGTCAGAGATCGGTAGAAACCCTTTAACGGTCCCCGTGATTATTGAAGAGACTATAAATAAGATCATACAGATCCGGGAACAAATGAAGACTGCTAGAGACAGGCAGTAAAGTTATGCTGACAGACGTATGAGACCCCTGGAATTTCAGGTCGGCGAAAAAGTATTACTTAAGGTCTTGCCTTGGAAAGGCATCACTCGTTTCGAGAAGAAAGGAAAACTAAGCCCAAGATATATTGGGCCATTTAAAATAATCAAAATAATCGGCCCATTAGCTTATAAGTTAGACCAACCTGAGGAATTACAAGGAATTCATGACACGTTTCAAGTGTCCAACTTAGCAAAATGTCTGGCAGACGAGTCACTTAAGATGCCATGGCAAGAGGTCCATATCAACGACAAACTAAAATTTACCGAACATCCCATTCAGATCATAGATCAAAGAGTTAATAAATTGAGGAACCGAGAGTTCCGTCTAGTAAGAGTTAAATGGGACGCAAGAAGAGGACCCGAAGAAACGTGGGAAAAAGAAGATGAGATGAGACAGAAATACACACACCTTTTTCGTTAAATTTCGCAGGCAAAATTCTTATAAGGTGTGGAGAGTTGTAACACCCTGTTTTGTAAACAAATAAAATATATGAAATTTGTATTTCATATATGATTAAACGAGTAAGTGATGGTCAGAATGACTAACTAAAATATGAGAGATTTGGACAATTAGTTAGTATTATAAGAGACCGTTTAATAATAACAATAAAATATATTATATTTGACCTCGCTTCGTTCTAAATGAAACTTTGGTCAATACATAGATGAAAATGAGCTCATCCCATTGGCATATCTATAAATTTATAAAATCCTATAGCTCAAAAATTACAAAAGAAAAACAAACGAAGTAACTGAATTAATTATAAAAATATAATAATATTAGCATGTAATAATAATACATAATAACAAAAATTAGAAAAGGTGCACGTATGGTGTACCTAATGTTTATGAAAGTGAAGTTCAATTAGTGTCAAAATTTACTAACATCGCAAGCCGACCGATCCAAAGTCGCTCTAAAATTCTCCTATAAATAACTACGTTATTTCCATTTAACATTCACATTCAACATTCTCCTCTCATTAAAGGTACATAAGTTTTAATATATTAATTAATTATTTATATAATATAAGTAGGGTTTAACGATTTGACTCTAGTTTAGGCATGGACTATGTACACTTTAACAAGACTAGTGGGAAACCCGCGCGTTGCGGCGGAGTCAACACTTTGCAATAGAATTTATAAAAAGTTGTCGATAGAACCCGCTAGATGCTTTCAAGTTTCAAATTATCATCGATTCAACACATACCGTAATAGCCAACACTCGTTTAACCAATTTTAAAGTACATAATGTTCGAACAAAGAACAGAAGCTATCAACTTGTGTGTACACCTGGTGTCCCCTTTCTTTTAGTAACGCCGTTACATTTTTGTCATGAAAGTTTAGTAAACTCTGTTAATTAATAGTGATCATATATTCCGTCAGTTTTTTTCCTTGGCCCAGATCTTCACCATTGAAAAGCCCATTAATGATATGATTATGACCTGCAGAAAATACATCACAGGACAAAATATTAAAGTTAGCCAGTTTGACTTGAATAGTCAAAATTGTTTACCTTTATTTGACTACAAAGTGTATAAAAAGTCAACTTACTGATATTGCTGGAGGGATGCTCACAAGTGGATCTTTGAAGAAGTTATTAGCTAATGCAAGTGCCAACAAGCTGCTCTACATACCTATATAAAAATGTATTCATTTTATATTATGCGAAAGAGGTTTGCATTTTATTGTCATGCATAATGTGACAACTGCTAAACCGCTAGACGCGCAGACTTGTGTGTACACCTGGTGTCCACGTCGAATCCTGCTCATGGTCAATCACCAATTGCAAAAAGTCAACTGCTGAATAAGCTTTTACATGAGAAAAAAAGGTGCATCGGTTGGAAGTTATTGCATTTAGAAAGATCTTATGAACCGCAGTGAATTGTTATGGTAAAACTCGTATTCGTGCCAAACGATCACAAAGAAAGTCTATGTGAGGAAAAGGAAACAGAAGAACCAGATTATTGAAGCAATATAGAACTAAAGAAGTACTTTGACACGGGCTGCAAAATTGAGCCAACCCGTTTTGTCCCGAACCCATTTGACATGATTTTTAAAGCTGCCCATTTTGACCCGTACACAATTTGACACAGGCTGCAAAAACACATATACCCACTTTAGAAGTCAATAAAATACAAAATCAACTAAATTAGAAGTCAATATAATAAACAACAAAAAACGAAACAAAAAAAAAAACTAAAAAAATCGAACGAGAAAAAAAACCAAACGAATTAGTTTGTACACGTTAATTATCTGTAACAAAATATAAAGAAAACTAACTGTTTTAACTGTCAACCTGACCGACCTGTACAAAAAGGTATGCACTTTGACCTGCTGCCCAACCCACCCATCTTGCCACAACTAAAAACCATATTATTGATTCTACACGTTTACTATCTGCAACAATATATACAACAATAATTGTTTTAAAGGTTAAGCTGACCTACCCATACCAAAAGGACCCATTTTGCTACATCTAGAAACCGTATTGTTGGATATACTCATGTACACATTAACTATCTGTAACAATATATAGATCACAAATTGTTTTTAAGGTCAACTTGACTGACCCGTACCTGCAGTCCGACCCATTTTGCCACATCTAGAAACCATATTATTGATTGTACGCGCTAATTATCAGAAACAATATAAAGAAAACAAATTTTTTAAGGGTCAACCTGACTGACCTGTTACAGAAAGTACCCACTATGACCTGCTGCCCAACCCACCTGACCAACCCGTTTTGCATTTACCCCATCTGGAAACCGTATTATTGATTGTACATGTTAATTCTATATGCAACAATATAAAGAAAACTACTTGTATTAAGGGCCAACCTGATCGACCCATAACAAAAAAAAAAGTACCCATTTTGACATGCTCTGCCCAAACTACTTAGCCGACCCGTTTTGCCACATCTAGAAACCGTATAAACAAATTATGTTAATGTAAAAGTTAGAACAAGACTGATAAAATGTATCTGCTGCCCAAACTACTTAACCAACCTGTTTTGCCACATCTAGAAACCGTATAAACAAAATTGTGTTAATGTAAAAGTTAGAACAAGAGTGAGCCTAAAATCAATCTCGAGCCTCGCATGTCAAGCTCCTTAGGCTCGTCAAGCCTTATCGAGCCTTAATGTAAAGTAGCCAAGTCAAGCTGAGTTTATTTAAACTTGTTTACAAGCCGACCTCGAACCTAAAAATAAGCTTATTTAGTAAACGCCCGAGCCTCACTTATCGAGCTCGCGAGCCTAAAAATTCTATTATTTATATTATTTTTATTTAAAATATTATTAACAGATAATAAACGAGCTGAGCCCGAGCTCGAGCTTAAGAAAAAACCAACGAGCCGAGCTCGAGCTTTGATTTAGCTCGAATCGAACTGAGCTCGAGCCCGAGCTCAAGCCTAGTCGAGCTCGGGCTCGGCACGGCTCATTTGCACCCTACATGAACTTTCCCCTGCTCGCAAATTATCAGTGGAGCTCGGGTGGTAAAAGTCACTTTTAAAAGTGGTTTAAAACAATTCGGGCCGTATTGACCCATCAACATTTTTGTGTCATTTTGAGTATTAAATTAATTTATCAAATATAAATATACAAGTATGGTGTTAAAATGAATATTCATTTTTTCTTAATAAATCAATTATAGGTGTTGAAAACAAACAAAACTTCTAGCGGCTTACCTTTTTTCTTATTAAATTAATTTATCAATTATAGCCAAATTTCAAATAAATTGGTTGAAATTTTCGACACTAAGTGACCAACAAAACTTCTAGCGGCTTACCTTTTGAGTTTTAATGTCATTTCCTGTGTACCCAACACGCTTCTTGTGCCTTAGCATCACTAAAAATGACTGCAAAAATAAACAAATAAATAAAAAAATAATCAAAACTGACCATATATAAACAAACACCTTATAAAATCACTTTTGTAATATATTTTCGCAATCGTATTCCATTTGCCAGATGTATAATTAATAATTCCACTTCCCAGCCATGTTCTCATCTTGCTTCCAGTCAGATTTAACCCACCGGTTCTCCCATCCATCTGGCAAAGAACAGTCAGTGAACCAAAAAGTTATATCAGTATAACAAAAGTTCATCAAAAACATCAAATTTTACAATGCCACATGCTAAAACGTTGATAAATTATCAAATATCAATCTGCTGATGATATTTATATTTACTAAATTTGACAAATGATCAGGTAATAGCATATGATTGTCATTGTTGAACAATGTCTACTACTATACTGAGCTGATCCACGATATAAACACAAACATATTGGTTTACAAATAACCATAATTTGATAACATCTATCTATGTTGCTAAGCAACACCACCATTAACAAATGCATTCAACACAAATCCTTCTCAAAGACAAAAAACCAAAATATTATGCTAAACCCTTGACTAAAATAGTTAATACATAAACAAATCGAATCAATGTCAAATCACTTCAATATACAGACAATTTCAAAATCAATCTGATCTCGACGATGTATATCAAGAATCTGCAGTGTTTAATACCTGCTGATAGCGTGCAGAATCATTCATCGAGCCACCAGCCACAGGCATTTGCGCATAGCCATAGCCCTGCAACACAACACAATTAGTTATGATAAACGACTGGATTGGAAGGCGAAAAAGGGATGGGTTATACCGATACCTGCATATTCTGATGCCCTGCAACCCCTGTAAAAGAAACCCATAAAAGCCTATCTCGGGCACATTAAAATGAAGGAATCCTCATATAAACAGGAAAAAACACTATAAAAGCTGCACATTAGAATGGAGGAACATCTACTTCAACCAATCACCATTTCCATAAACATATATAATAAATGAATTGAAAATCATACATCCAAGAACCGGACCAGAAACCAATCTACTCATGGAAAAAAAATTAGGCCAATTAACAAAACTCCGCACCAATCCATCACCACCACGGCTTCCAAAGGTGTAGCCAATTGCAGAATCTTCCATGGAGGATAAGAGAGGAAGAGTGGGCCGTGGAAGTTAGGTATGGAAGGGGAGAGAAGTTTTGAAGAGCGAGAGAGGAAGATGGAGGATCTTAGGGTTCGCAAGGACGTTGGATTAAAGGCATATCGGCTGGTCCAAGTGCTGGAGAGGGATAATTGATCGGATTTATGGGATTCAAATCGTAGGGTTTTGGTGGCTTTTGGTGTGATATCAGTTTCATCGATCAAACCTTAATGATGATATCAGTAATTGATTTCAGTTTCGTGGGGAAGAATTGATTTCAATAATGGACTGACGTTTGCTTCTCCCCTGTTCGGCTGGTTGATTACCTTGAACAATGGTATATTCAAGAAAGAGAATGAGTTGGAGGTCGGTTTCTATGGGACAGGGGCAATAATGGAAGAAAATGAAAAAAAAATAGGGATTTTAACTGACTTTTCACATGCCATCTTAAAAATGAGAGGTTAAATTACTTTTGTGTCCATTGGAAATGTATTATATAGTTATATAGATTGTTGTGGTAAATGTTCAGGGTTAAAGTTTTGATCAATTAATGCTTTTAATTGATACGTGTGTATCGCCTGAAGCAAAGGTGAGTTTTACGAATGCTTTTAAAAAATGAGCATGCTAACTTTTATAAATATGTCAAACCCGTGACTGGTTGTACGCATGTGATATATCATGGATAATAACCAGGCATGCATACACATGTATATATACATGCCGCTGCGGCGGGAATAATTGGCGAATTACACCAGTACAATGTAGTTGAATCTGATTTTATGTGGGGCTAAACACTGATTGTCGCAGCCCCTGACCCCTGCCCGGGAGCGGGTGTCGCGCGACTCAGAGCTGGTGGTATCGGTGTTTATTAATTTGGCAGCGGAATAGTTCGGAAATATTTTCATTAGAGTTAAACACCAAACTTTTATAATAATAAATAATTGGGATAAAACCCAAGTTTATTTGACAATACATTTGTAGGGATAAACCATAATTATTGAAAATAAAAACTCACTTTTATTTAGGTAAATTTTATAGCCACTTTTCCAAGTCTTCATTGCTCTCCAGCTGGCTTCTATTGGTTTTCACATTTTGTTACCTGAAACGCGTTTTAAAAAGATTTTATCAGCAAGAAATAATGGCAAGTGCATCCCAGTTTAATCAAAACAGCTTTATCACTTTACAGTATTGAGGGCATCTGCAATTACATTTGCTTATATCTACTCAATTACTCATTCAGTACTGTCAACACCTGACTTGAGGGTCATATTACTCATTAGCTAACTCTTTGTCCAATGGTAACGTCTTTCACATTTTGTTTACAAAACCCCAACATACCGGCAGTAATTGTAGAATCACAAATACTCAATTACTGTTAAATGTAATTTAAAACATTTGAGGTTTTGGTAAAACATTTTGACTCACAAAAATATATTTAAAAAGGTGACAAAAAGTGAATGTACTCACATTGTTTACTTAGGTAAAACTAAAGTTTCCTAGTGTATCTCCTAGTTATTATCTATGAAAATTAAACAATGCACACGTGTTAGTAAAATAACCCAAATCACATAAACCATACAACTCGAGACATAACTCCAATGACTGAATCAGGCAGAGCCTTGACATGCATTACGGAGCCCTAGATCAATCGGGTGTAGCACGAGACAGAACTCCAACGACTGAGTCAGGCAGAGCCTTGACATGCGTTACGGAGCCCTAAATCAATCGTGTAGAGTAACAGCAGGGTTATAATACTTACAACGAGGCAGAGCTTCGCTTTATAGGGGTATAATATCCCTGGTATAATAATATAACAGAAGTTGAGAGAGAATTCGAATTTTTGAACGAAAATCAAATGAACTCGTTGACCTCTATTTATAGGTCGATCAAAGGCGGCTCGCGACCCGCGACAAACTTACGGTCGGCCTCCGTGGCCCTCGACGAAGGTAGGTTAGGCCGTAGGCTTGGCCAGTCAGCGAATCTAACCTTGCCACGTGTTGACACGTGGCGACATGGGTGTCCGCAAGCAACTAGTGCTCGCGTCCCGCGAGAGACCACGGGGGTCTGGGTCGCGGCCCGCGACAACCCCATATTTTTGTTTTGTTTTTTATTTTTATAAATATAAGGGTATTCTGGGTTTGTTTCTCGCATACGAGGTATATAAGGAATGTTTTAGGGGTGTCTAAGTGTGTCTTAGGAGGGTTGTTATATCCTCCCACCTTGTTTTAGATCTCGTCCTTGAGGTTTGCTGGAACAGGTGTGGGTATTTCTTTTGCATTTCTGATTCGAGTTCCCAAGTGTATTCGGGCCCTCTCTTGGAATCCCATTTCACTTTGACTAGAACTAGTCTCTTGTGTTTGAGATTCTTGATCTTTCTATCTTCAATCTGAATGGGTTTCTCGATAAACTTAAGTTTCTCATTTACCTCTATGTCCTTAAAAGGTATCACTAATGATTCGTCTGCTAAGCATTTCTTGAGATTACATACATGAAACACATCATGTATTCCTGCCATTTCCTCTGGCAGTTGTAGCTGATAGGCTACGGATCCTATTCTTCTAATAATCTCAAAAGGTCCAACATACATGGGGCTTAGCTTTCCTCTTTCAAAGGACCTGACTACTCCTTTCCATGGAGAGACTTTTAATAATACCTTATCTCCTACTTGAAATTCTAAAGGTTTCCGTCTGTTATCTGCATAACTCTTTTGACGATCTCGTGCTGCCTTTAGTCTTTCCTTGACTTAAATTATTTTATCTGCTGTTTCTTGAACTATCTCTAGTCCAGATAGTTGATGTTCTCCAATTTCTGCCCAACAGACTGGAGTTCTGCACTTTTGTCCATAAAGTGCTTCAAATGGTGCAGCATTAATGCTAGTATGGTAGCTGTTATTGTAGGAAAATTCTATCAATGGTAAATGATCGTCCCAATTTCCTCCGAAATCAATTACACAGGCTCTAAGCATATCTTCCATGGTTTGTATTATCCTTGCGCTTTGTCCGTCCATTTGTGGATGATAAGTTGTGTTTAGATTTAACCTGGTTCCCATTGCTTTTTGGAAACTTGTCCAAAAATGAGAAGTAAAACGGCTATCTCTATCAGATATAATAGATAAAGGAATTCCATGTAATGAAACTATTTCATTAACATATAGCTTAGCTAACTGTTCCATTCAGAAAGTTTCCTTCATTGGTAAGAAATGAGCAGATTTGGTCAATCTGTCAACAATCACCCAGATTGTATCATTACATTTTCGTCTCTTGGGTAATTTGGTAACAAAGTCCATTGTTATCAATTCCCATTTCCATATTGGCATCTCTAATGCTGTAATAACCCTGAGGGTTTCTGATGCTCAGCTTTAACTTGTGAACAGGTTAAACATTTAGCAACATAGTTTGCTATACCCTTTTTCATTCCTATCCACCAGAAATTCTTTCTTAGATATTGATACATCTTATCACTTCCGGGATGTATTGTATACTTAGACTTATGAGCTTCTTCTAGAATTTTGTGGCGTAGGTTTCCTTGTTTAGGTATCCATGTCCTTTTTCTTATGAAACTTCCAAATTCCATTTGTTCCTTGTTCTAACTCCGTAATCACTCCTTTTAAACTTTCAGCATCTTCTTTGATTGTTGTTTCCTGTATTTTTCTTATTTGATCATTTAAATCTACTTGTAGATTTAATCTGAGAGAACGTACTCGTTTCGGCTTTTCATGATACTTTCGACTTAAAGCATCAGCTACTATATTAGCTTTCCCAACATGGTACTGAATATCACAATCATAGTCACTAAGAACTTCCATCCAGCGTCTCTGTCTCATATTTAATTCTTTTTTGCCCAAAAACATGCCTTGAACTCTTATGATCGATGAAGACAACAAATTTATTTCCATATAAATAGTGTCTCCAAATTTTAAGGGCAAAAACTATGGCTTCTAACTCTAGATCATGGGTCGTGTCATTCTCTTCATGTTTCTTAAGTTGTCTAGAGGCATAAGCTATAACCTTTTGACGTTGCATCAACACACATCCACATCCTAACTTAGACACATCACAATAGACTATAAAGTCTTCAGTTCCTTCTGGTAATGCGAGTATGGGTGCGTTGGTTAACCTTTGCTTAAGAATCTTAAAAGCTTCTTCCTGTTTTGGTCCCATTCAAACTTAACTGATTTGCAGGTCAGTTTGGTTAATGGAATGGCTATTCTAGAGAAATCTCGGATAAAGCGTCTATAATATCATGCCAGTCCAAGAAAACTTCTTACTTCTGTTGGCGACTCAGGGACTTTCCACTCAGTAATCGCCTCGATCTTTGTGGGATCCACATGAATTCCTTCATGATTAACCAGATGTCCAAGGAATTGCACTTCTTGAAATCAAATTTCACATTTTGAGAATTTAGCATAAAGCTACTCTTTTCTCAACAATGTCAGAAGTGTATACAGATGCGCTGCATGTTCCTCTTTACTCTTAGAGTAAATTAGAATATCATCTATAAAAACAATTATGAATTTATCCAGGTATGGTTTACATATCCTGTTCATCATGTCCATAAATGCGGATGGGGCATTGGTTAAACCAAATGGCATGACGGTAAATTCATAATGACCATACCTTGTTCTGAAAGCAGTTTTAGGAATGTCCTCTTCCTTTACTTTCAGTTGATGATCTCCTGAATGTAATTCGATCTTAGAAAACAATCGAGCTCCCTTGAAGTTGATCGAACAGATCATCGATTCTCGGTAGCGGGTACCGATTATTAACGTAACCTTGTTCAATTCTTGGTAATCAATGCACATATGCATCGATCCGTCTTTCTTCTTAACAAAAAAGCACCGGTGGTCCCCACGGTGATGAACTTGGTTGTATAAAACCTTTGTCAAGAAGTTCGTCCAATTGTTTCTTCAGCTCCTGCATCTCCGTTGGTGCTAATCGATATAGTGCTTTGGCAATCGGTGTCGTTCCTGGTATTAGGTGAATTCTAAATTCAACCTCTCTTTCAGGCGGTAATCCAGGTAACTCTTCTGGAAAGACGTCTAAAAATTTAGATACCACAGGGATATCTTTTAATTTTTTTCCTTTAGTATTGATGATTATAGAAATCATATATACTATTCCTCCTTTCCTTTCATAACTTGCGGCTTTCATCACAGAGATGAACTTTGTCGATCTGGTTGGCTTATCTCCTTTAATTAAGATCTTTTCACCTGTTGGTGTACTTACTTGTACTGATTTTTTATCACATAAAATACTGGCACGATTGGCTACCAACCGATCCATTCCTAATACAACGTCGAATCCAGCTAGATTCATTGGGTAAAGGTTAGCTGAAAAGTTATGATTCAAAATTTATATTCTTGCTCCCTACAAGATTTCACTTATCTTAATGGATTATCCGTTTGCTGTCTCTACCAGACAATCTTGTTGAAGTTTGGCCAATGGTTGGTCGAGAAGTTTATAGAAAGAAGTATTGATAAAACTTTGGTTTGCACCAGAGTCAAATAATACTTTGGCAAATATATTATTAACTAAGAACGTACCAGCAATCACACCCGTAATCATCTTGGCTTCCTTAGCTGTCAGAACAAACGCTCTGGCATTTTTCTTAGGTCCTTCAGTTGTCTTAGCTTTGTTAGTTGCTGCTAGAGCTTGTTTTGGACAGTTCGGTTTGATGTGCACAGTTTCTCCACAATTGAAGCATATCCTATTGCTAGGTTTCTTCCTATAGTCTTCTTCCTTATGTCCAGATATTTTGCAAAAGTTGCAGTATACAGAGCATCTTCCAGAGTGCTTTCTTTTGTAATACTTACAGTAGGGTGTAGAGGAAGAACCTGTACCTTTCCCACGATTGGAATTACCGTAGTAAAATTCTTGGGTAAGCTTTTGAGCTAGGTTCTTTCTCTGGTTTTTCTCTTGTGTGCGTACCAATTCATCAGTCAGGGTATTTGCTAGTTCTACTGCTTCTTCTATGGTTTGTGGTCTAGCTGCTTTGACTACGTGTCTAATCTCACTTATTAATCCCCAAATATAACGGGAGATTAACATTGGTTCAGGTGAGGCTAAGGTTGGCACTATCCTAGCATATTCGAAGAATATGATAGTGTAACCTTTGCAGTCTATTCCAGTCATTTTAAGATTTAGGAACTTACTGGCGATTTGTTCCTTTTCATTAGGAGGACAGAATTTTCTTTCAACCATTTCCTTAAAGTTGGTCCATTCCATATTATAAACTTTGTCACTTCCCCTAGCCTGGATAATAGTATTCCAACATTCTAAGACTGCATTTTTTAAAAGATTAGAAGCAAACATAATTTTATCTTCATCTGCACATTTACTTATTTTTCTGACTGCTTCTGTCTTTTCTATCCAAAGTAAGGCTGCAATGGCTCCTTCATTGCCTGAGAATTCTATTGGTTTGCAGGCCAAGAATTATTTATAAGAACAACCGTAAGAAGCGGTTCTTCTTCTTTTAGGAATTGGAGCTTGGATTATATGTCCATTATTATCATTCACACTGTGACTTGGTTCAGTGTGTTGGCGTTTATTTCCATTTTCAGATTTATTATTTTCTGCTTCTTTAACAATCTTGATAATGTAGGGCATAGCATCTATAATTCCTTGTGCTACTATATGTTGGATTGCACTGTTATCTATTCGGTTTCTGTTATTCTCATTATTCTAGTTTTCTTGATTTACTTTGTTGTCCATCTGAATTATGAACAATTATCAAGTATTAATTATCACAAAATAAATTTAGTACAAATATTTATACACAATCACACAAACAAATTGATCAAAAACGTCGATCATTGCGACTTTTACTCTTTCTATATATATATATATATATATATATATATATGCATCGGTTACATACTACAGCTGAAAATAAAATATACTAGTAGTTATGCATCCGTATCTATTTTAGTTTATCTAGTCTAGTTTTTTTTTTCCAAAAACAAAATTACAGATATATCTAGGCATTTTCTAAGTATCATGTATCCAATCATTTATATCGCGCTCGACATGTTTCCACATAAGCTTCTCTCCTATTTGAGGAATTCTATCTCCTTCTTCCACTAATTCGTCACCATATGAGCGAAGTTTCTCCAAATTTTCTTGGCTCATAGGTGGCATGGGTGCTGGTACTGGATCATGGTGTCGAGGGATAGGGTGTCTATAAGGGTATGGATTGTGTATCACACTCTGCTTCCACCAGTCGCTATTCCAAAATTGGTCTAAAGGGTTAAGATCAGTGTACTGAGCCATGGGGTTTGGTGGGGGAATTCTGGGAATCTCATAGGGATCTACATCTGGAATTGGAAAATGGTCTTCCTGGTCGGGTTCTAGAATTTGTTGGTCTGGTAATAAAGGTAACAGTGGCGGTTCAGCTATTTGGTTTAGGTTAGCGTCTACTGCTGTAGTGGCTAGCATATGGAAATCTGCCAACTATCTATCTAGTTCCTCTTCTCACGGTGGCCTATTGATTGTTTCCTGAGTTTGTGCATTTGCTTCCCTATTAGCTCTGACTAGCGCTCTCAGTTGTTGTAACTTCATCATTCTCTTTCTTCTCTCATGTGCTCCCCTATTAAAACAACCTCTCTTTTTAGTAATGAAGGTTTCCTCAGACTGTGCCTTAAAAATAAATATCCCTTCCTCAGTTTCGGCTGAGTATCCTGAGGGATTGGGTTGAGATGATGTTCCTTCATCTTTTGGTGAACTAACTATATGACGATAAGCATCTGATGTTCCTTACTCACTCATACTATAAACTAACAAATAGTCGAATAACACAAAACAATATTTACACGTAATCACATAAGTTATTGCTGATGTGTTAAAAATGCAACATATAAATTTCATCAAATGAGGCATAAAACTAACCCTTTTTTAGTACTAATGTTGGAAAAAGTGTGCTTTTGTCTTCCTTTTGTATTTTCAGGATTAAATGAGCTCAAATTAACAAAAGAAGCAAAAAAGACATCAAAATCTAACATAAATACAAGAAAAGGAACAAGACGTGGCATGCCCGACCCCACGACAGCATATTCCCAAGCAAAACAAGAGATCAGAAGCCTGAACACGCCCCGTGCTCAGCCAGCACGGGGGCGTGCCCAAGTGTCAGCAGAAAAGACAAAGTGGTAGAAGCTTCTATTGCCCACCACGGGGCCGTGCTCAGCGGACACGGGGCCGTGGTCAACTATAAGATTCGCACAATCCAGCAAATCTGCATAGTACAAAGATTCTTCTGCACCACGGGGTCGTGCTCAGCGGACACGGGGGCGTGGTCAACTAAAAAGACAAAACAACATTAAATGAAGAAAGAGAAGGATGTGGACACGGGGTCATGCCCGAGCTTCTGTTCAGCCTATAAATAGAATTGCTTGGCTCAAGCTCAAACCATCCCTTGGCACACCACCTCTCTCACACTTCACCCACCACCCACCACCACCATAACACCATCATCCACCACCATCATCCATTGTCCATCGTAGAGTGTGTGAGTCGTCTTGGGATCCAAGATTGATCGTAAGAGTTCTTGACAATCAAGGCCATGTTTGCCTAAGTCTCTTACATCACTTGGTGAAGACAAAGTGTCTAGTGTAATACTTTTTATTTCTAATCTTTTGCACTTTTTACTTGGTTTTGTATTAATGACTTTAATAACTAGTTGCTTATGTTGAAGGTGATCTTTCCTTATCGTTTGTCCGTGGTGTCTTGGCATTATTTTACTGTCTATATAAAATAAAAGATTTTCACCATTCATATCTCCACGGTCTATATGGAGGTATGTGGGCTACCTGGTCGGGGGTTAAGGGAACGGTTTGGTAAAGGTCTTGCCATTGTTCAGCGT
The DNA here is from genome assembly GCA_030545235.1 of Helianthus tuberosus. Taxonomy (NCBI): domain Eukaryota; kingdom Viridiplantae; phylum Streptophyta; class Magnoliopsida; order Asterales; family Asteraceae; genus Helianthus; species Helianthus tuberosus. The sequence continues at coordinate 40,365,442 of CM060446.1, read as the reverse complement.
TTAGAGGTCCTGCAATGGACCTGGGTCAAATTTAGTAGGACCTCCTTCAATACTTAACGGTATTGGATGGCGGGGGTCCAAACTCTTTGATCCCCTCATAAGTTAACTACTATTAATACTATAACCCGGCTATTTAGGACTGTATCCCTGCTGACTCAGACAACTTAGTCGAGGGTAACGTCACCTCCAAAAGAGGGGCCTACCATAATTTGCATTAATAACTTAATTAATTATCTTCCAATAATCCACCCTTTTAGGATTGTATCCTTGCTGACTCAAACTACTGGGGTGAGGGTAACGTCACCTTCAAAAGAGGGGCCTACTACAATAACTAAGATAATCTCTTAAATATGTGCAAAAGTGCGGAAATAATCAAAGGTTACACTAGATACGAGTCGGAACCAAGTGATTCATCTTGTCTATCTGTTTTTCTTTTTATTTTATTTTTCAGCATTTAGTTAGTTTTTATTTTTCTTAGTTAAAAATATTTTTCTAAACTTTTTATTTTGATTAGACGTTGAGGATAAACCGGTACTAAAAGCTCTTGTGTCCTTGGACGACCTCGGTATCTTGCCAACACTATACTACGCTCACGATGGGTGCACTTGCCCATATGTGTGTTTAGTGTTAGTAAAATATCGTGTTTTATAAATTTAAAACTTGGCTAAAAATAAGTGTTAAAGGGGCTTAAAATATACACCTAATATATATAACACTTCACACGCATCAAGTTTTTTGGCGCCGTTGCCGGGGACACAAGGATTTTAAGAAAGTTAGGAATCAACGGCCTAATCGTTTTTCTTATTTTTCATTTTTTTAGGTTTTTTCTTAATTTTTCTGCTTCTGCAGAACTAAGCACGGGTCGTGCCCGCTGAACACGCCCCGTGCCCAATCATTGGAACTGGCAATCCTGTTTTAAATCAGACAGTAAGCTGAACACGGGGTCGTGCCCACTCAACACGCCCCCGTGCCCAAGTTTCAGTTACTGAAAACAGAACCGTAAGATCCCGACGGTTGGTAATTTCTGACACAAACATGAGTGATACTGATACTTTTTACTTTTGGCACTCTTATGGTGTTATGTGATGTCAATTATGTGGTGGTAACCATAAAGAATTAGAATGCTTTTTTCTAAATTATAAACCCCACTATATAGACCCATCATTTCCTAGTATCCTTAAGAGGGGCGAAAGTAAAAATAATCCCTATCGCTCCCTCGAATGCGCCCAACCGGATATTCTAGGATAAATGCTTCTCGATGAATTATTTCAACTAGAAGATCTAATTTTTAATTGGTTAAAAGAACTTAGGGAAGATTTCAATAATCTTTTCCAAGACAATAACCAAGAAGAGAAGTTGGAACCGCATTCAAACAACTTCCTTGTTTCCAATGATACTTCTAACTCTAGTAAGGACTCGAGCGATAGTCGTCCCTGTGTCGATTGTGCCGTGAAGGACTCCCCATCAACTTCGGTTGATGCATACATAGACCTGAGCGATTCGACATACACCTTCTTTAATGAGAGCCCGGGAAAGGGTTGGACTTGTCCACCTACATATAGCATAGGAATCACCCTCACCGACAACCTCTTGCGTTCTCGTCTTAATCTAGATCAATTAAGGTATCTTAGGCACTTTGGGGTTGTTCCATCCAGTAAGGAACCGCCCGATCCGGAAAAGTTCCTTAAAAATAGACGCACTCCATAAAACAGTTTTCCGACACGGGGCCGTGCCCAGGTCAACACGCCCCCGTGTCCACCAAAAGATTCCCTTCTGACTTTTGTCAGAATACGGACAAAATGTGTCAGGATCTTGCCTGCACACGGGGCCGTGTCCAGCCGACACGGGGCCGCAGCACGCTGTCGTTTTCTATAAATGCAGCCAAGAACCCTGCACATTTAGACCATCCAGGGACAGAGATTTGAAAGGATTTTCTGACTTACCATCCTAGGTATTTTCTAAAGGAAGGTTCTTACAAGCATCTTGTCCTTTCCTCTTTTATCCATTGCCTTCTTCTTCATCTTTCTTGCACCAAGAACTCCATTAAAGCTTGATTTCAAGCTTTGTTGTGATGTTTATTGAATTTTTGTTCAAGGAATCTTGTTAAAAATAAGTTACACAACATTGTTTTAAGTTATTTCTGCTCAAAAAGCTTCATAACTTAAGAAAAATAATTTGAAACCCCAAGATTCCTTGTTCTAAAAATCTGCAGAAAGTTGAACACGGGGCCGTGCTCATTGAGCACGGGGCCGTGCCCGCGGTACTGTTTCATTAAAAAGAACTGTTTTTGGTTTGTTTTCGTAGAATGTCTAGCCAAAACAGCGGAACCTCTTCTGCACACTCAAGGAACAGCCGACGGGAAAGGAGGCCATCGATTGAAGCAACTCTCGTAAGATACGTAATGGCGCTACGTGAAGCACTTGACGAGATGACTTCAGTGGAGGAGGTCCTCATTGACCGTATAAATTATCTCTCGGTGGGGTTGGAAAACAGTTTCCAGGAAATAAACCTCTTGCACCAGAGGTTAAACATTCTGGTAACACCTCCCGTGGAACCAATCCTCCCTCAAGAGGATTGGAACCTCGCACTTGGAATCCAAAATCCTACCGGTTGGGACGACATTCCGGCAGAACCTCCTCTTGAAGAACTCCAAGAAATCCCGGTGGAAGTTACACCTCCTCAACCAAATGCTCATGAGCCCGCTTTTCTTCTCCCTAGTGAGATCGAAGAATGGCTCGCCGATGTATGAGGAGCCCATACCCGGAGGAAGAAGTTGTTAAGCCACTTTTAACCGAGAGATCTATCTTTTCGGAAATTTTGCTAGTATAATAAATAGTAGGCTAGAAACTTCTGGGATTGGATTTCTTGTGTCTCTTTGACCTAACTAGCTAATATTTTAATTTTTAGGACTATTATGTAATTCTCTCTATGATTAATGAATGATGGTTTTAGTTAAATTGGTGTTTTGGATGGTGTTGAAATGAATAAAACACACTTGAGATGGCAAAGGATGCAAGGGAAACTTGAACCAGCGCTCTATACAGGGAAACAGAACCGTCCGACAAATTTCTTCGTTTACTGTAAGTTCGGCACGGGCCGTGTCCACCCAACACGGCCCCGTGCTGCACAGTCTGCAGAAAAAGACCCAGTTCAGGTAACTGGACACGGGCCGTGTTCACCCAACACGCCCCCGTGTCCAGACTTCTGTTTCTCTTGCTTTGATTTTGTTACTGGCACTTGAACACGGGGCCGTGCCCGGACAACACGGGGCCGTGTTCAGCGCCCAGTAACACAATTTTTTTTCTTTTTACACCTTTTTACACATTCAATCAACCTAAAAACTTATTTTTGGGACACATTGAGGACAATGTGTAATTTAAGTGTGGGGGGATGCTAAAACCTTGAATCTTGCAAGTCCTAAACACAAGCCTTACACAAAACTCTATTGGAATCGCTAATCACCCCAATTTTTTTCAAAAAATTTCATTTTTTTTACTTGTCTAGGTTTAACTCGGGAAATTCAAGTTCTCAAAAAGGTTATATTTTTACAAATTTACAACCGATAGCGTCGTGATAAAAAGAACCAACATAAGAAAATTATGAAAAGGCATGACAAGCTTAGTTAAAATTTGATTATATATACTTTATGACATAAAAAACCCATTCCCACAAAAGTGAGTTTTGAGCCTTTATTGAGCATACAATTACATATCATTAGAACTAAATGCTCATTTTTCATTTCTTGGGTGAATAGCCGCTTGGTTCTTACGACTCTAGAACTTGCCATGACGATACATTCCCGGTCCTTACCAACTTAAAACCCGAGTAAGTAAATGATGGAGGCATTAGGACTAACCTTTTTATTTCTACACCATTATTTTTCTTTTTTTTACCACCTACCCAAAATCCCCCTAGTTAGCCCCTTTGAGCCTAAACCTTTTCATTTCATAACCCAAACCAAACACCCTTTTTACCCACCAAAAACCTTTTTCATTTTTACCCCTTTGTTTTAGTAACAAGTTTGATTTTTCGTATGATAAAAAAAAATTGTTGATGATGAAGCAAAAGAAAATAAACAAACAAGTTCATCAAAAATAACTTTGTTTGAATAAATAGCTTCATTAATAAAAAGTCATACGAAAACCGACACTTGTTACGCTTTTCGCCCTTTTTCTACTAACCACTAACCACCAACCCAACCACCTACCTTTAACCCAAGCCTAACCCTTAACCCACAAAGTCCTCTTGATATTTACAAAGGTATATAAGTTAAAAAGGAGGAGGATTGATCGCTTGGAAAGCCTATGGTAGGAGTAAGTTCCATGCCGCTCTCGAGTGATCCACAAAAATACATTTTCGGCCGAGTGTTGAGTGATCCCCGTGAGGTATGTGAACTTGTATATAAATAGAATTTTAAAGAGGCATGTTATGCCCTAATAAGTAATTTATCTTATGAAAAGTTTTAAATAAATCATGACGAATAGGATTGTAAATAAATAAAAATAAAACTAAATAAAGAATCTTGGAAATCCCGACACTCTACGACAAGCCCAAAAAACCTTCTTTCCTACCCATTCCATTTGGGAGTATAATAGCCACATATTAAAGAGTTTTGCTTGAGGACAAGCAAAGATTCAAGTGTGGGGGTATTTGATGTGTTAAAAATGCAACATATAAATTTCATCAAATGAGGCATAAAACTAACCCTTTTTTAGTACTAATGTTGGAAAAACTGTGCTTTTGTCTTCCTTTTGTATTTTCAGGATTAAATGAGCTCAAATTAACAAAAGAAGCAAAAAAGACATCAAAATCTAACATAAATACAAGAAAAGGAACAAGACGTGGCATGCCCGACCCCATGACAGCATCTTCCCAAGCAAAACAAGAGATCAGAAGCCTGAACACGCCCCGTGCTCAGCCAGCACGGGGGCGTGCCCAAGTGTCAGCAGAAAAGACAAAGTGGTAGAAGCTTCTATTGCCAACCACGGGGCCGTGCTCAGCGGACACGGGGCCGTGGTCAACTATAAGATTCGCACAATCCAGCAAATCTGCATAGTACAAAGATTCTTCTGCACCACGGGGTCGTGCTCAGCGGACACGGGGGCGTGGTCAACTAAAAAGACAAAACAACATTAAATGAAGAAAGAGAAGGATGTGGACACGGGGCCATGCCCACTGGACACGGGGCCGTCCCCGAGCTTCTGTTCAGCCTATAAATAGAAGTGCTTGGCACAAGCTCAAACCATCCCTTGGCACACCACCTCTCTCACACTTCACCCACCACCCACCACCACCATAACACCATCATCCACCACCATCATCCATTGTCCATCGTAGAGTGTGTGAGTCGTCTCGGGATCCAAGATTGATAGTAAGAGTTCTTGACAATCAAGGCCATGTTTGCCTACGTCTCTTACATCACTTGGTGAAGACAAAGTGTCTAGTGTAATACTTTTAGTTCTAATCTTTTGCACTTTTTACTTGGTTTTGTATTAATGACTTTAATAACTAGTTGCTTATGTTGAAGGTGATCTTTCCTTATCGTTTGTCCGTGGTGTCTTGGCATTATTTTACTGTCTATATAAAATAAAATATTTTCACCATTCATATCTCCACGGTCTATATGGAGGTATGTTGGCTACCTGGTCGGGGGTTAAGGGAACGGTTTGGTAAAGGTCTTGCCATTGTTCAGCGTTTAGAGGTCCTGCAATGGACCTGGGTCAAATTTAGTAGGACCTCCTTCAATACTTAACGGTATTGGATGGCGGGGGTCCAAACTCTTTGATCCCCTCATAAGTTAACTACTGTTAATACTATAACCCGGCTATTTAGGATTGTATTCCTGCTGACTCAGACTACTTAGTCGAGGGTAACGTCACCTCCAAAAGAGGGGCCTACCATAATTTGCATTAATAACTTAATTAATTATCTTCCAATAATCCACCCTTTTAGGATTGTATCCTTGCTGACTCAAACTACTGGGGTGAGGGTAACGTCACCTTCAAAAGAGGGGCCTACTACAATAACTAAGATAATCTCTTAAATATGTGCAAAAGTGCGGAAATAATCAAAGGTTACACTAGATACGAGTCGGAACCAAGTGATTCATCTTGTCTATCTATTTTTCTTTTTATTTTATTTTTCAGCATTTAGTTAGTTTTTATTTTTCTTAGTTAAAAACATTTTTCTAAACTTTTTATTTTGATTAGACGTTGAGGATAAATCGGTACTAAAAGCTCTTGTGTCCTTGGACGACCTCGGTATCTTGCCAACACTATACTACGCTCACGATGGGTGCACTTGCCCATATGTGTGTTTAGTGTTAGTAAAATATCGTGTTTTATAAATTTAAAACTTGGCTAAAAATAAGTGTTAAAGGGGCTTAAAATATACACCTAATATATATAACACTTCACACGCATCAATTGCCTAACACAGAATTTAAGTATTAGCATAACACTTATTTGGCTTAAACCAGCGGCTGAAGCTCTGATACCACCTCCTGTCGCAGCCCCCGACCCCTGCCCGGGAGCGGGTGCCGCGAGACTCAGAGCTGGTGGTATCGGTGTTTATTAATTTTGGCAGCGGAACACATCAAGGGTCGTAGTTAGGAAATATTTTTAACAGAGTTAAACACCAAACTTTATAACAATAAATCGTTGGGATAAAACCCAAGTTCATTTGATAATACATTTGTAGGGATAAACCCTAATTATTGAAAATAAAAACTCATTTTTATTTAGGTAACTTTTATAGCCACTTTTCCAAGCCTTCAGTGCTCTCCAGCTGGCTTCTATTGGCTTTCACATTTTGTTACCTAAAACGCATTTTAAAAAGATTTTATCAGCAAGAAATACTGGCGAGTGCATCCCAGTTTAATCAAAACAGTTTTATCACTTTACAATATTGAGGGCATCCGCAATGACATTTGCTTATATCTACTCAATTACTCATTCAGTACTGTCAACACCTAACTTGTGGGTCATATTACTCATTGGCTAACTCTTTGTCCAATGGTAAAGTCTTTCACATTTTGTATACAAAACCCCAATATACTGGCATTAATTTTAGAATCACAAATACTCAATTACTGTTAAGTGTAATTTAAAACATTTGAGGTTTTGGTAAAACATTTTGACTCACAAAAATATATTTAAAAAGGTGACAAAAAGATAATATACTCACATTGTTTACTTAGGTAAAACTAAAGCTTCCTGGTGTATCTCCTGGTTATTATCTATTAAAATTAAACAATGCACACGTGTTAGTAAAATAACCCAAATCGCATTAACCGTACAAATCGAGACAGAACTCCAATGACTGAGTCAGGCAGAGCCTTGACATGCATTATGGAGTCCTAGATCAATCTGGTGTAACACGAGACAGAACTCCAATGAGTGAGTCAGTCAGAGCCTTGACATGCGTTACGGAGCCCTAAATCAATCCTGTAGGGTAACAGCAGGGTTATAATACTTACAACGAGGCAGAGCTTCGCTTTATAGGGGTATAATATCCCGGGTATAATAATAATAACTAACAGAAGTTGAGAGAGAATTCGAATTTTTGAACGAAAATCAAATAAACTCGTCGACCTCTATTTATAGGCCGATCAAAGGCAGCGCGCGGCCCGCGAAAAACTTAAGGTCAGCCTTCGCGTCCCACGACGAAGGTAGGTTAGGTCGTAGGCTTGGCCAGTCAACGAATCTAGCCCTGCCACGTGTTGACACATGGCGGCATGGGTGTCCGGCAAGCAACCAGGGCTCGAGCCCCATGAGAGACCAAGGGGTCTGGGCCGCGGCCCACGACAACCCCATATTTTTGTTTTTTCTTGATTTTTATGAATATAAGGGTATTCTGGCTTTGTTTCTCGCGTACGAAGGTATGTTAGGAATGTTTTAGGGGTGTCTAAGTGTGTCTTAGGAGGGTTGTTATACCGATGGTCCCGTAGTGATTTTTGGTGTAGGGAAACATCAGGAATATTGCATGGGCGGGTACAAGTCATGAATGTGTTAATGTGACTATTATAAACTATTGATATTCGTGAACTTACTAGTATAAGCTGGCGTGTCTTTTAAGCATGTGGTCACAGGTAACGAGGCTTGAGGGCTAGTTAGCATAAATTCCTAGCATGCGTGGTCAGAGGAAGCATGGACACTAGACCCGTATTGTCTATTGAAATTTTGTGAACCAGTCGATAGTTAGTTTGATATAACGTTGTATCATTTAAGTCTCCAACTTTTGTACCTTATAGATTGTGGTAATGAAATAAGTGTTGTACGTTTAAGTGGATATTAATTGTGTACTTTTCATCCTTATCTGGGTGAGGTGTCACAAGATGTTAGCCAAGCTCTTGAACAGATATTCTGAATAGGTGTTCAAGATTCACTATCTTTGAGGAGAGAATTGCTTCATTGGTTGTTTATTTCTTGATCTAAGACTCATGTTTTGGCTTTTAGATATCTTATATTCTTATGTAGGTCCAAAAATCTACCCTAGAACTGATGATTTCAAAAAAGATGGTTATTTGATCAACTTTTATTCTCTCATCATTAGAGCCCTTTTGTCATTAGGATGTTTGCCATATTTCCAGTTTGGGGTTCAAGGAGTGATATTGGGAAATAACTTCAACTTTTCTACCCTTACTATTTCATCTAGCAAAAAATCTGTTGGCCATCTATTGAATTGATCCTTCTCAGCTTCATATGGTTTTGTTACCATAATGTAGTTAAGATAATCTTCTCTGAGCAGCTTTTTGTGATCTGCATCAGTGATTGGATCATGTGATAGATTCCAGCAAATCATGTTGGTATAGCCTCTAAGTGTTTCGACCTTCTTGTATTCTCCAGTTAGAATCTACAGGATTTGCGTATCATACTTCCCTTGATTTCTTTCAAGGACAATTCTTTTGGCCTGCCTTTTCTTTAATTCCATGTATTCTTCTACACTGGTTAGGTTGGCAAGATTTGTAGGAGGAGATGATGATGGAATGGAGGATGTGGTGATTTTGGTGGAAGGAGTTTTGATAGGAGAAGTGATCATTTTTCTTTTTCTTGTTTGTGGGATAGGGGGTGATTTGATGAGAGGTGATATTGTAACACCTATTGGCCTTTTGGAAATACGAACAGATGTTTGCGTGTTACTGGTTTAGGATGGAATGGATATGGCAGTGATTTGAGTGGTAAGTGGGACAGTGGTTTGAGTGGCAGTGGTAGTGGGTTGATTAGTGGATGGAACAATGCTTTGAGTAATCGTAGCCTTTTTAGCTGGATTTGCAGGTGGAAGTTTTCTCGGGCTATCAATAATATCCCCCTTTTTGGCATCATCGGTTGAGTGTGGAGGTTGGAGCAGCACCTGTTGCTTGAAGAAGATACTCTTTTATGGCCTTGATTTCTGCTTGGGTATCTGAAAACCTAACATTAACAATATTTCTTATCATCTCCATGTGTAAGTTATGGGTAGCATATGCATACTGCTTTTGAAGTTGAAGATAAGTTTGAGAATGAAACCAAACTTTTTCAGCAAGTTCTGCATTTGTGGAAGGTGTAGAGTTTTGTACCAGAATATTCATCATGTCCTTTATCTCAGCCACTGATGTTTCTATATTTGATACTCTAGCCGTCAATTCTTTGTGTCTTAATTCATCACCTAAACGAATAAGACCATCTGAATTCCCACTAGAAGTTGTTGTATCTGGTTTTGAACCAGATGCCCTATTTTCTTGGTACTAGGGTCTTCCAATTGTTTTTTAGTGAACTATTGTAGACTCTATAATTGTTGCCTTGAAAGGGGTCTTAGAAATGTAACCACTGTCCAATTGTGAAACTGTTGTTTCTACAATTGTAGTGGTTATCCCACTTGAAATTCCTGCCAGTGTCTCTTGAGACACTTGAGGTGTAACCTCCTCTTCTTGTGGCCTAACATAGATTGTTGTACTTGCCCTAGTCACTTGATGTGGTAAACTCTCAGTGACTTGTTGTTGAGAGGAACTAGGTTTGTGCAAGTTAGGGTTATCAAGTGCACCAAGCAATATTTGTAATGGTGTTAGACATATTGAAATAGTTGATGCTGTAGAAAGAGAAGCACCCCTGGGAGAGGGGCTTCAATAGAGATAATCAAGTGATGTATCTCCCCCTTGATGTGAGTCCCCTATGCTTACAACACTTTCCTTTTGTGAGGAAAAGTGAGGAGTTTGGATAGGTGGAGGTGTTTGCATATGTTGTGAGGAAGTACCAACAGATGTTTGCTGCTTTTGTGATACAGTAGGTTTCTCTGGCACCTCAACTTCCATAATAACCTTTTTTGGAGTTTTGTTTTTCGTTTTTCATTTTGGGTTTATGGATAAATGTAGGCTTTTTTGGGAATGGCTGGTATGTGTTCCACATCCCTGGGTTGTGTATTGTGGTCACCAAGAGCAGTGAGCTTTGCAACAGATGTTGTAACATATGTTGCTGGTTTTTCTAAAACATTTTCTTCTGTCACATTTTCTTGACTTTTGGTCAGCATGTGAGTAAAATTTTTGTTAGAAAGACTTTTAAGATTTTCTATGGACATGTCTACTACATAAACATTGTCACTTCTATGAGCAACAAGTTGTGTAGTACTTTCAGCTATAATTCTGTCAATCCTTTTAACAACCTCAGGTCCAACAATTTTACAAGTTGTCTTTGTAAAACAAATGAGCCATAGCCTTTGTCACTCATTTATGAGACACTGAGTAGATTAAATTCTAAATTGTCTATTAAATTGACACTATCAAATTTTAGCTTTCCAACTTGGATAGTCCCTGACCCTAGTACCTTTCTTTTTGAATTATTTCCAAAGGAAATATCACCACCAGCATGAGTATGGAAGTTTGTCAATAGAGCTTTACATCCAGTCATATGTCTGGATTGTCACACCCCCAAAATACCACATGTGGAAACCTCGCAGGACGTGTGACGTACCAGGATCCAGCCACCAATCACTTTGAACTATATCAAGATATTAAATAAAAATTTCCATTTATTACGTAATGAATTCCCAAAACACAACTAATAACCAATACGTTCAGCGGAAGCGTAAAGTAACTCATTATTCAAATGTTTCGAAGCCAATGTACAAAACCAATAAACATATCATATGTATCCAAGGGACTCGACCCATGACCACTCCAGCACTTCCAGATAGCAAGTTCCATGTCCATGAATCAACGACCTGCAAGCATGCAGACAAGTGTATCAACAAAACGCTGGCGAGTTCAAAGTTTGATAAAACGTTTAGTTACCAAGTATAAGTTTAAAACATGTTGATAATAACTCGATACCGCAAGATGGCTCCAGTTTGTTTGCCCTTCCCCAATGCTCTATCAGACATTGGTCGAGTGGTTAAGGTAATTAGTTCACGCCCGTCCTCCCCGGTACGGTGTGAGGGTGCCAAACTTAATAGCGCTATCAACTAAATACCCCGTTGCCTCCCTGGTAACTAATTCGGTAGTAGATGGGACTTAAGCGATAGAAGGTGAGTGTATTATCTAACATCCCAGTTTAACATTCCAGTTAAACCTATTTACCCAATATTCCTCCCCGGAATATTTACCAGATGTCCCTCCCCGGAACGCATGCTTGAAAAAGAGCAGTGAACTCACCTCAGATTGCTCGGTTGGTTATTTACTTGTTTCAAGTTAATCAATCATGCCCTATGATGATTACCAATGCTTATCAGTTTTATGTTCAAGTAGTCATACAGGCACTTACACACATTTTTGCACATAATCTACAAGTACTCACGCAACAACATTCAACATGTATAAACCTCATGGCATAACGGTTCAATATCATCAAATGACCCAACAGTATAAAGCCTGTGAAGTTGTACGACTCGGTGTACATTGGGCCCAGCAACCAGCATGTGGCCCAAGAGGCCCAATATATCGTTTCGAGTGACCATCAGTCGAGACTAGGAGGTCTCGACTCACAACATAAGGTCTCAGGTTGTAGTACCACGGTCTCGAGTCGCAACTAAGGGGATTCTCTGTTCATGCATTCATCACTCGAGACTAAGTGGTCTCGGGTCAGGTCTCGAGTCGCAACAAGACCCACAACCAAGGTCTCGATCTTGTTGTTTGTGTGCAAGTGAGTTGTGATCTCGAGTCGAGACTGTGCGGTCTCGGCTCGCAACCACTTTCGAGACCAAGGATGTAACAGACTTCCTAAATTGTAGCCCATTAACTCCTCATCATCCATAACAAGTTTGGTAGTTTCAGATCAAATATCACATTAAATCAGCAATCATACACGTTCATGAAGTATCATCATGATCAGCAATTTTTATCAATCATTCTGAATATTCAACCCGAATCATTGAAGCGGTATTTCAACCATCATTTGATATCTTGCGGTTCTAGATCATTACTTAATCGAAACAACTATCATCGATCATAACCATCATTCCAACTTGATCAAAACTCTTATGTGTAAGAACCCTAACCCACTATTCGATCATCATGACCATTAACAACACATCATCCCTTTAAATCGGTTTCCATTACATAATCATACCAACGAGTACATCGTTAAACAGTTCTAGATCATTGACTAATATTACTCATGCCCCTAAATTGATCCTAACAGTTTGTTAGTGCAAGTTTGTTCATCACTGATTTTACTAGCATGCAATCCTAACACAAATCAACATATAAAAACATAATAAAAAATCCACTTATATTGATCAATAGATATCAAGGACTAATACTAACCAGATGAGATGATGAAACCAAGGTCTCAAACAAGAAAGCTATGGTCTGCCGTTGAGTGAGAGAGAGGAAGAGGGAGTAGGGTTTGCTAGTTTTGTGTTTAGTGAGATTATGAGAGCCATATACATAAACCGTGTATGTGTATGCGCTCAACAAGTGAACCGGACTTCCATAGGCTCGTTTGGATTGGGCCGAGAATTAGTAGAGAAGGAAAAAGGGGTTCGGCTCATAAAGCTATGTATCATAAAACATGACGTTTAACATTTATCTCTTAAGACAATCAAGCACAAGCAAACATGTTAACCATTCAATTATAAACAAACATGCAAAGACCAATACATTGAACAACTGTTGAAAGCATGAGTTGTCACATGGATCATCCACTATCTACATACCATAGGCTGTTTAGGCATGTAGATACTCCCATTTTGGTGGCCATTAATGCACAATCGCAATTATTATCTTCTTTAGCATTATTCCAAGGATCAATGATTTTTACAACCTTATAATTTCCCTTTTCACAGTTATTTGCTTGTACAGGGTTAGATTTACTCTCAAAATTTTGTATGTTGTGAGTTTTCGGATTGTTTTTATCAGTTTTATTGGTTTTACTGAATTTCTCTTTTAACTCATCCCATATCTCTTTTGCACTATCACAGTGTCATAGTTCTGTCTCAAACTTTTTGAAATCAAGCATAGAGTAATCTTCCTATTTCTTTGTCTCTTTTATACTAGGATTTTTGACACAAAGTGTTGTTGGATTGTATGGTTCGTACATAACTGACCTCCAATATCCTGTGTTTTATTGATCTGTCAAGCATCGGTGGTTTTCTGTCACAACCAGAGATAAGGGAATCGTAGTTTTTGAGAGTCATTCTCTTTAGATATTTTTTTATAGAAGAACACGGTATTCTGAAAGATACTATTGAGTTCTTACACTTTACTACTCGGAGCTACGAATAACCAATGGATCTTTACTGAGCTAATCTTTTTGTGTTAAACTGATTATGAAATCGAGTTTAAACGTGACCAAGCTCTGATACCAATTGTTAGTATCTGATATTGATATTTGCAAATAAATACTGATTATCACAATAAAAATTCACAAATAGAGAGACATTATCATAAACTGTTTTCTAATGATTCATATGTTCAAAAGTTTTACAGCAATAATTCTACAATCTCCCCCCTTAGCCGATCACTCACTGGAGCTATTCGTATAAAAGAGATTGTGTGTGAAGTGATAAATAGATCACTAACAGGTGTGATCTATTTATACAAGTACCAAAGCTCTGTTCGTGTTGTCAGCTGACATCACCCTGATAGTGATATCTAACATTCCTAACAGAAAATATTCTCAGATGTTTGCAAACATCTGAGTAATCCTATCATCTGATCTAGGACATACTAAAACACTGATAAGATAAGTACTGTTACATTGAATAAACATTGTCTAAGCTATCCATTGTTGCAGTTGCCCAAACATCTGTTTGGCCTAACAAATGATTGGTCTTCTTCAACAGACCTTGGTTTGATCAGGGCTTTGGTCTTCAACAGATGTTGGCCTTCAATAGTTTTTGTATTCTTGAACAGCGGTTCCAAGTCTTCATCAGTTGTTAGCCAAGCTCTTGAACAAATGTTTTGAATAGGTGTTCAAGATTCACTATCTTTGGGAAGAGAATTGCTTCATTGGATGTTTATTTCTTGATCTGAGAGTCATATTTTAGCTTTTAGATATCATCTATTCTTTTGTAGGTCTAGCACTATTCATGGCCCCATTCTCGAATTCGTTCGGTAATCTCTACATATTGGTGGCAGTGGACTATGTGTCTAACTGGGTTGAAGCCATTGCCCCCAAAACCAATGACCACAAGGTTGTTTGCAAGTTCGTTCAATTGAACATTTTTCTAGATTTGGTGTTCCTCGTGTGATCATTAGTGATGGGGGATTTCATTTCAAAAATTTTAACTTTGGCAAACTCCTAAAAATGTATGTTGTAGATCATCGAATTACCACTCCGTATCATTTGCAAACACGTGGGCAAGTCAAAGTTTCTAATTGGCAAATTAAATGAATTTTTCAAAAAACCATGCGAGCCGACCGCAAGGATTGGTCTACTAAACTGGACGATGCTTTGTGGGTATATCGTACGGCTTGCAAAACGCCAATTAGAACTACACCGTATAGGTTGGTCTATGGGAAAGGTTATCACTTACCAGTTGAAATTGCACACCGTGCACTTTGGGCAGTTAAACAGGTTAACATTGACTATGATACTGCTGGTAAGGAGAGACAGTTGGCTTTAGGATAGTTGGAGGAGATTAGGAATGAAGCCTAAGATTGTGCAGAAGCGTATAAGGATAAGATGAAAAAGGTCCATGATGCAAAGATCTGACCTAAAGTGTTTGAAGTTGGTCAACTCGTATGGTTATACAATTCCAGGCTGAAGCTGGGAAGTTGAAGAGCAAATGGACAGGACCTTATCGTGTGACCAAAGTTGGAAAGCATGGAGATGTAGAGATTGAATACTTTGATGATCATATCAGACAGATGGTAAATGGTCACAAACTAAAATTGTACTTGAATGCTCGAGAGACTAATAGACTAGAGAATAATGTGGAGATCCTATATGTAAGCACCTTGCATGCAGATTCTAAGTAAACTCACAGGTACGATCGGTCTGAAGATCTAAAACTTAGCACTCTTAAGAGGCAGCCTAAGGTTTGTTTCATTTTTTTGTTTACTTTGTTTTTGTGTGAGTTTTTTAGTTTAACCGCAAGTATTCAAGTGTGGGGAAGTTGGATGGACGTTTTACTAAGCCTTGGTGCGATTGAGGGCAATGCACAGTCGTCTGGGGGTTAACGTTAGTGAAAATTGTGTTATTTTGAAAGTTGCAGGAAAGTGTGACATTTTGTCGGTTGCACAAACATGAAAAATGTTGTTCCACGTATGTTTCTTGCATTATTTTGACCCAAAAACAATGTAGGAATATTCAAAAGGGTAAAATAAGCAAATTGGGAAATTTTTATGGAAACTTCGGTCGGTAAAAATTGAAAAGCTACTGGAAATTGAACATTTTCCTGCCACGTAGCGACCATGCCAGTCAACAATAGATGAAATCATCATCTTCGCGCCATGCGACGGGGACCTTTGCATGGTCGCGTGGCGTAACCGTGTTCCTTTTTTCGAAAGCTAAAACCCCCAAACGGGGTCTGCATTCTTCTTTTCTTTTCTCTCTTTCCGTCGATTGCAACCCTAATCCACCCTAGTCTTCCATCACTGACCACCGTTCACCTTCACTTTCTCCGCCAGAACTAACCACCACCGCCGCTATACCTTCACCGGAACCACCGCCACCGTTAACCCAAACAACTATTGCCGTCGTCAGCTTCTACCGTCGAAACACACCACCACCACCACCACCATCGTCACCCTCATTTCACACCACCCTCGTCACCAATCTTTCATGTTTTAGGATTTTAGGGAAAGAACCAAAACCTAGGGTTTGTTATTTGGGGAAGTTTTGAGTGCAAAGTTTATAATCTACAATGTCGATTTACATGTATGTGTGTTTATTTTGCAGATTCTAACTGATTGTTTTGCTAAAAATATATATGTTTAATGGGACGATTCGAGATAAATATTGTAGTAGTTCGTATAGGTTAGTAGAGTTATGTCAAATGCTTGAGAATTTTGTGTTTTTGTTGATATGGTTCGGGTAGTATATTGGTTTTGGGTAAATGACAGGAATTGTGGAAGGTAGTGAAGTAGTTTCTGAGATTTGTCGAATTGTTACTTAGTGGTTATATTGGAGTTTGGAGTTATTCAAGTCATAGGTTTAGGCGAATTTGTGATAAAAGAAGTTTAAGAATCAAGTATTGAGTTAAGATGGAAGTAAGTTAGTGTAGTCGAGTATACATTATTGGGGTTGAGAGCGTTTAATGAAATCGATTACGAATTAAGAATTGTTTAACATAGTGGTATAATGGTCGAAATGGGGAGTGAGTAGTAAAGTTCTAGTGAAGGTGTGTATAAATGAAAACTTGTCAAGGTGTGGATTTGTTGAGTTGAATGTTAACCAATCGAAAAAATCGGTGTCAAATTGGGATAACAATCAAGGTTGCATAGCATCAAAATCACACACTATTCTAACATAATTTTTTGGTGGATTTATGGTGCAAAGACCTGTATGTTATGATTAAACACAAATGCATGATAACGGGTCAAATGAGTGGTGATAAACCAATTACAAGTTTGGGGTAAAAGAATGATTTAGAACATGTGTTTGGTGATGGGTGGATTACTTAGGTATTATGAGATGAATGCCCATGTTATGTGTTCTAATGAATTGCTAGTTTGATTTGTAGTCAAGATAGGTGAAACAACGTTTAGATGGTAACAGGTCAACGTATGATAAAACAACAACACTCATTCGACAAAGGTGAGTGACTCGAGTGTGTTTCGATTCGTATTGATTTGAATAGTTTTATTGTTGGCTTGAATTGCTTATAGTTAAGGTGGTTTAATACAAATTATTGAATATAGTTCGTCTTAACAATAATGTATGGTTTTGACGGTGTTTTGGGGGTTTAAACCCATCAAGGAGTGCAAAATGTTAATAGGTCGAGAGATCTGAGTGCTAAAAATTCAGTTTATTTCCATATTTTGTTGGTCTTTAAAAATTCATAGTAAATCAACCGAATGTCTGTTCAGGGCATATTATATATCAATGGAAAGCTCTGTGAGTCTCTGTTACTAAGAATTTTAGTTTGAGGTGAAATACTTATCCTAAGGGGTAAAATATTGAATTACTACAGCTGCGCAAAGCTGTTTTGAAACAAAATTTTTATAGTATTTTACATAATCATTGTGAATTAACAAAAAAACTCTTGGGTTGTGGTTTTCGTATGATTGTAATACTTAAGGTGACCGTTTTGTTGTTTTAAAATGACGGTTGAGGTGATAACCTGAGTATGGGTTGGTTTGTTAAAAGTAGATATTGCTCAAGAAATTATAAATGATAAATGAGTTATTATAACATTGTGCAGTGATAACCATGCATGTATATGTACCCACCAATTGTTATATGGGCTATTTTGTTGTAGCAACGTTAACATGATTAATAATGAGATATGAGGTGATAAGAATTGTTGATAATCATATATGTTGTTTTATGGATTACTACATAGTTATGTGATGGATTACTATTTTATTTATATCAATCAATTGGTCTAATGGTATCCTTTGAACTGTCATTGACTCTTTAAGGGTCTGTTTGGTATGGGGTAATGGAATGAACGAATGAATGGAATGAACGAGGTAATGGAATGGACGAGGGAATGCAATGGATCATTACCATTCCATGTCGTGTTTGGCTACCATGTGTGAATAGAATGAATTATTATTGTATATTGTTCGGTAGGCAAGAAAAACGGAGTAATAAAATCAGCGGTGACTGGTGGTAGTGATTGTGGGTGGTTATATGTGGCGGTGGTAGGTGTCGGCGATGACGATGGGTGGTGGTGGCGGCGGTGAGTGGCGGTGCGGCGGTGACGACGAGTGGTGGTGGCGACAAGGTGGCCGTTGGTGGTGGGTGGCGGCAGAGGTAGCGA
Organism: Helianthus tuberosus; assembly: GCA_030545235.1. Taxonomy (NCBI): domain Eukaryota; kingdom Viridiplantae; phylum Streptophyta; class Magnoliopsida; order Asterales; family Asteraceae; genus Helianthus; species Helianthus tuberosus. Next base: position 40,347,100 of record CM060446.1, on the reverse strand, counting down.
TGGACGGCGTCGGCGGTTGGTGGTAGCGGTGGACGGCGTCGACGGTTGGTGGTAGCGGTGGACGGCGTCGGCGGTTGGTGGTAGCGGTGGCAGTGGCTGTGGTGGTGGCGTCGACGATGGTGGTGGGCGGCGGCAACGAGTGGCGTTGGCGGTTGGCCACGGCGATGCTGATAACGGTGGCGAGTGGGTGGCGGCGGCGACGGTGGCTGTCGGGGTGAGGTGGTGGCGGGTGGTGGCGGGTGGCGGCGATGGCGTCGGTGCTGGGTGGTGGTAGTGGGTGGTGGCGAAGATGGTGGGTTTTGGTGTTGTTGATGAATGATGCAAGAGGGGATGGAATGGAAAAAAAACATAGGGGTGGAAGGAATGATTTTGAAGGAATGGAATGCCTTTTGGAATGGGTGATTTCATTCCATTGACCAACTGTCACACCCCGATTTTTCCACGTGTCACCGGTGGGCCCGGTGGGGAGTATCGTGACGTCATGGTTGGCAACATAATAGTCAAACAACACAATATTATTAAGCACAGCGGAAGCAATTGAAATTATAATACAACCGAATTTATTATTGTAATATCAATTATCACAATATTCGGAAGTTTATCCACAGAAGGATCGAACATAAAATGGAAACAATAGTTCAACAGACTTTTAGGCATCTTAAGCTTGCGAGACTTCTATTGATGCTAAGGAGACATATCCAGCCAATTTCGTATAGTACCTGCATTTAGCCTTTTTGGAAAATACGTCAGTTTACACTGGTAAATACATTCAACTGACTCATTTTGGAAAAAGAGTTTGTAAATTGTTTTGAATGCACGTGGCACAAAATATCTTGACACATTGATTAAAATGCACAGAGGCAAAATTAATCTTTTTAACTTGGGAGAATTATTTAATATTATAATCTTGAGAACGATTTACATGTTACTTATGCGTTCAGTAGCCCGGAACGTATCCGGGTTAAAGATCAATAGACACACCACAATTCTAGAGTTATACACCGACAGGTGTACGCCTACACCCCGTGCTCAGGTCGTGGCCATCTCGTAAGATAATGCCGAGGATATCCGGGACATGGTCATTAACCCCCCAAAGGCTGTAAAGTAAACACATCTGTTTAAAACGAGCCGATCAAATTATTCAATTAACCACTAAGCGTGGAAGATTTGATGCTCGATCAAGCGGTACGCTATGTACCGTAACCCAAGCCCGTATAGGGAAAATAAGTTAAAAGTATTTACCTGAGCTAAATATAATTTCAATCCCAGCCGTATATCAAATCAGCAAGTACAGATGGCTTTTACTGGGCTCCTAATCTGGAACGGAGGTTTTTAATAACCTATTAGAATCCTAACGGGTCTTTAATTAAGCTTAAGCTTAGACCGGCTAGTTTCAAAGATACGGTTCGTACGCATGATTAAGCGAAGACCGGATAGAATGTGATTTAGACCCGACAAGTTTGAAGACTTGTTTAATATGGGTTTATTATTCACATTCTGGATTTTGAGATAAAACCGATAAGGTTTGACCCGTTTCGGCTAATTTATGTAAACTTGTTACATAAACCGAACCGAACGCGAAATAAGCGTAACGGGTATCCGTAAGAGCCATATACAGGTTTCCTAAGTTAATATGCTTCAAATATGTTGTGACATCAGTAGGATGTCTTTCGTTATGCCCCGAACTAATTTAAACACAAACTATGCCCCGTAGGGGTAGTTTGGTCATTTTAAAGTTTGTAAAAGAGTTTAATTGTTTGACTGAGTTACAGGTCTGATGTAAACAGCAAACATACTCAATTTGATAAGTTATATCAGTAGGCTAAAGCTTATATGTGAAATTTATCATCTTTAACCAAACAATGCCCCGTAGGGGTATTTTGGTAATTTCACATAGGCCGAAAAGCTCAAAAACGAAGTCTGAGTTTATCAACCTTTGCTTACTGTTAAAATATCATAATTTGCCTCATATATCAGTAGGTATCAACCCGGGTATGTCCAATATGATTTTAAGACATACTATGCGTTAAAAACGCTAATTATGGCGATTAAAGGCCATTTCCGGGTTCTATACTTAAATCTGATATTTTTATATTTCCAGAAGGCTTAAAATAATTTATTTAACATATGTGATCAGTAGCAAAAGGTTTGGAGTCGTTTAGATAAGTAAAACTCATTTTATGGCCCGTAAGGGTAAAACCGACAATTACCGGATTAAGCCTACGACTACTAGTTATGCTCATCCTAAAATTAATTAAAAATCTTTAAAAATCCCAAAATAATATATCATATCAGTGGGTAAAAGATTTGATACCAAAAAGTATGTTTAACTAGGCTATACGCTAATTACGCCATTATGTTAACATAAAGCATTACTTTTGCGATAATGAGCATAACTCTTAATCTACAAGTAAAACTGATGTCAAACTTTGCATACAAGTTTATATATCAGTAACTAAGGTTTCTACACTTTTACATTTTTATAAATCATGATTTAAGGTAATAAGGGCATAACGGTCAACGTATGAGCAATTAACGGAAATTTGCATATTAATTGGATAACTAGTGAACCAAGGTGTATGATCACAGAGGGTTGTTCTAACATGTATCCTAATCCAATTTAAGCTCTGAGGCATTTCTAAAATATGCCCAAACGGGTCAGAACTGAAAGTCAACCGAAAAGTCAAACTATGTGACTTTCGGTTCCGAACCGGGTCTAAACAGGAAATAGTCGGGTTGAACAGGTTTGAACATGTTATTACACTAATTACTAAGTTATAACAATGTTCAAACAGGTTATATATGTTCTAGATAGCTAATTATGCATAAATGACATTTTAAGCATTATGTTGACTTTTTAAGTAAAGGTTTGACCCGACATTTGACCTGCTTAGGATGGTGATCAGGGGAAACCCTTTTGGGGTTTTATTACCCACATAAATACCAACCTATAACTACTTTTAATTCGAGATATGACTGAGCCATTATTGACTAATCTCGAAGTCAAACCGTAATTACGACGGTTTGACTTTTAGCTAATTAATCTAGCTAAACTCAATTAGAGAAGGAAAAGAATACTTACTGAAGTCCTAAGCTTGATTAGGAAAGTCTTGTGTCTGCTCTTAAGCCCTCAAAAGCTCCAGAAATGCACAAGAGAGGAATGATCAAATGGTTGCAACTCATGGCCTTATATAGTGATCCAAGACACCATAAGGCATTGACAACAAAGTCTACTACTGCCCACAACATTCCTACATGTGTCCTACATGTTTAGGGAGTGTTTAGGGGCCAAGGGGTATGAGGAAAAACGTTTAAAGATCATTCCCACGCGCCAAACAGCAAACAACAACATTCTGGTCGAACTGGCAACTGCTTGCGCATCGTAGGGCATGTATGCCTACGGTGCGCAGGGCTTATGATCAGCCTTCACTTCTTCCATTTGTTGCATAAGTGTCTCTTGGCCCTTCCGAAAGGTCAAGTAACCTTTATTTTGCACTTTGGACCCCTCTAATTTGACATATAAGGGCTCCAAGACATATACCTATTTTGTTTAGCCCCCGGTTAACTTTATTGTCACCCGAAAAGTCCAAACTTTCAACGTTAATGCTTTTAACCCTTGTAAACGAATTTGATCACAACTTGCCCATACGATAACGAAACTTTATGAAATTTTAATCGTGCATTCTAGTGAGCATAATTTATATTTACAAAGCTTCGGGTTTGTCAAAAGATCACTCAGAGGTATATCTTTAACATGTTGACACATTTGACCCCTGTAGTTTGTAATCTCTCACTTTTAGCTTCGTATGATCCATGATTTATTCGTTTGATGTTATAAACATCATGTAGGGTTATTATGAAGTATATTCATTCACTGTTGACACTTAGAATCTGTATAATTATATACTTTCCATGTTTGTCAACTTTAGTCATTTTATAATATTCTTTCACACGTTCAAACTTTACGACACGTGTCAACACATTATAGGACGTGAATTTTTGAGGTGTTACATCCTCACCCCCTTAAAATAAATCTCGACCCGAGATTTACTGAAATAAGTAAGGGTACTTTTCTTTCATCGTGGATTCAACCTCCCACGTGAATTCGGGGCCTCTTCGGGCATCCCATTTGACCTTTACAATAGGTACATGCTTTCTTCGAAGCTTCTTTACCCGTCGATCTCCAATCGACAAAGGTTTTTCAATAAATCTTAAGCTCTCATCTATATGCACATCTGTATGTGGCATTACCAGTGATTCATCAGCGAAGCACTTCTTCAGATTGCAGATGTGGAACACATTGTGAATTCCACTGAGCTCTCCTGGTAAGTTTAACTTATAGGCAACTGACCCGACACTTTTGATAACCTCGAAAGGTCCTATGTATCTCGGGCTTAGATTGCCTTTCTTACCAAACCGCATCACTCCCTTCCAGGGTGACACTTTAAGTAGGACTTTGTCACCTACTTCGAAGTGAAAATCCTTACGCCTTGGACCAGCGTAACTCTTCTGCCTATCACGGGCAGCTTTGGGACGGTCACGAATCTGGACAATCTTGTCCGTTGTTTCGAACACTATCTCTGGTCCTGATAACTAGACATCTCCAATTTCCGCCCTACCAATAGGTGATCTACACTTTTTACCGAATAATGCCTCAAAAGGCGCAGCCTTAAATGCTGGTATGGTAGCTATTGTTGTAGAAGAATTCGATTAATGGTAGGTTCTTATCCTAACTACCACCCAAATCGATCGCACATTCAGATAGCATGTCTTTTAACGTTTGAATAGTATGCTCACTCTGACCGTCAGTCTGAGGATGGTAGGCCGTACTAATATTCAAACGTGTGCCCAAAGATTGTTGGAAATTTTTCCTAAAATGTGACGTGTATCTAGTATCTCGGTCAGAGATAATAGCTACAGGTATGCCGTGTAGGGCTACAATCTTATCAACATATAACTGGGCTAACATATCGGAGCTATAAGTCTCCTTGATGGGTAAGAAATGAGCTGACTTAGTCAGTCGATCAACTATAACCCATATCGTATCATTTCCTTTCCTCGTCTTGGGTAACTTGGTAATAAAATCCATAGTTACCATTTCCCACTTCCACGTAGGAAGTTCAGGCTGTTGTAGCAAACCTGACGGCTTTTGATGCTCGGCTTTGATTTGCGCACATGTCAAGCATTTAGCTACATAGGTGGCCATAGACTTCTTCAAGCCTATCCACCAATAGTTTGCCCTTAGATCCTGGGTAGCTGATGGCAAATTCTTAATCGTTGCCTAATTGGGGTTGCGGCATGTATGCATAAGCAATATGAACCGTCTTTCTTATTTAATAATATAAAACCCTCAGAAGATTGAGTCAGGTTTTATGTGCCTATGTTTTAAAACCTACTAAATCAAGGTTTCGATTTTTCCACAATCGATATGGAGTTTTCATAATACTCCAACCCACAGCGGGATGTTAACCTTAGTTCTACCTGTCTTCTAGGAGGTAAGCAGGGAAAACTTTTGAGAAGATAATTAAGATACAAGGAGGCTACAGAGATTTTCCATATCTCAGGCTCCAGTTCATCCATTATCGCTCGTGTCAAATGAGTGACACCTTTATGTTATAAGTCCACGAATTCCTTATTCGGGAACATTTACTTGGAAAAAATTTTTTTCCATTTTTGGATATCTTCTTTGAATACTACTAGTCGACTTTAGTACAATATGATCGTTGGGATATCTTAGGGGTTCCATGTATTAAACCTCCATGCTGATCAGACATGGAAATAATCTATGGGACACACTAGGATACGCCAATCCTCATATGACACTTTTATCAAACATAGTTTGGCATTCGCAGGCGATGGAAAACAATGAGAAAAATAATTAAAATAACATATGTTGTCGTACTCTATGCGAAGAAAGAGTACTCTTAGATTTTTCGGAAGGATTCCTTGCCGATACTAGAAGAATCGGTTACTATGGTTTCCTTGGTAAGTTATACCATGTGGATAATATAAAAGTTTGCTAAGCTTATGGTCTATGAAGATTTATTATTGCCTGTATTAAAAACAGGGCACTTAGCAGAAATTATCATTGATAAATGATAAGGAAGTTTATTGTACAAGTACTTATATTTAATTAATAATGGAAGTTTCACAAACTAGGCACCTAGCTCAGTTGGTTAGGCGCGCGAAAGGGTGCGGCCGGCCTAGACCCGGGTTCGAATCCGGGGACGGCCAGTTCCACCATTTTTTTATGTTTAATATTAATTAATCGTACGGATACGTGTAATTACGGGGGTTGTCTCATAAGGAGTCTTGATAATTAATTGCTCCTTATCACCCGCAATATGGGTTTGATTTTTAAGGCAACCATCGATTTTTTTTTTTTTTTTTTTTCACTTTATTGAGTCCTTATTTTTAACGAAACTTAGGACATCGGAAAAATGATTCCTAATGGATATAAAACATCCATCTAATAATGCTGAAGCAGTCTCAGAGGTATACAGGCTTCTTACTGAACTTTCGTTGCTTTTTATTAAGCCTGTACTTGCTCTCTTTCTCAGATTTCTGGAAGTTATTCTCCTTCTTTTGGTTCATCCTTCATATACGAAGTGTGAACGAAATCTCCTCATGAGCAATTTAAACATGGTTTTGAATGAGATTTAGAGCGAGAAGCATTCGGCTCTTTGGATTTTCTCATGACCTTTCTAGGTCCTTTCATCTGCTGCGTCAACCACAGCCTGAAGATTAACTCCTTTAATATTGAGGTTTACGTTTGTAGTTTTATTAACTTTCGTCGCCTCAATAGCGTTGCGACTGTCGTCTACCTCATCCGAGTTTTCCATACTCGAAACTTGGTACCAATCACCAAGATTTAACAATTATTAGTCATCATCTTGATGACCTGGTTTAAATTAGCCATGGCATTCATAAACCGTATGGGCTATTCTGTTCCGAACATTCATAGTGAATGTTATCTGAACGTATTTCCATTATATTTAGTCTAGGTCACAACGGGACCATCAATGGCATGCAAAGTTTGGAGCGAGTCCAATACTTGCTTGACAGGGGACCATAATGTCACAACTGTCTTTGTCACAAGGACGATTATAAATAGCTCAAAGGCTAGCCTTTCATGACTTCGATTATATATATTTATATACATATATGGCATAGAAGCCTGTCGCGAGGGACGTTGAAAAATATGGCATAAAGCATAGTCATGAAGGACATAAATGATTATACGGCACGAAGGTCTTGTCACAAAGGACAATTAGATATGGCACAAACGGCCTTGTTATATGGACATTCATCAAATCTGGCACAAATGCATGTTACCAGGAATGTTGACATTTAATATGTTAACTTGTCACGAATGACTTATTATAGCACATAGGCTTGTCATGAATGACTTTAAAACATAATCTCGATGGTCTATTATCAAGGACCTTAATTTATTAGCCGAAATCTTATTAGATTAGGGCTTCCAGGTTTGAACGTGGTTCTTCACCTTCAGACAGGGAGTCATAGACTACAACTGTCATTGTCTTGAAAGACGATTCTTTTGGCAGAAAAATATGCCAAGCAACATCACTAATGGATGTTTATATATAACCATCGTATCTAATGATTTTAGTCATGATCACATCGATCATATTGACTATTAGGTTTGGGTATAATCACACCATTTTGATCAGGGGATCATAAAGATCACTACTATCTTTGTCTTACCGACTCTAGAATAAAGTATAGCCCGTAGGCATTTCATCACGAGGGATGTTAATATTATGATCAGCATACTGCGGATACTAGTCAGGATCGCACTGATAGTATAGACTATGGGAATTGAGTATAGCTCACCCCTTTGGCAAAGAATCACAAAAGCTTTACAATTGCCTTGTCTCAGTTGGACGATCTAATTATAGCCCTTAGGCAAAACATCATTATGGATGTTAAAAAAAAAATTAATCATCGTATTGATGATTTTTGTCTTGATCGTATTGATCATATGAACTATTAGGCTTGAGCATAGCTCACCACCTTGGACAGGGAATCATAACGATAACAACGTCAATGTCTCAAATGGACAATATATTATAGCCCGTAGGCAAGACATCACTAAAGGATGTTAAATAATATGATCATCGTATTAGATGATATGAGTCATGATCGCATTGATCACATAGACTATTATGTTTGGACATAGTCCAGCATTTTAGACAGGAGGTCAAAGACCACCACTGTCGTTGCCTTATCGGACAACTAGTTTACTCCGTAGGTGCTTCATTACTAACGTATGTTCATAATATGATCATCTTATAGGATGATATAAGCCATGATTCCTAGATCACTAGGCTAGATTTGAGAATTGGAAGAATCCAATATAAGGATGACTGTTGTGATTTTCTCGAATCACATTTGCCAAGAGTGCTAACACATTCCTAGGTGTTAACAAGGATGTGAATCCCTTGAGTAGGTTTCACCATCTTGGCCGCGTAGGCTAGGTTTCACCTTTAAAATTCCCATCAATTGCATACTGATAGAGAAGGAAGGATATTTATTTTATTCAGAATTTTTATCATAAATCCTAATTCATAAGTTAATAATAGCACCAATGGCCTAGTCGTGTAGACAAGTTAAATTTATAAGCCATGATTTTAGAGAATCTAGGCATTAAGGTTTGAATCAAAGTTCACTACCTTTTCTTGACAGGGAGTTGTAGGCTACCACTGTCTTTAGTCTCAGAGGACATTAACTATAGCCCGTAGGCTCTTCCCTTCTAAGGGATGTTTATTACTGAATTGCCCCATAGGGTAATTCATTAACCATGGTAAACAGAGACCATATTTGGTTAATTTATTAATCATATTTATTTAGGATTTCTATTATAATTTATCCCAATTATAAAACATTAACAGTTTTATTAGTGGCACCAATGGCCTGGTCACACGGACCTTTATATATTTTTGGCTTATGATTTCAGAGAATCAAAGCAACAACAACTGTTTTATTTAATAGCACAACAGGCCTAGTCACAAGGACAATTTTAAATTATAAGCCATGATTTCAGAGAATCAAGGCCTTTAAGTACATTAGCACAACTGGCTTAGTCACAAGGACATATATAATTTATAAGCTATGATTTCAGAGAATCAAAGCATGATAGTATATTGGCACAATAGGCCTAGTCACGTAGACAATTATAAATTATATGCTAGGATTTCAGAGAATCAAAGCATTTGAGGTTTGAACCTAGTTCATTACCTTTATCTGACAGGGAGTCATAGCTACCACTGTATTTTGGCTCATGTAGAAATGAGCAAGGCCCGTAGGCACTATATTACCACGTATGGTTAAAATATGATCATCTTAATTGATGACATAAACCCAGGATTCAGGGATCATTAAACTGGGTTAGGAATCTTTTGAAGAATCCTTTATAAAATGACGTGTGTGATTTTTAAATGAATCACATCTGCCAGGAGTGTTAACATGTTTTAAGATGTTAACAGGGAATTGAATCTTTTTAAACAGGTCTTACCATCTTGGCCCGGTCTTATATTTGACCCAAGGCTAGGTTTCACACTTAAGATTCTTAATTAATGATTTGAATCTTTTTAACAGGTCTTACCATCTTGGCCCGGTATTATAATTGACCCGAGGCTAGGTTTCACACTTAAGATTCTTAATTTATAATTAACGCAGAACAATTTTTAAATTGAGGTGTAAATATGGATCTGAATCTAAATTGCGGAACTGCCATCTTGGCCGGTCTTAATATGACCCGAAGCTAGGTCTTGCCCTTTTAGATTTTGCCATTTTATTATAATGGTAGATCTTGCAAAAAGGAAATATTATTTTTTCCATTTATCTAATATTTCTTATTTAGAATGAAAGTTTAAACTTAATCATTCCATTATATAAAAATAAAAGTATAAAGTTGCCCTAAGCGGGACTTAAAAGGAATAATGTCGTCCTCGAAGGGACTGAAAGATAATTATGTCCTTATAAGGACTAATAAGGAAACGATTTTCAGCAGAGGAGTTTCTTCTTTATTTAATTCCTGAATGCTTTCTCCTTGGTTGCATGTCTCATCTTGGTCGCTATACGAAGCTCAGCATTTCAAGGCTCCGGGTGTGGAGAATCCCTAGTTCAGCTTCCTCGCTTGGCGACGTATCCAATAATAATAATAATAAAAATTGGAAGCAAAAATTTCCATATTAGGATTAAGAATATTCCTAAGTTAAGTCTAGACTCAGAAGTTTAGAATTGTGCAATTGTGTAACTGAGATTAAACACTAAGGATAGTGTTTAATTCACTCAGTGTTGGCTCTGATACCAACCTGTCACACCCCGATTTTTCCACGTGTCACCGGTGGGCCCGGTGGGGAGTATCGTGACGTCATGGTTGGCAACATAATAGTCAAACAACACAATATTATTAAGCACAGCGGAAGCAATTGAAATTATAATACAACCGAATTTATTATTGTAATATCAATTATCACAATATTCGGAAGTTTATCCACAGAAGGATCGAACATAAAATGGAAACAATAGTTCAACAGACTTTTAGGCATCTTAAGCTTGCGAGACTTCTATTGATGCTAAGGAGACATATCCAGCCAATTTCGTATAGTACCTGCATTTAGCCTTTTTGGAAAATACGTCAGTTTACACTGGTAAATACATTCAACTGACTCATTTTGGAAAAAGAGTTTGTAAATTGTTTTGAATGCACGTGGCACAAAATATCTTGACACATTGATTAAAATGCACAGAGGCAAAATTAATCTTTTTAACTTGGGAGAATTATTTAATATTATAATCTTGAGAACGATTTACATGTTACTTATGCGTTCAGTAGCCCGGAACGTATCCGGGTTAAAGATCAATAGACACACCACAATTCTAGAGTTATACACCGACAGGTGTACGCCTACACCCCGTGCTCAGGTCGTGGCCATCTCGTAAGATAATGCCGAGGATATCCGGGACATGGTCATTAACCCCCCAAAGGCTGTAAAGTAAACACATCTGTTTAAAACGAGCCGATCAAATTATTCAATTAACCACTAAGCGTGGAAGATTTGATGCTCGATCAAGCGGTACGCTATGTACCGTAACCCAAGCCCGTATAGGGAAAATAAGTTAAAAGTATTTACCTGAGCTAAATATAATTTCAATCCCAGCCGTATATCAAATCAGCAAGTACAGATGGCTTTTACTGGGCTCCTAATCTGGAACGGAGGTTTTTAATAACCTATTAGAATCCTAACGGGTCTTTAATTAAGCTTAAGCTTAGACCGGCTAGTTTCAAAGATACGGTTCGTACGCATGATTAAGCGAAGACCGGATAGAATGTGATTTAGACCCGACAAGTTTGAAGACTTGTTTAATATGGGTTTATTATTCACATTCTGGATTTTGAGATAAAACCGATAAGGTTTGACCCGTTTCGGCTAATTTATGTAAACTTGTTACATAAACCGAACCGAACGCGAAATAAGCGTAACGGGTATCCGTAAGAGCCATATACAGGTTTCCTAAGTTAATATGCTTCAAATATGTTGTGACATCAGTAGGATGTCTTTCGTTATGCCCCGAACTAATTTAAACACAAACTATGCCCCGTAGGGGTAGTTTGGTCATTTTAAAGTTTGTAAAAGAGTTTAATTGTTTGACTGAGTTACAGGTCTGATGTAAACAGCAAACATACTCAATTTGATAAGTTATATCAGTAGGCTAAAGCTTATATGTGAAATTTATCATCTTTAACCAAACAATGCCCCGTAGGGGTATTTTGGTAATTTCACATAGGCCGAAAAGCTCAAAAACGAAGTCTGAGTTTATCAACCTTTGCTTACTGTTAAAATATCATAATTTGCCTCATATATCAGTAGGTATCAACCCGGGTATGTCCAATATGATTTTAAGACATACTATGCGTTAAAAACGCTAATTATGGCGATTAAAGGCCATTTCCGGGTTCTATACTTAAATCTGATATTTTTATATTTCCAGAAGGCTTAAAATAATTTATTTAACATATGTGATCAGTAGCAAAAGGTTTGGAGTCGTTTAGATAAGTAAAACTCATTTTATGGCCCGTAAGGGTAAAACCGACAATTACCGGATTAAGCCTACGACTACTAGTTATGCTCATCCTAAAATTAATTAAAAATCTTTAAAAATCCCAAAATAATATATCATATCAGTGGGTAAAAGATTTGATACCAAAAAGTATGTTTAACTAGGCTATACGCTAATTACGCCATTATGTTAACATAAAGCATTACTTTTGCGATAATGAGCATAACTCTTAATCTACAAGTAAAACTGATGTCAAACTTTGCATACAAGTTTATATATCAGTAACTAAGGTTTCTACACTTTTACATTTTTATAAATCATGATTTAAGGTAATAAGGGCATAACGGTCAACGTATGAGCAATTAACGGAAATTTGCATATTAATTGGATAACTAGTGAACCAAGGTGTATGATCACAGAGGGTTGTTCTAACATGTATCCTAATCCAATTTAAGCTCTGAGGCATTTCTAAAATATGCCCAAACGGGTCAGAACTGAAAGTCAACCGAAAAGTCAAACTATGTGACTTTCGGTTCCGAACCGGGTCTAAACAGGAAATAGTCGGGTTGAACAGGTTTGAACATGTTATTACACTAATTACTAAGTTATAACAATGTTCAAACAGGTTATATATGTTCTAGATAGCTAATTATGCATAAATGACATTTTAAGCATTATGTTGACTTTTTAAGTAAAGGTTTGACCCGACATTTGACCTGCTTAGGATGGTGATCAGGGGAAACCCTTTTGGGGTTTTATTACCCACATAAATACCAACCTATAACTACTTTTAATTCGAGATATGACTGAGCCATTATTGACTAATCTCGAAGTCAAACCGTAATTACGACGGTTTGACTTTTAGCTAATTAATCTAGCTAAACTCAATTAGAGAAGGAAAAGAATACTTACTGAAGTCCTAAGCTTGATTAGGAAAGTCTTGTGTCTGCTCTTAAGCCCTCAAAAGCTCCAGAAATGCACAAGAGAGGAATGATCAAATGGTTGCAACTCATGGCCTTATATAGTGATCCAAGACACCATAAGGCATTGACAACAAAGTCTACTACTGCCCACAACATTCCTACATGTGTCCTACATGTTTAGGGAGTGTTTAGGGGCCAAGGGGTATGAGGAAAAACGTTTAAAGATCATTCCCACGCGCCAAACAGCAAACAACAACATTCTGGTCGAACTGGCAACTGCTTGCGCATCGTAGGGCATGTATGCCTACGGTGCGCAGGGCTTATGATCAGCCTTCACTTCTTCCATTTGTTGCATAAGTGTCTCTTGGCCCTTCCGAAAGGTCAAGTAACCTTTATTTTGCACTTTGGACCCCTCTAATTTGACATATAAGGGCTCCAAGACATATACCTATTTTGTTTAGCCCCCGGTTAGCTTTATTGTCACCCGAAAAGTCCAAACTTTCAACGTTAACGCTTTTAACCCTTGTAAACGAATTTGATCACAACTTGCCCATACGATAACGAAACTTTATGAAATTTTAATCGTGCATTCTAGTGAGCATAATTTATATTTACAAAGCTTCGGGTTTGTCAAAAGATCACTCAGAGGTATATCTTTAACATGTTGACACATTTGACCCCTGTAGTTTGTAATCTCTCACTTTTAGCTTCGTATGATCCATGATTTATTCGTTTGATGTTATAAACATCATGTAGGGTTATTATGAAGTATATTCATTCACTGTTGACACTTAGAATCTGTATAATTATATACTTTCCATGTTTGTCAACTTTAGTCATTTTATAATATTCTTTCACACGTTCAAACTTTACGACACGTGTCAACACATTATAGGACGTGAATTTTCGAGGTGTTACACCAACCAAACACCTTTTTCTTCATTCCCTCGTAATCATCCATTCCATTCCACTTCACATTCCTTCATACCAAACACTAGTAGGGATAAACATGAGATATGGATAAGAAGCTCCTGGATTAGAATTTGGGGAAAGTCACGAGATGTGTGACTTGAGATAATGAAGTGGTTGCTCGGCGTTGTTCTGTTGGGCGTTATGAGCACGGAAACCTCTTTTATGTTTCATATAAAAATAATATTATGAGTCCTCACTTAGCAAAAACTAATTTTTGTGGTATTTTCAATGTAGGTGATATGTTTTGAGAATGAGGAACGGGGTAGATAAGTTATGAGAATCGACGGGGTTGCTTGAACCGGTAACATGAAATAAGAAAAGAACACACAATTCGTTCAACAATAATCCGGTAAAATGAATATATTAGTCATTATTATGCTTATCGCGGGAATATATATAATTTCTCGATCGAGGCTAATGACATGGTAATGTTATATGACAGATTTGGGTGATTGAAATGAGAAAGTGATCAAGTCTTGGAAGCGGGTGAACGATGGGAAGATTTAGTGATGTTTTGTTCACTAAGTATATGTGTTTGCTTTTTGGGTCAACTAAACTGAGTTATTCGCATTTTGGAGTATAACTTCAATGTTTATTTTAGCTAAGTGCTAGTATGTCGATGTGGTAGTGGGTGATGTTTGTTTTTTAAATTCTTGGTTGCTAAGCAAGTTTGGTTTCCGTAAGGATTGGTCGTTTTGCAAACGGATCAACGCGAAATTTTTCTAAATGTGCGTTTGTAAATTTTATTAATCTGGTTTATGTGGAATAATATATTTTGGGAATAATATCCTTTATTACGTAACGTCAGAAAAGAATAATCTGGGACTAATTCCCGTAAAGTATTTTAATATTGTTTTATAACGAGATGGACGTTAAATACAATTAGTTTGTTAAATAAAATTTGTAAATATTCATGAGTTACTAAAAGTCTATTGTACAATATGCTAAAAGTCTTTTGTAAGAAAGAGTGTAAAAATAAAGATCGAGAGAAATAAAGAGACAGAGAGAGTAAAGAGTGAAAAGATGCACTAAATAAAATGAAAAAAAAATTTGCCATTCATAAAAGTTAAAATAAAATGAAATTGAATAGTATTTTACTCGGGGATAATATATGTAAACTAACTAAATTTTGCCACACCCGTCTAAGTTAAATATTCTTTTATATCATATACATCTATATTTTGATTACCTGTACATACTAGTTATAACACAATCTTAAAAAAAATTATATCGACCCAACCAATTAAAAACAAAACACCACCATACTTCTGCACAAAAAAAAAAAAAAAACTAAAACACGATGGAAAAACTATACTTTAAACAGGGGGGAAATTGTAATTTTTTAGGACAAATGAACATGTGTCTGACATCCGCCTGACACGAATAAAAAGTACACCAAGTCAACTAATTAAAACAAAGCACTACCATAGTTTTGCAAAAAAAAAAAAAAAGCACTACCATAGTTTTGTCAAAAAAAAAACACACTTTAAAACGATGGTATGACTCTAATTTAACAGTGGTGGCAAAATCGTAATCGGATAGGGGAAAAAACAAAAACGATGGCAAAGCTGTAGATTTGAACTGGGAGAAAAATCGCAACTTGGCTAGGATAAGGAAAAAATAAATCCAATGGTAAAAAAACTGTAAATTTAAACAGGGCAAAATCGTAATTTGATTGGACCAATAGGGAAGTGTCAGGTAGTTGTCTGGTAGTATTCATTCGTGCTATTTGTATGTATATAAAATATAGAGAAAATATATAATAATAGTAATAATAATGATAACCTAATTACACAAATATAATAAAGCATTAGGCTGGTGGGTATGGGCTCCGTCCCACAAGCGTCGAGGTCCGGCGCCGGGTGGAACACCATCCCCCCCCCCCCGGTCCCGTCCCAAACGTCTCATACTCGACGTTGGCGACGAAGCAATTAAAGTGGGCCCCCTCCTAAAAGTAACCGTTGGAATTGAAAAAAAAAATCGATTTTCCCCAAAAAGCAACGGTAAAAAAAACAAATATATAAATTTCTAATCCATTTTCACCTCCATTCGCCATTTTAACCCCATTTTCTCATCCCTTTCACTTTATTTTTATAAATCTTCTTCTACTTTTATAACCTTATACTCTACCATGGATCCCTTCAACAACCCGAACAATCCCAACAACCCGACCCAACCGAATGTTTTCTCGGTTCCGGGATATTATCCGACGCTAGAACCGAACCAATTCTCGCAATATTCATCAAATGCATTTGCCTCATTCCAACACTCACCGAACCAATTCGCTCAATTCTCTCAAAATCAAGCCCTTCAACAAATGATGATGCGGGGTGCTTTTAATTTCCCACCGAACCCGACGCCACCCATTCAACCCCAACCGATCCTGACGCAACCCGTTCAACAATCCAAACCCGACGACGAAGTGGAGGTTGTTCCCGAAACCCAACCGCCTAAAGAACAAGGCAAACGAAAAAAAGGCAAGCAAGTGGTGGGTGAGCAACCTTCCAAACCGAAGGCGAAACCGTGGACGTCAATCGAAGAAGAAGCCTTAGCTAAGACTTACATAGGCACGTCTACACACCCGACAAATGGTTGGTATGTTTTTTAAAGTTTATATATTTTTTTAAAGTTTATATTTTTCTTAACAGTTTATAATTTTTTTTAAAGTTTATATATTTTTTTAAAGTTTATATTTTTGTTTACGGTTTATATATTTTGTTTAAAGTTTATATATTTTTTTAAAGTTTAACTTTTTGTTAATAGTTTATATATTTTTTTTAGAATTATAACTTTAGAATTATTTTGTTTGTTTTTTTATAGGTAATAATCAAACGGATGACAGGTTTTGGACCAAGGTTTTGGCGAAGTTCCTCGAGCTTATGGACCAAGGCCCTTGTCGAGATATCGACTCGGTGTCATCAAAGTGGCGGAAAATGAACAGGTTCGTCAATAAGTTTCGCGATGAGTATAATAAAATATATACAAGTGGGCGTCGTAGCGGCATGAGCGACGATGATGTGTTCAAACAAGCGTTGGAGAAGTATAAGGCGAACAATGGTAATACCAACTTTGCACACGTTCGCGCGTGAGAAATTTTGAAAACGCACCCAAAATGGGTGCTGATTCCCAACAAGGTGGAGATGGCGAAGCGGCAAAGGACATCGGAAACGTGTAGTTTTAGCGCCGGTGGATCGGACGCGAGGTGTCACATAAACTTAAATGATGACGCCGAGTTTGACGAAGAGGAATACGCTGTACATGAAGCGGAGCGTCCATCGGGCCGGAACAAATCAAAGAAGGAGCGGGCCAAGGGGAAAGAAAAGGAAAAGGTGGACCCGAATATGGAAGAGTTTATGGAACACTTTAAAATGTACACGGACGTCTCGGCCCAAAAGGCGAAGGCGAAGGAGCGGGCCGTCGAAGAAAAAACCCGTGTAGCGGAAGAAAAGTTACGCGAGAAGGTCCGATTGTCGAATGAGAAAATCCGAATTTCCGATGAAAAAATTCGGCTCAAGGAATGCGAAATAATAACGATGAATGTCGATGAGTATCCCGAGGTGAAACGTTCGATGTTGAAAAAACTACAAACCGACATCATGAAGAAGCATCAAATGATTTAAGTCTATGTTTTTTTTTTATTAAGTGTATGTTTTTTTTAAGTTTATGTAATTTTTTTTAATATTAATGAAAATATTTTGTTAGTTTATTTGTTAAATGTTAAAAAAAAGTAGAAGATTAAAAAAAACATAAAAGTGGTGGGATAGGATCATCTAGGACCATCCTCCATATCCTCTAGTTTTGTGGGATGGACCATCCTCGGGAGGACTATGACGTGACGCCTACGTGACGGATCATCCTACCTTGGAGTACCATCACCATACCCTCTAGCCTTAGTAATGCCATGGGAACTTATCGCATTAAAAATAACCATAACTACCAACCCAACAAACATAACTAGTATGTGGGTATAAATGATGGCAAAAGAACATGATTTTATTTATTGATATGGTGCCTCACTCATGAAGTTTTATTTATTGAAATTTTTCATCATTGATTACCAATTAAAGTGTCGCCTCCATTGGCAATGTATATAATTGTGATTTTTCAATTACGAAAAACAGGCGGATGGTGAGTAAAAACTGAAAAAGCGAACCGTACATAAAAACCGAAGTAAACAAAACTTACGTTTCAGTTTCGGTTTTGCATTTTATGAAAACCGAACCGAATAACCTAGAAAATCATTTTTAATGTTATATATATATATATATATATATATATATAGTGAAACTGTAAAATACAATATCCCTTAACGTACGATATAGTGAAATCGCATGTTATAAAAAAGTATGTTGGAAATCGCATGTTGGTTTTTTTGATGAAATCGCATGTTTTTTTTTAGCAATTTCGCATGTTGGTAAATATGATGAAATCGCATATTGGTATATAAAGCAATTCCGCATGTTGGTTTTTCAGCATAAATCGCATGTTCAAAGGTGAATTCGCACCAGATCGACGGTTTAGATGATCGCGTCATATTGTACGATAAAAGCCATTGTACGTTAACCTAACCTTATATATATAGATGGTAGCAGTGTTGTAAAAGTCGGACTCGGCCGAGTACTCGGCGAGTACTCGATCCTCGGACCCCCTCCGAGGCGACTTCCTCCTCCTAGGCGGTCTCAATTAGTCGGCCTTGGGATTACTTGGGAGTACTCGGTGCCTAGTCGGCCTAGTCGGCGCCTAGTCGGACGTAGTCGGCCTAGTCAGTCTAGGCGGTCAACGTGGTTTGTTGACTTTTAATCGGTCAAAATCGGCCTACTCGGCCTTGTACTCGGACTACTCGGCCTTGTACTAAGACTAGTCGGACTTGTATTCAGAATATTTGAACTTAAACATGTATCATTTTAAATTATACTCAGTTGACATGAATTATGCTTATTTTAACACATAAATAATATATAACAATTAATTTTCTTTATATTTACCATGTCCGCGTACTCCCTGAGTACTCTCCGAGTACTCTGATTACTCCCAACTCCCCAGTCGGCCGACTAGGGACCGCCTAGCGACTTTTACAACACTGGATGGTAGTATAACCCATAGATAGAATATACCGAATCTAACATGCATAACCTCATAGACAAATCGATACAACCACATAATCAACATCACAATCAATAAGCAACGTATACTCATATACATCATAAGATTAATCCATAACAAAGTACTGAAATCATACTACATAAACAAATCAATCATCAAAACATCAAATTATTCCATGGATAGAAGATACCGAATCTAACATGCATAACCTCATAGACAAATCGATACAACCACATAATCAACATCACAATCAATAAGCAACATATACTCATATACATCATAAGATTAATCCATAACAAAGTACTGAAATCATACTACATAAACAAATCAATCATCAAAACATCAAATTATTCAACGAATCGTCTCGTCTCATCCTGATAGCTGTATAGATGTTCTGTTGGACATGATGAATAAAAGTAAAACCAAAACTGAAATCATCATGAATTACAAGTTCTAAGACTAGAAAACAGTAAAGAAATAACCCGGTAGGTCAGATCTTGCTTCCCACGATGTTAGATATTCGATTATCTTGTCTTTTCACTTGTTTCTTCTTCAAACAACACTGCAGCAGCCTTTCTCGTCGTTCCACACTTCCATCCGTCAAAAGTCTCTCTTTAGGATTTCCCATCACGTGGTATAAATAGGCGGCGTAATTTAGGATTTTGAAGGGGTAAGGTCCCAAAAACTTCATAATAAGTATTTGAGACCATACCACAGACTGGCCTTTTGACCTTTTAACCTTGCGCGGCCGCGCACTGGTATTACAAAAGGGAGAAAACAGTCAGCAAATCTATAGTCGCGCACCCAAAGGAAAACATAAATCCTTACGCCTTCTCCCAATAGCAAAGGATGAAAATCCTGAGATCAATACTTCCGCCTAAATATCCAGACCTGGATAATTTAGACTTAGGATTTATTCAGTGGTCTCCACACAGTAAGGTGCCACACTAGATTACAGCAGTAATCTTCTAGAAAGAATATGATCGTGCACCACCCAGGCGGTTATAACCGTCTGGACACGTGTCATCACCACAAACGCCCCTAAAATCACAACGAAGGCATGCAATTGGAGAGTAATCTCCACTTAATCACTTTCCACGTGGCAAATCCCCAGCCATAGATCAAACCACGATCCGTGTGCATTCACATCGGATCGAGACAACTTGACGTTAGATCAAAGAACTTAAACGGGAGAAAATGTAACCGCTACGGCGTTAGCATCTTCCGTTATCTTTTCAATAACAGGTTTTCCCTCCCAAACTCCCGGTTATAAATACGAGAACTGTTCAGGTATGAACTCAGATTACTCACACTATTCAAATACCTCTTCTTCTTCATTACCAATATTTATTCTCACACCGGAGTCGGGTCAAGGAGAGAACCCTCTTCTCCCCTTGGCGAGGCTAACGGTGTTCTTTTTGCAGAACCATCGGAGAAGAAGATCAGCTGCAACTGAATCAAATCGAGTGAGAGCTAACCCTTTTATGCGGATTCAAACCCCTAGATATCTCGGTTCCGACCATTTATCTAGTGTTTCTTCATTGGTGCCCACTGATTCCTCAGTTTTCTAGTTTCTATCTCGTTTCGATTCAGTTCATATCATTTTCTGTTTTGCACATGGCAGAAAATTCGTCATCTCACCGGCAACCTGGTCCTCGACCAAACGTCGGAAATAATTTACAGGTAGAAGGAATCGTAGAAGAGGCCTCAGACGATAATGAGGTTCAATCTAATCGAGCAAATGATCCTGTTACTCCAGGAATGTTACCAGCAAACCCTGCTCAGTCAATTTTACCACCAGGAGAAACTCCGATATCATGGTATGTCCGGTCCCAAGGGGCATTAAACGCAGTGTACACACAGTTGTGTGCTCAGACTGCTCCTCTGACTCAATCACGGAGGCCGGGATCTAGAGCTCATGCATCCCAGCGAGAAGAATCAACTTATGATGATACAGAAGTTCATGCCAGATCTACGTCACAACGGGAATACACTCGGACAGGTGGTTACCCAAGACAACACTATGGTGAACCACACCCTCGTCAAAGACAATCGGTTCATGATAGGTTGGGTTCCCAACGGGACACTCACACCGATGAATCCGATCAAACGTATCGTTTGAGTGCAAACACCAGTGTATTCAACAGACTACAGCCAAACTATAACAAATGCAGACCTCGAGCGGTTTATAACCCTGAGGCAGAGCACAATTATGACTTAGTTTACCGCCCTGCAGAAGCAGCAGAAAACTTGATGTTCATACTGGAGATAGCTCTAGCTCCATTAGAGAAGGCAAAATTACCATCCAACATAGGGAAGTTTAATGGGTTGTCAGACCCCGATGATCATCTAAGAGTGTTTACCAGCTCAGGTTTAGTTGGAGGTTGGACCCTTCCGCTATGGTGTCATTTGTTTGTACAAACATTAACTGGCCCAGCGCGAATCTGGTTTGATAACCTACCAACTGGACAGATTGAATCATGGAAGGATCTGCGTAACAAATTTTTAACACACTTCAGCCAGCAACGGCGCTCCATTAGAGACACTTCCGATGTCATGAATATATGGCGTCGTGATGATGAAAATCTAGAGGATTTCATCACTAAGATGCAATAAGGAAGTGTTAGAAATTGGCGGTGTTCATGAACAACTAATCCGTGCTCAGTTCAAGTACACGGTTAGGTGTAATGACATGGTTAAAGTCTTATCCGGAACAGAGGGCCTTCCAACAAGTTGGGAAAAAATAATGGCGGCGGCCAAAGTTTATGCGCAAACTGAGAAAAACCTCACAACAAACAGGCCGCCACCACCGCACAACAGGCCCGCGGATCTAAGCTTAACCGGTGAAAGGAGGTTCAAAAAGTCATGGCGCGAGTCCGGATCAGGAAGTCGTTCCTCTGAAGATGCTCGCGCAACAATTAACAAACTCTCTGCACAAAAGGAGAACAAACAAGAAAATAGGGAGAGGCAGTGGACTCCCCTAACAAAGACCCCGACGGAGGTCCTAAGTACTGAGGACTACCAATTCAAACCTCCGATCCCGATGAAGAGTAAACGTGGTCAAGACCCGGCGCAATACTGCGAATATCATAAAGACAATGGGCATACCACTAACAACTGCATATCTCTGCGCACAGAGATAGAGAAAGCCCTCAAGAATGGAGAACTTACGCATTTGCTCCAGAATATGCGCAAGGAGATTAAGCAGATTACCCGGGGAGAAGAAGGCCCAAGCAAACGGGCCAAAACTTAAGTAATGACTCTACAAGTTTCCCGCAGAAAGACTTGACCCATCAAACACGGCGGAACTATCAAAGAGTAAGTTAAGTTCCATTTAATTATCAGAAAAACTTTGTAAAGCCTCTGAGCTCTATCCATGAATAAAATTACAAAGTTTCTATTATTTTCGTGTTTACAAAGTGCATGCAATTTCTTTTTAGTAAGCGCAAAAACATTATGGTAGTATAAAACAAGCTCCATGCGCGGTCAGTGATCACGTCACAAACGACCATAAACTCACACATGAGCTTCATACCAACTTCATTCGCCTTACTCAATAAAAGCAATTGTACTCATGAAAAATATTGTAAAGTCATTTAACAAAAAATAGAAACATACTATTTACAGCGTACAAATACGCCCTAAAGAGTTTCAAACACAGCAGTGTTTAGAATACTTGCGCAACAGCGCACCATCAAAACAAGGATTTACATCCCGCAAAAAAAAAATTTGTTCAAACACAATTTCATACTACTCTAAATCTTCACCCTCATCCGGAAAGATTTCTTTGAGTTGTGCCACGTGATCGTCCGATTGCAGTGCCACGTTTATCAGTTCCATGACTGGAAGTTGCAAATTATTAAACTCTATCTTCATAGAAGCAAGCGCAGCGGCAGTATTTACGCCAAAGGTCGCAGACTTGCTATCATCCCAGTCAACCTTCAATGCGCTGCTCACATGTTGGGAACACTCCGCATAACCTTGCGCATACCCATCTCGTCGTGCAGCAACCATTAAATTAGCAACGGTTTTATCCAGTTCTTCAGAGTTTAATACAGATTCAGCAATCTATGAAATCGAGCGAAAATAAGTATCAAAAAAGCGCATATATGATTTCACAACAAAAAAGAGGAAAGAAACTTACACAAGCAATCCCGCGGTCCTTCAACCAGGCCATATCATTCTTTAAGGGTTCGAGCTCGCTTTCCGCTGAAACCCGCGCCATTTCTGAAATGTCCAGCTTCTCTTCAACCTCAGTCAAACGGCGGGAGGTTTCAATATTCTCGGAATGCGCAAGCTCCATATCCTTCTTTAATTGTTCCTGGTCAGAAACCAAAGCAGTAAGTTCCTCTAATTCCTTATGTCTAACGGCAAGAGTAGCTAAAGCTTGTACCTCCCATTGCTCGCTACGTTCCCTATGAGAACGCGCCTCCGCCAACATAGCTTCCATATCAGCTTTCTCTTTCTTTAATTTTTCCACCTCCGCATCTTGATTCTTCAGATTTTCAGCCTCAGCCTTGAGGTTATTAATGATATTGCGGAGGTTTGCCTTCTCAGCATTGTCCTTATCACAAATTCTCCTCCAATTTTTGCGTTCCTCAGACAGGAGAGCAGTTTCAGCTTCAGCTTTTCTTTTCCAACCAGCGACAGACCATTCCTCAGTCTTGCGCTCAGCTTCAAACTTGGCTCGCTCAGCTTCTAATTTAGCCTTCAATTGAGCCACATGTTTTTCATCTTTAGCAAACTTCTTTTGCGATGCCATAAAAGATGCCCGCTCCTTATGCATACTATACCACTCACGCACTATACGGTGAGTAGTTGAAACATGAGAAGCAGTTTCTGCAAGATAAGACTGATAGGTCTGTTCATAAGGCTGATTTTCCTGAAATTTAATCTCACCAGGCGGAAGTATCCCCTACATCCAATCTTGGCATACACGCCAATCCGAGAAGGTATCACCTTTCTTCACGTTCCAAACAGGGACATGAGGATCAGAAGCGTCTTTTTCCGTATAGGTCCGGTAATAATATTCTCCCAAAGTTTCTTCTGGGAGAATTGGAGATTGTTTATTAACACCAGCAGATGAGCCTGTCTCCTCAGTTGTGACCTTCTCAGCATGTTCAGGTATAGCATCAGAAGGTCTAGGAGAAGAAGATTGAATTTTTTCAGCAATTTCCTCTTTCCCCAAGTCTTGAACAACAGCTTCCGGGGTCGGTGGATTATCAGCATCATCTACCACGCTCGGTTCAACAATCTTTTCAACCTCTGTATCAACACCAACAGGCTTCTCAGCCCCAACAGTTTTCTCCACACCTTCCCCAGCAATCTCTGAAGGCTCTAGCGGGTCTGCAAGAGCAACGCGCGGAGGAGTAGGGGGAAGTTCTTCATTAACCACAAATGGTCCTTCTACAGGAACAGGGGAAACAGGAATTTCTGGACAAATGAAAGTCTGTAAGAATTCCGTCCGCTTTAAGAAAACAAGGAAGAGCAACACTTACCAGGAACAGATTCCGAAACAAATGCATCAAGATTTCCCTTTCTGGTAATTTTCTTCCTTTGCACCTTTTTAGGAGGTTGGCCCTCCGCGTCAGGATTAGCTTGTTTCCGTTTACCAGCCTTCCGATGCACCAAGTGTTCAGGACTAGAGTCCAGGTCAATAGACTCATTAGGGTTGGATGGAGGAATATCAGCAGAGTCCTTTGGTTCAGGCTTCGGTTCCCGCATAATCACTACAGGAGTAAGACCCTCCAAAGTATCAGAAACCACCACATAATCACACCTGGGGACAAAGGAACGGCGCGTACCTTTCTTCTCTCCAACATTCTTCGCCTTCAAAGATTGAGCTTTAACAGTCTCACCCCTCTTGGGCAAAGAAGTAGAAGTTGTTGCGCGTTTCTTCTTTTCAGGGCCTATACCCAAGTTCAACAAATCACCTACAAAGGTGCAAAGCAAAGGTTTACCCACAAAAGAATAAAAAGAAAAAAGAAATGCAGAAATAACTCACCAGCACCACCAGCTGGTTGAGCAGATAGATCCGCATCTTGCGGAAGAAAAAATTCCTTACAATACGATGGTACCAAAGCTCCTCTTCAGGTTTCTTTTTGATGGTACCCATCCTTCCGCCTTCCCTCTTGAAGGCAACAACATACAAAGAGACAACTACATTCAAAAAGAAAACAGGTCAAAAAAAAAACGAAGAAGAAGAACAGTGAAAAAGCCCCAAACTTACTATGACCATCCTCTGTGTATACGGGTTTGTCATCACGTTCCATCTTCCAATTTAAACTCATGCCGGCTCCGACAAGAGCTTTCTCCGGCAATGCAATATTGGGCACATCCTTCAGATCCTGATACCAGTTTTCATCAACCGGAGTCTGAAGGGTTTCGATTGGAACATCTTCCTTCCCCCTGAGAACCATCCTCACCGGAATCACTCCAGCCTTGATAAAAAAGAATTTCTGCTTCCAATCATGAAAAGATTTTGGGGGTTGATGAAGAATCTTCTTTACAGAAGCCCTTTGAACGAATGAATAGAACCCTTGGGTACAATGCATCTGATGAAAAACCCTAAATCGGGGAACGGTCGGCTCAACATGCATTGTCCAACACACAAATTCGAAATGTCGAACCCTAACCATGCCAATTGGGTGAAGTTGGGAAATATGCAGGTTATAAAACCCAAGGATTTCAAGGAAAAATCTAGTAACAGGCAAGCGAAAGTTACCGTCACAGAAAAAATCCCAAAAGAGGGTAATATACCCGGCCGGAGCATCCGCTGCCGGTTGCCCCTCTTCAAGATATAAAGCACCCCAGTTCTCTGGGAACTTGAGATTCCGAATCAAACCGTCAAAAGACGCCCTAGGCCACTTCAATGGTGGAAGTTCAATCGACATATCTTCAACAAGATCCTCTTGACGTTCTCCGGTTGACATAAGAGGAAGAATGATGGAAAATTTTCTTAGAAACAAGGAATGGGGAAAAGTTTTTCAAACAAGGCAATGATTGCACAGAGAAGGTTACCCAAACGTTATATACCCATCGCAATAAATAGCATCGGTAACCGTCACAGCGACTTCTTCGAATATCACAGTGCTCCAAGCAGCAGAAAAAGTAAATGTCAGACACACACGCGTTTACACGCGCGCGTGTAAGACACGGACAGTAAGAAACAACTGATAATGACAGGTTGTCACTCAATTTACTGTACCGAGTCTCATTCAAAGTCAAAAATTTTCAAAAAATCTTCACGAAATTCAAATTCAATCTTCTCATAGAAGATTTCTTATTTCTCGCGCCCAAAAGCATTTCCCTCTCATAAGTCCAGTGCTCCACTTATTTGCATAAGTACAACACTAGACTGGGGGGACTTGAAGGGGTAAGGTCCCAAAAACTTCATAATAAGTATTTGAGACCATACCACAGACTGGCCTTTTGACCTTTTAACCTTGCGCGGCCGCGCACTGGTATTACAAAAGGGAGAAAACAGTCAGCAAATCTATAGTCGCGCACCCAAAGGAAAACATAAATCCTTACGCCTTCTCCCAATAGCAAAGGATGAAAATCCTGAGATCAATACTTCCGCCTAAATATCCAGACCTGGATAATTTAGACTTAGGATTTATTCAGTGGTCTCCACACAGTAAGGTGCCACACTAGATTACAGCAGTAATCTTCTAGAAAGAATATGATCGTGCACCACCCTAACCGTCTGGACACGTGTCATCACCACAAACGCCCCTAAAATCACAACGAAGGCATGCAATTGGAGAGTAATCTCCACTTAATCACTTTCCACGTGGCAAATCCCCAGCCATAGATCAAACCACGATCCGTGTGCATTCACATCGGATCGAGACAACTTGACGTTAGATCAAAGAACTTAAACGGGAGAAAATGTAACCGCTACGGCGTTAGCATCTTCCGTTATCTTTTCAATAACAGGTTTTCCCTCCCAAACTCCCGGTTATAAATACGAGAACTGTTCAGGTATGAACTCAGATTACTCACACTATTCAAATACCTCTTCTTCTTCATTACCAATACTTATTCTCACACCGGAGTCGGGTCAAGGAGAGAACCCTCTTCTCCCCTTGGCGAGACTAACGGTGTTCTTTTTGCAGAACCATCGGAGAAGAAGATCAGCTGCAACTGAATCAAATCGAGTGAGAGCTAACCCTTTTATGCGGATTCAAACCCCCTAGATATCTCGGTTCTGACCATTTATCTAGTGTTTCTTCAGATTTCAACTGGAGTACGAGCCGTACCCTAGTAAGTAGGGTATGAGCCATACCTAAGTTAATCTGTAACACCTCGCAAAATCACGACCAATATAATAAAGACACGTGTCATGAAGGTTAAATGTGTAATGAATTGATCTGGAGGGACTAAAATTGTCAAACAATGTAATTATGTAAGTAAAAGGATCCAAAGTGTCAACATGCCAATCTTATGCCTCTGATTGACCTCACACAACGTCCGTATTCTTTAATGAATAAATTGTCCGACATAGAAAGTCGTTTGTGCTTAAATTAAGGATCTTACAAAGCATAGGGGTTAAAAGTGTCAACATGTTAAATGTTACTTTTGAGTGACATTTTAACGATCCCGAAAGCATTGTAATAATTTTATA
Organism: Helianthus tuberosus; assembly: GCA_030545235.1. Taxonomy (NCBI): domain Eukaryota; kingdom Viridiplantae; phylum Streptophyta; class Magnoliopsida; order Asterales; family Asteraceae; genus Helianthus; species Helianthus tuberosus. Next base: position 40,319,383 of record CM060446.1, on the reverse strand, counting down.
TTTTGCTCTCAAGAATGTTGGATAGTAATTTTATGGAGTTTCGATGAAAACAAGACTTTTCGTGTGATCTCATAACTAACCGGGAGCTTAACGGGGTTAAATTGTGACTCAAGACCCTTAAAAGTTAACTATGGGGGTCAAATGTGCAATAAAAGAAAGTTATTTAAACTTAAAATGGACCAGGGACCAAAAATGCAAAGCTTGCAAACTTTTAACCGGATTACCCCATTGCCGCGGGCCGCGAAAGAGTGCCAGCGACAGAAAATTTGGACAGCTGCATGCTCCAGCCTGTCCACCGCCATTGCATGAGTTCTGAACGATACCAGTGGCTTGTAAATGGTTTTTACTGCCCTAAGGACACTTGTGAACATCTGGTAACAACATAGGGACAAATGCAATGATCCTAGAACATCCAAATTCCTATATAAAAGCTTGGGTTTTGCACTTAGAGCTTGCACATTTGAATTTTACTCTCAAACTCACTTCTCTGGAGCCTCTTGGACTTCGAAGAAGCTTTCTCTAGTTCAAACTTCATGCTAATGACTCTTGTAAGTATACTTAGCCTCTATAATTAAGTTTTCATTAGTGTAATGACCGAAAGTCAAAGTTAGCGTAATTAAGCTTTGACTTAGTGATTAATCACAAACGGTCCAGCCATTATTCAAATTGAAAGTGGCTATGTGTTGGTAATTATGTAGGTGTTAAACCCTTAAAAGGGCACCTTCAAATTATCACGTTATCTCAGTCAATTGTCGGGTCAAACTTATTAACAAAAAGTCAAACGGATCAGTTTTCACAAAATAATTCATAACTGATAATGCAGAGGTTAAGGAACATGTTTTAACACTTAAACAACTTGGTAACAATATAAGAACATGTCTAGAAATGTTCAACCTGACAATTCTGAGTTTAGGCTCGGATCACAACCGAAAGTCGCAAAAGTAGACTTTTGCTTTGACTTTCAGTTCTGACTCGATTTAGCTTAGTTTAGATATGCCTTAGGGTTTCTTTTAGACCATATTACATGTTAGTATAACCCTCTGAGATTATACTATATGGTTCCTTTGAAATCTGAATAATTTGCATGTTTCCGTTAAATGCTTAAAAGTTGACCATTATGCCCTTTTTGACATAAAAATGAGATTTTTGAAAATGTGAGAGAACAAAAACCTTTATTACTGATTTATAAGCATGTCCTAAAAAATTGACACTAGTTCATGGTCTAAAATAGAAGTTATGAGCGATATCGTAAAATGAAAGCTTTTTATTAATTAAATGACATTTTTAGTATAAATCATATTTAAACCCACATTTTGGAATCAAACTTTCTGCCCACTGATATAATATAATATTTAGAGATTTTTGGAGGTTTTGTCAAATTTTATACTGATTATATTATAGAGTTCTAGTGTAAATTCGTTATTGACAAAATTGCCCTTTTCTTTGATAAAATGAGTTTTACATAACATTTTGATACCAAACCTTTTTCCTACTGATTTCATATATTAAATAAAATATTTTAAATAGTTGAGACTGATCAAAATCTCATATTTCGTTAAATAACCCGAAAATCGTCAAATACCGACTTTTACGCTTATTAAACGCATAGTATGGGTTAAAACTATATTTAACACCTAAGACTTATTACCTACTGATATTATAAGCAAATATTTATACTTTAACATTAAATAAAAGTTTTGAACTCAGATTTTCAAATTTGACCATTGTAGCATATGTGAAATGACCAAAATGCCCATACGGTGCATAGTTTGGCAATAAATGATAAAATTTCACATATATATGATATCTTACTGATGTAACTTATTAAAATAAATATTTTTACTGATTATTTTTTACCAGAACCTCAGATTTCTATTTAACCTCTTTTATAAACTTTAAAATGACCAAAATACCCTTACGAGGCTTAATTTGGTTTTAAATTTGTTTTGGGCATAATGGAAGTTATCCTAGTGATATCTTAACATATTTAAAGCATATTAACTTGTGGAACCTGTACATGGCTCATTTGGTTACCCGTTATGCATATTTCGAGTTCGGTACGGTTTATGTAACTAGTTTGCATAAATTAACTGAAACGGGTCAAACCTTATCATTTTTACTTCAAAGTCCAGAATGTGTTTAGTTTACCCATTTTATACAAGTCTTCATACTTGTCGGGTCTAAATCACATTCTAATCCGGTCACCGCTTAATCTTGCGTTTTGAACCGTAAACCTTTCATTAAAACAAACTGGTCTAAGTTAAGACTTAAATAAGACCCGATAGGAATCTAACAGGTTATTAAAACCTTCGTTCCAGATTAGGAGCCCAGTAAAAGCTACTTGTGCTTACTGATTGATATACGGCTGAGAATAAAATTGTATTTTAGGTCAGGTAAATACTTTTAACTTATTTTCCCTTATACGTGCTTGGGATACGGTAAATTATTACCGCTTGGTCGGGTATTGAATCTTTAATCAATTAGTGGTTAAATCATTGAGATAACCCGTTTTAATCTGTTTTGTTTGATGCAATTCCTTTGGGGGTTAATGACCGTGTCCTGGGTATCCTTGGCTCATTCATTGAAATGGCCACGACTTAAGCACGGGGTGTAGGCATACACATGACAGTTGCGTATGTAAAAGATATAACCACTCGTTGAGGATAACTCGCTGTGGGATTATATTAGTGGTGTGTCTATTAATCTTAAACCCGGTACTTCTAACCCGGGCTACTGAATGGACGACAAACATATAAATCTGTATACAAGATTATTTTTAAATAATTGTCCCAAGTTATAAAAGATTTTATGCCTTGTGCATCCAAACTAATTTTATAAATGTTTTCAAAAGAGTCAGTTAATTGTATTTACCAGTGTAAACTGACGTATTTTTCAAAAGATTAAGTGCAGGTACTACGCGTAATGGGTTGGCTACTCCTAGTATCAAATAAAGAGTCTTGCAAGCTTTTGATACTTAAAATCTGTTGAACAATATTTCTTTCTGTTTTAGATCCGCTTGTGGATCCACTTACAATCCGTTGTGTAATATTTTATTATACTTTCAACTCGGTTTGTATAAATTACTTTTAGACTTCAGCTGTGCATTAAACTGTGATTAATTGACTATGATGATATCAACTACGTCACGATACTCCCCTACGTGGAAATATCGGGGTGTGATAGGTTGGTATCAGAGCCAAATGACTTAGGACTAATCCTAATCTTATTGTTTTCTTTTGTTTGTTTTGGCAGGAACAAAGACAATGCCGCCACGTTTCAGAGGTAGAGGTGGAAGAGGCAAGGCACCAATACCTGCTAGGAATGACCACAAGGCCGGGCCATCACACCGGCGTACTCCTTCAGTGACCTTTAGCTCTAGTACCCAGGAGGATTGGAGAACTTATCTGGAGCCAGCGAGACGCTCAGTCTCCCTCAGTTCCTCCCCGTCTTATCATCACTCTTTTGGACCTCATCAAGATGAGGAGCACAGTGATTCACACCATTCCTTCATACCGTTGCAGTGGTCGAGTTCACACCGGGCCTTCCAGGACCCGACCCCCTACTTCCAAAGCAGGTTCTATCCGATGAACCAGATTCAACAACCAGAGGGTCCAAACCCTTTGGGGCCAGCTGACCACTATCCCGAAATGCAGGACATGGAGATCGATGAAGACCCAGATCCTGAGATTCCACCAACTGGGACGCCGACACATTCCATCTAGATATCCAGCGGATTATCATTTCATGGTTCGCCTTACAGGGGCCCAGACAGTTTTGCTGAAAGATGGGCCACATACCACTGGGAGTTCACTCCCCCTTTCAATCCACATCCACAGCAGCAGCAGGATCCCTCAGAGGATTCGCATTTCCAGGCGGTCACGCCACCGCCGCCGCCAGAGTAACAACTGCCTCCAGAACCACCGAGGTGAAGAAGAACAGGTGCACGGATGTCCGTGCGTGGGGGATTTCATTTCAGCACCCCCAACACTCCAGTGGCAGCCACTACCCACCACTGCATGAAGACCCGCAAATGGGAGGGCCTTCAAACCCAGCTTCAGAAGTCAACTCTGCTCCAGTCGCACCACCACCGCCCATGGGTTATGATAACCCAATCCCTTCTTACGCCGGAGCAGCGGCATATAACCCATTTGAGCATCAGGCATATTCGGGTTACAATTACTACAATGCCCCAGCCGTCGACCCGTACCTTGAAGCGGCAAACTACAATGCTCTCCACCCTGAGGGGCCCTACGCAGCTTCATACCAAACTGGGTACCCAGCCTATGGGTATCAATACCCACCACCTCCTCAACCGCAGCAGCAGTAGCCGCCGCAGCCGCCTCAACAGCAGGAAATCCTTCAACGGTTGCACGAGGTGGAGCAACAGGTACAGGAGGAGCGTAGGAGCCGCCGGGGTCTGCTTAAGGGTTTGGCAAACCTGATAAAGGGGAAGAAAAAGAGGGATTATTGAAATTCCTTATTTATTTGATTTGTAATTTTTATTTTCAATTAAGTCCCTGTGTGGACATTTTATTTATGTACTTGGTCCCTGCGTGGACTTATCTTTTTTATTTATGTCCCTGCGTGGACAATGTTATTTCTTTAAAAGTCCCGTTTAGGGCAATTGTGTACTTCTCTTTATTTATGGGATGTTTTAATTAAAATTTCATTTGTCATTATATGTATGAATATAATATAAATCAAAATATCACCTCCATTTTTAAAATTTGATCTGCCATTTAATATTAAAGGAATTCTTGAAGGTATAACCTAGCCCATATGTCATTTTAGACATGGCCCTGATGGTAAAGCCTTTTTAAGATTTAAATCCTTCTTAACATCTGAAAACATGTTAACACTCCTGGCAAATGTGATTCGATAAAATCACACTAGTCATCCTTGTATTGGATTTTTCCAATTCCTTATTCTCACCAGATTTAAAATATCCATTAGTGATAAAGTGCCAGCGGGCCATATTCATTGTCCAATAAGAAAAAAGACAGTTGTAGTCTACGACTCCCTGTCAAGAAAACGTGAAGAACTATGATCAAACCTTAATGCCTCGATCTTATAATATCATGACTTAAAATTTTAAAACTATCCTTGTGACTAGGCCTTTTGCGCCACTCTAATATCTTTAATGATTTATAACTAGGGTTAAATTATGAAGAAAATCCTAAATAAATTAACCAATATGGTTTATAATTACCATGGTTAATGAACCATCAAAAATGATGATTCCATAATAACCTCTGAATAAAATATTGTCAATTGTTTTATAGCAATCAAGCCTCAGCATGTCTGAATCAGAAGATGTTAACAGTCATCCTAGGGAAAGGAATGATACCACAAAAAATAATGTAGCCGGTGAAGATTTACAAGCAATGATAGATAATGTTGTCACCCGAGCCATGGACAGACAGTTCAAAGAATCTAATGGTACTCGTAGCAGGACCCTATCTATACCTCATACAAAACCACCTTCCAAGTTGCACGCATCACATAAGGACGATTCTCATCATTCATCAAATCAGAGAAGTGTTCCATCCAAGCGTATTGTGCTCAATTAAGAGCCACGTGTTAAGACCTGCTCCTATAAATACTTCGTCTCTTGTAAACCAAGGGATTTCACAGGAGAGAAAGGAGGCATTGATTGCATGACATGGCTAGATGAGATGGATACTGTGGTTGATATCAGTGGTTGTGCAGAACAAGATATTTGAAGTTTGTTTCACAATCATTTAAGGGTGAAGCTTTATCTTGGTGGAGGTCGTTAATCCAAGCTACAGGGAAGATTCCGTTATATAATTTGACTTGGGATCAGTTTGTTGCATTGATCAGGGAAAATTTATGTCCTCAGCATGAGGTGGAAAGGATTGAAACCGACTTCTTGACTTTGGTCATGAAGAACTTGGATTGTCAGGCATACCTTACAAGTTTCAACACCATGTCCCGATTGGTTCCTTATTTGGTCACACCGGAACCAAAGTGCATAGCTCGTCTTATTGGAGGTCTAGCTCTAGAAATCAAGGCAAATGTGAAAGCATCCAGACCTACCACCTTTAGGTCAGTGGTTGATCTTTCTTTATCTCTTACTCTCGATACAGTTAGGCAGAGATCGCTTAAGAATTCTGATGAAGGGAAGAGGAAACGTGAGGATGAGAACTCACGCCATTCTGATAAGAAACGTAAGGGGAACTCTGAGTATAAGAAGGGTTCTGGGTTTAAAAAGGAGAACCAATAGTCGGGTGAGAAACCCAATTGCAAGACCTGCCAAAAGCACCATTTTGGGAAGTGAATGTTTGAAACAAAATCTCAATCGCAGTCGCAGCCTAGAGTTTGTGGAATTTGCAAGTCTAAGGAACATAAGACTCTAGATTGCAAGAAAATGAAGGACGCAACTTGTTACAATTGTAATGAGAAGGGGCACATCAAGACCGATTGCCCTAAATTTGCAAAGAAGCCTGAAGAGGCTAAGAAGACCGATGCTCGGGTCTTTCAAATGAATGCTCAGGAGGCCATTCAGAACGACAATGTGATAACAGATACCTTTCTTATCAATGATGTTTATGCTAGAGCATTGTTTGACTCTGGTGCAGATAAGTCTTTTGTAGACAATAAATTTTGTAAATTGTTAAATCTGTCTGTTAAAACTCTAAGCATAAAATATGAAGTAGAATTGGCCGATGGTACTATAGAGACTGCCTCAACAGTTCTAGATGATGTTTTATATCCATTAGGAATCACTCTTTTACGCTATCCTTGCTTCTGTTGAAATTGGCAGGATTCGACATAGTGATAGGCATAGATTGGTTATCTCATAACCAAGCCCAAATTGTATGTGATAAGAAGCAAGTGGTTATCAAGACTCCTTACGGTGAGCCATTAACAATTCAGGGAGATACGCAGTACGGGTTACCCAAGCAAGTGTCTATGCTTAAAGCATCAAGGTGTTTGAAGAAAGGTTGTGTCATTTACATGGCACAGGTAACCGTTGATGAACCAAAGCCCAAGATTGAAGACATCCCCGTTATTTCGGAATATCTAGATGTTTTTCCTGAAGAACTACCTGGATTACCTCCAGATAGGCAAGTGGAGTTCAGAATCGATATCATTCCTGGAGCAGCACCAATTGCAAGAGCACCTTATCGATTGGCGCCAACTGACATGAAAGAATTGAGAACACAGTTGGATGATTTATTGGAAAAGGGTTTTATTCGACCTAGCTCGTCCCCTTGGGGAGCATCGATTTTGTTTGTGAAGAAAAAGGACGACTCAATGCATTTATGCATTGATTATCGCGAGTTAAACAAGGTTACAATTAAGAACAGATACCCATTGCCCAGGATCGATGATCTATTCGGTCAACTTTAAGGAGCAAGTTACTTTTCAAAGATCGACTTAAGGTCAGGTTATCACCAGTTGAAGGTCAGAGACGAAGACGTACACAAGACCGCATTCAGAACACGCTATGGCCACTATGAGTTCTTAGTGATGCCTTTGGAGGTCACTAATGCACCTGCAACATTCATGGATCTCATGAATCGCGTTTGCAAGCCGTATTTAGACAAGTTTGTCATTGTCTTCATTGATGACATTCTTATTTACTCAAAGAGTCATGCCGATCATGAAAAACATCTCTGGTGCATCCTTAAACTCCTACAGCAAGAGAAGCTCTACGCCAAATTTTCTAAATGTGAGTTTTGGCTTCGTGAAGTCCAAAATCTTGGACATGTGGTAAGTGAGCGTGGCATCCAGGTGGATCCCGCTAAGATTGAAGCAATTATGAATTGGCAAGCGCCCAAAACACCTACTGAAATTCTCAGCTTCTTGGGTCTAACAGGATACTAGAGACGTTTCATTGAAAACTTTTCAAGGATTGCCGCACCTCTAACATCGTTAACTCGCAAGAATGTCAAGTTTGACTGGGATCCCAAGCAGCGAGAATCCTTTGATGTTCTTAAGCAGAAATTAAGCAATGCTCCTGTGTTGACATTGCCAGAATGAATTGAAGAATATGTGGTTTATTGCGACACATCGCACACAGGTATGGGATGTGTGCTTATGCAGAAGGGCAAAGTTATTGCATATGCTTCCCGTCAATTAAAGGTGCACGAGAAGAATTACACCACCCAAGATTTGGAATTGGGTGCCGTGGTATTTGCACTAAAGCTTTAGAGGCATTATCTTTATGGGACTAAGTGCGTGATCTATTCTGATCATAAGAGCCTTCAGCACCTGTTTAATAAAAAAGACTTAACATGAGACAGCACCGATGGATGGAAACATTAACCGATTATGACTGTGAAATCCGGTATCATCCAGGCAAAGCGAATGTAGTCGCTGATGCTTTGAGCAGGAAATAAAGGATCAAACCTATTAAAATCAATGCCAAAAGCATTGAACTGAAGAACATCTTGAATGAAAGGCTGTTAGCCGCTCAAAAGGAAGCCATATTAGAAGCTAACTATCCGAATGAGAAGTTAGGAGTGACTGCCGATCAATTATCATATAGCAAGGATGGAATCCTTAGGATGAATGGTCGAATCTGGGTTCCAATCCATGGAGGGCTTAGAGATGTGATTCTTCAAGAAGCCATAGTTCGAAGTATTCAGTTCATCCTGGTAGTGATAAGATGTACCAGGATTTAAAGGCAAATTATTGGTGGATAGGTTTAAAGAAATCTATAGCCACTTATGTGGCTAAATGTCTGACATGTGCGCAAGTTAAAGCAGAACATGAAAAGCCGTCAGGTTTGCTACAACAGCCTGAACTTCCCACATGGAAATGGGAAATGGTAACCATGGATTTTATCACTAAGTTACCAAAGACAAAGCACGGAAATGATACTATTTGGGTTATAGTCGATAGGCTGACCAAGTCAGCCCACTTCTTGCCTATTAAAGAAACTCATAGCTCCGACAAGCTAGCTCAGCTGTACGTGGATGAGATTATATCTCTTGACGGAGTGCCAATGTCTATTATCTCTGATAGGGATACAAGATACACATCACATTTTTGGAAAAGCTTTCAGCAATCTTTAGGCACTCGATTAAATTTCAGCACTGCTTATCATCCTCAGACGGACAGGCAAAGCGAGCGTACAATTCAAACGCTTGAGGATATGCTACGAGCTTATGTTATAGACTTGGGTGGAAGTTGGGATGACCATCTTCCTTTAATTGAATTTTCATACAATAATAGTTATCATTCGAGCATTCAAGCAGCACCTTTAGAAGCTTTGTATGGAAGAAAGTGTAGAACGCCAATGTGTTGGGCGGAAGTTGGAGAAACCCAATTGTCAGGACCTGATATAGTCCTCAAGATGATGGACAAGATTGTTCAGATCCGTGATCGTCTCAAAGCTGCAGGGATTGGCAGAAAAGTTACGCAGATAAGAGGCGCAAACCTCTAAAGTATGAAGTTGGTGATAAAGTATTACTCAAAGTATCACCCTGGAAAGGGGTGATGCGTTTTGGAAAAAAAGGGCAAGCTTAGCCCAAGATACATAGGACCATTCGAGGTTATCGAATGTGTTGGAACTGTGGCCTACAAGCTAAACCTACCAGAAGATCTTAGTGGCATACATAATGTATTCCACATCTTCAACCTAAAGAAATGTCTAGCCGATGAGTCGCTAGCAATGTCGCATAAGGACGTGCAGATTGATGAGAGTTTGAAGTTCGTTGAAAAACCTTTGTCGATCGAGGATCGACAGGTCAAGAAGCTTCGAAGAAAGCATGTGCCGATCGTGAAGGTAAAATGGGATGCTCCTAGAGGCCCAGAATACACGTGGGAGGTTGAATCCACAATGAAACAGAAGTACCCTCATTTGTTTCAGTAAATCTCAAGGTCGAGATTTCTTTTAAGGGGGTGAGGATGTAACACCTCGCAAAATCACGACCAATATAATAAAGACACGTGTCATGAAGGTTAAATGTGTAATGAATTGATCTGGAGGGACTAAAATTGTCAAACAATGTAATTATGTAAGTAAAAGGATCCAAAGTGTCAACATGCCAATCTTATGCCTCTGATTGACCTCACACGACGTTCGTATTCTTTAATGAATAAATTGGCGGACATAGAAAGTCGTTTGTGCTTAAATTAAGGATTTTACGAAGCATAGGGGTTAAAAGTGTCAACATGTTAAATGTTACCTCTAAGTGACCTTTTAACGATCCCGAAAGCATTGTAATAATTGTATATTTTGATCTCAAGAATGTTGGATAGTAATTTTATGGAGTTTCGATGAAAACAAGACTTTTCGGGTGATCTCATAACTAACCGGGAGCTTAACGGGGTTAAATTGTGACTCAAGACCCTTAAAAGTTAACTATGGGGGTCAAATGTGCAATAAAAGAAAGTTATTTAAACTTAAAATAGACCAGGGACCAAAAATGCAAAGCTAGCAAACTTTTAACCGGATTACCCCATTGTCACGGCGTAGGCCGACTCCAACTCTTACGCGGGCCGTGTAAGAGTGCCAGGGACAGAAAATTTGGATAGCTGCATGTTGCAGCCTGTCCACCGCCATTGCATGAGTTCTGAATGATACCATGGGCTTGTAAATGGTTTTTACTACCCTAGGGACACTTGTGAACATCTTGTAACAACACAGGGACAAATGCAATGATCCTATAACATCCAAATTCCTATATAAGAGCTTGGGTTTTGCACTTAGAACTTGCACATTTGAATTTTACTCTCAAACTCGCTTCTCTGGAGCCTCCTGGACTTCTAAGAAGCTTTCTCTAGTTCAAACTTCATGCTAAGGACTCTTGTAAGTATACTTAGCCTCTATAATTAAGTTTTCATTAGTGTAATGACCGAAAGTCAAAGTTAGCGTAATTAAGCTTTGACTTAGTGATTAATCACAAACGGTCCAACCATTATTCAAATTGAAAGTGGCTATGTGTTGGTAATTATGTAGGTGTTAAAGCCTTAAAAGGGCACCTTCAAATTATCACGTTATCTCAGTCAATTGTCGGGTCAAACTTATTAACAAAAAGTCAAACGGGTCAGTTTTTACAAAATAATTCATAACTGATAATGGAGAGGTTATGGAACATGTTTTAACACTTAAAAAACTTGGTAAACAATATAAGAACATGTCTAGGCATGTTCAACCCGACAATTCTGAGTTTAGGCTCGGATCACAACCGAAAGTCGCAAAAGTGGACTTTTGCTTTGACTTTCAATTCTAACCCGATTTAGCTTAGTTTAGATATGCCTTAGGGTTCCATTAGGACCATATTACATGTTAGTATAACCCTCTGAGATTATACTATATGGTTCCTTTGAAATCTGAATCATTTGCATGTTTCCGTTAAATGCTTAAAAGTTGATCATTATGCCCTTTTGACATAAAAACGAGATTTTTGAAAATGTGAGAGGACAAAAACCTTTATTACTGATTTATAAGCATGTCCTAAAAAATTGACATCAGTTCATGGTCTAAAATAAAAGTTATGCGCGATATCGTAAAATGAAAGCTTTTTATTAATTAAATGGCATTTTTAGTATAAATCATATTTAAACCCAAATTTTGGCATCAAACTTTCTACCCACTGATATAATATAATATTTAGGGATTTTTGGAAATTTTTGTCAAATTTTATACTGATTATATTATAGAGTTCTAGTGTAAATTCGGTATTGACAAAATTTCCCTTTTCTTTGATAAAATGAGTTTTACATAACATTTTGATACCAAACCTTTTCCTATTGATTTCATATATTAAATAAAATATTTTAAACAGTTGAGACTGATCAAAATCTCAGATTTCCTTAAATAACCCAAAAATCGTCAAATACCGACTTTTACGCTTATTAAACGCATAGTATGGGTTAAAACTATATTTAACACCTAAGACTTATTACCTACAGATATTATAAGCAAATATTTATACTTTAACAGTAAGTAAAAGTTTTGAACTAAGATTTCCAAATTTGACCCTTATAGCATATGTGAAATGACCAAAATGCCCCTACGGTGCATAGTTTGGCCATAAATGATAAAATTTCACATATATATGATATCTTACTGATGTAACTTATTAAAATAAATATTTTTACTGATTATTTTTTACTAGAACCTCAGATTGCTATTTAACCTCTTTTATAAACTTTAAAATGACCAAAATACCCTTACGGGGCTTAATTTGGTTTTAAATTCGTTTTGGGCATAATGGAAGGTATCCTACTAATATCTTAACATATTTAAAGCATATTAACTTGTGAAACCTGTACATGGCTCATTTGGTTACCCGTTATGCATATTTCGCGTTCGGTACGGTTTATGTAACTAGTTTGCATAAATTAATCGAAACGGGTCAAACCTTATCATTTTACTTCAAAATCCAGAATGTGTTTAGTTTACCCATTTTATACAAGTCTTCATACTTGTCGGGTCTAAATCACATTCTAATCCGGTCTCCGCTTAATCTTGCGTTTTGAACCGTAAACCTTTCATTAAAACAGACCGGTCTAAGTTAAGACTTAAATAAGACCCGATAGGGATTTAATTGTAACACCTCGTAAAATCGTGTCCAATGATGTGTTGACACGTGTAATGAACCCTAATAAAGTCAAACGTTGACTATGAGGGACTAATTTCATCAAAAATCGAAAACCTTGATTATGGAAGGACTGAAAGTGTCACCATGCTTAAACTAAGCCTCTAAGTGACCTTATACGGTGTCCGTATTCTCAAATGAGCCACTTGTTGGACGAGAGGAGCCGTTTGCGTAATTATGTGAAAGTTTACGTAATTATGTGAAAGTTTGTGTAATTATGTGAAAGTTTGCGTAGAAGGGTTAAAAGTGTCAACATGTTAATTCTTACCTCTGAGTGACCTTTTATGCCAATAAGTGAAGTTACGCGCAAGTTTGCTAGTTAGAGGGGTTAAAAGCGTCAACATGTTTAATTATACCTCTGAATGACCTTTTAACGAACCCGAAGCATTTCGATGTGCCATCATACTCTTGAGAATCCTTAATATGGGCTACATAGGGTTTTGATGCTATTAAATGATGATACGCGCAAGTTTACGCGTTAAAGAGGCCAAAAGCGTCAACAACTGAAACTACGCTTTCGAGTGACCTTTAAGAGAACCAGAAACTCCGTAATTCTCGGTCACGTTCTCGGGAATCCCTATAAGGGCTATGCAAGACTTTGATATCGATAAATGATATTACGCACAACTTTGTGCGATAAAAAGGACTAAAAGCGTCAAAACTGCGAAAGTATGCATATTCGCGCATATTCTACCTTCTGACCATATCCGTACATCCATAAATTTTTGTAATCATTAAAATATTATATTTTAGTGATAGGAATTCAAAAAAATACCATCCGTTGCGAAATCTAGATTGTTTTCGCGTCCGTTCAAACGTTCGTCGTAATTAAGCAAAAAAACGCGACCGTACGACCGAACGAACTGGCATCCATAATATTTTTGAGCATGGTTCAAGTTAAATATACTTTAACTTCCTTATGGAGCTTAAAAATGGGGTTAACGGGTGTTAGATGTGCCAAAATTCAACGATACGCGTTCAGGGGCCAAACCTGCCAACTTATGAAACTTTGAGTATACAGCCCTGGCCCTTACGGACCGTATACACATGACCATACGGTCCGTATGTGTATCTGAACAGCAGGTTTTTGGACAGCTGCCCTTCTTCTTCCTTGCAGCCTACACAAACCACTTAGGCACTTGTTTTTCGAAATCATGAGCTGATTAATGGTATTAGACACCTGCCTTTACACCTGGAATGATCTTAGGACCTCTCAAAACACTTGGATTGATCCTAGCAACCCTCCTTCAACTATAAATAGGATCCTTTGTTGATCATTGTTCTTGCACAATTCATTCTTCCTATCTCTTCTCTCAAATCTTATAGTTCCTGATTAAGAAGGGAGCTCAAGATTGTAGAAAAGATAGCTAGGACCCTTTGTAAGTGTCTTAGCCCTCTCTTTAGTTCAGTTTTATAATTTAAAATCCGAAAAGTCAAGTTATCGTAAATTAACTTTGACTTTCGGTTTAAACTCAAATGGTCCAGCCACTGTTCAAAATGAATGTGGTTATATAACCATATTTAGGTAGGTTATTAACCCTTGAAAGGGCACCTCCTAATTCGTTCGTTTGCTTAGTTAATTGTCGGGTCAAACCATTTAATTAAAAAGTCAAACTTGGCAAAATTATGAATAATAATCAAAACCATAGATGCAGAGGTTATAAATTATATTTTAACACTCTAATAACTTGGTAATTATTATTAGAACATGTCTAAGCAGGTTCAACCCGACAATTCTGAGTTTAGGGTCAGTTCGCAACCGAAAGTCGCAAAAGCTTGACTTTTGCTTTGACTTTCAGTTCTGACCCAATCTAGCTTAAATCCCTTATGTTTTAAGCTTCCATTAGGACCGTATTATGTTATAGTATAACCCCCTAAGGTTATATCACCTGGTCCTTAGTAGTTTGAATTATATGTTAATCTCCGTTATTATGCTTATAAATGCCCATTTCACCCTTTTGACATATAAATGAGAATTTTGAAAATGTGAGAGGACAAAAACCTTCATTTTTGATATATAAGTATGTCCCAAAAAATTTCACATTAGTTCTTGGTCTCAAACAGGAGTTATGCTCGATATTGTAAATATAAGCTTCTTATTAATTAAATTGCGATATATTGCATAAGGCATGTTTAAACTTGGATTTTTATCCAAAACTCATTACTTACTGTTAAGATATTATTTTTAGGGATTTTTGGAATTTTTTATCAGTTTATAAACTGATTATATCATAGAGTTCTTGTGTAATTCGGTAAATGACGATAATACCCTTTTCATGCATAAAATGAGATTAACGAATGATTTGAATGCCAAACCTTCTCCTACTGATTTCATACATTAAATAAATTATTTAGAGCATTCAAAACTGATCAAAATCTCAGATTTCCATAAAACACCTTAATTATCGTCAATTAGCGATTTTTTACGCCATTTAGGCGCATAGTATGGTTTTAAACCATAATTAACACCTAAGACTTGTTACCTACTGAATTTTTAAACAAATCTTAATATAATTATAGTAGGTATAATTCATGAACTCAAACTTCCGAAAATGTCCTTAAAAGCATATGTGAAATGACCAAAATGCCCTTTCGGGGCATAGTTTGGCCATAATTGGTAAACCTCACATATATATAATATCTTACTGATGTAATGTGATAAAATAAATATTTTTACTGATTACCAAAGACCAGAACCTCAGCTTGTTTTAAAACCTCTTTTATAAAGGGTAAAATAACCAAAATGCCCCTACGGGACTTAATTTGGTTTTAAATACTTTTTGGGCATATATGTTAACATCCTACTGATGTATTAAAATATTTTAAGTATAATGACATAAGGGACTTGTATATGGTTCATTTGGTTGCCCGTTACGCATTTACGTGTTCGGATCGGTTTATGTACCTAGTTTACGTAAGTTTGCCGAAACGGGTTTAACCTTATCATTTTTATCTCAAAATCAAGAATATGTTTAGTTTACCCATATTATACAAGTCTTCGTACTTGTTGGGTCTAAATAACATTCTATTCCGGTCATCGCTTAATCTAGCGTATTGCACCGCTTTAGATACTTTAAGCTAGCCGGGCTTAAGTCTACGACTTCAATAAGACCGTTAGCATTCTGAATTGGTTATATATTACCATCACTCCAGACTAGAGCCACCCGGTAAAAGCTACCTGCATTTAGATAGATTGGATACGACTGAGTTATTATGCTGTGAATGAAGTATTAGCTCAGGTAAATACTTTTAACTTATTTTCCCTTATACGGGCTTGGGATACGGTAAATTAATACCGCTTGGTCGGGTGTGGATCAATCAAATGCCGGATTGTGGCTAGTAAACCCACACAAACCCGTTTTGATACTGTTTTGTTGATAACTTAAACATTGGGGGTTAACGACCATGTCCTGGATATATCCTCGGCTCATTTCATTTGTAAATGGCCACGACCGATGCGCAAGGTGTAGACATACACCGAAAAGATGCCAATATTAAATTATTAATTACCCACAAGTTGGGGATAACTCCTTTATGGGTTTTATAAGTGGTGTGTTGTTTAATCATGTCTCAGTCTCTGTACTGGGCCCCAGATGTATGGTAAACATGTAATTCAGTATACACGATTTTATTAAAGATTGTCCCAAGTTATAAAAGGTTTTGTGCCTTGAGCACTTAAATCAATTTTCATAAACTCTTTTCAAACGAGTCAGTTAATTGTATTTACCAGTGAAAACTGACGTATTTTCAAAAGACTAAGTGGCAGGTACTACTCGTAATAGGCTGGGAGTTGCTCGGTGTCGAAAAAAGAGGATCTTGCAAATCCTTAAAGATGCCATAAAGTCTGCTAAACTTCATTTTATACATTCTGTAATGATCCACCTGTGAAATTGATATTACAGGCTCATTTATTATAAATACTTTGATATTTTCAGACATTGAGTTTGTAATAATATTTTTATATTCCAAGATTTCTGCTATGCTATTCTGTGTATGTTTGACCATGATGATATCAACTACGTCACGATACTCCCCAACGGGCCTACCGGTAATATGTGGAAATATCGGGGTGTGCCACTAATAGGTTATTAAAACCTTCGTTCCAGATTAGGAGCCCAGTAAAAGCTACTTGTGGTTGCTGATTGATATACGACTGAGAATAAAATTGTATTTTAGCTCAGGTAAATACTTTTAACTTATTTTCCCTTATACGGGCTTGGGATACGGTAAATTATTACCGCTTGGTCGGGTATTGAATCTTTAATCAATTAGTGGTTAAATCATTGAGATAACCCGTTTTAATCTGTTTTGTTTGATGCAATGCCTTTGAGGGGTTAATGACCGTGTCCTGGGTATCCTCAGCTCATTAATTGAAATGGCCACGACTTAAGCACGGGGTGTAGGCATACACCTGACAGTTGCGTATGTAAAAGATATAACCACTCGTTGAGGATAACTCGCCGTGGGATTATATTAGTGGTGTGTCTATTAATCTTAAACTCGGTACTTCTAACCCGAGCTACTGAATGGACAACAAACATATAAATCTGTATACAAGATTATTTTTAAATAATTGTCCCAAGTTATAAAAGATTTTATTCCTTGTGCATCCAAACTAATTTTATAAATGTTTTCAAAAGAGTCAGTTAATTGCATTTACCAGTGTAAACTGATGTATTTTTCAAAAGATTAAGTGCAGGTACTACGCGTAATGGGCTGGCTACTCCTAGTATCAAATAAAGAGTCTTGCAAGCTTTTGATACTTAAAATATGTTGAACAATATTTCTTTCTGTTTTAGATCCGCCTGTGGATCCACACAATCCGTTGTGTAATATTTTATTATACTTTCAACTTGGTTTGTATAAATTACTTTTAGACTTCCGCTGTGCATTAAACTGTGATTAATTGACTGTGATGATATCAACTACGTCACGATACTCCCCTACGTGGAAATATCGGGGTGTGATAGGTTGGTATCAGAGCCAACATTGAGTGAATTAAACACTAGCCTTTTGTGTTTAATCTCAATGACACAGTTTGCACATTCCTTGACTTCCGAGTCTAGTCAAATGACTTAGGACTAATCCTAATCTTATTGTTTTCTTTTGTTTGTTTAGGCAGGAACAAAGACAATGTCGCCACGTTTCAGAGGTAGAGGTGGAAGAGGCAAGGCACCAATAACTGCTAGGAATGACCACGAGGCCGGGCTATCACACCGGCGTACTCCTTCAGCGACCTTTAGCTCTAATCTGGCCCACTAAAGTCCAGTTTCATTTTTTCTTTGTCTCATTATGTCGACGGCTCGTAGGAGTCGTACCCTTTTCTCTTGATACGGGATGTACTCTACTATTTTATTTTATCTTCCTCGTCAACTATTTCTAGAGTGTCATCTAATTCTGCTTTTTTCCATCACATACACGTACAACTTTAAGAAAGCATTAATACCTACTTTTCTTATCAAAATTGAGATGATTTATCGTAAATGCGAGTCTTTTTATATATGAATACTATGTGTCCTACGGATCATACCTGTGATTTTGTGTTCTAATATATAGACATTTATAATGGCTAACGAAAAAACAGAGCATAACATGTGTACTCAGGTGTTAAAATGGCTAATGAAAAAACAGAGCCTAACGTTACATATGTTGATGGAGCAAAATTGAATGTTGATATTGGCATTAACCTGAAAAGTAACAAGAAAACTGTTGAAGACGTAAATGTTGACGAAGGTTCTAGCTTTTTAGCTTTATGACAAAATCATGATATGTTTCAAAAAAAACGTTATATTGAATTTTTTTATGCTGTTTGGTTGGTTGGTGCAGAATTCCTCAAGTATTCGCCTTCACCTTCAAAGACTTGCTGATAGGTTGATCTAGATCTGGGTAACTATGAACGGTTCTTAGAAGGGATAATAACATAACAACCGGAAAGATCTACCAGGTACCAAATTGGATGTTTCATGGTTGTTTTTACTTTTTAATTGTGTTTATCTATCAAAGGTACTGATAAGTGATTTGTTCTCATTTTGTCAGTCTGTTCTTGAGAAGGAACGAAAAGGAGATTATCTTGGAAAAACCGTTAAGGCAAGTATATGTGCATAAACTAAGTTATAATATCTTTTTAATAAAGGGAAACATTTTGGTACATACTGATGCTCTGTATCTCAAGCGTCTTTTAGGTAGTCCCACACATAACGGATGCTATTACGGATTGGATTGAGTCAGTTTCTGCCATTCCCGTGGATGGCAAAGCGGGCCCAGCAGACGTGTGTGTCATAGAGTTAGGAGGAACAGTTGGTACCACCTTATGAAACATAACCTCTACATTGTTCTTATAGTTTAATGCTTGTTAAATAATTAATATCTTTGTTATCGTTATTAGGTGACATTGAGTCTATGCCCTTCATAGAGGCTTTGCGACAGTTATATTTCTCAAAAGGTAAGTTTACTAGCATGATTCTTATATGCTTTAATCATAGCACAAAATCATGTTTGTTAAAGGACAATTATCTGTTATTTCGTACAGGAACAGTTAATTTCTGCCTCATTCATGTTAGCCTCGTGCCTGTGCTCGGTGTCGTTGGGGAACATGTAATATTGTTCAATCTAGGGATAAGTAGTTTATACATGGGATGACTATGAATGGTGTATATTGTTATGAAGATTTATCAATACACTGGGTTGTACACATATGTACAGGGTATTTTTTTATTAATACATTGGGTTATGAAAATTTATTAATACACTGTGTACACGGCGATCTACACATGTGTAAATTGTTGTGTACAAGTGTTTAATTTTATGGAGCATGTGCAGGTAAATGGTGTTTCAAACCTGAGGTGGAATAGGGATGGATATGACGATGCTAAACGTCTGGAAAAGTTCAGAAGGATTTAGAAGGCGTGTTTGACACGGTTACGGAAAAAATATGTTGGGAAAATAGTATGTTCATATGCAAATAAGCGTCGGGAAAGAATATTGGCAGAAGTGGATGCATATCACAAGATGAAGAAAGACTTTTGATGCTTATATTTTCATGGTAGACAATAACAATTGTGACGCTAGTTTATAGAATGTTGCTAGATACTTTGTTTAGAAGTCGGTAGACGGTTTTTATTGTTGAAACTATGTTTGTGATGCACAATTCGAGTTTTTATTTGCTGCTTTGTGTTTTTTTTTGGTGTTTTGGACGTTTTGATGGCATGTGTATGATGTTTAGTCGTTAAAAGATATCTTGATTGGGATTTTGTATATTGAGTTTGTGGTGACTTGCAGCATTAGCGGCACTTTTTTTACCATCAACGACCATCCTTTAGTGGTGATATGTGTCATTTTATTGCTTCTCTTTTTGGTTTTCAATAACAATTAAGGTTAAAATTGTTTGTGGGACTGAATCTCACTTGGTTTTGATCTAAGAAGAGGATACATATAGAATGATGTTTAAACCAATGTTCAGTAAAACCATATATTTAGGAGCCTAAGAAACACACATAGAATATAATACAAATTCATTGATAAATATGTCACAAAAGATTAAAATGTGAGGCATTCTACCATCACAACATGATCAAGAAACTCATTCTAAACTTCTTGGATCTCATCTAATGCATAGTTGTTGGTTGACATATTTGCATAGTTCACTTTGTTAAACCTCACAACGGGGTACCGAGTTTTTGGGTCCTACACATCATAGCATTTGATATCCACATAAGCATCAAATATGCACTAAGTTAACATATTAATCACACACATGACACATATATGTTATAAATTTTACCTGATCAACAACTGATCCCACTCCTTTGAACCAGTATGACTCCTTTCTAAGAATTCTCACCTGTGTCCACAAGATAATATTATCAACCACTTAACTTTATATTACATATCTATTGAATCAAACTACAATGCTATACTAATCAGTATATCTAGATTCACACAGACAAAGATACATAAAAACAAACCTAAATCATAGAGTGGGGTTCGTTACAGAACACTAAATTATTGCAAGAACAAAATGAACAAACCTAAATCGTTCATTTTTTAAATCTTTCATATTTCTTAAATACATATACGTGCATAAAAGCCATCAAAATAACTCCAAAATATACAAGCGTATAACATAAAGGCAGAATATTTATGAACCCAAAAAACAGAGTATACATATGTGTATAATCGAATGAACCAAAAAACAGAGTATACATATGTGTATAATCGAATGAAAAAAAACAGAGTATACATATGTGTACAATTGAATGAACCCAAAAAACCTGTAACTTTCCGATGAACAGCCTAACATCGCATAAAAACATAGCAACATCGCATATAAACATTTTTGTGGTTGAAAATCAGATGATTAAACAACTATTATAACTTCAATCTGATATTTATACACCCGATGAACGAAACCCTAACTTTCCAATTTCTTATAATTAAAAATAAGTAGCAAGCATAAACAACTGAAAACGATGTATTGAAAGTAAACTTACCACTGCAGATGGTATAGAGAGAGAACGAGATTGATGTTGATGACGATGATCTTATGATGTTCTAAAACCAAATCGAAGTATAGAGAGAGAACAAGATTGATGTTGATGATGATGATCTGATGATGTTCTAAAACCAAATCGAAGTGTAGAGAGAGAACGAGATTGATGTTGATGATAATGATCTGATGATATTGAAATCACAAGATTATAGGAATCAATTATCATGTTTGGTAACTGATTGTGATAAATCTCTTTAAAAGTTGATATATAATTTAAAAATAAAATTAACTTTATATGGTTAATGACAATCCTACCCCTTATCATCTTAAACAAAATCAAGGGCCAAGATTAGTTCACACAGTTCACTTTACAGAAGTTGTTCACATTTGAACCCAATCCGATAGGGGAAAGTTCTATACAGAACACTAAATATTGCGAGAACATGCAGAACACAATGAATCACCTATTTTTCAATCCTAAAAACCTAAAAAGTAAATGGAGATGTTACAAATGTAAGATTTATTGTTTCTTACACTTGAATTCAAAACAAAATATGGAAATTTTTCACTTTTCTTATAACCTACACATATGTAGGTTATGTGTATGTTAAATTAACAACATGTATGTAGGCTATGTGTAGGTAAAAATATATGGTCTTTTTATGTATATATAATACACATATGAATGTAAAAAACATAAAATTAAAAAATATGAACTTTAAATGCTAAAATTTAGTGTTTTAGGGTTGTTATTTTTGTTCTCGCAATAATTAGTGTTCTGTAATGATCCTCATCATATATATATATCATATATATATATATATATATATATATATATAGGGGAAGGATACACTAAAAAGTGGATTTTGTCTAAGTAGCCTAAAAAAGATTATGATGATGACATGTGCCACTCCTAATAAGTAGGAATGAATGACATTTTGGTCATTATAAATAGGAGTGAAAATGACATGTGGTACCCCTTTTGTTTTTTAAAAATAGAGTTAAATGCCCGAATAGTCCCTGTGGTTTGCCCTTTTTTCACCTTTAGTCCCTAACTTTCTAAAATTACAGCTATAGTCCCTAACTTTTCAATTTTCGTTCCCGGATAGTCCCTGTGCCTAACATCAGTTAGTTTTCTCAGTTAAGAGGGTATGAAATTACAAAAATACCCTTTCCTTAAAAAGGGTATTTTAGAAACCCTTAAATTCAAACGCTGGTTACAGAACAATGGAACAGTGGCTTCGACTGATGAATATCTTCATGAACTCTGTTTCTCCAGAAACAGAAGCATCCTTTTGGCTCCAATCTTCCTTCAATTCTTAATCAACCCACATCTCCACTGCTTCTTTCCTCAATCTCCCCATGCAACCCACTGAATCCATCGTTCCCAATTCATCTTCTTCATTTCCAATCCCAAATAAACAAAGGTAAATTCCCAATTATTTCAACCAAAAGAAAATACCCATTTGATCAAATAAGTTGATTATCCTTTCCTCAGGTTTATGTGGATGCAAACATTGCCTAATATAGTTCAAGCTTGGATTTTATCGTTTCTTGTTTACGAGAATGCCAAGTTTAATAAGCAAGAATTGTCAAAACTTGCACGGGAGTTGCTGTTTAATGCTACTGAGGTTGATTTTTGGGTTAGGAGAGGTGCACACCAACTGTTTGATGTTGTGTCTGACTCAAACTTCAAATGGGTTTCTTGTTTGAATCTGTCAATCTGGATTCTCAAGAAGAGAAGTTTGGGATCTGGCTTGGGTGGCTTAACGATGTCGCTAGTGGCAATGATGCAGTTCATGTTCTTCCGTGGCTTCCTATTTCGGTAGATGATATGAACACTAGACTGCCGGATGTGACATGTGAAGATGATGAGAAAACTAACTGATGAACACTAGATTGCCGGTTTTGGCGGTAAATGACAAAATACCCTTGTTCTTCTTCTTTTTATTTATTTATTAAATGCCCGAATAGTCCATGTGATTTGCCTTTTTAAGGAAAGGGTATTTTTATCATTTCACACCCTTTTAACTGAGAAAACTAGCTCATGTTAGGCACAGGGACTATCCGGGAACGAAAATTGAAAAGTTGAGGACTATAGATGTAATTTTAGAAAGTTAGGGACTAAAATGGCAAAACATAGGGACCATCCGGGCATTTAACTCTTAAAAATACAACAAAACAATCTAGTACAAAAAAATCTAGCACAAAAAATCTAGTACAAAAAAATATAGCACAAAAAATGTAGAACAAAAAAATCCAGCACAAAAAATTGAGAAAAAAAATTAAGACAAAAAAAGTTAGCACAACAATATAGTACAAAAATCTAGCACAAAAAAATGTCATACAACATAGAATTACAACACATTTTTAGTGGGTTTTTAGTCTTCATATTTTATATAGCAATATGGTACTCAAATTAAAGATAAAAAGACGCTCGATTTTACGGTGAAATTTTTATGAAAAAATAATGTCGTATAAAAAAGTTATGAACGTTTAAAAAATGGGGGTGGAATATGCATGTGCCTTGCATGTGGAGAGAGAAAGTCCATAAATAGAATTTTTCGAAGATACCCTTGCACTACTTCTTTCTAGGGCTGCAAACGAACCAAATGTTCGGCGAACAGTTCGTGAACTGTTCGGCGGGAAGTTCGTTTGTTTAATAAACAAACGAACACAAACTAGAAATTCTGTTCGTTTAGTTAAACGAACAAACATGAACAGTGGGCGCGTTCGTTCATTTATGTTCGTGAACGTTCGGTAACGTGTTCGTTTGTGTTCGATAGTTCTTTAGTGTTTTTAGCTTTTATATTTTATATTTTATATTTTATTTAAATACTTCAAAATTCCGACAATATTTAATAAGTGTCATTGTATTATATATTTTGTTCATGAACGTTTGTTTGTGTTCGTTTGTTACCATTTGTGTTCATGAACATTAGTTTGTGCTCAATTGTGTTCATCATCGTTCGTTTTCATTCGTTGCCAAAAATTAACAAACAAACACCAACGAACAAGTTCATTTCCATAACAAACAAACACGAACATAAAATCTTGTTCGGTAAGCGTTCGTGAACACATATATTTCTTAACAAATGAACACGAACAAGGACTTGTTCGTGTTTGTTCGGTTCGTTTGCAGCCCTACTTCTTTCTCCTAAACTTTCATCTTAACCATTGATTTGAAAAATGAATGGTTAAGATTCCTTCTCATAGGCAAAATAAACTTTTTATTTGATCTTACCCCTATATTTATATATAGTTAGGTTAACGTACAAGAGCCCTTATCCTACATTACGTACGCGATCATCTTAGCCGTCAGATCTTCATCCCACATTAAAATCGCATGTTGGTTTTTTGTAAAAATTTCGCATGTTGGTTTTTTAACATGCGATTTCATCAAAATTACCACATGCGAAATTGTTACAAAAAACCAACATGCGTTTTCATCAAAATTATCACATGCGAAATTGTTACAAAAAAACCAACATGCGATTTCATCAAAATTATCATATGCGATTTCATCCATGCTATTTTATAACATGCGATTTCACATCGCGTACGTTAAACCATTTTGTACAATACACTTTTTCTATATATATATATAGGGTTGGGATAGTATATATTAATTCAGAAGTGAGAGAAGTGTATTATAACACTATATAACACCATATAAACACTGTATAACAATATGTAACACCATATAACACTATATATAACAATATATAACACTATACATCTATCATAGACATGCTATCAGACAAACTATAATGTTATATTTGTTATATAGTGTTCCATAATGTTATATGGTATTATATGGTGTTACATATTCTTATACGATGTTTATATGGTGTTATATAGTGGTATATATAGTGTTATAATACACTTCTCACACTTCTGTATTAATGTACAAGATCCTCTACCTATATATATATATATATATATAGGGGGCCGCTAGAATGAGAACCACCACGAGTTATGAGAACCACGAGAACCACGCCCCGCGGGTGGTCGTTGACCACGAAATTTTTTTTACACCATCCGTATATTTTAAGACCGGGTGTAAATTTTGGGTTCAAACGGCGCGCCCGAGGGGGTAGTTTTTTACGCCCAAAGTTTGGGTTTTTTTAATTTTTCTTTTTTTTAACCAAACTTTGGGCGTAAAAAACTACCCCCTTGGGCGCGCCGTTTGAACCCAAAATTTACACCCGGTCTTAAAATATACGGATCTAGGTGTAAAAAAATTTCGTGGTCAACGGCCACCCGCGGGGCGCGGTTCTCGTGGTTCTCATAACTCGTGGTGGTTCTCATTCTAGCGGCTCCCTATATATATATATATATATAGGGGAAGGTTAAAATGAGAACCACCTCGAGTTGTAAGAACCAGTGAGAACCACCCCCGCGGGGGGCCGTTGACCACGAAATTTTTTTTACACCTAGATCCGTATATTTTAACACGGGGGGTAAATTTTGGGTTCAAACGGCGCGCCCGAGGGGGTAGTTTTTTACGCCCAAAGTTTGGGTTTTTTTAATTTTTTTAATTTTTCTTTTTTTTTACCAAACTTTGGGCGTAAAAAACTACCCCCTCGGGCGCGCCGTTTGAACCCAAAATTTACCCCCCGTGTTAAAATATACGGATCTAGGTGTAAAAAAAATTTCGTGGTCAACGGCCCCCCGCGGGGGTGGTTCTCGCTGGTTCTTACAACTCGAGGTGGTTCTCATTTTAACTTATTCCTATATATATATATATATATATATATATATATATATATATATTTGAAGTGACGACAGATATATTAAAGTTAAGGTTTTAAAATAAGAAATGTTATTATTTTATTATATTAACCTGATTTTAAAATTAATAAAATAACTATTTTAATTAAAATGATTTTTTAAGGATGTTATGGTACTTTTTGAAATCCGTAATTAAAAGTCAGATTATACTTTTAGTAAACTTATTATTCAAACCCAATACGACAACAAAATATTTGTTGCAAAACCTTATCCAAAGTTGTGATACTTTATTACATAGTCTTATTTTGTTTTTCACAATTTAATATCAAATATAAAATTAAAAGATGTTCGAGTCTATCACTATCCAATAGTCTAGTGGTACACCCAGTATTTTGCGTAAATTACAATTTTCGTCCTTTATCTTTGTATCGAATTGCAACGGATAACCTTTAACTTCGATAATTACAGTCACAATCTTTTATTTGAAAAATCAGTTACACCTTAGGTCCTTTAATACTAACCAAGTTAAAATTTTAAGTTAAGTCTGATAATATGTCATGCACATAAGGGTAAATACATCTTTTTACTGCCTTAACAACTATTTGTACAATAATTATGTTTTGCTCATTGATCGATGCCCCTTTCTCTCTCCCTCTCTAAACTCTCTCTCTCTCTCACTCTCTATAAAATGTCTACAACCAGAAAAGAGTAACCATCTAACTCTACCACACACTGCCGTCTCCATCTAAATCCACCACATCATCACACCGCCTCCATCTTGGTCTTAGAATCAGTTTTCAAAAATCCAAATTGCAAAAGTACACATGAACGTTATTAGAAAGTATAAACTGAAAAGCAAATTGGGTTACATACGAAGGCATTTAGAAAAAAAAAACATTATAGAGATTAATTTATTCAATTCTTAACCTTTCACACAATTTCTCCACCTATCTTTTAAATGTGACATTATTTGTTTAAACCGAACAAAGTTATATATTATTTTTTAAGTAGTAATCTTATACAAAGAAAAAGAAGGTAGATTGGTTAAAGGTTTAAATGACCAGCAACTTATACATCGTTAAAAGATGAAACCCAATTAAAGATTTAGAGAACCAATCACCTCTGCAACCATCACTACCGAAAAAATCCTTAATTGATAGCCGCTAAAAAAAATACATGGCCTCCTTAGCTCCAAAATAAACTGTCTACAACCAGAAAAGAGCAACCATCTAATTCTGCCACACATTGTCGTCTCCGTCTAGATCCACCACATCATCACACCGCCTCCATCTTGGTCTTAGAATCAGTTTTCAAAAATCCAAAATGCAAAAGTACACATGAACGTTTTTAGAAAGTATAAACTAGAAAGCAAATTGGGTTACATATGAAGGCATTTAGAAAAAAAAAAAACATAATAGAGATTAATTTATTCAATTCTTAACCTTTCACACAATTTCTCCACCTATCTTTTAAATGTGACACTATTTGTTTAAACCGAACAAAGTTATATATTATTTTTTAAGCAATAATCTTATACAAAGAAAAAGAAGGTAGATTGGTCAAAGGTTTAAATAACCAGCAACTTATACATCGTTAAAAGATGAAACCCAATTAAAGATTTAGAGAACCAATCACCTCTACAACCATCACCACCGAAAAAATCCTTAATCGATAGCCGCTCAAAAATAAAAAAACCTGGCCTCCTTAGCTCAAAAATAAATAAAAAAAACCCTTAATCGACAACCGTTCAAAAATCAAACCCGGCATCGCTTTTTGGATATTGAAGAAGTGGTGGTTGGTTCGACTTTTCAGATCTGAAACTAGCACAACATATTTGTCTTCGTTTCTGGTGGTTCTGTGGTGGCGGGTATTCGTGGATTTGAGGGTTGCGGTGGTGTGGGTTGGAGGTTAAGTGGTAGTGGAAGGATGGTGAGGAGGGAGATTGATCGGATACGGTGGCCGGGGTGGTGGTGGTTGTGACGAAATTGGAGGTGGAGGTGGCAAGATGTGGTGGTTCGGGTTTTAGGGTTAGGAAATTGGAGAAGATGAAGTTTATATGCAATTTTTTGGTTTTATTTATTAAACATGTAAATAAAAGCATGAATTGAACAAAATACCCTCAAGTAACTATATCTAACTGATAATTTTAATCTGGTTAGTGCTAAAGAACGTAGAGAGTAACGAGTTTTGCAATTAAAGGATTGTGACTGTAATTATTGAAGTTAAAGGCTATCCATTGCAATCCGGTACAATCATAAAGGACGAAAACTGTAATTTACCCAAGTATTTTTTATATTCATTATTATATTACCTTGTACTCAACAAAACCATGAAAGAAATTTACAATTTCATTTATTATATAACTTTTTTGAAATTAGATTGAATTGTAAACTTTGTCTTTTATCTTTATACCATATTTTTAGTTGGTGTCTTTTGTCTATAAAATTAACGAGTTTTGTACTTATTGTTTCAAAATCTTGTACATTATATCATTTTTTCTCTCTCTAAAAAAAACTAATATGGATTGGAGCATGCCTTAAGTCCAGCAGGGCGTCGGTTTTAGTGAACGGTTCGCCAACGGCGGAATTCAGCTTACAGAGAGGACTTAGACAAGGTGACCCACTATCGCCTTTTCTATTCATCCTTGCTATGGAAGCCTTAGATGTGGTTATAAATAGGGCTATAAATAGAGGTGATTTTAAAGGAATACAACTCCCGAATGATGGACCATGTATATCCCATTTATGCTACGCAGATGATGTAATTTTCATGGGGGAATGGTCTGAATTAAACATATTGAATCTCAATAGAATTTTGAGATGCTTCCAATTATGCTCCGGACTAAAGGTGAATTTTAACAAATCAAGTCTATATGGGGTGGGTGTAGAAGATGAAGAACTAGAAAACATGGCCAACAGATTAAGGTGCAAGAAAGGCAGCATGCCATTCGGTTTTCTTGGGTTGACTATTGGTGCAAACATGAAAAGAATAAAATATTGGAAGCCCGTGATGGACAAGTTTAACACAAAATTATCGGCCTGGAAGGCCAAATGTCTTTCTTTTGCAGGTAGAATGGTCTTAGCTAAAGCGGTGATGGGAGCTTTACCGAATTATCACTTCTCGATGTACTTGGCACCAAAGAAAGTAATACAAACATTAGACGCAATACGGAGGGATTTCGTGTGGGGAAGAAAAGATGGAAAGAACAAGATCCGGTGGATTGCATGGAACAAAATGACAAAACCAAAAAAGTATGGCGGGTTTGGAATAGGAGACTTGCGAAATACAAACTTAGCTTTATTGGTAAAATGGGGATGGAAATATAAAATGAATCCGGAAGCTCTATGGGCGAAGGTCATCAAGGCAATTCATGAAAGCAAAAGAAGTACGAAATACATACCAATTGACAATAGAAATGCAGGACTTTGGAAAGATGTTATGGCGGCACATAAGGAACTTGAAAATAAAGGATTAAAGCTGAAAGAAAAATTAGTTGTCAAACTGGGGAATGGAACAAAGACAAAGTTCTGGCTGGACAACTGGGCCGGAGGGATGCCGCTTGCCGATAAATACCCAAATTTATTTAAGATCGTGAAGAATAAAGATGCTAAAGTGGCGGACCTGGTTATCAGACTCGAAAACGAAAATCAATGGAACATCGAGTGGTCTCGGCCTCCAAGCAATGATGGCGAATGGGCTCAATGGTCTGGTATGTTATACGACATTAATAAAGCAACTTTCAGTAATGGGGATGATTGCTGGGGATGGATGACAGACAAATGGGAGGATTTCTCAGTATCAGTTATAAAGGACCAGCTCATGAAACTTTCGGCAGCTGAACATGAGGAACAGTGGAAGCATTGGAATACATGGGTACCAGCCAAAGTAAACTATTTTACTTGGAGAACGGCCATAGGAAGAATACCGGTTAAAACTGAGTTAAGGAAAAGAGGTATTACGCTAAACAATGATATATGCTCGAGGTGCGGATCAACGGATGAATCGGTTAACCACTTAATTAGCGAGTGTACGAGTTCAAAGACAGTGTGGTGGAACGTATTGGCTTGGATGAAGTTACCTACTTCAACCGTTGTCAGTTCAATCGAGGAAATTATGGGTGGCATTAATGGTTTAGCAGGCTCACAAGGATGGAAGAAAACTGTAAAGCTGGTGTGCCAAGCAACTATATGGAATTTGTGGAAAACAAGAAACGAAAAGGAGTTCAGAGGGATTGCACGGTCTGGAAATAATGTTGTTGAAGATATTAAAGGAGATACTTTCTTATGGCTAAAGAGTAGATCAAAATTCAAGGAACTAATGTGGGAAAGGTGGGTAGATTTTAATATAAGAGATATAATAACATAGAGATTGTAATGGGAGTCGGGGGAGGTACGATGTGTTTATTTTAATTTCCGTATTGTAAGCTTTGGGTTTTACAGCATATGCTGGCCCTATTCTATAATCATAGAATTTTGCCGTTCAAAAAAAAAAAACAAATAATTGAATAGCCTTTCTCTCTATACTCCATATATCTACCACAAGCACTACCACCAGCTGTTTCCACCACCACCACAATCTCTTCTACACTACACTATACAACCACCACCCTCACTGCTACACTATACAATCCCCACCACCACTGACACCAGCCAACACCGCTCTCCTTTAACCAGATCTAATCTGAACGAGGTGACCCCCAACATAAAGTTCTTTTGTTAACAAACAAGAGTGAGGGTATGCAAGTAAATGGCTTTGTTTCAGAGGCCACTGAAAAGATTCTAATACAAGCCGATTTTTTTTTAACAACAAACTTGACACATTCGTGAATTTCCCAATTCATAATCTTGTTTTAAGCAGATCTAGTGGCGACAATGGGGTTTTATGATTCTGATGTTTAGTTTTTGGTGACTTAGAAGATTCTTAGACTGAGTGTAGTGGGGCGACTCCCCCACCCGAGTCGCCCGGAGTCGCTTGGAACACCGCCCCCTAGGCGACCTGGGTGGCGACCCCTCCAGCCCAACCTCTTCTCGTCGCCTCTTCATCACACAACCTGCTCACTTTTTTCATTCCCAATGCAATAATCCACCATTAATTAATCAAGTGAGGCCACAATATAACACTTTATATTTTTAAAATAAAAAAAATCAAAATTAAATGGGTGCCACGTGTCGCAAGACGCCCTACCCAGCAAAATTGCCCCACTACCCCTTTTTTGCTCAAAATCCTCTAATATGACGTGGCGCCACGTGTCGCAAGACGCCCACTCAAAAGGTTGCCCCACTACACTCAGTCTTAGTGATTGTTGTGGGTGATCAGTTAAGGTTTGTGTTTGGGTTTGTAATCATAGGTCAAATTTCATGTTATAATAGAGGGAGAAAATGTTTTGGTTCTATATATATTATATAACTTTTTTTAAATTAATGTATTTTTTTAATTAACTGAGCAAAATTTCAAAAGTACCCTCATGTGATATGCACATAATCTCATTTAAAAAAAAAAATTCTTAATTTTAAAGATAAATAACACCGTCTAAAATGTGGTATAAAGATATAGGACAAAATTTACAGTTCACTCTTGAAATTATAATATTTAAACCGCTTTAATTATTCGAGATCAGGATTAAGATTGTGATTTCTTTTATTAAGAAAAAAGGAATTATGAGAATATGCTAATTCTCTTTTGAAGAAAGTTATGAAATCAATCTTATTTTTATTAATTTTAAATATTTGATTATTATTATTATTATTACTATTAGTGTTACTTCTTTATAGAACCAAAAAATAAATAAAGTACAACATGAAGAATTGACTTGCGTCAAACGATACTTTTATTCATAAAGCGATAAAAGCCTATTCACAACACCATAAAATATTCAAAGATAATATTTTATAATGTACACATGTTTAGACACAAATTAGATGACCTTTCAACTTACATCGTTAAATATTAGATACAAATTATACACTTGATTATTAACGAATGGAATATTATTTTGTTGACCCTTTATATATATAAAGACTAGGTTAGAACCTCGTGTATTACACGGGTTGAATAAATGTAATTTTATATAGTAAATAATAAAAAATTATATCTTTATGAACCTCGTATATTGTACGAGTTAAATAAATGTAATTTTATATATCAAATAATAAAAAATAGTTATATCTTTAAAAACCATGTGTATTACACAAATTAAATAAATGTAATTTTGTATACTAAATACTAAAAATGTCGTATCTTTAAAAAAACCGTGTATAATCGGGTCGAATAAATCTACCAAATAATAAAAATATTACATCCTTAAAAACCCCGTATGTTACACGTGTTGAATAGATTTAAAAAAGAGTTATATCTTTAAAAACCATGTGATTACATATATTAAATAAATGTAATTTTGTATATTAAATACTAAAAACGTCGTATCTTTAAAAAAACCCGTGTATAGTCGAAAAATCTACCAAATAGTAAAAAAACAAATGTATCCTTAAAAACCTCGTGTATTACATGTGTTGAATAAATCTAATTTTACATACAAATGATAAAAAGTTATATCTTTAAAAATTTCGTGTATTACACGAGTTATATAAATGTAACTTTGTATAGTAAATATAAAAAAATTTATATTTTTATAAACCCCGCGTTTTACACGAGTTGAATAAATATAATTTTGTATACCAATTAATAAAAAAAGTTATATTTTTAATTAAAAAGGAGGATAACATTTAATATTGATTTATTATTTATATATTTAATATAAGATAAGTAGGAAAGAGAGGTATTTGTTTTAAACACATATTAAATTAACAATTTAGATTTGATAATAATATTTTATTAAAGTATGATAAGATTTAATATTAATTTATTATTTATTTATTTTGTTAATATAAGATAAATATAGATTTGAGAATACATTCTATGAATGACACGTGTCCAAAACTTAGTTTCTTTTATTCTAATCTTTAAAAACTTCGTGTATTAGACGTGTTATATAAATGTAACTTTGTATAGTAAATAATAAAAAAATTATATTTTTAAAGACCTTGCATTTTACACGAGTTGAATAAATATAAATTTGTTTACCAATTAATAAAAAAGGTTATATTTTTAATAAATTAGGATAACATTTAATATTAATTTATTATTTATATATTAGATATAAGATAAGTAGGAAAGAGAGTTATTTGTTTTAAAAATATATTAAATTAACAATTTAGATTTAAGCATAATATTTTATTAATATAAGATAAATATAGATTTGATGATACCTTCTATGAATGACACGTGTTCAAAACTTGGTTTCTTTTATTATAGTAGATAGATTAAATTAATTCTAAAAGTTTTAAGTCAAAATATTTCAATTACAATCTTATTATAGTAGATAGATTAAATTAATTCTAAAACTTTTAAGTCAAAATATTTCAATTACAATCTTTTTTCTTTGAAGGGTCACAAAAAAAGTACTTCATTCATTAGAGTTAAATGTAATTTTAGTCCATCTGGTTTGGGTCATTTTGATAGTTTAATTTAAATGTTTTAGTTTTCGACTGTGGGTTTAAAAATGTTTAACCGTTGCCATTTTAGTCCACTGGGTTATCTTCATTCATTATTCCTATTAACAAGAAGGACAATTTGGTGATTTTATAAGGCCGAATTGTCCTTCAAGTTAACAGAAATACATATAAAATGATCGAATTGTCCTTCTCGTTAACAGAAAAAATGGATGAATTTTAACCCAGTGGACTAAAATGGCAACGATTAAAAACCTTTTTGGACAAACAGACGAAAAATGAAACATTTGGACTAAACTGTCAAAATTACCCAAATCATGGGGACTAAAATGGCATTTAACTCCATTCATTATTTGAAAGTAATAAAATTTCTCTTTAGTTTTTTTAATAGCAAAGATTACTACTACTTCTAAACTACAACAATAAATACTAAATTGCATTCATACCAGAAGTTGAACTCTGATCTTTTCTCCAATACACAAGAGCCTCTGCTACCAAACTCTAAACTTCTCTTTCGTTATGTGTGTATTCACATGACAATACAAATCAACTGAAAAAATTACTTTAAAAAATACAGTTATACATAATCTTTTACACGTATTATACAAGTTTGTTAAAATAGTAGGATAAGTGGTTGCATAAATAACTTGTTGATATTTTCTAGATTACGCAATATGTATGCTTTTCAAGTTAATAAAAATAGGGTGATACTATTCCCACCCCCCTAATTCCTGATTACACCCCCCTACAAAAACATCACATCCATCAATCCATCAATCAATCATTTGCTTTTTGTTTTTAGTTTTTAGTTTTTTTTGTCTTTTTGTTGTAAAAAACTACCCCCTCGGGCGCGCCGTTTGAATTTTTTTTTTACGAATGTTGTTAAAATATACGGATCTAGTTGTAAAAAAAAAATCGTGGTCAACGCCCCTCCGTGGCACGTGGTTCCCGAGGGGGTAGTTTTTTACACCCAAAGTTTGTAAAAAAAAAAGAAAAAACAAAAAAATAATAAAAACACCAAACTTTGGGTGTAAAAAACTACCCCCTCGGGCGCGCCGTTTGAATTTTTTTTTTTACGAATGTTGTTAAAATATACGGATCTAGTTGTAAAAAAAATCGTGGTCAAAGCCCCTCCGTGGCACGTGGTTTCTGAGGGGGTAGTTTTTTACACCAAAAGTTTGTAAAAAAAAAAAGAATAAGGTACACAGTTTACAGTTATTTGGTTATTCGTCAAACATACACAACATAAATAGCCGTTAACGGTTAATGATCATGCGATTTTGTTATTTAAAAAAAAACAGAAAACAAATATCAAGTCAAAAGGACGAAAACGTAATTGTTATACCTCTTTTGTAAAGTTTGCTGGGGACAGTCCGTTTACGAACTATCAAGAGCAGGATTACACTCAAGAACCTGGAAGGCATAGTTCATTTACGAACTATCAAGAGCAGGATTACACTCAAGAACCTGCAAGGCATAGTTCATTTGTGAACTCCCAAGATCAGTTTACGAACTATCAAGAGCAGGATTACACTCAAGAACCTGGAAGGCATAGTTCATTTACGAACTATCAAGAGCAGGATTACACTCAAGAACCTGCAAGACATAGTTCATTTGTGAACTCCCAAGATCATGATTACACTCAAGAGCCTTGGAGACATAGTTCATTCGGGTATCTAGAGACTGCTGATTATGTTGGTTACATCAGTCCAGACGTGAACTATCAAGTGCCTGGTGAAACAAGTTCGTTCATAAATCAAGATATTTACGGAAAAAAACCATTCAAGGACGATCCTGGTGAACCAAGTCCGTTCATGACACAAGATACAGACGGACAAGGTTTTTTTACCAACCTTTTAAACACACCGGGATATGATTTCATGGGGTTGAACCAAGATATTGTCGGACAAAGTTCTTTCGCCAACTCTACAAGTGCGCCAGGCTATGACTTCATGGGGTTGAACCAAGATCAAGCATCACAGGTGATACACAACTATATTCATCTAATTCCAAAAATCTTCCATGCGTATGTTACACGCATACATAACGTGTTAGGTGATGGAAATTGTGGGTTTCGGGCGACAGCTTCTTCTCTCGGGTACGGTGAAGATGAATGGTTATTTATCCGGAGATCACTGTTGGAAGAGCTACTCGAGTTTAGAAATAAGTACACTAAGGCTTTCTTAGGCTCATTCAAAGATGTGTTCACGTCCTTGGCTTGGTCAGGATCGGGGTTTGCACCTGAAAAACACTGGATGATTATGCCAGAGGCAGAATTCTTGATTGCGAACAAGTTTAATGTGATCGTTCATTTTTTATCTCAAGAAAAAAGAAACAGTTCTACTTGTTTTTCGCTTTGGAGAGGCCCTCACGAGTTCCCAGAAAAAAAAATAATTACAATTGCACACGTGAATGGTAACCATTTTATAATGGTGGAATTGCAAGGAGAGTATCCAATTGCCAGCACAAACAACCTATGGAAATTAATGAGAGAAAATGATGCAGCTGGCTGGGAGAATATATTTGAATCACGTCAAAATATGTATAAGTCTTGGATAGCACAACCTGCTACATTTGGGGGTGTATCGATTAAACCTCTGTATGTAAATTATTAAATGATAATAATTTTGTAAAAAAATACTTATTTTTATATAGCTTTTGTTACGGCTATAAATATAATTTGATAAATTATAACAATAAAAACTAATACATTAAAAAATACATAAATCATTTCAAATCACATATCGAGTTAACATGTAATTAATTTAGTATTGTTTATATGAATAAACTTCTTAAATTATGCATATCAATATAATTAAATGCTTGATTGTATTTTCACTATCACATTAAAAAATTACATTAAACGTGCCGATCACTTGCACATTACCTGTGACTTTGTGAGATATGTTTGGCAACAAGTTTTCTCCTGGATAAAAGTTCCCTTCCCACGCTTCCTTCTCAACGTCGTGGAGCTATTCGAGACAATTAGTTCGCAATTGGTATGCAAACCTAACAAGAAGGCAATGATACTGATTTTGGCTACAACATGCTCGATCTTATGGAAGACACGCAACGATGCAATTTTCAATGCAACCTATTCGAGTGTAATTGGTGAAATAAAAACATGCTCCTTCTTGTGGATTCGGGCGAGAGCAAAAGTACATGAGCTGGATTGGGCGAAATGGAGATACTTTTCGCGCCTGACCAACTTGCTTAAGTTTTGATAATAAAATCGCGGTTTCAAAAAAAAAAAAAAAAAAAAAACTTGTTTCATTTAACTATATTAACAGCAGTTTAAATGTTAAACTACAAGAAAACAACAAATATGGATACCCTATTAAATTTTGGTAGTCTGGGTTAACAGACCCATTTCGGTTTGGTCACATATTTGAAGCTTGTAAGCATAATTTAATATTAATCAGGGAAATTTTCTTTTCTTAGACTTTTTAAATGTGTAATTAAGCATGAACCAAACTAAAACTTAACATTTCGATTATGCTTGTGTTTTAAAACTAAACTATACAACATTTAGTGGTGGTTACAAAATTTGGCCCGCATAAACATGGTCTTTAGTGGTCTACAACTGAGCTGTAATCCAACTAGCTTTTCGGCTTTCATGTGGGCTGAAGCTTCTTATATAATTCATATCAAACTATACATCATGGCTTTCATGTGGGCTGAAGCTTCTTATATAATCATATCAAACTATACATCATGTTTGCTACAAACTAGAGGTGCACAAATCAGTTTGGTTTGGGCTGCCGAATCGAACCGGTTTCAAACCGGTTTGGGCTTTGATGAGTTTGTGGTGAAGCCGGTTTTGAGGTGGAACCGGTTCATGCCCATGCTGGGTTTGATAGGTTTAAAACAAACCCAGTTCGGTTCGGTTTAGTTTCAATTTGATTCGTTTTCGGTTCATGCACCAGTTCATGCACCACTTCATGCACACACACTTCAAAAGTGTGTTTTAAATTAACTAAACTACATAGAATTCAACTTTTATTAACTTTTTGAAACAAGAAAATTCAAAATTAATGCCACAAACATAAATTTACGTGTATGTATATCAGGATCAGGATTTAGAGAAAATGGTGAAAAGTGTGAGAACGATTATGGATCGTTCGATCAAAACAATCTATGGACTAGATTGGCACGGATGCGTTGTCGTAAATAACATAAATTTTATTACATGGACGCGCTTCATTAAGGATAAAAAAGGTAAAACATCCTTTCTTACATAAAACGCCGTTGAAATATAAAATGTCAAGTAAATACAAAACGCCAATTTTATCAGTGCGTAGTTTTTTCTGTGTTTTTATTTAAGCTCTTAGGCTACAAAAACTCCATAAAATGTAAAACGCCATAATATATAAACGCCAAGCCTTACATTCGGATAACGGTTAATTGCATCCCGCCTAAACTACGCGCCAAAAAAATCCTATAAATATAAACGTCTCACCACCTTCCGTTTATCACACCAAAAAAAACACACAAAAACACAATGGTTCCTAAAATACAACTCACTGTAAAACGCCAAAAGTTGAGAAAAATCAACAATGGCAAACATCTTTTCTTTTGATACTCCGTAATGTTCTGCATGAAGTTTCGCTGAATGGTTTGTTAGGTGAGGGGAGTAAGATTTTGTTGCATGAGATGGACAAATTTCAAGAAAGAGAGACCGGTGACACCTATATGTCATTTTTTCTTCTTTGCCTTCTTTGTTCCTGAAGAAGATTTGGATGAGGAGAAGAGACCTATCCCAGTGTAAAATGCTACTTTGGCCTCGATGATTATAATGAAGATGACGGGCAGATAGCATCCACCCACACGGAGTTGATCTGTATCTCCAACATCCACAAACCCACTTCAACACACGAAAAAGAAAAAAAACGCCAAACCCAAAACGCCATTTATATGTGATAGTTTTTGTAGTTTCAAAAGAAGAAAGAGACTAATGAAACTGAAGATTTAGATCATAAATTGCTTCTATTTGTTTTTTTATTTATTTTCTTTTTATGTTGTTTGTTATGTAATTTTCAGCTAAAAACAACAATACATTAATTATGTAATGAAAAATAGAATAAAACGCCAAACGGGCAAATGCTTGTGAAACGCCATTATGCCATAAAACGCCCCCAAAACTACCAAATTATAATAAAATTACTTTGACCAAGTACTATTATAATAATAAATCTAAAAAAAAGGTTAAAACAATGTGCAAAGAGAATAAAACAAAAAGTGTCATCTTTATCTAAACGCCATTGGAAAACAAAACGCCATAATTACAGCCGTCAAGATGGGACGTGTTACACCATAAAACAGATGAATCTGAAAACAAAACATAGCAACAGCAAAACAGTAAAATGAAACAACACAAACATAATTACTAACATTTATTATATTGAAAGCCAAATACTTGGGAAATTGAATTTATTGATCTTTTTCAAAACGCCATAATTACCTATCACTGCGTAGGAAAAAAAGTCATTATATAAGTAGACCATGAGAACACAACTCAAACACGCCAAACATTGTCTAAAACGCCACATATTGTCCAAACGCCAAAAACTTAAAAAATGCCTAAGGTGATTGATTGCATGGAGGTTTGAAAGGTCGGAGAGACGATTCATCCTAAAGTTCTCTGATATGAGAAGGGTGAAGGTAAGGGCAATCAAAGCCATACTTGGTATGTCTGAAGGGGTTCAGAGGGATATTCTGGCCCTTGGGGTTCCAAGGGCCAACGATTGTGAAAGAACTCGAACAGTAATAAGAAGATTGGACAGAAAATTTCAGGCAGAAGATGATGATGATATTGACGATAGTCCTCTACCAACAGTTAGCAGTTGGGTGGTGCATGAAGAAGCAGGAATGGTTGAAGTGATTTATCAACAAGGGGTGAAATATTCATTGCTGATGGAGGAAATGTTGAAGACAGAGAGGCTACATCTGCTTGAACAACTCTGTGATTTAGCACATTCGAACGATACAAAGTCCAGGGTTGCAATGATATTCAAGTATAGGATGCGGCAAAGAAGAGACGAAATGATGGCGTTATACGCCAATCTAAAACTTGATGATGATAAATCTGAAGAAAGTGAGGAACAAAGCAATGGATACAACTCTGATGTAATCCCATCCACAGAAGACTATTAGTTTTTTTTATTTTTCGTATTATTGTAATCTTATAAAATATTAATCAATGGTAATCAGTTATTAACAAACGCCACGAACGCCAAAAAAATGACCTGGAAAAAGCCATAACTCCAAAATAATTAACTATGTGAGACAAAAAGAATTAATTCAACGAGACAGATCAAAAACAGTAAAACGCCAAATAATTAATGAAGCTAGTTAACGCCAAAATTATCTTAGACGCCAAAACTGAAGCAGCATGTGACGCACGAACTCGGGAAAAAAGAATATTGAAAAGACAAATAAAACCCCTCAGACCCTAATTACATCCGCGTCACATGTTCCATCAGGATGTGTTCTCACACTTTAGGGCGTTTTCTCCTGATCACTGTATATCAGTATATGTGTTGTGTATGTGAATGTATGTATATGTGTAGGCATTTGTCTAGGCTATGGGTATGTGTATGTGTATGTACATATTAGTGTGTGTATTTGTAGGTGATGTGTATGTACATGTTAGTGTATGTGATGTATGTGCATGTGTATATGTATGTTTATGTATTTGGGATGTAATTTGTATGTGTTAGTGTGTGTATATATATATAGGTGAATTATAGGAAGAAATATCATGTGAGTTACAAAAATTTTGAAAACCCAATGGATTGATCTTAGGTTGACACGTGTTACACTTTTTCGCTGCAACATTTACTAACACTGACACACTTTTCGTAACTGTGGAGAAATGAAAGAGAATGTGTTACTTTTTTTCAGCTCTACACATTTTTTGTAACTCATATGTTACACCTTTTTATTGTTTTTTAGATTATATAAAGTTTATGGATTTTAGAACATATAATTCATAAAGTTTTTATTTTGTAATGCGCGTAAAAATATGTTAAATTTTTATAGCGATATTTTTATGTAACAATATAGTTGTCACATTTCTTTTGTGTCAGATGAGAGAGGATAGAGAAAGTGTAAAGTTATTACACTTTTGGTCACATTGTTACATTGTCCGAAAAAAATACAATTTTTTGTACCTTTTTAATATACATCATTGATCACATGTAATCGAATGGTGGAGATGAAGTTTTTTGGTTTTTTTAACTAAGGCATGTTTTAAATCTATCACTCCCCCCCCCTCTCACTATATATATATATATATATATATATAGGGGAGGGTTCAATGGGAAACACTAAAAAAATGGGAAAACGTGTGACAACCCTCATAAATCCATGTATCCATACAATTAATTAATCTTGATTAATGCTTAATGACTGTGCTGAATTATACTTGACTGCTTTCTGATTACTGTATCATACTTACATGTGCATCACATATTGCATGATGTCACTTCATTATTACATGCAAACCATATTAACATAAATGATGCACAAAGCACAGTTAGCGGATAACTCAGATAAATGCTGACGAGGTTCAGTACATAGATATACAGTGTTTTGAGGCCCAGT
The DNA here is from genome assembly GCA_030545235.1 of Helianthus tuberosus. Lineage (NCBI taxonomy): Eukaryota > Viridiplantae > Streptophyta > Magnoliopsida > Asterales > Asteraceae > Helianthus > Helianthus tuberosus. The sequence continues at coordinate 40,278,470 of CM060446.1, read as the reverse complement.
ATGGGCAGAGACTAACTACTACACCAGTATAGTATGTAGGGAAGTAAGGATCACAAAACTGCTTCACTAGGTGATAGTTTAAATGCCGGAAAGTGCCTAAAACCCACTTAAAGTGCTTAATTCAGCATATTTCAGCAAAATTTAGCATTTTAACAAGTTGGTAACATGTAAAAATATGACTAAATGGTCCTGAATGCTTTCCTAAGTGTCGGGAATTAAAAGTGTTACAAAAGGGTACATAAATAACACTAAACGGAATAGTTTGACACTTTAACGAACCGGTATCTAACCGAACAACCGGACACTACCCGAAACACCAAAATTATACTAGAAGCATTGTTTTATTATTTCTGAGCTAGTTATGATCCCCGAACACCCTAACACACTATATAGCACATCATACACATAAACACTAACCATTATACTTAGAATTCTAACTAATCACTTAACTTACCATTGAAAACCAACCAAGACCCCCCCCCCCCCCTTGTGTATGGACGGTCACTAGGTGGCCCCACCACCTAGATCTTACTTGATTCACTTAAATCTTATAAGATTGATTAGAAGATCATGTTTAGTACTTGAGGGACATGTTATCCAATGGTTAAAAGCCTAAAGATGGTTATAAGTTGGAACATAAGCTCACATCTCTCACACACTTAATCATATCCATCTTTCTCCTCCTCTCTACCTCCCTCTCGGCCATGAGCAAGCCACCACACCACCACCATCTTCAACTAATTCCATCCATTTCCAAGTTCATCCTAAGGTGCAAGAAGGTGTTTAAGGAGGTTTGGAGCTTGTGGATCTTGAAGGACCTCCTCCAATTGCTTTTATCCAACACATTTGTCATCTTCAACCTCTTGTGTTCATCCCTAGCCATAGAGCTAGTAGTAAGGCCCTTATGATCTCTTGTTACTTCTAGTTTTGTTGGTTAAAAGTTGATGAACAATGTTAATCTTGATGAACACTAAAAGAACATGATCATGAAACTTTAACATAAGCTTATTAACATATGAATACATGATGATTAGAGTTGATTTGCTTCTTGATGATTGATGATTTGTGTTAGTGATGTTAGACATCATAAGAAACCTACTAGATTGTGATTAAACACATGATCTAGTAAGTTAAGGTGGTGATCTTGTGAAAAACAAGATCATCATGCCTTATGTTTTCATGAACTTGAAAAGTGAAAATGATTTTGTGAATGATGAAACATGTAACGTGATTACTAGACATGAACTTGAATGATTTCAAAAATAGTTTTCCAAAGAAACTAAGTTAAATCACAAGATTTACATAAACATTGTTTTTAAAGAAACTAACCATGTTTCTAGTAGTGAAACAAGTATAAGAATACATTGTTTACAAGAAAAATTCAAAAGAATGATTTTTGGAAAAATCATCTAGTAAGTTGTAAAAGACTAAACTTTACTGGAATGAGATTTATGAACAAATAAACACACTTTAAAGGGTAACTAAACCTACTAAAACCACTACCAAGTTACTACAAGTTTTTATGAAAGTTCAAGTTCATGATTATTATGTAGATAGCATTATTTTGGCACTTGGTAAGTATAGGTTAAGTTGTTGATTGTTTGTGATGATTTTGAAAAGAAAATGATATTCTTTGATAGCATGGACACCTCCATTTTCAAGGGAAACTATGGCAAAATTTTCTAAAAATATAGACACTTAAAGAAATATTTTCTAACAAATATTTACAAGTGTATTTTAACTATGGTTTTCAATATAAACCTTGCCATAATTTTTGTTGCAAAAATACAAATGTTGGAGGATTGGTTTTTATAAATAAAAATGGGTAAATATATATTTAGAATATATATATATATATATATATATATGAGGAGGAGTTCAGTAGAAAGTGGATTTTTCCTAGAAAGTCTAGGAAGCAATCAGAATGCGACACGTGGCATTGAATGATTTTAACTAGAAGGGCAATTATGTACTTTCACAAACTATTTTTATTTTAGGAAATTATCTTCAATAACCAACTATCCATAATGAAACCGATTTGCTCCATAAATTTCGGAATTTTTTGTTTTCGATTTCTGATCTCACTTAATCTTAATCATTCCTTCGTTTTCTTGCTCACAAGATTCATCGCTGATCATATTTTTATACGGAGAGAAAAATCATGGCATCTGGAATCTATCAGCATGTTCTTGGTACTGTGTTTTAACAGTTTATTCTTGGTGATGTGTCTTAACAGCAAGCAGATTCATACAGTTGTGTTTTAACAGCAAGCAGATTCATACAATTGTGTTTTAGCATTCAGATTCATACAGTTGTGTTTTAACATTCAGATTCATACAGTTGTGTTTTAACAGCAAGCAGATTCATACAATTGTGTTTTAGCATTCAGATTCATACAGTTGTGTTTTAACAGCAAGCAGATTCATACAGTTTTGTTTTAGCATTCAGATTCATATAGTTGTATTTTAGCATTCAGATTCATACAGTTGTGTTTTAACAGCAAGCAGATTCATACAGTTGTGTTTTAACAGCAACCAGATTCATACAGTTGTGTCTTAACAGCAAGCAGATTCATACAGTTGTGTTTTAGCATTCAGATTCATACAATTGTGTTTTAACAGCTAGCAGATTCATACGCTGTGTTTTACCATCCATGCTGGTAATGCTGGAGGATTTCTTGACGCTGTGTTTTAACAGCAAGCATATTAGCAAGCAGGTTAATACGATGTGTTTTCTTGATGTATTTCTTCATAAAGGATAGAAGGAAGAGAGAGAGAGAGAGAGAGAGAGAGAGAGAGAGAGAGAATGCGAGAGAGAGAGAGAGAGAGAGAGAGAGAGAGAGAAATCGCAAGAAATGTGGGTTGGTTATGGAATGACAATTATTTCCATATTTAAAACAAGCTAAATGATATATCTATCCCTAATTAATTAAATAATCTTATTTTTAATAAACACATATTACCAAAATGCCACCAAGATGATCTCAACCATTTAACACACCCATTGGATGGCCCAGATCGCTTCCTAGACTTTCTAGGAAAAACACACTTTTCGTAGGATCCCCACTCATATATATATATATATATATTAAAGACACTTGTGTGAATAATTGAATAATTTGTGTGATAGTTATGTTATTTTAGGGATAAAATAATATAACTTAACAAACACCAAGAAATTACAGTCCAAAATATTACCAAAAATGTCATGGAATAAAAATATAAGTTACACACATAATATTGTGTAACCGAACAAGAATTGTAACTTACCAAAGTTATTCCGGAAAATACTTTTATAAATGTATTTTTGGTAAATATTATTTTGGATACAAAAGAAATGAAAATATGATTTTTATTAATATTACAAAGTATATCATATTTTCGACAAGGAGAAAATATACTATCTTGGGAAGTAAAAATACATTTTCTTGAGTATTTAGAAGATGTATGATTTTTTTGAGAAAAATATATAATTTCTTGGAATACATTATTTTTGGACAAAATAAGTTATATATATTTTCTAAGTGAGACTTGAAAATATATTATTTTGGAAACTACAAATACAAGCATACGAAAATACATGTATAAGATACCCCCATCCTTGGGATGGAAATACGAAAATAAATACTTGAGAAGTATTGTTACAAAAATATTGTTTAACAAATATTCCAAAATTTATAAATATAATTTAAGTTGAAATATTAATTATTTTGACAATAATTATATAACTTGCAATAGTATCGGAACGTAACTCCAAAACATTAATACTAAGCAAAGGCACGACCCGTCCGCCTAATAGACGTTAGTACATTGTAGGTAGTCGTGTTTGCTGACGAGATTCGAGTTACGAGTACCGAAGACGCAAGACTGTGAGTTCACGTCCCCCTTTTCTTTTAACTGTTTTCAGTTTTATACTCCGGGGGTGAAATACATGTTACAATTGTTACAAACGTTTTATATATGGTATGGTTAGCTAAGGAAGGTTACTGCTAGATCATGTGAGTGGTGAGTACTACATTTAAGGCCATTAATCCTCGTCGTAGGACCGAGGGACATGAGTGATAGATCTATTTGGGTGTAGCGAGCCCACACCCATGGGGACCAGGGTGGCCCATAGGGTGACTATGTCTTCCAGCCGGAGGCCCGGTACAAATTTGTTAGGTTTGAGTTTTCCTGCATCACTTCACATATATCAATGGCCTTGCAAACCATTGGTGATCTGTTTTTCCTTATTGCTACATACCAGGGACATACATACAAACATACTTTAAAGGTTTACCCATACAGAATCACATGAACTCGCTCAACTTTTGTTGATGTTTTTAAACTACATGTATTTCAAGGAACTAAGTGGATCTGGCAGGTGTTTGCATGTTTTCAAGCTGCGTTATAAATAAAAGATGTTATCCAAGTATTTAGGGTTTAGGAGATGTATCTTACTCCTGGACGAGATACATGGTTCTAAGCTCGGGTTTGTGTAAGGTCTTTTGTCGAGTCTTAGTGAACTCCTTAAAACTTGTTGTGGTTTGTAATCTGAATTTGGTGTCGATGTTTCAAACAAGTATGTTGTGGTGTTTTTCAACTTAATTTATGGATGAACATCTAATGGTTTTATCATATAGCGTTGTTATGATTGAATGCTATGGTATTAAGAAAGTCACACCAATAACCACGCTTCCGCAAAAGTCAGGGTGTGACAGCTTGGTATCAAAGCTTCGATCGTAGCGAACTAGGATTCTTTCTCGAGTCTAGACTACGATCATTAGGGCTCTCACGAAAATGTTTTCATAACATATTTTCACTGCATACACAAAAACGCCCAGATCCAGGAAACAAACATTTTTACAAATAAAAGACACAAATCACATTTCAAAATTTATGTTTATGGTTCAGTCTGAGAGACTGGGGAGTCAGTCTGAGAGACTAACTGGTGCAGTCTGAGAGACTGGATAGTTCAGTTTGAGAGACTGGGTAGTCTGAGAGACTAGTTGGGGCAGTCTGAGAGACTGGGAGGTTCAGCCTGAGAGGCTGGGTAGTTCAGTTTGAGAAACTGGGAGGTCTAGTCTGAGAGACTAAGTAGTTCAGTATGAGAGGCTGGGTGGGATAGTCTGGGAAGACTAGGATGCATACATGCTTACATTGTTATTACTTACATGCTTATTTGATGATTGTTGATATATGTGCATATGATTGTTTTGTTATAGACACCATGTCCTCCTCTGAGAGTGGACTATCAGATACCGTAGACCCTATGGCCATAGTTTCGGACGATGAGATTGTCCCGGACCCTGAGATTTTCACCTCTGACACTAAGAGTAACGATGATGATGATTTCCAGCCGTTTGCTTTGCCAGATTTTGGCGATGATATACCGCTAGCTGATGGTTTACCTGGCGAGGATCTATTTCTTGTTCCGATCCCCGATCCTTTGCCTCTTGCTGCATTTCCTCTCAAGGATTTCCCTTTTGATGCCATGTCTGACGTTGACATCGATCTTTTCATCGAGGGTCCCCCTAATGCTGTTCAGGGCGGTGGAGTTCCAGCTGTTGATGCTATTGTTGTTCCTCTTATTGAGATTCCTGTCATTGAGATTTCGTCTGACCATTCTGGTCCTGATTCATTCGGGTCTGTGTCGTCTACTACTTTGCACGCACTGGGATTGCAGCGTTATCCCACCGACTCTGATTCTGACACGGCTATGTCTGCCGCACCTGTTCCTCCACAGGACATTGATTTTGATGATAAGTTTGATCCTGACATTGACCCTGAGCATGAGATTGACTTTATTCCTGACGATCAGCTTTTGGATGTACCCGCTGATCTTGACTTAGCACCAGCCGACCCTGAGCCTATGCTTGCACCCGAGCCTATACTTGCTCATGATCCTCTGCCTGTGCATGACCCTGTACCTGTTTATATACCTGTTGTTGCACCACTTTTACCAGACCCTATACCTGCAGCCGTTGACCATGCTCCTTTTGCTGACCATATAGATCCTCGTTACACATTCACCCGTAATGGGTGGATAGAGGATGATGATGACTTACCTCCTTTCATTGGCTACAACATGCTCGATCTTATGGAAGACACGCAACGATGCAATTTTCAATGCAACCTATTCGAGTGTAATTGGTGAAATAAAAACATGCTCCTTCTTGTGAATTCGGGCGAGAGCAAAAGTACATGAGCTGGATTGGGCGAAATGGAGATACTTTTCGCGCCTGACCAACTTGCTTAAGTTTTGATAATAAAATCGCGGTTTCAAAAAAAAAAAAAAAAAAAAAAAAAAAAACTTGTTTCATTTAACTATATTAACAGCAGTTTAAATGTTAAACTACAAGAAAACAACAAATATGGATACCCTATTAAATTTTGGTAGTCTGGGTTAACAGACCCATTTCGGTTTGGTCACATATTTGAAGCTTGTAAGCATAATTTAATATTAATCAGGGAAATTTTCTTTTCTTAGACTTTTTAAATGTGTAATTAAGCATGAACCAAACTAAAACTTAACATTTCGATTATGCTTGTGTTTTAAAACTAAACTATACAACATGTAGTGGTGGTTACAAAATTTGGCCCGCATAAACATGGGCTTTAGTGGTCTACAACTGAGCTGTAATCCAACTAGCTTTTCGGCTTTCATGTGGGCTGAAGCTTCTTATATAATTCATATCAAACTATACATCATGTTTGCTACAAACTAGAGGTGCACAAATCAGTTTGGTTTGGGCCGCCGAATCGAACCGGTTTCAAACCGGTTTGGGCTTTGATGAGTTTGTGGTGAAGCCGGTTTTGAGGTGGAACCGGTTCAGGCCCATGCTGGGTTTGATAGGTTTAAAACAAACCCAGTTCGGTTCGGTTCAGTTTCAATTTGATTCGTTTTAGGTTCATGCACACACACTTCAAAAGTGTGTTTTAAATTAACTAAACTACATAGAATTCAACTTTTATTAACTTTTTGAAACTAGAAAATTCAAAATTAATGCCACAAACATAAATTTACGTGTATGTATATCAGGGTTAGGATTTAGAGAAAATGGTGAAAAGTGTGAGAACGATTATGGATCGTCGGATCAAAACAATCTATGGACTAGATTGGCGCGGTTGCGTTGTCGTAAATAACATAAATTTTATTACGTGGACGCGCTTCATTAAGGATCAAAAAGGTAAAACATCCTTTCTTACATAAAACGCCGTTGAAATATAAAATGTCAAGTAAATACAAAACGCCAATTTTATCAGTGTGTAGTTTTTTCTGTGTTTTTATTTAAGCTCTTAGGCTACAAAGACTCCATAAAATATAAAACGCCATAATATATAAACGCCAAGCCTTACATCCGGATAAATGTTAATTGCATCCCGCCTAAACTATGCGCCAAAAAAATCCTATAAATATAAACGTCTCACCACCTTCCGTTTATCACACCAAAAAAACACACAAAAACACAATGGTTCCTAAAATACAACTCACTGTAAAACGCCAAAAGTTGAGAGAAATCAACAATGGCAAACATCTTTTCTTTTGATACTAAATAATGTTCTGCATGAAGTTTCGCTGAATGGTTTGTCAGGTGAGGGGAGTAAGATTTTGTTGCATGAGATGGAAAAATTTCAAGAAAGAGAGACCGATGACACCTATATGTCATTTTGTCTTCTTTGTTCCTGAAGAAGGTTTGGATGAGGAGAAGAGACATGTCCCAGTGTAAATGCTACTTTGGCCTCAATGATTATAATGAAGATGACGGGCAGATAGCGTCCACCCACACGGAGTTGATCTATGTCTCCAACATCCACAAACCCACTTCAACACACGAACAAGAAAAAAAAAACCACGCCAAACCCAAAACGCCATTTATATGTGACAGTTCTTGTAGTTTCAAAAGAAGAAAGAGACTGATGACACTGAAGATTTAGATCATAAATTGCTTCTATTTGTTTTTTTTTATTTTCTTTTTCTGTTGTTTGTTATGTAATTTTCAGCTAAAAACAACAATACATTAATTATGTAATGAAAAATATAATAAAACGCCAAACGGGCAAATGCTTGTGAAACGCCATTATGCCATAAAACGCCCCAAAAACTACCAAACTATAATAAAATTACTTTGAACAAGTACTATTATAATAATAAATCTAAAAAAAGGTTAAAACAATGTGCAAAGAGAATAAAACAAAAAGTGTCATCTTTATCTAAACGTCATTGGAAAACAAAACGCCATAATTACAGCCGTCAAGATGGGACGTGTTACACCATAAAACAGATGAATATGAAAACAAAACACTGTAACAACAAAACAGTAAAATGAAACAACAGAAACATAATTACTAACATTTATTATATTGAAAGCCAAATACTTGGGAAATTGAATTTATTTATCTTTTTCAAAACGCCATAATTACCTATCACTGCGCAGGAAAAAAAGTCATTATATAAGTAGACCATGAGAACACAACTCAAACACGCCAAACATTGTCTAAAACGCCACATATTGTCCAAACGCCAAAAAATTAAAAAAATGCCTAAGGTTATTGCATGGAGGTTTGAAAGGTCGGAGAGACGATTCATCCTAAAGTTCTCTGATAGGAGAAGGGTGAAGGTAAGGACAATCAAAGCCATACTTGGTATGTCTGAAGGGGTTCAGAGGGATATTCTAGCCCTTGGGGTTCCAAGGGCCAACGATTGTGAAAGAACTCGAACAGTAATAAGAAGATTGGACAGAAAATTTCAGGCAGAAGATGATGATGATATTGACGATAGTCCTCTACCAACAGTTAGCAGTTGGGTGGTGCATGAAGAAGCAGGAATGGTTGAAGTGATTTATCAACAAGGGGTGAAATATTCATTGCTTATGGAGGAAATGTTGAAGACAGAGAGGCTACATCTGCTTGAACAACTCTGTGATTTAGCACCTTCGAACGGTACAAAGTCCAGGGTTGCAATGATATTCAAGTATAGGCTGCGGCAAAGAAGAGACGAAATGATGGCGTTATACGCCAATCTAAAACTTGATGATGATGAATATGAAGAAAGTGAGGAACAAAGTAATGGATACAACTTTGATGTAATCCCATCCACAGAAGACTATTAGTTTTTTTATTTTCATATTATTGTAATCTTATAAAATATTAATCAATGGTAATCAGTTATTAACAAACGCCACGAACGCCAAAAAAATGACCTGGAAAAAGCCATAACTCCAAAATAATTAACTATGTGAGGCAAAAAGAATTAATTCAACGAGACAGATCAAAAACAGTAAAACGCCAAATAATTAATGAAGCTATTTTATGCCAAAATTATCTTAGACGCCAAAACTGAAGCAGCATGTGACGCACGAACTCGGGAAAAAAAGAATATTGAAAAGACAAATAAAACCCCTCAGACCCTAATTACATCCGCGCCACATGTTCCATCAGGATGTGTTCTCACACTTTAGGGCGTTTTCTCCTGATCCCGTACCTGTATATCAGTATATGTGATGTGTATGTGAATGTATGTATATGTGTAGGCATTTGTCTAGGCTATGGGTATGTGTATGTGTATGTGTATGTACATATTAGTGTGTGTATTTGTAGGTGATGTGTATGTACATGTTAGTGTATGTGATGTATGTGCATGTGTATATGTATGTTTATGTATTTGGGATGTAATTTGTATGTGTTAGTGTGTGTGTATATATATATAGGTGAATTATAGGAAGAAATATCATGTAAGTTACAAAAATTTTGAAAACCCAATGGATTGATCTTAGGTTGACACGTGTTACATGTGACACCTGGGTCACTGCGACCAGCAAACAAATACCAAATCAATGAAATATTGTGTTTCATACTTGGTATTTGTATAAATGTGTGTATCTTTTGCACATATCAATTCTTGTTCGATTTCAAGCTTTAAATCGCTTTCTGGAGAGTTATACGCCAACTGGTGCGTAAACGTAATCAGTTTAATGCGACAAACACTCCGGAACATCAACATATGCTTAACATACCTTAAATAACCTCTACATAACTTAGAAATAAGTTTTGAAGGCTTTGGTATGGCAAAATCAAGTTTAATCGCTTACAGGGACTAAATTTGACAAACTGCGAAAGTATGACGATTCGTACTGGAACAGACATTGCGGAACATGACCATAAGTTAAACATACCATAAATATCCTTTACATAGTTTAGAAATAGGCTTTGAGGAGTTCGGTGTGCTAAAATAAAATTTGGGTCATTCAGGGACTAAAAGCGTCAAAAAGTGCACAAGTTTGCATTTTCGTGCATAACTTACATTTTGAATACATCCGGACATCCAAAAATTTATGTAAGCACTAAAATATTTTATTTTAGTGTTTGGCATAAGAAAAATCCGTTCGTCGCTCAATTGGATCGTTTTTCGCGCTTATGCGCATTCCGTCGTAATTAAGCGAATAACGCAACCGTACGACCAAACGAACCGACACCCGAGATACTTTTGAGCATGTTTTGAGTTCCCTATACTTTAAATTTATTTTAGAGCCTTGAAATGGGGTTAACGGGGCTTAAAAGTGCAAAAAAATCAAGTTTTACAAGTGCAGGGACCATTTTTGAAATTTCTGACCAGATTCAATGAACCTAGTCCATTTTGAAGTGTTGATGGTTTTAACCCTGGTTTTGAAAAACCATGGGCTGGTATTCAATGAACCTAGTCCATTATTAGGGGCTCCCATGGTTTTAGAAAACCATGGGCACACATGTAAGGTCCAGATCAAAGCTCAGTTTTCGATGAACGATCTTAACGGTTCTTGAATTCCTATAAATACCCACCCTCACTTCCTCCCAAAGCACACTTGAATATGATTTTGGCTCTCTAAGTTTAAGTTTATGCGTCATACCTGAGAGTAAATCGGATCAAGAGCTTGCGGGGACCTTCTGTAAGTATTCTTTCGTTCTTTTCATTAGTTTTTGTCGTTAGAGTCAAACTGCGTTTGACTTTCTGCTTTGACCAGTTTATGGTCAACGCGAAGTTCGTTTGAACTTCATAATGTGAGCGTAATCATGATGGTTATAGTCCCTAGTGACTATACCTATTGATTACCACTGTTGGGATTGAACCCTATCAGAGGAACAGATAATGTAAAGCCAAAACTGGATCAATGCAGTGGATCCAGAATAAGCAGACGTTTACAGATGGTTCATGCAAATCTCTCCCCTTGAAAGTGGCTGTGTATCTGCTGACCTCCTATCTACTGATCTTACTAAGTGCTGATCTACAACTGCTGGCCAATGTCAAAGACTGATGGAAGACCAAAGCTTTGCTGACTCAATCTACTGCCTTGAGTCAAGTACTGCTGATCCGGATAAGCACTGCTGGGCTCACAGCAGTGGAAGAATGCAGCAGCTGTTTATGTGTCTTTTATGTATTAGATTGTAATAGCAGTAGTTAGTACATCAGTGTTTGTATAGATCAGAGGTTAGAGTTTGTTAGGAGGTTAGATGTCACTTTCATGGTGACGTCAGCTAAGATGCTCAGTGGTTTGCAAGTGCCTATAAATAGCTCAGTACTTTGTACTGTTCTATTAGCTCTTTCACCACATCGTCTTCTTTGCACGAACAAACTACTGAGCTCTGGCTGAGGGGGAGTTTGCATTCTTACATCAATCATTGTAATCGTTGTTGAAACAAATTCAATCTTTCGATTCTATGTGTAAAGATGTTTGATAAAAGTATTTCTCTCGTTTGATTGTATGCAAAGTTTGTTTTCATTTTAAATTCCGCTGCACTCTCATCCATCTCCATCTTAATTACAAACGAAAAATACAATAAAAAAGAAACTCAGATCCAACAACCACGTTATCTAGGCTCAGTGACGAGTCGTAGTTTCGGCCAAAATGCGTTTTCTCGCGTATTTTGTAACCAAACTACTCTAGGATATCAAAACCGTTTGTTTTGGTATCAAAAATTGTTTTCTAACTTAGTTAAGCATGTTTTAACATGCTTAGCTCGTCACTTTTAGTTTTGTGCTTGTCTAGGGTAGTAAAGGTAAGCGATCTAATCAATCGCTTATACTTTCGAACCCGACCCATTTGGTCGATCATTAGGATCCGACCAAACATGTTAAGTGACCATAGTAGCGTAGGGAATAAGTTTTCGAGGTTATACCTTATGGACACTTAGGTTTGATTAGTCGCATGATAGGTAGTTTATATGCCTTAGGTAAATTACCAAAATGCCATTTTTTAGCCAAAATTCATTTTAAGCATATGTAACATAACTTTTGACATCTAAACTGATTTGGAAACAATATTAGACATAATAAGGCATATTTTACTTGTCATAGGACTAGTTAGGCGGTTCGAACGCGTTTTACGCGAACGACGTGTTAAAGTAGCATAAACTACCTAAACGGGTCGTAATGGGTTGTAAGCACTTAGGTTAGGTTTCATTGTAGTATGTAGGCTTTGTTAAACCATATTACATGAGTTTCCATACTCATTTGGTTTACGAACCCTCATTCTATCCGATCCTCCGATTTAGGTCCGGTTTATTAACGTAGTTACCTATATTAGGTGCCGTTCGATTTCCGTGATCTCTAGCATTGGTTGGTAGTTACTCAAGGACTCCTAGGCAATCTCAAGTGAGTACATAGACCCCTCTTTTACTGTTTTTCAAACGTTTTGGGGTGAAACACATGTGCCTACTTGTTACTTTCGTGTTTTCATGTTTTCACATCATATACTTGCTATGTTTGTTAGTACATTTATAGTACATGATTTACACTACATTGTTTTGCTATGTATGTTTACTTAGCATACTTAGTACATTGTTTTACTTTACATTTCTGCTATGTATGTTGACTGAGCATGCTAGCACATTGATTTACATTACATTAGTTGCATATGTTTACTCAACATATGGACACATTGTTTTACATTGCATTTTGTTGCATATGCTCATCCAGCATATGAACAAATTATATACATTTTGAACCGTTTGTAACTATTTGACTATGTGAACCGTTGTAACCATTTGATTATATGAACCGTTTGTAACACCACCTCTCTCACACTTCACCCACCACCCACCACCACCATAACACCATCATCCACCACCATCATCTATTGTCCATCGTAGAGTGTGTGAGTCGTCTCGGGATCCAAGATTGATCGTAAGAGTTCTTGACAATCAGGGCCATGTTTGCCTAAGTCTCTTACATCACTTGGTGAAGACAAAGTGTCTAGTGTAATACTTTTTATTTCTAATCTTTTGCACTTTTTACTTGGTTTTGTATTAATGACTTTAATAAATAGTTGCTTATGTTGAAGGTGATCTTTCCTTATCGTTTGTCCGTGGTGTCTTGGCATTATTTTACTGTCTATATAAAATAAAAGATTTTCACCATTCATATCTCCACGGTCTATATGGAGGTATGTGGCTACCTGGTCGGGGGTTAAGGGAACGGTTTGGTAAAGGTCTTGCCATTGTTCAGCGTTTAGAGGTCCTGCAATGGACCTGGGTCAAATTTAGTAGGACCTCCTTCAATACTTAACGGTATTGGATGGCGGGGGTCCAAAAGAGGGGCCTACCATAATTTGCATTAATAACTTAATTAATTATCTTCCAATAATCCACCCTTTTAGGATTGTATCCTTGCTGACTCAAACTACTGGGGTGAGGGTAACGTCACCTTCAAAAGAGGGGCCTACTACAATAACTAAGATAATCTCTTAAAATAGTGCAAAAGTGCGGAAATAATCAAAGGTTACACTAGATACGAGTCGGAACCAAGTGATTCATCTTGTCTATCTGTTTTTTTTTATTTTCTTTTCAGCATTTTTATTTTAAATTCCTCTGCACTCTCATCCATCTCCATCTTAATTACAAACGAAAAATACAATCAAAAAGAAACTCAGATCCAACAATTGGTATCAGAGCCTGGACAGTCAAATTTGATTTAACAATCATTTTGACGTAAATAGTTCGGCTCATTACAGTTGATACTGATCGTTTGTTCGTCCGTTGAAAAACAGAGCAAGGATAAATCACCATTAAAGTTGATTTCTCAGTGTCTGTAAAACAACAAGAATGACGTCACAATCTCAAGATGACAAAAACAACATTGGCTCACTTTTTAAACCACCTATGCTAAAAAGAAATGAGTACAACATCTGGCAGAGGAGGATGTGTCACATCCTCGCTCAACAAAGCACAGGTTGTTGGAGGTTTGTCACCTTTGGTCCTCATGTTCCTTCAGTGCCAAGCGCTGAAGATGCTAAAAAGTTCGTTCCAAAACCAGTTGAAAATTACACCGAAACCGATTTTCAAAAGATCGAACTGGATGCTAAAGCGTTTAGCATCATAGCATCAGCGCTGCCAAATGAAATATATGCTGGACTGTTACACTGTAACAGTGCCAAAGAATTGTGGGACGCACTTAAGGAACAGTTTGGAGGTACTGAAGAAGTCATAGAAAACAATAGGGAAATCCTGAACCAACAGTACGAAACGTTTTGTCATGTTAGAGGTGAATCACTGACTCAACAATTTGAGCGGTTTAGTTGTCTCATCAGTGAACTGAGGCTTGTTAATACCACTTTTACAAACTCAACTCAAAACAGCAGGTTCCTCAGGTCACTGCCCGAAAAATGGGACACCATAGCCTTTGTCACCAGAAATTCACCTGAGTTCAAGGATCTGACCTTGACCCAACTCCATGGTCGACTCCTGACCTACGAAAGGGAGTTGAACCAGAAAAGGAAGTTACAAGAGTCAGGAAAAGCCGTTGATGATTATACATTCGGTAACACTGCTCTTTTGGGTCAAGAAGAATCTGGGAGCAGTGGTAAGGACCAGGGTTATGACCATTTCATTGATATAACTGCTGGAGCTAACTTTAACAACCGTGATCCTCACTCTGCAAGTTATGCATTCACTGCTAACGAAAACCAGATGTCAGATAATCTAAGCTTTGAACTAAATGATTTACAGCATTTTGATCCCACTGATTTAGAAGAAATGGACATTCTGCACCAACTGGATTTGCTAAGTGTTAGAACTAGCAAATTTTACAAGAGAACAGGGCGAAAATTCCCAGGTCTGCATGGGAATCTAAGGGTTGGGTTGGATAAATCGAAAATCAAGTGCTACAAGTGTAATAGGATGGGACATTTCGCTAGGGAATGTAGGAGTCAAAATACTGGTCCCATAATTACTCATCCTAGCTCAAATCCTAGACCTCAAAACCAAAACACTGTGCACTATGCCCAATATGCCCCAGCAGCTCAAGTGAACACTGCTCACTATGTTGCTGCCCCTGTGCCAGTACACTATGTCCAAACTACTGTTCCACAGATCCAATATGTTCAAACCCCTGTTCCCCAGGCACCAGTGCAGGTTGCACCTCAAACCACTGCTCCAGCAGCAACACAACCAGATCAACAAAGCTTTTTCACTCAAGGGTTTGTTGACTGGAGCAGTATGCCTGATGATCTTTGTGATGAAAATTTTGCACTCTATGCTTCTAATGATTCTTCACATGATGAGTTTTGTTTGATGGCACTAGAGTCAATACAGGAGGGGGTTGAAGCTGAGGAGGAACAGCAGTGTTTTGAAACAGTGGAAGAGGTGATTGAGGCAGTGGTTACTGCTGTGGCTGGTGAAGTACTGTTGGAAGAAAGTTCAGGTACTCTGATTGAACCAATGACAGATCCATGGTCCATAGAGGACAAAGAAGAAGAGAAAGAAGAAAAGGCTGGTGAAAGGAAGGTAAGAGCTGGTGATGATGAAGATCATCAATGTGATTGTGCAATGATGGCAGCTGCCAAGGTATCTCCTCAAGTTCTTGAAAAACTGTGTTCAGACAATTGCATAATTGCTTTTGCTAACATCAAAGAGGTGAATGAAAACCTTCGGGATAAAATCTTAACTGATGAGGTCAAATTTGAAAGCTCTTTAAAAGAACTTAAAAACAAATTGACTGAAAAAGAAAAAGAAATCAGCTGTTTAAAAGAAGAGCAAAGTATAACCAAAACCCAACTTCAAACTATGGTAGAAAAATACCAAGTTTGCAAAAAGGAGTTGGAGTCTGCCCAGATTACTTGTGAAAGATGGGTGGAATCCTGCAAAGGATATGAGGTTATGCTTGAAAAACAGAGAAAAAGCAATGTGAAGTTTGGGGTTGGGTATAGAAAATATGATGATGAAAACACTGCTTTTGAAAACTCTGTTCAAACCACTGATGAAGCTACTGAGCTTATCCCCACAAACAAGAATGGCCAAGAAGTGAAAATCACTGACAAACTTGGTAACAAAATCACACTTAACAGACCAATGGGTTCCTCCACTTTCAAGGAGCTTGAAGATCATCAGTTTAAACCAAAATGGTCTGATGAGTGTGATATTCTTGAAAATTTCAAGCCAATGGACTTTACATCAATTGATGGTGCTAAAGCTCCAAAAGCTAAAGTCATACCTCTCAAGGATATCCCAGCAGTGGTTAAAACCTCTGCTGCAAAGGAATCTGAAAAGAGAAAGAAGAAAGAAAAAAATGATAACTTGTTTTGTGAATTCTGTGAGAAAAGGAATCATCTAACAAAAGACTGTTTCCACTTAAAAGCTTATGATCTAAACAAAACAAGTGTCATTGTTTCAGCAGAAAGCTGCATTGTCTGTGGGAAAACAAACCACAAAACTCAAGCATGTGTGTACCTCAAAAACTTTGATGTGAAAAAGAATGAGTACATGGCTAAAACATCCTTGAGTCCACCATCATCCTCATCATCTGTCAAATTCACCAAGAAACAACCACTGTTTGTGCCAGTACAAACAGCTGTTACAAAACAGCTGAACCAAACATCTGTCAAAAGAGATGTTCAGGTTACTGATGCACCCCCTGCCAATCAGTTCAAAAAAGGCAGAGAAAAACAGTCTTACCAAAGGATTCCACACGTTTATGAGGCTTACAAAAGGCCCTCTAAACCCAAAGTGAACAGGCATCCTTTTGGTTACCAGCAGATGATTGGTCAGGACCCACAACAGTGGTTAGAGAAACACTGTCCTAAAACAGTTCAAACCCCTGACCTAACCACTGTCCATCATCTTGCATCCATTCCAGACACTGTTGAGACCCCATCCAAAGCCTTGTTGGCTTTGGAGACCTTAATGAACTAATCTTTTTACTTCATGTGCAGGGAGCTTCTGCATGCTTTGATAGTCTTTGGTATGTAGACAGTGGAGGCTCCAGGCACATGACAGGATGTAAAGCCCTCCTCAAAGACTTTAAAATCCATGGTGGGGGTGATATATCCTTTGGGAATAATAGTAAAGGGAAAGTTCTGGGGTCTGGTACAGTGCAATCTGGAAATGTAAAATTTGAAAATGTCAATCTAATAGACAATCTAAAATTCAACCTTCTGAGTGTGTCCCAAATGAGTGACAAGGGATTTGGGTCATTCTTCACAAAAGACTGTTGTAGGATTGTTGGACCAGAAATGGTCAAAAAGATTGAAGCAATAATTAAATCTGGTCATACTAAACTTGTTGCTCAAAGAAGTGGCAATGTTTATGTTGTTGACATGTCAAAAGAGTGTCCCAGAGCTGATGCCTGTCTGTTCTCAGCTGCCTCTAACAAAGAGACAGAACTTTGGCACAGAAGGCTGGGACACACAAATCTTAAGACAATCACAGAAATTTCAAAAAATGGTTTGGTGAGAGGCCTACCACAAAAATTGTTTTCATGTCCTGAACATTGCATTTCCTGTTTAAAAGGAAAACAGCATAAAAGTTCTTATAAGTCCATTGAAGAGTCCAAAACAACCCAGTGTCTGCAAATGCTACACATGGATTTGTTTGGCCCAGTTCAAGTCATGAGCCTTAAAAAGAAAAGATATTGTTTGGTTATTGTTGATGACTTTTCTAGGTTCACATGGACTTTCTTCTTGCACTCAAAAGATGAAACTGCAGGCATTTTGCAAGACTTTATAATACAGGTTGAAAAGCAATTTGACCTTCCAGTAAAAAGCTTCAGGAGTGACAATGGCACAGAATTCAAAAATAGGGAGTTGGATGCCTTCTGTGTGAAGAAAGGGATTGTAAGGCAGTAGAGCATCCCAAGAACACCAGAGCAGAATGGGGTAGTGGAAAGGAAGAACAGAACTCTGATTGAGGCTGCCAGAACCATGCTTGCAGATTCAGGTTTGCCTTTAACTTTCTGGGCAGAGGCAGTAAACACTGCTTGCTATGTTCAGAACAGAGTTTTAATAAACCCCAGGCACAAAAAGACTGCCTATGAAATTCTGTATAAAATTAAACCACTGATCTCATATTTCAAAGTGTTTGGCTGCCCATGCTTTATTTTGAATTTAAAAGATTCCATTTCAAAATTTGCAGCCAAAATTGATTGTGGTTATCATCTGGGATACTCAACCACTGCCAAGGCCTACAAAGTGTTTAATACACGGACCAAGGCAGTGGAGGAGACTTTGAATGTTAAGTTCAATGAACTTTCGTCAATGAAAATCCCAGCAAATCCTGCAGATCTGTTTGATCTTAAAAAATTCACTTTTGAAAATACTGCTGTCAAGACTAACAGTGCAGGTCCATCAGAGGATACAACACCAGACTATGGGTATGAAATCATCATCCCTCAAAGGTCTGCCACAAAGGGAAAAGCATCAGCTGTTCAAAACAGTTGTCAAAGCTCTACCACTGCTACCTCAACAATTGTTGACCAAAGTAGCCCATCAACCACTGCTTCCACATCCTCAAACACTGCTGACAAAAGTCCTCAAACAGTGGATAAAAGCCAGCAGTTGTCCACCTCATTACCTCCTATTCCACCACCTTTTGAAACCACTGCTGGATCATCAAAGTCCCCAGCAGTGGTTAGCTCAGATGATACACATTTGCAGCCTTCACCAACCAATGCCATCATACCATACCAAGGAGATTTAATCTTCTTGAGATCTCATCCACCTGATCAAATCATTGGCAACATAAATGAAGGGGTGCTCACAAGAAGCCAAACCCAAAACATTTGTCTTTTTGCTGGTTTTCTATCACTCCATCAGCCAGTCAAGTACCAAGAGGCACTGAAAGACAACAGCTGGGTAGAAGCCATGCAAGAGGAGCTCCAACAGTTTAAAAGACAACAAGTATGGGAGCTTGTACCACTGCCAGAAGAGGTTAGTCCCATTGGCACAAAGTGGGTCTTCAAGAACAAAACTGATGAAAGGGGTATTGTTGTCAAGAATAAAGCCAGGCTTGTGGTTCAAGGTTACAGACATGAAGAGGGGATTGATTATGATGAAACATTTGCCCCTGTTGCAAGATTAGAAGCAATTAGACTGTTCCTGGCCTTTGCTGTCAACCACAATATAAAGGTGTTTCAAATGGATATCAAAAGTGCTTTCCTCTATGGTACAATTCAAGAAGAGGTGTATGTTTGTCAACCTCCAGGTTTTGAGGATCCATTTTATCCAGATCATGTCTACAGGCTAAACAAAGCCTTGTATGGCTTGAAACAAGCACCAAGGGCCTGGTATGAAACTCTTTCCAACTTCCTACTCTCAAATGGTTTCAAAAGAGGTACCATTGATAAAACACTGTTTTTAAAATGGAGAGGGAAGGATTTAATGATTGTCCAGATTTATGTGGATGACATTATTTTTGGAAGCACATGTAACTCAATGTGTGAAGAGTTTAGAGAACTCATGACAGCTGAGTTTGAAATGAGTGCAATGGGTGAGTTGCAATGCTTTCTTGGTCTCCAAGTCCAGCAATTGCAAAATGGAACTTTCATTCATCAAAGCAAATATGCTAAAGAACTTTTAACCAAATTTGATATGAATGATTGTAAACCATGCAGCACACCCATGGCAACAAATAAGCTGGTCATGTCTGATGAAAAAGATGAGCTGATTGACCAAACACTTTATAGAAGCATGATTGGGTCTTTATTGTACCTAACTGCATCTAGACCAGACATCATGTTTGCAACATGTGTCTGTGCAAGAAGTCAATCAGCTCCCAGAAAATCAAATCTCATTGCTGTAAAAAGGATCTTCAGATACATAAAAGGTGCTCCCACACTTGGTATCTGGTATCCAGCTAATGGGAACATCAAGCTTTCAGGTTTCTCAGACAGTGACTTTGCTGGATGTCACACCACAAGGAAGTCCACATCAGGAGGGTGCCAGTTTCTAGGTGACTGCTTAGTTTCTTGGCAAAGCAAAAAGCAAGCAGCTGTTTCGACATCCACTGCTGAAGCTGAATACATTGCTGCTGCAAGCTGTACAGCCCAACTCCTGTGGCTTCAAAATCAGTTGCTGGATTTTGGTATCACTGCCTTAAAGACACCACTCATGTTGGACAGTCAGGCAGCAGAAAATATCATCAAAAATCCAGTTTCCCACTCAACCACCAAACATATCGACATCAGACATCATTTTGTGAGGGACTGCTATGAAAAAAGGTTTGATTTCTCTGCATCATGTCCCAACTAAAGACCAGCTGGCTGATGTGCTCACAAAAGCACTTGATACAGCCACTTTTGAAAGTTTGGTCTCTAGGATTGGGATGCTGAACATGGAATAACAAGCAACATCTTGTTTTTCTATGAATAAAAGCAACAAAATGTTTTCAGAAAATCAAAACTCCATCCTTAAAAATAGTTAAAAATGAAAATTTTTCATTAAGTCCTTAAAAGTCTGCCATTAACCACTGATTGTTCAAAAGTCTGCTATACTTCAAAAGTCTGTCCACTGCTGAAAGTCAACCCCTGCTCTCTCATTATTTTGATAAAATCTGTTGTTCAAAAGCAGTGTCTTATCCACTGATATGCTATCCACTGATAGTAAAAATCATCCACTGCTTTCATACCACTGCCTTCATCAGTCACTTTCAACAAAAGTACTGTCCTTCACTTTCAACAGGGGTTGTCACGTGGACAGTACATATTGGTCAGACCTTTGTAACGGCTGCCACCTCAGCATTCACTTTCTTCCCTATAAAATCCCCCACTCACCACCAAAACAGGGTTTTACTGTCGAATTGAATTCTTAAAAATTCTCTTCTCAAAGCAGTTTTTCTTCACATTTCTTCACAAATTTCTTCGATCAATCATCCTCAAAATGACAAAATCAAAGAAATCTTCAAAACCCTCATCCAAATCATCCTCGAACACAGCCTCCCAAAAGGCAATCTCCACTGAAATTCCACATAAACCATCTCACAATCTCCTGGGTCTTCTCACTAAACCAGGTACCACCAACGTGTTCGATTCCATCATTGACATCATGGCAAAATCAAAGTATAAAACTTTGTTCATCGCCGATGCACCAATCTATTTGGCGACCCAAAGGGAGTTTTGGAAGAATGCAATCCTTGAAACACAAGGAGACACTGCAACCACCATAAACTCTTCTATAAAGGGTAAAGCTGTCCAAATCACGCCACAATCCATTTCAGAAGTCTTTCAACTCGATGATCAAGAAGGTAAAATCTCTTTCACTAAAAACGAGTTGCAAACTGACTTCATTGAGAGAGGGTATGAATCCACAATGATGAAGAAAATTACCCTAGAAAAAGGTTATTTTCCTTCTGCACCCAGATTTTTATTTCATACCCTCCTACTATGTGTTTCAAACAAAACCACTTCTTTTAATGAAATCCCTTTAAAGATTCAAAATCTGGGATATGCTATTCTTCAAGGAGAAAATTTTAACTATTCTCGGGAAATTTTTAAAGATTTGGTTAATAATGTTGACACAAAATCATTCTTACTGTTTCCAAGGTTTTTAAGCTATTATTTTTCAAAGAAATTCAGTAAGGATGATTTAGCTATAATAAACCAAGGTGATCCTACTCAAATAAACAGTTTAACTACTGAAACTTTTTCAAGGATGTTAGCACCTTGCAAAACACAAGCAGAGGTGCCTGACCAGATTTTAGCAGTTACACCTGCTCCTCAGGTATCTGCTGCTGAGCCCACTGCTCAAGGTGATCAGAGCAGCAGCACAACTGCTTTGAAACCCACACCTACAATCACCAAAAAGCCAACAAAAAGAAAAACACAAAAATCACCCAAAACCCTCAAAAAGGCATCTCTGGAGGATGAGATACCAGAGCTTTTGCCAGTGACAACACAAAAGTCACAGGAAACCACTGCTGCTTCTTCCTCACAGCAGTTGGTACAAATATCTCAACCCATAACCAAAACTCCTCCTGTTTCTTCACAAAAAGAACAGGTTGTACAAATAGGGTCTCCACATCATGATGCTCTGGAAACACTCGTTTCTATCATCCACAGTCCAATGCCCGGGACACATCCTACTTCTACACCAACCATCACATCCACATTTCCCTCACCAATAAAACCACTGTTGGATGCAATTGATTTGAACCAGGCATTATCCAGTCCTTCTCAATCACCTATTAATGAGAATATACCTCAACAACTGACTGGGTCTGATGTATCAATCTTTGCTAACCCACCAACACAACCTGAGGAGGTTACACCCCTTGAGTTACAAGTAACTCTTGGTGGTATTCCAAGTGAAGCAGCCACTACAACTGTTACACCCACTGGGTTACATTTGGACAGTGGTTACATTCATAAGACTTCCTTGGAGGCAATTCCTTTTATAGCACCTCTGCCAACCACCAGTGGATTTATTTATCCTACTGGCAACATCAAAAGGTTGTCAAGTGTTGAAGGAAGAAGACCCCAGTACCAAGACAAAGGGGCATCAGTGGTTAATGTTTGGAGTATATTCCCTACATCTACCACTGATAAAACCACTGCTAGTGGGAAATCAGATGATCCCATTAACTTGGGTGATGGTTTAAAGTACCAGAAATTGACGGATCGTATTGCAAAACTTGATAACTCTGTTGCAGAACTCAAAGATATGCTACAACAGGTGTTACAAGTTCAGAAGGTACAATCAACTGCTGTTCCATCTCAAGCACCTGCTCTACAAAGGACACCTGCTACAAATGAGCTCTGGAATAAATTTCAATCTTTTCTCCAACAACAAGCACAATTAGCAGATCAGCAACATGAAAAACATGTCCAACAGCTGAGAAATGCAATGGAGTCAAGGTTCAAGAACACTCAGGCTGATTTAAAGGCTCTCAAAACTCAGATCTTACACACCACTGGCACTGCTCCTCCAAAAGTCCGCTACATTTATCAACTCCCAGAAGATAATGCCAAAAAGGGGGAGAAAATGAAGGAGTGGAAACAGAAGGGTATAGAAGATGGTCTTTATCTTGAACCAGAAAATTCAAACATGACCAAACAGATCCCTCTGCCAGATGGTAGTAAGAAAATTGATGTGACAATAAATGCACTAGCAGAAGCAGTTGCAAGTGTGAAGAGAGATAGAGATGCCAAAAGGAAAGCCAGGGTGGACAGAATGGATCATCAAGATCAGGGTACTTCTGGGTCAAGGGATCATGAAAATCCTGTTGAGGAAAAGAAGAGGCCTACTAGAAAAGTAAGGCAACCCAAATCCATTCCAACCAGACGTTCAAAGTCTGCTCAAAAAACCACCATACAAAACAGCTGATACAGCAGGAGTTACACAAACTACTGCTTGCCAAACAGTTGTCCCATCAACACACACCACTTCAACACACACAACATCCACCACCTTACCATCATCACCACCAAAAACAACACCTGCTGACATACAGCAGATGTTATAACATCTGTTGTAATGACAACAGTGGTTGAAACACCAGTTGTTTCAACAGCTGTTAGTCAATCACAATCCACTGCCACTACATCTACCACTACTGTTCCATCCAAAGCATCATCAGTCCCTCCTACAAAAAGGAGAAGACTAATTCTCAAAGATGATGACAATTCACCACCACAAACATCTTCAAAAGCTTTAACACTTGTCACAATTCCAAAACCTGTTCCTCTCTCTTCAGTTCCAATGTACAAGCCCTTACCTCCTGCAGGTGTTCAATTTCCTCTTGAACTAGCTGCTGTTAGAGATGAAATAAAATCTTTTTACTATGAGGATGACCCTGCCAAAAGGAGTTTGCCATCAATAAAGGGATATCCCTGGCCTAAGAATGTCAATGAATACTTGGAAATCAAGGCCAAGCAAGCAGAGGATATCTCAAAGAAAAACACACAAGGGAAATCTGATAAAGAAATTGCTCAGAGAAGTCAATATTTGCTCACACAAGTCAGATCCCTAGAGCAATTTGCAAAAAATGTTAGTCAACAAATTTCTGAAAGAGCAGCTGAATCTCTGAAGAAAGACTACATTGAAAGCATCATGGCTCACAAGAAGTACAAGGGAGAGAGATACATGTACAAAGAGTGGACTATTCCTGAACTTGAAAATGAAGCAGCAAGAATTCAAGACATGATAAAAAGGAATGTCACTCACACTCCTCCTAACTGGGCAGAGTTTAGAAAGACTGTACTTAACAAACAGGAAGAGCTGAAGAGAATGAAAGAAGAACTGGTAGCAGCTGATTATGGAAACAAAAGACAAGTTGCTAGATGGAAAGAAGATGTGGTCAGGGCTACTTACAAAAAGTTGGAACAATTAAGAAAGAAAGATCCTTCAGTTCCTAAAAGGCCTGACTATTCCAAAGCAGCGGTTTCAAAAAGACCACCAAAGCTGCAAGTCAAAAGAACCACTGCTCCAGCTGGTGCTTCCATCTACAAAAGAAGGAGCAAAAACCAGTTTAGCATGGAAACAATTCAAGATCTATTAGCAGGAGATGCCATTGTAAAAGCAGGCACGGAAGTAATGATAAAAGAAGATCTTGAATTGGAACAATCTGCAAGTGCTGCTCAGCCAGTCATGAATAGGCCAGCCTCTCCAAATACTTCTGCAAATAAACATCTCCCAAGAAACCCACCAGGCTCAAAAATACAAAAGTGGGAAACTGACAAACAGACCTGCATATTGACTTTGCTCAGGCCTGGTGGAGTAGTGAAGAAAATATCAAGGGAACAAGCTCTTGGCCTGAGTCTTGAAGATTTGCAGGATCTCCTTGATCTTCCACTTAGCAGGGATGATGAAGATACAGATGCCCTAGACTTTGAATTACAATTTAAAGGTCAGATAAGGGAGCTGTTGATGAGGCAATAAAGAATTCCACAAATAATGAAGAGTTTTGGCATTATCTGTTCCAGGGGGAGATTGTTGGGATTGAACCCTATCAGAGGAACAGATAATGTAAAGCCAAAACTGGATCAATGCAGTGGATCCAGAATAAGCAGACGCTTACAGATGGTTCATGCAAATCTCTCCCCTTGAAAGTGGCTGTGTATCTGCTGACCTCCTATCTACTGATCTTACTAAGTGCTGATCTACAACTGCTGGCCAATGTCAAAGACTGATGGAAGACCAAAGCTTTGCTGACTCAATCTACTGCCTTGAGTCAAGTACTGCTGATCCGGACAAGCACTGCTGGGCTCACAGCAGTGGAAGAATGCAGCAGCTGTTTATGTGTCTTTTATGTATTAGATTGTAATAGCAGTAGTTAGTACATCAGTGTTTGTATAGATCAGAGGTTAGAGTTTGTTAGGAGGTTAGATGTCACTTTCATGGTGACGTCAGCTAAGATGCTCAGTGGTTTGCAAGTGCCTATAAATAGCTCAGTACTTTGTACTGTTCTATTAGCTCTTTCACCACATCGTCTTCTTTGCACGAACAAACTACTGAGCTCTGGCTGAGGGGGAGTTTGCATTCTTACATCAATCATTGTAATCGTTGTTGAAACAAATTCAATCTTTCGATTCTATGTGTAAAGATGTTTGATAAAAGTATTTCTCTCGTTTGATTGTATGCAAAGTTTGTTTTCATTTTAAATTCCGCTGCACTCTCATCCATCTCCATCTTAATTACAAACGAAAAATACAATCAAAAAGAAACTCAGATCCAACAACCACGTTATCTAGGCTCAGTGACGAGTCGTAGTTTCGGCCAAAATGCGTTTTCTCGCGTATTTTGTAACCAAACTACTCTAGGATATCAAAACCGTTTGTTTTGGTATCAAAAATTGTTTTCTAACTTAGTTAAGCATGTTTTAACATGCTTAGCTCGTCACTTTTAGTTTTGTGCTTGTCTAGGGTAGTAAAGGTAAGCGATCTAATCAATCGCTTATACTTTCGAACCCGACCCATTTGGTCGATCATTAGGATCCGACCAAACATGTTAAGTGACCATAGTAGCGTAGGGAATAAGTTTTCGAGGTTATACCTTATGGACACTTAGGTTTGATTAGTCGCATGATAGGTAGTTTATATGCCTTAGGTAAATTACCAAAATGCCATTTTTTAGCCAAAATTCATTTTAAGCATATGTAACATAACTTTTGACATCTAAACTGATTTGGAAACAATATTAGACATAATAAGGCATATTTTACTTGTCATAGGACTAGTTAGGCGGTTCGAATGCGTTTTACGCGAACGACGTGTTAAAGTAGCATAAACTACCTAAACGGGTCGTAATGGGTTGTAAGCACTTAGGTTAGGTTTCATTGTAGTATGTAGGCTTTGTTAAACCATATTACATGAGTTTCCATACTCATTTGGTTTACGAACCCTCATTCTATCCGATCCTCCGATTTAGGTCCGGTTTATTAACGTAGTTACCTATATTAGGTGCCGTTCGATTTCCGTGATCTCTAGCATTGGTTGGTAGTTACTCAAGGACTCCTAGGCAATCTCAAGTGAGTACATAGACCCCTCTTTTACTGTTTTTTAAACGTTTTGGGGTGAAACACATGTGCCTACTTGTTACTTTCGTGTTTTCATGTTTTCACATCATATACTTGCTATGTTTGTTAGTACATTTATAGTACATGATTTACACTACATTGTTTTGCTATGTATGTTTACTTAGCATACTTAGTACATTGTTTTACTTTACATTTCTGCTATGTATGTTGACTGAGCATGCTAGCACATTGATTTACATTACATTAGTTGCATATGTTTACTCAACATATGGACACATTGTTTTACATTGCATTTTGTTGCATATGCTCATCCAGCATATGAACAAATTATATACATTTTGAACCGTTTGTAACTATTTGACTATGTGAACCGTTGTAACCATTTGATTATATGAACCGTTTGTAACACCACCTCTCTCACACTTCACCCACCACCCACCACCCACCACCACCATAACACCATCATCCACCACCATCATCTATTGTCCATCGTAGAGTGTGTGAGTCGTCTCGGGATCCAAGATTGATCGTAAGAGTTCTTGACAATCAGGGCCATGTTTGCCTAAGTCTCTTACATCACTTGGTGAAGACAAAGTGTCTAGTGTAATACTTTTTTATTTCTAATCTTTTGCACTTTTTACTTGGTTTTGTATTAATGACTTTAATAAATAGTTGCTTATGTTGAAGGTGATCTTTCCTTATCGTTTGTCCGTGGTGTCTTGGCATTATTTTACTGTCTATATAAAATAAAAGATTTTCACCATTCATATCTCCACGGTCTATATGGAGGTATGTGGCTACCTGGTCGGGGGTTAAGGGAACGGTTTGGTAAAGGTCTTGCCATTGTTCAGCGTTTAGAGGTCCTGCAATGGACCTGGGTCAAATTTAGTAGGACCTCCTTCAATACTTAACGGTATTGGATGGCGGGGGTCCAAAAGAGGGGCCTACCATAATTTGCATTAATAACTTAATTAATTATCTTCCAATAATCCACCCTTTTAGGATTGTATCCTTGCTGACTCAAACTACTGGGGTGAGGGTAACGTCACCTTCAAAAGAGGGGCCTACTACAATAACTAAGATAATCTCTTAAAATAGTGCGGAAATAATCAAAGGTTACACTAGATACGAGTCGGAACCAAGTGATTCATCTTGTCTATCTGTTTTTTTTATTTTCTTTTCAGCATTTTTAGTTAGTTTTTATTTTTCTTAGTTTAAAACATTTTTCTACACTTTTTATTTTGATTAGATGTTGAGGATAAACCGGTACTAAAAGCTCTTGTGTCCTTGGACGACCTCGGTATCTTGCCAACACTATACTACGCTCACGATGGGTGCACTTGCCCATATGTGTGTTTAGTGTTAGTAAAATATCGTGTTTTATAAATTTAAAACTTGCCTAAAAATAAGTGTTAAAGGGGCTTAAAATATACACCTAATATATATAACACTTCACACGCATCAAGTTTTTGGCGCCGCTACCGGGGACACAAGTATTTTAAGAAAGTTAGGAATCAACGGCCTAATCGTTTTTCTTTTTTTTTTTTCATTTTTTTAGGATTTTTTTTTAGTTTTTCTGTTTCTGCAGAGCTCAGCACGGGCCATGCCCAGCATCATCACTAGCAGTTTTTATTTTCTGAGTTACAGAGAGCTGAGCACGGGGCCGTGTCGGTGCAACACGGGGCCGTGTCCAAAAATGGAGCATCAAATGATGCCATCCGCCTTCGAATGTTTCCATTTTCACTAAAAGACCGAGCTAAGGCTTGGCTTAACACCCTCCCAGTTGGCTCGGTAAACACCTGGGATGAACTAGCCCAAAAGTTTCTATATAAGTATTTCTCTCCGGCTAAATTAATGACTGAAATTAATACATATTCACAAGAGGATGGGGAATCCTTATATGAAACTTGGGAAAGGTTCAAGGAGCTACTAAGAAAGTGTCCTCATCACGGTCTTGCGGTATGGCAACAAGTATCCACTTTCTACAATGGATTGTTGCCACACACAAGACAAACACTTGATTCTAGCTCCGGGGGACTCCTAGGTAATTGTCGCCCAAATGAAATATATAATCAAATTGAAGAAATTGCTCAAACCAATTTTCAATGGCACACTCCCCGAGGTAATAAATCTATTGCCCAGGGCGCCCATAAGGTTGATGAAAGCACCTCTTTACAAGCCCAAATCGAGGCCTTCTCTTCAAAAATCAAAAAGCTAGAAATGACAAAAACGGCCTCGGTTATGGCTTGTGAAGGGTGTGGTGGGTCACATGAAAATTGGAGTTGTTTGAAAGAATTAGATGAAGAAACAGAAACGGTAAACTACATTGATAACAGATCTAGGCCGTCGGGTCCACCAACGGGTACCTACAACCAAGGATGGCGTAACCACCCTAATCTTGGTTGGAGAGATCCCGGCAATAGTAGTAACCAAAAAAGCCAACGAACTAACTTTCAACAACCACAAAATTTTTCTCAACAACAAGGTGGACGAGAAAGGCTTGAAGATACTATATCTCGCCTCATCTCCGACACCGAAAAGAAAAACTCGGATCGATTTCAACAATTGGAATCGAATTTTAGAAATCAACAAGCTAGCATTCAAAACGTAGAAAAACAATTAAATCAACTAGCTCAAAATTTCTCCGAGAGACCACAAGGCGCGTTACCTAGTAATACCGAAACCAACCCAAAGGCACAAGTACACCTCATCACATTAAGAAACCGAACCGTGGGTCCCGAGGATGTCCCGCTACCACCGGTTGAAGGAAGTCAACTCAGCCAAAGCACGACTTCACCCACACTTCAACCAGAAAAGGCTTCTCCACCAAATCAAGAGCCCACCAAGACTCCTCCAATTCCGTACCCCGGTAGGTTAAATCATCAAAAGACCGATGAGCAATTCGCAAAGTTCGAAAATTTACTAAAACAATTGCATGTTAATATTCCTTTTATTGAGGTCCTAACCCAAATGCCTAAATATACAAAATTCATGAGGGATTTCCTCACTAACAAAAGGAAAATTGAATCATTGCAATCAGTTAACTTAGGCGAAGAATGCTCCGCCTTAGTACTCAACAAACTTCCACAAAAGAAAATCGACCCCGGAAGCTTTACAATTCCTTGCTCGATTGGGGAATCCCCCGTTCGTAATGCATTAGCCGATCTTGGGGCTAGCATTAACCTCATGCCCACATCGATGTTTAAACGACTCGGCCTAGGAACAACAAGCCCTACAGAGATGAGCATACAACTCGCCGACAGATCCGTCAAATTCCCACAAGGTGTCGCTGAAAATCTATTGGTAAAAGTTGACAACTTCGTTTTCCCAACCGACTTTGTCATCCTAGACATGGAGGAAGACACCGATGTCCCTCTCATCCTTGGAAGGCCATTTCTAGCCACCGCCCAAGCGGTGGTGGATATGAACGACGGAACGTTAACATTGAAGTTTGGGGACAAGGAAGTGAAGTTTGATTGTGGAAAAAGAGTAGAGGACGAAGACCCGGTCAACTACATGAAGGTCATAGACTCAAGCTTGGATGACGCTCTCCGAGGGTGTAACATGGGATGCAATACATCCCACTTGGGTAACATATGACCAGGCTTTGGGTCTAGCCAAGGACCCTTATAAACGTGGCGCACCACGGAGGCATTCCGCGGAACTATCCTTAGTTTAGTTTAGATTAATTTTTATGTTTTCTAGTTAGTTTTAATTTTCAGGAATAAAACACACTTGAGATGACAAAGGATACAAGGGGAACTTGAACCAGCATCCCATGCAGGAAAACAGAACCGTCCGACAAATTTCTTCGTTTACAGTAAGCTCGGCACGGGCCGTGTCCACCCAACATGGCCCCGTGCTGCACAGTTTGCAGAAAAAGACCCAGTTCAGGTAACTGGACACGGGCCGTGTTCACCCAACACGCCCCCGTGTCCAGGCTTCTGTTTCTCTTGTTTTAATTTTGTTACTGGCACTTGAACACGGGGCCGTGCCCGGACACCACGGGGCCGTGTTCAGCGCCCAGTAACACAAAAATTTTGCTTTTTACACCTTTTTACACATTCAATCAACCTAAAAACTTATTTTTGGGACACATTGAGGACAATGTGTAATTTAAGTGTGTGGGGGGGGGGGGGGGATGCTAAAACCTTGAATCTTGCAAGTCCTAAATACAAGCCTTACACAAAACTCAATTGGAACCGCTAATCACCGCAAATTTTAAAAAAAAAAATCATTTTTTTTTACTTTTCTAGGTTTAACTCGGGAAATTCAAGTTCTAAAAATGTTATATTTTTACGAATTTACAACCGATAGCGTCGTGATAAAAAGAACCAACATAAGAAAATTATGAAAAGGCATGACAAGCTTAGTTAAAATTTAATTATATATACTTGATCACATAAAAACCCATTCCCACAAAAGTGAGTTTTGAGCCTTTATTGAGCATACAATTACATATCATTAGACTAAATGCTCATTTTTCATTTCTTGTGTGAATAGCCGCTTGGTTTTTACGACTCTAGAACTTGCCATGACGATACATTCCCGGTCCTTACCAACTTAAACCCGAGTAAGTAAATGATGGAGGCATTAGGACTAACCTTTTTTTTTCTACACCATTATTATTTTTTTTACCACCTACCCAAAATCCCCCTAGTTAGCCCCTTTGAGCCTAAACCTTTTCATTTCATAACCCAAACCAAACACCCTTTTACCCACCAAAACCTTTTATTTTTTTACCCTTTATTTTAGTAACAAGTTCGGTTTTTCGTATGACTATTAAAAAAAAAAAATTTGTGTTGATGATGAAGCAAAAGAAAATAAACAAACAAGTTCATCAAAAATAACTTTGTTTGAATAATAGCTTCATCATAAATAAAAGTTACCGACACTTGTTACACT
Organism: Helianthus tuberosus; assembly: GCA_030545235.1. NCBI lineage: Eukaryota > Viridiplantae > Streptophyta > Magnoliopsida > Asterales > Asteraceae > Helianthus > Helianthus tuberosus. The sequence goes on along the minus strand of CM060446.1, from coordinate 40,246,875 downwards.
TTTAGCCCTTTTTCTACTAAACTTTAACCCAACCACCTACCTTTAACCCAAGCCTAACCCTTCACCCACAAAGTCCTCTTGATATTTAAAAAGGAATATAAGTTAAAAAGGAGGAGGATTGATCGCTTGGCAATCCTATGGTAGGAGTAAGTTCCATGCCGCTCTCGAGTGATCCACAAATACATTTTCGGCCGAGTGTTGAGTGATCCCCGTGATGTATGTGAACTTGTATATAAATAGAATTTTACAAAGGCATGCTATGCCCTAATAAGTAATTTATCTTATGAAAAGTTTTAAATAAATCATGACGAATAGGATTGTAAATAAATAAAAATAAAACTAAATAAAGAATCTTGGAAATCCCGACACTCTACGACATGCCCAAAACCTTCTTCTCTACCCATTCCATTGTGTAATAGCCACATATTAAAGAGTTTTGCTTGAGGACAAGCAAAGATTCAAGTGTGGGGGTATTTGATGTGTTCAAAATGCAACATATAAATTTCATCAATTGAGGCATAAAACTAACCCTTTTTTAGTACTAATGTTGGAAAACGTGTGCTTTTGTCTTCCTTTTGTATTTTCAGGATTAAATGAGCTCAAATTAACAAAAGAAGCAAAAAGACACCAAAATCTAACATAAATACAAGAAAAGGAACAAGACGTGACATGCCCGACCCCACGACAGCATCTTCCCAAGCAAAACAAGGCAACAGAGGACTGAACACGCCCCGTGCTCAGCCAGCACGGGGGCGTGCCCAAGTGTCAGCAGAAAAGACAAAGTGGTAGAAGCTTCTATTGCCCACCACGGGGCCGTGCTCAGCGGACACGGGGCCGTGGTCAACTATAAGATTCGCACAATCCAGGCAAATCTTCATAGTACAAAGATTCTTCTGCACACGGGGTCGTGCTCAGCGGACACGGGGGCGTGGTCAACTAATAAGACAAAGCTGCATTAAATGAAGACAGAGAAGGATGTGGACACGGGGCCGTGCCCACTGGACACGGGGCCGTGCCCGAGCTTCTGTTCAGCCTATAAATAGGAGTGCTTGGCTTAAGCTCAAACCATCCCTTGGCACACCACCTCTCTCACACTTCACCCACCACCCACCACCATAACACCATCATCCACCACCATCATCCATTGTCCATCGTAGAGTGTGTGAGTCGTCTCAGGATCCAAGATTGATCGTAAGAGTTCTTGACAATCAAGGCCATGTTTGCCTAAGTCTCTTACATCACTTGGTGAAGACAAAGTGTCTAGTGTAATACTTTTTATTTCTAATCTTTTGCACTTTTTACTTGGTTTTGTATTAATGATTTTAATAACTAGTTGCTTATGTTGAAGGTGATCTTTCCTTATCGTTTGTCCGTGGTGTCTTGGCATTATTTTACTGTCTATATAAAATAAAAGATTTTCACCATTCATATCTCCACGGTCTATATGGAGGTATGTTGGCTACCTGGTCGGGGGTTAATGGAACGGTTTGGTAAAGGTCTTGCCATTGTTCAGCGTTTAGAGGTCCTGCAATGGACCTAGGTCAAATTTAGTAGGACCTCCTTCAATACTTAACGGTATTGGATGACGGGGGTCCAAACTCTTTGATCCCCTCATAAGTTAACTACTATTAATACTATAACCCGGCTATTTAGGACTGTATCCCTGCTGACTCAGACTACTTAGTCGAGGGTAACGTCACCTCCAAAAGAGGGGCCTACCATAATTTGCATTAATAACTTAATTAATTATCTTCCAATAATCCACCCTTTTAGGATTGTATCCTTGCTGACTCAAACTACTGGGGTGAGGGTAACGTCACCTTCAAAAGAGGGGCCTACTACAATAACTAAGATAATCTCTTAAAATAGTGCAAAAGTGCGGAAATAATCAAAGGTTACACTAGATACGAGTCGGAACCAAGTGATTCATCTTGTCTATCTGTTTTTTTTTTATTTTCTTTTCAGCATTTTTAGTTAGTTTTTATTTTTCTTAGTTTAAAACATTTTTCTACACTTTTTATTTTGATTAGACGTTGAGGATAAACCGGTACTAAAAGCTCTTGTGTCCTTGGACGACCTCGGTATCTTGCCAACACTATACTACGCTCACGATGGGTGCACTTGCCCATATGTGTGTTTAGTGTTAGTAAAATATCGTGTTTTATAAATTTAAAACTTGGCTAAAAATAAGTGTTAAAGGGGCTTAAAATATACACCTAATATATATAACACTTCACACGCATCAGTAGTTTATATGCCTTAGGTAAATTACCAAAATGCCCTTTTTACGCCAAAATTCATTTTAAGCATATGTAACATAACTTTTGACATCTAAACTGATTTGGAAACAATATTAGACATAATAAGGCATATTTTACTTGTCATAGGACTAGTTAGGCGGTCCGAACGCGTTTTACGCGAACGACGCGTTAAAGTAGCATAAGCTACCTAAACGGGTAGTAATGGGTTGTAAGCACTTAGGTTAGGTTTCATTGTAGTATGTAGGCTTTGTTAAACCATATTACATGAGTTTCCATACTCATTTGGTTTACGAACCCTCATTCTATCCGATCCTCTGATTTTGGTCTGGTTTATTAACGTAGTTACCTATATTAGGTGTCGTTCGATTTCCGTGATCTCTAGCATTGGTTGGTAGTTACTCAAGGACTCCTAGGCAATCTCAAGTGAGTACATAGACCCCTCTTTTACTGTTTTTCAAACGTTTTGGGGTGAAACACATGTGCCTACTTGTTACTTTAGTGTTTTCATGTTTTCACATCATATACTTGCTATGTTCGTTAGTACATTTATAGTACATGATTTACACTACATTGTTTTGCTATGTATGTTTACTTAGCATACTTAGTACATTGTTTTACTTTACATTTCTGCTATGTATGTGACTGAGCATGCTAGCACATTGATTTACATTACATTAGTTGCATATGTTTACTCAACATATGGACACATTGTTTTACATTGCATTTTGTTGCATATGCTCATCCAGCATATGAACACATTATATTACATTTTGAACCGTTTGTAACTATTTGACTATGTGAACCGTTGTAACCATTTGATTATATGAACCGTTTGTAACTGTTGAACCGTGTGAACCGTATTTGACCATACATAAACATTTATACAATTGTTAAACATTTCATCTTGGTGGCTGTTTGAGTAAGTGATTTAAGTAACGAGGCGACGTGTAATACGATAAAATCATGGTGGATACGCCACTGGTACTTCCTATATATAAGTGCTTTTATGGTATTACATATCATAGCGTTATTTAAACCATTTCAGTTTAGACATATTACATCTACAATACAATCTTCACATAAACATCGTTTTACAAATAACTTAACTTATACAAACTCATTTTACATGGTTATTCACTTAACCATACAGTATTCTTTTATATACATATCATTTGATTTATTCATTGCTTTTCAAATGATTTATGAAAGAAAACACTCAACAAGATTCATGGCTACTTTTTTTTTATTAAACAGTTTCTTTAAACTCAAGTCATGAATCCTAGTTTCACAAAACCTATGTATCTCACAGGCATTTTTATGCTGACGTACCTATTTTCACATGTGTTTTCAGGAGTTGTTGCATAGGATGATCGAGACACACTTAGGCGGACCTGTGCCTTAGTGACTTAAAACGAAGCAAGAACTAGTTAAATTATGTTATGTACTCTTTGTTTCTTGTTTAAGACAATGTAACTCTCTTGATTGATAAATAAAACGTAACTTTAATTACCATGGTTGTGAAACAATTAATTCTGTTACAACACTCCCCGACGTTTCCGCCACGTTTCGTTGTTTTACGTGGTCGGGGTGTGACATTACACTTTTTCGTTGCAACATTTACTGACACTGACACACTTTTCGTAACTGTGGAGAAATGAAAGAGAATGTGTTACATTTTTTCAGCTCTACACATTTTTTGTAACTCATATGTTACACTTTATTATTGTTTTTTAGTAGTTTTTTAGATTAAATAAAGTGTACGGATTTTAGAACGTATAATTCATAAAGTTTTTATTTTGTAATGCGCGTAAAAATATGTTAAATTTTTATAGCGAGATTTTTATGTAACAATATAGTTGTCACATTTCTTTTGTGTCAGATGAGAGAGGATAGAGAAAGTGTAAAGTTATTACACTTTTGGTCACATTGTTACATTGTCCGAAAAAATACAATTTTTTGTACCTTTTTAATATACATCATTGATCACATGTAATCGAATGGTGGAGATGAAGCTTTTTGGTTTTTTTAACTAAGGCAAGTTTTAAATTTATCATCCCCCCCCTCTATATATATATATATATATATATATATATATATATATATATATAGGAGAGAGTTCAATGGGAAACACTAAAAAAGTTGGAAAACGTGTGTGAAGAAACACTAACTAAATGGTCGGAACCGAGATAGTTAGGGGGTTTGAATCCGCATAAAAGGGTTAGCTCTCTCTCGGTTGATCCAGTTGCAATGGAATTTCTTCTCCGGTAGTTCTGCAAAAAAGAACACCGTTAGCCTCGTCAAGGGGAGAAGAGGGTTCTCTCCTTGACCCGACTCCGGCGTGAGAATAAGTATCGGTAACGGAGAAGATAAGTATTTGAGAAGTGAGAGTGATCTGAGTTTTTACCTGAACAGTTCTCTCATTTATAACCGGGAGTTTGGGAGGGAAACCTGTTATTGAAAAGATGACGGAAGATGCTAACGCCGTAGCGGTTATATTTTCTTCCGTTAAGTTCTTTGATCCTTTGTTAAGTTGTCTCGATCCGATGTGAATGCACACGGATCGTGGTTTGATCTATGGCTGGGGGGCTGCCACGTGGAAAGTGATTCAGTGGAGATTACTCTCCAATTGCATGCCTTCGTTGTGATTCCGGGGTTGCTTGTGGTGATGACACGTGTCCAGACGGTTATAACCGTCTGGGTGGTGCATGACTGTATTTCTTTCTAGAAGATTACTGCTGTAATCTGGTGTGACACCTTGTTGTGTGGACACAGACAAATAAATCCCAAGTCTGGGTAAAATAATATCCAAGTCTGGATATTTAGGCGGAGATATTGAACAAAGGATTTAAATCCTTTGTTAAATGGGAGAAGGCGCAAGGATTTATGTTCTCCTTTGGGCGCGCGATTATGAATCGCTGACTTCTTCTTCTTTGCAAGACCAATGCGCGGCCGCGCAAGGTCGAAAGGCTAAAAAGGTTGATTTGTGGTATGATCTCAAATCCTTTTTATGAGGTTTGTGGGACCTTACCCCTTCAAGTCCCCCCAGTCTAGTGTTGTACTTATGCAAATAAGTGGAGCACTGGACTTATGAGAGGGAAATGGTTTTTGGGCGCGAAAAGGTAAGAAAGCTTCTATGAGAAGATTTGAATTAAAGATTTTTATGGAAAATCTTTAACTTGAAGTTAGCACAGTAAATTGATTTTGACAACCTGTCTTTGTCAGTTGTTTTTTACTGCCCGTGTCTTACACGCGCGCGTGTAAACGCGTGTATGTTCTGACATCTGCTTTTTCTGTTGCTTGGGGAACCGTGATACTCGGAACAGTGCTGTGATGGTTACCGATGCTATTTATTGCGATGGGTATATAATCGTTTGGGTAACCTCCTCTGTGTAATCATTGTTTTGAAATTTTTTCCCAATTCCTTGTTCTTAAGAAAATTTTCCATCCTTCTTTCGCTTATGTCAACCGGAGAACGTCAAGAGGATCTTGTTGAAGATATGTCGACTGTACTTCCACCACTGAAGTGGCCTAGGGCGTCTTTTGAAGGTTTGATTCAGAATCTTAAGTTTTCGGAGAACTGGGGTGCTTTGTATCCTGAAGAGGGGCAAACAGCAGCAGATGCTCCGGCCGGGTATATTACCCTTTTTTGGGATTTCTTCTGTGATGGTAACTTTCGCTTGCCTGTCACTAGATTTTTCCTTGAAATTCTTGGATTCTATAATCAGCACATCTCCCAATTTCACCCTATTGGTATGGTTAGGGTTCGACATTTCGAATTCGTATGTCGGACGATGCACGTGGAGCCGACCATTCCCCGATTTAGGGTTTTTTATCAGATGCATTGTATCCAAGGATTTTATTCATTTGTTCAGAGGGCTTCTGCAAAGAAGATTTTACATCAACCCCCAAAATCGTTTCATGATTGGAAACATAAATTCTTCTTTATCAAGGCTGGAGTGATTCCGGTGAAGATGATTTTAAGAGGGAAGGACGACATTCCGATTGAAACGCTTCAGACTCCTGTTGATGAGAACTGGTACCAAGATCTGAAGGATGTGCCCAATATTGCTTTGCCGGAGAAAGCCCTAGTCGGAGCCGGCATGAGTTTGAACTGGAAGATGGAACGTGATGATAAACCCGTGTACACCGAGGATGGTCATAGTAAGTTTGGGGCTTTTTCATTGTTCCTTTTTTTTTTTTGACCTGCTCTCTTTTCAAAATGTAGTTGTTTCTCTATATGTTGTTGCCTTCAAGAGGGAAGGCGGAAGAATGGGAACTATCAAGAAGAAACCTGAAGAGGAGCTCTGGTATCATCGTATCGTGAGAAATTTTGTTCTTCCGCGGGATGCGGACCTATCTGTTCAACCGGCAGCTGGTGCTGGTGAGTTTACATCTGTTTTCCCTTTCTGTTTTTGCTTTGAGTAATTTTTTGTCTTGCGCTTTTGTAGGTGAATTGCTAAATTTGGGCGTGGGCCCTGAGAAGAAAAAACGCGCAACTATGTCTACTTCCGTGCCGAAGAGAAGTGAAACTGTTAAGACTCAATCTTTGAAAGCGAAAAATGTTGGAGAGAAGAAAGGTACGCGCCGTACTTCTGACTCCAGGTGTGATTATGTGGTGGTTTCTGACTCTTTGGAGGGTCTTATTCCTGTAGTGACTATGCGGGAACCAAAGCCTGAACCAAAGGATTCTGCTGATATTCCTCCTTCTAACCCGAATGAGCCTATCGATCTGGATTCCAGTCCCGAACATTTGGTTCATAGGAAGGCTGGTAAGAGAAAGCAAGCTGATGCTGATGCGGAGGGTCAACCTCCCAAGAAAGTGTAGAGGAAGAAAATTACCAGAAAAAGAAACCTAGATGCTTTTGTTTCAGAATCCATTCCTGGTAAGTATTGCTTTTCTTTGTTTTCTTTGAGCGGATAGGATTTTTACAGACTTTTGTTTGTCCAGAAATTCCTGTTTCTCCTGTTCCTGTAGACGTACCAACTGTGGTTGATAAAGAACTTCCCTCTTCCCCGCCGCGCGCTGCCGTTACAGACCCGTTAGAGTCTTCAGAGATAGCTGAGGAAGGTGTTGAGAAAACTATTGAGGCTGAGGAGCCTGTTGGTGCTAATATAGAGACTGAACAGATTGTTGAGCCGGGTGTGGTAAATGATGCTGATAATCCACCAACACCGGAAAAGGAAACTGCTGAAAAAATTCAATCTTCTCCCCCTAGACCTTCTGAAACTATACCTGAGCATACTGAGGAGGCCGCCACTGAGGAGGCAGGTTCATCTGCTGGTGTTGAGAAGCAATCTCCAATTCGTCCGGAAGAAACCCTGGGAGAGTATTATTACCGGACGTATGCGGAGAAAGATGCTGCTGATCTTCATGTTCCTGTTTGGAATGTGAAGAAAGGAGATACCTTCTCGGATTGGCGTGTATGCCAAGATTGGTTGCAGGGGATACTTCCGCCCGGCGAGATTAAATTTCAGGAAAATCAGCCTTATGAACAGACCTATCAGTCTTATCTTGCAGAAACTGCTTCTCATGTTTCTACTACTCACCGTATAGTGCGTGAGTGGTATAGCATGCATAAAGAGCGAGTATCTTTTGTAGCATCACAAAGGAAGTTTGCTAAAGATGAAAAACTTGTGGCTCAGTTGAAGGCTAAATTAGAGGCTGAGCAAGCTAAGTTTGAAGCTGAGCGCAAGACTGAGGAATGGTCGGTTTCTGGTTGGAAAAGAAAAGCTGAAGCTGAAGCTGCGCTTCTGTCTGAAGAACGCAAAAATTGGAGGAGAATTTGTGAAAAGGATAATGCTGAGAAAGCAAACCTTCGCAATATTATAAATAACCTCAAGGCTGAAGTTGAAAATCTGAAGAACCAAGATGCGGAGGTAGAAAGATTGAAGAAAGAAAAAGCTGATATGGAAGCTATGTTGGTGGAAGCGCGTTCTCATAGAGAACGAAGCAAGCAATGGGAGGTACAAGCTTTAGCTACTCTTGCCGTTAGAGATAAAGAATTAGAGGAACTTACCGCTTTGGTTTCTGACCAGGAACAATTGAAGAAGGATCTGGAGCTTGCGCGTTCTGAGAATACTGAAACCTCCCGCCGTTTGACTGAGGTTGAAGAGAAACTGGAGAATTCAGAAATGGCGCGGGTCTCAGCGGAAAGCGAGCTCGAACCTTTGAAGAATGATATGGCCTGGTTGAAAGATCGCGGGATTGCTTGTGTAAGTTCCTTTCTTCTTTTTTGTCCATGTATGCGCTTTTCTTGTTTTGATGCTTATCTTTACTTGATTTCATAGGTTGCTGAATCTGTATTAAACTCTGAAGAACTGGATAAAACTGTTGCTAATTTGATGGTTGCTGCGCGACGAGATGGTTACGCGCAAGGTTATGCGGAATGTTCCCAACACGTGAATAGCGCTTTAAAGGTTAACTGGGATGATAGCAAGTCTGCTACCTTTGGCGTTAATACTGCCAGCGCGCTTGCTTCTATGAAGACAGAGTTTAATAACTTGCAACTTCCAGTGATGGAGTTGATAAATGTGGCGCTGCAATCAGACGATCACGTTGCGCAGCTTAAAGAAATCTTTCCGGATGGGGGTGAAGATTTAGAGTAGGATGAAATTGTATTGAACAATTTTTTTTTATGTAGGATGTTGATCCTTGTTTTGATGGTGCGCTGTTGCGCAAGGGTTTTAAACACTGCTGTGTCTAAACTTTTTAGGGCGTATTTGTACGCCAAAAATAGTATGTTTCTATTTGTTTTGTTAATATGTCTTTACAATATTTTGCATGAGTACAATTACTTTTGCTTTGAGTAAGGCGAATAAAGTTGGTATGAAGCTCATGTATGAGTTTATGGTCGTTTGTGACGTGATCACTGACCGCGCATGGAGCTTTGTGTTATACTACCATAATGTTTTTGCACTTACTAAAAAGAAATTGCATGCATTTTGTAAACACAAAAATAATAGAAACTTTGTAATTTTATTCATGGATAATGCTCAGAGGCGTTACAAAGTTTTTCGGATAATTAAATGGAACTTAACTTACTCCCTGATAATTCCGCCGCTTTTGATAAGTCATGTCGTTTCTGCGGAAAATTTACAGAGTCCTTTTAAGTTTTAGCCTGTTTGCTTGAGCTTTCTTCTCCCCGGGTAATCTGCTTAATCTCCTTGCGCATGTTCTGGAGTAAATGCGTAAGTTCTCCATTTTTGAGGGCCTTTTCTATTTCCGTGCGCAGAGATATGCAATTATTCGTGGTATGCCCGTTATCCTTATGATATTCGCAGTACTGCGTCGGGTCTTGACCACGTTTACTCTTCATCGGAATCGGAGGTTTGAATTGGTGATCCTCAGTACTTAGCACCTCCGCCGGAGTTTTTGTTAGGGGAGTCCACTGCCTCTCCCTATTTTCGTGCTTGTTCTCTCTTTGTGCAGAGAACTTGTTGGTTGTTGTGCGGGCATCTTCCGAGGATCGACTTCCTGATGCCTCGCGCCATGACTTTTTGTACCTTCTTTCACCAGTTGCGCTTAAGTCTGCGGGCCTGTTGTGTGGTGGTGGTGGCCTGTTTGTAGTAAGGTTTTTCTCGGTCTGCGCATAAACCTTGGCCGCCGCCATTATCTTTTCCCAACTCGTGGGGAGGCCCTCTGTTCCCGATAACACCTTGACCATGTCGTCACACCTAACCGCGTACTTAAACTGAGCACGGATTAGTTGTTCGTTAACACCTCCAATCTCTAACACTTCTTTATTGTACCTGGTGATAAAATCCTCCAGATTCTCATCATCGCGACGCCAGATGTTCATGACGTCGGATGTATCGCGCATTGATCGCCTTTGTTGGCTGAAGTGTGTTAAGAACTTCCTACGCAGATCTTTCCACGACTCGATCTGTCCCGTTGGTAGGTTATCAAACCAGATTCGCGCTGGGCCGGTTAGTGTTTGCACAAACAAGTGACACCATAGCGGAAGAGTCCAACCGCCAACCAACCCTGCGCTGGTGAATACCCTTAGATGATCATCAGGGTCAGTTAACCCATTGAATTTCCCAACGTTAGATGGTAATTTGGCCCTTTCCAACGGAGCCAGAGCTATCTCCAATATGAACTTCGAGTTTTCCGCCGCTTCAGCCGGGCGATAAACTAAGTCATAGTTATGCTCGGCCTCAGGGTTATAAACCGCTCGAGGCCTGCATTTGTTATAGTTTGGCTGCAGTCTGTTGAATACGCTGGTGTTTGCACTCATACGATATGTTTGATCGGATTCATCAGTATGAGGGTCCCGTTGGGAACCCAACCTGTCATGAACCGATTGTCTTCGACGAGGATGTGGTTCACCATGGTGTTGTCTCTGGTAACTGCTTGTATCATCATAAGTTGATTCTTCTCGCTGAGAGGCATGAGCTCTAGATCCCGGTCTTCGGGATTGGGTTACAAGAGCAGTTTGAGCACACAACTGTGTGTACACTGCGTTTAATGCCCCTTGGGACCGGACATACCATGATATCGGAGTTTCTCCTGGTGGTAAAATTGATTGTGTAGGATTTGCTGGTAACATTCCTGGAGTGACAGGATCATTTGCTCGATTAGATTGAACCTCGTTATCGTCCGAGGCCTCTTCTACGATCCCTTCTATTGGTAAATTGTTTCCGACGTTTGGTCGAGGACCAGGTTGCCGGTGAGATGACGAATTTTCTGCCATGTGCAAAAACAGAAAACGGAATGAACTGAATCGAAACGAGGTAGAAACTAGAAAAACTGAGAAAACGGTGTGCGCCAATGAAGAAACACTAACTAAATGGTCGGAACCGAGATAGTTAGGGGGTTTGAATCCGCATAAAAGGGTTAGCTCTTCTCCGGTAGTTCTGCAAAAAAGAACATCGTTAGCCTCGTCAAGGGGAGAAGAGGGTTCTCTCCTTGACCCGACTCCGGCGTGAGAATAAGTATCGGTAACGGAGAAGATAAGTATTTGAGAAGTGAGAGTGATCTGAGTTTTTACCTGAACAGTTCTCTTATTTATAACCGGGAGTTTGGGAGGGAAAACCTGTTATTGAAAAGATGACGGAAGATGCTAACGCCGTAGCGGTTATATTTTCTTCCGTTAAGTTCTTTGATCCTTTGTTAAGTTGTCTCGATCCGATGTGAATGCACACGGATCGTGGTTTGATCTATGGCTGGGGGGCTGCCACGTGGAAAGTGATTAAGTGGAGATTACTCTCCAATTGCATGCCTTCGTTGTGATTCCGGGGTTGCTTGTGGTGATGACACGTGTCCAGACGGTTATAACCGTCTGGGTGGTGCATGACTGTATTTCTTTCTAGAAGATTACTGCTGTAATCTGGTGTGACACCTTGTTGTGTGGACACAGACAAATAAATCCCAAGTCTGGGTAAAATAATATCCAAGTCTGGATATTTAGGCGGAGATATTGAACAAAGGATTTAAATCCTTTGTTAAATGGGAGAAGGCGCAAGGATTTATGTTCTCCTTTGGGCGCGCGATTATGAATCGCTGACTTCTTCTTCTTTGCAAGACCAATGCGCGGCCGCGCAAGGTCGAAAGGCTAAAAAGGTTGATTTGTGGTATGATCTCAAATCCTTTTTATGAGGTTTTTGGGACCTTACCCCTTCAGTGTGACAACCCTCATAAATCCAGGTATCCGTACAACTAATTAATCTTGATTAATGCTTAATGACTGTGCTGAATTATACTTGACTGCTTTCTGATTACTGTATCATACTTACATGTGCATCACATATTGCATGATGTCACTTCATTATTACATGCAAATCATATAAACATAAATGATACACAAAGCACAGTTAGCACAGTTAGCGGATAACTCAGATAAATGCTGACGAGGTTCAGTACATAGACAAACACTATTTTGAGACCCAGTATGGGCCAGAGACTAAGTACTACACCGGTATAGTGTGTAGGGAAGTAAGGATAACAAAACTGCTTCACTAGGTGATAGTTTAAGTGCCGGAAAGTGCCTAAAACCCACTTAAAGTGCTGAATTCAGCATATTTCAGCAAAATTCAGCATTTTAACAAGTTGGTAACATGTAAAAATATGACTAAATGGTCCTGAATGCTTTCCTAAGTGTCGAGAATTAAAAGTGTCACAAAAGGGTACATGATGTGTGCAAAATGCAACATATAAATTACATCAATTGTGGCATAAAACTAACCCTTTTTTAGTACTAATGTTGGAAAAAGTGTGCTTTTGTCTTCCTTTTGTATTGTCAGGATTAAATGAGCTCAAATTAACAAAAGAAGCAAAAGGCATCTAAATATAACATAAATACAAGAAAAGGAGCAAACGTGACATGCCCGACCCCATGACAGCATATTCCCAAGCAAAATCAAGAAAACACAAGGCTGAACACTCCCCGTGTTCAGTGAACACGGGGGCGTGCCCAAGTGCCAGCATAAAAGACAAAGCTACAGAAGCTTCTATCGCCCACCATGGGGCCGTGCTCAGCGAACACGGGGCCGTGGTCAACTATAAGATTCGCAGAATCCAGGCAAATCTTGATAGTACAGATATGCTTCTGCACACGGGGGTGTGCCCAGCGAACACGGGGGCGTGGTCAACTAATGCAGACAAACTGCAATTAATGAAGACAGAGAAAAGGATGGACACGGGGCCGTGCCCGAGCTTCTGTTCAGCCTATAAATAGGAGTGCTTGGCTCAAGTGCAAACCATCCCTTGGCACACCACCTCTCTCACACTTCACCCACCACCCACCACCACCATAACACCATCATCCACCACCATCATCCATTGTCCATCATAGAGTGTGTGAGTCGTCTCGGGATCCAAGATTGATCGTAAGAGTTCTTGACAATCAAGGCCATGTTTGCCTAAGTCTCTTACATCACTTGGTGAAGACAAAGTGTCTAGTGTAATACTTTTTATTTTTAATTTTTTTCGCACTTTTTACTTGGTTATGTATTAATGACTTTTATAACTAGTTTCTTATGTTGAAGGTGATTTTTCCTTATCGTTTGTCCGTGGTGTCTTGGCATTATTTTACTGTCTATATAAAATAAAAGTTTTTCACCATTCATATCTCCACGGTCTATATGGAGGTATGTTGGCTACCTGGTCGGGGGTTAAGGGAACGGTTTGGTAAAAGTCTTGCCTTGTTCAGTGTATAAATCCTGCAAGGACCTGGGTTAAATTTAGTAGGACCTCCTTCAATACTTAACGGTATTGGATGGCGGGGGTCCAAACTCTTTGATCCCCTCATATGTAAGCTACTATTAATACTTTAACCCGGCTACTTAGGACTGTATCCCTGCTGACTCAGACTACTTAGCCGAGGGTAACGTCACCTTCAAAAGAGGGGCCTACCATAATATGCATTAATAACTTAATTAATTATCTTTCAATAATCCGACCCTTTAGGATTGTATCCTTGCTGACTCAAACTACTGGGTTGAGGGTAACGTCACCTTCAAAAGAGGGGCCTACTACAATAACTAAGATAATCTCTTAAAAAGTGCAAAAGTGCGGAAATAATCAAAGGTTACACTATACACGAGTCGGAGCCAAGTGATTCATCTTGTCTATCTGTTTTTCTTTTTATTCTATTTTCAGCATTTTAGTTAGTTTTTATTTTTCTAGTTTAAAACTTTTCTCTAACTTTTTGATTTGATTAGACGTTGAGGATAAACCGGTACTAAAAGCTCTTGTGTCCTTGGACGACCTCGGTATCTTACCAACACTATACTACGCTCACGATGGGTGCACTTGCCCATATGTGTGTTTAGTGTTAGTAAATATAGTGTTTTATAAATTTAAAACTTGGCTAAAAAAGTGTAAAAGGGCTTAAAATAAACATTAAAACCATGACACACTTCACGCACATCAGTACATAAATAACACTAAACGGAATAGTTTGACCCTTTAACGAACCGTCATCTAACCGAACAACCGGACACTACCCGAAACACCAAAATTATATTAGAAGCATTGTTTTATTATTTCGTCTTCCCGGCCGACTTTGTCATACTAGACATGGAAGAAGACGCCGATGTCCCTCTCATCCTCGGGAGGCCATTTCTAGCCACCACCCAAGCAGTCGTAGATATGAATGACGGAACACTAACATTGAAGTTTGGGGACGAGGAAGTGAAGTTTGGAGTTGGAAAGAGAGTAGAAGATGAAGACCCGTTCAACTACATGAAGGTCATAGACTCAAGCTTGGATGACGCTCTCCGACGGTGTAGCTTGGGATGCAAAACCTCCCACTTGGGTGACATATGACCAGGCTTTGGGTCTAGCCAAGGACCCTTATAAACGTGGCGCACCACGGAGGCATTCCGCGGAACTATCCTTAGTTTAGTTTGGATTAATTTTTATGTTTTCTAAGTTAGTTTTAATTTCCAGGAATAAAACACACTGGGGATGGCAAAGGGAACAAGGGAAACTTGAACCAGCACCCCATGCAGGAAAACAGGGCCATCCGACAAAATTTTCTTCGTTACAGTAAGTTCAGCACGGGCCGTGTCCGCCCAACACGGCCTCGTGCTGCACAGTCTGTAGAAAATGGCCAGTTCAGGTAAACTGGACACGGGCTGTGTTCACCCAACACGCCCCCTTGTCCAGGCTTCTGTTTCTCTTTTTCTTCAATTTTGTTACTGGCAACTGAACACAGGGCCGTGCCCGGACAACACGGGGCCGTGTCCAGCGCCCAGTAATACAAATTTTTGCTTTTTCACACCTTTTTACACATTCAATCAACCTAAAAACTTATTTTTGGGACACATTGAGGACAATGTGTAATTTAAGTGTGGGGGGATGCTAAAACCTTGAATCTTGCAAGTCCTAACTACAAGCCTTACACGAAACTCTATTGGAACCGCTAATCACCCCAATTTTTTTTTCAAAAATTTCAATTTTTTTTACTTGTCTAGGTTTAATTTGGGAATTTCAAATTCTAAAAAGGTTATATTTTTACAAATTTACAACCGATAGCGTCGTGATAAAAAGAACCAACATAAGAAAATTATGAAACGGCATGACAAGCTTAGTTAAAATTTGATTATATATACTTGATCACATAAAAACCTATTCCCACAAAAGTTAGTTTTGAGCCTTTATTGAGCATACAAATACATATCATTAAACTAAATGCTCATTTTTCGTTTCTTGTGTGAATAGCCGCTTGGTTCTTACGACTCTAGAACTTGTCACGACGATACATTCCTGGTCCTTACCAACTTAAACCCGAGTAAGTAAAGATGGAGGCATTAAGACTAACCCTTTTTATTTCTACACCATTATTCTCTTTTTTTTACCACCTACCCAAAATCCCCCTAGTTAGCTCCTTTGAGCCTAAACCTTTTCATTTCACAACCCAAACCAAACACCCTTTCACCCACCAAACCCTTTTTATTTTTAACCTTTTGTTTTAATAACAAGCTGAGTTTCTCGTATGACTTTTCAAAAAAAAAATGTTGATGATGAAGCAAAAGAGAAATAAACAAACAAGTTTATCAAAAATAACTTTGTTTGAATAAAAGCTTCATCAAAATAAAAGTTGCAAAAATAAAAACTCTTATGAAAACCAACGCTTGTTACGCTTTTTGCCCTTTTACTAACCACTAACCCAACCACCTACCTTTTACTCAAGCCTAACCCTTCACCCAAAAGTCCTCTTGATATTTACAAATGTATATAGTTAAAAAGGAGGAGGATTGATTGCTTGACAAGCCTATGGTAGGAGTAAGTTTCATGCCGCTCTCGAGTGATCCACTAAAATACATTTTCGGCCGAGTGTTGAGGAACTTGTATATAAATGGAATTTTAAAGAGGCATGTTATGCCCTAATAAGTAATTTATCTTATGAAAAGTTTTAAATAAATCATGACGAATAGGACTGTAAATAAATAAAAATAAAACTTAATAAAGAATCTTGGAAATCCCGACTCTCTTTGACAAGCCCAAAAAACCTTCTCTTCTACCCATTCCATTTGGGAGTGTAAAGCCACATTATAAAGAGTTTTACTTGAGGACAAGCAAAGATTCAAGTGTGGGGGTATTTGATGTGTGCAAAATGCAACATATAAATTACATCAATTGTGGCATAAAACTAACCCTTTTTTAGTACTAATGTTGGAAAAAAGTGTGCTTTTTCTTCCTTTTGTATTTTCAGGATTAAATGAGCTCAAATTAACCAAAGAAGCAAAAAGGCAGCTAAATCTAACATAAATACAAGAAAAGGAGCAAACGTGACATGCCCGATCCCACGACAACATCTTCCCAAGCAAAATCAAGAAAACAGAAGGCTGAACACGCCCCGTGTTCAGTGAACATGGGGGCGTGCCCAAGTGACAGCATAAAAGACAAAGCTACAGAAGCTTCTATCGCCCACCACGGGGCCGTGCTCAGCGGACACGGGGCCATGGTCAACTATAAGATTCACAGAATCCAGGCAAATCTTGATAGTACAGATATGCTTCTGCACACGGGGGCGTGCCCAGCGAACACGGGGGCGTGGTTACCTAATGCAGACAAACTGCAATTAATGAAGACAGAGAAGAGGATGGACACGGGGTCGTGCCCGAGCCTCTGTTCAGCCTATAAATAGGAGTGCTTGGCTCAAGTGCAAACCATCCCTTGGCACACCACCTCTCTCACACTTCACCCACCACCCACCACCACCATAACACCATCATCCATTGTCCATCATAGAGTGTGTGAGTCGTCTCGGGATCCAAGATTGATCGTAAGAGTTCTTGACAATCAGGGCCATGTTTGCCTAAGTCTCTTACATCACTTGGTGAAGACAAAGTGTCTAGTGTAATACTTTTTATTTTTAATCTTTTCGCACTTTTTACTTGGTTATGTATTAATGACTTTAATAACTAGTTTCTTATGTTGAAGGTGATTTTTCCTTATCGTTTGTCTGTGGTGTCTTGGCATTATTTTACTGTCTATATAAAATAAAAGTTTTTCACCATTCATATCTCCACGGTTTATATGGAGGTATGTTGGTTACCTGGTCGGGGGTTAAGGGAACGGTTTGGTAAAAGTCTTGCCTTGTTCAGTGTATTGATCCTACAAGGACCTGGGTCAAATTTAGTAGGACCCCCTTCAATACTTAACGGTATTGGATGGCGGGGGTCCAAACTCTTTGATCCCCTCATATGTAAGCTACTATTAATACTTTAACCCGGCTACTTAGGACTGTATCCCTGCTGACTCAGACTACTTAGCCGAGGGTAACGTCACCTTCAAAAGAGGGGCCAACCATAATATGCATTAATAACTTAATTAATTATCTTTCAATAATCCGACCCTTTAGGATTATATCCTTGCTGACTCAAACTACTGGGTTGAGGGTAACGTCACCTTCAAAAGAGGGGCCTACTACAATAACTAAGATAATCTCTTAAAAAGTGCAAAAGTGCGGAAATAATCAAAGGTTACACTATACACGAGTCAGAGCCAAGTGATTCATCTTGTCTATCTGTTTTTCTTTTTATTTTATTTTCAGCATTTTGTTAGTTTTTATTTTTCTAGTTTAAAACTTTTCTCTAACTTTTTTGATTTGATTAGACGTTGAGGATAAACCGGTACTAAAAGCTCTTGTGTCCTTGGACGACCTCGGTATCTTACCAACACTATACTACGCTCACGATGGGTGCACTTGCCCATATGTGTGTTTAGTGTTAGTAATTATCGTGTTTTATAAATTTAAAACTTGGCTAAAAAGTGTAAAAGGGCTTAAAATAAACATTAAAACCATAACACACTTCACGCACATCAGTACATAAATAACACTAAACGGAATAGTTTGACACTTTAACGAACCGTCATTTAACCGAACAACCGGACACTACCCGAAACACCAAAATTATACTAGAAGCATTGTTTTATTATTTCTGAACTACTTATGATCCCCGAACACCCTAACATACTATATAGCACATCATACACATAAACACTAACCATTATACTTAGAATTCTAACTAATCACTTAACTTACCATTGAAAACCAACCAAGACCCCCCCCTCCTTGTGTGTGGACGGTCACTAGGTGGCCCCACCACCTAGATCTTACTTGATTCACTTAAATCTTATAAGATTGATTAGAAGATCATGTTTAGTTCTTGAGGGACATGTTATCCAATGGTTAAAAGCCTAAAGATGGTTATAAGTTGGAACATAAGCTCACATCTCTCACACACTTAATCACCTCCATCTTTCTCCTCCTCTCTTCCTTCCTCTCGGCCGTGAGCAAGCCACCACACCACCACCATCTTCAACTAAGTCCATCCATTTCCAAGTTCCTCCTAAGGTGCAAGAAGGTGTTTAAGGAGGTTTGGAGCTTGTGGATCTTGAAGGACCTCCTCCAATTGCTTTTATCCAACACATTTGTCATCTTGAACCTCTTGTGTTCATCCCTAGCCATAGAGCTAATAGTAAGGCCCTTATGATCTCTTGTTACTTCTAGTTTTGTTAGTTAAAAGTTGATGAACAATGTTAATCTTGATGAACACTAAAAGAACATGATCATGAAACTTTAACATAAGCTTATTTACATATGAATACATGATGATTAGAGTTGATTTGCTTCTTGATGATTGATGATTTGTGTTAGTGATGTTAGATATCATAAGACACCTACTAGATTGTGATTAAACACATGATCTAGTAAGTTAAGGTGGTGATCTTGTGAAAAACAAGATCATCATGCTTTATTTTTCATGAACTTGAAAAATGAAAATGATTTTGTGAATGATGAAACATGTAACGTGATTACTAGACATGAACTTGAATGATTTCAAAAATAGTTTTCCAAAGAAACTAAGTTAAATCACAAGATTTACATAAACATTGTTTTTAAAGAAACTAACCATGTTTCTAGTAGTGAAACAAGTATAAGAATACATTGTTTACAAGAAAAATTCAAAAGAATGATTTTTGGAAAAATCATCTTGTAAGTTGTAAAAGACTAAACTTTACAGGAACGAGATTTACGAACAAATAAACACACTTTAAAGGGTAACTAAACCTAGTAAAAGCACTACCAAGTTACTACAAGTTTTTATGAAAGTTCAAGTTCATGATTATTATGTAGATAGCATTGTTTTGGCACTTGGTAAGTATAGGTTAAGTTGTTGATTGTTTGTGATGATTTTGAAAAGAAAATGATATGCTTTGATAGCATGGACACCTCCATTTTCAAGGGAAACTATGGCAAAATTTTCTAAAAATATAGACACTTAAAGAAATATTTTCAAACAAATATTTACAAGTGTATTTTAACTATGGTTTTCAATATAAACATTGCCATAATTTTTGTTGCAAAAATACAAATGTTGGAGGATTGGTTTTTATAAATAAAAATGGGTAAATATATATTTACAATATATATATATTAAAGACACTTGTGTGAATAATTGTATACTTTGTGTGATAGTTATG
This sequence comes from Helianthus tuberosus, assembly GCA_030545235.1. Lineage (NCBI taxonomy): Eukaryota > Viridiplantae > Streptophyta > Magnoliopsida > Asterales > Asteraceae > Helianthus > Helianthus tuberosus. The sequence goes on along the minus strand of CM060446.1, from coordinate 40,227,177 downwards.
TTATTTTAGGGATAGAATAATATAACTTAACAAACACCAAGAAATTACAATCCAAAATATTATAAAAAAATGTCATGGAATAAAAATATAAGTTACACACATAATATTGTGTAACCGAACAAGAATTGTAACTTACCAAATTTATTCCGGAAAATACTTTTATAAATGTATTTTTGGTAAATATTATTTTGGATACAAAAGAAATGAAAATATGATTTTTATTAATATTACAAAGTATATCATATTTTCGACAAGGAGAAAATATACTATCTTGGGAAGTAAAAATATATTTTCTTGAGTATTTAGAAGATGTATGATTTTTGAGAAAAATATATAATTTCTTGGAATACATTATTTTTGGACAAAATAAGTTATATATATATTTTCTAAGTGAGACTTGAAAATATATTATTTTGGAAACTACAAATACAAGCATACAAAAATACATGTATAAGATACCCCCATCCCTGGGAAGGAAATACGAAAATAAATACTTGAGAAGTATTGTTACAAAAATATTGTTTAACAAATATTCCAAAATTTATAAATATAATTTAAGTTGAAATATTAATTATTTTGACAATAATTATATAACTTGGAATAGTATCGGAACGTAACTCCAAAACATTAATACTAAGCAAAGGCACGACCCGTCCGCCTAATAGACGTTAGTATATTGTAGGTAGTCGTGTTTGCTGACGAGATTTGACTTACGAGTACCGAAGACGCAAGACTGTGAGTTCATGTCCCCCTTTTCTTTTAACTATTTTCATTTTTATACTTCAGGGGTGAAATACGTGTTACAATTGTTACAAACATTTTGTATATGGTATGGTTAGCTAAGGAAGGTTACTGCTAGATCATGTGAGTGGTGGGTACAACACTTAAGGCCATTAATCCTCGTCGTAGGACCGAGGGACATGAGTGATAGATCTATTTGGGTGTAGCGAGCCCACACCCATGGGGACCAGGGTGGCCCATAGGGTGACTATGTCTTCCAGCCGGAGGCCCGGTACAAATTTGCTACGTTTGAGTTTTCCTGCGTCACTTCACATATATCAATGGCCTTGCAAAACATTGGTGATCTGTTTTTCCTTATTGCTACATACCAGGGACATACATACATACATACTTTAAAGGTTTATCCATACACAATCACATGAACTCGCTCAACTTTTGTTGATGTTTTTAAACTACATGTATTTCAGGGAACTAAGTGGATCTGGCAGGTGTTTGCATGTTTTCAAGATGCGTTATAAATAAAAGATGTCATCCAAGTCTTTAGAGTTTAGGAGATGTATCTTACTCCTGGACGAGATACATGGTTCTAATCTAGGGTTTGGTTAAGGTCTTTTGTCGAGTCTTAGTGAACTCCTTAAAACTTGTTGTGGTTTGTAATTTGAATTTGGTGTCGATGTTTCAAACAAGTATGTTGTGGTGTTTTTCAACTTAATTTGTGGATGAACATCTAATGGTTTTATCATATAGCGTTGTTATGATTGAATGCTATGGTATTAATAAAGTCACACCAATAACCACGCTTCCGCAAAAGTCAGGGTGTGACAGCTTGGTATCAGAAAATGTTTAGACTACGATCATTAGGGCTCTCACGAAAATGTTTTCATAACATATTTTCACTGCATACACAAAAACGCCCAGATCCAGGAAACAAACATTTTTATAAATAAAAGACACAAATCACATTTCAAAATTTATGTTTATGGTTCAGTCTGAGAGACTGGGGAGTTAGTCTGAGAGACTAACTGGTGCAGCCTGAGAGTGGATAGTTCAGTCTGAGAGACTGGGTAGTCTGAGAGACTAGTTGGGCAATCTGAGAGACTGGGAGGTTCAGCCTGAGAGGCTGGGTAGTTCAGTTTGAGAAACTGGGAGGTCTAGTCTGAGAGACTAAGTAGTTCAGCCTGAGAGGCTGGGTGGGATAATCTGGGAAGATTAAGATGCACACATGCTTACATTGTTATTATTTACATGCTTATTTGATGATTGTTGATATATGTGCATATGATTGTTTTGTTACAGACACCATGTCCTCCTCTAAGAGTGGACTATCAGATACCGTAGACCCTATGGCCATAGTTTCGGACGATGAGATTATCCCGGACCCTGAGATTTTTACCTCTGACACTGAGAGTAGCGATGATGATGATTTCCAGCCGTTTGCTTTGCTTGATTTTGGCGATGATATACCTGCAGCCGTTGACCATGCTCCTTTTGCTGACCATATATTTCCCCGTTACGCATTCACCCGCAATGGGTGGATAGAGGATGATGATGACTTACCTCCTTTCGTTGAGCCTGTTACTCCCCCACCTGCACCTACACCTACACATGCACCTGCTGACATCACCCCGGTTCACCCACATGTGTCTGAAATACACCGCACTGATCTGCCGGTCACGTTTGTACAGGATATCCCTCCACCCCATCCAGGGGAAGGACCTTCTAGCCAACCGTCTGGCCATGTTCCACCTATGTTAGCAGCCTTTCCCTTCATGCCACCATTTGCACATACTGCACCTTTTGCTTCTACACCATCAGGCGAGCCACTTATCTGGTTTCCGCCCAACACGATGCCTGTTTCTGATCAATACCATCCTTCACATTACACTGGTTACACGAGGGATGATCTGCTTTTGTCGTTGCAGCTTCAGCAGGAGATGTTGTGTCAGAGAGTCATGGATCTTGAGAGGATTCTACGTCCTCCACCTTGTACATGTCAATCACCATTCGCGACACCACCCGCTCCTCTCCTGCCATACCCAGATTTTGACGTTTGTTTTCTTACTATGGAGCAGCATATTAGCTATCTGTTGCGTATCGTTCATGCTCTTGAGGGGGAGTTAGCGCATCTGCACAGTTTGCTTTTCGTTCCTCCACCATCAGCATATCAGTTTTTGGTTTTATGCATGTAGCATACTTTTGATGAGAGTGTCGCTATTGAGCCAGATTGCACTGCCTTTTGAAGACCACTTTTTGACTTTATGATTGTTGTAGTTTGATGGATATTTTGGACAAAGGCAATGTGACCCTTTGGTCCCTTTTGGTGTAATATGATACATTTTTGGAACATGAAAAACTGTATTTGTGGTCGATGATTTATACAAGCTCAATCGCAATTTCTCATTATATACGTTGTTGAATTATACATTGGTGACATGAATGTGATGTTATGTGGTTACTTGCATGATAAATGTTATTAAATACACGTACAACATACTTATATACATAAAGACCTGACCTATACAATCTTCTTTTAAAGATGCTTCCTCGAAGAGACAACACACTGCCTACAACTGAGGCCGAGTTACAAGAACATATTTTGCGAGCGATAGCACAACACGAGGCCTTACGCTCCGAGCATAGTGATGCAGGCCCAAGTGTGGAGGAGCGGGCTATTTTGTATTTGGAGGCCCAAGATCATGTAACAAAAGGGGCTTCACTAAAATGACTCTAACTTGGGCTACGGGGGTCCGTTTTGGGCGTACGACCAGGCAAAACGAACGTGAGAACGAGCTCCATCTTGTTACAAATGTCCTATGGCAGTTTGGGTCATCGTCCGGGCCAAAAAACGCTTATTTCTATTACTTATTTGCATTTTTATGTTTTTTGAACTATTTTGGGCATTTTGTTTTAGGCCGTGTGTTTGGCCCGTTATCTTTTTTAGGCCCATTTCGAATTTCGGTTTCTATTTATATGTCCCTCTAGTAATATGAATGAGCAGACTTGAATTTTGACATAATTGATTTTTCACTTCAAATTTCGTGCCTTTTGGGTGGAATCTTGGGGGTTGGGGAAGAACACACGGGTATTCTTTGAATCAACGTGTTTGATCTTCATTTCCGTATCACGCGCTACATCACATAGCGGAGGTACCTCAGGAAGCAACCCACCTCTTGGTAGTATTTGAGTCACTAAAGAAACATTACGTTACATTTGGATATTCCATGTGCGATCGCGAATGCTTTATGTGAATGATGTTACTTGTACAGGCTGTACCTATAAACAGTTCTTAGACTGTAAGCCTCTGAATTTCGATGGCACCGGGGGTTTGGAGGAGTAGGAGCGGTTTGATGGCGAGCCCACAGGTTTAAGTCCCTTTATCTATCGAACGATTGGTGGCCTGCGTGCCAGAAGTTGAACAATTTACTTTCCTTAAACACTTTTATTTTCCGTTTTATTTTTCTTTTACTTTATGCTTGGAACAATTAACTATGGTAATGTAGGATGTTTGTGTTGCTTGGTGTGGTATTAAGTGATGAAACAGGTACAAACCAAGACTTGGGGTGCTAAGCCTCAGCACTTATAGGGCCAGGATGGAAAAACCGGAGGAAGAAACCTGTTTTTCAGGCTTTCAGACTGTCCACACGGGGAGGTGTCCAGCCAACACGCCCCCGTGCTCACCTCCCAGACCTGCTGTTTGGCTTCTGTTCTGCAGAATTTTACCAGACACGTGGCCGTGTCCAGTGGACACGGGGCCGTGTCCACCTTCTGTAAGTACTTGTTACTGGCACTTGAATACGGGGTCGTGCCCATTCAACACGGGGCCGTGTTCAGTGCCCAGTAACACAAATTTTTGCTTTTTAAACACTATTTTACACATCTAATCAACCTAAAAATTTATTTTTAGGGACACATTGAGGACAATGTGTAATTTAAGTGTGGGGGGGATGCTAAAACCTTGAATTTTGCAAGTCCTAAATACAAGCCTTACACAAAACTCTATTGGAACCGCTAATCACCCCAAATTTTTTCAAAAATTTCATTTTTTACTTGTCTAGGTTTAACTCGGGAAATTCAAGTTCTCAAAAAGGGTATATTTTTACAAATTTACAACCGATAGCGTAGTGATAAAAAGAACCAACATAAGAAAATTATGAAAAGGCATGACAAACTTATCTAAAATTTGATTATATATACTTGATCACATAAAAACCCATTCCCACAAAAGTGAGTTTTGAGCCTTTATTGAGCACACAATTACATATCAATTGACTAAATGCTCATTTTTCGTTTCTTGTGTGAATAGCCGCTTGGTTCTTACGACTCTAGAACTTGCCATGACAATACATTCCCGGTGAAAAGCTATCAGGTTAAACAAGTTTTCGATCTCTGACTAGAAGAAGAAAGAGACTCACGTTGAGTTATCCGGTGAGAACAAAAGGAAGTTCTCAAACTTTAAGAAGGGTACCAGCAGTGCTAACAAGAAGAAGGAGGCGTACTCACCAGTTGAAGTCAAGACCGATATTAAAACAAAGGAAAAGGGTATATGGGCGCTCTGCCCAAATGTGATGTATGCCAGTACCATCATTCCGGCCAGTGCAGAGTTAGGAAATGTGAGTCTTATGGAAAGGTTGGTCATTCAAAGGAAACATGTTGGGCTGGTACAGGTCGAGGTAACGGTGGTCAGAGATGTTATGGCAGTGGAAATGGAAACAATAAACGTGGTGGAAATGGGTATGGAAACCGCCCTCAAGGAGGAAATGGCGGTAATGGTAATTGTGGTAATTTTGGGAACCAAGTTGATAATGGAAACCTTGGAGCGAATAACAATCAAGGTGGTAATGGGAACGAAAATGGTCGAGGACCTGGTTGCTTTAATTGTGGAGACGTTGGGCACTTCAAGCGTGATTGCCCGAGAAACAACCAAGCTCATGGAAGGGTTTTCAACATCGGAGCGAGGGAAGCTCGCCAAGATCCAAATGTGGTCACTGGTACGTTCCCTATTAACCAACGCTTTGCATCTGTACTGTTTGATACCGGTGCCGATTATAGTTTTGTATCACTAGAGTTTAAGAATATGCTTGGGTTGGTAGCTAGTAAGCTAGACATTCCGTATTCAATAGAACTAGCTAATGGAAAGCTAGTAGAAGCGAATGAAGTCATTAGAGGTTGCGTAATAGAGCTTGGGGAGCACGAGTTTACGCTTGATCTTCTACCAGTCGAGTTGGGAAGCTTCGACGTGGTAGTAGGGATGGATTGGTTGTCAAGCAACCGAGTAGAGATCGTATGTCACGAGAAGATCATTCGCATTCCGGTGGCAAATAGAGAAAAAATTGTGGTACATGGAGAGAAGCACGATACGCCTCTAAGGATCATCAGTTGTTTGAAAGCTCGAAAGTGTTTGCAGAAAGGATATGTTGCCTTCTTGGCACACATTGTGGACAAGGAATCCGCTGAGCCAAAGCTAGAAGACATCCCAGTTGTGAAGGAATATCCTGAAGTCTTTCCCGAAGACTTGCCAGGATTGCCGCCGCAAAGACAAGTCGAATTCCACATTGACTTAGTTCTAGGCGCCGCGCCTGTAGCTAAGGCACCTTATCGACTTATGCCTTCAGAAATGCAAGAGCTGTCAACACAACTTCAGGAACTTTTAGACAAGGGATTTATCAGACCAAGCTTCTCGTCGTGGGGAGCTCCAGTTTTGTTCGTTAAGAAGAAAGACGGTAGTTTCCGCATGTGTATTGATGTGTGTAAAATGCAACATATAAATTACATCAAATGAGGCATAAAACTAACCCTTTTTAAGTACTAATATTGGAAAAAGAGTGTTTTTGTCTTCCTTTTGTATTTTCAGGATTAAATGAGCTCAAAAACGCAAAAGAAGCAAAAAGACAGCAAAATCCAACATAAATACAAGGAAAGGAACATTAGTGGACTGCCCGACCCCTCAACGGCACCTTCCAAAGCAAAAAAGGAGAAGACAGAAGGCTGAACACGCCCCGTGCTCAGCCAGCACGGGGCCGTGCCCAAGAAGCAGCAGAAAAGACAAATCTATAGAAGCTTCTATTGCCCATCACGGGCCGTGCTCAGCGGACACGGGGGCGTGTCGAAAGTACAGCAGGCGCATTTATTGTAATTGCGAATTACAATTAATGAGGACAGAGATTGTTAGACGGACACGGGGCCGTGTCCAGCACTCTGTTCAGCCTATAAATAGGAGTGCTTGGATTCATTTCATCTCATCCCTTGGCACACCACCTCTCTCACACTTCATCCACCACCCACCACCATCACAACACCATCATCCACCACCATCATCCATTGTCCATCGTAGAGTGTGTGAGTCGTCTCGGGATCCAAGATTGATCGTAAGAGTTCTTGACAATCAAGGCCATGTTTGCCTAAGTCTCTTACATCACTTGGTGAAGACAAAGTGTCTAGTATAATACTTTTTATTTCTAATCTTTTGCACTTTTTATTTGGTTTTGTATTAATGACTTTAATAACTAGTTACTTATGTTGAAGGTGATCTTTCCTTATCGTTTGTCCGTGGTGTCTTGGCATTATTTTACTGTCTATATAAAATAAAGGATTTTCACCATTCATATCTCCACGGTCTATATGGAGGTATGTTGGCTACCTGGTAGGGGGTTAAGGGAACGGTTTGGTAAAGGTCTTGCCATTGTTCAGCGTTTAGAGGTCCTGCAATGGACCTGGGTCAAATTTAGTAGGACCTCCTTCAATACTTCACGGTATTGGATGGCGGGGGTCCAAACTCTTTGATCCCCTCATAAGTTAACTACTATTAATACTATAACCCGGCTATTTAGGACTGTATCCCTGCTGACTCAGACTACTTAGCCGAGGGTAACGTCACCGCCAAAAGCGGGGCCTACCACAATACTGCATTAATAACTTAATTCATTATCTTCCAATAATCCACCCTTTTAGGATTGTATCCCTGCTGACTCAAACTACTGGGGTGAGGGTAACGTCACCTTCAAAAGAGGGGCCTACTACAATAACTAAGATAATCTCTTAATTATGTGCAAAAGTGCGGAAATAATCAAAGGTTATACTAGATACGAGTCGGAACCAAGTGATTCATCTTGTCTATCTGTTTTTCTTTTTTTTTCAGCATTTTAGTTAGTTTTTAATTTTCTTAGTTTAAAACTTTTTTCTAAACTTTTATTTTGGTTAGACGTTGAGGATAAACCGGTACTAAAAGCTCTTGTGTCCTTGGACGACCTCGGTATCTTACCAACACTATACTACACTCAACGATGGGTGCACTTGCCCATATGTGTGTTTAGTGTTAGTGAAATATCGTGTTTTATAAATTTAAAACTTGGCTAAAATAAGTGTTAAAAAGGGCTTAAAATATACACCTAATATAAGTAACACTTTACCGCACATCAAGCTTTTGGCGCCGTTGCCGGGGACACAAGGATTTTGAGAAAGTTTAAAATCGACGGCTTAATCAGTTGTTTTTCAAAACCTTTTTAAAACGCGCGCACATTTTTCTGCATTTTAGTCTAGTTTGCATTTACAGTAGCCTGAACACGGGGCCGTGCTCATTGAACACGCCCCCGTGCTGCATATTTTTAGTTAGATACCCAGATACAGAGTCTGAACACGGGGCCGTGCTCACTGAACACGCCCCCGTGCTCAACGTGACCAGTAACTTTAAATAAAACGCCCAGATACAGATCCTGTACACGGGGCCGTGTTCACCAGACACGGGGCCGTGTCCAGCCTTCTGTTTCAGTCTTTGTTTTCGTTTTCTGGTCCCGAGACTCAGTTGTGGTCTGCTGAGTGATTCTTATGGATCAATACTCAGGAGGTTACAACTACACCTATGATGAGGATGATTATAGGGGTAATTATTGCACTAATTGTCGTAATACACGTTCGATTCAAATTAATCACTCTTATCAACCATCCAATTCATACGCTTACTATGAGGAGCCCAGGTACGAGCCATCAACTTCATACACATCCTATGAAGACCAAAGGTATGAACCTCCTCCCTCATACTCATATTTTGATGAACCAAGGTATGAGCCCTCTTACTCATACTTTGAGGAACCGAGATATGAGCCACCACCTTCATATGCTTATTATGAGGAACCTTGGCGTGAACAACCCACCTCATATGAGTATTATGAAGAACAAAATTACGAACCTTATCCATCATATGCTTACAATGAAGGACAATGGTGTGAACCATCAACTTCATATGGGTATTATGAGGAACAAAGGGTCGAACAACCGGATTCAAGCTTAGAAAATAATGATTCTTTTTCTATAACCGAGGTGACCGATAGGATATTAGAACACATTAGAGTTATCGATCGATGTTTAAAAGAAGCTCGCGCAAGGGAAGAGGAGTCCCGCGCGAGAGATGAATTAAAAAAAGAAGAGATAACTGAAAATGTAAAAATGGAAGAACAATTACGTGAAAAACCGACACATGAGTTAAACAACGAAAAAGGTGAGTCCAATAACGTTAAAATCCAAGAAGAGTCTAATTTTGAAAAAATTAATCTCTTGACACCTTCTTTCGAAAATCATTGTTTAGTACTCACTCATGCTAAGTTTTTAAAAGAGTTAAACACTAACACTAAAATTGACGAAACGGTAAGTGTTAAGTTAACTAATGATCAAACTTCACTAATAAAAGAAGACCCATTTGAAATTAACATCACACCGGTTCCATGTTTCTTTCAAAATTCGTTTATTAGTAATGTCACAATCGATAAAGATCTTTGTGTTAACATAATGCCTAACTATATTTTCGAGAAATTAAGTATTAGTGATTTTTCTCCACTTCAAATACCCATTTTTCTATCCAATCGGAAAGTAAAAAAATCAATCGGTATAGTGGAAGATGTCTTGGTTCAAACAAATCAAATGATAATCCCAACCGACTTTGTCATCCTCGATGACGCTCCTCTAGTGTTGGGACGACCATTTGTAAAAACTCACGAAGCTTTGAAAAATCGGAAGTTCAACAATTTACCTCTTCAATTAGGGGCATTTAAAAGAAGTGTCGATCTCGAACGATCAATGAAATATCCATTCGGCAATAATGACCCCCTAATTGAAGATGAAGATGAACCACCCGATACAAGTGAAGAGATTGACCACTTTGTTGAAGAAGAGGTCGCCATAGAACAAACTTTTAAAGTTCTTGATCGAAACGAGCAACACAATAAGGAGTCTCCTAAAGACCCACCACTTGAGCTCAAAGAACTTCCAAAAGGTTTGGAATATGCTTTTCTAGACAAAGATGGTAAGTTACCTGTAATTATTTCGTCTAAATTAGATAACTTAGAAAAAGAAAAACTAATTAATCTTTTGAAAAAACACAAAAATGCAATAGCTTGGAAACTTGTTGACATAAAAGGAATTAGTCCTTCTATGTGCACACACAAAATTTTGATGAATGATGAATACAAATCGGTCATACAACCACAACGTCGTGTAAATCCAAATGTTCAAGAAGTGGTTAAAAACGAAGTCATCAAATTACTTGACGCCGGACTTATCTATCCTATTTCCGATAGTCCTTGGGTAAGTCCCGTCCAAGTAGTTCCAAAGAAAGGAGGTATGACGGTAATTACTAACGAAAAGAATGAATTAATACCAACGAGAACCGTCACAGGATGGAGAGTATGTATAGATTATAGACGATTAAATGAAGCAACGAGAAAGGATCATTTTCCTTTACCCTTCATTGATCAAATGTTAGAAAGATTATCCGGTCATAAATATTACTGTTTCTTGGATGGTTTTTCAGGTTACTTTCAAATCCCGATAGAACCCGAAGACCAAGAAAAGACAACTTTCACATGTCCCTATGGAACTTTTGCTTATCGACGCATGCCGTTCGGTCTATGTAATGCCCCCGCAACATTCCAACGTTGCATGGTAGCCATTTTCCATGACATGATAGAAAAGACAATGGAAGTCTTCATGGACGACTTTTCTATCTTTGGGGATTCATACGACCAATGCCTCGATAACCTTGAACGAATGCTATCCCGATGTGAGGAAACTAACCTCGCCCTTAATTGGGAAAAATGCCATTTCATGGTAACGGAGGGAATAGTACTCGGTCACAAAATCTCAAGCGAAGGAATGGAGGTAGATCGAGCCAAAATAGATACCATTTCTAGATTACCTCCTCCATCCTCCGTAAGAGCTATTAGAAGTTTCCTAGGGCATGCCGGATTTTATAGGCGGTTTATCAAAGACTTTTCAAAGATCTCAAGACCTCTAACAAAATTACTTGAAAAAGATGCTCCTTTCATCTTTGACAAGGATTGCAATCAAGCATTTCTAACCCTAAAGGAAATGCTAGTCAATGCACCTATCATGATAGCACCTGATTGGAAATATCCTTTCGAAATCATGTGTGATGCTAGTGACTTTGCAGTTGGAGCTGTCTTGGGACAGAGAAAAGAAAAGCATTTCCACCCAATATATTATGCTAGTAAAACACTTAACGATGCACAAGAAAATTACACAACAACTGAAAAAGAGTTACTAGCTGTGGTATTTGCTTTTGATAAATTTCGTTCTTATCTTGTTCTTTCTAAAACTATAGTCTATACAGACCATGCAGCCATTCGATATCTCTTTAAGAAGCAAGACGCAAAACCACGTTTGATTAGGTGGATTCTACTCCTCCAAGAATTTGACATTGAAATCAAAGACAAAAGAGGAGCAGAAAACACTGCAGCAGATCATCTTTCACGCTTAGAAGACCCAGCTTTGGAGGCAACCAGGGACGAGCAAATCAACAAAAAATTTCCAACTGAGTCCCTGGAAATGGTGGAATATAAGGAAGAACCATGGTACGCCGACTTTGCTAACTACCTAGCTAGCGGTATAGTCGCAAAAGGATGGCCACATCATCAAAGAAAAAAATTCTTTGCCAATGTGAAACACTACTTTTGGGAAGATCCATATCTTTTCAAAATGTGTGCCGACCAACTCGTCAGACGATGCGTACATGGTAGTGAAGCACGAAGAATTCTCCGCCATTGTCATGAAGGTCCATACGGAGGACATCATGGTGCTGCCAGTACCGCACGAAAGGTATTTGATTCAGGATTTTATTGGCCAACCATTTACAAAGATGCTCAAAATCTTGTAAAGACATGTGATGCTTGCCAAAGAACAGGTAATATTTCTTCCAAAAACGAAATGCCACAAAATGGCATTCTTGTTTGTGAAATTTTTGATGTATGGGGACTCGACTTTATGGGACCTTTCCCACCATCGAAAGGAAACAAATACATACTTGTGGCAGTAGATTACTTGTCTAAATGGGCCGAGGCCGAGGCACTTCCAACAAATGATGGAAGAGTAGTGGTAAGATTTCTGAAAAAATTATTCTCTCGTTTTGGCACACCTAAAGCTTTAATAAGTGATAGAGGTACCCATTTTTGCAACCATCAACTTGAAATTTTTTTAACAAGATATGGGGTCTATCACCGGGTTTCGACAGCTTATCACCCTCAAACAAACGGACAAGCCGAAGTGACTAATAGAGGGTTAAAACGAACACTAGAAAAAACCGTAGGGTTAAATAGAAAGGAATGGGCTGATAAATTAGATGATGCTTTATGGGCTTTTCGAACTGCTTATAAAACAACGATAGGTACAACCCCATATAAGCTAGTCTATGGAAAAAGTTGTCATTTGCCAGTAGAAATTGCACACAAAGCCTACTGGGCAATCAAAAATGTAAACTTAGATCTAGAATTTGCTGGTAAAAATCGATTTTGTCAAATAAATGAATTAGACGAGCTTAGGAATTATGCATACTCAAACTCCGAGATTTATAAGGAAAGAATGAAAAATTGGCATGACAAACATATTAAACCTAATGAATTTCGGGTAGGAGATTTAGTTCTTTTGTTTAATTCACGACTTCGATTGTTTCCTGGTAAATTAAAGTCTAGGTGGTCAGGACCTTTTTCCGTCACCCACATTTTTCCACACGGTGCAGTAGAAATTAAACCTAGAAATGGGTCACCATTTAAAGTCAATGGCCAACGGCTGAAACTCTATCAAGGATTTATTGAGGATGAGGAAGAAGAAATCTCGCTTCAAACCGTGGAAGAATAAAAACATCGTACCTGGTAAGTTAAGAACGATTGAGACGACAAAATAAAGCGGTAAGTTTTCTAAACCATAGCTTATGGGAAAAAGGGGCACTCACACGCGCACAAAAAAAAAAATGCTCGGCACGAGGCCGTGTCCGCTGGACACGGGGCCGTGTTCGCGCTGCAGACGGGATAAAACCCCTTTTTCAAAACAGTTTCTTCATTCCGCACGCCCCGTTTCCCCACAAAAGCTCTGGTTCCAGGCGATTTTTCGCAAAATTTCGACGTCTCTTACCGATCTAACAACGTCAAGGTATGATTCTATCACTCTTAGTAGTTAGATTAGTTACTTGCATGTAGTTAAAACACCACAAATTTGGGGAAAAATCTAGGGTTCTTGATATTCATCCGGATCAAACCTAAAATTTTTGCCTAAATCTGTTTGCATTTAGTTAGATTAGTGTTAAGGTAAGTAAATACACTTAGATTGTTCATAGATTCACCCGATTTCTTACAAAAACCCCAAACCCTTGTTCTTGAACCGAAAAAGACAAAATTGATAGGGTAAACGGGATGTTTTGGGAAAAACGGTGTTTAGGGTTTCATTTTCGGGGGAAACCGCACCTATTGGACCAAAAATTTTCAAGTTTTCGAAACCGGGTCGAAAAATGAGGTTTTTGAGTAACAGACCCCTGGACACGGGGCCGTGTCCGATGGACACGGGGTCGTGTCCAGCCCGCTGTTTGCAGTTTTGTCTGAAAACACTTCTGTTTCGTACTAATTTTTGGTGTATTCTTTCAGATGGCAAAGTTCACAAGGTTCAATGCAAGTGAGCTTGATGCAAGGGCACGGTATGAGGTTCTTCAAACAAGACCCGAAGAGTACCCCAGGAGAGCTTGCACGGATCTGTTAACCTTAGTAAACCAGCTGAACCGATTCAACAACATCGTTACGGGACCACTAGCCTGTTGCATTAAACACTAGGCTTCGGTCGGTGCATCAATGCACCATGGAGTTCTACAGTACCTTCAACTTCAATTCAAGGTGTGACCCATTCGACAATGAAGGGGTTGTATTTCGGTGTGGAGGGACAATGTACTCGATCACCATGGCACAGTTTGGAGCCATAGTAGGTCTATACCAAGAAGAGGAATCGGGAAACGAAGAAAATACCGGGGGATTACGAGACTTGGAGGGAGATGAAAGACAAGCCGCATGGGCTCAAATCGGTGAAGGAATCTACGACCCTCGTAGCACCAAGAGTACGAAGCTAAGGGATCCGCTCTATCGCTACATTCACAGGATCCTCACCTACTCTCTAAACCAACGTCACGACAGTAGCGGTGTTGTAGGGTTGAAAGATTTGGTTGTCCTCCACTGTATCCACAACCAAAAGCCTCTTGATGTTCCGTATCTCCTGTTAAGAAACATGCATCTCAACCGCCTTGCTCGAGCTCCAACACCTATCTTCTTCGGAGGATGGGTGTACCGTCTTTTTAAGCATTACACGCGAATTCCAAGAGCCTTTGAAAGAAGCCCATGGTCGGGACGAGTTGACTTCCACATTTGCCGAGCCATGAACTTACTTTATAAGGCGGAAGACGGAACAGTGAGTTTCCAAAGAACGCAAGGCTATGCATGGAACCCACAGGAGGCCCTAGTTCTTCACGCACCACCTCCCCACCACCAGTATCCACCCCATGGTGATCCGGGTCAATCCTCCTCACAAGGAGGCGGTTTTCCTAATTTTCAAAGCTTACATGATCTTATGCAGGAAAACCTCATGTGTACCAGGAACGCCTACAACCTCGCCAACAACACATACCACCGGGTCGGAGCTATTGAACGCAACATCAACGATATACAAGACGATATCAGCAGCATCCGGGAGCACATGGCGGGGCATGGGGATGGAGGTGATGATAGCGATGAAAATATGGAGTAGAGGGTTTGGAGGAGTAGGAGCGGTTTGATGGCGAGCCCACAGGTTTAAGTCCCTTTATCTATCGAACGATTGGTGGCCTGCGTGCCAGAAGTTGAACAATTTACTTTCCTTAAACACTTTTATTTTCCGTTTTATTTTTCTTTTACTTTATGCTTGGAACAATTAACTATGGTAATGTAGGATGTTTGTGTTGCTTGGTGTGGTATTAAGTGATGAAACAGGTACAAACCAAGACTTGGGGTGCTAAGCCTCAGCACTTATAGGGCCAGGATGGAAAAACCGGAGGAAGAAACCTCTTTTTCAGGCTTTTAGACTGTCCACACGGGGACGTGTCCAGCCAACACGCCCCCGTGCTCACCTCCCAGACCTGCTGTTTGGCTTCTGTTCTGCAGAATTTTACCAGACACGTGGCCGTGTCCAGTGGACACGGGGCCGTGTCCACCTTCTGTAAGTACTTGTTACTGGCACTTGAACACGGGGTCGTGCCCATTCAACACGGGGCCGTGTTCAGTGCCCAGTAACACAAATTTTTGCTTTTTAAACACTATTTTACACATCTAATCAACCTAAAATTTTATTTTTAGGGACACATTGAGGACAATGTGTAATTTAAGTGTGGGGGGGATGCTAAAACCTTGAATTTTGCAAGTCCTAAATACAAGCCTTACACAAAACTCTATTGGAATCGCTAATCACCCCAAATTTTTTCAAAAATTTCATTTTTTACTTGTCTAGGTTTAACTCGGGAAATTCAAGTTCTCAAAAAGGGTATATTTTTACAAATTTACAACCGATAGCATAGTGATAAAAAGAACCAACATAAGAAAATTATGAAAAGGCATGACAAACTTATCTAAAATTTGATTATATATACTTGATCACATAAAAACCCATTCCCACAAAAGTGAGTTTTGAGCCTTTATTGAGCACACAATTACATATCAATTGACTAAATGCTCATTTTTCGTTTCTTGTGTGAATAGCCGCTTGGTTCTTACGACTCTAGAACTTGCCATGACAATACATTCCCGGTGAGAAGCTATCAGGTTAAACAAGTTTTCGATCTCTGACTAGAAGAAGAAAGAGACTCACGTTGAGTTATCCGGTGAGAACAAAAGGAAGTTCTCAAACTTTAAGAAGGGTACCAGCAGTGCTAACAAGAAGAAGGAGGCGTACTCACCAGTTGAAGTCAAGACCGATATTAAAACAAAGGAAAAGGGTATATGGGCGCTCTGCCCAAATGTGATGTATGCCAGTACCATCATTCCGGCCAGTGCAGAGTTAGGAAATGTGAGTCTTATGGAAAGGTTGGTCATTCAAAGGAAACATGTTGGGCTGGTACAGGTCGAGGTAACGGTGGTCAGAGATGTTATGGCAGTGGAAATGGAAACAATAAACGTGGTGGAAATGGGTATGGAAACCGCCCTCAAGGAGGAAATGGCGGTAATGGTAATTGTGGTAATTTTGGGAACCAAGTTGATAATGGAAACCTTGGAGCGAATAACAATCAAGGTGGTAATGGGAACGAAAATGGTCGAGGACCTGGTTGCTTTAATTGTGGAGACGTTGGGCACTTCAAGCGTGATTGCCCGAGAAACAACCAAGCTCATGGAAGGGTTTTCAACATCGGAGCGAGGGAAGCTCGCCAAGATCCAAATGTGGTCACTGGTACGTTCCCTATTAACCAACGCTTTGCATCTGTACTGTTTGATACCGGTGCCGATTATAGTTTTGTATCACTAGAGTTTAAGAATATGCTTGGGTTGGTAGCTAGTAAGCTAGACATTCCGTATTCAATAGAACTAGCTAATGGAAAGCTAGTAGAAGCGAATGAAGTCATTAGAGGTTGCGTAATAGAGCTTGGGGAGCACGAGTTTACGCTTGATCTTCTACCAGTCGAGTTGGGAAGCTTCGACGTGGTAGTAGGGATGGATTGGTTGTCAAGCAACCGAGTAGAGATCGTATGTCACGAGAAGATCATTCGCATTCCGGTGGCAAATAGAGAAAAAATTGTGGTACATGGAGAGAAGCACGATACGCCTCTAAGGATCATCAGTTGTTTGAAAGCTCGAAAGTGTTTGCAGAAAGGATATGTTGCCTTCTTGGCACACATTGTGGACAAGGAATCCGCTGAGCCAAAGCTAGAAGACATCCCAGTTGTGAAGGAATATCCTGAAGTCTTTCCCGAAGACTTGCCAGGATTGCCGCCGCAAAGACAAGTCGAATTCCACATTGACTTAGTTCTAGGCGTCGCGCCTGTAGCTAAGGCACCTTATCGACTTGTGCCTTCAGAAATGCAAGAGCTGTCAACACAACTTCAGGAACTTTTAGACAAGGGATTTATCAGACCAAGCTTCTCGTCGTGGGGAGCTCCAGTTTTGTTCGTTAAGAAGAAAGACGGTAGTTTCCGCATGTGTATTGATGTGTGTAAAATGCAACATATAAATTACATCAAATGAGGCATAAAACTAACCCTTTTTAAGTACTAATATTGGAAAAAGAGTGTTTTTGTCTTCCTTTTGTATTTTCAGGATTAAATGAGCTCAAAAACGCAAAAGAAGCAAAAAGACAGCAAAATCCAACATAAATACAAGGAAAGGAACATTAGTGGACTGCCCGACCCCTCAACGGCACCTTCCAAAGCAAAAAGGAGAAGACAGAAGGCTGAACACGCCCCGTGCTCAGCCAGCACGGGGCCGTGCCCAAGAAGCAGCAGAAAAGACAAATCTATAGAAGCTTCTATTGCCCATCACGGGCCGTGCTCAGCGGACACGGGGGCGTGTCGAAAGTACAGCAGGCGCATTTATTGTAATTGCGAATTACAATTAATGAGGACAGAGATTGTCAGACGGACACGGGGCCGTGTCCAGCACTCTGTTCAGCCTATAAATAGGAGTGCTTGGATTCATTTCATCTCATCCCTTGGCACACCACCTCTCTCACACTTCATCCACCACCCACCACCATCACAACACCATCATCCACCACCATCATCCATTGTCCATCGTAGAGTGTGTGAGTCGTCTCGGGATCCAAGATTGATCGTAAGAGTTCTTGACAATCAAGGCCATGTTTGCCTAAGTCTCTTACATCACTTGGTGAAGACAAAGTGTCTAGTATAATACTTTTTATTTCTAATCTTTTGCACTTTTTATTTGGTTTTGTATTAATGACTTTAATAACTAGTTACTTATGTTGAAGGTGATCTTTCCTTATCGTTTGTCCGTGGTGTCTTGGCATTATTTTACTGTCTATATAAAATAAAGGATTTTCACCATTCATATCTCCACGGTCTATATGGAGGTATGTTGGCTACCTGGTAGGGGGTTAAGGGAACGGTTTGGTAAAGGTCTTGCCATTGTTCAGCGTTTAGAGGTCCTGCAATGGACCTGGGTCAAATTTAGTAGGACCTCCTTCAATACTTCACGGTATTGGATGGCGGGGGTCCAAACTCTTTGATCCCCTCATAAGTTAACTACTATTAATACTATAACCCGGCTATTTAGGACTGTATCCCTGCTGACTCAGACTACTTAGCCGAGGGTAACGTCACCGCCAAAAGCGGGGCCTACCACAATACTGCATTAATAACTTAATTCATTATCTTCCAATAATCCACCCTTTTAGGATTGTATCCCTGCTGACTCAAACTACTGGGTTAAGGGTAACGTCACCTTCAAAAGAGGGGCCTACTACAATAACTAAGATAATCTCTTAATTATGTGCAAAAGTGCGGAAATAATCAAAGGTTATACTAGATACGAGTCGGAACCAAGTGATTCATCTTGTCTATCTGTTTTTTTTCAGCATTTTAGTTAGTTTTTAATTTTCTTAGTTTAAAACTTTTTTCTAAACTTTTATTTTGGTTAGACGTTGAGGATAAACTGGTACTAAAAGCTCTTGTGTCCTTGGACGACCTCGGTATCTTACCAACACTATACTACACTCAACGATGGGTGCACTTGCCCATATGTGTGTTTAGTGTTAGTGAAATATCGTGTTTTATAAATTTAAAACTTGGCTAAAATAAGTGTTAAAAAGGGCTTAAAATATACACCTAATATAAGTAACACTTTACCGCACATCAAGCTTTTGGCGCCGTTGCCGGGGACACGAGGATTTTGAGAAAGTTTAAAATCGACGGCTTAATCAGTTGTTTTTCAAAACCTTTTTAAAACGCGCGCACATTTTTCTGCATTTTTGTCACACCCCGATTTCCACGTGTCACCGGTGGGCCCGGTGGGGGAGTATCGTGACGTGGTTGGCAACGTAATAGTCAAACAACACAATATAATAATGCACAGCGGAAGCAAATTTAAAATAAGATACAACCGAATTTATTTATTGTAAACAAAGTCACAATTATCCGGTGTTTATCCACAGTAGGATCGAATTTAAAATATTGTTTATGGTTCAACAGACTTCGGCATCTCTAAGTTTGCGAGACTTCTAATGATGCTTAGGAGAATCCCAGCCTATTTCGCCTAGTACCTGCATTTAATCTTTTTGGGAAAATACGTCAGTTTACACTGGTAAATACATTCAACTGACTCATTTTATAAAATGATTGAAAATTGGTTTGGATGCACGTGGCATAAACATTTTGTTTAACTTGGGAGAATTATTTAATATTATAATCTTGAAACGATTTACATGTTACTTATGCGTTCAGTAGCCCGGACATATCCGGGTTAAAGATCAATAGACACACCACAATAATGAGTTATACACCGACAGGTGTACGCCTACACCCCGTGCTCAGGTCGTGGCCATCTCGTAAGATAATGCCAGGGATATCCGGGACATGGTCATTAACCCCCCAAAGGCTGTAAAGTAATCACATCTGTTTAAAACGAGCCGATCAAATTATTCAATTAACCACCTAAGCGATGGAAGATTTGATGCCCGATCAAGCGGTACGCTATGTACCGTAACCCAAGCCCGTATAGGGAAAATAAGTTAAAAGTATTTACCTGATGCAAAGTATAGTCACAATAGTCAAATAGCAAGTAGCTTTTACTGTTTCTCCTAATCTGGAACGAAGGTTAAATATAACCTATTAGAATCCTAGCGGGTCTTTAATTATGCTTAAGCTTAGACCGGCTAGTTTCGAAGATACGGTTCGTACGCACGATTAAGCGAAGACCGGATAGAATGTGATTCAGACCCGACAAGTTTGAAGACTTGTTTAATATGGGTTTATTATTCACATTCTGGATTTTGAGATTAAACCGATAAGGTTTGACCCGTTTCGGCTAATTTATGTAAACTTGTTACATAAACCGAGCCGAACGCGTAAGATGCGTAACGGGTATCCGTAAGAGCCATATACAGGTTTCCTAAGTTAATATGCTTCAAATATGTTGTAACATCAGTAGGATGTCTTTCGTTATGCCCCGAACTAATTTAAACACAAACTATGCCCCGTAGGGGTAGTTTGGTCATTTTAAAGTTTGTAAAAGAGTTTAATTGTTTAACTGAGTTACAGGTCTGATGTAAACAGCAAACATACTCATTTTGATGAGTTTTAACAGTAGGCTAAAGCATGTATGTGAAACTTATCATTTTTAACCAAACTAGGCCCCGTAGGGGTATTTTGGTAATTTCACATAAGCCGAAAAGCTCAAAACTGAAGTCTGAGTTTATCAACCTTTGCTTACTGTTAAAATATCATAATTTTCCTCTTATATCAGTAGGTATCAACCCGGGTATGTCCAATATGATTTGAAAACATATTATGCGTTAAAAACGCTAATTAAGGCGATTAAAGGCCATTACCGGGTTCGATACTGAAATCTGACATTTTTATATTTCCAGAAGGCTTAAAATAATTTACTTATCATAACAAATCAGTAGCAAAAGGTTTGGAGTCGTTTAGATGTGTAAAACTCATTTTATGGCCCGTTAGGGCAAAACCGACAATTTCCGAATTAAGCCTGCGACTACGAGTTATGCTCAGCCTAAAATTAATTAAAAATCTTTAAAAATCTTAAAATAATATTTTATAACAGTGGGTAATTCATTTGATACCAAAAAGTATGTTTAACTAGGCTATACGCTAATTACGCCATTATGTTAACATAAAGCATTAGTTTTGCGATAATGAGCATAACTCTTAATCTACAAGTCAAACTGATGTCAAATTTTGCATGCAAGTCTATATATCAGTATTTAAGGTTTCTACACTTTTACATTACCATAAATCACGTTTTAAGGTAATAAGGGCATAATGGTCAACATATGAGCGATTAACGGAAACTTGCATATTAATTGGATAATCAACGAAACAAGTACAGAGACTTATACTATCATGCAACCCTACTCTAATGAAGCACTAAGGCATTTCCGAATCAAACTAAAACGGGTCAGAAGCGAAGTCAAAGCAAAAGTCAAGGTTTTGCGCCTTTCGGTTCCGAACCGGGTTTAAACAGAAATTTGTCGAGTCGGGCAAGCGTAGACAAGTTTTCATACTTATTACCATGTTATATTAAGGTTAAAACAGGTTACACACCTTTCGGATCATTAGTTTTGCATTAAATCGCATTTTGTATTTCTGTTGACTTTTTCGGTCAACGTTTGACCCGACAAACGACCTAGTTAGGTCTGGAATTGGTACTTGCCCTTATAAGGGTTTAATACCCATATAATTACCTATCTAACGGTACTTCTAATTTGACATACGACTGAGCTATCGTTACTTAATCATGAAGTCAACCGTAATTTACGATATATTGACTTTTAAGCTAATTACTAAACTAGAATTAATTTAGAAGGGTTAAGCAACTTACTAGATGATTAATGGATGATTAGGAAGGCCTTGAATCAGATTGTAAGCTCCTCCAATGCTCAGATGGCACTTGAATGATGTGTGTAGCAATTGGTGCAACTATGGTCCCTTATATAGTGCTCATGGACACCACAAAAGCTTGACAACCAAGTCTAGGACATCCCACAATCGATTAACATCTGTAACTAGTGTTTAGGGATGTCTAGGGGCCATGCACATGCAAGAGAAACCGGCTAATTGGGTCACAAGTGCGCACAACAGCCAACAGTAGGTAATTCTGGTCGCTGGGCAACCCTCGCGTAGCGCGAGGGTCCGTCGCGCTACGCGACGCCTCTGCAGATCAGCTTTGTGATTTTTGTTTGTTGGTGTTTCGAAAGGGCAATTGTATAAACGAATGGTGGGCATTATTTTCTCAGTTAGGGGCCTCCAATATAGGTCTTTTACTGTTGGATACCCTACCATTTGTGTTTGTTTGCTTTGTATTCAAAAACAAGTCCCGAAAACAAAGGGTTTCCGTTCCTTTTTCATCATAGGAGTCCTACCATTTAATTTTTAAATCATTCCACTTAATAATTCCCTGAACTTGAATATGTACAAGGTGTTTTTAACATAAATTGAGTCTTGGGATTTATAACGGGGTCGTTCAGAGGTGCAAAAGTTAACATAACGACACGGTTAAATCCTGTCAATCATTTTTAATAATTCCGAGTCTACAAAGCGTTTTGTCACACGTGACACGTGTCGTTACTTTATTGAACACGAAATTCTGAGGTGTTACATCCTCACCCCCTTAAAATAAATCTCGACCCGAGATTTACTGAAATAAGTAAGGGTACTTTTCTTTCATCGTGGATTCAACCTCCCACGTGAAATCGGGACCTCTACGGGAATCCCATTTGACCTTAACAAAAGGTATATGCTTTCTTCGAAGCTTTCTTACCTGTCGATCTTCAATCGACAAAGGTTTTTCCACAAACGTTAAGCTCTTATCTATTTGCACATCTGTATGTGGCATGACATGTGAATCGTCAGCGGAACACTTCTTTAGATTGCAGATGTGAAACACATTGTGAATTCCACTGAGCTCTTCTGGTAAGTTCAACTTGTAGGCAACTGACCCGACACGTTCGATAACCTCAAAAGGTCCTATGTATCTCGGGCTTAGTTTGCCTTTCTTACCAAATCGCATCACTCCTTTCCAGGGTGACACCTTAAGTAGGACTTTGTCACCTACTTCGAAGTGAAAATCCTTACGACTTGGATCTGCGTAACTCTTCTGCCTATTCCGGGCAGCTTGGAGATTGTTACGAATCTGGACAATCTTGTCCGTCGTTTCGAATACGATTTCTGGTCCTGATAATTGTACTTCTCCAACTTCCGCCCAACAAACTGGCGATCTACACTTTCTACCGTATAATGCCTCAAAAGGCGCAGCCTTTATGCTGGTATGGTAGCTATTGTTGTAGGAGAATTCGATCAATGGTAGGTTCTTATCCCAGCTACCTTCCAATTCGATCGCACATGCACGTAGCATGTCTTCCAACGTTTGAATAGTACGCTCACTCTGACCGTCTGTCTGAGGATGGTAAGCCGTACTAAAGTTCAAACGTGTGCCCAAAGATTGCTGGAAGCTCTTCCAAAAATGTGACGTGTACCTAGTATCTCTATCAGAGATAATAGCTACAGGTATGCCGTGTAAGGCTACAATCTTATCCACGTATAATTGGGCTAACATGTCGGAGCTATAAGTCTCCTTGATGGGTAAGAAATGAGCTGACTTAGTCAGTCTGTCAACTATAACCCATATCGTATCATTTCCTTTCCTCGTCTTGGGTAACTTGGTGATAAAATCCATAGTTACCATTTCCCACTTCCACGTAGGAAGTTCAGGCTGTTGTAGCAAACCTGACGGTTTCTGATGCTCGGCTTTGACTTGCGCACATGTCAAGCATTTTGCTACATGGGCGGCTACAGACTTTTTCAAGCCTATCCACCAATAATTTGCCTTTAAATCCTGATACATCTTATCCGCACCAGGATGAACGGAATATTTGGAACTATGGGCTTCCTGGAGGATAACATCACGAAGTCCTCCATAAATTGGAACCCATACTCGTCCATTCAACCTCAGAAGTCCGTCCTTGCTAAGAGTTAACTGCTCCTCAGTTACTCCTAGCTTTTCATTAGGATAGTTAGCTTCCAACACAGCTTCCTTCTGTGCAGCTAACAACCTTTCCATCAAACTGTTCTTTAATTCCATGCGCTTGGCATGGATTCGGATAGGTTTAATTCTTTCCTTCCGACTCAAGGCATCGGCGACTACATTCGCTTTGCCGGGATGGTACTTGATTTCACAATCATAGTCATTTAAAGTTTCCATCCAGCGGCGTTGCCTCATGTTTAATTCCTTCTGATTAAACAGATGTTGGAGACTCTTGTGATCAGAATAGATCACAAATTTGACACCATAAAGGTAGTGCCTCCAAAGCTTTAGTGCAAATACAACGGCACCCAGCTCCAAGTCATGGGTGGTGTAATTCTTTTCATGCACCTTCAATTGTCTTGAAGCGTAGGCAATAACCTTGCCTTTCTGCATAAGCACACACCCCATGCCAGTATGCGAAGCATCACAATAAACCACAAATTCTTCAACTCCCTCTGGCAATGTCAGTACCGGGGCGTTGCTCAGTTTTTGCTTCAGAATATCAAAGGATTCTTGATGCTTAGGGCCCCAAACAAACTTAACCTTCTTCTTAGTTAAGGAGGTTAGGGGTGCAGCAATCCTTGAAAATTTTTCAATGAAACGCCGGTAGTATCCTGCCAATCCCAGGAAGCTACGAATTTCTGTTGGCGTCTTTGGCTCTTGCCAGTTCATTACTGCTTCAACCTTAGCGGGATCCACCTGGATACCACGCTCACTGACCACATGTCCAAGAAATTGGACTTCCCTAAGCCAAAATTCACACTTGGAGAATTTGGCATAGAGCTTCTCTTTATGCAGGAGTTTGAGAATACATCGAAGATGTTTCTCGTGGTCAGCTTTGTTCTTAGAATAAATGAGGATGTCGTCGATGAAAACGATGACGAATTTATCTAAGTGAGGCTTGCAAACGCGATTCATGAGATCCATGAATGCAGCCGGTGCATTGGTGAGCCCAAAAGGCATCACTAGGAACTCGTAGTGACCGTAACGAGTCCTAAATGCAGTCTTGTCTACGTCTTCATCTTTGACCTTCAGCTGATGGTAGCCTGACCTCAAATCTATCTTAGAGAAGTAACTCGCCCCTTGCAATTGATCGAACAGATCGTCGATTCTGGGCAGAGGATACCTATTCTTGATCGTGACTTTATTAAGCTCACGATAGTCGATGCACAGGCGCATCGACCCATCCTTCTTCTTGACAAATAAGATTGGCGCTCCCCAGGGAGATGAACTAGGTCTAATGAAACCCTTAGCCAGCAATTCATCTAGCTGCGTCCGCAACTCCTTCATTTCCGTGGGTGCCAGTCTGTATGGAGCTCTAGCAACTGGTGCTGCTCCAGGGATGATATCGATCCTGAATTCCACTTGTCTATCTGGTGGTAAACCAGGTAGATCTTCAGGAAACACTTCTGGGTATTCCGAGATGACAGGGATGTCTTCTATCTTCGGTTTGGGCTCATCAATGATCACTTGCGCCATGTAGATGACACATCCCTTCTTCATACACTTAGAAGCCTTGAGCATAGTCACCTGCTCCGGCAGTCCGTACTGGGTATCACCCCGAATGGTAAGTGATTCACCAGACTGAGTCTTTATTACCACCTGTTTCTGGTTACAGACGATTTGGGCCTGGTTATGAGATAACCAGTCCATACCCAGAACTATGTCAAAACCAGCCAATTTAAACGGAAGTAGAGACAGATGAAAAGAATGGTTCTTAATGGATATAGCACATCCATCTAACATAGTAGAGACGGTTTCTATGGTACCATCTGCTAACTCTACCTCATAGTTTACTTTTAGGGTTTTGACAGGTAAATTTAATAATTCACAGAATTTATGATCTACGAAGGACTTATCTGCGCCTGAATAAAAAAGTACTCTTGCAAAAACATCATTTACAAGGAAAGTACCTGTTATGACGTTATCATCATGCACAGCCTCCTTCGCATCCATCCTGAAGACTCTGGCATTAGTCTTCTTAGCCTCCTCAGGCTTCTTGTTGTACTTTGGGCAGTTAGTCTTTATGTGGCCCTTTTCGTTGCAACGGTAACACGTTGCATCTTTCATCTTCTTGCAATCCACGGTTTTGTGTTCCTTGGACTTGCACAAACCACAAGCAAAAGACCTTGACTCGTTATTCGAGTTTGATTCGAATCTGCACTTTCCAAAGTGCTGTTTCTTGCAAGTTTTGCATGTGGGCTTCTCTCCAGAACGATGCCCATCTTTCTTCGAATCCGATCCCTTCTTGTGATCACCGCTCCCTCGGTGCTTCTTGTTCGACTTACGCGAACCATCATCTTCTCGCTTCCTCTTCTCAGCATCCTTATTTCTCAGCGATCTCTGACGGACCGCATCCAGTGTGAGGGATAAGGAAAGGTCAGTTACTGACCTGAAGGTAACTGGCCGAGAAGCTTTTACACTGGCCTTGATCTCGGGTTCTAAACCACCAACAAAACGAGCGATCCTTTTAGGCTCCGGGGTTACCAGATAAGGTACCAACCGGGATAGTGTATTGAAGCTTGTCAGATAAGCTTGACAATCGAGGTTCTTCATCACCAATGATAGAAAGTCTGATTCTATCTTTTCCACCTCATGTTGAGAGCAAAAATTTTCCTTGATCAGGGCGATGAATTGTTCCCACGACATCCCATACAATGGGATCTTTCCGGAGGCCTCCATCAGAGATCTCCACCAAGCTAACGCCTCACCCTTGAAGGACCGTGAGACAAATTTAACCACATCGCCTTCCGCACATCCGCTTATGTCCACGACCGTGTCCATTTCATCCAGCCATGTCATACAGTCTACGGCTCCTTTCTCCCCATTAAAATCCCGGGGCTTGCAAGACACGAAGTACTTATAAGAGCAACCCTTGGCAAGGGGTCCTTTATTCAGTATGATCGGTTGAGACGGGACACTGTGGTTGGTGGACTGGCGATCATCATCATTTTTCTTTGGTCCATCCTTTTTGGGAGGAGGTTTATTATGAGCCTCAGAATGGGTCCTTGGCTTTGACTGTGACACAGAGTGGGTCCTACTCCGAGTACCACTGTATTCGTCATATTGTCTATCCAAAGCTTGTGTGAGAGCTCCGTCTATGATTGCTTTTAGTTCAGCACCCGTTAATGTAATCTGGGCGTTTTCATTTGGCTCCACCGGATGGCTATTGCCTTCATTGGAGTCAGCCATTTGTATTGAACTGTTGCAGAAAACAAGGTCAATATTTTATTTGGGATTTTATTATGGAATTACCCCTTAGGGTAATTCGTTAACCATGGTAAACAGAGACCATATTTGGTTAACTTATTAATCGCATTACTTTAGGATTTTAATTAAAATTTATCCTAAACATAAACAATAACAATATATATTAGCACATAAGGCTTAGTCACATGGACAACTTTTAAATTATATGCTATGATTTCAGAGAATCAAGGCTTTAAGGTTTGAACCTAGTTCATTATCTATATTTGACAGGGAGTCTATGCTACCACTGTCTTTTTGGCTCATATGGAAATGAGCAAGGCCCGTAGGCATTATATTACCAACGTATGGTACAATATGATCATCTTAATTGATGATGTAGACCCAGGATTCAGAGATCATTAAACTGGGTTTTGGAATCTTCTAAAGAATCCTTATACAAATGTGATTTTTAACGAAATCACTTCTGCCAGGAGTGTTAACATGTTTTAAGATGTTAACAGGAATTTGAATCTTTTAAACAGGTTTTACCACCTTGACTCGGTCTTATATTTGACACTAAGCTAGGTTTTACCTTTTAAGATTCTTAATTTATAATTACATAGGCAGATTATTTTAAAAAGGAAATGATTTTTAATTTATTTATTTCATTTATTATTTATATATGCGCATAATGGCAACATGAAATTTATAAAATAACCATTCCATTAATTCATTTAGAATATTACACATTTGCCCTAAACGGGTCTTCCAATTTCAAACTTACCCTCATAGGGGTTAAACAGATACTTACCCTCGCAGGGGTTAATTAACACACATGCCCACGAAGGGTTAAATATAATACATGTCCACGCAGGGACTACTTATTCAAACCACACACACCCACGTAGGGGTTTAAAACAAACAAGCATGCCCACGCAGGGGCTTAACAATCAACTACACCCACGCAGGGGCTTATACATCAGCGATGGAAGAATTCAACGATTCTTCTTGTTCTTCCCCTTGATCAGACCCATCAGTCCTTGGAGGAATGTTTGCCTTTCCCTACGATCCTCGTGTGCTTCCCGTTCCACCTGCTCCAACCTCTGCAAAATTTCCTCCCTATTTGGAGAAAATCGTGGTGGCTGCGACTGCGTCCTGATAATGGGTCGAGGAGGTATCGAGTATCCCTGAGTCGGGTAACTCACCCCCCAAGGATCCCCATAGGGTGCTTGAGTGCCGTAGTTCGATGCTACCAAGTACGGATCAGCCTCTCCGTAACCATAGTTATGATGCGTAGGGGTTTCAAACGGGTTGTAGCCCATACCACCCGGGTATGCTGGTATCGGGTTTTCAAAACCCATTGGAGGTGGCTGCAGTACGGCAGGGTTAGAGGGTCCACCCATTTGCGGGTCCTCATAGTGCGGTAGATAGTGACTAGCACTAGACTGTCGTGGGGAATCGAAAGTGAAGCCCCCCGGTCGCACAGATATGCGGGCACCGGTTCCTCTACGCCTTGGCGGTTGAGGAGGTGCCGGTTGAACTGGTGGCGGTGGAGGTGGTGGCGTAACTGCCACAAATCGATGATCCTCAGAAGAATCTTGATGATGCGGCTGTGGTTGTGGCTCCTGTTGCTGATGATACGGCTGCTGCTGGTGTTGCCCATGTGACGACGAGTGGTGTGATGGTGTATAATACCACTGGTGTGGTTCAAACAAAGCTTGAAAACTGTCCGGACCACCGTAGGGTGATCCGTGAAATGACGACCCGTCGGATATTTCGATCGGATGGTTCGGTGTTCCACTTGCCGGCATGATGGGGTCAGTATCCTCATCCATATCATCTGCGTTTTCACCCGAGAAGTGATCTTCAGGCCCTAGTGGGTTATAACCCACGGGTTCTGGCAAATAGTCGGCCGGATTAAATTGGCCTCGAAAGATAGGTGTGGGGTCCCCATAGGAATGGTGGGACAGAGACCTTTGTAGTGGTACATATGAAGGTTGTGTGTTGTGAGGTTCATATGGGTTAAGTGCGGGCGGTGTCGAGCTATGCGAAACCGACCGTCTGGCCGGTTCAACCTGGTTTCGCCGGTTTCGGCGAGGGTCTTCGCTTTCCGTAGCCGTCGGAGCCCGTGTATTGGATGGTCCTGCCTCATGGTCGTTGGGGGCGGCTGCCGGCCCCTTTCCGCGTCCTCTTGTTCGGAAGAATCTTGGCGGCATTATCGATTTTTCCTGTCAATACAGCATGAGATAACAATACAAAGATATATGCAAATTTAAATAAAGGACAACACAATCAATAGTGGAATTTGTCCTATGTTATAAGTCTAGACTCGAAGGTTTAGATTTGTGCATATTGTGTAACTGAGATTAAACACAAAAGACTAGTGTTTAATTCACTCAGAGTTGGCTCTGATACCAACCTGTCACACCCCGATTTCCACGTGTCACCGGTGGGCCCGGTGGGGGAGTATCGTGACGTGGTTGGCAACATAATAGTCAAACAACACAATATAATAATGCACAGCGGAAGCAAATTTAAAATAAGATACAACCGAATTTATTTATTGTAAACAAAGTCACAATTATCCGGTGTTTATCCACAGTAGGATCGAATTTAAAATATTGTTTATGGTTCAACAGACTTCGGCATCTCTAAGTTTGCGAGACTTCTAATGATGCTTAGGAGAATCCCAGCCTATTTCGCCTAGTACCTGCATTTAATCTTTTTGGGAAAATACGTCAGTTTACACTGGTAAATACATTCAACTGACTCATTTTATAAAATGATTGAAAATTGGTTTGGATGCACGTGGCATAAACATTTTGTTTAACTTGGGAGAATTATTTAATATTATAATCTTGAAACGATTTACATGTTACTTATGCGTTCAGTAGCCCGGACGTATCCGGGTTAAAGATCAATAGACACACCACAATAATGAGTTATACACCGACAGGTGTACGCCTACACCTCGTGCTCAGGTCGTGGCCATCTCGTAAGATAATGCCAGGGATATCCGGGACATGGTCATTAACCCTCCAAAGGCTGTAAAGTAATCACATCTGTTTAAAACGAGCCGATCAAATTATTCAATTAACCACCTAAGCGATGGAAGATTTGATGCCCGATCAAGCGGTACGCTATGTACCGTAACCCAAGCCCGTATAGGGAAAATATGTTAAAAGTATTTACCTGATGCAAAGTATAGTCACAATAGTCAAATAGCAAGTAGCTTTTACTGTTTCTCCTAATCTGGAACGAAGGTTAAATATAACCTATTAGAATCCTAGCGGGTCTTTAATTATGCTTAAGCTTAGACCGGCTAGTTTCGAAGATACGGTTCGTACGCACGATTAAGCGAAGACCGGATAGAATGTGATTCAGACCCGACAAGTTTGAAGACTTGTTTAATATGGGTTTATTATTCACATTCTGGATTTTGAGATTAAACCGATAAGGTTTGACCCGTTTCGGCTAATTTATGTAAACTTGTTACATAAACCGAGCCGAACGCGTAAGATGCGTAACGGGTATCCGTAAGAGCCATATACAGGTTTCCTAAGTTAATATGCTTCAAATATGTTGTAACATCAGTAGGATGTCTTTCGTTATGCCCCGAACTAATTTAAACACAAACTATGCCCCGTAGGGGTAGTTTAGTCATTTTAAAGTTTGTAAAAGAGTTTAATTGTTTAACTGAGTTACAGGTCTGATGTAAACAGCAAACATACTCATTTTGATGAGTTTTAACAGTAGGCTAAAGCATGTATGTGAAACTTATCATTTTTAACCAAACTAGGCCCCGTAGGGGTATTTTGGTAATTTCACATAAGCCGAAAAGCTCAAAACTGAAGTCTGAGTTTATCAACCTTTGCTTACTGTTAAAATATCATAATTTGCCTCTTATATCAGTAGGTATCAACCCGGGTATGTCCAATATGATTTGAAAACATATTATGCGTTAAAAACGCTAATTAAGGCGATTAAAGGCCATTACCGGGTTCGATACTGAAATCTAACATTTTTATATTTCCAGAAGGCTTAAAATAATTTACTTATCATAACAAATCAGTAGCAAAAGGTTTGGAGTCGTTTAGATGTGTAAAACTCATTTTATGGCCCGTAAGGGCAAAACCGACAATTTCCGAATTAAGCCTGCGACTACGAGTTATGCTCAGCCTAAAATTAATTAAAAATCTTTAAAAATCTTAAAATAATATTTTATAACAGTGGGTAATTCGTTTGATACCAAAAAGTATGTTTAACTAGGCTATACGCTAATTACGCCATTATGTTAACATAAAGCATTAGTTTTGCGATAATGAGCATAACTCTTAATCTACAAGTCAAACTAATGTCAAATTTTGCATGCAAGTCTATATATCAGTATTTAAGGTTTCTACACTTTTACATTACCATAAATCACGTTTTAAGGTAATAAGGGCATAATGGTCAACATATGAGCGATTAACGGAAACTTGCATATTAATTGGATAATCAACGAAACAAGTACAGAGACTTATACTATCATGCAACCCTACTCTAATGAAGCACTAAGTCATTTCCGAATCAAACTAAAACGGGTCAGAAGCGAAGTCAAAGCAAAAGTCAAGGTTTTGCGCCTTTCGGTTCCGAACCGGGTTTAAACAGAAATTTGTCGAGTCGGGCAAGCGTAGACAAGTTTTCATACTTATTACCATGTTATATTAAGGTTAAAACAGGTTACACACCTTTCGGATCATTAGTTGTGCATTAAATCGCATTTTGTATTTCTGTTGACTTTTTCGGTCAACGTTTGACCCGACAAACGACCTAGTTTGGTCTGGAATTGGTACTTGCCCTTATAAAGGTTTAATACCCATATAATTACCTATCTAACGGTACTTCTAATTTGACATACGACTGAGCTATCGTTACTTAATCATGAAGTCAACCGTAATTTACGATATATTGACTTTTAAGCTAATTACTAAACTAGAATTAATTTAGAAGGGTTAAGCAACTTACTAGATGATTAATGGATGATTAGGAAGGCCTTGAATCAGATTGTAAGCTCCTCCAATGCTCAGATGGCACTTGAATGATGTGTGTAGCAATTGGTGCAACTATGGTCCCTTATATAGTGCTCATGGACACCACAAAAGCTTGATAACCAAGTCTAGGACATCCCACAATCGATTAACATCTGTAACTAGTGTTTAGGGATGTCTAGGGACCATGCACATGCAAGAGAAACTGGCTAATTGGGTCACAAGTGCGCACAACAGCCAACAGTAGGTAATTCTGGTCGCTGGGCAACCCTCGCGTAGCGCGAGGGTCCGTCGCGCTACGCGACGCCTCTGCAGATCAGCTTTGTGATTTTTGTTTGTTGGTGTTTTGAAAGGGCAATTGTATAAACGAATGGTGGGCATTATTTTCTCAGTTAGGGGCCTCCAATATAGGTCTTTTACTGTTGGATACCCTACCATTTGTGTTTGTTTGCTTTGTATTCAAAAACAAGTCCCGAAAACAAAGGGTTTCCGTTCCTTTTTCATCGTAGGAGTCCTACCATTTAATTTTTAAATCATTCCACTTAATAATTCCCTGAACTTGAATATGTACAAGGTGTTTTTAACATAAATTGAGTCTTGGGATTTATAACGGGGTCGTTCAGAGGTGCAAAAGTTAACATAACGACACGGTTAAATCCTGTCAATCATTTTTAATAATTCCGAGTCTACAAAGCGTTTTGTCACACGTGACACGTGTCGTTACTTTATTGAACACGAAATTCTGAGGTGTTACATCCTCACCCCCTTAAAATAAATCTCGACCCGAGATTTACTGAAATAAGTAAGGGTACTTTTCTTTCATCGTGGATTCAACCTCCCACGTGAAATCGGGACCTCTACGGGAATCCCATTTGACCTTAACAAAAGGTATATGCTTTCTTCGAAGCTTTCTTACCTGTCGATCTTCAATCGACAAAGGTTTTTCCACAAACGTTAAGCTCTTATCTATTTGCACATCTGTATGTGGCATGACATGTGAATCGTCAGCGGAACACTTCTTTAGATTGCAGATGTGAAACACATTGTGAATTCCACTGAGCTCTTCTGGTAAGTTCAACTTGTAGGCAACTGACCCGACACGTTCGATAACCTCAAAAGGTCCTATGTATCTCGGGCTTAGTTTGCCTTTCTTACCAAATCGCATCACTCCTTTCCAGGGTGACACCTTAAGTAGGACTTTGTCACCTACTTCGAAGTGAAAATCCTTACGACTTGGATCTGCGTAACTCTTCTGCCTATTCCGGGCAGCTTGGAGATTGTTACGAATCTGGACAATCTTGTCCGTCGTTTCGAATACGATTTCTGGTCCTGATAATTGTACTTCTCCAACTTCCGCCCAACAAACTGGCGATCTACACTTTCTACCGTATAATGCCTCAAAAGGCGCAGCCTTTATGCTGGTATGGTAGCTATTGTTGTAGGAGAATTCGATCAATGGTAGGTTCTTATCCCAGCTACCTTCCAATTCGATCGCACATGCACGTAGCATGTCTTCCAACGTTTGAATAGTACGCTCACTCTGACCGTCTGTCTGAGGATGGTAAGCCGTACTAAAGTTCAAACGTGTGCCCAAAGATTGCTGGAAGCTCTTCCAAAAATGTGACGTGTACCTAGTATCTCTATCAGAGATAATAGCTACAGGTATGCCGTGTAAGGCTACAATCTTATCCACGTATAATTGGGCTAACATGTCGGAGCTATAAGTCTCCTTGATGGGTAAGAAATGAGCTGACTTAGTCAGTCTGTCAACTATAACCCATATCGTATCATTTCCTTTCCTCGTCTTGGGTAACTTGGTGATAAAATCCATAGTTACCATTTCCCACTTCCACGTAGGAAGTTCAGGCTGTTGTAGCAAACCTGACGGTTTCTGATGCTCGGCTTTGACTTGCGCACATGTCAAGCATTTTGCTACATGGGCGGCTACAGACTTTTTCAAGCCTATCCACCAATAATTTGCCTTTAAATCCTGATACATCTTATCCGCACCAGGATGAACGGAATATTTGGAACTATGGGCTTCCTGGAGGATAACATCACGAAGTCCTCCATAAATTGGAACCCATACTCGTCCATTCAACCTCAGAAGTCCGTCCTTGCTAAGAGTTAACTGCTCCTCAGTTACTCCTAGCTTTTCATTAGGATAGTTAGCTTCCAACACAGCTTCCTTCTGTGCAGCTAACAACCTTTCCATCAAACTGTTCTTTAATTCCATGCGCTTGGCATGGATTCGGATAGGTTTAATTCTTTCCTTCCGACTCAAGGCATCGGCGACTACATTCGCTTTGCCGGGATGGTACTTGATTTCACAATCATAGTCATTTAAAGTTTCCATCCAGCGGCGTTGCCTCATGTTTAATTCCTTCTGATTAAACAGATGTTGGAGACTCTTGTGATCAGAATAGATCACAAATTTGACACCATAAAGGTAGTGCCTCCAAAGCTTTAGTGCAAATACAACGGCACCCAGCTCCAAGTCATGGGTGGTGTAATTCTTTTCATGCACCTTCAATTGTCTTGAAGCGTAGGCAATAACCTTGCCTTTCTGCATAAGCACACACCCCATGCCAGTATGCGAAGCATCACAATAAACCACAAATTCTTCAACTCCCTCTGGCAATGTCAGTACCGGGGCGTTGCTCAGTTTTTGCTTCAGAATATCAAAGGATTCTTGATGCTTAGGGCCCCAAACAAACTTAACCTTCTTCTTAGTTAAGGAGGTTAGGGGTGCAGCAATCCTTGAAAATTTTTCAATGAAACGCCGGTAGTATCCTGCCAATCCCAGGAAGCTACGAATTTCTGTTGGCGTCTTTGGCTCTTGCCAGTTCATTACTGCTTCAACCTTAGCGGGATCCACCTGGATACCACGCTCACTGACCACATGTCCAAGAAATTGGACTTCCCTAAGCCAAAATTCACACTTGGAGAATTTGGCATAGAGCTTCTCTTTATGCAGGAGTTTGAGAATACATCGAAGATGTTTCTCGTGGTCAGCTTTGTTCTTAGAATAAATGAGGATGTCGTCGATGAAAACGATGACGAATTTATCTAAGTGAGGCTTGCAAACGCGATTCATGAGATCCATGAATGCAGCCGGTGCATTGGTGAGCCCAAAAGGCATCACTAGGAACTCGTAGTGACCGTAACGAGTCCTAAATGCAGTCTTGTCTACGTCTTCATCTTTGACCTTCAGCTGATGGTAGCCTGACCTCAAATCTATCTTAGAGAAGTAACTCGCCCCTTGCAATTGATCGAACAGATCGTCGATTCTGGGCAGAGGATACCTATTCTTGATCGTGACTTTATTAAGCTCACGATAGTCGATGCACAGGCGCATCGACCCATCCTTCTTCTTGACAAATAAGATTGGCGCTCCCCAGGGAGATGAACTAGGTCTAATGAAACCCTTAGCCAGCAATTCATCTAGCTGCGTCCGCAACTCCTTCATTTCCGTGGGTGCCAGTCTGTATGGAGCTCTAGCAACTGGTGCTGCTCCAGGGATGATATCGATCCTGAATTCCACTTGTCTATCTGGTGGTAAACCAGGTAGATCTTCAGGAAACACTTCTGGGTATTCCGAGATGACAGGGATGTCTTCTATCTTCGGTTTGGGCTCATCAATGATCACTTGCGCCATGTAGATGACACATCCCTTCTTCATACACTTAGAAGCCTTGAGCATAGTCACCTGCTCCGGCAGTCCGTACTGGGTATCACCCCGAATGGTAAGTGATTCACCAGACTGAGTCTTTATTACCACCTGTTTCTGGTTACAGACGATTTGGGCCTGGTTATGAGATAACCAGTCCATACCCAGAACTATGTCAAAACCAGCCAATTTAAACGGAAGTAGAGACAGAGGAAAAGAATGGTTCTTAATGGATATAGCACATCCATCTAACATAGTAGAGACGGTTTCTATGGTACCATCTGCTAACTCTACCTCATAGTTTACTTTTAGGGTTTTGACAGGTAAATTTAATAATTCACAGAATTTATGATCTACGAAGGACTTATCTGCGCCTGAATCAAAAAGTACTCTTGCAAAAACATCATTTACAAGGAAAGTACCTGTTATGACGTTATCATCATGCACAGCCTCCTTCGCATCCATCCTGAAGACTCTGGCATTAGTCTTCTTAGCCTCCTCAGGCTTCTTGTTGTACTTTGGGCAGTTAGTCTTTATGTGGCCCTTTTCGTTGCAACGGTAACACGTTGCATCTTTCATCTTCTTGCAATCCACGGTTTTGTGTTCCTTGGACTTGCACAAACCACAAGCAAAAGACCTTGACTCGTTATTCGAGTTTGATTCGAATCTGCACTTTCCAAAGTGCTGTTTCTTGCAAGTTTTGCATGTGGGCTTTTCTCCAGAACGATGCCCATCTTTCTTCGAATCCGATCCCTTCTTGTGATCACCGCTCCCTCGGTGCTTCTTGTTCGACTTACGCGAACCATCATCTTCTCGCTTCCTCTTCTCAGCATCCTTATTTCTCAGCGATCTCTGACGGACCGCATCCAGTGTGAGGGATAAGGAAAGGTCAGTTACTGACCTGAAGGTAACTGGCCGAGAAGCTTTTACACTGGCCTTGATCTCGGGTTCTAAACCACCAACAAAACGAGCGATCCTTTTAGGCTCCGGGGTTACCAGATAAGGTACCAACCGGGATAGTGTATTGAAGCTTGTCAGATAAGCTTGACAATCGAGGTTCTTCATCACCAATGATAGAAAGTCTGATTCTATCTTTTCCACCTCATGTTGAGAGCAAAAATTTTCCTTGATCAGGGCGATGAATTGTTCCCACGACATCCCATACAATGGGATCTTTCCGGAGGCCTCCATCAGAGATCTCCACCAAGCTAACGCCTCACCCTTGAAGGACCGTGAGACAAATTTAACCACATCGCCTTCCGCACATCCGCTTATGTCCACGACCGTGTCCATTTCATCCAGCCATGTCATACAGTCTACGGCTCCTTTCTCCCCATTAAAATCCCGGGGCTTGCAAGACACGAAGTACTTATAAGAGCAACCCTTGGCAAGGGGTCCTTTATTCAGTATGATCGGTTGAGACGGGACACTGTGGTTGGTGGACTGGCGATCATCATCATTTTTCTTTGGTCCATCCTTTTTGGGAGGAGGTTTATTATGAGCCTCAGAATGGGTCCTTGGCTTTGACTGTGACACAGAGTGGGTCCTACTCCGAGTACCACTGTATTCGTCATATTGTCTATCCAAAGCTTGTGTGAGAGCTCCGTCTATGATTGCTTTTAGTTCAGCACCCGTTAATGTAATCTGGGCGTTTTCATTTGGCTCCACCGGATGGCTATTGCCTTCATTGGAGTCAGCCATTTGTATTGAACTGTTGCAGAAAACAAGGTCAATATTTTATTTGGGATTTTATTATGGAATTACCCCTTAGGGTAATTCGTTAACCATGGTAAACAGAGACCATATTTGGTTAACTTATTAATCGCATTACTTTAGGATTTTAATTAAAATTTATCCTAAACATAAACAATAACAATATATATTAGCACATAAGGCTTAGTCACATGGACAACTTTTAAATTATATGCTATGATTTCAGAGAATCAAGGCTTTAAGGTTTGAACCTAGTTCATTATCTATATTTGACAGGGAGTCTATGCTACCACTGTCTTTTTGGCTCATATGGAAATGAGCAAGGCCCGTAGGCATTATATTACCAACGTATGGTACAATATGATCATCTTAATTGATGATGTAGACCCAGGATTCAGAGATCATTAAACTGGGTTTTGGAATCTTCTAAAGAATCCTTATACAAATGTGATTTTTAACGAAATCACTTCTGCCAGGAGTGTTAACATGTTTTAAGATGTTAACAGGAATTTGAATCTTTTAAACAGGTTTTACCACCTTGACTCGGTCTTATATTTGACACTAAGCTAGGTTTTACCTTTTAAGATTCTTAATTTATAATTACATAGGCAGATTATTTTAAAAAGGAAATGATTTTTAATTTATTTATTTCATTTATTATTTATATATGCGCATAATGGCAACATGAAATTTATAAAATAACCATTCCATTAATTCATTTAGAATATTACACATTTGCCCTAAACGGGTCTTCCAATTTCAAACTTACCCTCATAGGGGTTAAACAGATACTTACCCTCGCAGGGGTTAATTAACACACATGCCCACGAAGGGTTAAATATAATACATGTCCACGCAGGGACTACTTATTCAAACCACACACACCCACGTAGGGGTTTAAAACAAACAAGCATGCCCACGCAGGGGCTTAACAATCAACTACACCCACGCAGGGGCTTATACATCAGCGATGGAAGAATTCAACGATTCTTCTTGTTCTTCCCCTTGATCAGACCCATCAGTCCTTGGAGGAATATTTGCCTTTCCCTACGATCCTCGTGTGCTTCCCGTTCCACCTGCTCCAACCTCTGCAAAATTTCCTCCCTATTTGGAGAAAATCGTGGTGGCTGCGACTGCGTCCTGATAATGGGTCGAGGAGGTATCGAGTATCCCTGAGTCGGGTAACTCACCCCCCAAGGATCCCCATAGGGTGCTTGAGTGCCGTAGTTCGATGCTACCAAGTACGGATCAGCCTCTCCGTAACCATAGTTATGATGCGTAGGGGTTTCAAACGGGTTGTAGCCCATACCACCCGGGTATGCTGGTATCGGGTTTTCAAAACCCATTGGAGGTGGCTGCAGTACGGCAGGGTTAGAGGGTCCACCCATTTGCGGGTCCTCATAGTGCGGTAGATAGTGACTAGCACTAGACTGTCGTGGGGAATCGAAAGTGAAGCCCCCCGGTCGCACAGATATGCGGGCACCGGTTCCTCTACGCCTTGGCGGTTGAGGAGGTGCCGGTTGAACTGGTGGCGGTGGAGGTGGTGGCGTAACTGCCACAAATCGATGATCCTCAGAAGAATCTTGATGATGCGGCTGTGGTTGTGGCTCCTGTTGCTGATGATACGGCTGCTGCTGGTGCTGCCCATGTGACGACGAGTGGTGTGATGGTGTATAATACCACTGGTGTGGTTCAAACAAAGCTTGAAAACTGTCCGGACCACCGTAGGGTGATCCGTGAAATGACGACCCGTCGGATATTTCGATCGGATGGTTCGGTGTTCCACTTGCCGGCATGATGGGGTTAGTATCCTCATCCATATCATCTGCGTTTTCACCCGAGAAGTGATCTTCAGGCCCTACTGGGTTATAACCCACGGGTTCTGGCAAATAGTCGGCCGGATTAAATTGGCCTCGAAAGATAGGTGTGGGGTCCCCATAGGAATGGTGGGACAGAGACCTTTGTAGTGGTACATATGAAGGTTGTGTGTTGTGAGGTTCATATGGGTTAAGTGCGGGCGGTGTCGAGCTATGCGAAACCGACCGTCTGGCCGGTTCAACCTGGTTTCGCCGGTTTCGGCGAGGGTCTTCGCTTTCCGTAGCCGTCGGAGCCCGTGTATTGGATGGTCCTGCCTCATGGTCGTTGGGGGCGGCTGTCGGCCCCTTTCCGCGTCCTCTTGTTCGGAAGAATCTTGGCGGCATTATCGATTTTTTCTGTCAATACAGCATGAGATAACAATACAAAGATATATGCAAATTTAAATAAAGGACAACACAATCAATAGTGGAATTTGTCCTATGTTATAAGTCTAGACTCGAAGGTTTAGATTTGTGCATATTGTGTAACTGAGATTAAACACAAAAGACTAGTGTTTAATTCACTCAGAGTTGGCTCTGATACCAACCTGTCACACCCCGATTTCCACGTGTCACCGGTGGGCCCGGTGGGGGAGTATCGTGACGTGGTTGGCAACGTAATAGTCAAACAACACAATATAATAATGCACAGCGGAAGCAAATTTAAAATAAGATACAACCGAATTTATTTATTGTAAACAAAGTCACAATTATCCGGTGTTTATCCACAGTAGGATCGAATTTAAAATATTGTTTATGGTTCAACAGACTTCGGCATCTCTAAGTTTGCGAGACTTCTAATGATGCTTAGGAGAATCCAAGCCTATTTCGCCTAGTACTTACATTTAATCTTTTTGGGAAAATACGTCAGTTTACACTGGTAAATACATTCAACTGACTCATTTTATAAAATGATTGAAAATTGGTTTGGATGCACGTGGCATAAACATTTTGTTTAACTTGGGAGAATTATTTAATATTATAATCTTGAAACGATTTACATGTTACTTATGCGTTCAGTAGCCCGGACGTATCCGGGTTAAAGATCAATAGACACACCACAATAATGAGTTATACACCGACAGGTGTACGCCTACACCCCGTGCTCAGGTCGTGGCCATCTCGTAAGATAATGCCAGGGATATCCGGGACATGGTCATTAACCCCCCAAAGGCTGTAAAGTAATCACATCTGTTTAAAACGAGCCGATCAAATTATTCAATTAACCACCTAAGCGATGGAAGATTTGATGCCCGATCAAGCGGTACGCTATGTACCGTAACCCAAGCCCGTATAGGGAAAATAAGTTAAAAGTATTTACCTGATGCAAAGTATAGTCACAATAGTCAAATAGCAAGTAGCTTTTACTGTTTCTCCTAATCTGGAACGAAGGTTAAATATAACCTATTAGAATCCTAGCGGGTCTTTAATTATGCTTAAGCTTAGACCGGCTAGTTTCGAATATACGGTTCGTACGCACGATTAAGCGAAGACCGGATAGAATGTGATTCAGACCCGACAAGTTTGAAGACTTGTTTAATATGGGTTTATTATTCACATTCTGTATTTTGAGATTAAACCGATAAGGTTTGACCCGTTTCGGCTAATTTATGTAAACTTGTTACATAAACCGAGCCGAACGCGTAAGATGCGTAACGGGTATCCGTAAGAGCCATATACAGGTTTCCTAAGTTAATATGCTTCAAATATGTTGTAACATCAGTAGGATGTCTTTCGTTATGCCCCGAACTAATTTAAACACAAACTATGCCCCGTAGGGGTAGTTTGGTCATTTTAAAGTTTGTAAAAGAGTTTAATTGTTTAACTGAGTTACAGGTCTGATGTAAACAGCAAACATACTCATTTTGATGAGTTTTAACAGTAGGCTAAAGCATGTATGTGAAACTTATCATTTTTAACCAAACTAGGCCCCGTAGGGGTATTTTGGTAATTTCACATAAGCCGAAAAGCTCAAAACTGAAGTCTGAGTTTATCAACCTTTGCTTACTGTTAAAATATCATAATTTGCCTCTTATATCAGTAGGTATCAACCCGGGTATGTCCAATATGATTTGAAAACATATTATGCGTTAAAAACGCTAATTAAGGCGATTAAAGGCCATTACCGGGTTCGATACTGAAATCTGACATTTTTATATTTCCAGAAGGCTTAAAATAATTTACTTATCATAAAAAATCAGTAGCAAAAGGTTTGGAGTCGTTTAGATGTGTAAAACTCATTTTATGGCCCGTAAGGGCAAAACCGACAATTTCCGAATTAAGCCTGCGACTACGAGTTATGCTCAGCCTAAAATTAATTAAAAATCTTTAAAAATCTTAAAATAATATTTTATAACAGTGGGTAATTCGTTTGATACCAAAAAGTATGTTTAACTAGGCTATACGCTAATTACGCCATTATGTTAACATAAAGCATTAGTTTTGCGATAATGAGCATAACTCTTAATCTACAAGTCAAACTAATGTCAAATTTTGCATGCAAGTCTATATATCAGTATTTAAGGTTTCTACACTTTTACATTACCATAAATCACGTTTTAAGGTAATAAGGGCATAATGGTCAACATATGAGCGATTAACGGAAACTTGCATATTAATTGGATAATCAACGAAACAAGTACAGAGACTTATACTATCATGCAACCCTACTCTAATGAAGCACTAAGGCATTTCCGAATCAAACTAAAACGGGTCAGAAGCGAAGTCAAAGCAAAAGTCAAGGTTTTGCGCCTTTCGGTTCCGAACCGGGTTTAAACAGAAATTTGTCGAGTCGGGCAAGCGTAGACAAGTTTTCATACTTATTACCATGTTATATTAAGGTTAAAACAGGTTACACACCTTTCGGATCATTAGTTGTGCATTAAATCGCATTTTGTATTTCTGTTGACTTTTTCGGTCAACGTTTGACCCGAC
Source organism: Helianthus tuberosus (assembly GCA_030545235.1). Taxonomy (NCBI): domain Eukaryota; kingdom Viridiplantae; phylum Streptophyta; class Magnoliopsida; order Asterales; family Asteraceae; genus Helianthus; species Helianthus tuberosus. The sequence goes on along the minus strand of CM060446.1, from coordinate 40,184,993 downwards.
AAACGACCTAGTTAGGTCTGGAATTGGTACTTGCCCTTATAAGGGTTTAATACCCATATAATTACCTATCTAACGGTACTTCTAATTTGACATACGACTGAGCTATCGTTACTTAATCATGAAGTCAACCGTAATTTACGATATATTGACTTTTAAGCTAATTACTAAACTAGAATTAATTTAGAAGGGTTAAGCAACTTACTAGATGATTAATGGATGATTAGGAAGGCCTTGAATCAGATTGTAAGCTCCTCCAATGCTCAGATGGCACTTGAATGATGTGTGTAGCAATTGGTGCAACTATGGTCCCTTATATAGTGCTCATGGACACCACAAAAGCTTGACAACCAAGTCTAGGACATCCCACAATCGATTAACATCTGTAACTAGTGTTTAGGGATTTCTAGGGGCCATGCACATGCAAGAGAAACCAGCTAATTGGGTCACAAGTGCGCACAACAGCCAACAGTAGGTAATTCTGGTCGCTGGGCAACCCTCGCGTAGCGCGAGGGTCCGTCGCGCTACGCGACGCCTCTGCAGATCAGCTTTGTGATTTTTGTTTGTTGGTGTTTCGAAAGGGCAATTGTATAAACGAATGGTGGGCATTATTTTCTCAGTTAGGGGCCTCCAATATAGGTCTTTTACTGTTGGATACCCTACCATTTGTGTTTGTTTGCTTTGTATTCAAAAACAAGTCCCGAAAACAAAGGGTTTCCGTTCCTTTTTCATCGTAGGAGTCCTACCATTTAATTTTTAAATCATTCCACTTAATAATTCCCTGAACTTGAATATGTACAAGGTGTTTTTAACATAAATTGAGTCTTGGGATTTATAACGGGGTCGTTCAGAGGTGCAAAAGTTAACATAACGACACGGTTAAATCCTGTCAATCATTTTTAATAATTCCGAGTCTACAAAGCGTTTTGTCACACGTGACACGTGTCGTTACTTTATTGAACACGAAATTCTGAGGTGTTACAATTTTAGTCTAGTTTGCATTTACAGTAGCCTGAACACGGGGCCGTGCTCATTGAACACGCCCCCGTGCTGCATATTTTTAGTTAGATACCCAGATACAGAGTCTGAACACGGGGCCGTGCTCACTGAACACGCCCCCGTGCTCAACGTGACCAGTAACTTTAAATAAAACGCCCAGATACAGATCCTGTACACGGGGCCGTGTTCACCAGACACGGGGCCGTGTCCAGCCTTCTGTTTCAGTCTTTGTTTTCGTTTTCTGGTCCCGAGACTCAGTTGTGGTCTGCTGAGTGATTCTTATGGATCAATACTCAGGAGGTTACAACTACACCTATGATGAGGATGATTATAGGGGTAATTATTGCACTAATTGTCGTAATACACGTTCGATTCAAATTAATCACTCTTATCAACCATCCAATTCATACGCTTACTATGAGGAGCCCAGATACGAGCCATCAACTTCATACACATCCTATGAAGACCAAAGGTATGAACCTCCTCCCTCATACTCATATTTTGATGAACCAAGGTATGAGCCCTCTTACTCATACTTTGAGGAACCGAGATATGAGCCACCACCTTCATATGCTTATTATGAGGAACCTTGGCGTGAACAACCCACCTCATATGAGTATTATGAAGAACAAAATTACGAACCTTATCCATCATATGCTTACAATGAAGGACAATGGTGTGAACCATCAACTTCATATGGGTATTATGAGGAACAAAGGGTCGAACAACCGGATTCAAGCTTAGAAAATAATGATTCTTTTTCTATAACCGAGGTGACCGATAGGATATTAGAACACATTAGAGTTATCGATCGATGTTTAAAAGAAGCTCGCGCAAGGGAAGAGGAGTCCCGCGCGAGAGATGAATTAAAAAAGAAGAGATAACTGAAAATGTAAAAATGGAAGAACAATTACGTGAAAAACCGACACATGAGTTAAACAACGAAAAAGGTGAGTCCAATAACGTTAAAATCCAAGAAGAGTCTAATTTTGAAAAAATTAATCTCTTGACACCTTCTTTCGAAAATCATTGTTTAGTACCCACTCATGCTAAGTTTTTAAAAGAGTTAAACACTAACACTAAAATTGACGAAACGGTAAGTGTTAAGTTAACTAATGATCAAACTTCACTAATAAAAGAAGACCCATTTGAAATTAACATCACACCGGTTCCATGTTTCTTTCAAAATTCGTTTATTAGTAATGTCACAATCGATAAAGATCTTTGTGTTAACATAATGCCTAACTATATTTTCGAGAAATTAAGTATTAGTGATTTTTCTCCACTTCAAATACCCATTTTTCTATCCAATCGGAAAGTAAAAAAATCAATCGGTATAGTGGAAGATGTCTTGGTTCAAACAAATCAAATGATAATCCCAACCGACTTTGTCATCCTCGATGACGCTCCTCTAGTGTTGGGATGACCATTTGTAAAAACTCACGAAGCTTTGAAAAACCGGAAGTTCAACAATTTACCTCTTCAATTAGGGGCATTTAAAAGAAGTGTCGATCTCGAACGATCAATGAAATATCCATTCGGCAATAATGACCCCCTAATTGAAGATGAAGATGAACCACCCGATACAAGTGAAGAGATTGACCACTTTGTTGAAGAAGAGGTCGCCATAGAACAAACTTTTAAAGTTCTTGATCGAAACGAGCAACACAATAAGGAGTCTCCTAAAGACCCACCACTTGAGCTCAAAGAACTTCCAAAAGGTTTGGAATATGCTTTTCTAGACAAAGATGGTAAGTTACCTGTAATTATTTCGTCTAAATTAGATAACTTAGAAAAAGAAAAACTAATTAATCTTTTGAAAAAACACAAAAATGCAATAGCTTGGAAACTTGTTGACATAAAAGGAATTAGTCCTTCTATGTGCACACACAAAATTTTGATGAATGATGAATACAAATCGGTCATACAACCACAACGTCGTGTAAATCCAAATGTTCAAGAAGTGGTTAAAAACGAAGTCATCAAATTACTTGACGCCGGACTTATCTATCCTATTTCCGATAGTCCTTGGGTAAGTCCCGTCCAAGTAGTTCCAAAGAAAGGAGGTATGACGGTAATTACTAACGAAAAGAATGAATTAATACCAACGAGAACCGTCACAGGATGGAGAGTATGTATAGATTATAGACGATTAAATGAAGCAACGAGAAAGGATCATTTTCCTTTACCCTTCATTGATCAAATGTTAGAAAGATTATCCGGTCATAAATTTTACTGTTTCTTGGATGGTTTTTCAGGTTACTTTCAAATCCCGATAGCACCCGAAGACCAAGAAAAGACAACTTTCACATGTCCCTATGGAACTTTTGCTTATCGACGCATGCCGTTCGGTCTATGTAATGCCCCCGCAACATTCCAACGTTGCATGGTAGCCATTTTCCATGACATGATAGAAAAGACAATGGAAGTCTTCATGGACGACTTTTCTATCTTTGGGGATTCATACGACCAATGCCTCGATAACCTTGAACGAATGCTATCCCGATGTCAGGAAACTAACCTCGCCCTTAATTGGGAAAAATGCCATTTCATGGTAACGGAGGGAATAGTACTCGGTCACAAAATCTCAAGCGAAGGAATGGAGGTAGATCGAGCCAAAATAGATACCATTTCTAGATTACCTCCTCCATCCTCCGTAAGAGCTATTAGAAGTTTCCTAGGGCATGCCGGATTTTATAGGCGGTTTATCAAAGACTTTTCAAAGATCTCAAGACCTCTAACAAAATTACTTGAAAAAGATGCTCCTTTCATCTTTGACAAGGATTGCAATCAAGCATTTCTAACCCTAAAGGAAATGCTAGTCAATGCACCTATCATGATAGCACCTGATTGGAAATATCCTTTCGAAATCATGTGTGATGCTAGTGACTTTGCAGTTGGAGCTGTCTTGGGACAGAGAAAAGAAAAGCATTTCCACCCAATATATTATGCTAGTAAAACACTTAACGATGCACAAGAAAATTACACAACAACTGAAAAAGAGTTACTAGCTGTGGTATTTGCTTTTGATAAATTTCGTTCTTATCTTGTTCTTTCTAAAACTATAGTCTATACAGACCATGCAGCCATTCGATATCTCTTTAAGAAGCAAGACGCAAAACCACGTTTGATTAGGTGGATTCTACTCCTCCAAGAATTTGACATTGAAATCAAAGACAAAAGAGGAGCAGAAAACACTGCAGCAGATCATCTTTCACGCTTAGAAGACCCAGCTTTGGAGGCAACCAGGGACGAGCAAATCAACAAAAAATTTCCAACTGAGTCCCTGGAAATGGTGGAATATATGGAAGAACCATGGTACGCCGACTTTGCTAACTACCTAGCTAGCGGTATAGTCGCAAAAGGATGGCCACATCATCAAAGAAAAAAAATTCTTTGCCAATGTGAAACACTACTTTTGGGAAGATCCATATCTTTTCAAAATGTGTGCCGACCAACTCGTCAGACGATGCGTACATGGTAGTGAAGCACGAAGAATTCTCCGCCATTGTCATGAAGGTCCATACGGAGGACATCATGGTGCTGCCAGTACCGCACGAAAGGTATTTGATTCAGGATTTTATTGGCCAACCATTTACAAAGATGCTCAAAATCTTGTAAAGACATGTGATGCTTGCCAAAGAACAGGTAATATTTCTTCCAAAAACGAAATGCCACAAAATGGCATTCTTGTTTGTGAAATTTTTGATGTATGGGGACTCGACTTTATGGGACCTTTCCCACCATCGAAAGGAAACAAATACATACTTGTGGCAGTAGATTACTTGTCTAAATGGGCCGAGGCCGAGGCACTTCCAACAAATGATGGAAGAGTAGTGGTAAGATTTCTGAAAAAATTATTCTCTCGTTTTGGCACACCTAAAGCTTTAATAAGTGATAGAGGTACCCATTTTTGCAACCATCAACTTGAAAATTTTTTAACAAGATATGGGGTCTATCACCGGGTTTCGACAGCTTATCACCCTCAAACAAACGGACAAGCCGAAGTGACTAATAGAGGGTTAAAACGAACACTAGAAAAAACCGTAGGGTTAAATAGAAAGGAATGGGCTGATAAATTAGATGATGCTTTATGGGCTTTTCGAACTGCTTATAAAACAACGATAGGTACAACCCCATATAAGCTAGTCTATGGAAAAAGTTGTCATTTGCCAGTAGAAATTACACACAAAGCCTACTGGGCAATCAAAAATGTAAACTTAGATCTAGAATTTGCTGGTAAAAATCGATTTTGTCAAATAAATGAATTAGACGAGCTTAGGAATTATGCATACTCAAACTCCGAGATTTATAAGGAAAGAATGAAAAATTGGCATGACAAACATATTAAACCTAATGAATTTCGGGTAGGAGATTTAGTTCTTTTGTTTAATTCACGACTTCGATTGTTTCCTGGTAAATTAAAGTCTAGGTGGTCAAGACCTTTTTCCGTCACCCACATTTTTCTACACGGTGCAGTAGAAATTAAACCTAGAAATGGGTCACCATTTAAAGTCAATGGCCAACGGCTGAAACTCTATCAAGGATTTATTGAGGATGAGGAAGAAGAAATCTCGCTTCAAACCGTGGAAGAATAAAAACATCGTACCTGGTAAGTTAAGAACGATTGAGACGACAAAATAAAGCGGTAAGTTTTCTAAACCATAGCTTATGGGAAAAAGGGGCACTCACACGCGCACAAAAAAAAAATGCTCGGCACGAGGCCGTGTCCGCTGGACACGGGGCCGTGTTCGCGCTGCAGACGGGATAAAACCCCTTTTTCAAAACAGTTTCTTCATTCCGCACGCCCCGTTTCCCCACAAAAGCTCTGGTTCAAGGCGATTTTTCGCAAAATTTCGACGTCTCTTACCGATCTAACAACGTCAAGGTATGATTATATCACTCTTAGTAGTTAGATTAGTTACTTGCATGTAGTTAAAACACCACAAATTTGGGGAAAAATCTAGGGTTCTTGATATTCATCCGGATCAAACCTAAAATTTTTGCCTAAATCTGTTTGCATTTAGTTAGATTAGTGTTAAGGTAAGTAAATACACTTAGATTGTTCATAGATTCACCCGATTTCTTACAAAAACCCCAAACCCTTGTTCTTGAACCGAAAAAGACAAAATTGATAGGGTAAACGGGATGTTTTGGGAAAAACGGTGTTTAGGGTTTCATTTTCGGGGGAAACCGCACCTATTGGACCAAAAATTTTCAAGTTTTCGAAACCGGGTCGAAAAATGAGGTTTTTGAGTAACAGACCCCTGGACACGGGGCCGTGTCCGATGGACACGGGGTCGTGTCCAGCCCGCTGTTTGCAGTTTTGTCTGAAAACACTTCTGTTTCGTACTAATTTTTGGTGTATTCTTTCAGATGGCAAAGTTCACAAGGTTCAATGCAAGTGAGCTTGATGCAAGGGCACGGTATGAGGTTCTTCAAACAAGACCCGAAGAGTACCCCAGGAGAGCTTGCACGGATCTGTTAACCTTAGTAAACCAGCTGAACCGATTCAACAACATCGTTACGGGACCACTAGCTGTTGCATTAAACACTAGGCTTCGGTCGGTGCATCAATGCACCATGGAGTTCTACAGTACCTTCAACTTCAATTCAAGGTGTGACCCATTCGACAATGAAGGGGTTGTATTTCGGTGTGGAGGGACAATGTACTCGATCTCCATGGCACAGTTTGGAGCCATAGTAGGTCTATACCAAGAAGAGGAATCGGGAAACGAAGAAAATACCGGGGGATTACGAGACTTGGAGGGAGATGAAAGACAAGCCGCATGGGCTCAAATCGGTGAAGGAATCTACGACCATCGTAGCACCAAGAGTACGAAGCTAAGGGATCCGCTCTATCGCTACATTCACAGGATCCTCACCTACTCTCTAAACCAACGTTACGACAGTAGCGATGTTGTAGGGTTGAAAGATTTGGTTGTCCTCCACTGTATCCACAACCAAAAGCCTCTTGATGTTCCGTATCTCCTGTTAAGAAACATGCATCTCAACCGCCTTGCTCGAGCTCCAACACCTATCTTCTTCGGAGGATGGGTGTACCGTCTTTTTAAGCATTACACGCGAATTCCAAGAGCCTTTGAAAGAAGCCCATGGTCGGGACGAGTTGACTTCCACATTTGCCGAGCCATGAACTTACTCTATGAGGCGGAAGACGGAACAGTGAGTTTCCAAAGAACGCAAGGCTATGCATGGAACCCACAGGAGGCCCTAGTTCTTCACGCACCACCTCCCCACCACCAGTATCCACCCCATGGTGATCCGGGTCAATCCTCCTCACAAGGAGGCGGTTTTCCTAATTTTCAAAGCTTACATGATCTTATGCAGGAAAACCTCATGTGTACCAGGAACGCCTACAACCTCGCCAACAACACATACCACCGAGTCGGAGCTATTGAACGCAACATCAACGATATACAAGACGATATCAGCAGCATCCGGGAGCACATGGCGGGGCATGGGGATGGAGGTGATGATAGCGATGAAAATATGGAGTAGAGGGTTTGGAGGAGTAGGAGCGGTTTGATGGCGAGCCCACAGGTTTAAGTCCCTTTATCTATCGAACGATTGGTGGCCTGCGTGCCAGAAGTTGAACAATTTACTTTCCTTAAACACTTTTATTTTCCGTTTTATTTTTCTTTTACTTTATGCTTGGAACAATTAACTATGGTAATGTAGGATGTTTGTGTTGCTTGGTGTGGTATTAAGTGATGAAACAGGTATAAACCAAGACTTGGGGTGCTAAGCCTCAGCACTTATAGGGCCAGGATGGAAAAACCGGAGGAAGAAACCTGTTTTTCAGGCTTTCAGACTGTCCACACGGGGACGTGTCCAGCCAACACGCCCCCGTGCTCACCTCCCAGACCTGTTGTTCGGCTTCTGTTCTGCAGAATTTTACCAGACACGTGGCCGTGTCCAGTGGACACGGGGCCATGTCCACCTTCTGTAAGTACTTGTTACTGGCACTTGAATACGGGGTCGTGCCCATTCAACACGGGGCCGTGTTCAGTGCCCAGTAACACAAATTTTTGCTTTTTAAACACTATTTTACACATCTAATCAACCTAAAAATTTATTTTTAGGGACACATTGAGGACAATGTGTAATTTAAGTGTGGGGGGGATGCTAAAACCTTGAATTTTGCAAGTCCTAAATACAAGCCTTACACAAAACTCTATTGGAACCGCTAATCACCCCAAATTTTTTCAAAAATTTCATTTTTTACTTGTCTAGGTTTAACTCGGGAAATTCAAGTTCTCAAAAAGGGTATATTTTTACAAATTTACAACCGATAGCGTAGTGATAAAAAGAACCAACATAAGAAAATTATGAAAAGGCATGACAAACTTATCTAAAATTTGATTATATATACTTGATCACATAAAAACCCATTCCCACAAAAGTGAGTTTTGAGCCTTTATTGAGCACACAATTACATATCAATTGACTAAATGCTCATTTTTCGTTTCTTGTGTGAATAGCCGCTTGGTTCTTACGACTCTAGAACTTGCCATGACAATACATTCCCGGTGAGAAGCTATCAGGTTAAACAAGTTTTCGATCTCTGACTAGAAGAAGAAAGAGACTCACGTTGAGTTATCCGGTGAGAACAAAAGGAAGTTCTCAAACTTTAAGAAGGGTACCAGCAGTGCTAACAAGAAGAAGGAGGCGTACTCACCAGTTGAAGTCAAGACCGATATTAAAACAAAGGAAAAGGGTATATGGGCGCTCTGCCCAAATGTGATGTATGCCAGTACCATCATTCCGGCCAGTGCAGAGTTAGGAAATGTGAGTCTTATGGAAAGGTTGGTCATTCAAAGGAAACATGTTGGGCTGGTACAGGTCGAGGTAACGATGGTCAGAGATGTTATGGCAGTGGAAATGGAAACAATAAACGTGGTGGAAATGGGTATGGAAACCGCCCTCAAGGAGGAAATGGCGGTAATGGTAATTGTGGTAATTTTGGGAACCAAGTTGATAATGGAAACCTTGGAGCGAATAACAATCAAGGTGGTAATGGGAACGAAAATGGTCGAGGACCTGGTTGCTTTAATTGTGGAGACGTTGGGCACTTCAAGCGTGATTGCCCGAGAAACAACCAAGCTCATGGAAGGGTTTTCAACATCGGAGCGAGGGAAGCTCGCCAAGATCCAAATGTGGTCACTGGTACGTTCCCTATTAACCAACGCTTTGCATCTGTACTGTTTGATACCGGTGCCGATTATAGTTTTGTATCACTAGAGTTTAAGAATATGCTTGGGTTGGTAGCTAGTAAGCTAGACATTCCGTATTCAATAGAACTAGCTAATGGAAAGCTAGTAGAAGCGAATGAAGTCATTAGAGGTTGCGTAATAGAGCTTGGGGAGCACGAGTTTACGCTTGATCTTCTACCAGTCGAGTTGGGAAGCTTCGACGTGGTAGTAGGGATGGATTGGTTGTCAAGCAACCGAGTAGAGATCGTATGTCACGAGAAGATCATTCGCATTCCGGTGGCAAATAGAGAAAAAATTGTGGTACATGGAGAGAAGCACGATACGCCTCTAAGGATCATCAGTTGTTTGAAAGCTCGAAAGTGTTTGCAGAAAGGATATGTTGCCTTCTTGGCACACATTGTGGACAAGGAATCCGCTGAGCCAAAGCTAGAAGACATCCCAGTTGTGAAGGAATATCCTGAAGTCTTTCCCGAAGACTTGCCAGGATTGCCGCCGCAAAGACAAGTCGAATTCCACATTGACTTAGTTCTAGGCGCCGCGCCTGTAGCTAAGGCACCTTATCGACTTGTGCCTTCAGAAATGCAAGAGCTGTCAACACAACTTCAGGAACTTTTAGACAAGGGATTTATCAGACCAAGCTTCTCGTCGTGGGGAGCTCCAGTTTTGTTCGTTAAGAAGAAAGACGGTAGTTTCCGCATGTGTATTGATGTGTGTAAAATGCAACATATAAATTACATCAAATGAGGCATAAAACTAACCCTTTTTAAGTACTAATATTGGAAAAAGAGTGTTTTTGTCTTCCTTTTGTATTTTCAGGATTAAATGAGCTCAAAAACGCAAAAGAAGCAAAAAGACAGCAAAATCCAACATAAATACAAGGAAAGGAACATTAGTGGACTGCCCGACCCCTCAACGGCACCTTCCAAAGCAAAAAGGAGAAGACAGAAGGCTGAACACGCCCCGTGCTCAGCCAGCACGGGGCCGTGCCCAAGAAGCAGCAGAAAAGACAAATCTATAGAAGCTTCTATTGCCCATCACGGGGCCGTGCTCAGCGGACACGGGGGCGTGTCGAAAGTACAGCAGGCGCATTTATTGTAATTGCGAATTACAATTAATGAGGAGAGAGATTGTCAGACGGACACGGGGCCGTGTCCAGCACTCTGTTCAGCCTATAAATAGGAGTGCTTGGATTCATTTCATCTCATCCCTTGGCACACCACCTCTCTCACACTTCATACACCACCCACCACCATCACAACACCATCATCTACCACCATCATCCATTGTCCATCGTAGAGTGTGTGAGTCGTCTCGGGATCCAAGATTGATCGTAAGAGTTCTTGACAATCAAGGCCATGTTTGCCTAAGTCTCTTACATCACTTGGTGAAGACAAAGTGTCTAGTATAATACTTTTTATTTCTAATCTTTTGCACTTTTTATTTGGTTTTGTATTAATGACTTTAATAACTAGTTACTTATGTTGAAGGTGATCTTTCCTTATCGTTTGTCCGTGGTGTCTTGGCATTATTTTACTGTCTATATAAAATAAAGGATTTTCACCATTCATATCTCCATGGTCTATATGGAGGTATGTTGGCTACCTGGTAGGGGGTTAAGGGAACGGTTTGGTAAAGGTCTTGCCATTGTTCAGCGTTTAGAGGTCCTGCAATGGACCTGGGTCAAATTTAGTAGGACCTCCTTCAATACTTCACGGTATTGGATGGCGGGGGTCCAAACTCTTTGATCCCCTCATAAGTTAACTACTATTAATACTATAACCCGGCTATTTAGGACTGTATCCCTGCTGACTCAGACTACTTAGCCGAGGGTAACGTCACCGCCAAAAGCGGGGCCTACCACAATACTGCATTAATAACTTAATTCATTATCTTCCAATAATCCACCCTTTTAGGATTGTATCCCTGCTGACTCAAACTACTGGGGTGAGGGTAACGTCACCTTCAAAAGAGGGGCCTACTACAATAACTAAGATAATCTCTTAATTATGTGCAAAAGTGCGGAAATAATCAAAGGTTATACTAGATACGAGTCGGAACCAAGTGATTCATCTTGTCTATCTGTTTTTCTTTTTTTTTTATTTTTTTTTTCAGCATTTTAGTTAGTTTTTAATTTTCTTAGTTTAAAACTTTTTTCTAAACTTTTATTTTAGTTAGACGTTGAGGATAAACCGGTACTAAAAGCTCTTGTGTCCTTGGACGACCTCGGTATCTTACCAACACTATACTACACTCAACGATGGGTGCACTTGCCCATATGTGTGTTTAGTGTTAGTGAAATATCGTGTTTTATAAATTTAAAACTTGGCTAAAATAAGTGTTAAAAAGGGCTTAAAATATACACCTAATATAAGTAACACTTTACCGCACATCAGTATCGACTACTGAGAGCTAAACAAGTTGACTATCAAGAATTGGTATCCTTTGCCGAGGATTGATGATCTTTTCGACCAACTACAAGGTTCGAGCTTCTACTCCAAGATCGATCTTCGATCAGGTTATCACCAGTTGAAAATTCAAGAGGAGAGTATTCCAAAGACTGCCTTTAGGACTCGATATGGACACTACAAGTTCCTGGTTATGCCATTTGGTTTGACAAACACGCCAGCAGTTTTTATGGATTTGATGAATAGAGTCTGCAAGCCATATCTCGATAAATTTGTGATTGTGTTTATCGACGATATTTTGATTTATTAAAAAACAAAGGAAGAACATGAGCAACATCTAAGAGCTATCTTAGAGCTGCTCAAGGAAGAGAAATTGTACGCAAAATTCTCAAAGTGCGAGTTCTGATTGCGTGAGATTCAGTTCCTTGGTCACGTGGTAAACGGAAATGGAATCCATGTGGATCCTACAAAGATTGAAGCAATCAAGAATTGGGAGACTCCGAAAACGCCAACCGAGATTCGACAGTTTCTAGGTTTGGCAGGGTATTACCGCATATTTATTGAGGATTTTTCGAAAATCGCACAACCGTTGACCTCCCTCACTTAGAAAGACAAGAAGTACGAATAGGGAGACAAGCAAGAGGAAGCATTTCAGCTGTTAAAGAACAAGCTTTGCGTGCACCCATCTTATCCCTACCCGAAGGTACTAATGACTTCGTGGTATATTGTGACGCCTCGCGTCAAGGATTGGGATGTATACTGATGCAGCGAAAGAAGGTTATAGCTTATGCTTCACGCCAATTGAAGGTTCATGAGAAGAACTACACCACGCATGATTTGGAATTAGGCGCAGTGGTGTTTGCACTAAAGATATGGCGACATTACTTGTATGGTACCCGATGTACGATCTTTACCGACCACAAGAGCCTGCAGCACGTATTTGATCAAAAAGAGCTTAATATGAGACAGCGCCGATGGGTGGAGCTGTTAAACGATTATGATTGCGAAATCAAGTATCACTCAGGGAAGGCGAATGTAGTCGCAGACGCCTTGAGTCGGAAAGAAAGAATCAAGCCCATAAGGGTTAGGGCATTGGAAATGATTGTACAAACAGACCTCTCATTGCGCATTCGTACTGCGCAGAGAGAAGCTCTAAAAAGGGAGAATCTTGAGGATGAATATCTCAGTGGGATGGAGAAACAGTTAGTACCCAATGATGAAGGAACGTTGTGTTTCATAGGAAGAATTTGGGTTCCCCTCTTCGGTGGTCTACGAGACGTTATTCTTGATGAAGCTCACAAGTCGAGGTACTCGATCCATCCAGGATCGGCTAAGATGTACCAAGACTTGAAAGATTTCTACTGGTGGCCGAGATTAAAAGGTGATGTTGCAACGTATGTTGGAAAATGTTTGACTTGCGCCAAGGTAAAAGCCGAATATCAGAAGCCTTCAGGTCTTCTACAGCAACCCGAAATACCCATGTCGAAATGGGAGCAGATTTTGATGGATTTTATAACAAAGTTGCCAAGGACACCCAGATGTCATGATACGATTTGGGTAATCGTAGATCGTCTGACGAAATCTGCACACTTTTTACCGATCAGAGAAAAAGATAACACAGGTAAGCTACCTGAGCTGTACCTCAGAGAGATAGTTGCGCGACATGGAGTACCTCTCTCGATTATTTCTGATAGAGACGGAAGGTTTGTGTCAAGGATTTGACAATCCTTCCAAGAAGCCTTTGGTTCTCAGTTAAATCTGAGTACTGCTTTTCACCCACAGACAGACGGCCAGAGCGAACGAACGATTCAAACGCTAGAAGACATGTTGCGAGCTTGCGTGATGGATTTGGGTGGCAGTTGGTTCACCTATCTACCATTGGTAGAATTCTCATATAACAACAGTTACCATGCGAGTATTCAAGCTGCACCGTTTGAAGCTCTCTATGGACGCAAGTGTCGATCACCGTTATGCTGGGCAGATGCGGGTGATAGACAGCTTGTTGGTCCCGAATTGGTTCAAGAGATGACGGATAAGATTTTACAGATCCGAGAGCGCATTAAGGCGGCTCGAGACTGACAAAAGAGCTACGCGGACCGAAGAAGGAAACTGTTGGAGTTTGAAGTGGGAGACATGGTTTTACTGAAAGTTTCACCCTGGAAGGGTGTAGCACGCTTTGGGAAGTGTGGGAAGTTGAACCCGCGATACATTGGACCGTTCAAAATCCTTGAGAGGATTGGTCTTGTAGCTTACAAGTTGGATCTACCCGCAGAACTGAATGGCGTTCATGATACATTTCATGTATCTAATCTGAAAAAGAGTCCAACTCAAGAAACAGTTGTCATTCCTGCCGATGAGGTCTACATTGACGACACGCTCCACTTCACAGAAGAACCTGTTGAAGTTACTGATTGGAAGGTTAACAAGACATGCAGGAGTAGTGTTAAACTCGTCAAGGTTCGTTGGAACGCGCGACACGGCCCAGAGTTCACTTGGGAGTGTGATGATCGCATGAAGGCAAAGTACCCACATTTGTTCCCCAACTCCTCTGCAGCTAGTAGCAGAACTTATATTTCGGGACGAAATTTTCTTAACAGGGGGAGAATGTGACAACCTTCATAAATCCAGGTATCCGTATAATTAATTAATCTTGATTAATGCTTAATGATTGTGCTAAATTATACTTGACTTCTTTCTGATTACTGTATCATACTTACATGTGCATCACATGTTGCATGATGTCACTTCATTATTACATGCAAACCATATTAACATAAATGATGCACAAAGCACAGTTAGCGGATAACTCAGATAAATGCTGATGAGGTTCAGTACATAGACAGACAGTGTTTTGAGACCCAGTATGGGCCAGAGACTAAGTACTACACCAGTATAGTGTGTAGGGAAGTAAGGATCACAAAACTGCTTCACTAGGTGATAGTTTAAGTGCCGTAAAGTGCCTAAAACCCACTTAAAGTGCTGAATTCAGCATATTTCAGCATTTTAACAAGTTGGTAACATGTAAAAATATGACTAAATGGTCCTGAATGCTTTCCTAAGTGTCGGGAATTAAAAGTGTCACAAAAGGGTACATAAATAACACTAAACGGAATAGTTTGACACTTTAACGAACCGGTATCTAACCGAACAACAGGACACTACCCGAAACACCAAAATTATACTAGAAGCATTGTTTTATTATTTCTGAGCTAGTTATGATCCCCGAAGACCCTAACACACTATATAGCACATCATACACATAAACACTAACCATTATACTTAGAATTCTAACTAATCACTTAACTTACCATTGAAAACCAACCAAGACCCCCCCTTGTGTGTGGACGGTCACTAGGTGGCCCCACCACCTAGATCTTACTTGATTCACTTAAATCTTATAAGATTGATTAGAAGATCTTGTTTAGTACTTGAGGGACATGTTATCCAATGGTTAAAAGCCTAAAGATGGTTATAAGTTGGAACATAAGCTCACATCTCTCACACACTTAATCACCTCCATCTTTCTCCTCCTCTCTTCCTCCCTCTCGGCCATGAGCAAGCCACCATACCACCACCATCTTCAACTAATTCCATCCATTTCCAAGTTCATCCTAAGGTGCAAGAAGGAGTTTAAGGAGGTTTGGAGCTTGTGGATCTTGAAGGACCTCCTCCAATTGCTTTTATCTAACACATGTGTCATCTTCAACCTCTTGTGTTCATCCCTAGCCATAGAGCTAGTAGTAAGGCCCTTATGATCTCTTGTTACTTCTAGTTTTGTTGGTTAAAAGTTGATGAACAATGTTAATCTTGATGAACACTAAAAGAACATGATCATGAAACTTTAACATAAGCTTATTAACATATGAATACATGATGATTAGAGTTGATTTACTTCTTGATGATTGATGATTTGTGTTAGTGATGTTAGACATCATAAGAAACCTACTAGATTGTGATTAAACACATGATCTAGTAAGTTAAGGTGGTGATCTTGTGAAAAACAAGATCACCATGCTTTATGTTTTCATGAACTTGAAAAATGAAAATGATTTTGTGAATGATGAAACATGTAACGTGATTACTAGACATGAACTTGAATGATTTCAAAAATAGTTTTCCAAAGAAACTAAGTTAAATCACAAGATTTACATAAACATTGTTTTTAAAGAAACTAACCATGTTTCTAGTAGTGAAACAATTATAAGAATACATTGTTTACAAGAAAAATTCAAAAGAATGATTTTTGAAAAAATCATCTAGTAAGTTGTAAAAGACTAAACTTTATAGGAACGAGATTTACGAACAAATAAACACACTTTAAAGGGTAACTAAACCTACTAAAAGCACTACCAAGTTACTACAAGTTTTTATGAAAGTTCAAGTTCATGATTATTATGTAGATAGCATTGTTTTGGCACTTGGTAAGTATAGGTTAAGTTGTTGATTGTTTGTGATGATTTTGAATAGAAAATGATATGCTTTGATAGCATGGACACCTCCATTTTCAAGGGAAACTATGGCAAAATTTTCTAACAAATATTTACAAGTGTATTTTAACTATTGTTTTCAATATAAACCTTGCCATAATTTTTGTTGCAAAAATACAAATGTTGGAGGATTGATTTTTATAAATAAAAATGGGTAAATATATATTTAGAATATATATATATATATATATATATATATGTGTGTGTGTGTGTGTGTTAGGTCCCGGTTTTGACTCCGAACGATTGCGAACCGACTCGTGCGACGTGCGGAATCCGTGCACGAGCAAAACCGAAACACACGAACAGTAATATAAACGTGATTCTTTGATAAATATGATAACGTACAAGAACCTTGAATCACCTTGGACAAGCTTTCTCTCTCTAGAACTCTAGCTCTCCAAGTCACAAATGGAAAAAGTTCTAAATGAGAACTCTAATGGTTCTATTTATAGGCCAAGGCTTATAAGGAGAGTTCCCCTTATTTACAATAATGCCACCTTGCCTTTTCTATCTAATATTACAATATAAAGCTAGACTTAATCAGTTTTAGCTACGATCTTGAGATGACGGAGGCGATAGACATACTGCACTAACAGACTCCCCCTTGGATATTGCCGCAATCAATCTCAAACATTTAGTCAGGCTCGTAGCTTCTGGTCTTTCTCTCTCTAACTGAGTCTTATTGAAGCTTTAACACATTTTCAGCAACGAAGACTCCCTCTTGCTCGAACAGAATCCCCGTGGATCTGTCTTCAGCTTCAGCTCCCCCTTTAGGTAGACTCTTCAGGCTCCCCCTTTCATCAAGCTTTCGTGCTTTGGGATCGACACCTGGCTTTCCGGTTACAAGCTCTTTTGGGAAAGGATCCTGGCTCCTATGCACGCTTCCCCTTGCGTTGAGCTCGTCTTCAGACTCCCCCTTAGACACTGCTGTCGGGATCGTAGTCTGGTACAACATCTGCAATACTCAAACGTTTATAAGTAACAACGTTTTGAACTTCTAGGATTGAAAACCTGGCTCTCTCAACTTTTGCTAAAATATTTTACAATGAAAGCATTTTCGATTGTCCAGGTATCGTAACCTGGCTCTATTAAACTTTCTAAATCAAGATCCTGGGACTAAGATATAATAATATGAAATATATCCAGGATTACTTGATACTCTCCCCCTATCAACAATCTTCAAAGATTTGGCAGTTTCAACAAACCGGATTGGAAACTGGCTCTTTTACAGATTTTAACAATATAAGCATCCAACTCCCTCACAGTTAATCATCCAAGTCCAAATTAATGACCTTGGAGATATCACAAACTGTTTTTGATTTTTGATTATAAAACTTCAAGTTTCAAATTAATGAACTTGTTTATTTTCAGAAACACGGTCAGCATACTTAGATTTTGAAACTCAGCATCCAGACATCGGTTGTCGAAAATAAAAACAGAAATCAAAAATCTTTTTGTATTTTTCTGAAAATAAAAAGAAGTAAAGAAATATGTACAAACATATTTACAGACAATATTTTTGTTTGAGTTTGCGTTAGAGGATCATATCAGTTTTTGACAAGTCACAAGTACCGTTGAGCTTAGTTACACATTAAGAATTAAACAATTCACTTAGATTGTCGATGTACTGATCCACTTAAATTTTCACACAAATTTCAACTGATTCAGGATACGAATTAGATGTTTTAAGAACTTAAACTTATTCATGTGTCCCACCTCTTGAATATACTCCCGTATCCAAATCCCAATATTCAGTCTTACAGGTGAGTATACCTAGATGATATCTGTAAGGGGAATAAATTATAGTACGAAACCGTGAGAGCTCAGGTCAGAACTTTCGTTCAGCAGAGAGATGACGGCTCGACTTTTGGTGTGTCCCCTTTAGAGGATCTTTTTGTTACAACAGCCATGATTAGCATTTTTCAATGTTTCATCATTTTTTTAGCTGAGGGTTGTGCTATGTTTCAAGCAATGCGGAAAGTATTCTCCGGGGACTAGGCCATTGCTTCCGCAAAATCAGAAGTCCCGGGATAATACCCCAGATATCACTATGCATAAAGACCTAATATCTCAGAAAGAGGGGTCCTTCAAACGAGATTTCAGGGGTTACCTATATATCCAAGTAGTGTTCCCCACGAAATAAGCAAGTTTGAATTTAAGTTTATATCCCGAAAAAGTTTACTAAATGTATAAAAACCTATCGGCATATCATCAGTGAGACTGTTTAACGCTATTTAATCATTACATTTCTTTAGCATACTGTAACTGTCTACTGATGTACTATCATTTCCTCTTTTTACACAAAAACTCAATTTTGAATTTTTTTATCATGTTTTTGGCTTTTTCGAATTTTCTAATGTTTTTGGATTTTCTGACAATTTCTAACTCCCCCTAAAATTTAAAACCATTTAAAAAAATTTGACAACCCGATGTAGATAGCTTTGTCTCGCCATCCATTTTCTGCTTCAAGTGCCGTGATTTGCAGAAAATCTAATATAAAGTACCCCCATGATTTACAACCCATTGATTTTCGACAGTTTGAAAACCGTTTTTCAATCTTGTGAAAGTAATCATGTTTGTTCAGCCGTGAGGGTTTCGGCATATTCAAGCAACAAATTTTTGAATATTTTTAACGAAATTTAAAAACTAACACATTTTTAATTTTTCAAATTTTTAACAAACTGAAAACATATTTTTGGTTTTTAAATTTTTCAATTTTTAGGGTTTTGAAATATTGTTTATTTATGTACAGAAAATGTTAAACTCCCTGTTCAACCAAACCAGGGTTCAGCAGCCTGCTCCTCTTGTGCCAGGTTGCTCATCAATTCTCTTCCTTGACAATCAAACTTCATGAGCACCTGCACAATCACAAAAACTCAATTACTTGAACAATTTAGCCCAGGTCTGTTGGACCTTAGGCATTTCAACACAATAAACTTCATTCAACTTTGGGAATTCTTTATCATTATTCACAAAAACGTTTTCATCTTTGACTTCGACCTTTTCATCTTTTATCAAAGTCACTTGTTTCTTAACACTCCATGTTTGACCTTTCGGAGTACCTCTTTTGTAAAAATGTGATTCTTTTTGAACATTTTGTTTTTGAATAACAACTTTTGGTTTCCAAAACTCTTGTGGTTTTGTCATATCAACAGTTGTTTTCCAACTTTGAGTTGTTCTGACTCTGGGTGTGTGAGAAATCTGTGTTTGTCTTGAATTAGACCTAGTCTGTTTTGGTTTCCAAGTTTGATTCGAAGCAAACTTGTTTGTGTTATACCTCCAAGTTTGTTTTGAATCAAATCTGGTTGGCCTTGGTTTCACACCCTCAAACTTCTGTTTTTCAACATCAACAGGCTTTGGATTTGGACACTTTCGTGATACATGTCCAATTTGATCACATTTAAAACACACTTTGTTTGAAACATCCTTGGCCTGTTGCTGTTTCTTTTTATTAGCATCAAACTCCTCATTAGACTGTTGTCCAAATTTGAGTTTTTCCTCTTCTTTCAAACTTTTCCCTTGAACAAAACTCATTTTTGTCTGAAAATTTGGCATTTCATTTCTTTTTCGATTCTGTTTCTTTTTATAACCCAAACCAGCCTTCATGTTTTTCTTCTTAAAACCAGGTTTATTATAAAAAGCTTTGTGTCCTTTACCAGCAAACTTTGGAATCTCAGACTTCTCAATCTCAACCATTTTGAAAACTTTATCAATCTTTTCTGAAATCACATTCTGAATCGGGAATACAACATCTAAGAATAATTTGTCCGATCCAATCATGGTATAGACCAATCCCTTTGAATCATCATCCAAATTTTTCTCGGATTTTGTGTTTTTCAGATAACCATCATGAAAATTTCCTTCATCTTCATCCTGTAATTCAGACTTACCTTTTGTAGACTCATCTTTCATAACGCTTTCAACAACCTTACTTACCACCTCTGAATCATTAGCATCATCAGATTTGGAGTAAATCACATCGATACTTTCAGGTAACTGGTCAGCTATGTTCAAACCCTTTGCCACCTTTTCCTCATCATAAAAAGTATAATTGTTTCTCAATGGTGGTGGTACCTGATGAAACTCTGAACCAATACCCTTTTTGCAATTGTCAGTATCTTTGTCATCTGGTGTGATGTTAAAATGCGTTCGAGAATGTACGAAGAGTTATGATAACTTTGAAGTTTGGTAACAACCTTTTCTTTTTCAGCCAAGACTTGTTTAAGATTAGCAATTTCATCAACACATTTGTTTAATTCAATTTGCTTTTCTTTAAACTTTCTTTCATACATTTCTTTAGTGACTAAAGTTTCTGACAATCTTTGATCAAAACTTTTGACTTGGCTCTTCAAAGTATCATACGCTTCTTGTACTCTCTGACTCGACCATTTTAAAGAATCATACTGTTTTTGTAAATCTTGAAATTTAGATTCCTTTTCAACACAATCAACACATTTTGTTGAACACAGTTGTCTATAAACATCATTATCCTTTTCAAGACCTTGACATTTCTGTGTTAGCTTTTCAACTTTTAATTTCAAAATTTCTTCTTTTTCAATCATTTCTTTACATTTTGTTGTGAAAACATTTTCTAGTTTAACTATATCATTGTCTTTTGTTTTTATGATGTCATCTTTTTCAGTACAGGCTTTGCACATTTCTATGCAATTCCTGCACTTGTTTTCTTTTTCATCAACCAATTCAACATTCGACAAGTCAGAAGATTTTATTACCTCAGTTTCTTTCAGCACCGGTTCTTCTGTCTCAGCTTTCTGATCTTGTTCTTTGTTCTCCTCTTTTTCTTCTTTCTGTGCTACTTTAGCTTTCTGATCTTCTTCAGCAGCAATCTTCGCAACATTTTTCACTTCTTCAATTCTTCTTCTTTTCTCTTCTTCATTTCTACCACCTTCGGTAGACTTGCTTCAAAAACTTCTTTTATCTTGTTCATTAAATTCGGCAAGTAACTTTTATCAGAAAGCCTTCTTGTGTTGAAAGTGCCCTCATTTGGAAACAAATTAGTTACTGCATCAAAATCCACTTTTGAAGGATCAACTACTGGATTACCTTGTGGGTCCATATAACATTCCAGTTCATCATTCCATCTTTTGGCTCTTTTTGCTTCCTTGAATGGTTCAGTTAACTTTCCAATCTCCCATCTTGCACTGTCTCTTCTCCACCAACTATCATGATCAACATTTGTGACAAATGCATATCCAACTGCATCTTCTTCAGGGCAAACTTGACTCCAGTCGTAACCTTCATCGTCATGTATAACTGCAAGAGCCCTTGATTTTTCTTCAGGTTGCTTCAATCTTGGTGGTTCTAATTTGTTCTGATGATAAATCGCTTTCTTGTAATAATCTTCTTTGAACGGGTTTTCAGAATCATCAGCATACGCATTTCTGCACTCGCGCTTAAAGTGACCTTTCTGTTTGCATTTAAAACATGTCACCTTAGACTTGTCAAATCCCAGTTTGGTAGATGGTCCACCAATTGACTTCCTCCCCGTGATCTCCATGAACCGCTGTGCCCGACGAACCGTACTTGCCATGCACCATCTTATATCAATCAGTTCCATCTCCTCGGGGTCTATTTGATCGTAATCTTCTTTCGTCAAGTTGGTGTTGCCAATCTTCCCTGCAACGAGGCTTTCATATGATTCAAGTACAGATGCCAAGAAAACCATCTGCCCATTCTTCAGATCCACTGCGATATTACACTGGAATAAATTTTTTGAAGCAGTTTGACTTGAAGTTGTTGAAGAAAATCCACCGTGAAAACCACTGTGAGGACTTGCATTGTTCACAGAGTTTGAGCTTTCTGCAGAAAATGCTGTTCTTGGAGACCCAGCTTGTGGTAGATTTCCTCTGTAGTACAACTCCACATTCTGCTGATGAGCTGAATTGTTGATTTTAGACTTCTTGATTTCCAGCTCGTGGCTTTCCAATCTCTCAATGAGCAAATCCACAGTTAAATCTTCAGGCTTGATTGTGTTTTTTAACATTAAAGCAAAGTATTGCCAGTCTTGATCATTTGGCAATGAATCAAACAATTTATCCACCAGCTCCTCTTCAGTGTATGTGATTTTGTATCTGGCCAGCTCCATCTTCAGATGCCCAAATCTCTCGATCATTTTATAGACAGATTCATTGTTCATACAACCAAATAAATCGAATTCTTTACGTAACAGTTTCTTTTTGTTTTTCACAATTTCAGATGTACCTACACATTTTTTCTCTAAACCTTCCCACAAACTCTTCGAAGTTTTTTCTTGTTCGAGTAACGAAATAATATCTTCTCTTACTGACTGTTTGATCAATGTTATCATTTTATATTCAGCCACAACATTTTTTATATCTTTTTCTGTGAACTCTTTTTCTTCGACTAACTCTCCTCCTTCTTTCACTGGTTCTGTATACCCATTTTTCAATTTCAACCAGCTTTCAGGAGCGAAAGCTTTTACCCAACCCTTAAATCGATTTTTCCACCAGTTATAATCTTCAATCTTCATTAGCTTCGGTGGTTTCTGTTGGCTTCCATACATATTATCATATTTCAAATTCTCTGAAATTTCTCTCGAATACTCTCTTATTTCAGATCTTCTTTCGGTTGATTCTGAAGTAAAGGCATTGTAGAACGTGTTATAAAATTCTTCACCGCTGCTCGACATCTTCAAATTTTGTCTTGAATTTGCACCTTATATATCTTGATTCACCTGAAAACACGAACAAACAAACACAATGATATCAAACAAATGAATCGTAAAAGAATTTGGTCCGTTCGGATGGATCAATAGTCAATCGGATGATGTTGGCCCAATTCGGATGAGATCAGCCCACATATGTTAAAATAATTGTATACTTTGTGTGATAGTTATGTTATTTTAGGGATAAAATAATATAACTTAACTGTTGGTGCACACATATGTCGACTTAGTCTTATATCGAGTCTTGGATTCGTTGTGGATTTAAACAAGTGTGACATCATCAATATGACATCATCGTGTGACATCATAATGATGACATCACAATAGAATGCACACATGAAGACAAAACAGAATATAGATTACATGTAAATATGGAATTTATGGTTGACCGTTTGAATGTGATGTCCGTTTGAGATGGTAACCGTTTGAAGAGGTGACCGTTTGAAGGGTGGCATGTCACCTTCAAACGGTCAGGGTCTTTCCTATAAATACCCTTCAAACTTTCATCATTTGTAATTTTTCAGAAATTTTCCGGCCAGAGCAACAAAGTGCTGCCGAAGTGTTGTCAGGTTGTAAAACGTTATAGAATCAATAATACAACAGTTTAAAGTGTGAATCTTGCTGAATTGAACTCTACACGTCTGTTTCCGCCTTTTTTTTAGCGATAAACTCTTCTGATCGACTCGTTCGGGTCAAAAAACGATCCTACAAGTGGTATCAGAGCTCAGGAGGAAGAGTTCATACCAATTCAGCTTCATTTTTCTGTTTTCTACACCTTCTTTCAAAATTTAACAAGTTTTCACGGTTAAAATTGGATAAATTTTTCACAGAATGTGTAAAAGTGCATTTTAACAAACCCTTGAAAGTTTCAGCTTAAAATTCAAAGTAAAAGTGGTAGAAATGGCTTGAAAATTGGTGACCGTTTGAACGAGCCCAGCACCTGTCCGTTTGAAATTGACCTTTACCGTTTGAAACTGCACATGACCGTTTGAAAAAGGCACCTTACCGTTTGAAAATGCACATGACCGTTTGAAAATGTTGGGTTAACCATTTGAAGCAAGCACCTTCCCGTTTGAAACTGGACATGACCGTTTGAAACTGGTCTGACCGTTTGAAAGTTACACCTTACCGTTTGAAACTGGACATGACCGTTTGAAAATGGACTGACCGTTTGAAATCTACACATGACCGTTTGAAACATAACTTCTGTTGGTGCCCGTTTGAAAGTGGTTCTGTTGTTCACGTGATACGTGTCTTAATCTGATCAATTGTCTGACATTTACATTGAATATATACATGTGATTTAGTAACCCAATGATGTTGCATGTGTTAAAGTCAGAATGCATGTGTTGTTATTAGCTTTAGTATGTCAGTTAGTCAGAATTGCATGTGGTATTTGTTTGTATTGAACCGATTTGCATGTGAAGGACAAAGTTGTTGGTCATTGATTCATGTGTATGACTGATTAAAACGTCAGCCTAATGAATATAAAAAGTGATTAAAGATCATTTGCCCAATCGATTTTGTTGAACATTTAATGATGTCGGACTAGTGGATTTTGAGGCCCAATCAAAATTGTTAGCTCATTAAACAATTTTAAAAACAATAGCATTAGATTTGAGTTCGGCCCAATCTCATTTAATATTACATCAACTGTTGTCAGGCTTTTGCATGTGTTGTTTCATTGATATTGGTAAATAGGTCATCAGGTCGTTTGATACAAGTTTCGGTTCACGTGGAAATAAGGTCTGGTTTCAGTTTGCGAAGTCATTTGAAAGGGTCAAGGTCGTGTCTTCGTGAACCAGGTCATTGGAAAAGGTCGTTTGATTTTAATCTGGGTCATAGCAGTCCACACAGTCTATCAGCTCTCAGTCCGCACAAAATTGTCACTAGTTCGAGTACCAGTTTTATTCTGTTATTTGATAAGTGTTTAAACTGATTGTGTTTTGTTTGTTGTTTTCAGGTATTTCACGAGGTGAACCAGTTCGTTTGAAAGCTAGTTTGAGAAATTCTTCGATATCGAATCATGAGTGAAGATTTTTACAACGCATTCACAACATCTCCGACTACTCCGGGTGGCATTGCTAAGAACATGAACATGGAGAATGAAACCGGAACAATGCAAAAACCCCCGAAACTTATGGGAATTGAAGATTATCATGGATGGAAGAAACGTTTCGAGAATTGGGTTCAAGCGAATCATTTAAAAGCTTGGGAAAGCATTGAAACTGAATATGAGAGGCCACAAAACTCAGTGGGAGTTGGTAAAATCATTTCAGAATTCACAGAGCAAGAGAGAGAAAGTTATAAACGAGAGAAAATGATGATCAATCTACTACAACAAGCTGTTAAAGAGGATATATTTGTGTTGCTTCAACATGATGACAGTGCTTATTCTATCTGGGAAGCTCTTAAAAAGAAATTTGAAGGAAGTACAGAAATGCTACAAAGTAAAGCAGCTTTGTTGAAAAAGGAGTTTGAATTGTTTACTTGTATGCCTGGTGAGACAACAAAGACTCTCATTGAGAGATATTGTCATCTTGTACGCACCATGTCACAGTTGAAGATTACAAAAACTCCAGCAGAATGGGTAGAAAAGCTTGCTGATGCATTACCACAAAAGGAATGGGGTACATATCTGATGATTCTAAAAAATTCTGGACAGTTTAGCAGATTATCAATTGCTCAGTTTATTGAAAAGCTGGAGGCACAGGATCTTGAACAGTAGAAAATTGCCAAAATGAACAGTTCAAGTAATCAGCAAGATATCAAACTGTACTATAAAGGAAATGTTCAGACAGTTGAAGCGAGTCCAAAAATCCAAACAGCATTTAGTGCAGGAAATTCATCCGGAACAAGCAGTCAAAGCTCAATCAATACTAGTGGATTTTCAAATGTGAATCCTCCAAGTGTTCAAAGTGCATATGTTGGAAATGGACATCTGATTCAGTGCAATGTGGCTTTACATCTTCAAAATGGACAAAATTATTCTGAAGAAGTTGTGAAAAGTCATATGGGATTACTGGTCACTGCATTAGAATCTTATGAAGGGTTGATTGCCGGAAAAATTGGTAATCCGATGCTCACAAAGGAAGATTATGACCAGATCGATGCAGAGGAGTTGGAACTGATGGACATTAAATGGGCATTAGCTAGTGTTTTGAGGAGAGCATAAAAATTTAGAATGATTACAGGAAGAAGTGATTTCTTGGATGCAAATCTTTCTAATTTAGGTTTTGATAAATCTAAAGTTATTTGTTTTCGTTGCAGGGAGAAAGGCCATTTTAAAAGAGAGTGCAAGAATCAGGAGCCGAGAGGAGCAAAGGATCCTTTTGGAAAAGATGATTATTATAAGAAGTCCATATATCAACAAATCACTCATCTACTACATCAACAAAAAGATTTACAAACTGCACATGGAAAAATGATCGAGGATGCAAACAAGAGAGCTTACTATGGCATCATTGATCAAGATGACGAGAAAGTGGCTGAAGGTTTTAGCTGGGATAAGTATATTCCAGCTGATCCAAATGTTAAAGCTTTTATTGCTCAGATTGTACAAAAGCCAGAATTGATGAAGGAGTGGATGGCTGTAATGTCGGATGATGAGGAGAGTCAAGATGAAAAATCTGTTTCTTCAGAAAGCAGTGATGATGATGAAGAGCTTGAACAGATAAATCTTGGAAAAACACATTTATCTTCTGACCAATTTGAATTTTATTTTGTAGATAAATTGAAGAAGTTCAAAGAGAGAAAAGCTGCAAAAGAATTGAAAGAAGTCAAAGTGATTGAGAAGATAGTTGAAGTGGAGAAGTTAGTGGAAGTTAAGAAGTTAGTGGAAGTAGAAAAGATAGTTGAAGTCACAAAACCCTGTCTTACTTGTTTAGAGTCATGTAAACAATGTATAGAAAAAGATGAGAGGTTTAGTGAGTTAGAAAAGTTGAAAGAAAAGTTGTTGTTTGATGTAAAAAATTTGAAAGAGTCATATGATGTATTGAACAAAACTGTGAATAGTCTGGAAAAGACTAACTCTGAAAGAGAGAAAGCTTTGAAGATGTTGAATGCTACCATGATGTCAAAGCAGAAAGAGATAAACTTTTACATTGAAGAATGTGCAAAATGGAAGCAAGAGTTGGAAACTGAGAAAGCTGAGAATGAAAGAATCAGAAGATTGCTGCGAAGTTATACAAGTTGTGATTACATAATTGATAGAATTTATCCAACGGTTGAAGGTTTTGAGGCATTTAAAGAAGAAGACAAGAAGTCAAAGAAGAAAACGGATACTGGTAAGAAACAGAGTGTCTGTTATAATAAGTGTCCGCCTCCGATTTGGAAAGGGTATTCGCCTAGAAAACCGAATGAGAAACAAGTCCAAAAGGCAGTCAATCTAAAGTTAGAGTCCGAGTTAACCGATGTATTACCAGAAACATTGACGTCACGTTCACAGCGTCCGACACAGATCATGAGTCCGAATTAATAAAAAGAATGATCGATCAGGTGTTGGATAGGGATGAGGAGTCAGAGTTAAAATCCGAGTCCGAAAGTTCGTGTCAGTCTGTCGGGAGTTCGAGTTCGTCCGAAAAGAGTTCAAAATCGTCGGGAAAACGGGTTTATAGTAAAGAATTTTTGTTGTCAAAATCTAATTTGAATGACGAAACATTTGAAGTTGTATACACTTTGAATGATTCTGACAAATTATATTTTGATAAAGAATTTCCAATAAGAAGTGTTCGTTTTGACATAATCAAAAAGGTTTTCAAAATGACATAAATTAATATTTCTGAAATAAAAGATTTAAATCTTACTGGAAAACCTAAGAAATACACTTCAAGAGTTCAACAACGTTTAAACAAGAAAAAGAGTTACAATTCTGGTTTTGGTTTTCAAAAGAAACCAAACCAAAATGGTAACTACAAAAAGAAAGGTCTTGGTTTTATCCCACCTGAAAACTATAAAAATGAAAAATATGTTCGAGATTTTAAATCAAAAATGACATATGTTGCAGGAACTAGCCATGAAGAAGAAGCAAAGAGCTCATTCTGGAAACAGTCAAACCAGGAGTTTCTTACTGAAAAGATGAAGTATGGAGCTTTTCAAAGGAAAGAGACAAGAACATGTTACAGATGCAATGAAGTTGGTCATATTGCATGGAACTGTCCTAAAGCTACTCAAACAAAACAGGAAGTTTCTTCAAAACTTAAAGAAAAGATTGTTGATGTTGAACCTCCAACTGAAAGATTCAAAGTGTTCAAAAATTCAACATATGAAGTTGGAGAGTGTTCGAAAAGGTTTTACAAGAAGAGGGGAAATCTTGACAACCAAGCTTGGGTTGTTAAGAAATCAGAGGTAAAATCTGGCGATGAATCTGATTCCACAAAATCGGAGGAGCCAAAGGTTGAGGTAAAAAGTGAAAACTCAGTGCCTCTAATGGATGATGTTCATTTTCCACCATTGAGAGCTGAGAATTTTAAATCAAAGGTTGGAAAGGTTGAGATCTCAAATCAATTTTATTCTGAAAAGAATGAATTTGATGTTGAAAAAGCTTTTAATGGGAATGTAAAGAAAATTTTCGGAAAGATGGTCGATGGGAAGGTTAAAGGAGTTAAAGATTTTTATGCTACAAAGAAGGCAACTTATATTCCAACTGAATCTGAATTGAAAACACCCAAGGCTGGTCAGGCTTGGGTGGATATTTTCTTTCATTGAAAAACCTGACTTGCCGGAGATCCCAAGTTTGTAATCGTGGATCAGGAATCGGCATCTTTCTTAAAAATCGATTGTGTAAATGAATCTTAAAGTTTGTTAAATTTTACAGATTGTGAATTGCCAGAGCTTCCAGGTTAGTAAGTGTGAAGCAGGAATCGGCATCTTGATTGGTAACATGTATTTGTGTAGATGTTTATTCCTACATGTGGTTATATGTTTTGGATATACTTACAAGTGGTAAGAGGTTGATTCTGACAAAGTGATTACTCAAGGTCATTAGGTTGAACTTGATGTAATTCTGATACAAGTGATTGAATGGACAATATGATGAACCAAACCCCTAATCTACAAAGTGGTAAAATTAACAAAACTTATTTTCCGGAAAAATCATTTTGGTTAAAACAAACTTAAGTGTTTTGAAATCATAATGAGAAAATAGTTTTGTGAAAGGGGGAGTTCTGATTGTTTATGCCAAGTGGATGGCGATTTGAAGCGATTTGATATCAGTTGTCATTTACTTGTATAGTTTGTTTTCAAATTTCCTTTAATGTGTTTGCATTTTAGGGGGAGTAATTTTTCAGAAAATCAAAAAACATTAGAAAATTTTGAAAAGACAAAAACATGATAAAATCAAAAATGAGTTTTGTTGTGAAATAGAGGAAATGATAGTACATTGTAGGTAGTCGTGTTTGCTGACGAGATTCGAGTTACGAGTACCGAAGACGCAAGACTGTGAGTTCATGTCCCCCTTTTCTTTTAACTGTTTTCAGTTTTATACTTCGGGGGTGAAATACATGTTACAATTGTTACAAACGTTTTATATATGGTATGGTTAGCTAAGGAAGGTTACTGCTAGATCATGTGAGTGGTGGGTACAACACTTAAGGCCATTAATCTTCGTCGTAGGACCGAGGGACATGAGTGATAGATCTATTTGGGTGTAGCGAGCCCACACCCATGGGGACCAGGGTGGCCCATAGGGTGACTATATCTTCCAGCCGGAGGCCCGGTACAAATTTTCTAGGTTTGAGTTTTCCTGCATCACTTCACATATATCAATGGCCTTGCAAACCATTGGTGATCTGTTTTTCCTTATTGCTACATACCAGGGACATACATACATACAAACATACTTTAAAGGTTTATCCATACACAATCACATGAACTCGCTCAACTTTTGTTGATGTTTTTAAACTACATGTATTTCAGGGAACTAAGTGGATCTGGCAGGTGTTTGCATGTTTTCAAGCTGCGTTATAAATAAAAGATGTCATCCAAGTCTTTAGGGTTTAGGAGATGTATCTTACTGCTGGACGAGATACATGGTTCTAAGCTCGGGTTTGTGTAAGGTCTTTTGTCGAGTCTTAGTGAACTCCTTAAAACTTGTTGTGGTTTGTAATTTGAATTTGGTGTCGATGTTTCAAACAAGTATGTTGTGGTGTTTTTCAACTTAATTTATGGATGAACATCTAATGGTTTTATCATATAGCGTTGTTATGATTGAATGCTATGGTATTAAGAAAGTCACACCAATAACCACGCTTCCGCAAAAGTCAGGGTGTGACAGCTTGGTATCAGAGCTTCGATCGTAGCGAACTAGGATTCTTTCTCGAGTCTAGACTACGGTCATTAGGGCTCTCACGAAAATGTTTTCATAACATATTTTCACTGCATACACAAAAACATCCAGATCCAGGAAACAAACATTTTTACATATAAAAGACACAAATCACATTTCAAAATTTATGTTTATGGTTCAGTCTGAGAGACTGGGGAGTTAGTCTGAGAGACTAACTGGTGCAGTCTGAGAGACTGGATAATTCAGTCTAAGAGACTGGGTAGTCTGAAAGACTAGTTGGGGCAGTCTGAGAGACTGGGAGGTTCAGCCTGAGAGGCTGGGTAGTTCAGTTTGAGAAACTGGGAGGTCTAGTCTGAGAGACTAAGTAGTTCAGTCTGAGAGGTTGGGTGGGATAGTCTGGGAAGACTAGGATGCATACATGCTTACATTGTTATTACTTACATGCTTATTTGATGATTGTTGATATATGTGCATATGATTGTTTTGTTACAGACACCATGTCCTCCTCTGAGGATGGACTATCAGATACCGTAGACCCTATGGCCATAATTTCGGACGATGAGATTGTCCCGGACCCTGAGATTTTCACCTCTGACACTGAGAGTAGCGATGATGATGATTTCCAGCCGTTTGCTTTGCCAAATTTTGGCGATGAAATACCGCTAGATGATGGTTTACCTAGCGAGGATCTATTTCTTGTTCCGATCCCCGATCCTTTGCCTCTTGCTGCATTTCCTCTCGAGGATTTGCCTTTTGATGCCATGTCTGACGATGATATCGATCTTTTTATCGAGGGTCCCCCTGATGCTGTTCAGGGTGGTGGAGTTCCAGCTGTTGATACTATTGTTGTTCCTCTTATTGAGATTCCTATCGTTGAGATTTCGTCTGACCATTCTGGTCCTGATTCATTCGGGTCTGTGTCATCTACTACTTTGCACGCACTGGGATTGCAGCGTTATCCCACCAACTCTGATTCCGACACGGCTATGTCTGCCGCACCTGTTCCTCCACAGGAATTTGAGTTTGATGATGAGTTTGATCCTGACATTGACCCTGAGCATGTGATTGACTTTATTCCTGAAGATCAGCTTTTTGATGTACCCGCTGATCTTGAGTTAGCACCGGCCGACCCTGAGCCTATGCTTGCACCCGAGCCTATACTTGCTCATGATCCTCTGCCTGTGCATGACCCTGTACCTGTTGATATACCTATTGTTGCACCACTTTTACCAGACCCTATACCTGCAGCCGTTGACCATGCTCCTTTTGCTGACCATCTAGATCCTCGTTACGCATTCACCCACAATGGGTGGATAGAGGATGATGATGACTTACCTCCTTTCGTTGAGCCTGTTACTCCCCCACCTGCACCTGCACCTACACATGCACCTGCTGACGTCGCCCCGGTTCACCCACATGCGTCTGATATATACCGCACTGATCTGCCAGTCACGTTCTTACAGGATATCCCTCCACCCCGTCCAGGGGAAGGACCGTCTAGCCAGCCGTCTGGCCATGTTCCACCTATGTCAGCAGTCTTTCCCTTCATGCCACCATTTGCACATACTGCACCTTTTGCTTCTGCACCATCAGGCGAGCCACTTATCTGGTTTCCGCCCAACACGATGCCTGTTTCTGATCCATACCATCCTTCACATTACACTGGTTACACGAGGGATGATCTGCTTTTGTCGTTGCAGCTTCAACAGGAGATGTTGTGTCGGAGAGTCATGGATCTTGAGAGGATTCCACGTCCTCCACCTTGTACATGTCAGTCACCATTCGCGACACCACCCGCTCCTCTCCTGCCATACCCAGATTTTGACGTTCGTTTTCTTACTATGGAGCAGCAGATTAGCTATCTGTTGCGTATCGTTCATGCTCTTGAGGAGGAGTTAGCGCATCTGCGCAGTTTGCTTTTCGTTCCTCCACCATCAGCATAGCAGTTTTTGGTTTTATGCAGGTAGCATACTTTTGATGAGAGTGTCGCTATTGAGCCAGATTGCACAGCCTTTTGAAGACCACCTTTTGACTTTATGATTGTTGTAGTTTGATGGATATTTTGGACAAAGGCAGTGTGACCCTTTGGTCCCTTTTGGTGTAATATGATAATTTGTGGAACATGAAAAACTGTATTTGTGGTCGATGATTTATACAAGCTCAATCGCAATATTCTCATTATATACGTTGTTGAATTATACATTGGTGACATGAATGTGATGTTATGTGGTTACTTGCATGATAAATGTTATTAAATACACGTACTACATACTTATATACATAAAGACCTGACCTATAAAATCTTCTTTTAAAGATGCCTCCTCGAAGAGACAACACACTGCCTACAACTGAGGCTGAGTTACAAGAACGGATTTCACGAGCGATAGCACAAAACGAGGCCTTACGCTCCGAGCATAGCGGAGGTACCTCGGGAAGCAACCCACCTCTTGGTAATGTTTGAGTCACTAAAGAAACATTACGTTTTTTTAAATATAATTTTCTTATTATTTGGTATATAAAATCATATTTATTCAAGCCGTATAATACACGAGGGTTTTTAAAGATATTACTTTTTTATTATTTGGTAAACAATATTACTTTATTCAACCAGTGTAATACACGTGGTTTTAAATATATATATTTTTGTTTATTATTTGATACATAAAATTGCATTTATTCAACCTGTACATTATAGTTCATATAGATATAACTTTTTATTATTTAATATATAAAATTACTTTTATTCAACCCGTACAATAAAAGAGGTTTTTAAAAAATATATTGTTTTATTATTTAGTATATAAAATTCATTTATTTAACCCGTGTAATACACGGGGTTATAACCTAGTTATATATAACTTAACTAAAAATAACATACCACCTATTGTCATTTTTTTTTGAACGGCCAACAAACTCAATCCCGAGCACTCTCGCGTTACCCACTTGACAAACGGAGTACTCTGAGAGTAACCCGAATCCACCACCAATTCCGAGGAAAACCCGGTAATCCACCCGCCCGTAGGCACGACAGTTAAATTATCGGTAAAACTCGTTTGGCTCAAGGATCCAACCTAGGTTTCCCTGAGTCTCCTATCATTGTCCACCAGTGCCTCACTCTGCACCAAGTGAGAGTTGAACCTGCATCTCTCAAGAGAAATGCAAGCCCTCCACCACTTGATCTAGAGATCATTGGCACCTATTGTCAGGAATGAGATCAAATACAAACACTTAAGTCTGTAAGAACCGTAAGAACCAACACATAATTGACAAGTGTCCATCAATAAAAAATTAGTTTAGGGGTAATTTAGACCTTTTGACCATATTTATTTATAACTAATTAAAAATAATTACAAAAAATATAATCAGCACAACACTATATAATTAGCATAAAATCCTTAATCGTTCTTCATTATCAGCACATCGTCCTCAATCGTTCTCCATTATCAGCACACCAGATGTGCTGATTATATCTACTTTTGGTGTTTGTTTGTATTATTTTGTAATTAACACATAATCAGCACGTTATCAGCACAATTATAAAACACATTTTGTTAACTTTTTTAAAAATCACTTTTATAAATACAAAAAATGTATAGCAATAGAGTACTCATATTAAAGATAAAAAAATACTTGATTTTATGATATATATTTTTTTTTAAATAATGAAGTATATAAAAGTTATTTTAGTTTAAAAAACCTTAGTGGAATTTGTATTTAAGGAAAAATGGTCAAATGACTAGCAATTTTACAAAATTACCCCTAATTTGTTAGTAGTAATTTTTAATTATAAGAGTTTTATTTAGAATCAATATCAACCCTTGATTTAAATTATCAATGGTTCAAATTTGTTCTTACAATTCTTATAATTAGCACTGTTTGTACAGG
The DNA here is from genome assembly GCA_030545235.1 of Helianthus tuberosus. Taxonomy (NCBI): domain Eukaryota; kingdom Viridiplantae; phylum Streptophyta; class Magnoliopsida; order Asterales; family Asteraceae; genus Helianthus; species Helianthus tuberosus. Next base: position 40,150,995 of record CM060446.1, on the reverse strand, counting down.
ATCTCAACCCCCTATTGTCATTATTATATTTAAAAAAATTCTAATCTAGCCCCATCTACCCTACAAAATTACCTTTTCACCCCTTTAACTAAATCACACCCCTCATCGGAATCTATGGTAGATGACTACAAAACCACATCCCCTAAATACATACATACATACATACATACCAGGGGTTTAAACTTTAAACCACTCTACCCAATTCCAATCCAAATCCATATCAAATTCTAATAATTTCTTGAATGTAGCTTTCAAAATTACAATTTGCTACAGTAATCTTCTTCAATTTCTTAACATAATCATCAAATTTGAGCAGTACAGTTTCGTGTTGGATACGATTCCTTAAATTCCCCTTCGGACAGGTAATTTGACTCTGATCTCTGTTAATTTTCGCTTACTTTAGGCGCTGATCATGTTTTATAATGTTTTCTCTTGCAAATCGGTGTAATTTGTGTTGTTGACCGAGATATGGTCCGATCTTCTAGAGGTTTTAGCTAAACCTCCGGTTTTTGTTCCGTAAATTCTGTTAATTGTATGTAGATCGGATCGAATTTGTGTAATTTGTGCTTTTGTTTGTCTGATCGCCTTGAATTTACGACCTAATTGAGGCGAAATTGTTTAATAGTTATGCGAGATTTAATTGTGTTTAATTTAGTATAATTATTATTATGAACTTTGTTGATATGTAGTTTTTCAGGTAATAAATTCATGTTGCGTGGTTTTAATTTTCAGTTTTTAATTAATAATTAAGGGTTTTTTTTTTTTTTTTTTTTTTTTTGCTACAAGTATTTGACTAATCATATGCTAATTTTTTTTAGGAATTGTTACTGATCATAAGATCTAGCTTCTGGTTTAGGAAGTTTGTTTTAAGGGTGATACTAATTTGCCTTGTTTTAATTGAATTTCGTTAGGGTTAATAGTTTTTTCATAATAGAGATTGGTTAAATAGTTAAACTTGATTATTAAGTTCTTGATGTAAATGTTTTTCGTTGCATCTAGATGTCAGATGGTATTTGTCATGTTGATGTCTATCTTTAATTAGTAACTTTTATTTTTTCCTTTTTAAATGGATATCAAATATATGTACATTGATATGTTAAATGTCCGGTTCGTAAATAGTAATATATGTTTGTTGGCACAATTTGTATTCAAGTAATCATTTGGTTTCTTGATTCTGAATCTTTTATTTAGTGACATAGCAGGAACGATTATTGGTTCATTCGGTTGATGATCTTGTACATAGCATGCGCGCGTAAGATATGGTGGTGAAGAAGAGAACGTATAGTGGAGGATTTCATGATTTACTGGCCCCCGTGATACCTAGAGCTCCTAGATCCTTGCGGGTTAGCATAAACTTAAGTTTGTTTTCATGCACGAATGTTAATTTGTACTAACGCGTTTTATTTGATTCTTTAGAGGTGGATTCTACGTAACAGATCATCCGAAGATGGTGGAATTTGTGCTTTTGAGTTGTTAGCAGATGTAGCCGACAAGCTATTACAGGAACAGGAGAGTGAAAGCTCTACATCTAGTACTAGTTCGAAAGGAAAGCGACAAATTAGCATTCCCGATGACGGCATTAAAAACGAACTACGTGACGTCAAAGTCAAACCCGTAGTATCAGAGCAACATGTTCTGGCTAGCGGTGCGGAACCCACCAATCTAGACCTTTCTTTGAAGGAATCGCAACATTCCGACAATGATTCTGGTTCGGATCATGCTTCTATTGTTACAAATGCTGATTTAATAAAGAAAGTCAACTCTAATCTGATAATGGAAGCCATTGAAGACAAATCTGGCAACTTATGTAATGCTAACTATGGTGATAATAGTACTGAAATACACCCCAAGGCAATAGAGGAACAAAGTTTAGGGTTGACTTCAGTCAAGACCTACAGTTTGAAGGACCATTTGGAACCATGTGTGAATACCCGTGTGCTAAACAAGTCAGCTAGTAGTGTACATCTATCCTTTTGTAAAGATCTTTTTCACAGTCCAAGGCATAGGGGAAATGTGAAAGTAAATAGTAGAGATGATGATGAAAAGTATTTTAGGTATACTAACCGCAGTAACACCAGACTACGGGGTTTGGGGTCACGATCGCGTGCTAGATACACAAGAATGAGGAAAATGATTCCTTCTAGATACTGGAAAGTCGCTCAAACGCTGAGAGATTATGAACTCCCAAACAGCACTGGTATAGAGTATATGTATATTACTATTTAGTAAACAAAAAATATATTTTTTTTACGGAATTGAAGAAGAATACGATTGTTATCCGTTTATTTATCGTTTTAGGTAGCGGAGCTAAATCCTTTTACCAAAAAAGAAAAAATATATACATGCGAGAGCGGTTTCAAGCAGATGTCGTATATAAACGGAGGAAGTTGTTTCATCAAAGCTCACGTAATTCATGTATTAAGAAGGAAAGTAGTGAAAGCATGCCAAATTTAGTGAAGTTTAGCATAAAGTCGTTTAAAGTGCCTGAACTGTACGTTGAGGTGCCTGAAACCGCAACCGTAGGCTCACTGAAGGTATAGTTTTTAAATAATTGGATCTGTGACATATTTAGTGCGCGTTTCTTGATTGGTTAAACTGATTTTGCTAATTATATTCCACAGAGGAGTGTGATGGAGGCTGTCACGGCTATTTTACATGGTCAATTACATGTAGGGGTACTTGTTCAAGGCAAGAAAGTTAGAGATGACAACCGAACACTCCAACAATCTGGGATTTCCAAGAATTGTAACCTTGAAAGTTTGGGATTTACGTTGGAGCCTAGTTTACCTGAAGGTTCTTCGTTACTTCTTCAACAAGAAACTCCATCATGCAACATGCAGGAGCAACTATGCAGGTACATAGTTTCTGTTTTGTGATCATCTTTGTTTCGCGTATAAAACCTTCAGATTTTGAAATTTAATAAGAGCCCGTAAGATCTATAACATTGTGATTTAAGGTAATCCATATATGCAATTACATGAAACAGATTGTTAAACCTATAGATTAGTAATAGTGTTTAAACCCTTTCAAGATGGAAGTTTCGTGATAGATAACTCAAACGGGTCAAATAAACATGATTAGAACGAATCGGTAAATATTTTATTGACACCGAAAGAGTTTACATCGTTTAAGCTCTGGGAGAATCAAGTGTGATATCTCCTCTCAAAATGAGAACTTTTCTTGGTTTAAACGCATGGCACCTCTATTTATTGCCCATGACCCATACGTTTGGGAGCTTCAAACATATGGCTCATTCGCGTGATATGTTCAAACGTATGTCTCATACATTTGACATATTCACACGTTTGGCACTCAGTCAAACGTAACACTCATAAGTTTGACTGTTCTCATGCGTTTAAACACACTAACTCAACATATTAATTTGCACAGTAACGGACACAAATATGCATTAACAATATATGTTATGAGGGCAGAATGTTAACGTTTTCTGCTAGCGTTGGTATGACTATTTACTCCTCGAAGAATGGAATTTTAAGTAATATCATATCCTGTTACTGTTAGGTCTCCTTCTAGTCCGGATATCGGTGATGGTTTGTCAAACTCTTCTGCGGATCATCCTTTTCCAGCAACTGCTACGGAAAACCGTGTTGAGACGAAGGAAGTAAGTACAACTTTTGCAGCTGAAGTCACACCATTGGTGGATTCCAAAGCTCTTGTCCTTGCTCCAGCAGTTGATGCTGAGGCACTCGCGGTCGTCCCTCTTAGTGAAAAACCAGCCAAAAAGTTCGAGTTTTCACAAAGGAGAACTCGGAGGCCGTTTTCTGTATCAGAAGTAGAAGCACTAGTGGAAGCGGTTGAAACCCTAGGAGCCGGAAGGTGTGAATATTACAATCAAGATACTTATGTTGTAGTAAACATGGGCTATAAGTTCTAACAACTGTGATAATATTCTGCAGATGGCGTGATGTTAAAATGCGCGCTTTTGATGACGCAAACCATCGTACTTATGTTGACTTGAAGGTAACACATCAACATTCTGCACAATGGATAACGGGTGGATCAGGCTGGCCTGAAACACTTTATTGACCAAAAATTTCTAATAAGAGTAAAGTACACGGATGGTCCCTATGGTTAGCACTTTTTTACACATTTAGTCCCCTGCCAACACATATAAAGGTTTAAGCAGGTCCAAGTTAGAGGCTAAATGCGTTACAAAGTGCAAACCACATGGACCATCTGTGTACTTTTGAAAAGCTAGGGACCAAATCCAACATTTTGGTAAACCACAGTGATTTGTGTACTTTACTCTTCTAATAAACAATAAGTGCGTCAAATATGACGCAAGTTTATTATTTCAATTACAATTAATATTTGAATCATATAATTTGAAAATTTTATGCTTTGAAAATCCACTTTGGCGAATGTCGACCTGTTTGACTCGTTTCTTTTTTGCCAGTTTTTTTTAAATATACCCGTTTGACTTGTTAGATATCACATTACTCAAATCTGGTAATTGATTAAGAAAACACAAATGGAAAACGTTATAAGCTACATCTTGATTTCAGGATAAATGGAAAACGCTCGTTCACACAGCGAGCATCGCGCCCCAGCAAAGAAGGGGAGAACCGGTGCCCCAGGATCTTCTGGACCGGGTACTGGCCGCACATGCCTACTGGTCTCAGCATCAGGCTAAACAACATGCGAAGAAGAATCAGAAGACCCTGGAGGCTCAAATGTAGAGTTTAAGGATGATGTCGAAAAATATTAGGTGAAAAGGATTTGCTTAAAGTTGATGTAAAGTTTAAAGATGATGTTGAAAAATGCTAGGTAAAAAGATTTGTTTGAAGTTGATGTAACATGCTAATCTTTTAGTAATTGTGATTAACTCGGTGGGTTTGTAAATTATTCAGGGCTGGATATAATTGCTTTTTCTGATGTAATTTATTAGATTTCAGTTTGATGCATGATTCTTGCCAGGAGAGATATTTCTGGTTTATATTAGGGGTGCATGTTAAAGGGATGATTGGTTGATATAACTATGGGCCTCACCACCAACCCTTCCCTCTTCTTTGCCGCAAGCGGCAAGCATTCCCCGAAAAGAACCCTCCATCATCTTTGCCGCGCTGCATATTTCCTTTGGCGGTGGACTCCCCGATCGGCAAAGGGTATGTCAATTACCTTTGCCTAACTCACCCCGTACACCCTTATTAACGCCATCACATTTTGGATGATAGGATGAGGGTAAACAACTAATCATTAATAATGTTAGTTTATAAAGGAAATATATTATCATTTATACTCCCTCCGTCCCAATAAAAGTGTCCTATTTTGAATTTTCAAAATCTTTATTTGTAAACTTTGACCTTAAATAATTTTGTTTGTGCTAGATAATACTTGATGAAAGTTATATGATTTGAGTGTGTTTTACAAGTGTGTTTATCGGGTTAATTTTCATCAAGTTTTATATAACACAAAAAATATATAATTAAGTCAAAGTTTATAAATAAAGACTTTGAAAATTCAAAATAAGACACATTTAATGGGACGGATGTAGTACTACAATTAGGCTGGAGGTGTGGTTGGAGCCCCCTAGGGGCTTTATCAGTCCACCTAAGTGCCACGTAGGAGCCATGTCAGCCTGGGGGCTTTATAATGCCCCCTTTAATTTGTAGGGTGTGGATGAAGCCCCCGTCATGATTTCCTACTTATTTATTTATTTAAATATTTTTTTTTCAATTAAATGGCAATTTTAAAATAACTAGAAAATTAAAAAAAAACATAATTTCATTAAAAAAAAATAAAAACACTACAAAGTCATTAAAAAACACAAGGTACTAGAAAAAAAAAACACAACATACTAGAAAAAAAACTACATATATTTTGCCCGAATTTGTGCCTTACGAGCCTCCAAAATGACTCGGTCCTCCTCTGGTAGATTTGACAAATCTCTTGCGAGAAAATCCATGTCCTTTTGGATTTGTTTCTCCATTCTCATTTGTTGGTCTTTTTCCCTAATGGAGATTATTTTGTTGAGACTTGCTTCGAAGTCGCTCAACTTTGACGGGCCATCTGATGGCGTTGTAGAAGACTTTCCACGTGCCGCTGCCTTACTTTTATCCCTACCAGTTGGTCGAGACAGCTCTTATGGTTCTTCAAATTCGTCAGCATCGTCGTTTAGATTAATTACTGTACGAGCATCGGACCCTGATGGTTCGGTGGTGGATGTCGATTTGGACCGTTTAGATCTAGGGCGGGTTGGGTCGAGAATGGTTTGGTTGTTGGGAAACATTGTAGTGAATGGTTTAAAAAAATGTAGAGAATGGTATAAAAAGTATAGAGAAAGTGAAAGTAATGTTGGGTATTTATAATGTTAATTTATAAAAAAAAGGAAAAATAATTTTTTTTTAAATATGACCGTTTCAAACAGTCAAATGTCATAACTCTCCTCGATCCACGCGATTGTTGCTCGTTATCACCATGGAGCCCCCCTATAGCGCCCCCCTTTAAATCGGACGGTGTGGTCGTATAGCGCCCTGGGGCGCTATAGTTGCTGAGTTGGCGGGGGTGACGCCCCCACACCCTCCGACCTTAGTATTTAACCGAAGTCTTAACAGATTTTTGGGGCATAGCAACACATTTATTTACTTGATATTGATTGGTTAAACATCTCACTTTCTCTCTTCTAGACTTCCAGTACACGTACATAGGGATGAGATCGGTACGATACCAGTACCGTACCGGTACCGATACCGTAAATACCGTTACCGAAATTGAGGAAATGTGGATACCGATTATCGTACCGTATTTATAGATTCGGTACCGGTACGGTACCGGTATCGGTACCGGTATTTCGGTACTTTACCATATTGGTACCGCTTTGGTGTAATCCATTGTTTTACCTAAAAAAATTTCATGTGCAACTCATCCATCAATTATTAAATGAACTAGAGTAAAATATAGAGGAATGTAAACAAAGGGTAAACATATTAAGTAGTCAAAAAAATCAAAAGGTAAACATCTATGGGTTCGACTTTTAACATCGAAATTTCAACATGTCTAAAAAATCATCATAATTGATTAAAAATAACCAAACAAAAGAAATTTGATATTGGTTTTTGTAAAACAATGTTCAAGAAAATATAACTTCATAGTGGGATCTAAGATAATAGCAAAATACATAAAGTCATTATTAAATTAGGTATTAATACCGGTATTTACCGAAAAATACCGGTACCGATACCGTTTCTTACCGATACCGAATCTTGAAAAATCTATTACCGATACTGGTACCGTTTATGATCGGTACGGTACCGGTACGGTACCGGTATTTCGGTAAAAAATACGTACACATATGTGACACAGCACATACTAAAATATTTAATTTGTTAATTTACATATTATCCTTTTAATTTTTATTTTTAGCTAAGCATTATAAGTGCAATGATGTCTTTAGCAATGCTTAGGTGGATGTGTAGACATACTAGTTGGGATAGGATAAGAAATGATGACTTTAGGAATAGATCAGGTGTCGCAAGTATAGTAGATAAGATGAGGAGGGAAGGTTAAGATGGTTTCAGCATGTTAGAAGGAGACAGTTGACGTCCACAGTTAGAACCGTGGAAGCTCTCACCGTGGAGGGAGGAGGAGTAGAGGTAGCTCAAAATTGACTTGAGAGGAGCGCATTATGGTGTATCTGTTAGACTTGCATTTGTTTACCTTTTGATTTTTTTGACTACTTAATATGTTTACCCTTTGTTTACATTCCTCTATATTTTACTCTAGTTCATTTAATAATTGATGGATGAGTTGCACATGAAATTTTTTTAGGTAAAACAATGGATTACACCAAAGCGGTACCAATATGGTAAAGTACCGAAATACCGGTACCGATACCGGTACCGGTACCGTACCGGTACCGAATCTATAAATACGGTACGGTAATCGGTATCCACATTTCCTCAATTTCGGTAACGGTATCGGTACCGGTACGGTACCGGTATCGTACCGATCTCATCCCTATGTACGTGTACTGGAAGTCTAGAAGAGAGAAAGTGAGATGTTTAACCAATCAATATCAAGTAAATAAATGTGTTGCTATGCCCCAAAAATCTGTTAAGACTTCGGTTAAATACTAAGGTCGACATGTCTAAAAAATCATCATAATTGATTAAAAATAACCAAACAAAAGAAATTTGATATTGGTTTTTGTAAAACAATGTTCAAGAAAATATAACTTCATAGTGGGATCTAAGATAATAGCAAAATACATAAAGTCATTATTAAATTAGGTATTAATACCGGTATTTACCGAAAAATACCGGTACCGATACCGTTTCTTACCGATACCGAATCTTGAAAAATCTATTACTGATACTGGTACCGTTTATGATCGGTACGGTACCGGTATGGTACCGGTATTTCGGTAAAAAATACGTACACATATGTGACACAGCACATACTAAAATATTTAATTTGTTAATTTACATATTATCCTTTTAATTTTTATTTTTAGCTAAGCATTATAAGTGCAATGATGTCTTTAGCAATGCTTAGGTGGATGTGTAGACATACTAGTTGGGATAGGATAAGAAATGATGACTTTAGGAATAGATCAGGTGTCGCAAGTATAGTAGATAAGATGAGGAGGGAAGGTTAAGATGGTTTCAGCATGTTAGAAGGAGACAGTTGACGTCCACAGTTAGAACCGTGGAAGCTCTCACCGTGGAGGGAGGAGGAGTAGAGGTAGCTCAAAATTGACTTGAGAGGAGCGCATTATGGTGTATCTGTTAGACTTGCATCTCTTTGCGGACATGGTCGTTAATAGGAACTCCTGGAGACGTAGAATTAAGGCTACCGACTTCTAGGAGGATGCCACATTTCTGCTTTTTAGATTCTTGTCTTAGGAGCTTAACTTTTCTATTATTTGATGGCCTTTACATGGTATAAGTTGTTTGTGTGGATATATGTGGTGTGCTATATGTCTATATTATGCATTTTAGTACTAGATACGTTTTTGTTTGTTGGGAGTAATAGCTACATGTATTTATTTGTTTTTATTTTACTTTTATATCTGGATACTGCTTTGGAGTTGGGGGTCTCATTGGAAACAGTCTCTCTATCCCCAAAAAATAGGGGTAAGGCGTGCCTACATCCCACCATCCCCAGACACTACAAATAGCTTTTGCTATGCGTGGGATTACACTAGGTATGATTGATTGATTATAAGTGCAAACCAGAGCTTTGAATTATGCGAAATAAAATTCATTTCCGGCCCCCCTCCTTTTGTTCCCGATCAACATGCTACCGGGTCTTCTAGCAAGTATTGTACCATGGGTGCTAACAAACCAGGGTATTCCTAACTATGGTTTCGTATCCGACCATACCGACGGATATTTGCAGGGTATAAATTTTTAGGCTAGAATCCGAACTCAAATCCGTATCTTAAAACACCTAATAGCATACTCGAAACCAACGTATATAATACCCAAACCTGGCTTAACCTACCCATTTTGACCGTTTTTTATTTTTTATTTTTTTGCATTTTTTTTATCAAGTGTTTTGGCCCTTGTATCTATTGACCGTTTTGTATTGTTTTTTTCTCTTTCTAATTTTTTTCTTTAGTGTTTTGGCCCTATATATCTAGCTTATACCTATATGGGGCGTCATGTGTCATAATTTTGGAAGCTCAATATTCTTTTTTCTACTTTCTATATATTTCATCAATTCGTATTCTATTTCTTAATTAAAATTTTTAAAAAGTTAACTAAAAATACAATAGTAATGAAGCATAATATATTAAAATATTGTATCAAATCCCTTCCAAATACATATAATGAATGTTTTAAAATTGTTATCAAAATATCGTTATATAATTCGTAAATTTTCATTATTAAATATTTAACATTTTATTTATTACCCCTATAATATATGTGTTTCTATCCTAGTGTTATTATAAATTAATAGTATTCTTGATTTAATCACAACACTAAAAAACGTGAATATTTAAAGTAATCTTTTACGTTTTAGTTTACATTCTTTTATATATAATGTTTAAAAATATATAAAATACAGTAAGTAATATTTAACTAAAAGAATTTATGATGTTGCAATTTGTTTACCTCTTAATGAGACTCTTAATAGTTCAGACCTCTTACTGGTTCAGCACTTAATGGTTCAGACTGTTTGTTTCACGAGCAAATGTCTGAATGGTTCAGACATTTGCCTCTGAATGGTTAAGAATTATACAGAGTCTGAATGGTTAAGAACTCTAATCTGAATTGGTCAGACATTTGCCTCTAAACGGTTAAGCATTATACAGGCTCTTAATGGTTCAGACCTCTTACTAGTTCAGCATTTAATGGTTCAGATCTCTTACTGGTTTAGCACTTAACCATTCAGATGTTGCCAAACAACCCCTTAGTCATTCATTTTGCTAGTGGCCTAGTTATCTAGTAATATTGGTGATTCCTTTATAAAAGTGGTGTGTGTTGAAATCCTCGGATGTTCATGTAAATAGGTGGTCTAGATGTAACATAATGTTGTTAAAAATATATTTTTTTACATTATACTGTAAAGTAAATTTAAAACGAAAAAGTAAATTAAAAAAAAGTTTCTTTTTCATCAAAATCATTTTGCACTTTACATGGTTTTCAACTTTTCATCTTAAAATTCATTTTCTGATGTATGTGATGTAGTTCAGTGGCGGATCTAGAAAATCGTTATAGGGGCAATGTTTCGAAAAAATGAAAAGGTCAATGAATTCGAAAAAACCTCAAATTTTTTCCAGAATTTACACTATCGTTGGAGCGTCAAGGGGTAGCGGAGGCTACCCCTATTATAAAGATAGGTCCGCCGCTTTGTAGTTGACAAGTAGATTCCCGATTCTGAAGCAACTTCACACATTACGGATGTGTCAAACTTTCAAAAATCTTTTCTTTTTTTTTCTTTAGGGAGGAAGGGGCACTCAGGGTACTTCATGGCCAAGTTCACCTATGTGACTCTCACCAAGAATGTCTAGTGTTTGCAACTTTATTTAGTTTAGTTTATCCGTTTGTTATAATGAATGCATTAGTGAGCATTCTAACTTGCTTTACTGATTTATTAAACACATATTTCCTTGGTCAACTCTTTATAATTGTTCTTGATTTTGATCTCGATATGAGAAAGTGCAAGTGCAAGTTGTTTTCCTCATATAGGAATGACGAAGGGGGATTCATAGTCATTTGTCACATTAACATTAACAACCTCATTCTCAAACTGAGTCTGTCGAGCCCTAGTCAATGCCACTTAGCACTATTCCACCCGTCGATACGATGTTCACCACCACCACCTACAAATTGGAACAAACATATGTTCAATCACTGAAATTAGTAGCCGTCAAGACCCTCCATTACGAAAGCTACAATCAGTGGCGGATTTAGCCACATTTTGTGGGTTACTAGTAACCAAGTCAATTTGGGAAAAAATAGTGAGAATTAGTGAAAACCTTGTATGATTTGAAAAAAAAAATTAGCGATAATCTATCAAAAGGAACCCATTAAAAAATTTCCGGATCCACCACTGGCTACAATCACATGCTCATGCTCTATTATCATATAAATAAAATATCAATACTATGGCTAAAGAAGATAAACAAAGAATGAAAGAATATGAACAATCTGTAAAACAAGATAGGAAATAAAATACTAAACTAGATGATATTTATTTTACGATACACGAAAAGTAATACAACACATTAATAAAACAGACGAAATTTCACGTACCTCGGTTTTGTATTTATAAAATTATTAAGTGTAAAAACTTGATACGCATGTAAAAAAGTTTGGAGTACAGACATGAAATGCTTAACATCTTATTAATTTCTCTTCTTAATACAATATTATAATACATATAAATTACAAAAAAAAATATTTTACTTAATTAAAAAAGTTCAAGTAATTATAACTTTAAAAACATATTGTATAATCCTTTAAAACATACTATTGACTTTTAAACCAACTTCACCTCACGATTTTAAACGGCAATCTTTCCATATGTTAATAGTTTTTCTTTAAATTACATGCATATAAACAAACATTTTATTATTTTTAATCTGAGTACGTGATTATCAGATAAAGTTTTCCGCCGTATCACCCGGTCAACCCTCTAATACATTCACACACACACACACACACACACACACACACACACACATATATATATATATATATATAGGAAGGATAAAACGAAAACTCATTTGAGTTGAGAAAACTCAAAAAACCTTTGTAAAAACCCCATGTAACATTTTTTTTCTAAAAAAATAGAAAATGCAACATACATATATCTGAACATTTTTATAAAAGAAAAACAAAAATGCGCCGAGTAGTTTATATTTTAAAAAATGTTAAAAATTTCATGTTACATAATGTATATGTCCAAAAAATTGTAACATACAAATTTTGAACATTTAAAAAAAACTAGTAGTCGCTTTTTACATTTTTTTATAAAAATGTTCAAGTACATTTATGTTACATTCCTTTTTTTTAGAAAAAATAAAAATGTTAAATAGGGTTTTCTTGAGATTTCTCAACTCAAGTGAGTTTTCGTTTTATCTTCCACCTATATATATATATTTATATATAGGGTAGGGTTCAATTGAGAACCACTCTTATTGCGAGAATCACGAGAACCAATGTAAACACAAGAAAATAAACCCACCTACCACCACCCAAATGCCTAAACACCCACTCCCACCCATCACAACCCAAAAACCTAAACACCCCCCCCTCTCTCTCTCTCTCTCTATATATATATATATATATACACAACTGTTGTGTCAGTGTGTCAAAGATATTTTTTTAGTGACTAAATTTAGCGATTTTTTATAAAAAAATTTTTTTGTGTATTTTAAAGTTTTTTAAGTATTTTTTGTTGTATTTACACTGGTTCTTGCGGTTTTCGCAATAAAAGGTAATTCATAACAAATCTTTATCCTATATATATATTTTACAACTGTTGTGTCAGTGTGTCAAAGATTCCTCGTCGTAAGTTAGGATTTGTAACATCAAAAGTCACCGGTTTTCATTTTTTGTCTGCACTTTCATCATCAAGTTTGAAGTACAGGCAAGGCTTGGTAGTTGTTATTTTTCATAATTTCTCGTAAAAATTTAGTACCCACGATAAACAATATTTATGTACATCAAATTTAATTTTACAAGAGCAACACAATTTTAATTTAAAAAATAATGCTCTTTTCTTTTCACCGTTGAATTTAACCGTGTTATAATTAGTTTAGTTTGTTGTTAATCAAAGTAGTATCACATTTGGGCTAGATAGCTTTTAACGGTTGATATTACGAGCAAAATCGGGTCGAGTCAAGTCCGGTACAAGATCGATTAGCTTAGTTGACTCATACAACATGAAAGAACTCAAGCATGAATTTGGCTCTTTTTGAGTTTTATGTTTAACTATTTGAGCTTGAACTTGACTCGTGAGTAGTTTTACAAACTAGAGTCCGTCTTGTTAGTTATGTATTATTTAATTTGTTCTATCATATTTATATAACGACTCTAACAGACTATTTCAACTATCACCAGCCCCAATATACTCTAATAAGAAAAATACTTTTGCATTAAGCATTCTTTACAAAATAGACCTGCTTACAAAATAATGTTGATGACTAGTATAACTGGATCGTTTATTCGTTTCTCTAAGATAAAATAATAAGACTCCATTATCTCCTGAAATAAGAACTTGGGAGAAGGACCTTGATTTTGGTCGTGACTCGATATGTTAGCTCATCGGATTGAAGGGAGTGTTTGGCAATTGTGGCACATCAACTAAGATGGATGTATTTATCGATATCACGCCATCTAAATTCGATTATGTCACCATATACATGCAATGCTAGTTTTATTGCATTAAAAGATAATGGTAATGATTGTTTTGATCTTAGTTCATTACTTCATTACATATGACTAAAATGAGTATCAAGATTAATATATATAGGGGAATGTTTATCGGGGAACAGCGGGGAACCAACTCAAACGAACTCCGATTGGACTCGTTCCAGTGGCATTGGAACTGGCTCGTCGAACCCTAAACCCTAAATCCTAACTCCTAAACTCTAAACCCTAAAGCTAAAAAATAAGGCTAAAACCTAAGCTAAACCGTAAAATCTAAAGTATAAACCCTAAAAGCTAAACCCTAAAGGCTAAACCTAGAGCTAGACCCTAAAGCTAGACCCTAAAGCTAAACCCTAAAAGCCAAACCCTAATATATTTAGGGTTTAGGGGTTATGATTTAGGGTTTAGAGTTAAAAGATCCTAGTTAGGGTTCGACGAGCCGGTTCCAACGCCGCTGGAATGAGTCCAATCGGAGTTCGTTTAAGTCGGTTCCCAACTGTTCCCCACTTTTTTAGTGTTCCCCAATGAACCACACACTATATATATATATATAGAGAGAGAGAGAGAGAGAGAGAGAATTGCGCTAAAATGAGAACCACCTTGAGTTGTAAGAACCGCGAGAACTTTTTGATCCGGGGCGAGGTGGACCAAATTTTTTTTTTTCATAAACGTAGATGCGTGTATTATAAACACATTTGTAAAAAAATTTCAAAAAAAAATGTCGTGTGTGTAGTTTTGAGCACCACAAGTTTGTGTTTATGGGTACCGTAAATTTTCCGGCCAGATTTACGGTACCCGTAAACACAAACTTGTGGTGCTCAAAACTAAACACACGACATTTTTTTTTATTTTTTTTTTACAAATGTGTTTATAATACACGCATCTACGTTTACGAAAATTTTTTTTGGTCCACCTCGCCCCGTACGGTGTAGTTCTCACGGTTCTTACAACTCGAGGTGGTTCTCATTTTAGCGCTCCCCTATATATATATATATATATATATATATATATATATATATATATATATATATATAGGGTGAGAGTTGGCTACAAAGTCATATTTTCCTAGAAAGTGTAGGAAGTGATATGGTTATGACATGTGTCATCTAGAGAATTTTAATAAAAGGGTACAATGGTAATTCACTAAATAAGTTATTTTTGTAAAAGATAAATCTAAAACAACAAAATGAGACTTTTAAGGAAACCATATATCTTATTTATGGAATTGTATCAGTTACGCAGAATCAAACGTGCATCATTCTCTTATCCTTTAGATGATTTTTTTTTGTATATAGCGGATAAAAAATGTTGATGTCTAATGCAATGATTAATTGTGATCGTGGTAAATGCGTCCTAATTTAGTTGTTCGACATGCCAGTATTTGATTAGGTTGTTTTTTTTTTTGCATGTGCATGTATTCTTGACATTGTGTTTTATTTGTTTTGTGGTTTCTTCACACGTAACACACCAGCTTATCGTTCCTTGAACAATTTCTTGACGTTGTGTTTTACCAGATATAGGTTTACTCATTATGTGTTATAGCAGTTTATGTTTCATGAAGGACACATTTTTGTATTTATTGAAGTTGTGTTTTACAGGTTATTGGTTTCTTCACAATGTGTTTTATCAGTATGTTTTTATTGATTGTTTCTTCACAGTATCTTTTTCTTCCCAATGTGTTTTATCAGTGTGTTTTTCTTCACAGATTCGTCGCAGTGTGTTTTATCAATATGTTTTCTTCATACTTTCTTCGCAGTGTGTTTTTCTTCACATGTTTCTTCTCAGTGTGTTTTATCAGTTTCTGGTCCCATTAGATTCACATGTTTCTTCTCAGTGTGTTTTTCTCCATACTTTCTTTGCAGTGTGTTTTTCTTCACATGTTTCTTCTCAGTGTGTTTTATCAGTTTATGGTCCCATTAGATTTTTTTCGCAGTTTTTTCACAATGTGTTTATCACTAATATAAAACACAATACTTGATTAAAAAAAAACAAAAATGAACTCCGATTCCCATCCCCAGATAAAAACAAATCAAAATCTAATTTAGTAAAATTTCAGATTTTAAACACAATCAAATCTTTTATATTCAACTTCATCCATAATTTTAGGAGATTTTGTTTAATGAGGAGAGAGAATGTGGAGAGAGTTTAATGAATGGTGGTTGTTTCTTTTTTTTAAAACATGCTCAATTACCAAAATGTCCTCAATCAATTAAATTAGTCATTAAATAAAATGCATACATTACAAAAATGCCACTCATCTAATCTCAACCATTAAACCACTCATCCAATGGCCCAAAACACTTCCTACACTTTGTAGAAAAAAAAAACACTTTGTAGAGGAACCCCACCCTATATATATATATATATATATATATATATGGGCAAGGATAAATTGAAAATCCACTTGAGTTGAAGAAACTCTGAAAAACTGTTAATAACCATTGATTAAGCTTGATGGATGGCTGAGATTCATTTTGGGCCATTAGTTGATTTTGAATCCCTTTATCTCTATTTTTTAATATATTTGATGTACGTAGAGGGCAATATGGGAAATATTTAATATAATCTCTTACAAAGAGACAAAACTCTGCATGGTGTAAGAAACCTTACATCGGCTACATCATTACCCTAATCCTACATCACTACATCAGTCCTCAATATTTCAAAAACCACAAAATACACACTCTCTCTCTCTCTCTCATAATCTTCATCAACCCCTCTCAATATACCCCCAAAATCACCGGACAAAATCGACGAATGCTGGAGATCTTCAACAATCACCGGACACACTCTCTCTCTCATAATCTTCATCAACCCCTCTCAATATTCAGACAAAAAGCATAATCGAGTGAAAAATCGCTTAAGATATTGAACAATCGCCGCACAAAATCGACGATCGTTGGAGATCTTCAACAATCACCGGAGAAAATCAACGATCGCCGGAGATATTGAGCATAAAAACGAGGGTATTTCAGGTGCGTCGGTTCTTTGTTTAATAGAGATTATAGGGTTGTGTTAAATACAGATTATAGTGTTTTGAAGAGTTTTCAAACTGCTCCGTTCGTTCAATCAGTTAAGTTAGGGTTTTTACTTTCTTTTGAATAATCTCACTTCTTAATCGCTTAGATACAACGGTTTTTTGGGTGAATACATGATCAATTCCGGTGGGGGGCTCTAATTTGTGTGTTAATTTGGATGAATATGGGTTCTTTATTGACTAAAATTGTCAACTTTCTTTTAGCTATACATATTTGGGTTGTGTTAAAATAGATATTATATGGTTTTAAAGAGTTTTGAAAGTGCTCGGTTCCTTCGTACCCATCTGGGTTTTCTTAATGACAGGGTAGCCTTAGGGTTTTTTCATTCTTTTGAATAATCTCAGTTGTTAAACGCTTGGATACAACTGTTTTTTGGATGAATACATGTTAATTTTGTGTGTTAATTTTGATTGAGAAAATAAATTACACTAATAGTCTGTAATTAGAAAAAACGGCTATTCATGGTTTATCAATACATAATGAGAAATGGTAAAAAATATTGAGAATTTTGGGGATAATAAAAACTATTAGCATAAATATTGTGGGAAGAATGTTCGTCTAAGAAAAAAATCTTTGCTGGCTATAAATTGAAATGGGCCATAGCGATCTACTAGTGAATGTGGTCCGGTATTTGTTACCTACTGGACATTTGTCTGGGTTATAAAAGTGAACTGGAGTATAAAGAGTTAGCCTCTTAAACTGATGCTTTGTTGGATTACGAGATAATTTGCAGTCATCCGCTGTTACAACTAAAGATCCAAGAAAAAAATGAGCCCAGGTGTTTATAATTACAAAACCTGTGATAAATTATGCTTACGCATTAAATTACATGTTAGTTTATTAATGTTGTTTACAATTAACAAAATGCAGCTAAAAAGACTCGCCGTACGCCGGTTGTCGATAAGCGCATAAACAGGCAACTAATATGTACGTAACTACTTTGAATTCATTACATGTTTGTTGTCATGTATATGTGTAATGTACATAACCTTTCTAAATAGTGATAGCGGATGCTAACACAGGCAGTCCAGCAACGCGAACAAGAGGAGGTAAAAAGAGTTTAAAATTAGTCTTTTTTTATTGTTAAGAGATATATTTTATAAAGGTTGTTAATAGTTTGTGATTTATATAAAACTTGTATAAATGTAGGTAAGCAAGCGCATCATGATAAGAAGTTGCAAAAAAGAAAGCTAATAAGTACGTACAAGCATTTTTTTTTCTTTCACTTGTCTTACAATTATGTTTTGAATAAATAATAAAACAAACTTGTTGTCTCAGTTTCACCAGACAGTGACTTGGACACACCCGGGAAAAACATGGAGAAAATAAAAAAAGGTATTTTTTTTATGTATAAAAGTTTCTTGGTTACATTTTTTTAAAATCTAATATTTATGTACATGAACTTTGTAAAAACATTCTAAGTTGACGGCAATGCGGGCGGGCCAGCAACACGTACTACGGGACGTACAAAACTGTTTTAGATGTGATCTTTAGGAATCTAAATAAATATATGTTTCGATACCTTAATGCTAATTATTAAGCTTTCTAAATAGTGACACCGGATGCTAACACGGGCGGTCCAGCAACGCGAACAAGAGGAGGTAAAAAAAGTTTAAAATTAGTCTTTTTTTATTGTTAAGACATATATTTTGTAAAGGTTGTAAATAGTTTGCGATTTATATAAAACTTGTACAAATGTAGGTAAGCAAGCGCATCGGGATAAGAAGTTGCAAAAAAGAAAGCTAATAAGTACGTACAAGCGTTTTTTTTTCTTTAGCTTGTCTTATAATTATGTTTTATATAAATAATAAAACAAGGTGTCTCAGTTTCACCAGACAGTGATTTGGACACCCCCGGGAAAAACATGAAGAAAATAAAAAAAAGTATTTTTTTATTCTATAGACGTTTCTTCGTTACATTTTTTATATCTAATATTTATGTACATAGACTTTGTAAAAACATTCTAAGCTAATGGCGATGCGGGCGGGCCAGCAACACGTACTAGAGCAGGTACATAACTGTTTTAGACGTGATCTTTAGGAATCTAAATAAATATATGTTTCGATACTTTAATGCTAATTGTTAATAAAATGTATATTTACAGGTCAACAATCACGGGCGGATAGCAAAGCAAAGAAAATTGTGAAAAGGAAATTAATAGGTACGTACACACAACTTGTTTCCTTCTTTATAAATTATGTAAATCATAACTGAAAGTTGGTGTCTTAGTTTCAGTGGACAGCGACTCAGAGATGACTGGAGATTTGTTAAAAAACAACACCTTGGGTCACAATGGCCATGCGGTAGTGCCAGAAAAGGATGCAGTTGTTGTGAGGAAAACAAAAAAAGGAAAACATGAACGGGTGATAAGGCGAAGTGGGAAACAACCATAAAGCACACATAAGTGGTCAAAAATAAAAAACACGTTAAGCGCCTATGCAATTGTACAAATGCATCAAGTCTCTAACTAGTAACCAACAAGAGGACGTGAAGAGGATGGGGTTTGGTAAGATGCTATCATTCAACGTCAGTGGCATACCTGCAAAACTTGCACACTATGTTGTGGATCACTTCAACACGGAAGAAATGGCTATTGAGATGTCATGTGGGTCAATAAATGTTGATGTTGAGTCTGTCCATGACCTTCTTGGAATTCCTAACAAAGGGATAGACATGCAAAATGTAAGAGCATATGAAAAGCTTGATGTTGCTGTTATGGCATGGAGAAAACGATACCGTGCACGATTTGTGGCACCGACGAATCTGGCACAATCTATAGTCACAAGTGATGAAGCCAATAGTTTTAATTTCCGACTAGACTTTCTAATGTTATTCTTAACCGTCATGGTTGAGTGTAATAGAAATGGGCGGATGAAAGAATGGATTTTGAAAAGTTTTACTGGAGATACAGATTTCAGTAAAATTAATTGGTGTGCCTATGTGATTCAGCAAATTAAATCGTGTAAAGATGGATGGAAGAGGTTTGATCCTGATTCTCCATTTTCCGGGCCACTCACACTTTTGGTTGTAAGTGTTTTTTGTAAGAAAACTTACTAAAAATATAGGTATACAACATTTGTTTAGTTATCTTACCACTTTGCATTGTTTTTTTTTTTTTTTTTGTGTCATTACACAGCTACTATACGTCGACCGAGTTAAATGTAGCGGACTTGAAGTTGACCGGTCAATAAATCCAATTGTATTCTGGAATAAAAACGAACTGAAAAAGAGAGAAAGATTGGAGATAAAAAGAGGTGGCTTTGGTAGAGGCGAGTTGCATGAAGTTGCTGTGGTTAAACGGGATTCAAGAAAAACCGAGTTACGAATACATGATGAAGTTCTTAATGTAAGATTATTAATCATAACCAGTTACAAAATAATTATCTTTTTTCAACATTACTTACAAACCGTATTTTAAAACTTTCTTTGTAGAATGAGATTGAATCTATTGAAAAACATTTGGATGTCATGGAAGCAAAAAAGGTGACAGTGCAAACAAAATTGGATGTGGTGTTTAATGCTCATCCACACAACGAGCAAGTTAAGAAATTGATAGAACGGTTTGAGAAAATTGTACACTCTAGAAAAACAAGGGTATAGCTGGCGCCTGATACCCCACGGAAAAAAATTGCTGGGGTCCTCATATCTCTCAACAACACAGTGCAAAATCCCGAAAATGATTACACAGAAGGTAATACGAATAACGGATAAATCATTACCCTGAAGATGTATTAACTTTTTCTACAAACTGTAACTAATTAGTTTTTTTTTTTGCCAAATGCAGAAGATCAAGATAATGCCTCAACTGCAGCTGAAGTGGCAAACATTGATGGTATGAACTTTTTTACATACCTACTTAGCTTTTTTGCATTCAATAATTGCTTACACGAAAAAAGTATTCGTACGTATTTGTAACTCAATATACTATGCGAGATAATTTTTTGTATAATACTTTCTGAAACAATGAAATTGTGAATGAATTTGTGAATAGGAATGTACTTATTGCAAGTTCGTTCAGATTCGTTGAGCCAAAACTGTTTTTTCCGTTCTTGAGATTCAATCAATTTAATCTTACAAGTTCAAATTTAAGTTAAAAGATAGATTAACAAGGTGCATTTTGATAACATTCCCAAACATAACACTACCATTAAAAAGCCCTATGTGTAATGGTTCAAAACCTTGGTGTGCATTTAATGGATTATGATCATGTACCGAGTCTTTAAATACCAATCATTTGTAACACAAATTAATGATAAATTGATAGATTCGAATATAGACGATCATGGGAATGTGCCAACTAAAAAACGCAGTGCTGCGACTGATAATCTACAAAAAAAAAGGTAAGGCGCCAGAAGATCATTGGGTTGATTAGCACATTTAACTGTTTTTTAATACTATTTCTTTAAACGTATGTAGCATCTGGCGGTAATCAGGGTCATGGTGATGCCAAGCGAAGGAAGAAAGTTGTGTCTGTGAAAGGTAACTTTAGTGATCGCAAACCTAACAAAAACCTTATGTGTGTAAAAGCTAATCTTAATTTCTTGTTTTGAAATAGAAACTCCACTATAGAAACATAGATGTCACCATAGACGTGTAATAATTATAGATACAAAAATAATTAAAAAAAATCATGGTAACATCAATGTTACATTTCTCTACAAATAAAAAAATGTAGCATGTTTTAATTAACAATAACGTAAAAAAGTCATACAAAGTAATGAGCTAAAAGTAAAGTTAACCACCTTATGTATGTGCAAAAATGCAAACTAAACGTAACATATGTGTATGTGATCGCCTTTAACTAACTAGATGGGGGTGAGGGTGACAAAACACAAGAGATCATACTTGATGAAGAAGGTGGCAGAGATACCACACCAGGTTCTGCAGCTACTACACAAAAAAGTGGCGCATGTGAAGTGATACGCAATGAAGAAAATCAGGCAAAACATCAAGAGAAGAAAGCTACACCGACAAGAAAGTTTTACGTGTTTTTTTTTCATTCAACCATTATATAAACTCACGTATAACCTGTTACATGTGTACAAAATTTAAGAAGAACCGATAATACACAAACAAAATAACACGTACATGTATGTGTACATGTAAATGAATAGAATTGGACAACAGCAACGAAACACAAAACATGCAAGAATTGCTTGATGGGCCTACCTTTCACCTACTCACACAAGACACCGAACTAGGTAAGTCATGATTCCAAAAAATAAAAATAAAAAAGCCATGAACATGTGTTATTTCTGTACACAACAGATAATCAGAATTATAAAACCAAAAAAAAAATGCAGGTGCTGATGTCGATGAAACAGATAATACGGAAACTTCCGTACCAACTGATGTGCAAAAAAGTGATGCCATGAATCAAGAAGATAAACATTCAAAAGAAGAATAGACCAAAAATAAAATCAATGGTAAGTTTTACATGTTTTTACTTCATTAAAAAATTATAATAAACTTGGAATTTTTTTATTAATAATAACGAACAAAAAATAAAATTAAGTAGGCAAGGGAACGGCTGAAAATGATATCACACGTAACGCGTGGGTAAAAGAACTTGAATCAAGACGAAGAAAACCAATTGGTAGGTTCAACCGGTCATGTGATGACCATGGTGACGAAATGGAAATCGAAATTTCATCGGAAGAACAGCGTATATGGGATTTTCTGTTCGATATCAAATACTCAATGTAAGCTTCCGTTTAAATTATAAAATACTAGTTGTTACATTAAGCAAAACTTTGCTCATGAGAGATTAGGGAATCTTTTGCTCCAATTAGTATGTTTTTTTTCGACTACACTATTTTCTTTTAAATGTATAACAGCATACGTTTTTTCACAAACAACATACAGGCCACAGAAAATGGTCATCTCTTTGTCTAGCGGGGTAACAAAAAATTTGGTCAATCTGCTGAGTAAGTTCAGTTATATAAAATATACGTAAAACATAGTATTCCTAGATTTTTAATATCTAGAATCTAATTTATAAATCTAACATTGTCTTACGTAGAGATATTATATTCAAGAGTATGTACGGCGTCGAAATCACAAAGACGCTGATGCACACATTGAGGGAGGAAGTGAAGGTGTACTCTGATGTGGTTGATGCTTGGGTAGATGTACTGAATTATGAAGAATTAGATAGAACTGGCGGCTGCATTACGCGTATTTATTTTAGAACAACTGTCATAGTAAGTATTAATACTATATATGTTTGATCTTTGTCTATGATTTTGAATTTATTAAGTCTTTTGGAACGTTGTAAGTTTGCCTATTTAAAAGACTTTTTTTAATTATTGGAATTCGGGTCTTGCACCAGCTTATTGACACATCTTATTTGAAAAAAAAAAAAACAGGACAGCTGGTTATTGACAGATTCTACTTGTGATGATGATGAACGTATGAAAACGTTCGGCGTAAGGATGATGGATGGCGGCGCATATGAGCTCATTGGGATCAAAATGATTTTCTCTCCAATCCTAGAGAATGATCAATATTACTTGATTTTTTTCGATCTGCAAAACGGCGCGATAACCGTCATAGACCACAAGCCTGATCGCACACCCTTAGTTGGCATTAGGGATCATCAAGATTACTACATTAAAGATACGCCATACAAAGTGGTTAGTCATTCTCTTTTCTTGTAAACTTTAAGATGAAAAACAATAACTCATACTAAAACTGATTACTTTATTGTTTTTTAACAGAAGCATATGCTGGACGATTATTTGGAGCGTTTCGAACATCCGGCAAAAGATCAAATTGCAGCAGCCAAGATTAAGAGGTGTGATATCCATTGGGCGGCCCCTGCGCATCCAATGGATAGTGCGGTATTCCTTATGCAGCACATGCAGAATTTCAACGGCATCAATGAACCTTTTGAATGTGGTTTTAGCGGCCACTGGAAGAAAAAGCAAAAACAGATTCTTGCCTTCCAAAAAAAATTCGCTACACGCATGCTACTCTTTGATGTGAATTTAATGAAGGCAAAGGTTCGCGATGCTGCATTATCAGTGTAAGCTGCTGCTTCATATGCTAATGTTATGTTTTTTGTGGACAACTTAAACAATTTAACTCGTACTTTGTCAGTTGCCTATCTATGAATTTCACTATTAATCTATGTCGTTGATCTGGAACACATGTCTTTATGTGTACGTTTAATGTTAACTTTTGGCGAACCATAAGTACACTAATGGAAAGTTTGACTAAGATAAATATTTTCATTTGAATATCATACAATAAGATGTAGTAAAAAAGGTGTAACAATGCAATATTTTCGTTTGATAACTTTTTTAATCACTTTGACAATGAATAAAATGTAATACAATATTACGTCTAATATGTGTGTTCTTTGCTGTAATAATTAGCGTTAGTCAAACAGTCGTAATTATCATTACAAGCTACTTTGTTACAAAAAAAAAATCAATAAAAAAATACCTGTTTCGTTACAAAAATCAGTACAAAAAAAAATGTAACAACATATATTAAATTGGGTTATCTCTTAGGTCAAGCTAACTACTACTAGTTATAATATTTTTATAAAGAAAAAAAATACAGTCTTACAAATTAATTGTGCCAACTTGAAAGTGTCTAATCTGCATAAAAAGTACACACATATACCAACACCATATCCAAGAAATATATAATAGTACCCATTAATTATAATAATATATATATAAACAAAAATAAAGTACAATCTCATATAAATGCCCCAGTATGGGGAATCTAAATTGGACAAAAAGGAAGCATAGCACTCATTGATGTTTACACGAAGGAAAAAACATAAATAATAAAAAAGAAAAAAATGTGTACTTCTATCTCTATCTTATGCCCATAGTCTTTTTGTCTTATCTTACACATTTAAAAAAGAAAAAAATGTCGACTTCTATCTCTATCGATATGCAGTGTTAGTGTAGCTCTCTCATGATTTGATAACTATAGTACACGCATTTAATGAATCCCAATTGTCTCTTTGTGGTGTAATAATAAAAAAATAAAATATATATACACCTATCACGTTTGGGTAAACAAAAAGAGGGAATAATCAAAAGTTCAAAACTTTAAAGAAACTTGTTACATCAAATGTAAATGCTTGATAAGAAATGACAGCTTTGAAAAAAAATTCTACTGGTTAAAATACATGCAATATAATATATGGGGTTTTTTGGCGGGAAAATACAAAAAGGAAGGAACACTAATTATATAAGTTACATTTATAAATGAAGTAAAAATGAAGGCCATAATATGATTTACATTTGCCCATGCCTGGAAATTTATGTAACTTCTTTCCCACTTCTTTCATATGTATAATATAATTATGCTACAGACCCATATGTTACATTTCCCAATATAATTATGTTACTTGGAAATATATAATATAATTATTTTAATTGCTTTCAAAGAAAAAGAAACAGCAAAAAAAAAATACTTAACTTCTATGTTGGTTAGTGTATTACATTTAATGTTGATGTAAACTGATGTAAACAATCTAATTAATTTATCCACCAAACATCATTTGTTTGTCTATAAATTAAGGTGAAATGTAAACATTTGTTTCATCACTTGTTCACCATAAAGAACTAAAAAAAACAACCTTATTATGTCTAGTCCAACATCACCATCTGACTCAAAACGGATTACCAAACGATTGCGGAGAACTCTTCCATTCGAACTCCAAACTCCAAAATCGGATTGCAACCCAGAGTGTTCTCAAATCACAAACACCCCTTCTATTCCGTCAACGCCGCAAACTGTTGAAGAAAATCTTGCTATGGATGCTAAGCTTATAAGTGACCTCCTTACTAACACTAAACCTGAAGCAACAACACATGATGAGATGTCGTTAGATGAGGCACTTTTTGATGTTGACCGGGGATCATTTTACTTCGCTACACAAGTTACCCCTGTCAAAAACTCTTCATCTGTGGTGCTTGCTGACCAAGCTAAACCAGTCAACGCCACCCAGGAGACCCCCCCGGCAGTTGATCCAAAGACTACCGATGATCCTGAAGATGATCCTATAGATGATGATTACTCTTGTTACTCTCCAAACACTCTTGTCTCGTGGGCCAACCACAACCCGTGGGAGAGTGAGCTTAGCCCAGAACCACTCAGCACTGAAATTGAGTATGGCACTCCAAGATCGTTTCTTGACTAAAAAGTGGTGTTTATGTGAAGTTACTAGTATGTGTGTGAAAAAGAATGTGCCCCCATTTTCCCTCTCTCATGCAATATAGGGGCTACTTTCCTTATCCTATGTTATCCTATGTTGTTTACCATATCTAGTGTTAAAGTTATTATGTACTCAACTATTCTGTTAAATCTATGTTTTTCCAATCTATGTTATTAAAAAAATCGTGTCATTATTATATGATTTCAACAAATACTGACTTCTAACATAACGAAAAAAAAAGCTTACATAAGTTACACGCTTTAGGAAAAAAATAATAAATAAAAAAGAGACACATGATCAAATCTAAAAAAGAGATTCAAGCAACCATCAACAAAAGCACATGATCAAACACACATATAGCAAAAATGTACAAAAAACTCAGAGAGAAAAAAAAAATGTAACACGGTACGTAAGCACATGATCAAACACACATACAACAAAAATGTACAAAAATGTTGGACCGTGTCGTGACCCTAAACGATTAGTTGAGCAAGTTCATCATCACGTATAAAGGCGGAATCAGTATACGCAACGTTACAGCAGCTTTCCTATTCAATTCCTTCACTTTATTAGCTTTCTGAAACAATTTTGACAGAGTTCGGTTACAATGCTAATGATCAGGTCTCGCTCAAATGAACACACACATGAGGTATATATAGGTAGGCTGATTTCGCTTATGTGTCCCTGACACTGAAGCGAAATCACCTCATGACACTGAAGCGGAATCACCTCATGACACTGAAGCGGAATCACCTCATGACACTGAAGCGAAATCAACAAATAACAATGTACATTGAAGCGAAATTAACTCTAAAAACCCTAATTTGACTTTTAAGATCCAATCTTGACTTCTTGAATTAAGACTTAATTGAAGATGCAGTCAACAGACATTCTGTGCATCAACAGACTCCCCCTTGGATGTTGACGTAATCTTCAGCTCCTGAGTCTTCAGTCTTAGTCTTTTCTCTAACTCTCTGTCGTCTCATTGTAAACACTCTGTCTTCACACTCCCATAGATTGTTGATCCAGACTCTCCCTTTCACAGACTCCCCCTCTCAATATGCTAGAATCTGAGATATCTGGTTCAATCTTTGACATTTAGCTTCCATTGGGAATAATGAAGTCCAAACCTGTTACTCAAACATCATTCATTACAAACTTATCTTTTCACATAACTCATAAACTTAATCAGTTTTAGAAATCCACTCAAGTATTCAGATTCAAGTTAATGACCCTAATTACTTGATTAATCTACCAAGTCCAAATTAATGACCTTGGTTGATCATTTGACGAATCAAACTGATTTTGAAAACAATTTTCAAATAATTTCTGAAAATAACAAGTATCAAATTAATGAACTTGTGTTTGACTTTTCAAACAATTCAAACTTCATCAAATATAAGCTCTCCTCATTCTTCAGTTCAGAATCTCCTGCATCTGCTTCAAACATTTGAGAATCTAACAATCAACTTTCCACTTTGGTTTGTCGGAAAATAAAGCAGAAATAAAATCTTTTTGGATTTTATCATAGTGTTCTAAACTAAGAAATGAAATACAGAAAACTTAAATTTCAGAAAGTAAACAAAGTAAACTATTTACAAACATATTTTTGATGAGCGTGTCAGGGAATCATATCAGCTTTTCAGACAAATCACAAGTACCATTAAGCTACATTTCATACTCAGACTTAAACAATTTACCTCGATTGTCGATATACTGATCCATCTTAAATTTTCACACAAATTTCAATCTACTCAGGATACGATTTAGATGAATTAAGAACTTAGATCATTCATGTGTCCCACCTCTTGAATATACTCCCGTATCCAGAATCTCAATAATCAGTCTTACAGGTGAGAATACTACAATGATATCTGTATATAATTTAGGTATGCGAGGGCCGAGGGATCTCAGATCGATACTTCCGTATACGCAGAGAGATATCAGCTTCAACTTTTCGGTGTGTCCCCTTTAGAGGATCTTTTTGCTTACAACAGCAGCATTTATCAATTTTATTGTTTCAGCATGCTGAGGGTTTAATGCTGTGTTTCAAGCATTGCAGCAAGTATTAGCCAGGGACTAGGTCAGAACCATCGTTCAGCAGAAGTCCCGGAATAATACCCCAGATATCATAGAGTATAAAGACCTAGTATATCAGATTAAGAGACCTATCAAACGAGATTTCAGGGGTTACCTATATATCCAAGTAGTGTTCCCCACAAATTCACAAGTTTGAATTTAGGTTTATATCCCGAATAAATCTACTAAATGTGTGAAAACCTATCGACACATCATCAGTGAGATTGTTTAACTCTTTTTATACTTTCCAAATCTTTAGCATACTGTGAACGTCTAGCTGATGTACTATCATTTTCCCTATATACACAAGCTCTTTTTCATTTTATCATGTTTTTGTATTTTTGCATTTTTTACTGTTTTTGTATTTTCTGAAAACATAACTATGTACAAACATCTACTCCCCCTAAATACCAAAACAAGTAAAAATTCGACAAACCATTGCAGATTGTTTCTCGTCTTCATCCGCAACAGTACTCTCATCAACGCCAATTATACCATCCGACATCGACAGAAGCTTCATACCATTCAGTTTTAACAAATATTTAAACCGATTTTTATCAAAAGCTTTGGTATGTAAATCAGCTTTCTGTTCATTTCTATGTGTTTAGTTTTAGCGTGATGTACTGGATTTTTTGTTATATTTATAGCGGCCTCATTATCAACAAAAAGAGGTGTGTTAAGAAACTGCAAACCGTAGTCGCGTATCTGTTGTTGTATCCACAAGATCTGAGAGCAGCAACTGCTAGCAGAAACATACTCCGCTTCACAAGTAGATAACGCCACAGACGTTTGTTTCTTACACTGCCAGGTAACCAATCTAGAACCAAAGAACTGGCATCCTGCAGTTGTTGATTTTGAATTGACTTTGCAGCATCCGAAATCCGAATCGGAATACCCTTCGAGCGTAAAGTCGCCTTTCCTAGGATACCACAACCCCAATGAAGGAGTTCCTTTCAGGTAGCGCAATATCCTCTTCACAATGATCATATGCGATGCTCTTGGGTTAGACTGAAATCTTGCTGCGAGGCACGTTGGGTACATGATATCAGGACGTGAAGCAGTTAGGTACATTAAAGAACCTATCATGGATCGGTAAAACGTTTCATCAGCCCTGTCTCCGGTGAGATCTGGGTGAATCCCATGATTTGTTGCAAGTGGGGTAGCAGCTGGAGTAGAACTTGACATCCCAAATTTCTCTAGAATATCATGAACATACTTTGACTGATGAATGAAAATTCCCTCAGGAAGTTGTTCAACTTGTAAACCCAGAAAGAATTTCATCTCCCCCATTGATGACATTTCAAACTTCTGCTTCATCACTGATTCAAAATCTTTGCATAGATTTTCATTTGTCGACCCAAATATTATATCGTCCACATAAATCTGAACTATCAGAAGATGACCATCGACCTCTTTAGTGAAGAGAGTGGCATCCACTTTTCCACAAATGAACTTGTTGGCTAGTAGGTGTTGAGACAAAGTCTCGTACCAGGCTCTCGGGGCCTGATGTAAACCATACAGCGCTTTGTCCAATAAGTAGACCTTGTTTTTGTGGATTGGATCGGTGAAGCCCGGTGGCTGACCGACATAAACCTCCTCTTTAACCTTCCCGTAAAGAAACGCCGATTTAACATCCAACTGATAAACTTTGAAGTTCTTCCAAGACGCAAATGCTAGGAAAATTCTGATTGCCTCTAGTCGTGCTACAGGAGCATAGACTTCGGTAAAATCAATTCCCTCCTGTTGACTAAATCCCTGAACAACGAGTTGAGCTTTGTTCCTTACAACAACTCCTCTATCGTCCCTCTTGCACTTAAACACCCACTTAGTGTTAATCTTTCTTTGACCATCCGGCAAATCAACTAACTTCCACACTCCCAATTTCTCAAATTGACTAAGTTCCTCCTGCATTGCATTGATCCAAGAGTCTTCAGTAAGCGCCTCTTTGTAAGTTCTTGGTTCAATCTGCGAGATAAAACAACTTAATGAGAATTCAGTTTGCAAAGGAGCAACTTTTGTATAAAAACATGTAAGCCCTTTATCAATCTGATTTCGAGTGCGAACTCCAGCTTGCAATTCTCCTATGATCAACTCCTCTGGATGATATGAAAAAGTTCGCGGCATCACTTCACTTTGAACATCTACATTTCCCTCCAGATTAGTAACATTCTGCTCTGCATCTTGTTCATCAACTTGGTTTGTTTGACCTGAAATCTGAATTTGCTCCCCCTCAGAATTTGAATCTGAATCACCGTGATCAAATACTGGCATGGTTTCAGCTTCTAGATTATCATTCTGAGCCGACTGATTATCCTGAGCAACTTCATTTTGTTGGACATCATCATGTTCACCAGCATTACTTGGACCTGCTTCATCATCATTTGAAGTTTCCCGTGGTCTCCTAGAATACTCAGCTTGGAACCTTAGCTGTGACTCATATTCACGCAAAATATCCAACTCATCAAAGAAATCTTCATCTTCCTCTGATTCTTCTCTCATGTCAAACGAATCCCAAAGTTTGTCATAATGATAACGCCATGAATCCCCAGGATTCTGCGGCGGCATAGTATAACCTTGACATTCAACATTTGCAGCTTCAATAATTCGCTTCTCACTTGGAACGAAGACACGTCTCAATGGATTTGAATAACCAACAAATATACCCTCAATGCTCTTCAGACCAAACTTTCCATGAGGCTCTATAACCGTACAAGGTGACCCGAACGGTTCTAGATACTTCAAATTCGGTTTGCGATTATTGATTAGCTCAAAGCATGTTTTGTTGAATTTCTTGACAGTGAGAACCCTGTTGAGCGTATAGCATGCGGCGGAAACAGCTTCAGCCCAAAAATTAATCGGTAACTTTGAATCTGCGAGCATAGTTCTAGCTGTCTCGATTAGCGTCCGGTTTTTGCGTTCTGCGACTCCATTCTGCTGTGGAGTGTACGGAGCACTAAACTCATGCAATATACCACTTTCATCACAAAATTCTTCCATCCTGCTGTTTTTGAATTCAGTACCATTATCACTTCGAATTCTCTTAATACGCCTTTGGTACAAATTCTCAATCTTCCTGAACAGCCCCATCAAACTGTCAAATGTTTCATCTTTCGTCTTCAAGAAAGATACCCACGAAAATCTGGAATAATCATCAGTAACGACCAAACAATAGTAATCTCCTGTAATACTTTTGACATTCACCGGACCAAACAAATCCATGTGAAGTCTTTCCAACGGTCTCGAAACTGAATTGACTTGCTTTGTAGGGTGTGATTTTTTCTTCTGCTTGCCTTTGATGCAGCTAATGCACTCCCCTTCCAGATGAAAACCTTTGATATTAACTCCCAATACCAAATCATTGTGCACCAAGTGATTCATCTTCCTTAGGTGAATATGCCCCATCTTTCGGTGCCACAATCTTGACTCTTTCTCAGTTGCTCTAGACACGAAACAATGTGCTTGACCAGTAGTTGTAGTTGCTACAGACATATCTAACACATATAAATCATTCACTCTAGGTGCCCTCATAATAATCCATTCTTCAGGGATAACAAAACCAGGTTTCAAAATCAAACATTCCTTATCAGTGAAGTGAGTAGTATACTGATTGTCACAAATCTGCGAGATACTAAGCAGATTGTTCTCCAACTCAGTGATGTAGTTAACTCTCTCAAACGTTACAATCCCATTGGATAACGTTCCTTCACCAACAATTCGACCACCTTCATGACCAGCAAATCCCACATAACCACCATTGATATTCTTCACATCATACAGCAATGCAGTTTTTCCTGTCATATGTCGAGATGCCCCACTATCCATGATCCATCTTGAAATGGCTCTTGGAAGATCCTGCATATACCACAAGTTGATTTTAAAATACTTCAATAAAGATGCCGATTCATGCTTCGCAATCCAGGAAGCTCCGGCAATTCAAACTGCTTATTCGAACATGGTGTCCACCCAGACCTCATCAGCCTTAGGTGTAACCTTGACTCTCGCAATTTGAATTTTGAAATTTTCAGCCTTCAAAGGTGGAAAATTTGCATCATAATCAACCGAAATTGATTCTTCAGCCTTTTTCACTTCAGAAGTTGAAATTTTCATTTCAGTTTTTGGTTTCCAAACTTGTTGAGATAATGCAACCCGCTTGTAAAATTTGTCATTTTTAGTTACCACTTTCATTACAGGTTCATTTTTCACTTTGATGTTGTCATTTTTCACATTCTTTTTCTCAACAACGATTGGTGCTTTACCCTTCACATCAACTTTCTTCTGTTGAATCTTCACATTTTCAATCTTAGACTTGGAGTTGGTGCAATTTCTTGCAATGTGACCAACTTTGTTACATCTAAAACATGTACGAGTATCAACAACTCGACTTGTGCCTTCAGACTGATAATATGAAGCTCTTTTCTCAAAGAGCTCTTTATTTGATTTTGAAAAAATTTCATTTTCCTCATCAGAAAGTGAACTTGAACTGTTCACAAACACCTTCTTTTCAGCAAACCTTTTGTTTTGAAACCTTCTTTGCTGATAACTCTTACCACCCTGATAACCACCCGACCAATTGTTTCGATTGTTATTATAAAACCTTGGTGGAACAACAGGATTTTTGTAATAAGATCTATCTTTCTCAAAATTCATTTGCCTTTTTGTGTGTTTCAAACTGTTCACTTCAGACAACTCAACTTCAATCAACTTGAAAACATTTGTCAACCTTTTCTCATTAACATTCTCAATTGGAAACTCAGAATCCGAATACAACTTATCAGATCCAGCCATCTTGTACATCACAAGACCCGGTTCATCACTTAAGTTGTTTTTGGACTTTGGTTTCTGAATGTACTTGTCCAAGAAACATCCATCATCTTCAGGTGAATCAGACATCAAAACACTTTCAGCTGTGCTCTTAACAATCTCTGTCTGAACACTATCATCAGATGATGTAGAAAAAATAACATCAATGTTCTCCGGAAGTTTAACTTCTTTTTCTTCATCAATTTCAACCAACCCAGATTGCTTTTTCGTGTAGTTATCAAGAACAGGTGGTGGAACTTGATGAAACCCCACCCCAGTTCCATCACAATACACATCTTCACCCGCTTTGTCTTTCCCAATGGGTTTGGGAATGATATGTTGCAAAACAAAGCTTGCGGAGCTGTAACTGTTAAGCTTCAACTGGATTCGCTCGTTTTCGATTACAGCCTCTTGAACTTTAAGTCTCAATTTAGCGATTTCATCCAGTTGTTGGTTGATTGATTCTTCTTTGACTCTAAGCACTGCTCTTAGATGTTCATTTTCTTTAAAATTTTTACCATTTCGATCATCACAATCTTTCAATGTGCTTTTGAGTTTTTCAAATTTTTCAGAAATCTGACAGTTTTCAAGAATCAACTTTTCATTTTCACTTTTAACTTTGTCATGATCAATTTTATCATTTTCCAATTGTTTAGTTAATTCTTTTATCCGTTCAGTTGAAGCTTTAACCATTTTGTCACGATCAAGAATTTGATTCTCAACGCTTCTGACCTTAGCTGTCAGATCATCAACTTTCTTTCCGTTGAGATACGTGACTGTGCTACAAAATTTGCACTCTTTGTTGCAATTTTTGCAATCAGCATTTCCTTCAACTTTCTTACCTGATGCATTAGTTGACACATCTGAACTGACCTGGCTTTTTGACTCAGACACGGAGTTAGAGTCTACCTCAAGTGCCTTAGCAGCTAGCACTTTGTCAGCCATTCTTCCAAGATTTTCAGCAGTCAACTCCTGCGTTGTGTCAATAATACCAGCATCAATCTTCTTTGTTTCTTTTCCTTCTTTCTCCTTTCTCTCCTTCTCTTTTTCTTCTTCAATCATTTTCGAAGTTGGAGTTCCCCACCATTTGTGTTGCCAGTACTCATAATCTTCTTTGTATTGCTGAATTATGGCTTCGATGTCAAGTGTACTATCATCAATTGCAATATTTCCATACTCATCAAGATAGCACTCTCTATCTGGATCCCATCTATTTGCTCTCCT
Source organism: Helianthus tuberosus (assembly GCA_030545235.1). Lineage (NCBI taxonomy): Eukaryota > Viridiplantae > Streptophyta > Magnoliopsida > Asterales > Asteraceae > Helianthus > Helianthus tuberosus. The sequence continues at coordinate 40,116,826 of CM060446.1, read as the reverse complement.
TGCGTTCAGAAAGATACGAGATATTCTAATGATTTTGTTTTCAGCAATCATCTTTCTGTATTGATATTTTTGCTCTTCAGTTCGATCGTCTTTCCATGGAATAGGATCGTCAGTTTTCGCCATGAATGCGTAACCAACCGCATCTTCTTCCGGTAGAACCTCTTGACTCCAATCATAACCCTCATCATCGTAAATCACTGCAAGAGCTCTAGATTTCTCTTTGTTGTCTTCAACCTGCTTCAATCTAGGCGGCTCGTATTTATTCTGGTGATAAATTGCCTTCTTGTAATAATCATCTCTGAAAGGGTTCTCTGACTCATCAGCATAAGCGTTTCGGCATTCTCGTTTGAAATGACCCTTCTGCTTACACTTAAAGCAAGTCACCTTCGATTTATCGAATCCCAGCTTGGTAGATGCTCCTCCAATTGTTTTCCTTCCGGTAATTTCCATGAAACGTTGTGCTCGACGAACAGCACTTGCCATAGCCCAACGAATATCAATCAGTTCCATTTCCTCCGGATCAATCTGATCGTAATCTTCTTTCGTCAGATTTGTGTTGCCTATCTTTCCAGCTACCAACCCTTCATACGATTCCAACACCGATGCTAGAAAGATCATCTGCTGTTTGGCCGACTCTTCATCAAAGTTTTGAGCATTCTTCAAATCTATCGCGATGTTGCATTGAAAACGATTCTTTGCATCAGAATGACCTCCAGAAGATGAAGACCCACTGTGATAACCACTGTGACTTCCACTGCTTTGACCACTTTGACTTTCTTTGCCAGCTGTCGAAATATTTTCAGCAGAAAACGCAGTTTTTGGAGAAGTTGCTTTTGGCATCATGCTCTTTGGATAATACAAATCCAAATTCTGCTGGTAGGATGAATGATTGACTTTGTACGTCTTCTTCAACTCCAACTCATGACTTTCGAGTTTCTCAATCAGCAAATCTAATGTCAACTTTTCTGGTTCTTTGATGGTATTCTTCAGCATCAGCGTATAATATCTCCAATCCATCTCGTCAGGCAACGAATCGAACAATTTGTCGATAAGATCTTCTTCAGGAATGTCAATATCATGTCTTACTAACTCCAGCTTCAAATGACCGAACCTTTCTATCATTTTACACACAGACTCGTTCTTTAAACATCCAAACAGATCAAACTCTTTTCTAAGAAGTTTCTTTTTGTTTTTCTTAATTTCTTGACTGCCTATACATTTCTTTTCTAACTTTGCCCAAAGATCTTTTGCATTTGAATAGTCAATCAATGCAATAATGTCTTCCCGGACTGACTGGAATAACAATGCCACACACTTTTGTTCAGCTACAAACGAATCAATCTCCTCAGCTGTTCTTAACGCCTCACCATTTTTGTTTCCATTTGCATAACCATTTTTCATACTTTTCCAGCTAGTAAATGCGAATGCCATCAACCAGTCATCAAATTTTCTGGACCAACGACTGTACTCCTCAATAGCCGTAAGCTTTGGGGGTTTATTGAACGTTCCGAATGCGCTTTCAGATTCCCAAGCTTCCTTCTTCTTTTCTTTCGGAGTATTCTCGTTCTCGTTCGTATTGTTGTTGTTTATAGGAATATCATCTCCCGAGTTTCCAGCGAATGCGTACATATCGCTAAACGGGTTCAAGAAAATATCATCCATCATGAATGTACCTGCAAGATTATCAAACACTTAGAAAAATTTTTCCGAAGTTTTGTCAAATACTGACACTGAAGCGAAATCAGTCTCAATGACCGATAAGGGAAATCACAACTGTTCACTTAAGCGAAATCAGAATGTTCACTTGAGCGAAATCAGACTTTGTCCCTTGGAGCGAAATCACTTATGACACATAAGCGAAATTAGACAATGTCCTTTTGAGCGAAATCAACAAGTTCGTATAAGCGAAATTAGAAAGTCCCTTGGAGCGAAATTAACATGATCATATGAGCGAAATAACAAATTGTCCTTATAAGCGAAATTAAGATGTCCACTAAAGCGAAATAAGACTTTGTTCTTTTGAGCGAAATCAACAACTGTTGTACATAAAAGCGAAATCAATCTGATGTTCGTAAAAGCGAAATCAGTCTGATCGTATGAGCGAAATTAACTGAGTCCGAATGTACACAGAAGCGAAATCACAAATTTACTCATTTTTAAGCTGAATTTCAATCTGAAACTTTCAAGGGTTGTAATACTCTTAAAACCGATCACAATGATATGAAATATGTTCACTTTTGACCGCTGATTCTTTCCAGATCTAAAGATGAAGTTCCGGTTCGAAAACAAATCGAGATTTTGTTAAAATTGATTGCGTTTTAGTATGTTTTAAGATCTGATATTGTTAAGGATTGATTAACAACTAATTTCGCTCAATATACTTGACTTTCAAGTCATTTTGTCCGTAGAAACTTGATTAATCCGAAAAATAAAAGAGAAATATGAGTAGAAATGAGTTAAAAGTGTCGAATCGGCTGTTGTAGTATGAACTTCCTCGTCCTGAAGCTCTGATACCACTTGTTGGACCGTGTCGTGAACCTAAACGATCAGTTGAGCAAGTTCATCATCACGTATAAAGGCGGAATCAGTATACGCAATGTTACAGCAGCTTTCCTATTCAATTCCTTCACTTTATTAGCTTTCTGAAACAATTTTGACAGAGTTCGGTTACAATGCTAATGATCAGGTCTCGCTCAAATGAACACACACATGAGGTATATATAGGTAGGCTGATTTCGCTTATGTGTCCCTGACACTGAAGCGAAATCACCTCATGACACTGAAGCGGAATCACCTCATGACACTGAAGCGAAATCAACAAATAACAATGTACATTGAAGCGAAATTAACTCTAAAAACCCTAATTTGACTTTTAAGATCCAATCTTGACTTCTTGAATTAAGACTTGATTGAAGATGCAGTCAACAGACATTCTGTGCATCAACAAAAAATCTCAGGAAAAAATAAAATGTAACATGGTAAAAACAAAACCAAAAAATCCATAACATAGAAAATTCTCAGATTCAACACAGGAAAAATCTACAAAATTCTCAGGGAAAAAAAAAATGTAACATGGTAAAAACAAAACCAAAAAATCTATAACATAGAAAATTGTCATATTCAACCAAACATCAACAAATACATACTACCGAAAATGTCATTAATATACTAACAAGGATAATCCAACTAAGTACCACCTATTTCTTAATCTCAACAAACAATGGCAAAAACCTCAACAAACAATGCTAACAAGTAAGGTGCCAATCACTAACGCTAATATCAGTAACCATATAAACCTCTTCATCTTCTTCCGGATTTCTTGCTCATGGGCAAACAGTTCAGCTTGTAGGTTATTGATGTTCCTCAAAAGACCTGGTATGATCCTAGTTGACCGTAGGCACATCGGTGGGTCGACCCAACCAATGAAAGGGCAGTTGCTAGGCTACATTAAAATAATGGGGATAAAACACGATTAGAACATACATTTACTAATTAAAACAGGGTTCAAATTTTTACCTTAAACGGACATGAATAGAACCTTCTTCCTGGGTTGTCATCTGTCCATGATGTCCGGATGGTAGCAATCCTCCCACATGAACACCTTTTCATCTCTTTTTTGAGAGGTAGATGAATTGTAAAGAAAAAAGAGAGATAAGAAAATCATATATTTGAATATAGTTGGAGATGGAGATAGTTGGAAGCCTATAGTTGGAATGATGGATGTAGAACAAAGATATGTACTAAGGATTTGTGGGTCCCAGTATAAACATATTCTTTTGTCATTACCCGCGTCCATACACTTCGTTCTTTTTTTACTTTTTATTACCTTTTTCTTTTGTTAACTACCCCTAGAAACAGTTTTACTACCACATTTCTACTTGTATAACCAAAAACACAAAAAAAAGACATCCCAAAAAAGAAGTAACAACACACAAACTAGAGAGTTTTTTTTTTTCATTACATATTACACCACAAAAAATTACAAAATCATTAGACACATAAATTACTCCTTAGTTAATGTTGATAACCTGATCCTACACGTAATTTCTAATTAACCTAAAAACATACATACATCTTCAAAAACAACATAATTAGAAAAACACAACAACAACACTTGATTTCTACTTGAGCTTCTTCATGTGAACCATTTTTTGCACTTGCATGGGTTTGGTGGCACGGGGGAAACTGATATGTTTATTGGGAAATAAGAATCCCACTCAATTTCACTCATCCACGAGACATCATCAACCCAATCGCTGGTTTTGGGATCATCAACATGTCTCTTTGTTGGGTATATTGTAGCCTCATCGTTAGGCATCACATTCCTGGTAGTGTATGTATCAAACCCAAAGGGTTCACCCTTGGGCACTATGTTGGTGCACTGAATGTCTGATGACTACGTCTTTAGTGAGTCTTAGGTCTAGATAGGATTGTTCGTTGCTTGGATATGAAAAAGTGATTCTTAGAGTGTAATTCCGCTCCAAATGACATTTATGTCATTAGGAGCGAAATCAGGACAAAATGTAAGTTAGTGATTCCGCTCCAAATAGCTAACTAGGTGATTCCGCTCGTATTGAATACATGTGATTCCGCTCCTGATGAACATCGTGATTCCGCTCCAGATGATCTTGTTAATTCCGCTCCAGATCACCTCATGACACTGAAGCGGAATCACCTCATGACACTGAAGCGAAATCAACAAATAACAATGTACATTGAAGCGAAATTAACTCTAAAAACCCTAATTTGACTTTTAAGATCCAATCTTGACTTCTTGAATTAAGACTTGATTGAAGATGCAGTCAACAGACATTCTGTGCATCAACAAAAAATCTCAGGAAAAAATAAAATGTAACATGGTAAAAACAAAACCAAAAAATCCATAACATAGAAAATTCTCAGATTCAACACAGGAAAAATCTACAAAATTCTCAGGGAAAAAAAAATGTAACATGGTAAAAACAAAACCAAAAAATCTATAACATAGAAAATTGTCATATTCAACCAAACATCAACAAATACATACTACCGAAAATGTCATTAATATACTAACAAGGATAATCCAACTAAGTACCACCTATTTCTTAATCTCAACAAACAATGGCAAAAACCTCAACAAACAATGCTAACAAGTAAGGTGCCAATCACTAACGCTAATATCAGTAACCATATAAACCTCTTCTTCTTCTTCCGGATTTCTTGCTCACGGGCAAACAGTTCAGCTTGTAGGTTATTGATGTTCCTCAAAAGACCTGGTATGATCCTAGTTGACCGTAGGCACATCGGTGGGTCGACCCAACCAATGAAAGGGCAGTTGCTAGGCTACATTAAAATAATGGGGATAAAACACGATTAGAACATACATTTACTAATTAAAACAGGGTTCAAATTTTTTACCTTAAACGGACATGAATAGAACCTTCTTCCTGGGTTGTCATCTGTCCATGATGTCCGGATGGTAGCAATCCTCCCACATGAACACCTTTTCATCTCTTTTTTGAGAGGTAGATGAATTGTAAAGAAAAAAGAGAGATAAGAAAATCATATATTTGAATATAGTTGGAGATGGAGATAGTTGGAAGCCTATAGTTGGAATGATGGATGTAGAACAAAGATATGTACTAAGGATTTGTGGGTCCCAGTATAAACATATTCTTTTGTCATTACCCGCGTCCATACACTTCGTTCTTTTTTTACTTTTTATTACCTTTTTCTTTTGTTAACTACCCCTAGAAACAGTTTTACTACCACATTTCTACTTGTATAACCAAAAACACAAAAAAAAGACATCCCAAAAAAGAAGTAACAACACACAAACTAGAGAGTTTTTTTTTTTTCATTACATATTACACCACAAAAAATTACAAAATCATTAGACACATAAATTACTCCTTAGTTAATGTTGATAACCTGATACTACACGTAATTTCTAATTAACCTAAAAACATACATACATCTTCAAAAACAACATAATTAGAAAAACACAACAACAACACTTGATTTCTACTTGAGCTTCTTCATGTGAACCATTTTTTGCACTTGCATGGGTTTGGTGGCACGGGGGAAACTGATATGTTTATTGGGAAATAAGAATCCCACTCAATTTCACTCATCCACGAGACATCATCAACCCAATCGCTGGTTTTGGGATCATCAACATGTCTCTTTGTTGGGTATATTGTAGCCTCATCGTTAGGCATCACATTCCTGGTAGTGTATGTATCAAACCCAAAGGGTTCACCCTTTGGCACTATGTTGGTGCACTGAATGTCTGATGACTACGTCTTTAGTGAGTCTTAGGTCTAGATAGGATTGTTCGTTGCTTGGATATGAAAAAGTGATTCTTAGAGTGTAATTCCGCTCCAAATGACATTTATGTCATTAGGAGCGAAATCAGGACAAAATGTAAGTTAGTGATTCCGCTCCAAATAGCTAACTAGGTGATTCCGCTCGTATTGAATACATGTGATTCCGCTCCTGATGAACATCGTGATTCCGCTCCAGATGATCTTGTTAATTCCGCTCCAGATCACCTCATGACACTGAAGCGGAATCACCTCATGACACTGAAGCGAAATCAACAAATAACAATGTACATTGAAGCGAAATTAACTCTAAAAACCCTAATTTGACTTTTAAGATCCAATCTTGACTTCTTGAATTAAGACTCGATTGAAGATGCAGTCAACAGACATTCTGTGCATCAACAAAAAATCTCAGGAAAAAATAAAATGTAACATGGTAAAAACAAAACCAAAAAATCCATAACATAGAAAATTCTCAGATTCAACACAGGAAAAATCTACAAAATTCTCAGGGAAAAAAAAAATGTAACATGGTAAAAACAAAACCAAAAAATCTATAACATAGAAAATTGTCATATTCAACCAAACATCAACAAATACATACTACCGAAAATGTCATTAATATACTAACAAGGATAATCCAACTAAGTACCACCTATTTCTTAATCTCAACAAACAATGGCAAAAACCTCAACAAACAATGCTAACAAGTAAGGTGCCAATCACTAACGCTAATATCAGTAACCATATAAACCTCTTCTTCTTCTTCCGGATTTCTTGCTCACGGGCAAACAGTTCAGCTTGTAGGTTATTGATGTTCCTCAAAAGACCTGGTATGATCCTAGTTTACCGTAGGCACATCGGTGGGTCGACCCAACTAATGAAAGGGCAGTTGCTAGGCTACATTAAAATAATGGGGATAAAACACGATTAGAACATACATTTACTAATTAAAACAGGGTTCAAATTTTTTACCTTAAACGGACATGAATAGAACCTTCTTCCTGGGTTGTCATCTGTCCATGATGTCCGGATGGTAGCAATCCTCCCACATGAACACCTTTTCATCTCTTTTTTGAGAGGTAGATGAATTGTAAAGAAAAAAGAGAGATAAGAAAATCATATATTTGAATATAGTTGGAGATGGAGATAGTTGGAAGCCTATAGTTGGAATGATGGATGTAGAACAAAGATATGTACTAAGGATTTGTGGGTCCCAGTATAAACATATTCTTTTGTCATTACCCGCGTCCATACACTTCGTTCTTTTTTTACTTTTTATTACCTTTTTCTTTTGTTAACTACCCCTAGAAACAGTTTTACTACCACATTTCTACTTGTATAACCAAAAACACAAAAAAAAGACATCCCAAAAAAGAAGTAACAACACACAAACTAGAGAGTTTTTTTTTTTTCATTACATATTACACCACAAAAAATTACAAAATCATTAGACACATAAATTACTCCTTAGTTAATGTTGATAACCTGATACTACACGTAATTTCTAATTAACCTAAAAACATACATACATCTTCAAAAACAACATAATTAGAAAAACACAACAACACTTGATTTCTACTTGAGCTTCTTCATGTGAACCATTTTTTGCACTTGCATGGGTTTGGTGGCACGGGGGAAACTGATATGTTTATTGGGAAATAAGAATCCCACTCAATTTCACTCATCCTCGAGACATCATCAACCCAATCGCTGGTTTTGGGATCATCAACATGTCTCTTTGTTGGGTATATTGTAGCCTCATCGTTAGGCATCACATTCCTGGTAGTGTATGTATCAAACCCAAAGGGTTCACCCTTGAGCACTATGTTGGTGCACTGAATGTCTGATGACTACGTCTTTAGTGAGTCTTAGGTCTAGATAGGATTGTTCGTTGCTTGGATATGAAAAAGTGATTCTTAGAGTGTAATTCCGCTCCAAATGACATTTATGTCATTAGGAGCGAAATCAGGACAAAATGTAAGTTAGTGATTCCGCTCCAAATAGCTAACTAGGTGATTCCGCTCGTATTGAATACATGTGATTCCGCTCCTGATGAACATCGTGATTCCGCTCCAGATGATCTTGTTAATTCCGCTCCTGATGATCATGTGGTTTGGAGCGGAATCAGGCGGTCTATAAATAGGTTAGTGTCAAGTTCATTTGTAACAGTTGGAGCGGAATCTGGTCTTGTGTACGGTGTCGAACCTCTGTCAAAATTACATCAGAAACACGTGTAAAGATTTGTAATCAGTAATAGAAAGAAGTTAAAAGGATCCGAGCTGTTGTGACTTTGTATACGTTGATTCCGCCTTAGTATTCGAAGTTGAACTACTTTTACTGACATTTAGGGTCACGCAAACGGTCCAACAAGTGGTATCAGAGCACAGGACGAGGAGTTCATACCATAGCAGCTTGATTCTACCAGAATTTCTCACTTCTACTTACTTCTTCTTATATTTTTCTGATTTGAACTAGTTCCAACGGTCGGAATGGCCTGAATTTCGAGTATATTGTGTAAAACATAGTATTAACAAACCCTAGAAAGAATCAGGTTAAATCTCAGATTAAAACTAGTAAAAATGGCCTAAGAACCTGATTCCGCTCGTAAAAATCTTCGCTGATTTCGCCCTAAAAGTTAATTCCGCTCGAAATTTAGTTGTTGATTTCGCTCGTAATCAGAAAAGTCTGATTCCGCTCGTAAGACACTTCCTAATTTCGCTCGAAATCGAATAGTTCTGATTCCGCTCATGAAACACAATTCTGATTCCGCTCGTAATCAGAACAAGTCTGATTTCGCCTGAAACGTATTATCTAATTCCGCTCGAAATCAGACTAAAGCTGATTTTGCTTGAATCTATTCTGTTGATTTCGCTCATAAGCTGATTTCGCTCGAAATTTGTTGTTTTTCAAAATTTCGAAAATTTTCTAAGTGTTTTGCTGATTGTTTTCAGGTACGTACAAGATGGATGATTTCAATCCGTTTTATGATGTCTTTGCGTTTGCTGGAGATGGTGGAAATGATACATCGTCTAGTAACAACAATGAGAACACGTCGAATCCAAAGAAGAAGTAATCGGATGCATTGGAGGCTGAAAGTGCTTTCGGAACCTATAACAAACCTCCGAAGTTAATGGCTATAGAAGAATACAGTCGGTGGGCAAAGAAATTTGAGGATTGGTTGATGGCCTTTGCTTTTCCTAGCTGGAAGAGTCTAAAAAATGGTTACGATGATGGAGGCAAAAGTGGTGAAACTTTAACAACAACCGAAGAAATAGAATTGTTTGTTGCTGAGCAAAAATGTATTGCGTTGCTGTTTCAGTCTGTCAGAGAAGATATAATATCTTTGATCGAATACTCTAGTGCTACAGATCTCTGGGATAAGTTGAAAAACAAATGTTTAGGAAGCAAAGAAATTGTGAAAAACAAAAAGAAATTACTTAGAAAAGAGTTTGATTTGTTTGGGTGTTTAAATAATGAATCAGTTTGTAAAATGATTGAGAGGTTTGGGCATCTGAAGCTGGAACTGGCGAGACATGAAATTTCTTATTCTCGAGAAGAGCTAGTCGATAAATTGTTTGATGCATTGCCAGATGAGATGGATTGGCAATATTATGCGTTGATGCTAAAGAATACTATCAAGCCACCAGAATCGTTGACAGTCGACTTGCTGATGAGAGATTAGAGAGTCATGAGTTGGAATTAAAGAAGACGCACAAAGTCAATCATTCATCATACCAACAGAACTTGGATTTGTATTATCCAAAGAGCATGATGCCAAAGAGTACATCTCCCGAGACTGCATTTTCTGTTGAGAATGTATCCACAACGAACAAAGAAAGTCAAAGCAGTGGTTATCACAGTGGATATCACAGTGGGTCTTCATCAAATTCAAATCGATCTGAGGCAAAGAACTTATTTCAATGCAACATCGCTGTAGACTTAAAGAACGCTCAGAACTTCAACGAGGAGTCTGTCAAACAACAGATGATTTTTCTAGCATCTGTGCTAGAATCTTATGAAAGTCTTGTAGCAGGGAAGATAAGCAACACCAACCTGACGAAAGAAGATTATGATCAGATAGATCCTGAGGAGATGGAACTGATTGACATAAGGTGGTGTATGGCCAGTGCCGTTCGTCGAGCACAGCTTTTCATGGAGATAACCGGGAGGAAGTCAATTGGTGGACCATCTACCAAGTTGGGCTTTGATAAGTCTAAGGTGATGTGCTTCAAGTGCAAACAGAAAGGCCACTTTAAGCGTGAATGCAGAAACGTGTATGCTGATGAGTCTGAAAACCCGTTTAGAGAAGACTACTACTAGAAGGCAATATATCATCAGAACAAATCGGAGCCGCCAAGAATGAAGCAGATTGAAGATAACAAAGAAAAATCTAGAGCTCTTGCGGTGATTCACGACGATGAAGGTTTCGACTGGAGCGAGTTGTTACCTGAAGAGGATGCGGTTGGATATGCTTTCATGGCAAAAACTGAACCTATTCCTTGGAAAGATAACAGAACTGAAGAACAGAAGTATAAACACAGAAAGCTGTTAGCAACGAACAAATTGATCAGAATATCTGGTATTTTTTCTGAGGCAAAAAGAGCAAAAAGATGGGATCCAGACAGAGAATGTTATCTTGATTCCTATGGAAAGATTGCTATTGATCATAACACTCTTGATATGGAAACCATAATCCAAGAGTATAAAGTTGAAGATGATTATTGGCAGAAGAAATGGTGGGGAAGTGGAGAAGAAGAAGAGAAAGAGAAATCAAAGAAGATTGACACTGGGATCATTGACACGACACAAGAGTTGAATGCTGAAAACATGGGAAAGATGGCTGACAAGGTGTTGGCTGCTAATGCACTTGAGGTAGATTCTAAATCCGTTTCTGAGTCTAAAAGCCAAGTCAGTTCAAACGCGTCAACGACTGAGTCAGGTAAGACGGTCAGTGGTGATGTTGACTGCAAAAATTGCATCAAAGAATGCAAGGTTTGTAGTACAAACACTTATCTCAAAGGTAAGAAGATTGAGGATCTGACTGCTAAAGTCAGAAGTGTTGAGGATCAAATTCTTGATCGTGACAAAATGGTAAAAGCTTCAACTGAACGTTTAAAAGAATTAACTAACAAAATTGAAACTGATAAAATTGATCAAGAAAAGGTTAGGAAAGAAAATGAAAGGTTAGTTCTTGAAAATCGTCAGATCACTGAAAAATTTGAGAAACTTAAAAGTACGATTAAAGATAATGATGATAGAAACGGTAAAACTTACAAAGAAAATTGCCAATTGCAATGTGTTTTGAGAATCAAAGAAGAATTAATCAACAAACAATTGGATGAGATTGCTAAATTGAAACTTCAGTTTGAAGAAGCCAAGATTGAGAATGAGCGTATCAATTTGAAATTGAATAGTTACAGCTCTGCAAGCTTTGTTTTGCAACACATTATTCCCAAACCCATTGGGAAAGACAAAGCAGGTGAAGATGTATACTGTGATGGAACTGGGGTTGGGTTTCATCAAGTTCCACCACCAGTTCTAGAAAATTATTCGAAAAAGCAATCTGGGTTGGTTAATCTTGAGGAAGAAAATGATGTGAAACTTCCTGATTCAATTGATGTGGCATTTTCTTCATCATCATCTGATGATAGTGTTCAAACTGAGATTGTTAAAGGCATGGCTGAAAGTGTTTTGGATAGTGATTCAGCTGACGATGAAAAATGTTTTCTGGACAAGTACATTCAGAAACCAAAATCCAAAAACAACTTAGGTGATGAACCAGGTCTTGTGATGTACAAGATGTCTGGATCTGATAAGTTGTATTCGGATTCTGAGTTTCCTCTGGAGAATGTAAATGTTTCAAAATTGACAAATGTGTTCAAAAAGGTTGAGATTGATTTGTCTGAAGTAAAGAGTTTGAAACAAACAAAAAGGTAAATGAATTTTGAGAAAGATAAAGCTTACTACAAGAAACCTGTAGTTCCACCATGTTTTTATAACAACAATCGAAACAATTGGTCGGGTGGATATCAGGGTGGTAAGAATTATCAGAAAAGGAGTTTTCAAAACAAAAGGTTTGCTGAAAAGAAGGTGTTTGTGAACGGTTCAAGTTCACTTTCTGATGAGGAAAATGAATTTTTTTCAAAATCAAATGAAGAATTTTTTGCGAAGAGGGCTTCACATCCTCAGTCTGAAGGCACAAGTCGAGTAGTTGACACTCGTACGTGTTTTAGATGCAACAAAGTTGGTCACATTGCAAGAAATTGCACCAACTTCAAGCTTAAGACTGAAGTTGTTGAGAATCGACAAAAGAAGGTTGATGCAAAAGGAAAAGCTCCAATGGTTGTTGAGAAAATTTTGAAAAATGAGAAAACAAAAGTCAAAATTGAACCTGTTAAGAATGTGGTAACTAAAAATGACAAATTCTATAAACGAGTTGCATCATCTCAACAAACATGGAAGCCAAAAGTTGTTGATAAACCAAAGGTTTCAGAGTTGGAAAAACAATCGTCTTCTACCACACCGGTAAAGATGGATGTTCCTTTGGATTATTATGAACAATTTGAGAAACAATCCTCTACTCCACCAGAGAAGAAGAATGTTCAAAAGAAAAACCAACCAACCGGTCAACTAAAGATAGACGAGTTTTTCTTATACAAAAAGGATGAGGTTGGATCAGATGAAAGTTTGAAAATGAATGATAAAAATTTTCCGCCACTTTACACTACAAAAACTCACATTCAAGTCCAGTTACCTGAGTCAAAAGAGGCTTGGGTAGCATCAAAATCTCACTAAAGATTTTGGACTTGCCGGAGCTTCCTAGATGGTAATTGTGAAGCATGAATCGACATCTTTATTGAATTGTTTGTGATATGTGCAGGATCTTCCGAGAGCTATTTCACGATGGATTATGGATAGTGGAGCGTCTCGACATATGACAGGAAAGACTGCATTGTTGAATGATGTTAGAAATATCAATGGTGGTTATGTGGGATTTGCTGGACATGAAGGTGGTAGAATTATTGGTGAAGGAACGTTATCCAATGGGATTTTTACGTTTGAAAGATTTAACTACATTACTGAGCTGGAGAATAATCTGCTAAGTATCTCGCAGATTTGTGACAATATGTATACCACTCACTTCATAGACAAAGAATGTTTGATCTTGAAACCAGGATTTGTTGTTCCTGAAGAATGGATTATCATGAGGGAACCTAGAGTGAATGATTTATATGTGTTGGACATGAGTGTAGCAACTACAACAACAGGTCAGGCTCATTGTTTTGTGTCTAGAGCAACGGAGAAAGAATCGAAGTTGTGGCACCGGAAGATGGGGCATATACATCTTAGAAAAATGAATCACTTGGTGCATAATGATTTGGTTCTTGGTGTTAATATCAAAGGTTTTCATCTGGAAGGGGAGTGCATTAGCTGCATCAAAGGCAAGCAGAAGAAAAAGTCACACCCTAAAAAGCAAGTCAATTCAGTTTCTAGACCGTTAGAGAGACTACATATGGATTTGTTTGGTCCAATAAACGTCAAAAGTATTACAGGGGATCTCTACTGTCTTGTGGTTACTGATGATTATTCCAGATTTTCGTGGGTATCATTCTTGAAATCGAAAGATGAAACATTTGACAGTTTGATGGCGTTGTTTAGAAAGATTGAAAATCTGTACCAAAGGCGTATCAGAAGAATCAGAAGTGATAATGGTACTGAATTCAAGAACAACAAGATGGAAGAATATTGTGATGAAAGAGGTATTTTGCATGAGTTTAGTGCTCCGTACACTCCGCAGCAGAATGGAGTTGCAGAACGTAAAAACAGGACGCTAATCGAAACGGCCAGAACAATGCTTGCTGATTCAAAATTACCGATAAATTTTTGGGCAGAAGCAGTTTCCGCAGCATGCTACACACTCAACAGAGTTCTCACTGTCAAGAAATTTAACAAGACGTGTTTTGAGCTGATCAATAACCGCAAACTGAATCTGAAGTATCTTGAACCGTTTGGGTCACCCTGTACTGTTCTAGAGCCTTTTGGAAAGTTTGGTCCGAAGAGTATTGAAGGGATATTCATAGGTTATGCAAGTCCGTTACGACGAATCTTCGTTCCAAGTCTGAAGCGAATTATTGAAGCTCCTAATGTAGAATGTCAAGGTTATACTATGCCGCCGCAGAATCCTGGAGATTCATGGCGTTATCATTATGACAAGTTATGGGATTCGTTTGACATGATGGAAGAACCAGAAGAAGAAGAAGATTTCTTTGATGAGTTGGATATTTTGCGAGAGTATGAGTTGGATATTTTGGTTCAGATCTCAAGTCAAACAAACCCAGTCAGTGAACAAGGTGCAAATCAGAATGTTACTAATCTGGAAGGTGATGTAGATGTTCCAGGCGAAGTAATGTCATGAACTCTTTCATATCATCCAGAGGAATTGATCATTGGAGAGTTGCAAACAGGCGTCCGCACTCGAAGACAGATTGATAAAGGGCTTACATGTTTTTATACAAAAGTTGCTCCTTTGCAAACTGAATTCTCATTGAGTTGTTTTATATCGCAAGTTGAACCAAGAACTTACAAAGAGGCGCTTACTGAAGATTCTTGGGTCAATGCAATGCAGGAGGAACTGAGCCAATTCGAAAAGTTAGGAGTGTGGAAGTTAGTGGATTTGCCAGATGGTCAGAGGAAGATAAACATCAAGTGGGTGTTCAAGTGTAAGAGAGACGATAGAGGAGTTGTGGTTCGTAACAAAGCTCGACTCGTAGTCCAAGGTTTTAGTCAACAAGAGGGGATAGATTTCACTGAAGTATATGCTCCTGTAACTAGACTAGAAGCTATCAGAATCTTCCTAGCATTTGCGTCTTGGAAAAACTTCAAAGTATATCAGTTAGATGTTAAATCGGCTTTTCTCTACGGGAAGGTAAAAGAGGAGGTATATGTTGGTCAGCCACCGGGCTTCACCGATCCACTTCACAAAGACAAGGTCTATTTGCTAGACAAAGCGTTGTATGGTTTACACCAGGCCCCGAGAGCTTGGTACGAGACATTGTCTCAACACCTACTAGCCAACAGCTTCATCCGTGGAAAAGTGGATGCCACTCTCTTCACCAAAGAGGTCGACGGTCATCTTCTGATTGTTCAGATATACGTGGACGACATCATAGTTGGGTCAACAAATGAGGATCTATGCAAAGATTTTGAACGTGTTATGAAGCAGAAATTCGAAATGTCATCGATGGGTGAGATGAAATTCTTTTTGGGATTGCAGGTTGATCAACTACCCAAAGGAATTTTCATACATCAAACGAAGTACGTTCATTATATCTTGGAGAAATTCGGGTTGTCAGGTTCTACTCCAGCAGCCACCCCGTTAGCAACGAATCATGGGATAAACCCTGATATCACCGGAGATAAGGTAGATGAAATGATGTATCATTCCATGATCGGATCGCTGATGTATTTGACAGCTTCAAGACCCGATATCATGTACCCAACCTGCCTCGCAGCAAGATTTCAATCTAACCCGAGAGCTTCGCATATGGTGATTGTGAAAAGGATATTACGCTACCTGAAAGGAACTCCATCGTTGGGGTTGTGGTATCCAAGAGATGGCGATTTCACGCTCGAAGGGTATTCCGATTCGGATTTCGGATGCTGCAAAGTTAATGCTAAATTAACAACAGCAGGGTGCCAGTTTTTCGGATCACGATTGGTCACTTGGCAATGCAAAAAGCAAACCTCTGTGGCTTTATCCACATGTGAAGCAGAGTATGTATCTGCTAGCAGTTGCTGCTCTCAGATCTTGTGGATCCAGCAACAGATACGCGACTATGGTTTGCAATTTCTAAACACCCCTATCTTTGTTGATAATGAGGCAACGATTAACATTACGAAAAATCCAGTTCATCACGCTAAAACCAAACACATTGAGATTCGTCATCACTTCATTCGAGATTGTTTCGAGAAGAAGTTGATACGAATTGAGAAAATCTATACTGATGAACAAAAAGCTGATTTACATACCAAAGCATTTGACAAAACACATTTTCAGTATTTGCTAAAACTGAATGGTATGAAGCTTTTATCAGTGTTGGAGGAGATTCTTGGCGTTGATGAAGGAGAAATTGTAGATGATGTTGAGAAACAATCTGCAATGGTTTGTCGATTTTTTACTTGTTTTGGTATTTAGGGGGAGGTATAGGGTAATATTTCAGAAAATACAAAAACAATAAAAAATGACAAAAATACAAAAACATGAGATATTTTTTCAAAATCCAAAAACAATAGAAAACCAGAAAAGAGCTTGGGTAAAAAGGGAAAATGATAGTACATCGGCTTGACAGTCACGGTATGCTAAAGAAATGGAATGTTTAAAAGGTTAAACAGTCTCGCTGATGATGTGCCGATAGGTTTTTGCACATTTAGTAGGTTTGGTCGGGATATAAACCTAAAATCTTACTTTCTTATTTCGTGGGGAACACTACTTGGATATATAGGTAACCCCTGAAATTTCGTTTGAAAGATTCCTTTTTCTGATATACTAGGTTTTTATACTCAGTGATATCTGGGGTATTATTCCGGGACTTCTGCTGAATGGAAGTTCTGACCTAGTCCTCTAATAATACTTTCCGCAATGCTTGAAACACAGCATCACCCTCAGCATATATGATAAGACAATAAAATTGCTTAGCAATGCTGTTATAAAAAAAGATCCTCTAAAGGGGACACACCCAAAAGTTGAGTCATGATCTCTCTGCTGAACGGTAGTTCTGACCTGAGCTCTCATGATTCTTCATAATTTATTAACCCCTTACAGATATCATTTGTGTTATAATTACCTGTAGGACTGAATATCGGGATCTGGATACGGGAGTATATTCAAGAGGTGGGACACACGTATAAGTTTAAGTCTCTAAAATACTAAATCTGTATCCTGGACAGATTGAAATTTGTGTGAGAATTTAAGTGGATCAGTATATCGACAATCTAAGCGAATTGTTTAATTCTGAGTATGTAACTAAAGCTTAACGGTACTTGTGATTTGTCGAATAGCTGATATGATTCCCTAACACGCTCATCAAAAATATGTTTGTAAATAGTTTTCTTTTATTGCATTTTAGTTCTGTATTTATTTTCTAGTTTAGAAATTTTATTAAAATCCAAAAATATTTTACATTTCTGCTTTATTTTTGACAAACCAAAGTGGAGAGTTGATCTTCAGATTCGAAAGATTGAAAGCAGATGCAGGAGGTTTCTTGACTGGTGAATGAGTCGTGAGCTAATCTTGATAAGTTTGAGAAGTTGAACAGTTAAAGCAAGTTCATTAATTTGAAACTTGTAATTTTCAGAAATGTTTGAACTTATTTGTTTCAAAAGTCAGTGTGAATTATCTCTGATCAACCAAGGTCATTAAATTGGACTTGGTAGATAAATTGAGTATTCAGGGTCATTAACTTGGACCTGAATACTTGAGTGGATTTCTATCACTGAAGCTTAAATGGTAAAGTTTTGATTTGAAACTATTTGTGTCATATATCTTATATTTGGGTAGAGTATATGCAGGTTTCAGGAATCCCCATGGCAATAAAATGATAAATAGTTTGAACCAGAATTCGAGTCCTAGCATTCCGAGAGGGGAGAGTCTGTGAAAGGGGAGTCAAGATTCTAGATCAACAATCAAAGGGGAGATTGAAAATGGAGCCAGATTGAATTTCTGAACCTGTGTGAAGAAAGAGTTTTTGCAATGAGAAGAAAGAGTTGGAAAGAGGCCAAAACTGAAGACTCAATGCCAAAGACTTCGTCAACATCCAAGGGGGAGTCTGTTGGTGCACTGAATGTCTGATGACTACGTCTTTAGTGAGTCTTAGGGCTAGATAGGATTGGTCGTTGCTTGGATATGAAAAAGTGATTCTTAGAGTGTAATTCCGCTCCAAATGACATTTATGTCATTAGGAGCGAAATCAGGACAAAATGTAAGTTAGTGATTCCGCTCCAAATAGCTAACTAGGTGATTCCGCTCGTATTGAATATATGTGATTCCGCTCCTGATGAACATCGTGATTCCGCTCCAGATGATCTTGTTAATTCCGCTCCTGATGATCATGTGGTTTGGAGCGGAATCAGGCGGTCTATAAATAGGTTAGTGTCAAGTTCATTTGTAACAGTTGGAGCGGAATCTGGTCTTGTGTACGGTGTCGAACCTCTGTCAAAATTACATCAGAAACACGTGTAAAGATTTGTAATCAGTAATAGAAAGAAGTTAAAAGGATCCGAGCTGTTGTGACTTTGTATACGTTGATTCCGCCTTCGTATTCGAAGTTGAACTACTTTTACTGACATTTAGGGTCACGCAAACGGTCCAACACACTACATTTGGCTCCAACTTGACTGTAGGGTTAACACTAGGCTTGTTTTTCGGTATTGCTCGCGCCGAAGGCTTCACATCGGATGATTATGGTGCTCATGGAACCCTACCACTGTGCACATAGAGCTGCCCTCACAAAACTTAACCAGTATACTAGCCTTGCAATCTGTCACTGTGAAATTACTTTGCCTGATAGTCAAGGTTGATTGCTCCAAGGTATCAGTTTTACGCTTAATCTGTGGTTTTGAATATTTAGTACACCTTATGTACTGGTGAGTGACAAACCCTTTCCATCTCTTGGTTTGCCCCTTACGAATAGAAAACCCAGAATACACAGCATAGTCCTTGTACATACTGAACATGTCCTTCCACGTTTCATATACACAACCAACAACAGGCTTTAAAACAATAGAAACATTAGGACACCACATTCTAGTGCCATTGGGTGTGTGGTGAACATAAATTTCCTCGTCCGCATGAATACCTACAAAAAAGGTCACGAGTCTTTTAGAAAACATTGTATTGTTTAATAAATTTTAATACGTATAGATTTAAAAAAAATTACTTGTAACATGAAACCTAACAAACTGATGCATTTTACTATATTCTCAATACAAGTTTAACACGTTTTCCTAAAATGCAAACAAAACATGGTGGTACATTTTTTTGATGTCACCAAAAAGTGTAGATTCTGGTGCATTTGTTTATGTAATCCAAAAATGTAATCTCGAATGTTTCCCCCTTCCAAAAAATACAAAAAGTTAATACAAGTGTAACCACACATGTTTTTACCTTCTACAAAATATAAAAGCTTGTTTCATAAAAATAAAAAATAAAAATGGTATTGTTAATACAAGTTTACCACATTTTCAACCAAACTAACCAACACATCATCTGTTTTTTTTCCTCCTCTACCATCAAAAAAAAAAAAAAAAACTAATAATAACAAACTACAAACATTAAAACAAGGGGTGTTACAATAACCCTATAGAAAAAAATTCATGGTTTCACATAAACAATGACCTGTGGATAGGAGCTGTGTAAAAGTACAATTCTGAACACCATCTTCATCATCATTTGTGCCATTTTGATTCAGAACTGAGGCTAAACATAAATAATACAAAAAAAAAAAAAAATCAAGAAGAATCCAATGAAAATCTAAACAAGAAAACCTTAATTTAAACAACTACTCGTATGCATTTAAAGCTGTACATTTAATAAAACTGAAAAAAAAGTATCACTCACCTGGAAACTCTGAAGAAATAGGTTCAGGATCTTCAACAACTCTACTCTCACCCAATGCATCTTCATCTTCATTAAATGCAAAATCAGGTAAAAGATTATGTGGGACAACATTTAAGGGTGAACCCGGATGATCATTGAGTGTCCCCGTACCACCGGCAACAGTCCGAGGTTGTTGGCTGTTCAAATCAGCCATGTTAAATGCAAAAACTCTTCAATGGTGAGTATGGTTTCTTTCTTTCACTCCACTTACTGGTTCAAATAAATGAGATGTGAGATATGAAGATATGGATATCTAGATAAAACAAAAGAGAAGATATGAGATAGATGTGAGAGATAAAACAAGTACAATGGTATAAAATGAAAAGGATGACAAGAAGAAGAAAAGTCAGCGTGAAGACTTACACATTTCATTCAATGAAAAAGGTAAAAAGAAAATGACGAAAATGCCCTTGTCTCCTATCAAACTAACATCTAACGTGGATCAATCCTAGCCACATGTGAGAGTTTCCTGGGTTTTCTTAACTAGAATGAGTTTTCTCATTATAATTAGCCTATATATATATATATATATATATATATAAACGGGATAAGGAGAAAACGGCAAAAAGTGTGAGAACGGTGAGAACGCATCCTGGCCGAACACGTGGTGTGGGGTATGATCAGGGTCCGAGGGTTTTTTTTTTGTCTTTTTAGTATTCTTCTCCTTTCACGATTTTCGCGTTTGACATGCTTCTTTATTTTTTGCGTGCAAGATAATTTTGGCGTTTTGTAGATTTATTAATTATTTGGCGTCTATTGTTTTTTCTCATATTTTTTCTCTTTGAGTTAATTCTTTTTGTGTCACATAGTTAATATTTTGGCGTTATGACTTTTTCCATGTCATTTTTGGCGTTTTGTATCTTTTTGTTAATAATTCATTACCATAGATTAATATTTTAAAAAATTACAATAACTCAAAAATCAAAATAATCTAATAGTCTTCTGTAGGTGGGATTACATCAGAGATGTACCCATCGCTTTGTTCTTCACTTTCTTCAGATTCTTCATCATCAAATTTCATTTTTGCGTATAACGCCATTAGCTCGTCTCTTCTTTGCTGCAGCCTATTCAAGAATATCACTGCATCCTTGGATTTTGGATCGTTTGAAGGTGTTAAATCACAGAGTTGTTCAATGATAGATATCAACCCTGTCTTCAACATTTCTTCCATTGGTCTTGAATATTGCACCCCGTTTTTATAAGTTACTTCAAGTGTTCCTTCTTCCTCATGCAATACCCAACTGCTAAGTTTTGGTATTTGTGTATCTTCAATATCATCATCATCTTCTACTGGAAACTTTCTCTCCAGTCTTTTTATTACAGTTCTTGTTCTTTCACAATCGTTGTCTCTTGGAACCCCAAGGGCCAGGATATCCATCTGAACATTTTCATTCATTCCCATCATGACTTTTATTGTTCTTACCTTAACCCTTCTCCTGTCAGCGAACTTTATGATGAATCTTTTTCTTTCCTTTCAAACCTTCATGCAATAACCTTAGCCATTTTTTAAATTTTTTGGCGTTTTGGAGAATATGTGGCGTTTTAGTTTTTTTTGGCGTGTTTGAGCTTGGGTTCTGATGGTCTACTTTTATATTGACATTTTTTTCCCGCGTATGTCAGGTAATTATGTCGTTTTGAAAAAGATAAATAAATTTAATATAATAAATGTTAGTAATTATGTTTTCCGTCATTTCATTTTACTGTTTTTTGCAGTTTACCGTGTTTTGTTTTCAGACTCGACTGTTTTAATGGTGTAACACGTCAAATCTTTTGACGGCTGTAATTATGGCGTTTTGTTTTCCAATGGCGGTTAGATAACTATTGGGCTTCTTTTGTTTTATATTCTTTTCACATTGTTTCACTCTTTTTTTTTAATAATATTAGTTGTTCAAATTAATTTTATTATAGTTTGGTAGTTTATTGGGGGTCTTTTTATGGCATTATGGCGTTTTACACGTATTTGCTAGTTTTGACGTTTTATTATATTTTTTTGTTATAGCATTAATATTATTTTTTTGTTTATTAACTGACATTACAAAACAAACAATAGACAAAGAAAATTAAAAAAAAAAGTAAAAAAAAAAAACAAAGTAGAAGCAATTTATGATTTTAAATCCTCAGTGTCATCGGTCTCTTTTTTCTTTTGAAACTACAAGACATGTGACAAATAAATGGAGTTTTGGGTTTGGCGTTGTTTATTTTCTTTGTTCATGTGTTGAAGTGTCTTTGTTGATGTTTGAGAGATAGAGCGACCCCCTGTGGGTGGATGCTATCTGCCACTGGTATAGGTCTCTTCTTATCATCCAAACCTTCTTCAGGAACATAGATGACAGTATGACATATGGGTGTCATCAGTCCCTCTTTTTTCAATTTTGTCCATCTCATGCAGCAAAATCTTTCTTCACTCGCGTAAAAAATCATTAAATGAAGCTTTATGCAGAACTTTACTGAGGATCAAAAGAAAAGATGTTTGTTGTCGGGTTTTTTGGCGTTTTACATTGAGTTGTAAATTTTTTTAGCAACCACTATGTGTTTTTTTTGTGTTTTTATGATAAACGGAAGGTGGTGAGGCGTTTCTATTTATAGATTTTTTTTGGCGCGTAGGTTAGGCGGGATGTTATTTTTATAACACAAAATGTAAATAACATTTATTCGGATGTAAAGTTTGGCGTTATATATAATGGCGTTTCATATTTTATGGCGTTTTTGTAGCCAGAGAGCTTAAATAAAAACACAGAAAAAAGTACCCAGTGATAAAATTGACGTTTTGTATTTATTTGGCGTTTTATTTTCAATGGCGTTTTATGTGAGGAATAGTTTTTTACTTTTTTACCCTTAATGACGCGCGTCTACGTAATAAAATTGGTGTTATTTACTAAAATGCCACCGTGCCAATCTAGTCCATAGATTGTTTTGATCGGACGATCCATAAGCGTTCTCTCCGTTCTCACACTTTTGAGCGTTTTCTCTAAATCCTGACCCTATATATATATAGAAAAAGTGTAAAATACATTACGGCTTAACGTACATCATGTACGACAACGTGGGTGATTATGGGTATAACGTGAGTAATTAATGGTTTTCAACATGCTTGATAAATGATTTCAACATGCGCGATTTGGGTTTTTGAGTTTATAACGTGCCTGATTTTCAAATGAACGTGCATAATTATCTGTCGTACTCTCAGAGTTTAAAAAGCTATTTAATCTAACCTCCAAACCCACGTTTATAGGCAAGATCACTAGTTCTAGACAACTACACATAGTCCGAAACTTTTCTCAGTAATATGAAACATATAGTTCAGAGGTAAACAAACCTCTGAACCCTTAAATAATTCGGAACATTGTAGTACAGAGGAATCTTTGTACACATTCCTCTGAACCTTCTAATACTTCGAAACATCATCTCTATGAGAATAACTTGGATCTCCAAAGGATCTGTGGTTCATATCTTCCAAACTTTGACTTGTTCTTTGACCTTTGACTTTGACTTTTGCTTTGGACTTGGTATTTCACTGAACTAATAAAGCCACAGTTACTTAGCAGGTTACTGCACTTACAGACTCTCCCTAAACTGTTGCTATTACTTCTATGTGGCACTGATAATCCTTAGTCACCAGGCACTGCACTTGCAGTTTGATTTGATGAAGAACCTTCAGTTGGAATAACACATGTTGGAGATGCTTGACTTTGGTGATAATTTTGGTGTTGTGGACGATATTGATAAGCTTTTTGATAATAGTCACTTCTTCCTCCAAATGGGTTATGATTTCCCTCTACTCTGGGTTTGTTGTATTCCCGCTTGAAGTGACCACGTTTACCATAGTTGAAACAAGTTACCTTCGACTTATCAAACCCAAGCTTTGTATTCTCCCCTGCCAAATCTTTCATGCACGTAAGTTCCATAAATCTTCGTGCCCTTCTCATCACACTTGCCATACACCAACGGATGTCGATCAATTCCATTGCCTCGAGATCGATTTGATCACAGTCTTCTTTTACCAGATTATAATTCCCAATCTTCCCAACAACTAGACATTCATACAATTGTAACACAAATGCAATTAGTGCCATGTGTTCTTTGGCATTTGGAATTGATGAATTTTGTTGATTTGTTATATTCATAGACACATTGCATTGAAGATTTCATGAATTTTTGATTCTACGGAACTTACTGATTTTGTTGTGAATACTGTTATGGTTGGTGTTGTTATTCTTGCCTTAGATGTGGAGAATGAGAATAAACTCCTGAATTTCTTACATTATTCTGTTGTTGGCTTTGTGATTCATGCCTTAGATGCGGAAAGAGTTTACATCGGTTAAGCACTAGGAGAGAACACAAGTTCGATCTCCTATCAAATCCAAAACTTATGAAGTCCATGCGCATCCTACCCTTTATATAAGCGTAGGACACCTAGAGCAGGACTCTCACGCACGTATTACACATACGTATGCAGGACTCATGCGTGCTTATGAGTCTTACGCTCTTCTCATACTTAAACACACACACAACTGCACAATATTCAACACATGCTCTATCTTGTTTCTTCGTATTGTAACGGGCACACATAATGCATCAACAAATTCCCCCAAGTTCATTGCTGTCAAATCTTGATCTTCGAACTTTGAAAGCTGTGTTGGATATTCCCCAACTTCAATCAAGTATTTGTTGATGTCGTAGACTACGCCTTAACAATTTTCCCCTCGATTGATGCTTCGGGTTTGCATATGCACGGTTCATGAAACAATCCTCTGATTTGTGAAACTGCAATCTTCATGAACATTAACGAACTTGAAACTAAGCAATAGAGCTTCTTCATTTCGACGTTAACCACATCCTTATTTGGTTTTAACGCACTCTTTGCTCGATCCATCGATCTTCAAAAACCCAACCGACAATTGATAGAAAATTCGAATACCACATTGATAGACCTCAGATAAGCAAATACCCACAAAAATCTGAAATCCCATTTTTGTAACCAAACGTTATGCTCCCAACAACAATGACTGATTTTGTAACGGTAATCTCCATGATCAACAAATGCTTCACTGGATAAAAAATCATTTGGTAACACAATGTGATCTTTAAAGTATATAGATAAACGTTCTTCGAAGACCAATTATGTAGTCTTTTCTATGAATAGCAGTAAGCAACGTAATCTTCAAACATCATTATTCCTAGACGGTTAGTTCAGAAAATAACTCATGCGCTGAAAATCCAATATGTAGTCTTTTCTAGTTAGAGCCGCCACGATCAAGCCTCTTATGTGCTTGAAGGCTCCTCTAAAAACTAATGTTCAGTAAAGAACCCCTGATATACTTTGCAAACAAGCTTTCATGAAGGTTAAGATTTCAATTTTTTCCCTAGCTGAAAACTATGAGATACTATGTATTACCAAACAATTTGAGTTAAAACCACTTGAAAATTGTTGTATCTCTGAATTTGCAAGAATTAACTAAAAAGTTTGACTTGAAATTTTGTTCCCCCTCATTCTTGAAAAATTCTGATCTATCATATCCTTTGTCTGAATTTCCAAAAACGAATTTCAATATATGACATTCCCCCTCATTTTTGGCAAATTCTGAACCTTACTATCTCTTAAACATAATCTTGCGGAATATTTGACGTTTTGGCCCATAATAGTCACTTCACCTTAATCAACATTTACTTTGGTAATAGTGACTACCTAACTATCATTAACTATCTCTGTGATTTCATCATCCTAAACTCCAATTTCATATGACCAAACATAAAAAATTTCGGGTCACTGTTTGGATCGGGTTTCAAGGGTTTACAAAACTATTTTCAAGGGTTTACTGATTGAAGATGACGATTCAATGTTAGATGGTGGTTGCCTTTCAAAAAACCTTGAAATATTCCTCTGCATAACTGATAATGCCTAAATACCAAATTCAAGTTTTAATGTTTTACAATTTAACATCACTAATAAAAACATCAACAAAATTTGAAACAATTCAAGCTTGTGAAAACAATTTAAACCATCAAAACAATTTAGAACAAGTTAAAACATCAAAACAGTTCATGTTGATTCAAGCTATCTTACAATTAATTTAACATCATTATTAACATCAAAAAAGTAAAAAAAAAAATTAATACTAGAAATGACACTAAAACATCAAAACTACAAAACAAGTTAAATATTAACACACCTGTGAAGAACCACAGCTGAAGGAGGACGGTCGGAGGAACGACGACACCGAAGAAGAGGAGGTGGTCGCTGGAGATGGAGGAGGGTATCATAAATAACACTAAACTATAAAAAAATAAAACAAGTTAAAAAGTAATGCACCTGTGACCTGTGAAGAACGACGCCAGGGGAGGATGGCCGGAGGAAGGACATTGCCGGAGGAGAGGAGGTGGTCGTCGGAGAGGGTGAGGGTGGAGGCGGTGTTTTCTTGCTCGAATGCACTGTGTCTTTTCTTTTCTGTGTTTTGTTTTGTTTTAGTGTAACCCTAAATGGGTTTTTCATTAAAGGAAAAAAAAACCGAAATAAAAAACTTACAAAACGCCCAATGCGGTATTCGAACTCGAGTGTCAATAGAACAAGTAAGCGCATTAACCAGTGGACCACCAAAGCTTTTTGTTTATGGGTTTTCCTTATATTTTATTTATGGATTCCTTTTTAGTTTACCATATGTATTTTCACTAAAAATTAAAAACCGAATGGGTTCCTAAGAACCCGATACTTGTTGATAAGTCCGCCCCTGGAGCCGAGCCCGAGCTCGATCAGGCTCGAGCTGTTTAACATATTAAAGCTCGATTCGAGCTTGACTCGGTTCGAGCTTTATTTCTAAAGCTCGAGTTTGGCTTAGGCTCGACTCGTTTAGTATTTATTAATTAATTGATATTAATTATAATTATTATGCATATAATTTAGTTATTTTATATATTTATATAAATGGTAATTATTATTATATAAATATATGTTTAATATATTAATAAAAAATAAATAAACAGAAAGCTCGTTTAGGCTCGCGAGCCAGCTCGAGCTCGACAAGCGAAGCTCGGGCTCGGGCTCATTTACTAAATGAGTCTGTTTTTATGCTCGGGCTCGAGCTCGTTTAAGCTCGGCTCGTTCGAGTTTTTTTTTAGCCGAGCTCGAGTATCTCGCGAGTAGCTCGGCTCGTTTACACCCCTAGTTGTGGTGATTGTGTTGAGTGGGAGACAAAGTAGAGGGTTCTTTTATTTATATATATATATATATATATATAGGTATATGATCATATACAAACATGTATCTTTCTACAAACTGTAAGAACCAACAGTTTAATGACATGTGTCCTCAATTAAAAAAAATAATTTAAGGGTATTTTAGACTTTTTATACCCTTTTATTTATATCTAATTAAAAACAATAATTAAATTATCCCTAAATTCATGCAAGATTAAATCAAATCCTAATCCCTAAACCTATTCTTCATCATCAAATCAACACCGTAATCAGCATAATTATCAACACTATAATCAGCATCATCAAGAGCACCGTAATCAGCATCATCAGGAGCACCGTAATCAGCATCATCGTCAACACCATAATCAACACATCATCAACATCATCACCATAATCTGCACATCCGACGGTAACATCCCACACCACCACCGTCAGCATATCCCGTAATCAGCATAACACTGTAAAAAAAGTATAACAATATAGCGCTCATATTAAAGATAAAAAAATACTTGATTTTATGGTATAATAATTTTTCAAAAATAATGAAGTATATAAAAGTTATTATAGTTTAATAAACTTGTTGGAATTAGTATTTAATGGGAAATGACTAAATGACTAAAATACCCCTAACTTGATAGTATTAATTTTTAATTATAGGAGTTTTATTTGTAATCAATACCAACCTTTGATTTAAACTATCAATGGCTCAGATCTGTTTTTACAGTTAACACTGTTTGTAAAGGATCTCAACTCTATATAATATTTTGTTATAACGTATTTTTTTAATAAAATGGTGGGTATTTAAACTATCAATGGCTCAGATCTGAAATGTTGAAATAATAAAAAATCTCTCATGTGTAAGGCATTTGACCAGATTTAACCAATAAATTTAACTGGGTTAGGCATAAAAGATGTAACGTGCAAGATTTAGAAACACTAAGTACAAAAGTTATTTATTTTAAAGGAAAAGGAAACCGCTTGAAATTTGGTTTACAAATAAAGGACAAAACTTGCAATTCACTATACTTTTTAGTTTTATTTATACACACACATTTTATATGTAATTTTTTAAATATACACTAGAGGGTAGGCCCGTGCGATGCACGGCATGACCAACAGTTAGTGTCCTTCATTTTGTGGTGCGTTCGGGAAAAATGTTTATGCATGGATAAAAGGTAATTAGCCAAAAGACAATGTAAGAGAAGCCATACAAAACGTCATAAGAGCTTGTACCATGAGCCGGCCACACAAAATTTAAGGCGTGCATAGCACAGAAAACTTTGTTTGCGGAATGTGTTTAAGAACAAACATGTATGCCAAGTCTAAAAACATAAATTACAGAAAAAAAAACTTAAAGGAGTTCATAAAGCTTCCGGTTTTATTCAATAATTCACGAAATCTTCTGCCGCTAATGCATGCCCATGTAGTCGCCCTTCCCCTTAGTAGTTTCTTGTCTACAACAGGTTTAAGCAAGTAAACATAAGCAACGGCTATGAGTTAGTCAAATCAAATATCTTAACATATGTGCATGTATGACTCTCCATACATGACTAACCCATAAAAATCATTGAGAGAACTCACTACCATATGAAAACCTTAAATCATATTACAATATGCAACAATAAATTAAATAAAACCAGACTAAATTGTAACTGCCTAAAAACTTGAAATGAAATAAAACCGGACTAAATCATCACCAACACATCAACCATTTTAATATTATCCCAAATTAACATGGAACAAAAGTTAAGAAACGATTTTAATCATGTTAATAGCAACTGAAACAATAAGTTAAGAAACGATTTTAATCATGTTAATAGCAACTGAAACAATAAGATGAGATAATACAATCATTGATTAACCAAATAATATTCATGACTGAAGGTCATTTACAATTTGGTTCAAGATCATCTAGCATTGACAAAAACCATATATCAATAGCTACCTCTTGTAGGGAGATCAAGGTTCAATTCTTGAGAGGTGTAATTTAGTATAGTATTAAAGGGGGGAAAAGTTTAATTCAAAAAAAAATAGTTACCAGACCAATGTCATTATTGATTATCCTAACCTTGGTACTCATCTGAACTTCCCCTTGACTAAACTTTGTCTCTTGGATGGCTTCACTTTATCTTCACAATATACTCTTCAATGTGGGGGCACCAACAGGACGGGTTTAGATAATCTCAACTATAAATCTGATAATAAAAGCTTGTCCCAAACCCAGCCCAAAGCCCGTCAAATATCTATTGGGTGTATATTCGTCGGGTATTGGGTATACTCACGGGTTTCGGGTATACCTGCGGGTTTATTAAAATTACCCGTTATAATTATCACATCGTATAAATTCTTCTCATTCTATATCTATATTATGTGAACTCAAAACAAAACAAAACAAAATAAACAAAAGAGTTGCCACAGATCACTAATTAAAAATCAGATTAGATAAAACTAACAGTTGCAAAAACTAATAAATACTCTCATGCTTGAACTAAGATGTTCTCTTAATTTACATATTTAGAAATACTGAGTGGTCGTGATGCCATAATATAATAGGTGAATCTAGTTGTGGTGGTTTGTCCAATAAAAATAATAACCATCGATTATTATGTAGACATTCTCTAATTCTTGTTTGATTGCTCATTAAATAAACATATTAGAGACATCATTAAGATTTAAGAAGCTACTTTTACCAATGGTGACACAATCATGGACGCATATAACAGCTAAAAATTTATATCACTTCACTTGCTTTACACATAATCAAATTTGACATGCCCATATTTAGAAAATAAAAAAAAAAGAAATTATTTCGGGTATACAATTGGGTAAATGGGTTTACGTCATCGGGTAATCAGGTCGTATATCACCAATTCACCATATGAATGTGAGAAATCAATATTAAAGATAAATGATGAATCAATAATATCAACTATAACAGATAACAAAGTCGGCTAACAAAACACTTTAATTACCATATGAATGTGAGAAAACAGAATTGCTCACCAAGTATAGAATGCATCTGATCCCAGACTCATCAGAGTGCCACAAAAAAAGAGCAGATTTGAAACTTCAAACGAAATAACCACACCCGAAATGGCTCCAAATAACGCACCCATTCTCTCTTTCTTGACCAATCAAAGCACCAGTCAATGCACCCAACAAAGTACCGATTGCAGATTCAAAACACCAACCATCAGCTTCAATCAAGACCCAAAAAGATGATCAAAAGTGTTAATATTTTCTAATAATTCCAAGCTACGTAACGTTTCTTCAAAAGGCACCAAATTCACCCTAACATAACAACTTTGCAATCAAGAACGTATAAATTGGGATCAAATAAGAGAACACATAAATACCCAATTCAAACAAAGGAAAACCCAAATCAAATAAGTATAAAATTAAATACACACCAAATTTAATTTATAACATAAAACATATTGTAAAAATATAATATTACAGAAATGGGTTAAACGGGTCAACCGCCAACCCGACCAGGTTGACCCGAACCTGACCCGAACCCGTTTAGATAACAAACTCATACAACAATAAAGAACAAAAACATTTAAAATCGCAATAGAAAAAGATGAAAGACCTCGACATTATGTGCCTCCTCTGTTCCTTTTGATTTTGGTTCATGGAACAAAATACCTGCAATCAATCACTTCTTAGCCACCTATCTATATGTATGGGAGGGTTTATAAATTCTTTAAACCAATCTTACCGAATTAACTAACTGAATAGCAGCAAATGCCAACTGAAGCAACTCGTCTTTATTCAACACAGAATTTTCCGAAAGCAATGTCGACAAACTATCCAGCATATCCTCGAGCCTAGAACAGAATCCATTAAACGATCTACAATCAAAACATCAACTCGTTAAACCAAACAATCAAAAACCTCATTAATCAAATCAGTCATTATACATCTTACTTATTCGCATCATTAACCGTTATACCCTCTAACCCGATCCGAATCACATCAATCCACTTCTCAACATCACCCCCTGCAACAGAACTATCATTGAGGGTAAACTAAAAAAATTCCCATAGTAAAACCTTTCTTTAATCTAACATAAGAGAATTCTAATAAGTCACAATTTACAAATTATCTTTCTACGTGAAAGGTGTGCTTTTTTGGTCATATTATCTATTAACTTCTTAAATAATATTAATATTTTTTTGATAAACCCTCAAAAATCTGATTGTTACAACCTCAAACACCAGAAACACATCAAAAACACTATCTTGTTAATTATACATATCACTTTATCCCTTTCAAACCATAAATCCAAACACCCTTTACGCGCTACGCTCACAACAAAAAAAAAGATAAGAAACGAAAACCAGACCCACATACACACACACACACATATATATATAGAGAGAGAGATGACCTGGGCGTTTACTGCTAACTCTCCAAACTGAAGATCGAACTCTTGCAGCTCTTGTCATCCAAAATCTCGCCTGACAAACAAAGTTGTGAAGTAACAGTAAATCAACAAACAGATATGAAACGAAAAACCAAAGAACAAAATAGAATAAAGTGCATAAAGGGGTAACGACCATGAAGTGGGAGTGGTAAATTAGTGTTATCCGGTCAAACGTAACAGTAGCCGGAGCAAAAATCAAGGGCCGTCGAAATACCTGTATCACCGGTTTTATGACCGGATGTTCAAGGAAGAGTAGGGATATCAAGGATCAGTTTAGGGTTAGAAATTGAAATAATAAATAATAGCTATGTCACAGAAAACCGACTTGATTAAAAGTGTGGTCGCCAGTCACCGGAGCACCAAACGCAAATACTGATTTCAAACATCAGAACACCGATCAAATTTCGATTAAATATCTACAGATTCAGATCAAATATAAGTTGTAATCATCTGTATTGAAATCACAAACAACATCAAAATACGGAATTGCTTCCGAATATACACTCAACATGGGTAAAAAAAATCAAACGGTGGTTACCTAAAGATGCGATTAGAGAGAGAGTTCTGGCTACCGATACGAAAAGGAGAGCGAGCGGCTTTGGCTTGAGAGGATGCACGCGCCGCTGCGCTACGGAGGGATGATGACCGGAAAATTGATCGGACGGCAGTCGCTGTAGTCGCCATTGTGTGTGTGGTGTACGTTGTTTTGATCCGGTTGCTATCAAGGGTTTTGAGTTTTGGGAGATATAAAGAAAGAAAGTGAAGAGGTGATTTTAAAATAGAACAATAATTTACGGTATAAACACATGCGCAATGAATGTGGAGGTCAATATTACCATTCTATCAAATGCCAATTAAAAGACTATGTAACTGAAAACTCTTAAATTATGCAAGGATTCATGTATTTATTTTTGTGTAAATTCATATACGTTTTTTTTTAATATTTACTTAACAAAAACTCATGATATTAGTTATGTTTATAATTCTAATTTCTCCTTTAATTCCATTAATTTAGAGTTAATGGAAGGAGATGAAGAGTTGTTCTTAAAATTCCTTTAATTCTATTCTTTAATTCCATTAATTCAGTTACGTTTATCTTTAATTTTATTTTAAGCCTAATTTGTTAGAATTATAATATTAATTTTATTAACTAAATTTCTAAGTAACCCGCGCGTTGCGGCGGAGTCAATAATTTACAGTGTTGTACACATTTTCCTTTTGTTTATCAGTTGTTTCGGTTTTTTGTTAGGGTCTGAATTACTTAAAAGAATTGGTAATAACATCCCGCAAGTTGCCGTAGATCAAGCCATTTTGACCCGTTCCATAAATATTACCCAGTTGACCCGTTCAATAAAATTTACTCATTTAACCCGTTGAAAATGGAAATATGAATTTGAGCCTATCATGAATCTTTATTGCATAAATAAAAAAGTAGCAATAATGTCCCCATTTCATGGCCATTTTGTTAGCTTTACAATTTGTTGTTTATGTGGTGAATGACAAAACAAACTTCTTCACTTCACTTCAGTCCCACACATTCACAAAATGATAGTTACTTAATTATAAATACATGTTTAAAAAATAATATCATCCAATTAATCATGCAAAACCTACATTTTCTTCCTGAGATCTATTGAAAGATTTAATGAAAAAATGACTTGCAGAATCACAGCTCATCTTATAGCATGACCTTTTCATCTAATAATCAACTTTAGCAAACGGAAACCGTCAAACTTCACATATAATCAATTTTGTAATTTAACGTGTAATCGTGTACTTTGATGTCTATTGGCAAATATATATATATATATATATATATATATATATATAGCATTGATCCACAAATTTCAGCATACATGTGATGGATGATGCTTAAAAGTGTGATGGATGATGCTTAAAAGTCTTAAAAACTATTAATAATTAAAAAAAAATCCGTTAGTAAGAATAAAGTAAAACCTTGTCTAACTTCCTAGTCTGAGTGTAGAATTTAATGACGGGTAGAGTATAAGCTTCAAACACTATTAAGGCAGCATCTGTAGCATCAGCAACAACAATTCCGATGTCGGCCTTCTTCAAAGCAGGGGCGTCGTTCACACCATCTCCAGTCATCCCACAAATGTGTTTTGTTTCTTGTAACCTGGTGACAATCTCATACTTGTGTTCTGTATATTTAGATCAAAAGATTCAGTTTATCAAGAAACAAATCACATATAACATCAATCAAAGGAGCACCAACCTCAAAAAAAATCCATCAACTTTCTCTGTCAACTCTTCAATAAGGAGTGCTGCAATGCAATGGATGCATCGTTCGTTGTGGCCACCGAGCAAAGAAGAGGAAGGGTACATGTTTGTTCCCATACCAAGTCGTCTATCAGTCTCCTTAGCAATGGCAAGTTGATCGCATACAGTCGTATTTAGACGAAAACAAAAATAAAAAATAAAAGTAGTTATTCAATATAATCAGAAGATATAATTGATTACCAGTAATCATGTTGACATTTACACCAAAATGGAGAGCTCCGTTAATGGTCTTAGCACT
This sequence comes from Helianthus tuberosus, assembly GCA_030545235.1. Classification (NCBI taxonomy): domain Eukaryota; kingdom Viridiplantae; phylum Streptophyta; class Magnoliopsida; order Asterales; family Asteraceae; genus Helianthus; species Helianthus tuberosus. Next base: position 40,082,705 of record CM060446.1, on the reverse strand, counting down.
GTCATGCATTACAAAGACAACAAATTGCCATGGGCCACCTGCGATTTCTTTTGTTTTTTCATGCACTTCCTACAAAATTATCACAATGAAAAAGGTAAGTAATCAAGATAAAAAACAATTGTATGTGAATACAAATTCCCGATTTGGTTTGCGTTTTTCAAAATCGATCACATTTCTCAATGAGTAATCCACAGTATAAAACTTCAACCGATTGATGTTTTGGCAATCAAATGTTACCTTTTGTTTTCCCTATGATGAAAGTGGTTTTATTTTACCGGTGGATTACTGAAAGATATTGTCAGTGACTCCTTCAATGAAATCCCACAAACGACTCCCATTGTTCTTGATGAAATCGCACAACTCCAATAGATTGTTGATAGATTTTGAATGCCCTAGGTTTTGGGGTAACGATTGAAGACTGTAATGCGTAACCTCTCTAAACTTCTCCCTAAACTACCCGGAAACCACTGTCTTATGGTTTTCTTTCATAATGGCCGATGAGGAACCAGAACATGAATCATCAGAAGCTGAAGCATTCAATATGTAATTAACATTCTATGTCTTAAAACATTGGATTTAACCCCTCTAAAATGGCTTACTCATCCTTGTACATGATGCTTGATAACTTGTAAACTAAATTAACTATTATTTTTCAACTAATTAATTATAGTCCCTAGAGATCCATTTCAATTAATTATAATCGGTTAGAATTAAGATATTAATTTAATATTCATGTTGGAAGACAAATTTACCCCTAAAACATAATTAATACATGCATTGTGTATTGTATACCAAACATTTCTATTTGTACCTCTTAAGTTTTAAGAAGTCCTTGGGGAAATGCTTTATAATATAGTATACATATTATTTTAAGTATTGCATTTAAAACTTCATAAATGTTGGTTTTAAAATAGAACATGCAACTAAATTTTAGATTATATATAGATATTTTAACACCTTGTTGACTCATTTTTTAAAATAACTGGAAGAATTTATAAGGTTTGGTCGAAATATGACAAGAATTTAGTAGGAATAGGACCACCGTTAACCACCTAACAATTAATCGACCATTACTCGATAAACAGATCACTAATAGGAGCCTATGCAACCAAATATGTATATGATGAATAAAATAAAACAATTACAAAAGAAGTTTAGTCTACCGTACGAGGTGAGGGAATAAAATGTCATATGAAAGGTTTAACGTTGATGGGCAAGGTGAAAGACAAATGTTTAGTGTGTACTTTTTCGATGATTTCTGATGTTTATTAAAATTTACTCTTCTCTGTCCGAAAAGTAAATAAAACATATAAATGTTTTTTTTTTCCATCTAAAAAAAAAAAAAACCAAAACAAAGTAACATTATATCTTTTCAGTGCTTATTATCAAAACAAAAATATTATATGAGTGATGATCAAATAGAAAGTTTATTTTGGCTAGGAATTAATAGAATTATGACATGTGGCAAAATTTAAAATAAATAGTAAGGGTATTTTAGTCATTCGTATCATTTCTTCTTCCTTCTTCTCCTCAGTAACTTCAAAACCTATCATTTTCAAAACCCACCATCTTCAACCTTTTCTTCACTTACTATCTCAATAATCACTACATTATAGTGCGATTTTCGTCACCAATCAATGATTCAAACACCCGATCAACGTGTTTTTCAGCTTTTTTTTATTAAGAAAACCCAGTTTAATTTCATTCAAAATCTCGTTTTTCCCCTTCATTTTGAAGATAATCACTCGATCCGTTCGATTCGATCGATCGCTGATAAGTGTTTCTATCATTCAAATTTCGTCAATCGTTGAAGAAATCGACTTCGATCCATGTAAGAAATTCTTTAATTTCATTTTTACGATCTGGGTTTTTTTAGGCCATTGCGTTTTACGATCTTGACGGGGGTCTGGGGGCAACGCCCCTGGTAGCAGGGTCCAAGGGGCGGCAACCCCTGGGGTCGATTAAATTGCTTTAATAAAAATGCATCAGAAAAATTAATTTTCTGTAAATTGCCTCTGGAAAACTGCATTCGTAAACTGCATTGGTTCAGACAATTCACAACACAGACAAAACTGGTTCAATGCGTTTTAGAGAGAACACTTTTTTTGGTGTTTTTAGGCCATTGCGTTTTAGAACCAAGACATTTTTATGTGTATTCTGGCTATTGCGTTTTAGAAAAACACATTTTTGAAGTGTTTTTAGTCATTGCTTTTTAGGTAAAACACATTTTTAGGTGTTTTCAGTACATTGCGTTTTAGAGAGAACACTTTCTTTTGTTTTTTAGGCCATTGCGTTTTAGAAATAAGTCATTTTAAAGTGTTTTCTGACCATTGCGTTTTATAAATAAGATATTTCTTTGTGTTTTTTGTGTATTGCGTTTTAGGTAAAACACATTTTTATGTGTTTTCAGTCCATTGCGTTTTAGAAAACAGACATTTTAAGTGTTTTCTGGCCATTGCGTTTTAGAAATAAGACATTTGTTTGTGTTTTTTATGCATTGCGTTTTAGGTAAAACACATTTTTATGTGTTTTCAGTGCATTGCGTTTTAGAAAGTACAATTTCTTTTGTGTTTTTAGGCTATTGCGTTTTAGAAATAAGACATTTTTTTTGTGTTTTCTGGCCATTGCGTTTTACAAATAAGACATTTCATTGTATTTTTGGTGCATTGCGTTTTAGAAAAATGTCATTTTTAGGTTTTTTTCCATTGCGTTTTACGCAACTGGGTTTTCGAATTTTTTTTTCAAAAATATAGCAATAGTATACTCGTTTTAAAGATAAAAAACGCTCGTTTTTTGGTGCAATTTTTATAAAAAAATAATGTCGTATGAAAGAGTTATTAACGTTTAAAAAATGAGGGGGAACTGGACGAGAGAGAAGCTATTGTTGTGGAGTGACTAGAATACCCTTACACAACCCACACGCCTCTTTTTTTGATCTTCAATTTCACTCATTTAATCTTAGCCCTTGATTAAATCTACTGATTGTCAAGATTACTTCCTAGCCTTCCTAGCTAAATAAACTTTCTATTATATCCTAACCCAATATTATATAACTGATAATAAGAACTTAACGGATAAAAGTATTGGGGTTATGCTCAAAATTATAATTTATTGCGTTGTGTTTTAGTTAAGCATGTCGGTTGAGGCTAAATTTGGGCTCACGTATTAGCCTAACTCAACTGTATACTGGGAGATAAATGAAACAAGTCAAACAATCATAAGAAATAACTTAAGAGGACTCAGGTTTGTTTGAATAAACTAGTTGGTTGTAATTCTTTTCTTAAAAATAACCTTTGATTGAGAAAAAAATTATCGATGGAATGAATATGTAGTGGATCACTAAGAGAGTAAGTGCTTTAATGGTGGCTTGTGATTGCCTTAGTTATTGTTTGTTTTTTGAAACATGATAGAATTGGTACTTGCATAAGAGATAGAATTTGAAGGAATTAGATTTGAAATTTAAATAATTAGATAGAAACTGGATTCTACATATCTCGGCCATCCAATCGGGTGAGACAGTTCGGGATAGTGGCGACCAAGTCGGATTTAGATGTTTTGAGTCGGTGATGGGTCGGGCCGGGTCGAGACGTTTCAGGCGGTCAGTTCGAGACATAACGGTTCTGTAACGGGCAGGGTTGGATCGAGACCTTTCGGGTCGGTAATGAACGGAGTCAAGTCGACATGTTTCGAGTCGGTAACAGGCCAGGTTGAGACTTTTCGTGCTGGTAACGAGTCGAGTCTGTATGAGTCGTTTCGGGTCGGGCCAGGTCGAGATGTTTCGAGTCGTTAATGGGTGGGGTTATTTCAGGTCATTAACAGACCGGGTCGTGTCAAGACATTTTGGCTTATTAACTGTAACATTTGCAAATTTCAATCGTTGTACACTTTCGATCGTTTTTCGTGTTTAATAAAATTTTATATTTTATTTACGAAATACGTAATCGTACGATCGAGCAAGACGATATTCATGACATTTTCAGAACAAAATCCTTGTACATATGCCTTTATACCATTCAAATCACCTACACAATGAGTTAAAAGGGTTAAAAATGGAAAAAGTGTGATAATACAAGTCCAGGGCTAAAACTGTCAAAAAATAAAATGTTTGCATCTGGGGGCCTTGCGGACATCAAGACCTAAGCCTTACGGTCCGTAAGCCACGCCCAGGCAGCAGATTCATGTTTGTAGCAACTGTTTGCTGCAGAAATTGCCACCTTTCTCATCTTTGCCACCTTTAATCTGGTCTTGAGACTTGTTAGGACACTAAGCAACCTTAGGACACCTCACATAACACTTGTCAAGCTCTCATTGATCCTAAATTAGTATAAATAGGCTTAAGTTCTTGAGAGCTCTTCACACCATTCTTTTCTTTCACTCTTAAACACTCTCTTGGAGCTTGCTTCTACACTTGAAGTCTCCTTTCTTGAGTTCAAAGCTTCTTCCAAACACAAGTAAGTGTTTCTCCTAGTCTATTTTATTTATTTGGCTAGTTATGAGCCAAAAGTCAAGCAAATTGACTTTTGCAATGACTTTCGGTTCTGACCATTTTGGTCACGTGATCGTAACAACGAAGGTGTTAATCCCTTGCGATAACACCCTCTGATAATCACGTTTAGTAGACGAAATGACGAGTCAAACTTTCATGAAATAAAAGTAAAAAACGCATAAAAGTGCATTTTACAACAAATGTGTTTTCAAGTATTAAAGCTTAAAGTTTTGACACCAAATCAGTTTTATAATAGTACTAGACGTGTTTTAACATATCTAGCTCGTCATTTCTAGTTTATCGCTTATTCCTTAATCGAAAGTCGAGCGGTTTGACTTCTACTTTGACTTTCAAATCTAACCCGTTTGGTCAACCTTAGTATCCGACCAAGCCCATATATATGACCACAGTAATATAGGGAATAATCCTCTGAGGTTATACCTTATGTTCATGTCGTTTGATAGGTTAACGAGTCAACTTTAGATACTTTTAAAATGTCAAAATTACCCTTTTTGCGTAAAATAGTTTAAACTTATGCGAGCAATATTTTTGACATATAAACTGATCATACAACATTAGTAAACATGTTTTGACATATCGGACTCGTCATAGGACTCACTCGATCATCCGGACCCGTAACTACGCATAATGTGACAACTGTCAAAATTTCAGGTATCCGTACAATTATTAAACAATGATTAGTGCTTAATGACTGTGCTGAAATTCAATTAATGACTTGCATTGCTTTCTGATTATTTGCCATATACATACATGTGCATCACATATTTCAAATGATATATAATTATTGCATGCAAACTTTATTAATTCAAATGATGCACGAAACACAGTTAGCACAGTTATCAGACAAATGCTGACGGAGTTCAGTACATAGACAGATATTGTGTTGAGATACAGAATGAGCCAGAAACCAAGTATTACACTAGTATAGTGTGTAGGAAAGTAAGGATCACAAAACTGCCTTCCTAGTGATAGTTTAAGTACCGGAAAGTGCCTAAAACTCACATAAACTGCACAATTCTGCAGAAAATCAGCAAAATCAGCATTTAAACACACTAATATCATGCAGAAAAATGATTAAATGGTCCTCTATGCTTTCCTAAGTGTCGGGAATCAAAACTGTCACAAAGGTAACATAAAGCTCACTAAACTGCATAGTTTAGCACCTTAACGAACCGGTAACCAACCGAACAACCGGACACTACCCGAAATACCAAATTTTCACTAGAAGCACTGTTTTAACATTACCAAGCTAGTTATGGTTCTCGAACATCATAACACATCATATAATAACTAGTAACTAAATACCTAACTAGATACTTGAATTTTAACCATAAACTAACTTTCTAGTTACAACCTAAGCCTATACCCCCCCACACCTAGTTCACGGCCCAAACAAGGGCCCAACTACTGATTTTATTTAGTTATTTTATTGGATCATGTTGGTTCTTGAAAGACATATGAACCATTGGAAAATTGTGAGTTAGGAAGTGTATAAGTTTAACCTTGAGACATAACCTTCATTTCTCTAAACCACACAACACACCACTTCTCTTCTTCTTCCCCCTTCACCTCACGACCGAGAACAACAACAACACCATCACCATCATCACTTCATCTTCATTCAATTCTACATATACTCAAAGGTGCTAGAAGACATATAAGGAAGCTTGGAGCCTTTGGAAGCTAAAGGACCTTTCTCTTGTGCTTTTATCCACTTCATTTCTTCTATTGATCATCCCTAGCCTTGAGCTAGTAGTAAGAACACTCTACACTTCATTTTACATCTTGTTTAAGTGGTTAAAGAATGATACATGTTGTTAATCATGAAGAACACTAAGAATCTTGAACTTGAAACTTGAACAAAAGCTTAAAATCATAAGAAATCATGATGTTCATGTGTTGTTATGCTTGTTGATTGTTGTTTACTCATGTTATTGATGTAGATCATCATATGATCTTGCTAGATAATGATTAAAAACATAATCTAGCAAGATGAGATGATGAAAATGTTAAAGATCAAGAGATCATCCTCATGTAAATCATGAACTTGAAAGAATAAGTTGTTTTCTTGATTAAGTGATGATCAAAGTGTCTATAAAATCTTGTAAATCTATGATATCAAGAATGTTTTTTTTTTTCAAAAAACCAAGTTAAAAATACAAAGTTTACTTAATCTTGGTTCTTAAAGAAATAAACCACATTTTTGGTGGTTAATAAAGTGTAGGATCATGTATTTAACAAGAAAAATCCAAGAAGAAACATTTTTTGAAAATGTAATTACAAGTTGTAAAGAACTAATTTCTTTAAAAATGATATTTTTAAAGAAACAACCACACTTTAAAGGGCAACTAAGCTTACTAAACACACTAGTAAGTTACTACAAATTTTTATAAATTTTCAAGTTCATGAAGTAGTAGTTTATGCTTGTTTTTGGCAAATTGTTAAGTGTAGATTGATTTGTTGTTGATTTACAAAAGAAAATGATATGCCATGAAGGCATGGAAACCTCCATTTTTAGGGGAAACTATAGCAAATTTTTTCTAAAAATTAAACACTTAGAGAAATATTTTTAAACAAATATTTACAAGTATATTTTTAACCATGAATTTTCATATAAAGTTTGCCATAATTTTTGTTACAAAAATTATAAATATTGGAGGTTGGTTTTTATAAATAAAAGTGACTAAATATGTATTTAGGAAATATATATTTAGAAGTCACCATGTTTGTGATTATTTGTATATTATATGTATTAGTTATATTATTTTAGGACTTGAAATAATATAACTCATCAAAATACCAAAAATTACAATCCAAAATATGACCAGAATTCCAAGGAATAAATATACAAATTATACCCAAAATATTGGAGAAACCAAACAAAGGAATATAACTTACAAAATATTCCGGAAAATTTATTCGTAAGTATATTTTGGAAAATAATATTTTGGACACCAAAAGAACAAAAATATGATTTTTACAATTATTACAAAAATATATCATATTTTTTACAAGGAGAAAATATAGTATTTTTGGCAAGTAAAAATACATATATTTTTCTTGAAATTATCAGAAGATGTATTATTTTTGGAAGAAAATGAGTGAACTGCCATTTTGGTCCCTGTGGTTTGGGCACTTTTGCCATTTTAGTCCAAATCTCAAACTTTTTAAATCTGGGTCCCTGTGGTTTCGTTTTTGTTGCCATTTTAGTCCAAAACTCAAAAAACCCCTTATTTGACTGTTGAAAGTTGTATATTTTGTCTTCTTGTTCAGGGTCAAATTGGTCATTTTATGAGTTATTATAACAAATAAAAAAAACTCAACCCTCACCCTCTTCACCCCTTATCTGCACTCTCTCTCTCTAAACACACCTCACCTCTTCATCTTCAACCTTAAACCACCATAACCAAACTGCCACAACCCTCACCACCCTCTTCACCCCCGTCACCCCTTTATCTTCAATCTTCAACCACCATAACCAAACCACCACAGCCTTCACTATCGTCGCACCACCACCATTGTTACTCAGAAAGAGAGAGAGAGAAACGAGTTACACAGAGAATCCAAAAGAGAGAGAAGGAGAGGGAGGTTCACTGGTCTTGATCGGAGGTTCACCGGCAACCACTATCGCCTTCTATTTTGCTTTACCGGTGGTTCACAGGCCGTGACTGGAACCTCTTGTAGGAATCGCAGCTACGAATCCGACCGTCGTCGTCTATTCACTGTTGAACTCTCTTCTCCGCCATCTAAACACCCTACGTCACCGCCGAGTGCCTGAACCGTAGCTCGTAGTAAACATCCTCTTTGAAACCCTAGCCATCATGACCTTTAAATTCCTTAACGATGTCGTCACCATGGACCATGGTAACCACTGTCTAACACGGTTACACGCTACCGAACTTGTGGTTGTCTGAATCGGAACCATCTCGATCTTCGTTTTTTGGATGCAGTAAATGGTGGTGGTGTTACAGAGATAAGGAAAGAGAGAAAGAGTGGTGTTATGGTGGTGGGGGCAGTGTGGTGGGGGTGGGTTGGTGATGAGGGTGATGGCGGTGGTAGGGATAATGTTAGGGTGGTGGTTCAAAATGAGATCAGTGGATTCTGTGTGGGGAAGATGATGTTCTGGGAAACGATTTGGGGAAGATGATGTTTTTGGGTTTATTATTTTTAATTAGTTGTGAGTTATAATAATTCTAAAATGACCAAAGTGCCCCTAAGAATAAAGACAAAATAGAAGGTTTTAAGTTTAGGAATCTGGCCAAATTTGAAATTTGGACCAAAATGGCAACAAAAACGAAACCACAGGGACCCATATTTAAAAAGTTTGAGATTTGGACTAAAATGGCAAAAGTGCCCAAACCACAGGTACTAAAATGGCAGTTTACTCGAAGAAAATATATATCTCTTCAAACAAACATGAAATACATTATTTTTGGGAGAAATGTATTTTTTTTAAATAAACTTGAAATATCTTATTTTTGGATGAAAAATAGATTTATATATATTTTCTAAGTTAGACTTGGAAATATATTATTTTTGAGACTTGTATAACATTTATAAATATTTTTGCCAAGGGAAAAATTATGAATAATTTTTCTAAGTAATATTTCTTAAAATATATATTTTGGAAATATATATTGATGTATTTTTATTAAAGATTTTATTCCGGAAAAGTTAATACAAAAATTAAGTATAAGGATACTTAATAAACGCAATAAAAATACGTATTCTCGTACGTATAAATACACACCGGAATACGCCACCGATACTTGGCAAAAATATACTAGTATAAGAATACGAATACAAATATACCCATCATTGAGAAGGATATACATGTATAAATACATAAAAAGTAACAAGTTAAAATGTATTATTTTAACTATTATTCCAAAATTTAATAAATATAATTTAAGTTAAAATATTTATTATTTTAACAAATAATTATATAACTTGGAATAATATGGAAGACAATGAAACGTAACTCAAAGACACTAATTAATATGAAGTCAAGGCACGGCCCACTCGTCTAATACATCGTAGTACGTTGTACACCAGAGGAAACCTTGAGTTACAGTCGGATTTGAAGAACGCAAAACTGTTTACAAACGTTTATATGTGGTATGGTTAGCTAAGGAAAGGTACTGCTAGATCATGTGAGTGGTGGGTACAACGCTTAAGACCACTAATCCTCGTTGTAGGACCAAGGGACATGAGTGATAGATCTATTTGGGTGTAGCGAGCCCCGCCCATGTGGACCAGGGTTTTGGCCCATGAGGTGACTATGTCTTACAGCCGGAAGCCCGGTGCAAAATCTGCTAGGTTTGAGCCTTCCTGCATCACGTCACACATATTAATGGCCTTGCAAACCATTAATCGATCTGTTTTCCTTGTTTGCTTTCATACCGGGTTTACAAACATACATACTTACAATGATTTCAAAGGTTTATTCGTGCACACATACAAAACACATAAACTCGCTCAACTTTTGTTGATGTTTTCAAACTACATGTATTTCAGGGAATTAAATGTGGATCTGGCGGGCGTTTGGAGGTTTCAAGTAATGATGGGAATAAAAGATGTCATCCGAAGTCTAAGGGTATGGATGGTGTCACGGCCCCTGACCCGGTTTGACCCGTTTCAGGAGCCGCGGGACAGAAAATCCCGTGGTATTTATTTAATTAATTTGACAGCGGAAGACTTTATCAGGATCTTTTTAAAACTGAAATTTCCCGATTATTTTATTTTATAATTCGGGATAAAACCCCGGTAATTTACAATCATATGATTTCGCTGAGAAATCTTTATTTTACAAAACATGTTTCTTTATTTTATATTGAGCCACTTCCTTAAGCTTGTAGTGCTTCGCGGCACTTTTCCTGAATCACAATAGATCACCTGAAACATGTTTGAAAAAGCTTTTGTTAGCGGGAAATACTGGTGAATCATTCTTTTTACTAAAACGACGCGTTTGTTATAATTTACAGTATTAAGAGCGATTACAATGTTTCCATATATCAACCAACTACCCACAGTATTTGTCACTCGAACATCCATCGGTAACCTCAGAGTCCAATGGTGTCTGTGACTATGGTCATATCACCTATTGGCTACCCCGTTGTCCAATGGTGACGGTTATCAAGTAATGTATACAAGACCCCACATACCGGCTGTAATTTGGTGATTACAAAGACTTAATCCCTGTAATTATAACTTTGAAAATATTTAAGAATTTATAAAGTACTTTGATAAAAAGAGAATGACTCACATTGCAGATTTATGTGGACAGAGCCTAGCCTACTGATTAGCCTTTTAACCTAAATTTAATAACATGCACACGAACTCAGTTAGTAACTAATACAGCATTTACGATAACTCACGAGATTAAACCCTCACAACGAATGACAAAGTGTGATACTTAAACATCCATTGAATTCACGACGAATGACAAAGCATAAGCCCTAATGTGGGCAGCACTTAAACATCCATTGGATAGTTTTAATCGATCGGACATTAAATCGTAGCAGCGATCGAGTTAATACCCGGTATCGGAGCAGCGCCTCGATAATATTGAAAGTAATTTCGACTTCGGAGTATTATAACTTTGTTTTTGAAAGTTTGTTTTGACACCATCAGACTGTGCATGCAACAAGCTATTTATAGCTGAAAAATAGGGTTCAAGCGGCCCGCGTAAACCACCCCATATATCTTACGCGGCCCGCGTGGCCGCCTAGTCTACGAGTAGGGTTGATCGGTCATCAGTAGGTTAGCCAGCTGGTCAATACGTGGATCCAGAACACTTATCCGGTCAAACAAGTCTTGACGCGACCCGCGTAAGACCATACATGTCTTTTACGCGGCCCGCCTGGAACCCAGAATTTTGTTTTTCTTGATTTTAAATATGGTTTAGGGTTTCAGGGGTCCTGGTTTTTACTTATGGGTATTTTTTAGGATAATTTTGAGAGTCCTTACATTCTCCCCATCTTATTTAGAATCTCGTCCTCGAGATTCATTGGAATAAGTGAGGATACTTTCGCTTCATCTCTGATTCCAGCTCCCAAGTGTATTCGGGTCCTCTTTTTGAATCCCACTTGACTTTGACCAGTACTAACCGTTTGCGTTTGAGAAATTTCACCTTTCTGTCTTCTACCTGAAGAGGTTTCTCAACAAATTTTAACTTTTCGTTTACCTCTATATCTTGAAGAGGTACTTCCAAAGATTCATCTGATAGGCATTTCTTGAGGTTGGATATATGAAATACGTCATGTACTCCGGCTAACTCTTCTGGTAGTTGTAAACGATAAGCAACTGGTCCTATACGTTGGATCACTGAAAATGGTCCTACGTATCTTGGACTTAACTTTCCTTTCTTACAAAATCGAACTACTCCTTTCCAAGGAGAAACTTTTAATAGTACTTTGTCTCCAACTTGAAACTCAAGTGGCTTGCGTCTATTGTCTGCATAACTCTTTTGACGATCTCGAGCCGTCTTTAATCTTTCCTTGATTTGAGAAATTTTGTCGGTCGTTTCTTGCACTATTTCAGGACCTGACAATTGACTTTCTCCTATTTCTGCCCAACAAACTGGAGTTCTGCACTTTCTTCCATACAGTGCCTCGAATGGGGCAGTTTCAATGCTTGCATGATAACTATTGTTATAGGAGAATTCGATCAATGGTAGGTGATCATCCCAGTTTCCTCCAAAATCTATCACACATGCTCTGAGCATGTCTTCTAGAGTTTGGATTGTCCTTTCACTTTGTCTGTCTGTCTGAGGATGATATGCCGTACTTAAATTCAGTCCATTGCTTGTTGGAAACTTGTCCAGAAATGGGAAGTGAATCGACTATCCCTATCTGAAACAATGGAGAGTGGAACTCCATGTAAGGATACGACTTCATCTACATATAACTTTGCCAACCTTTCCATGCTAATGGTTTCTTTCATAGGTAGAAAATGAGCTGACTTGGTTAATCGATCCACAATTACCCAAATCGCATCATTACCTTTTCTGGTTTTGGGCAACTTAGCAACAAAATCCATTGTTATGAGTTCCCATTTCCATACAGGCATTTCTAATTGTTGTAGTAGACCTGAAAGTTTCTGGTGTTCTGCCTTAACTTGTGAACAAGTAAGACACTTAGAAACGTATCTAGCTATATCCTTTTTCATGCCTATCCACCAAAAATTATTTCTTAAATCTTGGTACATTTTATTGTTTCCAGGGTGCATGGTATACCTAGATTTATGAGCTTCTTCTAAAATCTTAACTCTTAAATCTCCTTGTTTAGGTATCCAAATTCTTTTCTTGTGGAATCTCCAAATTCCATCATCTCCTTGTTCTAAGTCTTTTATTTGTCCCTTCATTCCTTCAGCAACGTCCTCTAATGCTTTTTTTTTTTGTACATTCTTCAGTTGCTCCATTAAATCTAATTGTAAATTTAATCTGAGAGCACGAACTCGTCTTTGTTTCTCATGATTCTTACGACTCAAGGCATCTGCAACTACATTTTCCTTTCCTTCATGATATTGAATATCACAGTCGTAGTCACTTAGGATTTCCATCCATCTCATTTGCCTCATGTTTAATTCTTTTTGCCCAAATATGTATCTTAAACTTTTATGATCCGTATAGACAGTAAATTTACTTCCATACAGATAATGTCTCCAAATTTTAAGGGCAAAAATTATAGCGCCTAACTTTAAATCATGAGTTATATAGTTTTCCTCGTGCTTTTTCAATTGCCTTGATGCATATGCAATTACCTTCTTGCGTTGCATAAGCACACATCCTAATCCTAGCTTTGAAGCATCACAATATACTTCAAAATCTTCTGTTCCTTCCGGCAAAGCTAAGATTGGAGCATTTGTTAATTTCTGCTTCAAGATCCTAAAGGCTTCTTCTTGTTTAGGTCCCCATTCAAACTTAACTGCTTTACAGGTTAGCTTAGTTAATGGTACAACTATTTTGGAAAAATCCTTAATAAACCGTCTATAATATCCGGCTAAACCTATAAAACTTCTAATTTCCATTGCGGATTGCGGAACCTTCCATTTGGTAATTGCCTCTATTTTAGAGGGATCTACGTGAATACCTTCGTGATTCACCATGTGACCTAGAAATTGCACTTTCTTTAGCCAAAATTCACATTTCGAGAATTTGGCATAAAGCTTTTCTTTTCTTAACAAAGTTAAGAGTGCATGTAGGTGCTGACAATGCTCTTCCTGGCTTTTGGAATAAATAAGTATATCGTCTATGAAGACAATTATGAATTTATCCAAATACGGTTTACAGATCCTATTCATCATGTCCATGAATGCGGCAGGTGCATTCGTTAATCCGAAGGGCATGACTGTAAACTCGTAATGACCATACCTAGTTCTGAAAGCAGTTTTAGGTATGTCTTCTTCTTGTACCTTCAATTGATGATATCCAGAGCGTAAATCGATCTTAGAAAAGTATCTAGCTCCTTGAAGTTGATCAAAAAGATCATCAATCCTAGGTAATGGGTATCGATTCTTAATTGTAACCTTATTCAATTCTCTATAATCGATACACATTCGCATCGACCCGTCCTTTTTCTTTACAAACAACACTGGTGCTCCCCACGGGGATGAACTAGGTTGTATGAAACCTTTACTTAGTAATTCATCTAATTGCTTTTTCAATTCTAACATCTCGGTGGGTGCTAACCGATAAGGTGCCTTGGCTATCGGTGTAGTTCCGGGAATTAGATGGATTCTAAATTCTACTTCCCTATCTGGTGGTAATCCTGGTAACTCTTCTGGGAATACATCTGGGCATTCTAAGACTACAGGTATCTCCTTAAGTTTTTTACCCTTAGTACTAATGATTACTGAAATCATATATACTATTCCTTGCTTTCGTTCATAACTAGCAACTTTCATTACTGATATGAACTTCTTGGGTTTATGTGGCTTATCTCCTGTAATCATAATTACTTCTCCAGTGGGTGCCTGAATCTCTATAGAATTTACATCACAAAGGATTCGAGCATGGTTGGCTACCAACCAATCCATTCCTAACACAACATCGAACTCGGCTAATTTCATAGGTAATAGGTTTGCAGAAAATTTATGACCTAAAAGTTCTATTTCTATATTTTGCAAAACCTTATCTATTTTAACTGAATTCCCATCTGCCGTTTGAACTGTAAAAATCTGCCTAAGTTGGGTTAAGGGTAATTTAAGTGCTTGGCAGAATGAAGTATTTATAAAACTTTGGTTTGCACCAGAGTCAAATAATACTTTTGCGTAAATGTTGTGAACTAAGAACGTACCAGCTATCACGTCAGGAATTAACTCGGCTTCCTGAGTAGTTAACTGGAAGGCTCGAACATTCTTCTTGATAGCTCCGTCAGCTGACTTGGCTTTATTGTCTGCTGGTTTGACCAATTTAGGACATTCTGTTTTAAAATGCCCAGCTTCTCCACAGTTAAAGCAGATTCTTGTTTTCTTTCTGCAGTCTTCTTCACGATGACCTACAACTTTACAAAAGTTGCAGGTTACATTCCATCTTCCAAAATGTTTCTTTCTGCAATTTCTGCAGAACGGCGGAGTTGAAGATTGCCCTGTTCCTCTTCTCTTGAAGCTGCTATTATTATTACCCGTACGAAATCCTTGGGTAATTTTCTGAGCCAGTTCCTTTTTCCTGTTTTCATCTCTTGTGCGTACCAATTCGTCAGTTAGGGTGTTAGCTAATTCTACCGCACCGTCAATAGTGCGAGGTCTCGCAGCTTTAACGATATTACGGATTTCACTAATTAATCCCCAAATATAACGAGATATGAGCACTGGTTCTGGCGAAGCCAGTGTTGGTACTACTCTCGCATATTCGAAGAATGTCGAAGTATATCCTCGACAGTCTACACCCATCATCCGATGATTTAAGAATTTATTCTCCATTTGATCTTTTTCATATTCGGGACAAAATTTTCTTTCTAGAAGATTTTTAAATTCTTCCCTGTTCATGGCATAAGCCATATTTCTTCCTTTGGCTTGAAGTACTGTATTCCACCATTCTAGTGCCCCTTCTTTGAAAAGATTTGACGCGTACATGACCTTGTCGTCCTTGTCACATTTACTTATTGTAATTACTGCCTCGGTTTTCTCTAATTAACGCAGTGGCGCAGTTGCTCCTTCTTTGCCTGCAAATTCAGCGGGTTTACAAGCAAGAAATTCTTTGTAAGTGTAACCAGGTGTTGCAGCTTTCATTTTCTTAGGGAGCGGAGCCTGCCGTTGATCATTATCGTGATTAGATGATTACCGCCTCCGTTTACGCTATTACTGAAGTTATCTTCAGAAATACGTTTACTAGGAATGATTTGTTGAGGTTCAACAGGTTTCTGGGCAGCAGCAATTATTGCTGGAATAGCATTGGCTATTCCTTGAGCAACGATATTTTCTATATCTTGTCTAGTGATAAATTGATCCTCCGGGTGTTGCTCAGAATGGTTAACCTCGTTTACTGGTTCATTATTAGCGTTTTCCATCTGATAATTAATATATATAATTTATTAGTATCGAATAATTAATAGCAATATACAAATAATCACAAAATTTCATAACACATGGATAGCCAAAATTATAGATTTCTCTATTCACATTTTATATATTTATAATATGCATCGATACACACCATTATCTTACAAAATTTTATTTGTAGTTATTTTACAAGATTATATTTTATTATTTATTATACAACCATAGTTTTACAACCCCCTATCCTTGTTAGTTGGTACTTTAGTAGCGACGTTCCCTTTCGTCGTATTTCCAGGTAATTCGTTCTCCCACATCCCTAATTCGGTTTCCTGCATCGATTAGCTCCTCGCCCCAGTGACGAAGTTCGGTCATATTTTCATTACTCATTGGTGGGTTTGGTATAGGTTCTGGGTCGAACTGAGGAAGAAAAGTATAAGGATTGTTGAGCAGGTTTTGAAACTGCCAATCATTAGTCCACCACTCGTCCATTCCTAAAGGTTGGGTGTGGATTATAGGTTCTGTGATTGCTGGTTCCAAGTTTATTGGAAGTTGATTTCCAATAGGATAAGAGTAGAAATTATTATTGACAGGCCTGACTATATCACAGCTCGCCAATGTGCGATCCAATTCATCCTGAAATGGTAATTCCTCAATTTGTCTAGAGCTTTCCCCAATTTCCATCTCTGTCTGCCTAGAACCTTCCCCAAATTCCTTTTCCATCTGCCTAGAATCTTCCCCGACTTCAATCCCCTTTCCTTTATCTAAGGGATTTTCTATTTTGGGAATCTTCCTAGTTGTGGGTTTCCTCCTGCGCACACGCCTCCATCCTACAAATCTTCTCTTTTTCTTAGGCTTGGGTTTCTCCAGAGGTGGAGCGTTGAATTCCATAGGTTCTTCTAAATCAGGTATGTAACCAGAAAAATCTCGGGAAACCTCTATGTTTACTGGATAGAGATTTAGATTTTGAAGGGCTTCGGATAAGTCATTCATGCTGTTAGCATATATGCAAAATACACACAAATGCTAAGTTAAAATTTTGATAAATTTTTTTTTAAAGAAAACATTTAAATATTATTACATACTGTATGACTAATTTTAATACAAAGGACAACTGACAACTAAAACATATTAGGGTTTACTGTAAACTTTATTTATTTACCGGATAAGGTTTCTGGCTGTAGGTGATAGAGTGCTAAAACTTGGAGTAATTAAAGATTTGTGTTTACTGCTACAGTGGCTAGCATATAGAGATCTGCCCATTTTTCATCTAATTTGTCTTCCCATGGTGGTTTACTGCCTAGTTCTTGGGTTTTATGATTAACTCTCTTTATTTTCTCCTGACTTTTCCTAATAATCAAACTTCTTTTATTAGGAGAAAGTGGTTCCTCATATTGTGCCTTTCGAACAAATATTCCTTCACCAGTATCAATTGGGTACTTTGAGGAATTTGTTTGGGATGAACTTCCCTTCTCTTTTGATGACCTATCTAATTTAAGATAGATATTTGAAAGCTTTTGCTTACCCATACTGTAACTAACAAATAGTTAATTAATAAAACACATAAGCACCAAATGAAAATCAAGAAAATTAAGTATTTTAAATACTTAATAGGCTTAAATCAGTGGCTCTGATACCACCTTTTTCTGTCACGGCCCCTGACCCGGTTTGACCCGTTTCAGGAGCCGCGGGACAGAAAATCCCATGGTATTTATTTAATTAATTTGAAAACGGAAGACTTTATCAGGATCTTTTTAAAACTGAAATTTCCCGATTATTTTATTTTACAATTCGGGATAAAACCCCGGTAATTTACAATCATATGATTTCGCTGAGAAATCTTTATTTTACAAAACATGTTTCTTTATTTTATATTGAGCCACTTCCTTAAGCTTGTAGTGCTTCGCGACACTTTTCCTGAATCACAATAGATCACCTGAAACATGTTTGAAAAAGGTTTTGTCAGCGGGAAATACTGGTGAATCATTCTTTTTACTAAAACGACGCGTTTGTTATAATTTACAGTATTAAGAGCGATTACAATGTTTCCATATATCAACCAACTACCCACAGTATTTGTCACTCGAACATCCATCGGTAACCTCAGAGTCCAATGGTGTCTGTGACTATGGTCATATCACCCCTTGGCTACCCCGTTGTCCAATGGTGACGATTATCAAGTAATGTATACAAAACCCCACATACCGGCTGTAATTTGGTGATTACAAAGACTTAATCCCTGTAATTATAACTTTGAAAATATTTAAGAATTTATAAAGTACTTTGATAAAAAGAGAATGACTCACATTGCAGATTTATGTTGACAGAGCCTAGCCTATTGATTAGCCTTTTAACCTAAATTTAATAACATGCACACGAACTCGGTTAGTAACTAATACAGCATTTACGATAACTCACGAGATTAAACCCTCACAACGAATGACAAAGTGCGATACTTAAACATCCATCGAATTCACGACGAATGACAAAGCATAAACCCTAATGTGGGCAGCACTTAAACATCCATTGAATAGTTTTAATCGATCGGACATTAAATCGTAGCAGCGATCGAGTTAATACCCGGTATCGGAGCAGCGCCTCGCTAATATTGAAAGTAATTTCGACTTCAGAGTATTATAACTTCGTTTTTGAAAGTTTGTTTCGACACCATCAGACTGTGCATGCAACAAGCTATTTATAGCTGAAAAATAGGGTTCACGCGGCCCGCGTAAACCACCCCATGTATCTTACGCGGCCCGCGTGGCCGCCTAGTCTACGAGTAGGGTTGATCGGTCATCAGTAGGTTAGCCAGCTGGTCAATACGTGGATCCGGAACACTTATCCGGTCAAACATGTCTTGACGCGGCCCGCGTAAGACCATGCATGTCTTTTACGCGGCCCGCCTGGAACCCAGAATTTTGTTTTTCTTGATTTTAAATATGGTTTAGGGTTTCAGGGGTCCTGGTTTTTACTTATGGGTATTTTTTAGGATAATTTTGAGAGTCCTTACAGATAGTGTGTCTTATCCTAGATAAGACACATCTTTCAAAGCCTGGTTTTATTTAAAGTCTTTTGTCGAGTCCTTTTGGAACTCTAAACAATTTGCATGGTTTGTATCATGGATTTGAAGTCTATGTTTTAAGACAATGAGGTTTGTGATGTTTCAAAACTTAATCAATGGATGATCATATTTAGTTTTATTATATAGTTGTTTGTTATGGTTGAACGCAATGATATTAAGCAAGTCACATATAATCACGCTTCCGCAAAAGTCAGGGTGTGACAGTTTGGTATCAGAGCTTCGATTATAGCGAACTAGGATTCTTTCTCGAGTCTAGACTACAATCATTAGGGCTCTCACGAAAATATTTTTACAACATGTTTTCATTGCATACACGAAACGCCTAGATCCAGGGAAACAAACATTTTTACAAAAGGAAAGACACGAAACATAATGCAAGGTCACATTTGTGGCTAGTCTGGGATAGACTAGGAAGAATAGAAAGGATTTGTGAGGAATAATGAGGATACATGATTTCATGATACATTGTCTTTGATTGCATATTAAATGATAGTGGTTAATATATGTGCATATGTTATGATTGTTCTGTTACAGACACTATTTCTTCATCCGAGAGCAGATTGTCCGATACCGATGACCCTATGGCTGTAGTCTCAGATGACGAGATTGCACCAGAGCCGGAGATCTTTACACCTGATACTGAGAGCGACCCAGACATGATATCTGACGACGAGGATGACTTTCAGCCGTTCGCATTGCCTGATTTTGGAGATGGCTTACCGCTTGCTGATGGTATTCCAGACGAGGATCCTTTTGTTGTTCCCAGTCTAGTCCATGATCATCTTATCATCGGGCATCCCGATGGTGAGCATATTGTGGCACCGATCCTCGCTCCTGTTCCTTTAGTGGTCATCCCTCCTGAGGATTGGCCTTTTGATGATCTGTTCGATGATGATGTTGATCTGTTTGTTGATGGTCCTCCTGATGATGCCCATGGTGATGGAGAGCTAGACGAGGACGTTGTTGCTATTTCGCTTCTTGAGATTCCTGTTATCGAGTTATCCTCTGATACTAGTTTGCACTATGTCTCAGATTCCTTTAAGTATGTGACGTCTTCCGCCTTGCAAGCAGTTGGATTACGGTGCTATGCCACTGATTCTGATGATGATATGGCCATGTCAGCTGCACCATCTCCTCCACACGATCCCGAGCTTGGTTTTGAGCCAGATTTTGTTCCTGTTGATCAGCCTGTTGTCGCACCTGCTGATCCTGAGCCCATACCTGATCATGACCCTATTCCTTTTGACATACCTGACATTGCACTACTCATACCAGACCAAGTTCCTGCACCCGTTGACCCTCCTGTTATTGAGCCACTTATTCCCCCACCTGCACCCTCACCCGCTGATGTTGCTCCTTTTCATCCTGTGGAGTCCGATATCCATCGTGTTGATTTACCTATCGTTTTCTTGCAGGATATACCCACACCCCGTCCAGGGGAAGGTACTTCAGGCAAGCAACCTAGTCATGATCCTTAAGTCTCAGCAGCTTTTTCCCAGGCCCCTCAGTCTGCACCTTTTGCTCCTTTCACTTCTTCGCCACTCGATGAGCCATTCCGATAGTTCCCACCGTACACCATGCTGATTTCAGATCCCTACCATCCCTCTCATTTTGTTGGTTATACACGGGATGAGTTACTTTTATCACTTCAGCTTCAATATGAGATTATGAGTCGCGGGATTTTGGAGCTCGAGCTGACTCCGCGTCCTTTACCATGTCCTTGTCAGCCTGCTTTTGTTCCCCCTCGTTCATCACC
Organism: Helianthus tuberosus; assembly: GCA_030545235.1. NCBI lineage: Eukaryota > Viridiplantae > Streptophyta > Magnoliopsida > Asterales > Asteraceae > Helianthus > Helianthus tuberosus. Next base: position 40,061,864 of record CM060446.1, on the reverse strand, counting down.
GTCTCCATTTTCACATCCACCTGTTCCTCTTACTCCTTTTCCAGAGTTTGATGCTCGATTTCTCACCGTCGAGCAGCAGATCAGTTATCTACTGCGTCATGTTTATGAGCTTGAGGAGGAGCTTGCACATGTGCACAACTTGCTTTTCTTTCCTCCACTCCCTCTTCCACCACCGCCATCAGCATAGCTGGTTTTTGGTTTTATGTAGGTTGCATTACTTTTGATGAGAGCACCACTATTGAGCTGAGCTTGTGAAGCCTTTTGGAGATCACCTTTTGATTGTATGACTTTTGTAGATTGATAGACTTGTTGGACAAGGGTAGTGTGACCCTGTGTTCCTTTTGATATGATGCACTTTGTAAAACATGTAACAATACTTTGTGGTCGATGATTAATGAAAGCTCAATCGTCATGTTCTCATTAAATACGTTGTTGATTTACTTGTTTGTGCTATGATTGTGATGTTATATGCTTGCTTGTTACGATAAATACAATTACATATATGTACTATTTAATATTTAAGACCTGACCTATACAATCTTCTTCTTAGAAGATGCCTCCTCAAAGGAACACTCAGTTTCCCACAACCAAGGCAGAATTACAAGAACGAATTTCACAGGCAATCGCACAACATGAGGCCTGTTGGTGCATGCGTCTGTCGACTTCGTCTTGTTTCAAGTCTAGGATTAGATTTGTTAGATCAGAATGTATTGTTTGAGAAAATAGGAGGTTTTAAGGTTTGTTTAATGTGATTTCTCTTGAAGTGAAGTGATTTCGCTTGAAGGAGTCTTGTGCATATTCAAGCGAAATCAACATCAAAGATTTCGCTTGAACTAACTCTTGTTCCTTTCAAGCGAAACCCCAAGTCCACTATATATAGGTCTCAAGCGGATTCATTTGTGAGGGTTACTGAAAATCATACCGAAGTGCTGCCGGTTTGATTCTTGCATGTACTTAGTGTTATATCAATCTAATCAGTGTTTAAAGTGAAGAACAAGTTGTTTCTAAGTCAGTTTCTTGTTTTCCGCACCTGAAACTGATCAAAACTTCTCTGAACGACTCGTTCGGGTCAATACATGATCCTACAATGCCCTACGCTCCGAACACAGAGGAGGCACCTCAGGGAATAACCCACCTAACAGTAATGTTTAAGTCACTTAAGACACATTACAATACGTTTGGACATTTCCAAGTGCGCTTTACAAATGCTTTCTGTGAATGATGTTGCTTGTACAGGCTGTACTTACAAGCAGTTCCTGGACTGCAAGCCTCTGAACTTTGACGGCACTGGAGGTGCCGTAGCTTTTGTGAGATGGGCTGAGAAGACAGATTCTGTGCTGCAAATGATTAAGTGTGCGCCAGAGCATCAAGTCACCTAGATTTTTGGATTGTTTGTCGATGGAGCTCTGTCATGGTGGAACCTTCAGGTTCAGACTCTAGGTGAAGCTGCAGCGTATGCGTTGTCATGGGACGAGTTGAAAGAGTTGATGCATAAGAAGTACTGTTCAAGGGCTGAAATTCAGAAGTTGGAAACCGAGTTTTGGAATCTGAAAAATGGATGGTCCTAAGATAGCTGAGTACGTGCAGAGATTCCAAGATTTGTCTCGTGTTGTCCCCTACATGGTAGAACCAGAGTTCAAGCGAGTCGAACGCTTCATTTGGGGATTGGCACCCCAAATACTGAGCATGGTAACTGCTTCCAAGCCACCAACGATCACTGAAGCCATTGACCTGAGCGTGGCACTGACAGAGGAAGCCATTAGATTGGGCAAGTTTTTGATTTCTGAGGGAGAGAAGAAAGAGACTCATGTCGAGTCGTCTGGAGAGAACAAAAGGAAGTTCTCAAATTTCAAGAAGGGTACCCAAGGAACCAACAACAGTGCTAACAAGCGTAGAGATGCTAACCCACCAGCCGAGGTCAGGACTGGTGCTGCTACTTCTGAGAACAAAGGGAAAGGATATATGGGCACCCTGCCCAAATGTGATGTATGTCAGTTTCATCATGCCGGCTAATGTAGGTTTCGGAAATGTGAAACCTGTGGAAAGAATGGTCATTCTAAGGAAACGTGCTGGGCTGGAAATGGTCATGGAAATGGCGGTCAAAGAGGAAATGGAAATGGCAATAGCAATGGAAACCGTGGTGGAAACGGTTATGGGAATAGGAACCAAGGACGAAACAATAATCAGGGAAGTAATGGAAACCGGATTGGAAACGGAAACCAGGCGGGAAATGGAAACCACGGAGGGAATAATAACAACAATCAAGGCGGTAATGGGAATGGTCGCAACCAAGGTTGTTTTGGCTGTGGTGATGTAGGGCTCTTCAAGCGGGATTGCCCAAAGAACAACCAAGCCCAGGGAAGAGTCTTCAACATTGGAGCTAGGGAAGCTCGTAAGGATCCGAACGTAGTTACTAGTACGTTCCTTATTAATCAACATTTTGCATCTGTGCTATTTGATATCGGTGCCGATTATAGCTTCGTATATCTAGAGTTTAAGAACATACTTGGTTTAGTTGCAAGTAAGTTAGATATCCCGTACTCGATAGAACTAGCTAATGGAAAGCTAGTAGAAGCCAACGAAGTAATTAGAGGCTGTGTGATAGAGCTTGGAGAGCGTGAGTTTACGCTTGATCTCCTGCCAATTGAATTGGGGAGCTTCGACGTAGTAGTTGGAATGGATTGGTTGTCGAGTAACCGAGCTGAGATCGTATATCATGAGAAGATTATCCGTATCCCATTCCTGAATGGAGAGACGATCGTGATTCATGGGGAGAAGCAGGATAAGCCTCTACGGACTATCAGTTGTTTGAAGGCACGGAAGTTTTTGCGGAAAGGATGTGTTACCTTCTTGGCTCATGTTGTTGATAAAGAGGCCGAAGAACCAAAGCTTGAAGATATCCATGTGGTAAGGGAATATCCTGAAGTCTTCCCTGAAGACTTGCCAGGATTACCGCCCCAACGACAAGTCGAATTCCATATTGACTTGGTCCCAGGCGCCACGCTTGTCGCTAAGGCACCATACCGACTTGCACCTTCAGAGATGCAAGAGTTATCGACGCAGCTTCAGGAGCTACTGGACAAGGGATTCATTAGACCAAGCTTCTCACCTTGGGGAGCTCCAGTACTGTTCGTCAAAAAGAAGGACGGTAGTTTTCGTATGTGCATCGACTACCAAGGGCTGAACAAGTTAACCATCAAGAATCGATATCCTTTGTCGAGGATTGATGTTCTATTCGATCAACTTCAGGGTTCAAGTTACTAATCCAAGATCGATCTTCGATCAGGTTATCACCAGCTGCGGATTCAGGAAGAGAGTATACCGAAGACTGCCTTCAAAACTCGTTATAGACATTACGAGTTTCTAGTGATGCTGTTTGGTTTGACAAAAGCGACAGCAGTATTTATGGACTTGATGAACCGAGTTTGCAAGCCATATCTCGATAAATTCGTGATTGTGTTTATCGATGATATTCTGATCTATTCGCGGACGAAGGAAGACCGTGAGCAACACCTTAGAGCCATCTTAGAGCTGCTAAAGAAGGAGAAACTCTATGCTAAGTTCTCGAAGTGCGAGTTTTGGCTACGCGAAGTGCAGTTCCTCGGTCATGTGGTAAACGAGGAGGGAATTCATGTGGATCCCACCAAGATCGAGGTGATTAAGAATTGGGAAACTCCGAAGACGCCAACCGAGATCCGACGGTTTCTAGGTTTAGCAGGGTATTATCGCAGATTCATTGAGGATTTTTCCAAGATCGCTCAACCGCTGACCTCCCTTACTCAAAAGGATAAGAAGTATGAATGGGGAGATAAACAAGAAGAAGCATTTCAGCTGCTTATGAATAAGCTTTGCGATGCACCTATTTTATCCCTACCCAAAGGCACCGACGACTTCGTGGTATACTGTGATGCCTCGCGTCAGTGATTGGGCTGTGTGCTAATGCAGCGACAAAAGGTTATCGCTTATGCTTCACGCCAATTGAAGGTTCATGAGAAGAACTACACCACGCACGATTTGGAGTTAGGTGCAGTGGTTTTTGCTTTGAAGATTTGGCAGCATTATTTGTATGGAACCCGATGTATGATTTTTACAGATCACAAGAGCCTCCAGTACATATTCGATCAGAAATAGCTTAGCATGAGACATCGACGTTGGGTAGAGCTGTTAAATGATTATAATTGCGAAATCAAATATCATCCAGGAAAGGCGGATGTGGTGGCAGACGCCTTAAGTCGAAAAGAGAGTATTAAGCCCATAAGGGTTCGGGCTTTAGAGATGATCATTCAGACAGATCTCTCGTTGCGTATTAGTGCTGCACAGAGAGAAGCTCTTAAGAAAGAGAACTTAAAGTCCGAATATCTCTGTGGGATGGAGAAAAAGTTGGTACCCAACGAGGAAGGAACCTTGTATTTTATGGGACGAATTTGGGTTCCTCTTTTTGGTGGTCTTAGAGATATTATTTTTGATGAAGCTCATAAATCAAGGTACTTGATCCATCTAGGATCGGACAAGATGTACCAAGATTTGAAGGATTATTACTGGTGGCCAAGACTTAAAGGTGATGTTGCTACTTACGTTGGAAAGTGTTTGACTTGTGCCAAGGTAAAGGCTGAGTATCAGAAGCCTTCAGGCCTTCTGCAACAGCCAGAAATACCCATGTAGAAATGGGAACAGATCTCAATGGACTTTATAACGAAGTTGCCCAAGACTCCCAGAGGTCATGATACGATTTGGGTAATCATGGACCGTTTAACAAAGTCTGCGCACTTCTTGCCGATTATAGAAAAAGATAACACAGGAAAGCTAGCTGAGCTGTACCTAAGAGAGATAGTCGCACGTCATGGAGTGCCTATCTCGATTATATCAGATAGAGATGGAATATTTGTGTCAAGGATTTGGCAATCCATTTAAGAAGCTTTTGGTTCTCAGTTGAATCTGAGCACTGCTTTTCATCCACAGACGGATGGTCAAAGCGAGAGAACGATTCAGATGCTTGAGGATATGCTGCGTGCTTGCGTAATGGATTTAGGTGGCAGTTGGGATACTCACCTGCCTTTGGTAGAGTTTTGCTATAACAACAGCTACCATACAAGCATTCAAGCTGCACCGTTCGAGGCTCTCTATGGACGCAAGTGTCGATCACCGTTATGCTGGGCAGATGCAGGTGATAAACAGCTGGTTGGTCCCGAACTGGTCCAAGAAACCACTGATAAGATTATGCAGATCCGAGAGCTCATCAAGGAGGCTCGTGATTGACAAAAGAGCTATGCGGACCAAAGACGAAAACCTTTGGAATTTGAAGTGGGTGATATGGTTCTGTTAAAAGTCTCACCCTGGAAGGGTGTGGCATGCTTTGGGAAGCGTGGGAAGTTAAATCCACGTTATATCAGACCGTTTAGAATTCTAGAAAGAGTTGGTTCTGTAGCATACAAGTTGGAGCTACCAACAGAACTTAATGGTGTTCATGATACATTTCATGTATCTAATTTGAAGAAAAGTCTAACTTAAGAGACAGTGGTTATCCCTGCTGATGAAGTTCACATTGATGACACACTTCACTTTACCGAAGAACCCGTTGAGGTTACTGATTGGAAGGTTAACAAGGCTCGGAGGAGTAGTGTTAAGCTCGTCAAGGTTCGATGGAATGCACGTTACGGCCCAGAGTTTACTTGGGAGCGTGAAGACCGCATGAAAGCAAAATACCCGCATTTGTTCCCCAACTCCCGTGCAGCTAGTAGTAAAGCTTAAAATTTCGGGACAAAATTTTCTTAACAGGAGGAGAATGTGACAACTGTCAAAATTTCAGGTATCCGTACAATTATTAAACAATGATTAGTGATTAATGACTGTGCTGAAATTCAATTAATGACTTGCATTGCTTTCTGATTATTTGCCATATACATACATGTGCATCACATATTGCAAATGATATATCATTATTGCATGCAAACTTTATTGATTCAAATGATGCACGAAACACAGTTAGCACAGTTATCAGATAAATCAGAAAAATGCTGACGGAGTTCAGTACATAGACAGACATTGTGTTGAGATACAGAATTAGCCAGAAACCAAGTATTACACTAGTATAGTGTGTAGGAAAGTAATGATCACAAAACTGCCTTCCTAGTGTAGTTTAAGTGCCGGAAAGTGCCTAAAACTCATATAAACTGCAGAATTCTACAGAAAATCAGCATTTAAACACACTAATATCATGCAGAAAAATGATTAAATTGTCCTGAATGCTTTCCTAAGTGTCGGGAATCAAAACTGTCACAAAGGTAACATAAAGCTCACTAAACTGCATAGTTTAGCACCTTAACGAACCGGTAACCAACCGAACAACCGGACAATACCCGAAATACCAAATTTTCACTAGAAGCACTGTTTTAACATTACCAAGCTAGTTATGGTTCCCGAACATCAAAACACATCATATAATAACTAGTAACTAAATACCTAACTAGATACTTGAATTTTAACCATAAACTAACTTTCTAGTTACAACCTAAGCCTATACCCCCCCCACCTAGTTCACGGCCTAAACAAGGGCCCCACTACTGATTTTATTTAGTTATTTTATTGGATCATGTTGGTTCTTTAAAGACATATGAACCATTGGAAAATTGTGAGTTAGGAAGTGTATAAGTTTAACCTTGAGACATAACCTTCATTTCTCTAAACCACACAACACTCCACTTCTCTTCTTCTTCCCTCTTCACCTCATGGCCGAGAACAACAACAACAACATCACCATAATCACTTCATCTTCATTCAATTCTACATATACTCAAAGGTGCTAGAAGACGTATAAGGAAGCTTGGAGCCTTTGGAAGCTAAAGGACCTTTCTCTTGTGCTTTTATCCACTTCATTTCTTCTATTGATCATCCCTAGCCTTGAGCTAGTAGTAAGAACACTCTACACTTCATTTTACATCTTGTTTAAGTGGTTAAAGAATGATACATGTTGTTAATCATGAAAAACACTAAGAATCTTGAACTTGAAACTTGAACATAAGCTTAAAATCATAAGAAATCATGATGTTCATGTGTTGTTATGCTTGTTGATTGTTGTTTACTCATGTTATTGATGTAGATCATCATATGATCTTGCTAGATAATGATTAAAAACATAATCTAGCAAGATGAGATGATGAAAATGTTAAAGATCAAGAGATCATCCTCATGTGAATCATGAACTTGAAAGTATAAGTTGTTTTCTTGATTAAGTGATGATCAAAGTGTGTATAAAATCTTGTAAATCTATGATATCAAGAACGGTTTTTCAAGAAACCAAGCTAAAAATACAAAGTTTACTTAATCTTGGTTCTTAAAGAAATAAACCACATTTTTGGTGGTTAATTAAGTGTAGGATCATGTATTTAACAAGAAAAATCCAAGAAGAAACATTTTTAGAAAATGTAATTACAAGTTGTAAAGAACTAATTTCTTTAAAAATGATATTTTTAAAGAAACAACAACACTTTAAAGGGTAACTAAGCTTACTAAACACACTAGTAAGTTACTACAAATTTTTATAAATTTTCAAGTTCATGAAGTAGTAGTTTATGCTTGTTTTTGGCAAATTGGTAAGTGTAGATTGATTTGTTGTTGATTGTGTTGATTTACAAAAGAAAATGATATGCCATGAAGGCATGGAAACCTCAATTTTTAGGGGAAACTATGGCAAAATTTTTCTAAAAATTAAACACTTAGAGAAATATTTTTAAACAAATATTTACAAGTATATTTTTAACCATGAGTTTTCATAAAAAGTTTGCCATAATTTTTGTTACAAAAATTATAAATATTGGTGGTTGGATTTTATAAATAAAAGTGACTAAATATGTATTTATGAAATATATATTTAGAAGTCACTATGTGTGTGATTATTTGTATATTATGTGTATTAGTTATATTATTTTAGGACTTGAAATAATATAACTCATCAAAATACCAAAAATTACAATACAAAATATTACCAGAATTCCACGGAATAAATATACAAACTATACCCAAAATATTGGAGAAACCAAACAAAGGAATATAACTTACAAAATATTCCGGAAAATTTATTCGTAAGTATATTTTGGACACCAAGAGAACAAAAATATGATTTTTACAATTATTACAGAAAATATATCATATTTTTTACAAAGAGAAAATATATTATTTTTGGCAAATAAAAATACAAATATTTTTCTTGGAATTATCAGAAGATGTATTATTTTTGGAAGAAAATATATATCTCCTTAAACAAACATGAAATACATTATTTTTGGGAGAAAATGTATTTTTTTAAATAAACTTGAAATATCTTATTTTTGGATGAAAAATGGATTTATATATATTTTCTAAGTTAGACTTGGAAATATATTATTTTTGAGACTTGTATAAGATTTATAAATATTTTTGCCAAGGGAAAAATTATGAATAATTTTTCTAAGTAATATTTCTTAAAATATATATTTTGGAAACATATATTGATGTATTTTTATTAAAGATATTATTCCGGAAAAGTTAATACAAAATTTAAGTATAAGGATACTTAATAAACGCAATAAAAATATGTATTCTCGTACGTATAAATACACACCGGAATACGCCACCGATACTTGGCAAAAATATACTAGTATAAGAATACGAATACAAATACACCCATCCTTGGGAAGGATATACATGTATAAATACATAAAAAGTAACAAGTTAAAATGTATTATTTTAACTATTATTCCAAAATTTAATAAATATAATTTAAGTTAAAATATTTATTATTTTAACAAATAATTATATAACTTGGAATAATATGGAAGACAATGAAACGTAACTCAAAGACACTAATTAATACGAAGTCAAGGAACGACCCACTCGTCTAATAGATCGTATTACGTTGTACACCAGAGGAAACCTTGAGTTACAGTCGGATTTGAAGAACGCAAAACCGTGAGTTCGTGTCCCCCTTTTCTTTTAGCTGTTTTCAGTTTTATAACTTCGGGGGTGAAGTACATGTTACAAACTGTTTACAAACGTTTATATGTGGTATGGTTAGCTAAGGAAAGGTAATGCTAGATCATGTGAGTGGTGGGTACAACGCTTAAGACCATTAATCCTCGTTGTAGGACCGAGGGACATGAGTGATAGATCTATTTGGGTGTAGCGAGCCCCGCCCATGTGGACCAGGGTTTTGGCCCATGAGGTGACTATGTCTTACAGCCGGAAGCCCGGTGCAAAATCTGCTAGGTTTGAGCCTTCCTGCATCACGTCACACATATTAATGGCCTTGCAAACCATTAATCGATCTGTTTTCCTTGTTTTCTTTCATACCGGGTTTACAAACATACATACTTACAATGATTTCAAAGGTTTATTTGTGAACACATACAAAACACATGAACTCGCTCAACTTTTGTTGATGTTTTCAAACTACATGTATTTCAGGGAATTAAATGTGGATCTGGCGGGCGTTTGGAGTTTTCAAGTAATGATGGGAATAAAAGATGTCATCCGAAGTCTAAGGGTTTGGATAGTGTGTCTTATCCTAGATAAGACACATCTTTCAAAGCCTGGTTTTATTTAAAGTCTTTTGTCGAGTCCTTATGGAACTCTAAACAATTTGCATGGTTTGTATCATGGATTTGAAGTCTATGTTTTAAGACAATGAGGTTTGTGATGTTTCAAAACTTAATCAATCGATGATCATCTTTAGTTTTATCATATGGTTGTTTGTTATGGTTGAACGCAATGATATTAAGCAAGTCACACATAATCACGCTTCCGCAAAAGTCAGGGTGTGACACATACGACCCGTTAAAGTGGCGTAAGCCATTTTAACAAGTCGTAACGGGTCAAAACACCTTTAGGCACCTTCTAATCAGAATGTAAGGTATTATAAACCATATTATATGAGATCCTTTGCTTGTTTGGTTAATAAACCTGATTCTAACTTATCTTCCGTATAAACTACAATACACACTAACTATATAATTATCCAACATAATTAGGAAACACTTGAGCTTTGCATACACGATTGAATAAGACATCTACGCAACCCGTGAGTACATAGTCCCCTCTTTTATGTTTTCTAAATGTTTTGGGGTGATTCATATGTGCCTAAGGTTTTTCCAAGTTTTCAAAACTATATGGTTTATATATATAATATGCCTTCAATATGCGTGAAACTTGGTGGTGCGTCATTAATAACAAGGGTACGCTTATTAACTTTGGCCAAGCCGACCGGTAGTATGTTATGGTACCATAGGATTGACAATTCCGTTTCCAAATTTACCGGGGTTTATGGTGAAGTTTGGGGAACGATAGAAACTGTGCATTTGACAAACCCTTTGGTGGTTTGTCCGACGAGTCAACATAGGCTTGAATGTATTCACCATACGACCACACTTGTTTACATAAAACGAAACTATTGGTTTTAAAACATGACGATTGGTACATGATGATTGGTTTTTAAACATGATGATTGGCTTACACATACATGACGATTGGTTTATACAAAACACGACGACGATGGGTTTTCAAGTATATATATAAACCATACAATTTACAAGAAAACATTTTGGTTACTTAAACGATTTCACAAAGAAACATTTTTGTCGAGTTTCATGGCTACAAAAGTTTACTTTGAAATGCCAACTTGCATAGTTGGTAAAACATATTGCAATACCAAACACAGTTGATACAAGTTTGGTTACAAAGTATTCACTTCTCGACTCTCGTAGTTGGACGAGGTATTGCAATACAAATTATAGCCATGAAGTTGACCACAAAACCTATGTTACTCACTAGCATTCATTGTTGACAAAAAATTTCACATATGTTCCAGGTACGGATGTTTAATAATTGCACAAGTATGCTACACATAGGAAGGACTCGGGCCTTAGTTTACCTTAAAATCTAAAGATGACTCTTCAGATTTTATTTATGTTCCAAGACAATGTAATTTAATTTATTAATAACAATGAAACTTTAAGTGCCATGTGTTGTGAAACAATTTGTAACGTGACCCCCGACGTTTCCGCCGCGAGTTGTTTTTATACACGGTCGAGGTGTTACATTAATGGGTCAGGTCGGGTTCGAGACGTTTTGAAACCTTAACAGGTCGGGTTGGGTCGAGACGTTTTGGGTCTGTAACGGGCTGGGCGGGGTGAGATGTTTTAGGTCGTTGGCCTTCGGGGTCAGGTCGAGATATTTGGCATCGGCGCTAGCTTGGGTCAGGTCGCATCGATACGTTGCGGGTCGGCGTGGACTAATTAGGTCAAATTGTTGCGGGTCAATGACGGATTGGGTCGGCGGCGGACTAGTTCGGGTCGAGACGTTTACGACATCGGTGACCGGTCGAAGCTTCCAATGACTTTACTTGATTCCTTCAAAAATTGTAAGGATTTTGAATTCCTTTAGCATAAGGATTTTACGGTTCCAATCCCAATTCGAATTTCTTTGCTAACCAAACATGATAAAGATTGGAATTGAGTAACGGATTTAACTGATTCAAGGTTCATCCAAAGTAGGTTGAGAAATGAAGAGATGCAAAGATGGTCATAAATATATAGTTGTGTTTAGATGTAGTGATGTGTGAGTACCAAGTAACATGGTACAATTCCCTTTATTGTTGGTTACATGAACTTCAATGGTAATTGAAGAAATTGTTGCAATTGTTGTACATATGTAGTGTACTCCCTTGAATTAGATGTCTTGCTTCACTGCTTGTGATGAATTTTACATTGCACCACCTATTCCATCTCGTTATTAAGTTCCATACAGGTTCACGAATGAATTTTTTTTCCTATCGTTTAAGATACAATGTAAGTTTATGCTTTAACTAGCCATCCTATTGCAACCCCCGCCACGTATCTGTCCCGGGAACGGGCGGCCGCGAACTCAGTGTCGGTGGTATCGGTGTTTATTAATTTGGCAGCGGAATTTACATCAGGATCGTAGTTAGGAAATATTTTATCAGAGTAAAACACCACATTTTATAGAAATAAACACATTGGGATAAAACCCAAGTTTTCATTACAAACTGATTTATAGGGATAAATCCCATTTTATTGAATTAAAACGCCTTCTTTACTTAGGTAACTTTTATAGCCACTTTTCCAAGCCTTCAGTGCTATCCAGCTGGCTTCTAATTGGCTTTCACATTGTGTTACCTGAAACGCGTTTTAAAAACATTTGTCAGTGGGAAATACTGGTGAGTGAATCCTAGTTTAATCAAGAAACATTAATTTAATTTAAACAGTATTGAGAGTGATTACAATGTTTATATCTACCCAATTACTCATTCAGCACTGTCAATCCTGACTGGTGGGTCATATTACACATTGGCTAACTCTTCATCCAATGGTAACGTGTCTCACATTTTGTATACAAAACCCCAACATACCGGCAGTAATCTTAGAATTACAAAGACTCAATCACTGCTAAATTACATTGTAAAATATTTAAGGTTTTGTAAAAACTATTTACAAAAAGGAGATTACTCACATTGTTGTCTTAGGTTTTCAGTAAGGGTTTCCTGGTGACAATCTATCATTTACACAAATGCACACGTGTTAGTATAATAACCCATTTTAACATTAGTAATACCCTCCCTGAGACGGCATTCCAACGACTACGTCGGGCAGAACCACGACAGCCGTTACGGAACCCTATATCAATCGGGCAGAGTATCTAATACGTATCAAGGGGTTATGATACTTACAACGGAGCAGAACTCCGTTATTTAGGGGGGTATTATACCCGAGTATAGCTTCTACTATTAAGAAATTGAGTGAGAAAGTCGAAATTTGAACGACGTAAACTGAAGGCCGATGCATGCTACTTATAGGGCCTCATTTCGACTTTTACGCGGCCCGCGTAAGGTATAGCAAAGGGCTACGCGGCCCGCGTCAAAGATGGTCAACGGCGTAGGTGATCCGGGTCACCTAGTAGATTCAACACGAGTCGGACACGTGTCAGCACAAGGTTTTGCCGCGTTTTTGATCTCTAGCGGCCCGCGTAAGATCCCTAAGGGGTCTACGCGACAAACCCAAAAAATTGATGTTTTATTATTTTTAAATATATAAAAGGTATTCGGGGTTCGTTTTCACGTATGGGGGGTATTTTAAGACATACTGGGATATTTTAAATATTTTTAGGGTGTCGGAAAATTTATGAGGGTGTCGGTTTTCTTTAGGGTTGTTATATCCTCCCCACCTTGTTTTAGAGCTCGTCCTCGAGGTCTATTGGAATAGGTGTGGATATTTCCTTTGCATTTCTGATTCAAGCTCCCATGTGTACTCTGCTCCTCTTTTAGAGTCCCATTTCACTTTGATCAGAATTAACCTCTTGTGTTTGAGGTTCTTGACTTTCCTGTCTTCAATCTGTAGAGGCCTTTCTACAAACTTGAGTTGTTCATTTACCTCTATATCTTTAAGAGGCACCACAAGGGATTCATCAACTAGGCATTTCTTGAGATTAGATACATGAAATACATCATGTATTCCTGCCATTTCCTCTGGCAGTTGTAGCTGATAGGCTACAGGTCCTATTCTTCTAATAATCTCAAAAGGTCCAATATACATGGGGCTTAGCTTTCCTCTTTTTATGAATCTTACCACTCCTTTCCAAGGAGAGACTTTTAATAATACTTTATCTCCTACTTGAAATTCCAATGGTTTTCGTCGGTTATCAGCATAGCTCTTCTGTCGATCACGTGCTGGTTTCAGTCGTTCCTTGACTTGAATAATCTTGTCGGTTGTTTCTTGCACTTTCTCAGGTCCAGATAGTTGCTTTTCCCCAATTTCTGCCCGACAGACTGGGGTTTGGCACTTTCGTCCATAAAGTGCTTCGAATGGTGCAGCGTTGATACTTGTGTGATAACTGTTATTATAAGAAAATTCTATTAAAGGTAAGTGATCGTCCCAATTACCTCCGAAATCAATTACACAAGCTCTAAGCATGTCTTTCATTGTCTGAATTGTCCTTTCGCTTTGCCCGTCTGTTTGAGGATGATAAGCTGTGCTTAGATTTAACTTGGTTCCCATTGCTTTTTGGAAACTTGACCAAAAATGAGAGGTAAAACGGCTATCCCTATCAGAAACAATTGATAAAGGTCTTCCATGTAATGAAACTATTTCATTTACATATAATTTAGCTAACTGTTCCATACTGAAAGTTTCTTTCATTGATAGGAAATGAGCTGACTTGGTTAGTCTATCTACAATCACCCAGATTGTATCATTACCTTTCTTTGTTTTGGGTAATTTGGTAACAAAATCCATTATTATCAATTCCCATTTCCACACTGGCATTTCTAGCTGCTGTAACAAACCTGAAGGTTTTTGATGTTCAGCTTTAACTTGTGAACAGGTTAAACATTTAGAAACATAAGCAGCTATATCCTTTTTCATTCCTATCCACCAAAAATTCTTTCTTAAATCTTGGTACATTTTATCGCTTCCTGGATGCATCGTATATTTAGACTTATGGGCTTCCTCTAATATACAATGATGTAGGTTTCATAATTTAGGTATCCACATTCTCTTTTTATGGAATCTCCAAATTCCATATGTTCCTTGTTCTAATTCCTTAATCATACATTTCAGTTTTTCAGTATCATCCTTGATTACTGATTCTTGTGCTTTTCTAATTTGCTCATTTAAATCTACTTTTAGATTTAACTTAAGAGAACATACCCTTTTTGGCTTTTCATGATACTTTCGGCTTAATGCATCAGCAACTACATTTGCCTTTCCTGCATGATACTGGATATCACAATCATAATCACTAAGCATTTCCATCCAGCGTCTTTGTCTCATATTCAACTCCTTTTGCCCGAAAACATACCTTAAACTTTTATGATCAGTGAATATGGTAAACTTACTACCATAAAGATAATGTCTCCAAATCTTAAGGGTAAAAATTATGGTTCCTAATTCTAGATCATGGGTTGAATAATTCTCTTCATGATTCTTAAGTTGCCTAGATGCATAAGCTATAACCTTTTGTCGTTGCATTAATACACATCCATAACCTAGTTTGGAAGCGTCACAATAGACTATAAAGTCTTCTGTTCCTTTTGGTAACGCTAGTATGGGTGTATGGGTTAGTTTTTGCTTACGAATTCTAAATGCTTCTTCTTGTTTTGGTCCGCATTCAAACTTAATGGATTTACAGGTTAACTTAGTTAAAGGAATGGCTATTCTAGAGAAATATCGAATGAACCTTCTATAATAACCAGCCAATCCTAAGAAACTTCTAACCTCGGTTGGTGACTCAGGGGTTTTCCACTTGGTTATTGCCTCGATCTTGGTGGGATCCACCTGAATTCCTTCATGATTGACTAAATGTCCAAGAAACTGTACCTGTTCTAACAAAAACTCGCATTTTGAAAATTTAGCATAAAGTTTTTCCTTTCTTAGTAGACTTAAAAGGGCGTGCAAATGCTTTGCATGATCTTCTTTACTTTTAGAGTAAATTAGAATATCATCTATAAAGACAATTATGAATTTATCCAAATATGGCTTACATTTTCGGTTCATCATGTCCATAAATGCAGCTGGGGCATTGGTTAAACCAAATGGCATGACAGTAAATTCATAATGACCATACCTCGTTCTGAAGGCGGTCTTAGGAATGTCCTCTTCCTGTACCTTTAATTGATGATATCCTGACCTTAAATCGATTTTAGAGAAAAATCGAGCTCCTTGCAATTGATCGAACAGATCATCGATTCTCGGTAATGGGTACCGATTCTTAATTGTGACTTTGTTCAATTCATGGTAGTCAATGCATATACGCATTGATCCGTCCTTCTTTTTAACGAATAAAATTGGTGCTCCCCATGGCGACGAACTTGGATGTATGAATCCTTTCTCCAACAATTCGTCTAATTGTTTCTTTAATTCCTGCATTTATGCGGGTGCCAAACGGTAAGGTGCTTTGGCAATTGGTGCTGTTCCTGGTAATAGGTGAATTATGAATTCGACTTCTCTGTCTGGCAGTAGTCCTGGTAATTCTTCTGGAAATACATCTGAAAACTGAGACACTACTGGAATGTCTTTTAGTTCTTTTCCTTTAGTCTTAGTGATTATAGAAATCACATACACTATAGACCCTTTTCTTATATAGTTTGCAGTTTTCATCACAGAGATGAATTTCATGGATCTAGATGGTTTATCTCCTTTAATTATGATCTTTTAACCTCTTGGTGAATTTACTTGGATTGACTTTTGATCACATAAAATACTGGCTTTATTGGCTATTAACCAATCCATTCCTAAAACGACATCGAATCCTGCCAGATTCATTGGGTAAAGGTTTGCAATAAACTTTTGATTTAAAAACTCTATTCTTGCTCTACGCAAGATTTCAGAAATCCAAATCGTTTCTCCATTTGCTGTCTCTACTAGACATTCTTGTGGTAGTTTAGTTAATGACTGATTTAGAAGTTTTCAAAATGAAGTATTAATAAAACTTTGGTTAGCACCAGAGTCAAATAATACTTTAGCAAAAACATCATTAACTAAAAACGTACCGGCTATCACATCTGGAATCATTTTTGCTTCATCTGCTGTCAGAACAAATGCTCTAGCATTTTTAGTGTTCTTGTTGTTTGTAGCTGGAGCTAATTTTGGACAGTTTGGCTTGATATGACCTTGTTCCCCACAATGGTAGCATATCCTGTTGTTAGCTTTCCTCCTGCAGTCTTCTTCCTTGTGTCCTGATATTTTGCAGAAATTGCAATATATGAAGCATCTTCCAGAATGCTTCCTTTGGCAATACTTGCAATAAGGTGCAGATGTGGAACCTACATTTTTCCGACGGTTGGAATTTCCAGATCGGAATTCCCGGGTAAGTCTTTGAGCTAGGTTTCTTCTCTGATCTTCTTCTCTAGTACGGATTAATTCATCTGCCAAGGTGTTTGCTAGTTCTACAGTTTCTTCTATAGTTTGAGGTCTAGCTGCCTTGACTACATGTCTAATTTCTCCAATTAATCCCCAGATATAACGGGAGATTAATAGTGGTTCAGGTGATGCAAGGGTTGGTACTATTCTAGCATATTCAAAGAATGTAGTAGTATAACCCTTACTATCTACCGCGGTCATCCTAAGGTTCAGAAACTTATTTGCTATTTGTTCCTTTTCATTGGGAGGGCATAATTTCCTTTCTACCATATTCTTAAATTCCTCACATTCCATGTTGTATACCCTATCACTTCCTCTTGAGTGGAGGATAGTGTTCCACCATTCTAAGGCTGAGTTTTTAAATAAATTAGAAGCAAACATTATCTTGTCTTCTTCAGCACACTTGCTTATTTTTAGAACAACCTCAGTCTTTTCTATCCAGCGCAGAGTTGCAATGGGTCCTTCATTGCCCGAGAATTCTATTGGTTTGCAGGACCATAATTCTTTATAAGAACAACCATAAGGCATGGTTCTTCTTCTTTTGGGAATGGACATTTGAAGTACAGGTCCATTGTTCACGCTGTGTTCTGGTTCAGTTGGTCGCTTACTGCTATGCTTACTTTTATTTTCCGCATCCTTAACAGTTTTAAGAATATATGGCATTGCATCTATAATTTCTTGTACCACTATGTGTTGGATGGCACTATTATCCATTTGGTTTCCATTGTTATTGTTGTTCGGATTCTCATTAACCAAGTTAATGTTACTCTGGTTATCATTATTCAGATTTTCTTGATTTCCTTCGTCGGTCATCTGAATTTTAAACAGTTACCATGTATTAATATCACAAAATAATATTTAATATAGTCAATCACATGACACGCACTTTGGTCAAAAGCGTCGATCATTGCGACTTTACTCTATTCATATAATATGCATCTATTACACACCAGTACTGAAATTAAAATTACAATACCGACTGAAATTTAAAGTTACGCTACTAGTAATAGGCATCCGTAGTTTTTTTTTTATACACATACACACATATTATACTATTTTATTATAAATATTATTATTACTACCGTTTCCACCATCACATTCATGGATATGGATTCATCCAGAAATCCATATTGCGCTTATCGTACTTCCAGACGAGTCGCTCTCCCACCTGTCTCATCCTTTCACTATTCTCTAAAATTTCCTCACCAAATGTCCTAAGTTCTTGTACGTTTCTGCACTCATTGGGGGTCCAGGTTCGAGGACTGGGTTTGGAATCTGGGGTGCGGGATCCTGGTATGGAGGTGTAGGGGCCTGGTATGGGTAAGGATTTTCTAAGATCTCCCTAATGAATACATCATTGTCGTAATAGGGATCTAGAGGATCTAACCCTGAGTAGGCTCCTAGGTTTGGCATAGGTATGTCTTCGTGTATCGGGTAACGTTGCACATAGTCCCTATTGTCATCCCACCATGGGTCGTAATTTGGGTCTAATGGATTTGGTGCTGGTACCCTAGGTATTTCCTCCGAGTTGAAATCGTGCATTTCTACTTGATTTTCAGGGTTTTCTATCTCCACCGGTTGGTCAGGAATTGGTGGTTGTGGTTGGGGTGCTATCATTTGTTCCAGGTTAGGGTCAGCTGCAGTGGTTGCTAGGATGTGGATGTTGACTATACCCCTATTAATCATATCTTGGGCATAGGCATCGGTTTCTCTTTTGGCTGCTGCTAGTGCTCTCTGGTCTTGTAACTTTTTCATACGCTTCCTACGCTCATGTGCCCCTCGACTGAACCATCCTCTCTTTTTCAGAGAGAATGGCTCCTCAGACTGAGCTTTAAACACGAATATTCCTTCTTCCGTATCAGCAAAGTAACCTGAGAGGGCAGGCTGAGAAGAGGCACCTTCGCTTCTAGGCGAACCTGACAATTGACGGTACGTGTCAGATGGTCCTTGGTCGCTCATACTGTAAACTAACAAATAGTCAAATAACACATAACAAGAAATATAATTATGCACGTATTCCCGTAATTTATTTCCTAATAATTTAAATTTTGATGTCAGCAGAACGCTTCTGTGGCTGAATCAGTGGCTTAGCTCTGATACCACCTTCTGTCGCAACCCCCGCCCCCTATCTTTCCCGGGAACGGGCGACCGCGAACTCAGTATCGGTGGTATCGGTGTTTATTAATTTGGCCGCGGAATTTACATCAGGATCGTAGTTAGGAAATATTTTATCAGAGTAAAACACCACATTTTATAGAAATAAACACATTGGGATAAAACCCAAGTTCTCATTACAAACTGATTTATAGGGATAAATCCCATTTTATTGAATTAAAACGCCTTCTTTTGTTAGGTAACTTTTATAGCCACTTTTCCAAGCCTTCAGTGCTATCCAGCTGGCTTCTAATTAGCTTTCACATTGTGTTACCTGAAACGCGTTTTAAAAACATTTGTCAGTGGGAAATACTGGTGAGTGAATCCAAGTTTAATCAAGAAACATTAATTTAATTTAAACAGTATTGAGAGTGATTACAATGTTTATACTCTACCCAATGTTTACAAAAAGGAGATTACTCACATTGTTGTCTTAGGTTTTCAGTAAGGGTTTCCTGGTGACAATCTATAATTTACACAAATGCACACGTGTTAGTATAATAACCCATTTTAACATTAGTAATACCCTCCCTGAGAAGGCATTCCGACGACTACGTCGGGCAGAACCACGACAGCCGTTACGGAACCGTAGATCAATCGGGCAGAGTATCTAATACGTATAAAGGGGTTATGATACTTACAACGGAGCAGAACTTCGTTATTTAGGGGGGTATTATACCCGAGTATAGCTTCTACTATTAAGAAATTGAGTGAGAAAGTCGAAATTTGAACGACGTAAACTGAAGGCCGATGCATGCTACTTATAGGGCCTCACTTCGACTTTTATGCGGCCAGCGTAAGGTATAGTAAAGGGCTACGCGGCCCGCGTCAAAGATGGTCAACGGCGTAGGTGATCCAGGTCATCTAGTAGGTTCAACACGAGTCGGACACGTGTCAGCACAAGGTTTTGCCGCGTTTTTTATCTCTAGCGGCCCGCGTAAGATCCCTAAGGGGTCTACGCGGCCCGCGACAAACCCCAAAAATTGATTTTTAATTATTTTTAAATATATAAAAGGTATTCGGGGCCCGTTTTCACGTATGGGGGGTATTTTAAGACATACTGGGATAGTTTAAATATTTTTAGGGTGTCGGAAAATTTATAAGGGTGTCGGTTTTCTTTAGGGTTGTTATACATCCAACTGACAACTTTCCTTCTATACAGTCACACGAATCACAATCTTGTTAGATGCACCCAAATTGGTTTGTAGCATTTTCCAATTTAACCTGAAGTCACCACATATTCTTGAGGCACCATAGTTGTTTCATGGATATGCAAGGACTTTCTTTTAGAAACATGTAATCTTTTAATAGTTACCTACAATGGAATCTTTAGATACATGTAGGTACCCCTCAGTGAGAAGTTATTTTTCATTAACTATAACATCTGGACTCTCATGACACTAACATTGTCTACTTTGCCCACAAGTATCAGTATTTTTGTTTCTATGCCCCTGCGAAGACTTCCCATAGGTCACCCATCCTGGTACAACTCATACCTAAGCACACTTAATTGTGGAATTATCCTCTCATCCACTACCATTAATCCCAAATTGCATTGGTGGTATTTGAGACGAGGGATTCCTTATGGCCCAATATCTCACATGTTCGACATAGTAGAACAAAATGATATGGAATTTGCATAAGGTGTTACGAACATCCCCTACTAGGACTTGTCACCCCCATTGAGAATTTCCCCACCATCATAAACAGAACATAACAAAAGTGACTCTAATACCATTTGTAACGGCAGGTCTCTTGTACCACCAATATTGCCCACTTTTACCACAAAAAGCTCACATATTTGTTTTATTTGCCTTAGTGGAGATTTCCCAAGTTGTTAGCCATCCTGCTACTATTCTCACCTAAGCGTGCTTACATGTAAAGTACTAAAGTTCTCCTCTCATACATTACCTTTAAATGCATTGCTGATATTTGAGTTGGAAATTCTTTATGGCTTAGTATCTCTCTCATTAATAAAACATAACATAATGATGTGCGATTTTGCCTTTGGTGGTACATTAACCTTCCATGACTATCTTTTACTAGTGATATGTGTGGATGCCATGCATTTCCTTCTTTTTGTCTTAGAGCCACCTTTCGTTGAACGGGTGGAGATTCATTTGCATTGTTGTTGTGTGATGCTTCAAAACTTATTGGATGGTGGACGTGGCTAAAGATTAATAAAATAAATAAAGTGTTTCAAGGATATAGGTATATGGTTGTTAGGATTATGAGAATCTTAGGTTATCCTTAGCATTGAATTTGTGGATAACCTGGGTATTCTTAACTTAGAGTTGTAGATATCCTTGATATCCCAAGTTTTGAAAGGAAATTGAGTTTGGGTGTTTATTGGGAGTGCTCATGATTATAAGAAATGAGAAAGGATGATTAAAAGAATTCTAAGGACCGAATGAAAGTAGAGTTGAAAGTTTAGGTGCATAAAATGGTTTGGACCCTAAAACCGGGTTAGTTCCATATTGGACCAGTTTGGTCGAAGTCGTTTGTGGGAGGAACCGGTTTGGGGAGTTTGAAACACAAACCAATGGGACTGTATGATTTTATTTTGGGTTATGTTTGTTTCGGGTTTCAAGTTTCGATTCAAAAACCAGTTCGTGTGTGTGTGTTTGTATATATATGGTAAGAATCGTTTTAGAACTATAAATAAATGCAGAACTTATAGAACTTCAAATAAACAATCATTCTACTTATATATTTTTATATTTAACATTTTTAAAGGTATTTTTTTATCATTTATTATGATTCCATGTGCGTTAAGAATAGTTTTACCATTTTTTCATATGTAATTTTATAATTACATATACGTAAATTGGTTCCTTTACACATATGTAAAGTAGTTCCTTTAGACATATGTAAATGAGTTATTACACATAAATAATCCGGTTTTTCATATATGTAATCATAAAAATACATATAATAAATGATACAAGTATCCTTAAATAATGTTACATATAAAAATATATAAACAAAATAATTGTTTATTATCAGTTCTGAAACTTTTATGAATATTTAGAGTTCTGAAATGAATCCAACCATCCATATATATATATATATTAAAAAACAAATACGATACATAAAAAACGAAAATAAATTCAATTTTTATTAACTTTTATATTTTTAGAAAAGAAAAAAAATTAGAAAAAACATTAAAATAAGAATTACATTGTTAATAATGCATTTTATCTATTTTTCTTTAAATACCATTTCTTTTTTCGGGAGTCATCGGGGATATAAACACATGTGATATGTATGTGTATGTCTGACATGTGTGCGGTATATATATATATATATATATATATATATATATACATTCACCTATTATACATTTGTGTATGTAGGAGTATGTATAGGTGTAGGTGTAAGCATAGGTGTATAATAGGTGAATGTATATATATATATATATATATATTTGTGTATGTAGGAGTATGTATAGGTGTAGGTGTAAGCATAGGTGTATAATAGGTGAATGTGTACGTATTAGTATGTGTATATGTATATATTAGTATGTGTGTGCGTGTGTGTGTGTGTGTGTGTATATATATATATATATATATATATATATGGTGGGGTTCTAGAGTGAACACTAGTGTATTTGTGAACTAAGTAAACAAATCCCGATCATTGATTTACATCATCAAATCGTAAAATACACTAGTGTATTTTCATCATCAAATCCTGGTCATTGATTTACACTTGTGTATTGATAATCAAGGGCTAGGATTAGTTCACTAGTGTTCACAATCAAGGAGGTTCTTCACTAATGAACCTAACCCTATATATATATATATATATATATATAGAGAGAGAGAGAGAGAATTAAGTTTAAGAGTGAACAACTTCTTGAGAGTGAACCGAGTGAACCAAGTATGTATTTTTGTTCTTAGATCATTAGTGTGCTTAAATCTTGTTGAGACATGCCTTAGATCTAGATTATTGGGTAATTATTTTTTAGGTTTTCGGAGTTTCAAAAAATGGTCCCCCTATTTCCTCTAGGAAGTACTATATTTAATGTAGGCTAGGAGTTGGCTACAAAGGCCAAATTTCCTAAAAAGTGTAAAAAGTCATTAAACAGCATAAAAATAGACAAACTTCATAAACATCCCTTCGACACGGGGCCGTGCCCAGGTCAACACGCCCCCGTGTCCACCAAAAGATTCCCTTCTGACTTTTTGTCAGAATACGGACAAAACGTGTCAGGATCTTGCCTGCACACGGGGCCGTGTCCAGCCGACACGGGGCCGTGTCCAGCATGCTGTCGTTTTCTATAAATGCAGCCAAGAATCCTGCACATTTGGACCATCCAGGGACAGAGATTTGAAAGGATTTTCTAACCTACCATCCTAGGTATGTTCTAAAAGAAGCTTCTAACAAACATCTTGTCCTTTCCTCTTTTATCCATTACCTTCTTCTTCTTCATCTTTCTTGCAACAACACCTCCATTGAAGCTTGATTCCAAGCTTTATTGTGATGTTTGTTAAACTTTTGTTCAAGGAATCTTGTTAAAAATAAGTTACACAACATTGTTTTAAGTTATTTCTGTTAAAAAATGCTTCATAAGTTAGGAAAATAATTTGAAACTCCAAGATTCCTTGTTCTAAAAAACTGCAGAAAGGTGAACACG
Source organism: Helianthus tuberosus (assembly GCA_030545235.1). Classification (NCBI taxonomy): domain Eukaryota; kingdom Viridiplantae; phylum Streptophyta; class Magnoliopsida; order Asterales; family Asteraceae; genus Helianthus; species Helianthus tuberosus. The sequence continues at coordinate 40,038,170 of CM060446.1, read as the reverse complement.
GGGCGGTGCTCATTGAGCACGGGGCCGTGTCCGTGGTACAGTTTCATTAAAATGAACTGTTTTTGGTTTGTTTTCGTAGAATGTCTAGCCAAAACAGTGGAACCTCTTCTGCGCACTCCAGAAACAGTCGAAGGGAAAGAAGACCATCAATTGAAGCAACTCTCGTACGTTACGTAATGGCATTACGTGAAGCTCTTGATGAGATGACTTCGGTAGAGGAGGTCCTAATAGACCGTATAAATTATCTTACGGTAGGGCTGGAAAACAGTTTTCAAGAAATTAACCTCTTGCACCAGAGGTTAAACATTCTTGTAACACCTCCCATGGAACCAATCCTCCCTCAAGAGGATTGGAACCTAGCACTTGGAATCCACAATCCTACCGGTTGGGACGACATTCCAGCGGAACCTCCTCTTGAAGATCTACAAGAAGTCCCGGTGGAGGTTGCACCTCCTCAAACCAATGCCAATGAGCCCGCTTTTCTTCTCCTAGGGAGATAGAAGAATGGCTCGCCGACGTGTGAGGAACCCATGCCCGGAGAAAGAAGTTTTTCAAGCCACATTTAACCGAGGGATTTACCTTTTCGGAAATTTTGCTAATAGAATAAGTAGTAGGCTAGAACTTCTTGGTTTAGATTTCTTGTGTTTCTTTGACCTAACTATCTAGTATTTTAACTTTTAGACTATTATGTAATTCTCTCTATGACTTAATGAATGATGGTTTTAGATAATTTTGTGTTTGGGTGATGTTGTAATGAGTAAAACACACTCGGGATAGGCAAAGGTTACAAGGGAAACTTGAACCAGCACCCCATGCAGGAAAACAGGGCCATCCGACAAGCTTTCTTCATTACAGCAAGTTCAGCACGGGCCGTGTCCGCCCAACACGGCCCCGTGCTGCACAGTCTGCAGAAATGACCCAGTTCAGGTAAACTGGACACGGGCCGTGTTCACCCAACAAGCCCCCGTGTCCAGGCTTCTGTTTCTTTTGTTTAACTTTTGTTTCTGGCACCTGAACACGGGGCCGTGCCCGGACAACACGGGGCCGTGTCCAGGCGCCCAGTAACATAAATTTTTGCTTTTTCACACCTTTTACACATTCAATCAATCTAAAAACTTATTTTTTGGACACATTGAGGACAATGTGTAATTTAAGTGGGGGGGGGGGGGATGCTAAAACCTTGAATCTTGCAAGTCCTAATAACAAGCCTTACATAAAACTCTATTGGAACCGCTAATCACCCTATTTTTTTTTCAAAAATTTTCATTTTTTTTACTTGTCTAGGTTTAATTTGGGAATTTCAAAATTTTAAAAAAGGTTATATTTTTACAAATTTACAACCGATAGCGTCGTGATAAAAAGAACCAACATAAGAAAATTATGAAAAGGCATGACAAGCTTAGTTAAAATTTAATTATATATACTTGATCACATAAAAACCCATTCCCACAAAAGTGAGTTTTGAGCCTTTATTGGGCATACAAACACATATCTTTAAATTAAATGCTCATTTTTCGTTTCTTGTGTGAATAGCCGCTTGGTTCTTACAACTCTAGAACTTGCCACGACGATACATTCCCGGTCCTTACCAACTTAAACCCAAGTAAGTAAATGATGGAGGCATTAGGACTAACCATTTTTATTTCTACACCATTATTTTTCTTTTTTTTACCACCTACCCAAAATCCCCCTAGTTAACCCCTTTGAGCCTAAACCTTTTCATTTCTTAACCCAAACCAAACACCCTTTCACCCACCAAAACCTTTTTATTTATTTTTTTACCCTTTTTTTTAGTAAAAAACTCGGTTTTTCGTATGACTTTCAAAAAAAAAAATATATATAATGTTGATGATGAAGCAAAAGAAATAAAAACAAGCAAGTTCATCAAAAATAACTTTGTTTGAATTATGGCTTCATCAAAATAAAAAAATAAAAAGTCTTACGAAAACCGATGTTTTTTACGCTTTTCGCCCTTTCTACTAACCACTAACCAAACCACCTACCTTTAACCTAAGCCTAACCCTTCACCCAAAAGTCCTCTTGATATTTAGAAAGGTATATAGTTAAAAAGGATGAGGATTGATTGCTTGGCAAGCCTATGGTAGGAGTAAGTTCCATGCCGCTCTCGAGTGATTCACTAAAATACATCTTCGGCCGAGTGTTGAGTGATCCCCCGTGAGGTATGTGAACTTGTATATAAATAGAATTTTAAAGAAGCATGTTATGCCCTAATAAGTAATTTATCTTATGAAAAATTTTAAATAAATCATGACGAATAGGATTGTAAATAAATAAAAATAAAACGTAATAAAGAATCTTGGAAATCCCGACACTCTATGACAAGCCCAAAAACCTTCTCTTCTACCCATTTCATTTGGGAGTGTGAAGCCACATTATAAAGAGTTTTGCTTGAGGACAAGCAAAGATTCAAGTGTGGGGGTATTTGATGTGTGCAAAATGCAACATATAAATTACATCAATTGTGGCATAAAACTAACAATTTTTTAGTACTAATGTTGGAAAAAGTGTGTTTTTGTCTTCCTTTTGTATTTTCAGGATTAAATGAACTCAACTTAACAAAAGAAGCAAAAAGGCAGCTAAATCTAACATAAATACAAGAAAATGAAGAAAAGTGACATGCCCGACCTCCCCGAAAGCATCTTTCCAAGCAAAACAAGAGAACAGAAGACTGAACACGCCCCGTGCTCAGTGAACACGGGGCGTGCCCAAGTGTCAGCATAAAAGACAAAGTTGTAGAAGCTTCCATCGCCCACCACGGGGCCGTGCTCAGCGGACACGGGGCCGTGGTCAACTATAATATTCGCAGAATCCAGGCAAATCTTGATAGTACAGATATGCTTCTCCACACGGGGTCGTGCCCAGCGGACACGGGGCCGTGGTCAACTAATGCAGACAAAAACAATTAATGAAGACAGAGAAGGATGTGGACACGGGGCCGTGCCCGAGCTTCTGTTCAGCCTATAAATAGGAGTGCTTGGCTCAAGCTCAAACCATCCCTTGGCACACCACCTCTCTCACACTTCACCCACCACCTACCACCACCATAACACTATCATCCACCACCATCATCCATTATCCATCATAGAGTGTGTGAGTCGTCTCGGGATCCAAGATTGATCGTAAGAGTTCTTGACAATCAAGGCCATGTTTGCCTAAGTCTCTTACATCACTTGGTGAAGACAAAGTGTCTAGTGTAATACTTTTTATTTTTAATCTTTTCGCACTTTTTAATTGGTTATGTATTAATGACTTTAATAACTAGTTTCTTATGTTGAAGGTGATTCTTCCTTATCGTTTGTCCGTGGTGTCTTGGCATTATTTTACTGTCTATATAAAATAAAAGATTTTCACCATTCATATCTCCACGGTCTATATGGAGGTATGTTGGCTACCTGGTCGGGGGTTAAGGGAGCGGTTTGGTAAGAGTCTTGCCATTGTTCAGTGTATAGATCCTGCAAAGGACCTGGGTCAAATTTAGTAGGACCTCCTTCAATACTTAACGGTATTGGATGGCGGGGGTCCAAACTCTTTGATCCCCTCATAAGTTAAACTACTATTAAAACTTTAACCTGGCTACTTAGGACTGTATCCCTGCTGACTCAGACTACTTAGCCGAGGGTAACGTCGCCTTCAAAAGAGGGGCCTACCACAATATGCATTAATAACTTAATTAATTATCTTTCAATAATCCGACCCTTTAGGATTGTATCCTTGCTGACTCAAACTACTGGGTTGAGGGTAACGTCACCTCCAAAAGAGGGGCCTACTACAATAACTAAGATAATCTCTTAAATAGTGCAAAAGTGCGGAAATAATCAAAGGTTACACTAAACACGAGTCGGAACCAAGTGATTCATCTTGTCTATCTGTTTTTTCTTTTATTTTTATTTTTCAGCATTTTAGTTAGTTTTTATTTTCTTGGTTTAAAACAATTTTCTAAACTTTTGATTTGATTAGACGTTGAGAATAAACCGGTACTAAAAGCTCTTGTGTCCTTGGACGACCTCGGTATCTTGCCAACACTATACTACGCTCACGATGGGTGCACTTGCCCATATGTGTGTTTAGTGTTAGTAAATATCGTGTTTTATAAATTTAAAACTTGGCTAAAAAGTGTTAAAATGGGCTTAACAAATACATTAAAAACTAATAACACTCACGCACATCACACACCCCTAGTAGAAACCTGTAACACCCCGGAAATTTCATCCAATTATGTGACGACACGTGTCCAATTCTCCAACTCAACCCGACTACGTGGAGGGAGAAACCTCCAACTAATCCCGATTATGTGAAAGGAGGAAGGACCTACACTGAGCGTTAACTGAAACGTATTTTAATCTCTAACTAATCCCGATTCTGGGAAGGAGAGAAAGATTATTGTGCGTTAACTAAAACGCATCCCATATCTCCGACTAATCCCAACTACGAGGAAGAAGTGGGACTAAAAGTGTCAAATGGCCAAAGATTAAAGTCCACGGACTAAATATATAAAATCTCAAAATTTGAGTTCTGGAGGTCCCAAACGGACCGCAAGGACTTACCCCTTACGGTCCATAAGCTTGTTTAAAAGTTCTGCGCGCTTAAGGTCCTTACGGACCGTAACCTATAAACCCTTACGGTCCGTAAGGGACTGCTAGTGGCAGTTTATGCTTGCTGCCCTAATATTTCTGCCATGTTGCCACCTATCTCGCAATATGCCACCCTTGTGCAGCTTTTAACACCTCATTGCACACCTGGGATGATCCTAGAACAATCCCTAACACTTGGCATGATCTCCGTTCACTCATTCAAGTATATATAACCGTGGAACCTCCCTCATTCCTTGCTCATTCATACTCTCTTCTCTCAAACTCTCTTAGAGCTCTCCTCTGGAAAAGTGGACTCACATTTCAAGTTCTTTTCTGCTCAAACACTTCCAAGTAAGTGTTTTTACTTAGTCTTTTTCAATTATATTAGTTATTTGAAGTATAAAGTCAAACAGTTGACTTTCTGTTTGACCTTAGCTTCTGACCATTTTGGTCAAGGTAAAGTTCAATCCGAACTTTCCTACGTGATCGTAATAATGATAGTATGACCCTTCTGTGATCATACCTTTGGATTATTACGTTTACTAGTCGAATGGTTAAGTTGAGCATATTACGTAAAAGTTGAATTTTCGACTAAATGGTATAAATGGTTTCTATAACTTATAACTAAGTTGTTTTGACATATATACAAGTTTTATAACTTATATAAACTGATAATAGCATGCTCAACTTGTTCAATTCAGTTTAGGGTCTCTTTTTATGTCAAAAGTCAAGTAGTTTGACTTTTGATTCTGACCCGTTTGGTCAACGTTTAAATATGTTTGAAGCATGATTTAGGACCATAATATTGTTGAGTATAACTCTCTGAAGTTATACCACTTGGTCAATCCGTTTGATGGGTTAAACGACAAGTCTTGAATATATTGTTAAAAATGACCACAATACCCTTATGTGGTCAAAGTAACTAAATAAATGGTTTTAAACTAAACCAACTTATAATCTGACTTTAGATCAGTATATACTTCAACTAAAAATGTATTTTACTACTTGGACTTGTCGTATGCCCATCCGACCTTCAAAACCCGTCTTTATGCGCATAACTAGTTATGCGAACCTAGTTCGCATAAACTAGGCGTAACGGGTCAAAATCTTTTAAAACCTTTCCAAATCAGAATGTTCGTTTAATTAACCTTTATCTAATGAGTCCTTACACTTGGATAGGTATAAACCACATTCTAATCAATCTACGCTTAATCTAGCGAATTAATCTTATTCTTACGTAACGGGTCGTGTCAAAGGAACTAACCTATGACCCGTATACATTTTAACAGATAGCTAAATCTGTTCACTCTAGACTATAGAAACCCCCAGATATTCGGACTTGAGTTTAGTTCTTTGTCTTTACGACTTTTACTATATTGAAAACCGTTATCGGTTGGAAGCTAACTAAAAGGTAAATACTCTTAATTTATTTTCTTTGAAAATTTGGGGTATGGCGAATATGCCACTTGGAATGGGTATTACATAAATGAGTCGCCTGTGATTGCTCATAAATGTAAGAACCCGGTTTAATCCGTTTTATTTGATAACTGAAACAATTGGGTGTTATTGGTACCGTGTCTGGGCGTCTCGACTCATGAACTATTATGGCCATACAGAATAACGTGCCGGGGTAGGCATACTGACTGTAAGACACGTTATTCAACTTTGGTGTGTATCGTAATCATTATAGCACTGAAAATCACCGACTTTGATATCTGGTTCCCATTGTATGACAAATATGTAAATCTGGTGACAAGATAAAATCCCAAGAAATATTAAATGATTACATACGGGTTTTCTCTATGTATAAAAATCATTTTTGAAAAACTATTTTCAAAATGAGTCAGTTAATTGTATTTACCAGCGAAAGCTGACGTATTTTCAAAAGATTAAACTACAGTTACCGAACCTTGAATATTAGGCTGGGAATCCGGGTCGGCTATGATAAAGGCTATGGAATTTGCAACTACTGGCTTAGGGCCTATGATTTCTAAGCTTCCTTTTGTCTCGATCCCGCATGTGGGCTTTTATATGAACACTTGAACAACTTTGTATTTTGAATATTCGACACTTTTAATGTTATGAATATTTTTTCTACGCTTAATACTTCTGCTACATTATTATTATCTTGTGATAACTGCTACCCAACCGTCACGACTAAACCCATCAGGGCCCACTAGAAATCGGGGTGTGACAAAACCACACCATAGCCTTATGAGTGGTATATAGTGCAGGTTGGGGACGATGAGTATGGGTGGCGTATAAGGCTATACTCCACCCTTCTCCACTGATGAGTAAGGGTGGCGTATAAGGCAATACTCCACCCTTCTCCACTGATGAGTAAGGGTGGCGTATAAGGCAATACTCCTCCCTTCTCCACCATATGATATGCATATGACTATATATGTCGTGTAGGAGTGGAGAAGGGTGGAGTATACCCGTATACGTCACCCCTAATCATCGTCTCCAACGTCCACTATGCGCCATGTGTAAGGCCATATGTGGCATATAGGCTTAGGGGCTGTTTGTTTACCTCTTAATGGTTCAGACATCTTACTGGTTCAGCAG